>CM067516.1:23299413-24574413 GCA_034509495.1 Acestrorhynchus altus | reverse complement strand
TTGACGACCATCATACTGTCTTCAGTCTTGTGTTAAACCTGAATAGTAGAGCAGACATGTGGTGGTCCAGTGTCCCCTTAGTAGTTTGACCAGAGGAGCTCTGGCTTGCTCACTGGGGGTTTTTCTCTTTATCCTTTGTTTTGTGTGTTGTTGTTCATATTACTTTTGATTTCTGCAAAGTTACTTTGTCATATCAGTTGTAAAAAGCCCTACACAAATAAATAAATGATGATAATGGCGAGATCAAATCAGACTACTTTCAAGGGTTTCCAGGGTGAAATTCAAGAAACATCTTTTCGTGATTGCAGAGAGCGTTACTCTGGGAAGATAAGATGATGACCGTTTTACCTGAACCTGTTTAAAAACATGAAATGCAATATTAGAACATTGTGAAAAGGCTTTTATCATTTAATTCAAAACTGTAAACTGTAATTATATTAATAATGACTGACACATTTCAAGCCTTTTCTTGTTTTGTTTTTGCAGGTATCCTGCTGGGAAAGGAAATCTGTTTCTCTGTAGCTCTTGACAACAGACAGAACCATTCTTTACAACCTTAAATCATCGCAGACTTCACACAACTTGGATTCCGTGTCTGCACTCTTCCTCCAGACTCTAGGAGCCTGAGTTGAGACTGTAGGATTATTGGAGGACTTTGGAGCTCTGAGCAACAGTCCAGTTCTTTGTCTCCTTAGCCCAGGTAAGACACTTCTGACGCAGTCTCTGCTTCAGGAGGGGCTTGATTTCAGAAAAGCTTCAGTTGTACCCCAGCCTCAGTCCACTCCTTCAGAAGCTCTCCCGAGTTCTTCAGTCAACTTTACGTGACAATCCTCTCTAGGTTGTGGTCATCCCTTCTCTTTCACCTTTTCCAGTCACATTTACATCAATATGCTTTGATACAGCACTCTGAGGACAGCCAACAATGACCTTCTGTGGCTTGTTCTCTTTGTGGAAGGGGTCAAAGTTCATCTTCTGGACAATGTTCAGCTCCACAGACTTCCCAATGATTGTGGTTGCATATGCTGAACTAGACACTGTATTCACACTGTTTGAATAGTAACTTACTCATTCCCCAAATTAAATATTCTAATAATAATAAGGATTTGAGATATTGGATTTCTGTTTATGAGCTAAAAGCCATACTGATCAAAGGTCAGACAAAAAAGCTTTCATACATACAGAATAATATAATGATCAGTGCCTCACTCTACTTTAATCCAGGACCAAGGTTGGAAACATTGTTACTTCATACAACAAAGAAACACTCAAAATAGCACACAAAATAATCGTTTCTGACATTCATTCAAGTTTACACACATGGTGAAGCTGTTCTGTGCTGTAAATAATATATTTAATGGAATTACTGTCTAGGAGACATCAGTACTCAAGAATCGTTGATGAGCCGGTGATGCTGTATCATCTCCAATCCACGTTTTAATTTTACCTGCTGTTTTACTTGCTAATAATTTAGTAGTAATATTCGTCATAACTGCAGGACTGTATTCCAATTGCCTGAGAGAGAATCATTTTCAGACAAACAGTGCAGATGTTTCTGGAAACAATCTAATAATAGGTGAGCAGCAGGCTGGGAACTGGTGCTACAGAAGCTCTGAGAGCTCCTTTAAGAGTCAGGAGCTATAATAATCTTCTAATCGGCAAGACTGCACATTTTTTCAACATTCTGATTGGCTGAGAGAAGGTTTTACAGATGAACAGTGCAGGTACTGGTCATTAGCATGGAAACGTTCAGCTCTACATGCCCCACAGGGGGCGGAACGTAATGGCAGCAGAGACAGAACAGTATTAAAATGGAAATCTCTACAGTGGTTTTGCGTGCTCAAGTACTGCGCCTTGTGCTCCGAAGAGACGGAAAAAATGGACAAAAAAACAGGGTGAAAAAACAAAAGCCATTATCCCTATCTCCACCACAGCTGCTGTTGTTGTTGGGTTTCCTTTACAACACAGATAAACCGCCCATTGCCAGGGAATTAAAACCTACTCATGCCTGACCATTTCTCCATCTCTCCCGTCCTCGAGAGTCTCTCGCTCTTCATTATAGCAACTGCTTCCATCCTTCCATCTCTCGTTCTTGGAGTCTTTTATCCGCCGCATGTTCATTTGTGGCCAAGCCAACATTAATCAGCACTTCTTTTATTGCACATTAGCCTCAGAGAGCTGCGGCTTTCTTTCTCACTCGCAATATGCGCAGTCACCTCGCAGCGAGGGGCCTTGCTGCTGACCTCCAGACACAATCTCCGTGGTTCTGCTTTTAGCCCCTTCACACGCATCCACATCTCGCTCAGCGAGCCATTTAGACTTACATTTACACCAAAGCGCCTGGAAGATGTTTTACAAATGAAGTCCAATCAGCACAGCCCTGCCAAGACATTATGATATAATAGGCATTAGCGTTGATTTCTGAACCGTCCCTTATGTTATTAAATCAGTCCTAAAGAACTTAAAGCTCCGTTCTTCATGCGAGGGATGGACGCTGAGAGCATCTGTGTTCGTACGATGCTGTACAACAAAGTAGCAGCATCAGAGGGAAGCTATTTTATGGGACACATTTGATCAGCTGCCCTGAAAAGAAGTGAAAGAGAAGGGGCACTGTAACCTACAGCTTCAAAAGCTTCTACCCTCCAACACCTGGCTCTCACACTACAGCAACCCAGTACTGGAGCTCATGTACATCTCATTCATGCCTGTCAGACCTCACCCTACGTGGTTACATTGTTCTTTCAATAAAGCTGCCCCTGCTCCCTTTCATTAAACCTTTAAGTGACAGACTGCGGGGAACTCATAATTGACCTTCTATTTTCTTTGTCTTTGAGGCATGAGACAATTTTATTTATTTATTTTTTTATATACATGAATGGTATTAATGTTCAGGCTGCCCAATCCAGAGAACAGAGGTGTCGTTAGGGGTATTGTTCCATTTCCTATCCAAATCCAAAGGTACGGCAGTGTAATCACTGTCCACATATTATTATTATTATTATTATTATAATTATTATTTCTGTGTTGTGTATTATAAAGTGCATATTTTTTTCACATTACAACCACAAATGAATTTTACTGGGATTTTATGTGATAAACCAACACAAAATATCAAGTGATTGTAAAGTGAAAAGAAAAGAAAAGAAAACATGGCTGAATACAAATGCACACCTCACTTTTCAGATTTTTGTTTGTACAAGATTTTGAAAACCATGTATCACTTTCCTTTCACTTCACAATTACTTGCCAAGTTTGTGGTTGTAATGTGAAAAAAAGTGTGGAAAAGGGTATGAATACATTAAGGGAATAAACCCTTTATCAAGGGTGAAACTGAGGCAAATGAACTGCCTGCAGACCAGACCTGGCAGGTGACACACACTGAGTTTACCAACTGTGTTTAATCAGGAGTGGTTTTGGGCTGACTGATGCACGGACCTCACATTCCACAACAGATTATGAAGCACAGCCATGTTCTGTTTATCACACAGCGCTTTACATGTTCAAATTCAGTGCTCAGACACGGTTAGTACTCACACTGGATGTGAGCAACTGAACTGACCCCCCTATTCCTGCTTTTAGGGGCAATCACACCTGTCAAATCAACCCGGGCTTTGGTGGAGAACTGTGCTTGGACACGGTCCAGTAGATGTGAGTACACCCTAAGTGTTCCACTCACCTGTATAGTAACAATACGAGGCAGGGGCTGCCGTGTGTTGGCCCCTCCCTCTATGGCAATGCCCAGCGTGCTGGAACTCTTCGGCACCCTGACCAGAGTGGACGTGGGCTCCAGGAGACCGGGCTGCAGCCAAATTTACGTAGCCAGGACACAAAGACAAGGAGAGAGAGAGGGGGAGTGCAAAAGAGAGCAGAAAACAGCAAGTGAGAGCGATGAATCGCATAGAGACATAAGGGCGAAAGAGCGATACAAAGATGAATGCACTTGGCTCTGATAACCGTCTTTGCCTTCTCTGGAGATCTGACAGCAGAACAAAACAAGCCATCCACGATCATTCTACGAAGCCCCCCATTCGAACTGGAAGAGCGATTTCACAATCTGTGCTCCTACCACTGCCAGGCACCATTCATTTACAGAGCAGCAGTGTTTCTGCATACACACACTAGTCACATAGAGACTATTCTACGATGAGAGGTGAAATGAGAATGGAAACTGGAGAATGATAAACAAATAGAAAGCGGGGTGAATCAACTTACAGTGAACAGAAGGAGGGGGAAAATAATATGTGCTAAAATGAGAGGAAATTATAGAACAAATCATAATTAAGTCAAGCATTGTTTCATTCCATACTGGCATCAGGAGGCAGCAAACTGACGTTCCGTGAAGCTCAGCCTCCTTTCCACACACCCACACACACACCCACACACACACACACACACACACACAAGGACACACACACGCAAAGACCAACACACACACACACACACACACACACAAACACACACACACACACACACATATTCCGATTCCTCTCTATGGCTGGATTTACATCATGAAACATTCACACAAATCATTTTTTACTTTTATTTATTTACCCAGCAATTTTCTCCCTGATTTAATTATTTCCAACATCCATCCACTAGCAACACAACCCATCACACAACACACCCAGTGCTGAGAGAGTGAAGGTATCAATCACATAAAGTGAGTCACCACGTCTTCAAACTTCGTTTCATTGGACAGCTGAACACATGTATGAGAACACTCACAGTCATTTTTGACACATGGGAGGTGGGGAGTTAACATGTCCACTGATTGAGGGAGAACAAGTGTACTCTCTGGGATTTATGAAAACAGATGTATGGGGCATTACTGGTTACTGGGGTTTTCCTAACAATCAGCGCTTAGATAACTGCACCACTCAGAAGTATTTTTAATTTTTAAGTCAAGAGAGGAGAAACTAAACCTCTGTCACTCTGTTTAACCTTTAACCATTTCATTCAGCCACCACTAGGTGGCTTACCTAAAGACTCCCACACCTCACACTAATATAACTCTGCTCTTCACCCAAACAGCAGAGTGACAGACTGCAGATGTGTGAGTGGGCTTAACTGCAAAATCACTACTCAAAACAGTTGATCAGTTGGTGTTTAGGGGTTTTAGTAAAGGGTGGGTCAATGGAGAAGAATACTAAGCTGTTTTGTTTGTGTAGTTGATTTCAGAGTGTAAAGCCAGCCTAGTGTGACCTCTTGCCATCTCTCTCTCTCTCTCTCTCTCTCTCTCTCTCTCTCTCTCTCTCTCTCTCTCTCTCTCGCTCTCGGTCTCACCGGTTTGACAGCGATCCCCTCCCCACCCCCTGTGGTCTCTCTTGAAGGTCTTGTTCGAGCAGGACGGGGGCTGCTCTCCTTGCTGAGGCGCCCTGACTCTGCAATGTCCACTCCACTGTCCTCGCTCAGCGTCTGTCCACTGTCAGACAGCTGAGACAGAGCAGCTCCTGTGGTGCACATCGTGAGATACACGGCAGTAATAAAAATGTACAGTGAGCAAGAAAGTAAAAAAAGTAGAAAATATGCAAATTCTTGGTTATTATTACTATTACTATTATTATTACACATTTATTACACATTTATGAATAACTCCATGAGTATGATAACAAAATAATGTTATCTTGAGAAAACTTGTTGTCCTTAAGTTTTAAACTGTATAACCTGTAAAAAGCTAAAACTATAGATCAGTAAGAAATGTATTCTGTCCACTAACCCTGTGGATTATGCTGGGTGTCCTCACCTCTGGCCTGGGGCAGTGGCCGGACTTCGTTCACATCAGGCTCTGCATTGGGCCTGTGCACCTCCACCATGACAAAGTGTTGGTTTGAGGCAGGAGAGGAAGGGATGGGTTTCTCTGGGCTGGAAAGGGGTGGAGGCCCAGGGGGAGCAGGGACGGCTGGAGCAGGAGGAGGATTCGGCAGCGCAGCTGCAGGTATGGTCCTGCTGGGAGACTGAACCCTAGGGAAAGGGCCAATGGGGTGCTTACTGACCATAGAGAGCTGTGCCACAGGGACTCTTTCTGGCTCTTTCTTTGGGGCCTCTGGGATTGTGACAGTGGATTTGGATGATTTAATACTTTTTGTGGGTGTGTGTGAGGGGGCAGTGAAATATAGCCCAGACTGGGAAGAGCCAGAGGAGGGACGTTTGTTGGGGACGGACTTACGACTGGGGCGGCGCTGCACGGCAGGGGGAGGAGGGGGTTTGAAGGAGGGAGGGGAGTCTGAGGTCGACCCCATATTATCCTAGGATGAAAAAACAGGGCATCAGAGATATGTTACAATTGACACTTCAGCAGAGTTTGAGGTAATGCGATCAGAATTGTTTGGTAATATTGCACAACAATATGAACATATTTGAGCAGGGTATCTATTAGAGACACCTAGCTGGTATCTACACTCACTCGTAACTCTGTCAGATCCTCCATACCCTACGAGTACCATAAAAAAATATTTATTTATTTCTTTCTTTTCTCATTTCATATTGTTTGGTTTTGGTTGGTTTTAAATAGTTTTAATTCATGTTAACGATCAGACAATAGCATTATTTAGTTACAGGTTATAGTATTATGAGACAAGCTGTGATAAGGACAGTATAAGGAAGGTCCTTACAAACACACACACATATGTTTTTATTTGTTTGAAAAGAAGCTCCTTACTAAAGTTTGGGAATTAGAAAAACATTATTAAAATGATGTAATACACAGTTTTTATCCAATAGAATCCGGGTTGTAAGCTTTATTTCACTGTTTGGTCCATTTATTCACTGTTAAACAGAAAACTGTCCAACCTGGATTCTTCTTAGTTGTAAATAAAACAAAATAGATTGTGTTTACACTCATTGATCCGATCAACTGGATTTCTGATCAATCGTGTGGTCATGTAAAGAGCATACTTGGCTTTCTTAGACTGGAGTAAGGTCTAGAAATCTGATGAAGAAATCTGATAAAGGGAACAGGGTTTTAGCTCAGTAATCAGATTCCTCAGTACATGTATAGAGCTTACTCTGATTTCATTTGGTTCTGCCAGTCTACGGACGGACCCGTCCTCACAAAATGCAGGGCAGAGGCATGCAGCACGAAGCAATGGTGAATACCAGCAGGTACTCTGCCTTCCTCCTGCCTCATTCACATTCTTCTATGACATTGTTGGCTGGTTGGAAGGTAGAATTGCATCAACAGAACTGTTGACCTACAAATAACCAACAACATAACTAGGAACTGACAGGAATTAACCAATTACTAACCAATCTGGCTTCAACACAAGCGATAGTCTAACTAGGATTCAGCTCTGTGCCAGGAGTCCCTGTTACACTGTTTTGTGTTTAACCTAGAATGGCCAGAATCCCTTTGGAGGGCTGGAGAAATGATACCTGTGTGATCTGTATGACTATCACTTCTGTGCTAATGTTGGTCAGCCACACAAATAATACCTCTTGGTGGTTGTTTGATGGCCTTTTTTCGTGGATTAAAAACGTCAGTGACTCTAAATGCATAAAGTGCACCTATATGGTACCCTGATTTAGGGTAAACTGGCCAGTGAGTGTAGATACATGGTAGGTGTATCTAATAGTGTGTTCACCTGAATGCATCCCTGAGCTTTTTCAGGACATACACACGCAAACACACACTGACACACACACACACACATAAACACACACACACACACGCTGAAAATCGCACATATTAACCACAAGGTCACATTCTATAACTTTCCACTTTCCACAAATTTTCAGCACAGAAGCATTCAGACGCCCTCGCACAAAATAATCGATTTGCTCATTCAACCAGAGGGCAAGGAAAAGAAGGAGAATAACAAAACAAACCAAAACAAACAAACAAACAGGAAAAAAAAAGGGAAAGAAAACAGAAACATGAGCAGAAACTGGATGGATGGTGTGGCTGGAGAAAGAAAGCAATCAGAGGCCGTGAGAGTGAGCAGGAGCGGTTGTGTTGTTCCCCTGGCTCTGAGACAGTGCAGGGAAACTCTGCTTGTGTGTACCAACCCCTGGCTTGATGTCTGTTACCGTGGAAACGTCTGATAAAGCCATGACAGGTAGATGGGCTTCCAACAACAATCTAACAAAACTTAGCTACTTCTACAAAAGAGGAACTGTCTTTCCTACCCAGCTCTCAACCCGACACAGGAATCCAACAGAGTACCACAACTTAACAAACACCCCTCTATCCTTCTCTGTCTCTTTCTCTCCCTCTTTTTCGTCCTGTGTCTCCATAGGCCTCTATCTCTACCTCACCAAAGCCTGCTTCAGATAATTTCCATCGAGGCACAAAAGCAGCACCGGCACTGTGCAATTACTCAAACCTTGTGCCACACTGCTTAAGTGTGTTATTACTGTAGACTCTTGCCAGCCGAGCTCTCGTCCTGTGAGTGTTTCTATGTCTCTGACCCGCAAGGCTCACCAGAGAAACGTCCGGCAGGGCATTCCCACCATCCTGAACTTCCTCCCCGTTACTCTCCACCACACTGTCATTCTGAGAGAGAGAGAGAGAGAGAGAGAGAGAGAGAGAGAGAGAGAGATGTGAAACATACATGCCTATATCTTTGTCTATTAAACATTCATTCAGCACCGCATTTAGAAGAGAAGGCAGCACCCAGAGAGAAATCAGAATGATGCTCTTCCAATTCAACTTCAATTTCCTACACATTTCTTTCCTTTATAACACACACACACACACACACACACACAGACACACACACACACACACACACTCAGAAGGGGGGTGCACATACTTACACACTTGTCAAGAAGACTGTATGTGTCACATTTGTATTGTATACACAAGATACTATTATTTTTATTCTAAGATACTTTTATTTCCTCACCTCAATCAATCTACTTTTAGCTAAAAACTGAATATTGTCAAAAATTGTTTTCATATATGTTATATTCGTTAAATAAAGTGAAATAGTTTAAGAATTAGTGAAATTGGAATAAACAGTATATATATATATATATATACTGTATAAAGTACATGTTTTAATTTGGAGTATTTTTATGAAATTATATCCCCGTCATCCCCTAATCATTACAAATAACTTTTCAACAGGATTTTGGGTATAAAGTGTTTTCATTTACATCAATAAATATTTGAGTTGCCTATGATCTTATAGGCATAAGGTCTCTTATAAGATCATTTGGCAAATAAAAGTACAAAAACAGATGCTAAAGGTTAAAACAAGTATAGGAGCAGAAACTGTACTCTTCTTTCTCTTAAACTAGACGAGCAGCGAGAGAACTAAGATAATCAGGGTCACAAGCTTCATTAAACATGGTTCAGACAGTTCTCTTGTGTTTTTTTTTTTCTCTGGGTGTGGACAGTGACGAGGCCTTTAATATGAGGAGAGATCAGGTGAATTTCAGAGTTTTATTACACTTTCTTATCAAATTAATGTCCAGCAGCTGAAAAGTGAATGCTAAAAGCTTGGCAGAGCTCATTCACATCAGAAGTGTGACGGACATTAGTTAAGCTCCGAATGGTTTAAGAGTTGTTATTGAAGGAATTAACTGCTTTTCAGAATTTGAAAGAATTTGAAGTTTATAAACCGCTGAGGGTAGAAATCAGATTTACCAGCAGATTTCTATCAGCTCCTCTCCTTTCTCCCTGATCTTCAATGCTCAGGACCCCACAGGACCACCACAGTGCAGCTATTATGTGGGTGGTGGGTCATTCTCAGCACTGCAGTCACACTGACATGGTGCTAGTGTGTTAGTGTGTGTTGCTCTGGTATAAGTGAATCCGACACAGCAGTGCTGCTGGAGTGTTTAAACACTGTGTCCACTTACTGTCCACTCTATTAGACCCTTCTACCTAGTGTCTCCAAAGTCAGAGACAGAAGCACATCTGTTTCTGCACATTTTATCGGTGCTGGCTGGATGTTTTTGGTTGGTGGATCGTTCTCAGTCCAGCAGTGAAAGTAAGGGGTTTAAACTCTTCAGCAGCATTGCTGTGTCTTATACACTCATACCAGCACAACCCACACCAACATACCACCATGTCAGTATCACTGCAGTGAGCCTACAGAAAAAACGGGTCATTCTAAAGAGCTCAATGAATTTGACCATTGAACTGTAACAGGATGCCACCACTGCAACAGTCAGTTGGTGAAATTTCTTCAGTCCTAAATATCGATAAATTGACAAATCAGTGGAAGCGTGTGGGAACCACAGCTCTTCAGCCACGTGTCAGGCCGCATAAAGATCCAGAGCGGGTTTGCATAGTGTTTCCATCACACATAGTGCATAAAATTCACCAACATGCTGTCTCAAGAACCTGCAGAGTCCCAAACCTGCCGTCAGAGCTGCAAAGGAGGACTAACTCCATATTAACGCCTATGAATTTACAGTAGAATCACTTCTAGTGCTACTTCTTACAATGTGAACATTGTATGTGAGCATTCATAACCCTGCAGATATACATTTTATATTTCCCTGATGTTGATGCAGGTAATTCTGACATTTGATAAATGTTTAAGTATCAGTATCTGCATGAACATCAACATGTAAGAACATGGAAAAATTCAGCTCGGAATTCCCATATTGATGCAGCCCCTACTGGAAAGATATACAAACAAATGCACACAGAGGCACACTGCACGCTAGTCTCAGTGTGTGTGTGTGTGTGTGGTGTGTGTGGTGTGTGTGTCCGTGTGTGGTTCTGAATGGTAGGAAGGTTTGAGGTTTGCTCTTCACAGCCTGGTGGGTTCAGTCCTGCGCTGCTCCTCATTAAAACACTCCCCTAGCAAAACAAAAGCCTCATCAATTAAGTCTAATTGCTTATTCACCACAAGCACAGGAAGCACTTATGGCTAATTCATTTGCGGTCAGATTCACAGATCTGTCAGTGTGTGTGTGTGTGTGTGTGTGTGGGTGCAGGGGTCTGTTCTCTTATTTGTTTGGCTTCTTAGGAATATTTCAATTTTAAAAAATGAATGTAGATGACACTGACACTGTTAGAGTGACCCACTTATGGCTGAAAGTTATCCGTCAGAAGTGCTAATCCAATCTATGCTGCACACACTGCGTGCATCACCTTTTGCTGTTGAGGTGCTTGTGCACTACTTGTGTAGCAGGCTTTTTTGCACTGCACTGTATGTCTCTATTTGTGTTTACGTCTGCCTTTAACAGTACAGAACTTAAACTCCAGCGCTCCGCTGGATTCCTGAGCACAAGCCCTTTTCATCAGCAGCAATGATGCAGCGTCGGGGTGGGTGGTCATTTAGGGACATTTAGGTGTGCGACAGCAGAAAGCAGTTAGTTAGTTAGAGTGTGTGAGAGGAAGCCACACTTCACTGGTGCAGTTTGAGAGAAAGTGGAAGCGGATGCTGGGAGACAAATGCCTGTCGCATCACATATCGCAGCTGCAGTATTTCACCAAAAAAAAAAAAAAAAGCTGATAGAAGGTCACAGGCACTCTTCTAGCGTCACAAATTGATGGTCTCATTTTGAATCATTTCACAGGGATATTACAGGCTCCATCACTCCGTCTATAGGCCTGAAATGAATCAGCAGATTCATAGAAAGGAAAAAAAAACACTGCCAACATCTCTGCATTACTGTGCTTATACAGTGCTACAGTTTACACATGCATTACTTTATCATTAGGTACCTCTAACTTACACCTACACACGTTCAATTCCAGCTACAGTACAATTACTGACTACAGTCCACCCTGAGGAAACTTCTGGTAGTCACTAGAAATTGTACAGATAAACATGAATCTAGCAATACATACTATGGTATCTATAGTAACTATGTTTACACTCTGATTGTACCATGGTTTGACTATGGTAGCTTATAGTAACTAAGGTCATTGTACAGTTAATCCTGATTCTAACACACTATTATGGTATCTTATGGTAACTATGTTTATACTAAGGTTTTACCATGGTTGGACTACTGTAGTTTATACTGACTATGATTACCCGTTAAAGTAATCATCTAAAGTGTTCTACAACAATTATATGGTACCTATGGCAAGATTGTTCCAAATATAACCCCTGCTTAAACAGCACAGACCACCTCCAGCATTCATTGTGCTCAGGATGCTGGTTAAAACGGCTCTTCGTGGAATTAATATCACATTTTTTGAACATGTTATCCACATTTTGTGTGACAAAATATATTATTTGTTTGAACATATTATACAATCTATCAAAAAATGTCCCATTAAACCAAAATGATCAGACCACTTGTACTGTCAAGCAGTACCTATAAAAAAGTCTACCCACTACAATGTAAATTTTATCACCTGAACTGGGTTTATGTGTAGATAAATGGGTGTGTTTCTGTAAGTAATGTTTAGAAACCCAAAGCTACAAACTCCTCAACTCCCGTCAATCCAGCTATACATCAATTCATCCACCCATCCTTCCTGCTATCTCTTGGTCCTTGTCCCCTTTAGTCTATGGAAAGTCAACCTGAGTCTTCCACCTGCCCACAATTCCCCTGCTGAGCTCCAGTGGAGCAGAGAGCTAGGAGTCCTCCCTCAGAATTCTTCTTTTAGTCAGCACGTCTTATCGGCAGTGACAGAGCTGCGTGCCCTGCTTATGGTGCAGGGCCCACAGGGCTGAGAGAGCAGTGCCAATATGAGGGCCCTATGTAAGTCCCAGGGAAAAACGGATCATCGGCAGAGCCGAGCTGGTCTGTTCTGCCAAGGCTGCTGTTCACTGCTGCTAATGCTGTTTAGACTGGCAGCTTCCATAGCAGCCTGACTGCAGATCAGAGGGGCTGCCTGCATACAAATGTGCTCAACGTCATTTGGAAGGAATGCTTTAATGCATGCACATGCATGTATGCACACTTACAGGATACAGAGCTGTCAATTCAGCATTAAACGAAATAAATGGGTTCACTTTCGTTGTATCTTTCATTTATGAAATGGACAGTTTTCTATTAGCCAGTCACTGCAACACGGAACACAAGTGAGTCATGCAATTCCTTTATATTCCACCCAATTTCCTCTCCAGTTCAGGCATTTCCAATACCCACCCACTACCAAGGACCCCCTGTGCTACTTTGCTTCCAGTGCTGAGAGGGTGGAGGCAAGCATGTGCTTCCTCTGGCTTACATGAAGCCAGCCAACCACATCTTTTGGAACTGGTGTTAATGCAATGCCCTTGGACACCTGGACGTGCTTCTAGCAGCGCTTTGACAGATCATGTCACTTGCTCACACAGTGTGACTGATGCAGGAGGAAGGCAGAAAGCAAACCCAAACTTCAATTAAGCGTATAGGTACAGTATGTACAGACACACACCCAGACTTTTATATTGACAGTCAAAAAAAATTATAGCACTACAATAATTGCTCAGCACTCTGCAAAATCTAAAACAAAATCCAAAATGTCTTCAAAAACACTAACACTACACACACACACACACACTTGTTCAGTTCCACCAACAGCTCGCCAGATTTCCTTTAGCCTAATGTTTTGATTTGAACAATATATTTATTATTTGTTCATGTGCTTTCTTGCAAATGAATAGAAGGAATGAATAACCTCTGCTACCTGAACACCTAAATGCCTGAGGACACTAATTCTGGGGACGGTGGGAAAAAGGATCTGCCTTATTTATTTATTTTTTTTTACCAGAGGAATGCAGAAATAAAATATATGTATCATATATAAATAAACAATAACAACGTAACTATTACAACTAAATTAATAATGACAACACATAAAACCTGCTTTATGCAAGTCATATGCATGTGTTTTACAACTATGAATACATTTCAGTGAATCACATTTAAATGCTTTAACGTTTAAATGATAAAGTTATGATGATGTAAGTCTGACTGAGTGTAATCAGTGTTTGCTTGGATGCTGTTTCATGAAATTCAACACAGAATAGGGTTCATTCATTCATTCATTTTGGTTTATAAAGTTCTGACTGTTAGTGTCTAGTTTGTTTATTCATAAAATAACATTAATTTTCGAGAAACTCAATCCAGAATCTTTAGGCGACGCTGGGCTACTGCATGAAAATGTGTTATTTTGTTCTGTTCAACTGATTATTTTTTTATATTTGATACATTTTTCTACAAACAAACCGTTTACATATATTTCTGTATATATCTGAGCTAAAGCATGGTGGTGGTAGTATTATGGTTGAAAGCAGAATAAAGTTAATGTTTGGAATTTCCCAGTCAAATCCTGAGATTTTAATTAAATTGAAATGTTGTGAAAACTGAGTTTGACATCTGTTAATTGCTAGAAGTCCTAAAAGTTGAGATACAGGACATGAAATGTTTAGTTGCATTGCACAAAGGAGCCAAACCAGATACAACAAAGAAAAGATTCACATATGTTTCCCCTCACATATACATAGTATTTCCTCAATAAACAAAATTAGAAAGTGTAATTTTTTTTCTCATTTGTTTGATTTGGTTCTTCTCATATACTTTTAAGACTTTAGGAATCTGATGAAGTTTGAGTTCTGTATGCAGAAATATAGAAAATCCAACACGGTTCACAAACTTTCAAGCTCCACTACATATACAGTGTTGGACAATGAAACAGTCATTGTAGTGTGGGAGGTTTCATGGCTAAATTGGAGCAGCCTGGTGGCCAATCTTCATTAATTGCACCAGTAAGAGCAGAGTGTGAAGGTTCAATTAGCAGGTAAGAGCACAGTTTTGCTCAAAATATTGCAATGAACACAACATTATGGGGGACATACCAGAGTTCAAAAGAGGACAAACTGTTGGTGCATGTCTTGCTGGCACATCTGTGACCAAGACAGCAAGTCTTTGTGATGTATCAAGACCCACGGTATCCAGGGTAATGTCAGCACCACCAAGAAGGACCAACCACGTCCAACAGGATTAACTGTGGACGCAAGAGGAAGCTGTCTGAAAGGGATGTTGGGGTGCTAACCCGGACTGTATCCAAAAAATGTCATTCCCATGATGAAATGACGCTGTATTGGCTGCAAAAGGAGGCCCTAGTACACCATACTAATCAATTATTGTGGTCTAAAACCAGGTGTTTAGTTTCATTGTCCAACCCCTGTACATGTAAAATACACCCTGTGTCTTCATACGTGCGTGCATCTGTAAAAGAGAAAAGGAAGCAGAATCACAGCAAATCCACTGCAAAACCACAGTGTGTGTGTGTGTGTGAGTCAAGAGAAGAAAGGAGGGAACACCACTGCAAACGCACAAATACAAATGTGTAATATTTGTCTCCTACCTCCATCATATCAATTAACCAGAGCAGTCTCTCCTGGTTGAATGAAGAGGGGAACACTTGGTGTTAAACAGCGTTTGAAATCTATACCCAGGATGTGTTTAATAAAAAGCTCAGCAGGAGAGTGTCTATCCATCTGTTATACACACACCCCAAAGAGCTGTGCTTTTCCTACAGTGAAAACTTGACCAGCTGACAGGAGTGTATCCTGAGCCACACTGACACAGACTGACACAACCAGAAGAGGCTGCACTGAAGCAGGACAGCCGTGTCCCCCCAAGACCCCTTCAGTCTCCCGCACACACCCTGTTACACTGAGGTACTCTATGGACATCCATCATACACTCACCACTCTATCCATATACACACAAACAGCAGGGTCCTGATACACACATCACTCTTTCCTTCTTCAGTGGTCCAGGGATGGGCATGGCAATCATTTTTGGTATTCAAAAGTCATTTTTCTTACTTATATGCACATTGTTGAGCACAATTAATGCATACCCACATTTCTATGTGCAATATGCAATTGATAATTGTCACTAATTAAAACTCCAATTTGCATAACAACTATGAATATGGTGCTCAGAGTGAAATAGCAACAAACTTTCATGAGTTCATATACAATGACATGACACAAGTCGTGGGATATCTATATGTAACTTTGGAATTGATGACGAAGGGTTACCTCAGAAGACAATTTAGAAACTCCCATTCCTGTATAATTTGGACGGTGTTATCTTGTGAGGTTGAACACTGGCTACTGTGCTGGTGGCAAGGTTATGTAAATTATTGGCCTTCAAGCAAGGCATGACAGTGTGCGCCAGAAGAATGGAATAGTTGTGAGGGCATTAAACATTCCCCGAGTCTCAATGTTGCGTATGTACCTGGAATACAGCATAGAAGGCATTACCACGCACAGTGGACAGTGCAGTGGGTGGTAATGCTCAGAGCCAACAGCATCTGTCTAGAATTGTTTGTGCAAACAAGTGACTGGCAGAAATGACAAGCACATTCAATGCAGGAGGCCCCACATACTGTACATATCCCACATAATTTTAACATAAAACTGGAACTACCTACTTAATTTCAATGAAAAGAGAAATTCTGTGTGTATTAAAGGTAGCAATTCAAAAGAAACATTTGAAATTGAACATATATTTATTCCATATAAATATATAGTCTATGGCATTACTTTCAGATAAAAATGGTATTTTTAAGTATTTAATCTTACATAATTAAAATCTTTGTCCTGTACATCATTTTCTTGATAAGCGAACCAATAGAAATGCTCCAAAATGACATGGAATAAAGTCTTTTTGCATTTCATTGAAAGCTAAGAAGGTTTTGTGGGACAGCAAAGATACATAAGGTTTATAGTTGAACAAATATATTAAATTGGGTTCAACAAGAAGCCTAGCCATGCATAAGCTGAGCTGTACAGAATGTGAAGGGTTTATTTATCCTCATTGACTGTGTAGCCGTTGTGTGTGTGTGCACACATGATAAATGCTCACTTTTTAATGTGTATCAGCACAGTTTAAGAATGTGTTTCACACACACTTTGATTAATGGCCCCCTCCGTTCACAAATAAACTCTAATATGAGTTTGGATATCTGTATATATGTAAATAACCATGCTCACCCCTTCACACACACACACACACACACACACACACACACACATACCCGTGCAGAGCTGAGCGTGGTGTTGGTCATGTAGCTGGCTGAGGAGGCCAGTGTGTCAGGGTAGGACACCATGGAGAAGGAGTCTGGGTGAAGTGCTGATGCTCCTGCTGCTCCCTGTCGAGCCTTCAGTGCCTCAATCTCCCTCCTCAGCACCAGCGCATCAAACCGCTCCAAATCCTGAGCGCTCACCAGCCCCCGCACCTCTGACAGCAGCGAGAACTGCAGCCAGAACACACACACACACACACACACACAGACACACACACAGTTCTGCTTAAACTGGCACCATGAAGAAGGGCTTTAATAGCAGATGCTTTAATGCCATGTCTATAAATCTGAGTCTGATATGAGGTGTACCTGGCTATGAGTCAACACAGAGACTGTTTGCATATGCTGGAATGAAAATGAAGCTGAAAGCTTTATTATAAATCAGCCTTGGTCTGGCAATCAAACTGATGCAGACGAGGGTGGTTAAAAGGTGAAAAACGGATCACAAGTGAATAGCGAGTGTTGCCAACACCATTCCATTTATTCAAGAAAGAACACAGGGCTTCCATATTCGCAACGCGTAAATCACAATCCCACAAGAGCATTTTCCCTTTTATTTACGTTTTTGGGATGATTTGAAAATGCCAGGTGTGATTTAGATCGTAGCATCCTTTGTGATTAATCGGCCAGGAGAAATGTTGAAAAATGATTGAGAATGAAATGTCACATAAACAACACTCAGGAACTCATCTTCTAATGATGCAGACACATACAAACCTTGGCATGAGTGTTTAGGAGCTCAAACAGAGCCATGACCAGCTGTTCGACTCCGATGTGTCCATCGCGATACTCCTGGATGTAGTAGCTCATTGTCTGTCTCTCGGGCTCGGTGAGCAGGTGTCTGGCCTGTTCCTCCAGCATGGCCCTGCTCTGGTTCACCAGACTGGAGAGAGTCACCTGAGAACCTGCTACTCCTTTATAAAAACCCGCCTGCAGATGGGGAGAGAGAGAGAGAGAGAGAGAGAGAGAGAGAGAGAGAGAGGGCAGAGGTGATATAGGAGAGTGGAGACAAAACTCCAATTAAATGCGATATTCATCTGTCTGAACCAAATAATGAGGTCTGAGTCAATGTGGATCACAGAACAGATCTGGATCTTCTGTTTATTAAGAAAACACCATCATTCCGACTAACACAAAACAAAGAATTGCTAATAAAGGGGGACAAAATAGCAATATTTATCACTGTCATGGACATCATGATAACTTTGAGCTAATGTATGTTTTATTATAAAGTGGGCATAATTTGCCTCGATAGACTTACGTAGGTGTGTAGAATAGTCAATTCAACTGGAATGTGTAAAATACTTAATAAATGTAATTGGAATGTGCAAAATACTTAATAAATGTATTTGCAATGTGTAAAATACTTAATAAATGTAATTGCAGTGTGTAAAATACTTAATAAATGTATTTGCAGTGTGTAAAATACTTAATAAATGTATTTGCAATGTGTAAAATACTTAATAAATTTAATTGCAGTGTGTTAAATACTTAATAAATTTAATTGCAGTGTGTAAAATACTTAATAAATTTAATTGGAATGTGCAAAATACTTAATAAATGTATTTGCAATGTGTAAAATACTTAATAAATGTAATTGCAGTGTGTAAAATAATAAATGTAATTGCAGTGTGTAAAATACTTAATAAATGTAATTGCAGTGTGTAAAATACTTAATAAATGTAATTGCAAATCCCAATGTGTAGCACCAATCCAGTATTCAAGTACTGAATCAGAAGCACTGTTTCTAAAGCTGACACAACCCTGTAGTTGACATATGCAGCCATTTGACTGAGAATAATATGTAGCCATTTGTTTCCCCCTCATTGTTTTTCTTCCTCTTGTAACAAACAAATAAATGAAAAAAGTCATCCACAATCTCACTCCTGGCTTTGAGAGAGTAAATCAGCATATCACGGATCTGTTTTGCAGCTTTTTCGCTGAGTCATTCAAACTGAAACAAGGCAAACGGGAGATGAAATTTCACCAAAACACATAATCACGTCTCCAATTCTTTCTTCTTTCTCCTTGTTCATTCTATTACTGTGGCTGGTCTCCTCAGGAGCAGTTTTTTCTTATAATAGCTGCTTAATGAAATTCAGTGCTTCAAAACTGCCAGGATGGAAATGTTTATCACACTGTGGGCCGAATTTATCAAAGCATTTTAGTGTTATAGTTACAATTCCAGAAACATGACCAATGAGTTCCGAATTTCTAAGAATGAATGGGCAGCTGAACCTAGTATTTGCTCCCTAATGATACTATACATTCAAATGTTGACATTTTGACAAAGTGTTTAGCAAAATTGTCTAAAATACCCATCTCGATCCTCAGAGCATTGCTACACCAAGTTGTGTCCTTCTATAGTTAGCTTGACCTGTTTGATTAGATCCAGATAGCACAGGGTAACCGCATCTGTAACTCAAGGCCACTGCAGGAACCTTCAATTTCTTCTACACTTATGAGAACAGAATGGCTTTGGAGATGTTCCTGTATCGCAGGCCTCCTTCCCTGTTTGTCTTGGTCTCCCTCTAGCTCTCCTTCTCTATCAACTGTAGCAGTGCTCTAATTGAACAGACAATTGTCCCCTATTTTTGGTCAAGCTCTGTGTTTTGGTTGTCCTCTGTGCAGGCGCAGTCAGGCAGAAAGTTCGCTACTTTATCTCAAAGACAAAAAGCACTGAGACCCCTGATCTAAGCTCGATCAATACAGAAACAGACAGCAGAACTGTGTGTGTGTGTGTGTGTGTGTGTGTGTCTCTGTGTGGACTGCAGTCGTCTGCAAAGGCAGAACAACATTAGCCCTGACACCAGGTTCGACTAGGCCTTATGAGCTACAGGCTCTGTATCATTGCTGTCACGGAAAACCTTGCATCTCTATTTTCACTCTTTTAGACAGTTTGGCAATTTTCATTCTCCTGTTAAAGGAAATTCTAGCTGAATGTTATTTGTTTAATAATACAGCATCCAAAAGCTCGCCAAACCACATTCACTAAATAAACTTCTAATTTAAATATTTTTATTTCATTAAAAAAAACTGGGTACAAACGTAAATGTTTTGTATTCTTGAAAAACATTATCTCAGGCAGAAAAGCAAAATAGGGACATGGACTGTGGGATGTATTTCTGCCTTCAAATCCTGTCATAAATATTTCTAGCTTTCACAAATTTGCAGTAAACTGGCCGCAAAATATGTTTTAACTCTAATACTTTAAAGTTAATAAATTCACTGAATTAATACAATTTAAAACATATATATAATAGCTTTTGGCAAAAAGTAATCTTTAAATGAAATTTAAACAAATTAAGTTAACATTTGAAATAAAAATGATTCCAGACCTTATAATGAATCCTAACTTTTAAAATTGTATTGAAAGCATTATTAATGAACGGGTCCTTCTTGCTCCTGTGCTCAACCAACAGTCAGGAAGTGTAATTCGCCCGTTGAGGTGCCTCAAAAAAGTGGTCAAAAAGACCTGCCTGCTTCTCCAAAGTAGCAATAATATTCTGGAGTCGCAGTGACATACTCGCATGCGCTGCTTTTTATTACATTACAGTAACAAGAAAACAAAGAAAGCAATAAAGAAAGTTCACAATGGAAACTTTTTTAATCACATACTGTATCATACTGTATCATTTTGAACTGGTTCTGCTCTCCTCTCGCTGGCCATCCACAACCCTATATATGTTTTCATATATTTCTGCACACTTTAACCATCCCATCTTTAAAAGTATAAATACACATCATGGAGGGTCATTTTTCATGTCAATCAAATGTCCGCGTTGGCGGTTCCTTGCCGCGTTTTGCAATAAACCCCTAGAGTCTCAGCGATAGAAGGAACTGGCCTGAGAGCTGATGTGTTCGCTAGACAGTAGATCAATCCGGAAATAACTGTACAGGCTCAAAATACAAGCAGACACTCAGACAGATCAATCCAACCCATAAGCCCTGGGATAAGAGCAACACCTTTTCCTTTTTGGTTGTCTAGAAGCATCTACTATAGTAACTACAAGTCCCGACATCAAAGGACGCCAATATATACACCCTGCAGCATAACTGCACAGAGAGACTTCTTAGGGCAACTGGTCAATAGACAGGGCAGAAATGCAGTGCTTTTATAATCTCATAAGACCAGCAGCAGCTATGATCAGATTGATTCCATAACCTTATCCACCATGATCTTTATCTACCGGCACCACTCGTCTGACATGCTCTTTAATCATGAGAATGTGTAATTGAAGGTCAATATCTTAATCACAGTGAAGCTCACTGAAGAAGTTCACTTGAGCCAAAGCGGAGCGATTAAGGCACACGTTCACGTTGGTTTGAGGGGAACAGCAGGACAAAGTGCTGCCACAAAGTGCAACGGTGGAGAAATAAAGAGAGGCGAGTCCAGGGACGGAATTATGCTATGGATAAAAACACATTTAGATCCTGCCACTGTGCACAAAGTCATCGCTAGGTATTGATCAGGGGGGCAATTTGAGGGAGTCAGGACTGGTGAGTCAGACTTAAAGGACTGGATGATGATGATTATGTGTGATCCTGTGATCAATGAGAAAGGCATAGTTGTTCCCCTCCTACATTCCCTCTCCGCCGTTCTGTGCACACTCAGTGACTGAGGTTGCTGGAAGCCCATCAGATGCAAACATCAGATTTTGTTGAAAGGGTTTTCATACATTTTTATGAAGTTTAATGCGTCTAAATTTTGTTGCACTGTCAACACATACCATTTACACTCCCTCCCTAGTCCACACGGTCCACGCGGGCACACATTGCACATGTTTCTAAATGCAGATTTGGTTCCCCACCTCTTTTAATGCTTTAGTTTGTTGCCCGCTCACACAGACATGTTCAAATGCAGTGTCCCTTTTTATGCTGAACGCACGTCAAAAATGCTAACTCCATCATCCATCACAACTGCTATCAAACAAACAGTAGATTTATGGGCTTCCAATTGCCCAATCAGAATTCAGTAAACTGCCAAGAGTAAACACATGGAGTGCTGTCTTTTATAAATGATCTTCGTTTTATGCAAAATAAAACAGATGACTTGACTACTAATCAATCTGGAAAATTAATTAAACTTGGCATAACTTAACTCCAGACTTTCTGCTGCATCTCAAGAACCTGTTGTTTTTTTTTTGTTTCACACCGTGTGTTGGCAGGTGTTTGATAAACACCAGGTGTTTTAAAAAAGAAGGAGTACTGGATTAGTATCAACACACACTCAAGATTTCATCTGTCCTACAGGCACAGTAACCAAAATATCCTGCTTCAGTCTGATCCTGGAAAAGGAACGAGGAACATTTTTGGTCACAAACCCACACAGCAATGATTTATTTCAGCAATGATTTTATTTATTTTAGTTATTTATTTATTTATTTATTTATTTATTTATTTTGTCATTTGTGTTATTTGTCAAAAACAAAACATACAAAAAAAAAAATAGATTATTGTGAAAATTCACGTGTGTTCATAATTTCATTCAAAATGGTAAACAGTTGTGAGTTGGGTGATATGAACATAAAATCATATTCCAATATATTTTAGCCACATGGAAATATATAATATTATATATAATAAAAATACAATGTGAAATAATTAGGACACCCTGGTCTTTTTTTTTTAAGCTATGCTAAAACATTGAAATTTGATTTTCATTTTTTAAAGTCATGTTTTATTACCTCAGCCCATATCACGCTCTGTTTATACCCTAATATCAATATAAATATTCATATTTATTGCTCAGCCTTTTAAAATGCAACTTTTAGACAATATGGATCATGAAGAAAATGCAGGAATCCAAATTTAATTTTGAGTTTGAATCAATTCCTACTAATAAATAATACTCAGTGTCATTATGTAACATTCGTGAAGGCGGAAGTACTAGCAGGGGTTGAGGATTTAATCAATGAACACTAACAAGGTGACATGGACATGGTGACACATACACTGTTACACTAACATGGACTGACCGAGGCCGACTGAGACAATGGGTCTTAAACAGAAGGGGAACATAGGACACACCTGGAGCGTGTGCTCTGAAGCCCTAAGGGAAATAAACAAAACAATGACAAGACAGCAGAAGACCAGGACAGATACATGATACACGATACACAATAAAACAACAATGATCTGAAATATGTCACTATAAATGTAATGAATATTACATTTTTTTTTTTTTTTTTTAATTATGAACAAAAAAAACTGGGATGCGCTAGTAAATTGTCACTAGTAAATATTTTAGACATTGTATCAGAATTTCATGATGAACGGACCAATAGAAATGGCCCAAAATGACATTGACATTTTGCACGTTGACTTGTGTTGAAACTGTTATTTATTTATTTATTTATTTTTTTTAATTTTTTTTTTTTTTACTAATTGAGAAATACATGTCAGTGGTGCCAGAATCTTGACTCCATATGGCCTGGGCTTCCAGGGCCATAACCCCCAAATTTTTTTATAAACGAGCCCCAAGTGTAACATGACCTCGCCCTGGTCAGAAAAAATGAAAGCTGGTGGACACCCCCCGGCTGAGCCCAGGGTCTTTCACTGAAATGTAACAATTCAGTTCAATATTGCAACTGATACACCCTCACACGGTGTGACAATGTTAGCTGTGTGTTTCCTCTTGCACTTAGAGTGTTAGACTAGTTAATCGTAAAGATGAAATACTGGATTTGTATGCAGATACTCAAGTTTTCATCTGTCCTAAAGGCACAGTCACAGAAACAGTCTGCTTAATTAACGGGAACAAGGAGACTGGAAAATGAACGATGATGAAGTTTTGGTCATAGACCCACATGATTATCCTACCTAAGTGGATATGGCATGAAAGTCTGGTTTGAACAGATGTTGTCTTTTAAAACCTCATCATTCTCAACATCACCTCAGTCAAAAATGATTTTTATTTGCTAAATGGAGACACGGGCCTGGCAGTTTAAGTGTCCAAACCCTGCTGTTACTGAACATCACCTGTCTATTACACAGCACATTACTGCTCTCCTGACCAGTCCACAAACCACAGAGTGCAGAAATTGGAGTCCCATTCCACTTTACAGCATTATAGTAAAGCCAGTGCTGTGAACTGTTCTCCTCACTCTGCAAATAAATTTCTACATTTCTATTTCAGCACAGTCGCAAATATGAGGGATACAAGGGCAGCTAGGAAAGTGGCTGAGGCTGAAAGACGACTAACCGGCTGGAGTCGATTGCCTGGACAAGGACACGTTTGTATTAGATTACACACCCGATGAAAGAAAACACAAGGGCTCCATGTAAGCAGGAAACTATGAGCTCAATGAGGTGTTGGCAGAAGCCACACTTTAATGCCGATCTCTGACCCATTTTCTGTTCCCTCTGATGAGCATTTTGGCTGGTGGGCACAGCCTGTTGATTTTGTGAAAAGGCAACTTCAATTAACTACAGAAAGTGCACACATGCTGAGGGCTCAAGCTGTAGCAGAGCTGGCGAAGGTGACCATAGAGTGAGCTTCTTTCAATAGACACAGCAACATAACACACTCTATTGCAGTAAGTGCCTCGCTCAGCAAAGATTCCACAAGGTCGCCCAGCGGGGGGATTTTTGGCCTGCCCAGAGCCAAAGACGTTTGGCAAGACAAGCTGGAATTCTGATGAAGAAAGGTTTGGGGAACGTTGATCAAGGTCGAGGCAACACTCTTAAAAGTGAAGGTGCTTCAAATGCTTCTTTGAAACGAAACATATTTACTAAAAACCTGTTTATTCAGTTTTTTACTAAAAACCTGTTTATTCAGTTTTTTACTAAAAACCTGTTTATTCAGTTTTTTTTACTAAAAACCTGTGTATTCAGTTTTTTTTACTAAAAACCTGTGTATTCAGTTTTTTTTTTTACTAAAAACCTGTTTATTCAGTTTTTTACTAAAAACCTGTGTATTCAGTTTTTTTTTTTACTAAAAACCTGTTTATTCAGTTTTTTTTACTAAAAACCTGTGTATTCAGTTTTTTTTACTAAAAACCTGTGTATTCAGGTTTTTTTTTTACTAAAAACCTGTTTATTCAGTTTTTTTTTTTACTAAAAACCTGTTTATTCAGTTTTTTACTAAAAACCTGTTTATTCAGTTTTTTTTTACTAAAAACCTGTTTATTCGGTTTTTTTTACTAAAAACCCGTTTATTCAGTTTTTTTTTACTAAAAACCTGTTTATTGAGTTTGGCTCTGGTGTAGTGTTTTATACATGTTTAATAGTCTTATTGTTCAGTTATTTCTATTTATCATTTTTAATATTACTAGTAAATTTACTAGTTTTTGTTGTTCACTCTAGTTTCATTTCTACATTTTATTACTGATCAATGTTACATTTTATTACTGATTTTATTACTGTCGTTGGTGCAACATAACACCACCAGTGAGCCACCGTACCATGTGGTGCTGCACAATTAAGAGTCCTTGGGCAAGACTCTTACTCTTACTCTTGCAGCACTGCAACATTGTAAATTGCTCTGGATTAATAAATTATATATATATATATATATATATATATATATATATATATATATATATATATATATATATATATAATTTTAATATAATATATTAGTAAATATAAATGATCAATTTTTGTTTTTTGTTTAAGTTTATTTGATTACCATTTTCCTTGTTTACTTTGCATAATAATTTAACGTCTTCGATGCATCATTTTTTATTATTTATCTTTTATTATCTTACGATCTACATTTAGTCTTTATTTGTTGGAAGTATTTGTTATTGAGTCGGTCTTAACATTCTTTTGTCACTTGCAACAAAGCATGAAGTGCTTAGTTTGCCAATGGTGAATTAAATATCATTACTACTATTTAGTACATTTAGTACATTTAGTACATTTCTGCTACTAATGGAACAGTTTCTCTGACTGATACCAGCGAACCAGACCTACGCTGACTGAGGTTAGTGTAGAACAGGCGTGTCAAATGTACCAGCCACATGCAAGAACCGGTTTCATCCTGCCAGTTCTTAACTGTGGCTGTTTAACCGAGTTCAGATGACACTTATAAGCATGAACAGGAAGAGAGTCAAACTCCACAGCAGAATCCATCTCAATCTTAATTTCCTGAAAGGGCGACACTCCTAAAAGTGAACTCCTTAATCTGTTTTATTACCACAGTGTACTTACTCATATCAATACAGCTGGTCGCAGTTTGTGTTCAACATTGTTTAGAACCTAAATGTCAGTCACAGTATTTTTTAAAAGGGTCAAGTAATTTGATTCAGAACATTTACACCATTTCAAAACATGTGCTACATGGACAAAATTATTGGGACACCTCCTCATTCCTTCTGAAATCAAGGGTATTAAAAGACTTTATTCTGGTTTTGTTGGAGTAACAATATTATTATTATTATTATTTTTAGTGGATCTGCTTAGAAAACCCCACAGTACAGTCTATGACGGCAGACCTGACATCAAACTGCTGCCTCACTCGTCTTCATTTAATGCCTTTAGAAGCTTCCAAATGGAGCAAGAAGGTGTGAAATTCAGCTCACACTTTCCCTGGCACCGGGTGTGAATCTGCTCTTAAATGTGAGAATGAAGAAATATGAGTACAGCTACATGGATACAGTGCGTGACACTGGCCTTACAGTGCAAGTCAGACAGGCATCTGCACAAGAGGGACATACTCATTTTAAAGATCACGTCAATTATCCTAGTGCATTTCCCCCACAGCAATTCAAATTACCATTCACTGACCTGCAATTAATCAAAATGTAACAGAAAGCCCATCTGCAATTAGTCAAGCAATTATTTTGTAAAATGTTTGCCACAAGGGTTTAGTGGGCACCTATGGAAAATGAATGAGCTATTATTCACTTCACAATCCAAAACTGCCTACTAGGTCTGAAAAGATGGCCTTAAATCACCTAATCAGTAGAATTATCATAGAATTTAAAGGCTAAAACAAATGTTTATTATAAATTAAAGCTTATCAGACATTTAAAAGTGGTCTTACACTCTTTCAATCCTATTGTCATAAAGTGCTTTGAGAAACTGGATCTCAGTCACCCGAAGTCAGTGCTCCCACCATCACTGGACCTCCACCAGTTTGCATACCACTAAAAGAGGCCCACGGAGGAGGCCATTTCCGCAGCTCTTCACTCTGCCCTCACACATCTAGACAATATGTCAGGATGCTGTTCAACGACTTCAGGTTTGCCTTTAACACAGTCTCCCCCACCATGCTGGTAACCAAGCTCAGCGACCTAGTCCTTTCCGGGTTGCAGGAGTTGCAGTACTTCTCTACAGGGACTAGACAAGCTGTGTGCATTTGCACATCTGCGTCAACAAAAGAGCTTAATGTAAAGCTTAATGTGGCGTAATGTATTCATTAGACTGTGTGTCCACGAACATTCTTTGGCTGGTTGACTTTTTTGGTGGGATACACAGTAGTTTAGCCCACTGGAATCTGCCGCAGGGAAAATCTAATCGCACCAAAACACTTAAATAACAATAAATCCATTTGACTCATTTTGTAATGAACAGTGTGAACGGTGCTGATTTAAAAACCTGTTAAGTGAAATATGACTAAATGAATTGATACCTTGTGAAATGGTATTGAATCGATTCAGAAAACCAGTGGCATTGCCCAGCCCTAATTTCCAATTCCACCGACCATTAACTTACAAAGAACCTAACCAGTTCTTTAACACAGGAGTTTAACAAAGACAAATGCTGTGGAATAGAGAACCAATTACTGCAGTATATTAGTATTCAGTATAACTTCTGCTTACACTGAAGTTTTTGCATACAATTTATGACCTACCTTCAGAGATATAACTTCCTGTAGTTTATGGGGCATGCCCACTTCCCTGTCCCCCGTCACTCCCCCATGTCATTCACTGGATTCAATAAGGGGTCTAACCCAATAACTCACACACTGGAACCGATTTATTGGTGAGTGCTGTGTTGTGCAAGAACCTCATGCATTTGCATAGGACCTTGTAAAACATCAGTCATCAGGTGGGTCACCTTGTACTGCATGTGTTGGTCAGAGCCTATCTAGCTTTCTCTCTTTCCCTTTTCTAATCCGTTCACGCGGGTCTCTCTCTCTCTCTCTCTCTCTCTCTCTCTCTCTCTCTCTCTCTCTCTCTCTCTCTTCTTTCACTTTCACATGTCTAGCGTGACCATCATCTCCTCCTACCACCACTCACACCCACATAAACTGTCTAGGGTAAGGACGCTACGTGTGTGTCTGTTCTGGAAGACGATGCGTCAGGGCTCATCAGCATGGGTAACAGCTCCGTAGGATTAAAGCCCACCAACACTGACAACCCGACAGCCTTGTACACAGACAGACATGAGTGTGTGTTGCCTCACTTAAAAACACACACTTAAACATGCCACAAAGGGTTCTTTGACAGATACCACAAAAGCCAGGTTGTAATCGAAGTGTAATATGGCTTTTATTAGTCAAATAATTGGTTTTAGACTAATTATATAAGGAATAGGTGTGTGAAACATGTTTGTAGATGTTAAAATATTTGGAGATTTGCAGTATGCACTTTAAATATACAGGAAATTAGAAATCACAGTGCAACTTCCCTTTATACGATCAATTATCAACTTGGTTCTCTTTCCTGGCTGTTAAAGATTTTCTGATTGATATGAATGAATAGATCAGAGTGTTTCCCAAGATCACTTCAAAACAAGCCACATTTACATTCAGTTTACATTTTATATCGACTTTGAGGGTTGACTCAGCACTTCTGTTTGTCGTACTGTCAGCAAAAAATCAACACAAATTCATAATTCACAAATCATAATCTGCAAATACTAATGTGCAATTGATCAACCCTTCCAAAAGATTGTTTCTGCGAGTGAGTAATAATCAAAATAATACAATTCTAATGTTGCCAACGGTAACAGTGGCTTCTATTGGTTAAAACATCTCATTCAAATCAACCAGGACTTTGATGGTATACATATGAATACAGAAGCACTCACTGCTGAAGGCTTTGGCCCTCATTGCCTACAGTTTAATGCACCCATAAAAATAAACATCGGAATGGCAGGCAGAAACAGCAGCTATTCAAAACCCAAACTATTCAAATGTGTTTTCACCTTGGACATCTGCATATTTTACACCCCGTGATTTATGAACTCAGACGGCATTTTGTGTGTAATAAGCCGAGCAATGACCTGTGAGTACAACCCCATTCACATTGGATTTAGTCGTCCAAGATCACCGTGATACTGGCATTGTTTTAGCCTACAGGTAATGCAGAAAGACAGATACTGATCCATTATGCAGTCTGACTACTAAATATACGTCACCTCCACTTCATCTTTTTTGAAAGAACATCAATATGTGCGAAGAAGGTAAGACATAACATTTCAAAGGAAAAATGTCTGTATCAATACAAATTACATCCACTTATCGATGAAAAAAATAATGCTCATTATCTTGAATGTAAAGGTCTGGTATATATGTTAGACCACTGGTTCTCAATCCTCATCCAGGGCCAGATTTGAGAACCAGTGTATAAGAGGGTATCTGTATAAAAGGGCATCTGACCAGTTGGTTGTCATGGTTAATACTTTGAAGGCAGGATGATTAGGGAAGCATGCAGACAACTTCAGAGACAAGGGACAATTGGCTTAGACAAGACAACTGGGTCAGAAAATCTGTGAATCAGCAATATGTTTGGGGTTCTCCTGGCCATTGATGGTGAGGATCTACTGACAATGGTCCATAAAGGAAAACCCCAAAAACTGAGGTCAGGATTTTGGGCACCCAAGGCGACTTGCAAATGACATTGCATGAACAATATATTGTGCAACCCTAGCACGCAGCATATTAGAGAGATAACTCGTCTGTGTATATAGAAACATAATGAGTACTCATGCTTTCAGATGCTGACCACGCACATCTGCACTAGAGCAGTAATGTGAATAAGCAAGTATACACCCCTACAGAGCATTAATGAGGTAAGGATGTTGGCTGATCCCCACCTCACCTCTTCCAAAAGTACTGGATTGAGCACCATCATTCCAGAGAACACAGTTAAACAGCTTCATTTAGATGTATAGTGTTTATCACGAGTTCATTTGTTTCTGCCTGTTGAATGAGACATTTCCTATATGCTTGATTTTATCTGACCACATGCAATCAGCATTATCAGCTAATATTTTGGGAGGCCAACAGCTACAGATCGGGTCAAAGCAAGGAAATCAGACAAAAGACATTTATTATAAGAATCAGGACACAGCCGATGTGCTGCAATGTTTTCTGCTGATGTCCTCATAAAATGCCCAATGGATGTAGCAAAGTATAAATAATGCCAATGAATTAATACCACTATGACAGCAAAAACACCAAAAATAGGCCTGCGGTAAAATAGAATAGAACAATAGAATAGAAAGGACTCAGTAGAGCCAAACGTTTCAATAATATAATAACCAGAGGCAAGCGGTCTCTATTCAGCAGCATTCCTGTGGGATTTGTTGTGTTAACAAGCGGAACATAAGGGTACATTGTGTTCAGATGAAGAAAAGCAGCACTCACCTTTCCTGAGGCTGAAGCCCCGTGATCCAGAGAAAGCCTGCAGGAGAGAAGAACATAAGCAGAAATCAATGCACTTACTGTGGCATGCAAGTGCTCTGGTACAATTTAAATCAGTCAATACACCTTCCCTAGTGAAATATACCTTCTAGATGGAACGAAATGTGGTGTTGATAAAGCTATAATTATACTGACCAGATTTCATCTTTTGACCACCGTGTAAAACAAAAATTCACTGACTATGAAATATTCTCCAGTAGTTTCCCAGTTGAAGGCGAGGCAGGCCCAGTACTTAGGAAATGGCATCTATCACCCTGATGAATGGGTCTGCATATAGATATATAATGCAGCCGATGCTATACTCTTTTCTAGCAGTCTATGTGGCGTTCAGTAATGAGCTTTCCTCTGCAGCAGTATACGAGACAGGAACATTAGTAAGAGTGGGTGTAGTCCTCTGGGCTTGTGGCCTCATCTGTGTAGGTGTACTTCACTCCAGCAGAGCCAAGCAATAACCTGATAAACAGCCTTTTATAAAATGCCACCTTGCATTTTCCCCTGGCCTGAGAGTGCGGCGCTACAGCTGGACCTCCATCGGCCAACCTCCATTAAAGCTAATGATAAGCGAGATAGTGCTGGACATGGCAGAAGGGCTTTAACCAGTCGCATCCAGTTACACACGTGCACAGACAGAGACAAATATATAAGCACATGAACACACAAAAAGACAACTGCATGCCCTTGGATTAATGCTGGCTTTAAGGACTACACCGGTCTCAAGAGAGTTCCAGCCCAATAAATTCCAACATCCCACATATTTTAGGCTACATAGTGCCTCCGGAAAGTACTCACAGCGCTTCACTTCTTATTTCAAAATGGATTCTCCTCAAAATTCTACACACAATTCCACACGATGATGAAGTGAATAAACAATAACATGTACATAACTTTTCACAACCTTTGCTCAAAACCTTGTTGAAACACCTTTGACAGAAATTACAGTTTCAAGTCTTTTCAGTATGATACTACAAACTTGGCATGCCTGTTTTTGGGACGTTTCTGCCATTCTTCTTTGCAGAACCTCTCCAGATCCCTCAGACTGGATGGATAGTGTTGGTGCACGGTCGTTTTTAGATATCTCCAGAGAGGTTCAAAAGCATGAGTTCTTGATCACGTCCTCCATGACCAAGGCCCTTCTACCAGGATCACTCAGTTTGGCCAGGCTGCCAGCTCTAGGAAAAGTCCTGGTGATTCTTAACTTCTTCCATTTACAGATGATGTTCATTGGGACACTCAACGCAGCAGAAATTCCCCAGATCCGTGTCCCAATACAATCCTGTCTCGGAGGTCCACAATCAATTCCATGGTTTGGTTTGTGCTCTGACATGCACTGTACTGTGGGAACGTATATAAGCAGATGTGTGTCTCCAAATCGTGTCCAATCAACTGAATTTACCACAAGTGTCCAATCAAGCTGTAGAAACATCTGAAGGACGATCAGTGGAAACAAGTTGCAAATGAGCTCAATTTTGAGTTTGATGGTAAAGGTTAGCTGGGTTATATAACCATTAGTCATCACGTCGATTTGATGTTAACTCACAACCCTTCCAAGCTAATGTGGTGAAACAAAAGTGTGGAAGGAGGGATCATTTTTGCATACTGCTATTAGACTCCATAATGACTCCTCTTATGGTCAGAACCCCTCTGACCTCTCGCTGCTGGACTGATAGTTTAATAAGGTCAATGACACTCAACATCAGTGCTATTTTGCATTGTTAATGCCTTACACCCTAAATTAACCTTAATCCTCATGCAAAAACTACTGTTAATTATTTAACAGTTTGGTTTAGCATATCATGTGGAGTCCCACAAGGTTCTATTTTGGGCTCTATGAAACTGATGTTAATTACATTCTCTTGATATACTTTTATATACTTTATACACTAGTGTCATCCAAGAATGAGGGACAGTATTGTTTTGTGCTTTGAACTGAACCACAGTGCTAGATAAAAATGAGACTTGTGCATAAATTACCTGACAGAACTCAATCAATCAATCAAAGTTTATTTATATAGCGCTTTTTATAACAAAGCAGTTTTACGGGAGATCAGGTCCAAGCCTCAGTTGAGCAGCCAGCAGCAACGGTGGCAAGAAAAAACTCCTTCAGGCTAAGAGGAAGAAACCTTGAGAGGAACCAAGGCTGACGAGAGGAACCCATTCTCCTCTGGTCGTCACCGGATAGAACTGATGCTGTTCTCAAGGCAGGGAAACGCTAAGTATTAATTTAATGAATTAAATTTTTATTAAGGGATTGTATTATACTGACATTTTTACACTTCCTCTCAAAACAGTTGCACCTGGAAAGAAGTGTTGGATTGCAATGCTATTTGCAACATGCCAGATGTCTTGGCATTAAGTTTTAGAAGTTCCTAAGATGTTCTGCAATAATCCATACCATGCATCTTGAATATTCTCACACAGGTGGTGCAGATTTAGTGGTATAGGTGGAGGGTTAATAGCATGTCTGGTAGCATTGCGTGCATTTTCAGTCTGGGATAGGTCTGGCATGACGCTGACCACGGTACTGCCACACGAAGACTCGTCACTAAAGAAGATTCTGAGGGACTTCATGACACTCCGGCACAACATCAGAGCTGACGTGGTGTTAAGGGCAGGCTTCATAACAGTCTGTGTGCATGTAGTCCTGCACTGTGCAGCTGTCTGCCAGCCCCAGGATGACTCATGGAGGGCATCACTGCTTGCTGAATCTCTGCAAATGTGGGTGTCAACCTCTTTCTGGCTTGTGTAGGTCTCCCAGATCCTCCATGTTGCTGGTACGTGCCTTCTTCTACCCACTGCCGCAAACAGTGTTCTATAATACCTGTTTGAGCGGTATCTTATTATGTTGATAAGACGATCCTGCTTCCTGGAGCCCTACAATGCGACTCCTCTTGAATTCTTCCAGCTCCTTGATTTGCTTTAAACCCTTATCCAAGGGATACTTCAATTGCAAAGGATGCAACCAGCACAGCAGCATGAGTCAGAATGGAAAGCACATGCAATGGCATGACCTTATATAGTCAGTCAGGTACAATAATTAATTCAATTCCACTGATATGCAGCCGAGCATCAAACTTCGCAAATTCTTATTTCTCATGATATCTACCCAAGTGTTCCTTCCTCTTCAAGCTGATTTGTGGTTTGTCTTATTGCAGCTTCCAGTATATGATAAAATTAATTTGAACTTTCCACCCTTGAGACACACACACACACACACACACACACACACACACACACACACACACACACACACACACACACACACACACACACACACACTTGTGAGATGTAAGCACTATTATTGACACACAGTCTTGTCAAGTACAGGAGATGCTTTGGGAATAAAACCAGCTCTGAGCTCCCTGTTTAACTTTGACTACTGCAAACAGCTGTAAGGCCTGGAGCCAGCTGCAGCATCCACAGCTCATCCTGCTAGTGGGCTGTTGGGGGTCATAAAAAGATGCATAGAGATGGAAAAATCAAAGAGTCAGCTATCACAACGCCTGCTCTTAAAACGAGGAATTAAACCAAGCCTCGGAGCCGCTCCTGGGCTCAAATTAAGTCAGCATGTCTGAGCGCAAAATTGGCAATTCATTAAACACAAACATACAGCTTTAACAACCACAGGCTGTTTGTGCTGGTTGATACAGTAGCAAAAATAGACATTTCTGTTCTTAGACTCTATAACGGGCACAAAACAGATTATATCAGTGTCACCAGTAAGTCTTCAAACAAACTTTACATGAAACAACCACTAGTTAGAAAAAAGTCACTTTGTCCGACTGGTGCTGAATGGATGAAGTCGTGATATCAAAGTTCCTCCCTGTATACAGACATTCCAGCCGAGCTGGAAAGCAGGTCTGAACATTATCTATTAATAATGTTATGCTTATTAATTAATTAATGGATTAATGTGATGCTCAAATGTAACTTATTTAGCAATTAAAACTTAATTGCTTAACTCTAAATATGAACGCACACACACACACTCACACACACACACACACACACACACACGCACACACACACACATTATTCAGTATATTCGTCTGAGAATATTGTGAATATTGTCCAAATATTGACCAAATGTGTGGTTCAATACAAATTGTAATTAGGTCTGCTTAATTGAATACATTTAACTTAATTTATAAATCAATGTGTTTACTATGGGAGAGTATATGAGTTGCACATTTTAAGAATATGCCACTGCTGGAGTATTTGCATTTCAAAATATCACAAACAATATTGTGCATTATGAAATACGTTTTAAATATCACAATATATTATATTTTATTTGACCGCCCTTAAAGTATACCTTCCTCAATGCATGGGCATTATGGAATGCATGTATAGGTTTTACAAAAGTAAAACTCCTGCTACATAACACCAAAATAACAAAAGCATAGGATGGCAGAGGTCCTTTGATAAAACATTATGAGCAGTAATATGAACAGAGCAGCATAAACAGTAGAAAGGGGCAAAAAAGAAACCCCAACTGAAAAGAAGCTTATTTTTTACGCAGTACTCATCCACCACTGCCATGTGTGTTGTCATCAAAAACCTTTGACATTAAGCTGCCCTCTAGTGGATGTAATGCTTAACATTCATGTCAACGTAAAGGACGCATAGAAATAAATGGGGAATGACGGATACACTATTTGAAAAGGATATATTAATTTTCATAAAAAAGGGGAGCATAAATGCACCTTAAGAAGACCATGAATTACTTAAATTACTGTCAGGGTTAGCTGTTGGCATGGTTATCGTCATGGCATGTTTTTAATTTCACAGTGATAACCTAATTAGTGTTTCGCAACCCTGGACTTGGAAACACCACTGCACTGCACATTTTAGAGCTTTCCATGCATCCAACACACCTGATGCATCGAATAAGCTAATGAACAAGCCCCTTCAAGGTCACAGGGTTGTGGTCCATCCATCCATCCATCCATCCATCCATCCATCCATCCATCCATCCATCCATCCATCCATCCATCCATCCATCCATCCATCCATCCATCCATCCATCCAGGACTAGGGATAAGAAACAGTGCACTAAAGATTTGTCATTGGAGGGAACCATATCTGTAAATGAGATTAAATGTGTTTAATAAACCTTTCTTCTCTCCCTCTCTTACCCTGCAACGCTGCTGCTGGATGAACTGTCGGTGATCTGTGAGCTGGCGATCCACTTAGTCTCTCCCACCACGGTCCGAGCATGCGGTAGCCGGCCCACGTCCTTCACAGTCATCATCAGGTGGCGAGAGGATTTCAGTACACGCACAGCCTCGTCATGAGGGATGCTCAGGAAACTCCGCCCGTTCACCTCCAGGATCTGATCGCCCACCTGCGGAGAGTGAGGGCCACACACAGGATAGGGTTGGTGGGCAGGGTATGGGGCAGTGTAGTCAGAGGAAGAAGCAGGGGGGGCAGGCTGGAGAGTCAAGGGATCATCGGTGAATGAGTAGTGAAGAGGTGGAAGGTGTTAGAGGTGGTTAGAAGAGTGTTCTCCTTTCAGAGCAGGATGGTGGTGACTACGGACCTGTCGGCACACAAACATGTTCTTGTACACGTTAATTGGTGAAGAATGACGGTCCATCATCCACACACAAGTGAAGGTAGTGGCCGATAAACTCATGGCAGGTTCATTTCAAATACATCATAGGGACAAAAGTCATGGGACATCTGCTCATTCACTGTTCTTTTATTAAAAAAGGGTTTGGAGCACCATTATTCTGGTGAAAACAGTTCCACTGTTCAGCACTGAGCCTTACACTCGTCTAGACAAGCTGTTGTGTGTTTGCACATCTGGGCCAGCAAATGTTAAAGTAGCTGAATGCAACATAGTGTGATTATCAGACAGTGAATAAACCCAATTATCTTAACAGCACCTAAGTGTAACGAGCCCAGTTGTAAGTGTTAATAGTTTTTAAACTTCCATTATCATGAAGCTACATGTCATAGTGAGCAACTTCACATAACAGGACACAATGCTACCACTATCACACCCCTCAGACATAGTTTGATGCCTGCAAATGTGCAGAGCATGAGCATAGCATGGAAAAAGTAACGGTTTTGGAGGCATGGTTGGTGTTAATGGATGGGAACGGAAGGCAGATCTAAAAGGGGAAAGACATTTCAGTTACTAGTACTAGTCCAGTTTCCTGGATATCTGCTCTGGAAAACTCTGGGCTAGAATTTGGGGCAGCTTCGTGATAGGTGCTTGGCAAGCTGGGCCCCTGTAGTTAAGGTGAGCTTTAAGAAGAAGGGAGGAGATGGGGTGGATGAGGATGTGAAGTGAAAAGGTGAAGGGAGTTCAGGGTGTCATGCTTCTCCCAACCTTTCGTTATGTAATAACCCCACTGCTGGTCAGCAGATCTGGAGGCTTGTGAAGGTGTATGGAATTGAAATAGCTCTGCTATGTAGACGGTCCACGGTAGAGTCAGTCCATTCAAAAGCTTTAAATGGAAATAACCTAAAATCAAGGATTTACAGAAAAGTATTTGCAGAGCCACCTGGAAACAAACAACACGCGCACTGTATAAAATGTAAAACCTTAAATATCTTCTGCAATGTTTAATTAGTTTCAGCTGCAGCTCATTTTCTCCTGTTTTTGAGGCTCAACTCAAAATGTATTGCTGACCAGATTGAAATAAAGTAAAAATGTGAGAAGGAGAATTCTTGAACAGATGAGTTAACACATTCAGTAAGCAGTTACTTTATCACTTTAAGTTTTAAAACCTTATTTTTTTTTTTACTTTTTTTGTGGCAAAAATACATCAAAACTGCACTGTTGGGACACCAAAGCATGCTATTTCAGTCAAACTCCCAGTCTCTTGTCCCATCAGGTTACACAACATGGTCACAGATAAGATAAAATATTCCCTTATTAGTCCCTTAGTTGGGAAATTCATACACTGATCATTATTCTTCATTCAAATATGAACAATGTGAACAGAATCCTGAGCTAAGTGTGTTAGTGTATTATTACATCCCTAATTTCTTATCCTGTCCCTCCTTTTATACTGAGCCATTATCCTTACATTACTTCTTATTCTTCTGCCCATTTTGCCGTTCTTTCTTTCTTTTTCTCCCCCCCCTCACTCCATCTCTCCTCCTCTCACTGCGACTGGGTTTCTATCCATTAGGATATATGGAATGAGCACAATGAGAATCATCATTCACTCTCTACCCTCTTCCCTCATCTGCAATCCATTCTCCCTTCACCTGTCCAACCCTATGGGAGATAAATCCGTTTGTGTGGATCTACCGGTGGATTAACCAACTGCAAGCTCTCTCCCGCTCCGGATCGATGCATGCCCTGCCCCCTTGGCCCACCTGACAAGCTCCAGGGTAATTAAGCTACCTCTCCCGTGATGATGATATTAATAAATGTGGAGGTGATCAATATGGACATGAATAATAATGCTTTGTTTTCCATGTGAACTCCAGAGACCATGGACAAATCGATGGGGAAGCACAGGAGCGGCTGTTCTCCTCACTACTCTCCCACTCCTGGCATCTGCGGCTCATGGATTTTTATCTCCGCCCATATCTCTGCTCTGGATGCGCAAAGCACAAAGGAAAGCAGGCCTTTATCCATCTTATCGGATAATGGATATGCTTATTAGAGGAAACACAGCATTCTCAATCGGGGAGCTTTGGGATCTGAGCCAAAGGCAGATTCCTTAAGAGTAACACAGACCCGCTTTTATTAAAGCTGGAGCTCAAGGGGGTTTCATTAATCTTGGATTAATACAATAACATATTTCTAAAAGAAAAACCAATGTGTGCAGTCCCAACTAACAGTGGGAGCAATTAGAAGATAACGGGAGAAACAGTCACTTTTTGGGGGTCTATAGGAGGGCTGGACAAAGGAGGCTAATGTCTGATTGTGTTTTTATAACGTTTTTAGACTTTAATTAAGACGGCAGGATTGCGTTTGTTGCATTCACACGTTAGACAATTGAACTTGCCCAAAAATGTCTGCTGTCCGCTGAACAAGTGAAATGACTCATGAATAACAATGAAGTGGACGATAAGAAATGCCATAACTCCTAAGAGTCAAAAGGTCTTTAATATGGGAGCCATATAAGAGGGCAGCCTCTTCACAAAAGCCCACAGAGGCATTAGCATGACTGTTCAGACGTCGCTTTTAACTCGCAGACTCTTCCAGGTTCATGCTGACCTTCAGTGTGAAGATTGCAATTCCAAGCAGGGATGTGCGAGCTATAACAGCAGCATATAAAAGGCAGGCCTGCTCCTCACCACTTAATCTTTTCTGAACTGTGCCCTGTTCCCAGAATGCACCTGACCTTCATCCTCAGCATGGGACCTCAGTGATATTACACTTAGACAGTCGGGTGAAGGCAGGCAGGATTGGGGTGGGGCGGCACAGGCTGTCAGCGGGACTCCGACACAACAGCGTGGAGGTCAATAGTCATTATCCTCACATTAACTCTGTCTCTTCTGTTCACTTTCTCTTTCCCTGCTTTGCCTCCTTCACGTTGCTCCCTCTTTCCTCCCTTCTCTCAGCGCTTCCGTTTCCATCTGGCGGAATCTATGGAGAGAATAAGTGATGGGAAGCGTGTGGCATTTGCACTTTCGCAAACTGAACCACAGCACCTCTGGCATTTTCATCCTTTCTTCTCCCCAGTGATGGACAGAAGAAAAGGGGGAGGGGTGAGATATCGATTCTTCCCTCTTTCCTGCTATGGTGAGCAGGGGGAGGGCCGGATTCGATCCGAAAAGAGAGACAGTAATAACAAATACTTTACAGTGTGTGAGAAAGCTGCACTTTTAGAGTAAGTCCGAGTTCCCACTAGAGCCGTAGAACAAATGCTCCAGATCTGCACTGAGACAGGATTTATAAATCACTCTTTCAACAAAGAAATGAATCTTCACGGTTCAAATTTCAGTATGATTGTATGATATCGTGAGTACATTCATAACTAGTTCACTGTATGCCTCGGTATGAGCTTAGATATAAGATAATCCATCTACAGAATGATGGGAAAAGTGGGAAAATGGACAGCGACTGCAGAAACAAGGAGGTGGTCATAATCTTATGGCGGACACATAACCAACAAATATTACGCAGATCTCAGGCTCATCTAAAAATGAGCATATCTTGGAAAAGCTGAGCTCCGGTGTAATCTAATCTCCCTTCATTGAATAAACGAAGTTTGCAGGAAAGCTTTTTCTTTTTCCTGACCACAGCTTTAGTTATTTGACCATTATGAATTACGAGCCTCTCCCATTAAAATGTTTTACAGTCACGCAGCCAAAAGTGCCCGGGTGTATCGTCCGTTCTCCATTTAGGAAAGTTATAGGGTTTGGTTCGAGCAGTGGCCCAATGTACAACAGCGGTGTGGCTCAAAGCCATAAAGCAGCCGATAGCACCACAAGTGTGAGATACTGTGGCTCACTAAAGTGTAAAGCCACCTGTAAAGGAGGGTGTGTCAAGTTCTTCATCCTCACCCACATGAGACTGATCCCCCATAAAGCCTCATAATACAAATACACAGACTTCTAATGAATCTTTTAATGTTGTAATACTTTTTATATGGAATCTGAAATCACTGAAGATACTGTTGCAGGTTTAATTAAAATTCACTTGTAAAACATGCGACTAGTGTACTGTGCAAAAGTTTTAGGCACCTGTAAAAATGACAATTAGATGCTCCTTATCAGGACAGCACACATTTATTTGCTCAATATAACTTATATTAGAATAAATACAAATAATTACGTTCAAAAAGTAGTGGTTTAACATCACTGTTAATAAGACTATGTCTAGTGTTATTCATAATCAAAAACATATTGCACACAGATAGAAGTATCAAATTCTAATGCTATTGAGAAGGAAGAGAAATGGTTACCAGGAACAACAAATGATTAAATATTGAGACTGATATGAGCAGTATTTATTGAAACACTCTCTCACTATGTCAGATGTTTCAGCATGGAGATGTAGCAGTTCATAATGATGTCCAGTGATAATCTGTCCTATGCAGCTTGAAAGTTCCCACTCAGTTCCTGCAGATTGTGTGGAAGGGGTGGAGTGTTGATGGTGTCCAATAGCATCCCACACATCTTCAGTCGGGGGTTTAGGTCTGAAGATGTAAGAGGCCACGTCTTGAAATGGTAGCAGTATGTTTTCTCCACAAAGGCAAAAGCCGGACTGATAGCTGAAGATGAACTGGTGCCAATTTTAGTGACTCCAGTAGAGTCTTGCATGAAGTTGCTGCAGAGTGTTATTAAAACCCAACACCTGGTTTGTTAAATTGTGGCGTCCAGGAGAAATCTGGAAACGAGATTTATTCTTCAACCTAGCTCACATCTCATCTATTTTCTTGAAAATAAGAATTCTTGTTCCTTAATTCTTGCAAAACACTAGTATTACTGTGGTTAACAGTTCTACATAATGTGCTTAGGTGCCTAAAATGTCTGCACAGCTCTGTGAGTTCCAGAAACACTATGACTGAGCAGTTGATGGGTATCTATTGCACATGCTTAACAATATCAGATCTCTAAATAGGACAACCAACAGACAGTTGACCTATCTAACTGTGTGTTTGAACTACATTCAATGTGTGTGTGTGTGTGTGTGTGTGTGTGTGTGTGTGTGTGTGTGTGTGTGTGTGAGAGAGAGAGAGAGAGCGAGAGATAGAGAGAGAGAGAGAGAGAGAGAGAGAGAGAAAGAGAGAGAGAGAGAGAGAGAGAGAGCGGAAGAGGGGGTGTGATAGGGACAAAGAGGAAAAGAGTGTAACAAGGAGAAAAGAGTCATCCTCCAATGGAGCCATATTGATAAAGCCATCTTCACAGGTCAGCAGAGGTCCTGGCCCAGCAGCAGCCTGGACAGCATCTGCATCTCAGCACCAGCAAGACAGCGGACCTCCTAGTGAGACCTCATTATTCTACCCAATTAGGACTCTATGGGCCGCAACGGCTATTAAAGGCTTCAGCATTTTATGACCACACGTTCCCTCCCCTGTTCGCAAGGAACGATGGATGAAGACAAGAGAAGAAGGGCACGAAGAATGCCCTGTAACAAACAAGCATCGCTGTTGGCAGCAGAGAATGCACAGTCATAATCTTTATCGAGGAGATGGGATTAATCTCATCCATCATAACCATCCTGGGTGGGTAAAAAAAAAAAAAAAGACAGGACGTGCTTATTTTAACAACATTTGTTCATCATAATCATCTTCATCATCATCATCATCTTCATCTTCATCATCATCATCATCATCATCATCATCATCTTCATCTTCATCATCATCTTCATCATCATAATCATCATCATCATCATCTTCATCTTCATCGTCATCATCATAGTTTCATCAGTCCCCCTGATGGAGGTGCAGGGAAAATATTTTGTGTTTGGCAGAGTTCTTTATTCCTTTTTCGAGCTAAGACAGAACACATGCTGTTTCTTAGTCACTTTCTTGATGAACCAGAACGATGAGTCAGCAGTTTATATTACAACCATGTAAATTTGGCTTCATTGATCTTCTCCTACTGCTCAAAATGCTTTCCAATGGTAGCAGTACAGAAACTGACCATGAAGTGGTGTTATGGTGGAATGGGGACCAGAGTTCGAGCATGGCATATTAGTGGGTGCTGGGTGGGTTTCTTTCCACGTCCCAAAAATATGGATCAGATCTACTTTAAATTGCCCTGGTAAGTGTGAATGAATGAAAGTGTGTGAGTGAATTGAGCATATTGTCAATATATAACAGGGCATATAGTCAAGTCGGCACTGGTCAATGACAAGTTTATGTAGACCAGTGGACCTGCCATGTACCACACACCAGTACGGAACCACCACCAGCCTGCCGAGTGCATTGTTGACAACTGGGACGACTGAGATCCATAAGGTCTGCTCCACACACAACAGCTACTATCAGCCCAAAACAATTTGTTGACTCATGATTTATCAGACTGAGCCAAATGTTGCCAGTCCTCTAGACTTCTGGTATTTCAGTGTATTTGTAGATGACAGACTTAAAGTGAATGTCTAGAATTAGGTGAATAATCTTGTAACATTTATAAAACAATACACATCATATTTGGTATCTGAAGTTTGCGTCTTTAACTTTGTAGATGAGCCAATAATAATATTAGTATGTAATGGTTTAGAGCAGGGGTTCTTAACCTTAGGGTCGCGACCCCCCTAGAAGTATGTCATGACCCCCTGGGGGGTCGCGACCCCAAGGTTAAGAACCCCTGCTCTAAACCATTGCATATTAATATTATTATTGGCTCATCTACAAATCTACGAATGTGACACTAAGTAAGACGTTTTGTCAGCTAAATGTGCTAAATATCAGATTGAAACGCTAAACTTTTTCACACTGTATGAGTCTCAGTCTTGACGGAGTGTCTCGCATGAAGGACATGGCTGGTCAAACCCACTGTTGCTTAAAATAGAGCATTCGCTCTTTTGCTCGACTCTTCGACCTGAATCTCGATTCAGGTTCATGCACATTGTGGCTCGGCACGTCATCCAGGCTGGATTAAAATGGAGCGTTTTTTAAAAGGTCGTATTGGAAGTGGGGACGCAAAACACCTGCTTCCAGGAACATCAGAACAGAAAAAAGTGAGAAAATATGATGAAAAGTACATGGAATATGGATTTACACAGACAAGTGAAGGAGACAATGCACGGCCGCAATGTGTGTTATGATTATTATTTTCTTATTTTTACGAGTTGATACCCTTTTTTTTCCCGGGGGTAGGGGGGGTCACAAAATTTTACTGGAGCCTAAAAGGGGGTCACACAATTAAAAAATTTAAGAACCTCTGGTTTAGAGTAACACTTTATATGGAAAGAACATTTAGATGATTTCCATCCATCCATCCATCCATCCATCCATCCATCCATCCATCCATCCATCCATCCATCCATCCATCCAGACTTCTGTAGATCGTCTACAGGAGGCTAAAGTTTCCAATCCAAATAAAGTGGAAGTCTCCTGACACATTGCCCAGGTAGCTCCAGAACAACACTAAAGAAGGAAACTTCACACACACCAAACATGTCCTGGCTGATCGACCTCTCAAACAGACTGTCGCTCTGGACTCTTGGAGATTTGCCCTGTACAAATCAAAAATGTGTTACTGCAGACACATCTGCTTGCTCCATATGACTGGATATCCTAGACAGCAATGCCTCTAAGGGCATAAAGGTGAGTAATGGGTTGCCATTTCCACAAATATCCCTCCTTTCATTGATGACCATATCATCTCATTGGGAAGCTCACACAGCTGTGAGCATTACAGAGGCAGCCCCCCGTATACCAAATCGCTAGGCTTGTGAGTGCCTGTGTGTAATGGAAAGGTCCTCTCCCAAGACCGCTGATCAGTGTGTGTGTGTGTGTGTGTGTGTGTGTGTGTGTGTGTGTGTGCGTGCGTGCGTGCGTGTGTATGTGTAGTGTGTCTGCTTGTCTGCTTCTGCTGTAATAACGTGATCACTCAAGGTGTCTGGCGGCCAGCTTCAGAGGCCTGCTTCTCCTAAGCTGTGGATTACACCCAGGAGGCCAAGCTCTCCACTGTCACTCTCTCTCTCCCTCCCTCCCTCCCTCCCTCCTTCCCCACAGGAGAGCACCACTGTATGCCAGCAATGGGTCACAGCATGCTCACAGCACAGGCAGCTCAATAGTGATGATTCATTAGCTTTATTGTGCCAGTAAATGCATTAAGTTCAACACTGTATTCATGTTTTAAGGTACTGGGCAGTGAAGTGCATTTAATGGACTGACATTTCTGTTTTGAAGACATATGTATCCTATTTCTCTCAAAACAGCCTTTCACAACACAAACAACATGAATTATAATGTTTTCTTTTTCAATTTGCAATAAGATAACATTAAAGACCAACCAGGTAAGGATTCTGAGTGGTGCACCAAACCAAAATCTCACCTCATTATAAAGAGACGAAGTTCGAGTTCCAGGGACATGATTTGGGCTACGAGAGAACACTCCCAGGGAATGAAATAACCGGTATTGCTTTCCTTCTTTCCCAATCCCCTACCCCTATCCATTTCCCTCTGGGTCTTGTGTTATCTTTCAGGTGTGCTTCCCTCTGGGTAATTCCTCTCCCTTTTAGATGTACTGCTCTCTCCCTCCATCACACAGACCGATGCGTTCTATGTTTCTTCCCAAAAACTGAAACTAAAAACTCATGCATTCAAGAGATCCTCAATCCAGAATTCTCTCTTTCAAAGAGACCCACAAGAAACTGAGTGCTTATAGTGTCGTCCCCCCCCCCCCCAGCCCGGGGAATATATTCAGCCTTTTAAAATCTCAGAGTAAGGAAAATAATTAAGCCCTGATTTTACCTGCTGCTACTGAATATATTTTCAATGAAATGCTTTAGTATTTGTATATGCATTTTTATTTTGGTCCAGTGGTGCTTGAAAGTTTGTGAAAATCTTTCAAAAAATAATTCTGAATAATATCAGGAAATTCTAAAGTCCATGAGATGAATCTAAAGGGAACATGGGTCATGTACCAAGACAACGAACTTAAGCCATTTCAGCAAAGAAGGTTTAAACAAGAGTAAAGTTAAGGATTCAGAATGGCCAAGTCAATGTCCTGACACTAATCCAATAGAAATGTTATGGAAGGACCTGAAGCAAGCAGTTCATGAGAGAAAATGAGTTAAAGCCGAGTTCAAACGCTACTGAATTTGTTAAAAAAAATTTTAATGGAAAAAAAAACAAAAAACGTAAAATGTAATAAAATTCTAATTATAAAAAAAATAAATGAATACATCAATATTTCAACAAATCAAATGGAATGTGAGAAATGCTCTGTATATCATTGCTATCACTTGGTATCTCCATTCCATTCAGATGTTTTTGTCAATGTGAATCTCGCAGTGGCTCTTTGAATTTCAGGATGATTGCACCAACTGAAAAGCTCCAAAACAAAGTGGAAAATAGACATTTACACTGAAATCCATGAAAGGTTAAGCAGGATTTTGTATTGCCTTTTTGGAAAAGTGGAATTTGCGTTATAGTGGTGACATGCACGAGTCTAAGCTGGCGAATTGGCTGCATTTGAATAACTGTGTGCGAGAGTATTTGCGGTGTGCAGTGCCACTGTAATGCATCTGCTTCATTTCAACGTGTCTACGTGTGCTGTATGAGTTCCTGTAACTGAGTGAGTGTGTCTGCATGTCTGCGCACTCGTGCGGTCCTGAGCACAACAGCAGTTCTATGAAACTCGGTTTTATCTGGCTGCCAAGCAAGTGAGCAGCGATGCGTTGTTCATTGTTTCTGACAACAAAAGCTTGCTTGCCAAAATACATTCACACACTCATAGCCGTCTTCCTCCCTCTCTCCATCGGTCCCCCTCTGTCTCTGGACTTCATACAGATCCGGCCCAGTTAAAAACACATCACCTCTTTTGATCTTCTGATTGCACAAATCTTAACGTCATGCTCTGTAGAAGGCAGCCTTTACTCTTTGAGCCCAGAAATTTCCATGACCCCATGTAATGGTGATATTCATCCAAAATCAAAGCGCAAAAATGGAGAGGCAATGCAGTGTGAAAATGGAATAAAGGCAGGTTGTCTGAGAAAATTACTCTGTGGTGAGTGCTGAGGCAGGAGCTAAGCAGCTAGACATTTACACGCACACACTCATGCGGCTGTCTGATGCATTCGCAGCAGACACACACATCAAAAGGGAAGCAAAATATCAGGAGTAAATTTATTAAAAACAGATGGAAGTGGCAGATAAGACCAAAGAAGAGATTATCCTGACACACAGTGTCACTGTAGGGGAGGCCTACGAGACACACAGCTAAGAGAGGCCAGGCAGACCTCGCAGTGCCTGAGCCCATCTGCATCTCCCTGCTGAGTCGGCGGGGGGCTAATAGGCACATCTAAGCAGATTGATGTGAGTGTGACACACCAGCAAAATGTGTGAGTGTGTGAGTGTGTGTGTGTGTGTGTGGGTGTACTAGCTCACCCATACATATACATAGAGTAGGACACGTGGCAGCCTCTAAGCATGCAATGCTGTACCTTCATACAGCATACAGCAGCATGACGAAGACGCACATCAGCAGAAGGTGATATCAAACCGTGAGGAGAGACGGCAGGGCGTGACGTGATGGGGGGAGGGAGGGAGATAAGAGAGAGAGAAGCTGAAAGTAGAGGGATGGTGGAGGAATGGCAGAGAATGACCTGAAAGCAGTGAAGCTGTGGTAGTAATTAGAGTTCTGAGGGGCTGTTGAGAGATGTCAGAAACATCTACAATGCTGAGGTGCTGGAATCCAGCAGAGGAAACTGTTCAATTCGTGCTCTGCCCCGGAAATGCACTGGTTCCTTTCCAGCACCTGTTGCCGGTCAGAGAAGCTTTCAACAGGCTTTACAGAGTGATATATAGTTTTGGAAAAGATGACACTGCTGGAATAGACAGAAGAGACATTTTTGTCCATGTATTCAAACATTTTAGGCATAAATCTGACTACAATCAACCCCTGGTTAAAATGACTGTTGCTGTTAACAGTAAAGCAAGTTGAAATGATCTCCAAAAGGCATACTCTAATATATCAAATAATATTATATTATTATTTGGGTTTTGTACCAATTTAGATTTGAAAAAGAAAAGGAGAACCTTAGTAAATGTTTGGGAACCCTAGGAAATTTGAGTACTGAGGTCTCAAATCTTAATGACCATGTTGGGCTTATGGCCTGTTCACAATCATTGTTATGCAAGGCCAGATTGATTATTTTAAAGCTTTAAAAATGCCTAGACCACTCTAACCTTGTCCCACAAAATAGCAGCCCTGCGTTCTTCTAAGTGATTTCAGCGACTCGTAGGATTGGTTGAAAGGCTAACCAGAACTCCAGCATGACTACAAAGGACCTTGAAGAATATTTAGCAGATTCTGGAGCTGTGCTACACCCTTCTACGGTTCAGCGACAGCTACTGTTCAGAAGAAAACCTCCCCTGCGTCCTCACCACAGAAATCAGAACATCTAAACAAGCCTAATGAATTTTGGAAACAATGTCCGGTGAACCAATAAGTTTAAAATAGATCTTTTTGTGTGACATGAGCAAAGTGGAACATATTGGGGAACATTTCACAAATCGAGGGAAGAATGTATTCAATGACATTCCATCAAATTCTGAACACTAACGTAACACCATCTGTAAATAAATAGCTGAATTTGAAAACAGAATGGCGTCTATAAATGGATAATGATACTAAACTGCTCAGAATCCACGACAAACTACCTCAAAGGGCACAAGCTGAAGGTTTTACCATGGTCCTCACCTTCCTCTGATCTGAACATCACAGAAAAACTGGATATCAATCAATCAATCAATCAATCAATCAATCAATCAATCAATCAATCAATCAATCAATCAAATCAATCAATCAATCAACCAACCAACCAACCAACCAACCAACCAACCAACCAACCAACCAACCAACCAACCAACCAACCAACCAACCAATTGTCTTGATGGAAACGACCAACAAATCTGCATGTGCACAATTCCAACAGCAGTATCACCAGACATATCCATGACTGAAAATATGTGGAATGCTTTTGGATGCACCATCAAAACTCCAACCCTAACATAGAATCTGCTGGAACTGAGTGAAAAACCCTGATGAATTATCACAGGACACCATTAGGAACCTCTACAACTCCATCCTGGCATGTTGTGTTATACTGTTATATACTGTTATATATCAATATTACAACAGAAATAGAATAGACGGTTTGCTCAGAGTTATTATAAACAAAGTCAAGTTGGTGGCAGTGAGAGACGGTGAAAAATATGAAGCTATTTATAAAAAAGTCTACATTAGGGGATGATTCATGCACAGATGCCTGTTGTAGGCAGGCAGGATGAGCTTACTCACTGACACACACACACACACCTGACCAAGAGAAACATTCACATCAATACCCAATAAAACACACTTCAAATGACTGCCATGTTTTTAATTTGACAATGCTAAACTGTGCTCTGCAATTTCTCATTAGTTTCAATGAGATTCCAAAAGTGTTCAATAAAGCCTTCATAACCAAGCAACATTAGCTCTGGAAGAACATGCTTCTGGGAGGAGCACGGCTAGTTCAATCAGCACGAGAGCCGAAGAGAAGGTTTGAAGGATTTTTGAGAAGAGGGGTCTTGAAGCATAGCCTACCTTCAGTCCTCCACACTCTGCGGCAGAGCCTCGGTCCACTCCAGTGATATAGATTCCAAGAGCATACTCAGCCCCACCACGGATCATCAAACCCAGAGAACGGCCGTCGTCCAGCACCAGATTCACCTGCAACACAATAGTACACTGTAGAATATGTACATACATACATTTTCTCTCTGTATCTGTGGTCCCTCCATATTGTTTCTTCAAAAGATTGGTGGATCTCACACATATAAGAAACATTCCCACTAACCATTTTATTCTTCTGGCTGTTATAAGTATTAGTAAGTAATTATGATTTTTTTTAACCCACTGTGTTTTGCACACACAGGAAATAATCCTCCCATCCTCACACAGCGATACACACATACACACCAGTGACTTCAGTGAGCACACGTGCCCGGAGCGGTGGGCAGCACTATCCTCAGCGCCCAGGGAGCAGCTGGGGAGTTCAGTGTCTTGCTCAAGCGCACGTCAGTCATGTCCTGCCAGTTCAGGGATTCAAACCAGTGACCTTCCAGTCACAAAGCTGGTTCCCTCACCACGGCTGCTCCAATCAGACAGTCAAATTCAGAACTGTGGTAGGAATTGCTTGTAGGAAAGGCTACATAGTAGAACTAGTGGAAACTGCATTACAGTATTATAAATAAATAAATAAACAAACAAATAAATAAATAAATAAATTTCTATTTTATTTACATAAAAAGTATATCCAAACCACATCTTTAGTATGAAAACATGTTTTAGCACAAATCCTGTGATGACTAATCACGATGGCTGGAGACTTCTTGCTAAAATGGCCTGATCTGTTGTTTCGCTTGTAAATTATTTTCTGGACAGTAGAATGGACAGTTTTCTGCCTGTGCTGACCTTAACCTCCATGAGCTTTAAATAAAACACCCTCCTCCAAAGCACCCTGCTCTGCTCTAAAATGGTCACCTGATTGATTCTGATTTTAGACTTTCAATGAATATCGTGTGTGAATAAAGTTCACAGGGTGTCCTAATATTCAGATTTTCTGTTTCCTTGAATTGAACGTGTGACAATTAACAGTCATTTCAGTCAGTTATGTGCTACTAAACTAAAACTATTTCAGTACAAAATGTAATTATAAAACATGTCAGTAAAGTATTGGCCTATATCAATCTGGGTGCTTCTATAAATAGTCTATAAACAGCTATGAACAGCCACAACATTGAGTCTGCTAATTCATACTTTCATTTAGTAACATTTAACACAATAGGACCTGATCCGGATGTTCCACTGGATCAGATCTGGACATTAAATAGACAGACAGACATAATATAAACAAAGTTATATCTGCTGATATTGCATGTTGTAATTTATATCTGTCATCACAAGCCATAATGTTATAAACGAAAGTTATGTGCTGTAATCAAGCAATCTACCCTGTGACTTTATAGATAGTTTACAAATTCTGGATATTCATTTTGTGTTCATGATTCTCAACACAGTTTTATTGTATTTACCTACAAATGACTTAAATCAATCAACCTTTATGTAAATTTGAACACTGACGATGACCCTCACTTAGTGCTTCACTTACAATATGATGTACAATATGAGCCATGAGCCATATGAGAATCATTTTATACATGCATCTGCAACACACACACACACACACACACATACACACACACACACACACACACACACACACACACACACACACACACACACACACACCGCTGATGTAATAAATAATAAATCCTTTCTAACAAACAGTCGTTACTTCTGTCAGAACTGGATGAAAGGACAATAAAAGTTTGTGGTCTATAAGAACAGGCTTCAAGTCATGATTTGTGAGAATCATATTCGAGCAGAACAATCCATTTATTGAACAATCAGCAAAAAAAAGATGTACTGTGAACCTGCGGTCAGGACCACAGCTATTACTGAATCAGATTCTAGTCTGTCAGGTTCTGTGCAAACAGAATGCTAAATGAGTGTAGAAACAGGGCTGGTTCTGTCAGTCAGCCACTTCCAGTGATCAAACAGTCCCAGTCACAACCTGTCTGCAAAACACTGAAAATAAAGTGAGCAGAGAACACCATTACACCTGCTTCACGTAGACAAGGTAAGGTGGGAACGTTTGAGAACATTCCTTACGCGCTGTCACGGCTGGCTCACAAACAAAGGGAAACTTTGTTCACACCATTTAAAAAATAAAATGATCCTTGAAGAATCAACAGTGATGAGTTGATTATTTGTATAATGACACTGCACACTTTTAAATTATGCATCTGAGAAAATAATACATCCTACTGTACAGGTCATCGCTTTTGAAAGGGGTTAATTTTGTGGAACCTGCCCACTTTTGCCATCTGTAAGATAGCAATGTTGCATGTTTGATTGTTGCTCCTGGTCAATATAGTACAGTACAGGAATTAATCCTCCACATTTAACCCAGCCTCACACAGTGATACACACATACACACTAGTGAATTCACACACCAGGGGGCAGTGAGCCCACGTGCCCGGAGCGGTGGGCAGCCCTATCCACAGTGCCCGCAGAGCAGCTGGGGAGTTCAGTGCCTTGCTCAAGGGCACGTCAGTCATGTCCTGCCAGTTCAGGGATTCGAACCAGTGACCTTCCAGTCACAAGGCTGGTTCCCAAACCACCAGATCACAGCTGCTCTATATGTATGCCAGCTGACACATCTCAGGAAGCTTGGAGTACAGTGTAGAGAACTGTGGCATTTTCTTGAACCATAGATTAATTATTCAGCAGTTAATTCTAGGTAATCTGTGGTTTACCTTGGTTTACGTTGTGGAGTTCCACAGGTTTCTCCTGAGGGGTCCATGAAACTGATGTTAATAATATATTACTATAGTAAGAAGAGTGCAGAACTGAAGTGTGGGCTTATAGGGGTCTAACAGGTTAAGCTCTAAATGCAAAAAAAAAAAAAATTAAATGTTATGAAAATGTGAGATGAAATAGATTTCAATCCCTAATGTTTTAGTAGGTTATCTTGTGTACCACCTTGTGACACTGCAATACCACAGTTTGTTGCTTAAAACCCCTTTAAAAAAATAAGAAAGTAAGAAAACAAAACATATTTACCATTAAAATGATAGGCATGTTACCTGATTACTAATAGAATTAATAATAAGACTAAACTGTATTGTGGGAAAACAGACTCTACAGCCTCTGTAGAGAAGATAAAATCAGTCAAACACATCCAGTCCACCAAAGCATCCAATCAGATCACTACCTGAAGCCTACAGCCCTCACCGTCGAGCACCAGCAAAAAGTACAGAGAGCCAAATGCCTTCTAGTGCTCTGTTAAAGGTTAACACTAGTCATCCCTGAAAGGTCAGTTTGGAAGAAGCCAAACTGCATTATATGGTATGTCATTGTTTATAATGCCATACATTTGTAAAAGCCTGCACTGTGAATTGTGGCCTGGGATTTCTGAGGAAAGTGGTTTAACTAAACGGATTTCAATCTGTACCAGTGCTCTCAGCATTCACTGGAACTTCTGTCGTGCGTCTGAGAATTACCTTACGAACGGCTCTGCTCTGATGTGCACAGAAGCAAACAGAAAATCAGAGCTGAAACGGGCATTTTCCGCTACAATGTTCAGTCTCACTGAAGCTTCGCTGGGCTCTAATCCCGCCACCTAATGCAATGATGGTCAGTGCGGGCTGTGTGGGCACTCTCCAGCCACCGACAGATTCCTACCTGATTGAGCCAATAGAGTCATAAAACTCTCCCTGTAATCATATTTAGCAGATTCTGGCTCTCAATGGAGATCGAAGCAGGACGGTGTGAGATGATAAACAGAGGAAAGTCAGGTGAGTAAATAGTGACCCGAGGGAGAAGCTGGTGGTTTTGATGAAAAACAGAAATGAAAAATGTCCTGAGAAAAGTCTTCAAGAATTCTTAGTCCTGTGGAACCTACAACTTAACAAAAGGTTAAAGCTACAAATATGTATTTGCATAGAAGGTTAGTGGGTTGGTGAATTCAGACAGCGTTTCACTGCACTTACTGACGGGGTTTAAATTTACAGAATATGAATATAATAATACAATATAATACAAACAATTCCATTTATTTGTATAGAACCTCTTACACAGCAAATAAAATAAATCTGAAAACAGAAAAAATTGAAAGCTAAAGTGAATAAATACATTTTGAGTTGTTTTTTTTCCTCTGCATGCAATTAGAAAGCTGCTTCACTGCTTTGCATACATTTTGCTCCTGAACCATCCAGCAGAGTTTGATGTCTTAAGGTCCAGTTCAGAATACATTCTGGCAGCGACTGCAATCTACAAGGTTGCCAACTCTTTTGGAAACTCTTTTGGAAACTCTTTTGGAGCTTTACAAAACAGCCAAAGTACTTTAAACTCAATTCTAGAGGCAGCAGAAAACTGGTGGCATTTATGAACACTGTTAGCTCATCATTCCCCAACTTTCATTTTCTCTTGTAAATGGAATTATTGGAAAACAGGCTAATTCCCAAACCACAAAACTGTTATATAACCACCCGAAGTGATTATATTTACACCCATAAAAAGTTTAAAGGTACGTTTTTAAACCCAGACCACCAGTGAAAGCTCTAATCAAAGCTGAGAAAATGGTAAACCATGACTTCAGGAGAATATGTTGTTAAACTGCACAGCAGCACCTCTACTCATAAGAATATGAGATGTTCTAAATCAGGAAACTGGGGATTGGCTGAAATAATGGGATACTTGTAACACTCAACATGGCATTCGTGTGCTGATAAATTTCTGCCCTTCAACAAAATCAGTAGGTGGCACGGTGGATAGCGCTGTTGCCTCACAGCAAGAAGGAACTGGGTTCGATTCCTGGGTGGGTCGACCTGGGATGTTCTCCCTGTGTTCACATGGGTTTCCTCTGGTTTCCCCCAAAGACATGCATGGCATGTAGGTGAATTGGTCCTTAGTGTGTGAATGTATGTGTGTGTGCCCTACGATGGACTAGTGCCCTGTCTAGGGTTGTTTCCCGCCCTTGCGCTCAGAGTTGCCGGCTGGGCACCGGCTCACCCGTGACCCTATTCAGGAATAAGTGGTTCAGAAAATGGATGGATGGAACAAAATCAGTCAATTATGTTGCTGGTTATGTTGTGATAAGCTTCTGGAAGACCCCCACTTTGACACAGTCCCATAGATTTTGGGACTTCAAGGCAATAAATCAGATTTGATTTGAATTCGACCTCGTAATGTGAACATAGCCATAGCTTGCTACGTGAACCAGATTTTGGGACCATGGCTCTTTCTGTGCCTCAACAGAAGAAGAGAGGACAACTATTTTTAGGAGGCAAATAGATAATCTCTTCCCTCTATTGTCCCCTCCCTTGAAAAACAAATTGGACGACCTCAGCTGAATCAAACTCAACAACATGAAATACTCAATAAATACAATGGATGGCACATATAAACCTGACACCTTACAAACACACGGTGTAGATTGTCTCATTAGATGCAGAATTAGCAAATCAATCATGCGTTTCAGAAGCACTGTTCGCACGGTTGTGTTAAGACATATTTTGTGGTCCAGAGTGAGTATACCGTTGGGACGGCATAGCACTCTCAATAAAGTCCTCCCAATATCAGTCTAGTGCTCTAAAACCATTGTCAGTTCTGCTTTATTCCGGTTTGCTGAAGGATGAGTAATTGCGGTGCAGGTACAGGAGTCACATGCTTTGTATTAGTTCAAAAATCTAAAAAACACAATCATCCCAAACCGGTAATAAGCCTCTGGATACATTCTGAACACTTTTCCCGTGAAAACAGAGTGAAGGGACACACCATTACTTTATTACACTCAAAAGTCTCCAAGTGTTTCTGTCATTGTTACACCAACAGCTTAAGGGTCTCTGGCTGCTAACAGATACCTCACCCGCATGAACTCATTTATTCCAGTCCTAGAAAGAAGCGCCATCCATTCATCACTGTTGATCATCACAGACAAAGTTCAGCCCAAAAATTTCGTGTTACATTCAGTGGATAAAGGATGACTTGGAGAAGATTGAATGGGCCAGTGGTTCCCTCATGTCAGAGAGACTGTGAACAACTTGCTGCAGGGAAACGACACCTCAAAGGGCGACAGAGGAGAGGCTATGCAGAGATAACAGTAATGACTACTTTAAATAAGAGACAGGCCTCATCCGTCATTTACAGCTCCTCTTGTCTAGACGCCCGCTAACCATCTACATAATTACACAATGTAATTAAATACTGGTCATTTTGAAGCTTTTGAATGGCTCCTAGTTAAAATAACACATTCATAGAAGAGTAAACTTTTATATTGAGTTCAGAAGGCCAGATTAATATTCCTACACGCTGTTTAAAAAACCTGCATCAATTATGAGACTGTCAACTTCAACATATCTTTTTGTTTGTTCGTTTGTCATGAAACAGCTAAATATTCCGTGGAATCAATCAAAAATTCATACGTGTAGACAAAGTGGTAGCTATGTAAACCTGCTAAATCCATCCATCCATCCATCCATCCATTTTCTGCCGCTTTTCCGGGGTCGGGTCGCGGGGGCAGCAGCCTAAGCAGAGAGACCCAGACTTCCCTCTACCCACCCACTTGGTCCACTCTTCTGGGGGAACCCCAAGGCGTTCCCAGGCCAGCCAAGAAACATAGTCTCTCAAGCGTGTCCTGGGTCTTCCTCTGGGTCTTCTCCCGGTGGGGCGTGCCCGGTACACCTCACCAGGGAGGCATCCAGGAGGCATCCTCACTAGATGCCCGAGTCACCCCAACTGGCTCCTCTCAACACGGAGGCTCTACTCTGAGTCCCTCTCTGATGACTGAGCTTCTCACCCTCTCTAAGGGAGAGCCCAGCCACCCTGCGGAGAAAACCCGTTTCAGCCGCTTGTATCCGAGATCTCGTTCTTTCCCAAAAGCTCATGACCATAGATGAGGGTAGGCACGTAGATTGACCGGTACAGCGTCCTCATCACTGCTGATGCAACACCAATCCGCCTGTCGATCTCTCGCTCCAGTCCTGCTAAACATGGTCACACCTAAATCATTCACATGCCTGTTCATTATGATGACGTCCCTGAAAATACATTGACATAATATTTTAAGTCACATTTTTTCTAAAAAGTATTGATTTTTTAGGGGTCAGTACTGGACAAACACAACATTGGGTTGTTTTTACCCAGCAGAATTATTCTGACCCAGCATTTTGGGTCAAGCATTTAACCTAAAATGGATATGGTGTTGCTCGTTGGTTGCTAAATGAATGCAGTGGTGTCTCAGGTGGTTGCTAAGGTGTTGCTAAGTGGTTGCTATGGTATCCAAGTTACCATCGTCAAAACACAACCCAAACGTTGGTTGCTAACTCAGCAATGCAGTTAAAAATACAGTGCACAGCATGTTGGTTAAATGCCTGACCCAGTCTGCTGGGTCAAAACCACTCCATGCTGTATTCGTCCAATGTTGACCAAGTGCTGGACTGTTTCAACCCACTATTTTTTGTGTGCAGGGAAAGCTTTTTACTAGGCTTGCTGCCTCTTTGCATTCCTAACTCAGTACGATCAAACCCAAAAGTAAAAATAATGCAAAAAACCATGGCAACCTCAGAAGTAGTGCTGTTTTTAGAAACAGGCATAAAGTGCATCAAGGGTTTATGTGGTTATTTTAAATAATTGTTGTAGCCATACTTGAAACTGACCAGTGGGTCACTATAGCTTTTTAATGAGGGACTGTTATGAGATTAAATAAGCTCGTGCTTCAATGACTAAAAAAGATCGTGGCTTTAATTCACCAGAACTGCATTTAGAACTGCGGGAAATTTGTTCACGCCTGCATTCATTCATTCATTCATTCATTCATAATTCAGAACCCTCGTCTTCAAATATTCACATGATGTAATGTGTAAAGTAGGTGGTCTGCTATCACCACCTGATAGGATGGACATTGACAGTGGCATCAAAGCTGGGCAAGAATTTAATCTACAAACAGCCAGATGACCTACAGACACGCAGGATTCATTACAGAATTAATTATATTCAAATGAAAATACCTAGAAGGCTGGTTAATATTGTAATTGGGTGAATTTGCAGGACAAATATCACGTCTCAAGTAAACAAAGAACACCCTCTGGACTGACAAACAAATTTCAAAGTTCACACTGAAATCTTCAGAGAAAAATACGGTTCAGCCACTCCTTTGGGATGTGTATGAAAGGTTCCTTTGAAAGGCTTCAATGATAATTTGCTTTTCAGCAGCAAAGAACAGTGCTTTTAACGGTTTCCCTCTCATCTTTCTCTGCTACAGATTGCCGTACACACTCCACATCACTTCAACGTCACTTTATTGCGTATCCTGAAAAGGTCATATCTCAAAAAAGACTGGACGAAGCAGGGAAGAATTTGAAACTTTGTTTATGAGGTTTTCCATGATCTTGGGGTAGGTGATGGTTGGGGAACTGAGGGTGCAGAACAGTTTGCTGATTTCCCTGCTCTGACAACCTACCAAACCTGGCAATTAACAAGAGAACTGAACCATGTGTGCTTGAGCAGGACAAGTAACTGTGCAGGAACTCCAGAACACGGATTCCCCACCACAGGAGTAGATGTGCATGTAGCCTCACCTTCTTCTCATCGCCCTCCTGAAGCAGCTGCATATGGCTACGGCGCTGGCTATCGTTCCGGCGCAGGGTGGCGCTGCGGTGCTCCATCAGGTCCGGTGGAGGAGACACACTGCGGCCCTGTGGATCCACCCAGGTGTAGACGTGGTTAGTGACATAACCGCCGGGAATTCGCCCAACAGAGCGTACGGACATAGACAGCTTCTTATTGCCTTTCAGCACCTGCGAGAGGAGAAGGACAAGCTTAGGTTAGGGTGAAGGAACAGGTAGGTGGATATAAGTAGTTTCTGAGAACTTGTTTATTCAGAAACTGAGGTGTCAAATGCAAAATACTGTGGTAAAGAGTATTTAGTAGATCGATCCAGTTACGCAATTCTTTGTTGTCTGTATGCTAACAAAAACGAACAGAAACCACTTTGGTCTGGCAGTGTGTGTGTATTTAGTCAATGGTGCAGCAAGCATTGCAGAAAGGTTGCAGCCGACATGCACGCTGCACCTGACCTTGTGCATGGTTGCAGAAACCACAGCCTGCTAGAAAATGTCACCAGTCTATCAGTTTTTACTGAACTGGACTCAACTCTGTGCAAAACTAACCAGCCTCTTTGAGAAGCAACCTGATCCACACTGAGAACATCACTCAGTCCAGTACAGTGAGGATCAGAACATTTACCTGATCCACACTCAGAACATCACTCAGTCCAGTACAGTGAGGATCAGAACACTGACCTGATCCACACTCAGAACATCACTCAGTCCAGTACAGTGAGAATCAGAACACTAACCTGATCCACACTCAGAACATCACTCAGTCCAGTACAGTGAGGATCAGAACCCTAACCATTGATTTGTCTTGCATATTCCTATTCTGACTTCTCTATTTTGTCTTACAGTTTCACTTCTAAGAGCTCTAGAATGTAGTCCTCTGTGCTCCGTACTAATCATATATACATGAACATTACCAAAAATAAACATTTCCCTGGTGAAAACAGAAACAGCCATACGTCACTCTTTTTGGAACAGTGGACATTTAATTACACTGTTGTTAAAGCTTTATAAATGCGTGCTGTTGACAGACAACAATATTCAATATTCCGTATATACAGTACATTCAATGAGTCTCTAACCTCTAATACAATGAAAGGAACAGCCTATCATGTACTTTTGCTTTCCTTTCTTTTACTCTGTTCTATCTAATCTCTCATTCACACACACACACACACACACACACACACACACACACACACACACACACACACACACACAGTTCGCAGATGTAGTCTCTTTCCAGAAGCCGGCTGATTGAGGGGCACAGTGATGAACTGGAAGCTCCTCTTGGCTGCGGCTCATTGGCCTCTGATAGCCTGCAATGGCTGCTATCACTTTGCAGATCAAATGTAGTCCGCTCTCTCACTGCGTGATGCTGCTGCTCCAGCAGAGTGTGAAATGATTCCGGACTCTGAACTAACACACACACACACACACACACACACACACACACACACACACACACACACATACCCCATGGTGCTGTTATACCCGCTGATGGTACCAATCCCACAGGAATGCCCTGACCAGTAGGCTCAGCATGCACCATTATCAATAGTTGACAGTAACTATTAGGTGCTTTAGTTTTCATAATTCTTGTTTTCTATCTTTTTTTTCCTTCAATTCTTTAATGATCTTTCTCTAGGCTCTGTTCTTTCACGATATTTTAATTAGGCAATTGTGTATTACATACAGGGGTTGGATAATGAAACTGAAACACCTGGACATTTTTTGGATACAGTCCGGGTTAGCACCCGAACAGCCCTTTCAGACAGCTTCCTCTTGCGTCCACAGTTAATCCTGTTGGATGTGGTTCATCCTTCTTGGTGGTGCTGACGTTACCCTGGATACCGTGGGTCTTGATACATCACAAAGACTTGCTGTCTTGGTCACAGATGCGCCAGCAAGACGTGCACCAACAATTCGTCCTCTTTTGAACTCTGGTATGTCCCCCATAATGTTGTGTTCATTGCAATATTTTGAGCAAAACTTACCTGCTAATTGAACCTTCACACTCTGCTCTTACTGGTTCAATGTGCAATTAATGAAGATTGGCCACCAGGCTGCTCCAATTTAGCCATGAAACCTCCCACACTAATGACAGGTGTTTCGGTTTCATTGTCCAACCCCTGTATTATATAATACTATAAATGATATGACATGGAAAAAAGGGGGGGCTTCAAGAACACATCCACATATTTTCACCATTTTTAGAAAAATAAAATGTGCTATTGAACACTGGAATGCTTGAATGGAAGTTGATATCAAGCAAGAGCACAAGAACCTAAGCACACACAAGAACACACATTGAAAAGACTTTCAGGACATAAAAGACATTGAAAAGACATTCTTAAATTCTGATTTATTAAATCTGCCATTCATAGAGCTTGTGGAGTCTTAACTGTCTGTATTTCTAAGGGTTGAAATGATCTAAAGACAATCAATACACCCTGGCTATCATGAAAGGTCAAAGGAACAATATTTCATTTTCTCGAATGATGGGGTCGCTCTAGAAAGTCAATTTAGGGGTTTCTCTCTGCTATTAAACATGGTGGTGGGTCGCTCTGACACACACGGTCTCTACACACTGTGATTCCTTCATGTCTAACACAAGCTCAGACGTTTTCAGACACAATCAGTCAGAGACTGACTGTACAGAAGATAAACAAGTGTGTTCTAGGGGGAAAAAAATCAACCCTTTTAAATAATGCAAGAGCTTCACTGTGCTCTCTCATGTAGCATCCAACAAACGAGAAGTCCAAGTAGGAGTCACTACTCATGAAAAAAGCACCTAACGCTAGAGCCAACGGCAGCGGCAGGTTCCTTTTCTACACATGCAGCTTTCGCAGTGATAAGTAGCAGCGACACAGATTGCTTTCATGGAGCCACAGAGCTGGAAAAGGTAGAGTTGAAAGAAATGAAAAGGTGGAACGAGTGGAATGAACAAAAGAGCTAGAAAGCATATGTGTCTGAGAGCGAGCGAGAGAAAGAGAGAGAGAGAGAGAGAGAGAGAGAGAGAGAGAGAGAGAGAGAGAGAGAGAGAGACATTCAGTACCCCTGCAGTGAATAGTGATAAATAAAAGGCAGCGTGGCAGCAATGAACCTAATGCGCGTCTGTACTCCAAAGCGCTGACTGGGACATTGCCTGATAGAGTGTGTCAACAAACGAGCAGAATATGGAACAGTGGAGAACAATGGGGTGAGAGGAGAACGTACACTGTGGCACCGCTCTAAGAGGAAAACAGGAGTGTTTGGGGGAAACTGCATTGAAGAACAGCAGCATTATGGCCTCATGATAAAGCATTTCATTGAAATATGAGTTTTTGAGGGAGCGACATCATTAGAGGCTACAATGAAGGAATGGATCACACTGGGGATGGGCAATATAATGATATTTTATCGTTATTGTGATCATTTTTGTTATCGTGATACACAATATACAACTGTCATACATGATGAGGTATATAAGACATTTTGGCATTATGGACAGGTGCTACAAGGACAGCAGAGGACGTATGAAGTAAAAGTAGTAGGTAATTATAGTTTTTTAACCCACTGTGTTGTGCACACACAGGAATGAATCCTCCACATTTTACCCATCCACACACACACTAGTGACTTCACACACCAGGGGGCAGTGAGCACACTTGCCCGGAGCGGTGGGCAGCCCTATCCTCAGCACCCAGGGAGCAGCTGGAAAGTTCAGTGCCTTGCTCAAGGGCACATCAGTCATTTCCTGCCAGTTCAGGGATTCAAACCAGTGACCTTCCAGTCACAAAGCTGGTTGCCTACCCACCACGCCACGGCTTCTGGACTAGATAAAACAGTGGACCAACACCAGCAGATGACATGGCCCCTAAACCATCACAGACTGCAGAAACTTCACACTGGACTTTAGACAGCTTGGATTCTGTGTCTCTCACTCCAGACTCCTCCAGGCTTTAGGAGCTCGAGTTGAGACTCTAGCTAAGATGAATTTACTTTCGTGTGCAAAGAGGACTTTGGAGCTCTGAGCAACCGCATATTGTGGATATTGTCAGTGTTTAACGAACTCTGACCAACTGCTGATTTCATTTTAAAGAGTGTAATTAGTCTTATTTATCTGAATGAAGTATGCACATTTTCAATAGGGATTAGGTTTTGAATAGAATTATGGGGTAGAATTTGAACGTTTTGAACGAAAGATCCTGCTAATGATGCATTTTATCTGTCAGAATATGGTGATAAATATTGGAATGCCATCTGAGATGCCCAAACGTGATGTACCTAGACCTGAACTGTGCTCCCTGCACCAAGACTTCGAAACCACTATTCCTAATGACCAGCCTGCTAAAAGGCTTTTAAAACAGCTGTTCACTGAATGAATACTGATGTAAAAACACCTGAATGCTGACACCTGTGGCTCAATTTTCCCCTCTTCTAGAATTGAACTTTTTTATAACACAAAAGTGCTCCAAAAGAATCTTTGGAGGTGATGCCTTTTTTTATCCATTAAGAGCTTTTTCGAAGGTTTAAAGTTAATGTAAAGCCTCGGATTTTGCAAAAATATTTCTTTATTACAGCAAAAACGGTTCTACAGAATGTTTCATAGCACCTTTATTTATAGGAGTGTAATATACACCCCCTTTTCTCAGCCACTCTCCTACAAGCACTACCTGAGAGGATATCTCATTCAACCTGATGAATTTTGAATGGAGTTTGGAGTCTCTATATATATTGTAGAGTTTCCAGTTCGCTCACAGCTAAGATGGAATATGCTGCCCAACAAAACTAGGCAGACTGGAAATCTTAACATTGTAATCCTTCACACAAATGCAATAAATAGCAGCATATTCCTGAAACCCAGCTGCATAACAATGACATAACCATACCACACGAACATATTTTTACACGCTGTCGTGATTTCTCATCATAAGAGATTATGTCAATTAATATAACAGTTATGATATCACTAGTAGCATTCCAGTTTAGGACTGGTATGTTCATCCACAAGGACTAGCGGATGACCAACACAACCTGTACAGCAACAGATTATCTGTCTCTGACTTCTACAAGGTGGAGCAACGAGCGTATAATGAAGTGGAGAATCAGTGGACAGTGTTTAAACTCTCCAGCAGCACCGCTGTGCCTGATCCACTCGCACCAGTGAAAAAAAAGCTAACACCACCATGTCAGTGTCACTACGTCCCTGAAAATGACCCACCACCCACATAAAACCTGCTCTGTGGTGGCCGTGCGGGTCCTGACCACAGGGTGAAAGCAGACTAATAAAGAAAGAAACAAATGGAACACAGTCTGTAATTATAGAACTACGAAGTAAATGGGTAAATTTTTATTTTTGTATTTGTATTTTATGGACTTTTTTGAGCACAGCAGTGAAACAAAAATGAACGAATGAATGAATGAATGAAAGCTGCACTTATATAGCACCTTTTTCATACCCAAAGCACTTAAAGTCACACGAGAGCCAATAGTGCACCACGTGACTGTCCAACTAGAAGACTACAACAGACACAAGGGGCAGATCACCCGAGACAAGTTTGACGAGTGCCAAACCATATCTGGGTATACAGATGGACACTCGTTTTTGCCAATGAGTGCAGAACATGAATAACAATGCTACATTTAAAAAGGGGGTTCTTCAAGGTTCTTTAGCAAAAGCAGTGCTTGTACAGTATATAGAACCCTGAGAATGCAAAGAAACAACCTGAAAGCTTGTTTGCTTTGCCTGGCTACAAATACAGGGGAGCTTTTTGTAGATATTTCTTTACAGAACCTCTTCAAAAATATTCTATATGGCACTGAAAAGGCTTCCACTTTTCGTACAAGTCAAATAAGCCCTTTCAGAACTCTATTGAACCTTCCTAATTAGAGTGCATGTAGCAGCTCCAAATTTAGAGTAGAGCAAAAGTTGTGCTCTACAGTTTCTCATTAAGGTGAACGGGATTTTTGCCAGCGGTCCTTAAAGCCTATGCAACCTGTCAATTTTCAGAGTATTGTGAAGCAGTTTCAGCAACATTCACATGCATGCAAACACACTCTCACACACACTCTCGGAGGTACACCTCTAGGCTTGCACGGTTTATTTACTGCTCTGTCCAGAGGGGCCAATAAACCACTCGAGACCTAAATTAGAAGTGGTGCTCTGAAGGCAGCTTTGGAGAAGCAGCAGCCAGTATGTGTGTGAGTGTGCATGTGTGTGTGTGCATGTGCATGTGTGTGAGAGCCCTGACAACCTGACATAAACACAGAAATCCACAGGAAAACAATAGCAAGCATACATAAACATGCAACCTGAGTCCACTCATGTGGATTAGCATCACAAAAAGGGCCAATTAGAGGACGATAAGAGGCAATTGGGTATGGTGAGCAGTGGTGTGCACTCGGAATATAATTATGCGATTATACAATGAATAAGTGGGCAGAACGAAGGAGACATTTGCATGTCTTTGAGTGGAAGTGAGGCTTGAAGGCAGACCTGAAAATCCAAGAAACCAATGCGGAGCCACCACGAGATCAATGAGCATCTGCTATAGGATTTCGGCGCTTTGTGTGATTTGTCTTTGAGGTAGTGTGTTCGCTGTGTTTTTTAGCAGATGTATTTATCAGAGCAGAATAAAAAGAATGGATGCGATGCGGTAATGAACCTCTAAAGCATGCAAATACCCGGTTATGATTCCCACACCCCCTCGATCCATCTAACTCTTTGTTTTCATTCAGGCCGTCTGTGGCATCTCATTTGAGTACCCTTCACTGCCCTTCACAGTCTGATTGTCAATATGAAAAATCTCCTTCACTACATTACACGACTTCTCAACAGTGGTTTTGTTCTAAAGGGAGGAAGACTGAGGGTCTATAACAATGCAAAATCATCACCGCCAGCCCTGCTACTCTGATAACCATTTACAGTTACATCTTAAACTGCTCGCATCTTTCATTTTCCTTCTTTTGTGTTTTGTCCTGAAGACTAATTATGACAGTCAGTGTTCACTGCTGTCCCATGAAAGACACTTGTGTCCATTTTTGGTTTTCTCTCAAAGAACTCTTCGTGATGTGTCAATAAATCTGGATTCTGGACCGACAGACACACTCTAAATTACTCTAGACTTACTTCCATTCAAGCTAAGAGTGTTTTTGTGTCTCCTGCATTATTTTTCACTGGACACTGATTTATCTTCTTAACTACTGATATCACAGTTTCAGAATTTTATGAAATTAAAATGACAAAACTCAGTGATGAAAAAATGTCATTTCAATTTGAAACGAAGGATGCGGGAAGTGTAGTCATCCAAACATGCATATTTTTGAAAACGTAGCAGACATTTCTGTGCATATTGGCCTTCCAGCCACACAAACACTATGGTTTAGTTCACTGAAAACAGACCTTGTACCAAAGGTGAAGATATTTAGAAACTCTGACGTCAGTGTTGTCCTGTGGACAAAAAAATGTAGGCTTTATTGTCGTTGCTATGTTTGTGATATTGCTCCTCAAAAATTAGGCTTCATGAAAATGCTGTTGTTTCAGCATGTGCATGTCAAATAGCTCCTTACTCCCTATATAATGAACTACATCAGGCATAAAACCACAGAATCTACACAGAGACTGCATTTCAGGTTCCAACATATGAATCAATATAAATAGTGTTCTATTACCAATATATAACAGATATAACTGTATTAATATCAACTCTGTTAATATATAACTCTATTTAGATTTACAATCCCTAACTTCCTGACTTGCAGAGTACACTTCATAGGGAGTAGTGTGCAATTTGGGATTAAACCTGGGGTTTCTTTCTTCTTGTGGTGTTTTTATGAGGCACTATCGCACCCTACAGAGTTAGCATGCTTGTGCAAGTGTCTCTATGTTTAGAAAATGTTTAGAAACAATTGTTTATAATGGACACTGATGCGTACACTGCTTCAGTACTTTCTGAATCCACTGTAAATTCAAGGTAATCCCATTCAGTTGAAACGACAGAGCAGAAATAGGCAGCAATCCCCCCCAGACCAGTATGGCGTGGAAAGCGAGGACAGCAGAGGCATACTTCATTAGGCCATGGCAGGGGAAGACAGCATGACTATAAAACTTTAGGGTTAAGCTGCAGGTTTGTGGATCAGACCCTCTTGATCTCTCTGCTGTTCCTTCTATCCATCCATCACTCTATTCAGAGCTGAATCCCCTCATCCGTTCCTCACTTTTATTTATGAGTTATTCATAAGCAGTCACCACAGAGACAGGATGACAAAGGGATTGGGGAAGACGAGGGAGAAAGGTAAGGAGAGAGAGAGAGCGAGAGAGAGAGAGAGAGAGAGAGAGAGAGAGAGAGAGAGAGAGAGAGAGAGAGAGAGAGCGAGCGAGAGAGAGCAGCCAGACTGTTTGAAATGGAAGTGATCTTATCAGGGGTATGCATGTTTACGTATTGAAAAGTTCAACACATCTTGTTAGCTCTGCTGAGTCTGAGAGATGTTTTATCTCATAACAGATATCAGCAGTAGAACAATCTCACATAACAGTTTTGCTTTGTGCACTCAAGTTCTAACAGGGATGTGCAACTCCATGGCTTTTATAGTGTCGACACTATATGTCTTACGTTTGTAGACAACACTTCTAATCAGTAAAGTTAACTTGGTTACTACAGGGGTTGGATAATGAAACTGAAACACCTGGTTTTAGACCACAATAATTCATTAGTATGGTGAACTAGGGCCTCCTTTTGCAGCCAATACAGCGTCAATTCATCTTGGGAAGGACATTTTTTGGATACAATCCGGGTTAACACCTGAACATCCCTTTCAGACAGCTTCCTCTTGCGTCCACAGTTAATCCTGTTGGATGTGGTTGGTCCTTCTTGGTGGTGCTGACATTACCCTGGATACCGTGGCTCTTGATACATCACAAAGACTTGCTGTCTTGGTCACAGATGTGCCAGAAGGATTTGCACCAACAGTTTGTCCTCTTTTGAACTCTGGTATGTCCCCCATAATGTTGTGTGCATTGCAATATTTTGAGGAAAACTGTGCTCTTACCTGCTAATTGAACCTTCACACTCTGCTCTTACTGGTGCAATTAATGAAGATTGGCCACCAGGCTGCTCCAATTTAGCCATGAAACCTACCACACTAAAATGACAGGTGTTCCAGTTTCATTGTCCAACACCTGTATAAAGTGTGCTCATTGCTGAGATGGGAGTTCAAATTCACACACATTCAGTTTCTATAATCTTAATTAAAAAGCATTGCTAACAGAATTGGACACTATGAAGGATCTTCATATGGAGAGTTCACTTGAGCAATTGAATTCCTTTGGGTTGTGTTAAACTGTTGCAATCCAAGGCTGAATGCAATCAAATCCTCTCAGCAATGATCTAGAATTTAGTGTAAATAAAGTTAAACTTACCTAGTGCCTTTCTAGATACCCAAGGATACTTTACAGTCAGCACAAACACACACCAGCAAGAAGGAGCAGCCAATCATTCTCAGTGTACTCTCTACTAGAAAGAGGACTACAACAAGTACTGGGGGGGGACTGACCCACACAGACATGGGGAGAACAGGGAACTCCACCCAGGCAGAGACTTGAACCCAAGACCCCAGTGCTGGAGGCGAAAGTGCTAACTACGAAGATGCTGTTCCCAAAAAGCCATCCCTGCAGAGCAGAGTCAGTTAAGGTGAGACAGACAGATCGAGTCAGATTCTAAGCAGTGATCATAATACACCCTGTAAAACATGCAGTGCACTCTCTCTACATTCGTTATACACACATTTTGTCAAACATTAGGGGAAGGCAATAGCTTCAACAGTCCATTCTGACAAAAAAAAATGACTGTACAGGTGCTGATTGCATCTTGCAGAGACAGATGCCTTCACACCTCTATAAAGTGGCTGAAATGTATCTCAGACAACTTCCTGAAATGCATTGAATGATCAGATATGTAGCTCTTTGAAATGCATTTTGGGTGCATTTACACATTAAAAAGTGGACTGGCCTTATCACAGATATAATCCGGATACTTGAAATGATTAAATGACCTGTGTGTAAAAACGGGCCCACGTGAAAATAAGGTAAATAATGGGTAGAATCATATCCTGCAAATAATAAAACTGGTTTATTTATCTGGACAGCAGATACGGTCACAAAGCAGCTTCATGTAGATCTAGGTCAGAACCTCAAGAGAGCAAGCCAGTGCATAACTGGCAAGGAAAAGACTGTTGTCACTGGTTCAGACACAGATCTGTGTAAAGCTGCTTTGTGACAATTGTTGTTAAAGAGCAGGTTAAGCCTGTCACTGGGGTTTATGAGTGTAAAGCTCATATCCAAACCCCTCCAGCTTGGAAATGTTGTTTTAAAAGTTGGAACGTTCATTGCTATTGAGCAATTCTGAACTTTCACTGCCAGTGTTGTTTCCTGTCCTGTGTGTTATTTTGCTTCTGGTACACTCGGTGCCCACGCCTGCCACTAAATCAATTACAGCACTCTCACCCTGAGCCACAGTGATACACAGTCAAGCATAAATGAGCCATATACTCTCCCTATTATTATGCTGTGTGTGTGAATGTGTGTGTGTATGTGTGTGTGTGTGTGTAGACAGAAATTTTGGTGGTCATTTAAAAGTGAGGTTGAATGAAACCCTCTTACTGAGCTGGGTGGACTTTTAATGATGATTAAATGTAATGTAATGTATTTGCTCATTACACATACTAAACTTAACACTTGACTAGTGTTAGGCACAGACTAGATGAATAAAACTGCTGATGATTTTTAATGTCCATTTAGGAGGATGGGTCCAAAATATGATCAACACTGCCCCCATCTAACTTTCAGGATGGCATGTAATAAGCCACATTAGCCAATGCAGACATACATTAAGCCTGCGAGTAATTTTAATCATGCTAAGTGCACTTAGATTGACCTGTTCCCTAGACGCTGCAACTGTTTATAGCCAAGTGGCTTTACATAAATTGACATTTATGTCAAGCTGAGGTTCATATTGATCATGAAGCCGTGTCATGACACTTTCTCGGGGGAAAGTCAAGAATGATATTACATCAATGATCTTGCTATTTCATTTTTAACATCCTCGGTCTATGAAAGTATTGGGATTTCTGATGCAACCTTGCATTAGAATGTAACCTTATTTTTAATTTAGCCCAATTTGTCATTAAAACTCCCCATAAATGGTGTCTTTGTAAGACAAACAAACAAAAACATAGTCACCACATGTGTTTAAAGGGGTACCGACTTCAGAATCCTGTGGATGATGTTGCACAAGGATGCTAATAAGGCTGTAAATACCAGCAGGGTGTGAGGTGGCTTTCATCGATTAAGAAAAAGGTGATACAGTGCAGTGATGGGTGTGGGAAAGTCTTCAGTAAGTGAAAGGTTGCTACATAAGGTTGAGGTCAGATGACTGATGCAATTTACAAACATCCATTTCTCTCCTTTAAGAAGCTCTTGGGATGTTTCACACTGTTGTCGGTCAATGTTCATCTCCCAGTGAAGCACTTGCCTTTCTGTTCTTGAGTGTTCCCAGTGGATTGCTACTTGAGGTAAACCCTCACATTCATGAAGGCGTGTCTTGATTATAGACTGACCCTAACAACGCTCCTCCGATGTCCTCGAGAGTATCCTTCACTTGACAAGATGCGGTAGAGATTTTCTTCAACAAGTAAAAAATAATTGTAATCATCCACTGTCGGTGTATTCTGTCATCTTCCAGGCCTTAAGAGGCTGCTGGGCTGACAAGTGCATGCTGTCATTTTCCATAAATTTATCCCATGTTCCCATAAACAGTAGACCTTTCATCTAGTGGTGTCCCGATCCGATCCAGTGCACGTGGATCGGGGCCAATCTATGCATATTTTATGGTTTGGGTATCATCTATTTTACTCCTGATCCAGATCCAACTCTTTGTTTTAACTACGGTGCTCAGAACATCATCTGTTGGCCTCAAGCCACCATTAATGGACATTAATCACAGCCGTGGCAGCCGTCAGGAACCACTCTGAGGGTAAATATGAGTGTGGAGCTATTTTACAGCGGAACATGACAAGATAACACAGTATCTGAAACTTTATAAAACTGTAGCTGAAACACAGCTACACACCTTTCTTTGTTCTCAAACCAGCTTTGAAGAAGTTCATCCAAATCAAGTGCAAACTGGCAACGAGCTAAAGTTCAAAATGGGTAATAAGTCTTCATAACACTCTTCCTTTATCAATTCAGAATCTTTAAATGACCATAATCTACTTCTCACAAACTCCGGTGATACCGGAGGTCAAAGGAAGGTTACAGCAGACGTTAAAGCAGTACAATGGACAACATGTTTATATTAAAGACATTAAGGCAGAGCCAGATGACAGCATTTTTAGATTATGTATTATCTAATAGAATTAAAATCCTGACGTTAACTTGCCTGCAGTGAAGTCCAGCACAAGACCAGCTTTAGCTGGTAGCTGATATCAGATGGTCTAAATTAGTCTAATGATCCAGATGTTTTTGAGGTATCGTTTTGGTTTTAATTGAATAAAAAATGCAAACCCTGCTTGGCATGTCGTGTGTACATACCTCCATTAAAAAGCTCGTCCAGTGTGTGATGGCCTTAAACCTACTAAAAAAGAGTTGTTTTAAGAAAAGTGGCTGTTATACTAAATTAAAGTCCAGAACGTCTCATTATATAAACTAAACATTAAGTGACTCTACTTTATTATTTTACTTTATAAAGTACAATTATTAATTACCACAATAATTAGCAGCAGGTCTTAATTAAAAACTGTGGGGCTATATTGATAATAAAAACAAAGACTGGATTGGACTCTGTATCGGCTAATACTTAAAGGAACTTGATCATGATATTCCTATTTTGGTCTCATGAATCTGTAATGAGTGAAATGATGGAACAGGCCTGTCCAGATACTAGTGAACCTGTGATAATGGAGCAATTATGTATGAAACAGTTAATGCAATATCATTGTTCAAACCTTTGAATTAAAGCTGAACGTTTACACTTCAATCACAATTTCATTGACTAAGGTCACGTAGAGGCAAAAATATGCAAATCTACTGCCCAAATACTTGATTAAACCTGATTGTACGTCAAAAATCAGGGAACTACATTAATCTGCAAGAGAGCATGGTCCTGTAAAACAGCGACTGAACCCATGTCAACAGAATTTACAACATAACCTGCACTGCGAGCTGGACATTTTATGAAAATGGTTATGTAGCTTCATGTCAGTTGTTGTGATGGACGAATATGGTGCCCTGTTACCAAAACAGGCTTATCTAATTATGTTCTGCAAGGTCTGACTGCCGTGTTAAAGCATAAGAAGAAGCAGAAACTGCTGTTGCCAACGAAGCTCAGACACAAGAGCTTGTTTCACTCATTCACACAAATCCCTCTTTACATCTACTGCTCCACACAACTGCTTCACCATCCTACCTCCAAACCGTCGGACGGGCAGCCGTGATTCTGCCATACAAAACCGCCTGCACTTATCTCTGCCCCACTGGCACTACGTGTGCAGACAGGGCCGTTCGTCTCACACTCCTTCACTTGAGCTCACTAAGCAAGTTCACAGAAGTTCATTAGTCCTACTCTACTTGGGTAGGTAAGAGCGATTGTGCCACCGGTCGGCTGCGTACACTGTGGTCCAAATCATCCATCTCTTTTTACAGCGCGTAAAGTGGGCTGGCGTGGCACCGGGCAGGATAAGAACTCTTTTTCTGAATATTATGAACATAAGTTCAGCACAGCTTCTTTCCCCGACTATAACTTACACATGTTACAAGACCTTCATCCCTTCGTATTTTCCTCATTTTCATTGTCTCCTGGTTCTCTTGGTGTTTGGAGCTACGCAGCCAAAGAAGCAACACAAAAAATGATGCATTTATCAGATGTGGAGGTAAGAACTTTACATTTTCTCTGAGTAAAAAAGGCAAAATTTACTGCAACATCTTTTTCTCCACATTATATGAAAATAAAACATGGATATACATGAATGCAATATCACACAATTAATGCTTTAATGCATGAACACAAAGAGACACACAGACACACACCTGCTGCCCCTGTGCAATTTCAGCATGTTTACGACTGCTTTACCTCACTTAATCCATCCGTTTATCTGTTTAAATGGTTGACGCTGATTAAATATTATATTATAATGCTTACCTCAAGCCAGTATGTGATGTCTAACACTTCTTTCATCTCCCTACCATTTTATCTTGTGATGAATTATGATTAATCAGAAATTATTTTTGAAATATGAATATTGAAAACAGCTGCATACATATAATACAGGTGACATCTCTAATATATATATATATATATATAATTCAATGAACTTCTAATCCAGATACACTTGCTGCTAATAAAATGATAACATAGCTTCAAAGACAGACTTGTATGTGAATGTTTTCCATTTTGTGACATAATTTAAATGTGACAATTGTTCTTTACAGGTATGTTGTGGCAATATCAAGATAAATAGACCAATAGGAATGCTCCAGTAAAAAAAAAAAATACAGATCTCCATCCCTCCAGTACTAGAGTTCTACCCCTTATTTACAGGTTTAACATCATGCATACATTTTGTCCATAACCCCCCCCCCTCTGGGGTCTAATGCAGCCTCTGCTCTTGTTGAGAATAGACTGGAGATATTGATGCAACTGGTTCAAGCCTGAAAGCAGTGTCTTTGCAGAGTCAGACTTCTACAGACAGCAGCTGAATAAATCACTGAGCTCATACGGAAATCTTCCTTACTACAACAGAACAGTCAGCTGTCCCCAGGCCTGTGCTCGGACAATGATGTGTCTGTTATAGTAGCTTTGTTCAGTGCATGCTTCTCTTCCTGGCCTTTCTGCACATTCAGCATTGCGTTAAACTCTCTCTGTTTAATTGACAACAAATTAAATAAGCACACAGACCTGCAATCATTCCACACTCATAACCCACAAAACACCTATTGTTGTCTTTTAATTTGCCCTTTGTTGTGTGAATAATGTGTTTTCTCAATGCTGCAGATGCACAATGATATCTGAAAATGCAGAATGTTTAGGCAATGCTGGGTTATTATACTAAAATGTGTGGAATTTGATTGATTTATTTTTGTATTATTTACTGCATCTGTAAGAAAAATAAATTTTACATGTATCCTTAATGCTAATCCTGATTGACTTACTCCCAATTTCTACATTTATGTATCAGTATCCGCAGACATGCACATGCAAAATCAATGAATACTGGCATTGGCCTACAGGGCATTCAGGAACAAAGACAGCATCTTTTAAAGACTGTATTTGTTTATATAGAGATAGAAAGCATTCCAATACATTCACTTTCTCATCCCGCAAAGACATGTACCTTTATTCCCTGGAGATTTCAACAAGTTAACCTTTAGAAGCCCAGGCCAGTTTTGAGGGATGCTTCTCTAGTTTGGCATTCTTTTATTCAACATTAACTTGTATTTACAGGAGAGAGTCGCATATGCCAGATGTTATTTTAGGAGAACTTGAGCAACTCAAGTTCTCAAGCAACTCAACTCAAATTCATTTCTAAGAATTTGACTATGTTTTGATAGTCATAATCATAGTTTGTGCTTTCTGCTTTTAAAACACTTTACATCTGGAAATTGGTAGCATTTTTTAACTGAAAACAATAATTTTGAGTATTTTATGGATTTATTAAGGATAATAATATGTTCTTCACAATATTTGACAGTAATTCAAATGAAATAAACAAACGGAATGTTCTTTATTATTTTGTATTATTTACGTTTGCATCAGTATTATTATACTTTATATGACTTTTATTCTGAAATTTGACTTCATATGGCCTTATAGGTTTAATCAAAAGTCACAAAGTGTCAATGATGTGATAATAATGCCCTCCGTGTTTCCCATTCTGGAGTAAAATCAATGATATTGGATGGTCAGAAACTGCTTCTGGCAGAAATGGCTTTAAAAATGAGAACAGTGTGAATATTCCTTTTGCATCAAGCAGCAAAAATATTTTAAATGTTTACATTTTACATTCCACAGGATATTGCACATCCTGAAATTTGACTACAGCATATGCACACACTGCGATTACAATGCTGAAATGATATATTGTGCAGCCATAGTTTACACCTGACTTTTTATGCAGACAACTGAAATCTGAATGCCATCACCAAAAACACCTGGTAATGCCATGAATAAACAGGCCCTAAGGTTCTTCACAAATCTCGTTTAAAAAAAGAAACATTTCTAAAAGCATATTCTAAAGGCAACATGAAGAACCTTTACAAAGCTTGAAGTAGCTCTACATTTGCTTTTTAGGACAACTGTAGGTCCAGGTCCAGGTGTCACTGCAGGTTTCCAGAGCTGGAATCTGGAAGACTAGAAGATGACAAATACCATTTACCAGCTCAGTGAGTCATTTTATGGCAGAGAAACATTTTTGCATGTGTAAAACGCTGCAGTAAATCAGCTCTAGAATGCAGGACAGCAGGACAGGACAGCCAGGAGCCTGTTCCATCTTATTCTCCTTCGTCTTTATTAGGCCCTTCAAGGTGTGAGAGTGGTGAACAGTCTTTCCTGGAATCTGCTGATTAGCTGTTATAATCAGATGACACTTCCTGATCCCAGACAGCAATCAGTCTCCAATCACATCCACTAACTCTCTCCACTCAGAGCTGACTGATGTATATATGTGTGGATTGCTGTAGGCTACACTCGGTGTTTTTAGTCTTATTGCTCACCTGTGCGGAAAATTAGCCCCAGCAGCAGGGCCACTGCCAACAGAATAACATAAACACTGTCACAAACCCTCCACGCCCACAGAAATGCTCACACGCTGTGATCACCGGCTCATTAACAAAGCCTAATGCTGGTTTCTGAAAAGCTGTAGCTGTAGATCACAATTTCACCACATCGGAAGCCAAGAAAGTGTAATGCAAGAAAGTAATGCCAAACAATGCAAATTTACAAGGTGGCATACATGAACATCCTTAGCCAATTAACCCAGATATTATCCTCTCTCCTGGCAGTGATGGGACATTAACTGTTGGCCTTTAGAATAAGCGACTCAGAAGATTCTGAGCTCCAGCCTTCATGCTTACAAACGAGATCCGTAGACAATGAAGTGTCTGATTTTATCTCCTGTGCAAAATTAATATACAGTTTAATAACTAAAAGCTTGTTTCGCAGAAAAAGTCTATGAAACACATTTAAAGAAACTGTCATTTTTTAATTGAACAAACCTACTGCCTGAACTATGACATATGCATTCAATAACAAACAGCCGTGGTCTGGTGGTTTGGGAACCAGCCTTGGGACTGGAAGGTCACTGGTTTGAATCCTTGAACTGGCAGGACATGACTGAAGTGCACTGAACTCCCCAGCTGCTCCCTGGGCACTGAAGATAGGGCTGCCCACCACTCCGGGCACGTGTGCTCACTGCCCCCCGATGTGTGTATCACTGTGTGTGGACGGGTTAAATGCACAGTGGGTCAAATGAGTATAATTACTTACTACTATTATTAAACGTGATAAACAAGTGAAGTAGAGCTTATAAAATTATTCAACTCAAGATTTGTCCTTTTTACAAATGAAACACAGCCATGAATTGACAAACATGCATTTCATGGTAAAGACTTCATTATTAAAAAGTGAAAAATCATTATTTGTCAGGAGTTCTTCAAACTATGCTGCTGTTTACACAAATATTCAACCTTTACTATTAGTCCTTACTATAACCCCCTTTTGCTGCAGTAACAGCTCAAGTCTGATGGTCATCCTCACTGTTTAAGGACACTTTGTCCATTCTTCTTCGCAGATTTGGTCCATGCTGACTTAGCCACTGTCAAACATTCACCCTTTGAATTTCCATCGAGCCGGTTTGGTCTGGCTTTATGATTGGTATCACTGTAGAGCTGAAAGATGAAGTTAAGTTTTGTTTTTTGCAGAATTAAACAGGTTGTCTTCCAGTATTTTGCAAAATTCCTCACTCTTTCCGATTTACGAGGTGCCCAGTCCCTGCTGAGGGAAATCATCCCTACAACATGATGCCACCACTCTCACACTTAACTGTTGGACATGTGTTTGTCCAGGACAGAGTTAAGTCTAGATCAGTTCTCTGATTTGAGTCTAATTTTGAAGGGACATTTATTAATGACCAATATCGGTTACAGAACATTTCCTTGCATAAATCCAACAGCACTTTAAATTAATTATGAAGGTCATTCCTTCACTTTGAAATCCAGATGAATCCAATTGGACTTTCAAATGACAGGTGACTGTATATGAATTGTCAGGTAGAGGTGCCTGTGATTTGTCCAGCGTTATTCTTTGTATCTGCTTTGTTATTTTCTGCAGTCACACCTGAGCCAGTTGGATCCAACCGATACAGAAATGTCTGCTGTCCAGATCTCTTCATTAGTGGCATGTCAATGTCACTCGTGGCCTTTTCAACTGGGCCCCAATTATGGCCAGCGCAGTGGAGCTTAGAGACTGTCCAGAGAGGCAGAAAGTGGATGGGTGAGCTGTCTCTGAAGCTTATACTGGAACATGGCACTCTGGGTCCACTAACACTGCAAATCAAATCACAGCGCAGACCTAGACACTACACTGCTCACAGTGGGGGGCAATATGACAGAAGCATTTATACACACTTTACACACACACACACTCACACACTGCTCACAGTGGGGGCGATATAACAGAAGCATTTATACACACTTTACACACACTCACACACTGCTCACAGTGGGGGCGATATGACGATATGTTTTTTGGTTATGATAGAGAAAAATGTATACTGTATGCTGGAGAAAGAAAAAAAACATGTTTAGCGACCTGCTGAGTTCAATTACAAGGGAGGGCAAACTTGAATGGATAGGTCACCCAAACGTCCCCGAACAGTCAAAAACATTTCCAAGACAACTGGCTTGAATTTGTGCCGTTGAGGCTCGGTTTGCTGGAGTATGTGTGCTGTGGTCTTTAGTCTGCTATCTAACTTATCTGAGCCTAGATCGGCCTTCCTGTCATTCCAAACACCTAACGCACCAATAACCAACACCCACCTTCCTTTCACTGTCAACACGTGTCGGCAGTTTAGCAGTTAGTCCACTGCACTGATACTTGATGAATCTGTAGCTGAGCTAAGAACAAACACTGAGAGACACGAGAGCAGCATCGAAAGAGAAAGAAGCATAACAGCATAACTCCTCTGCTGCGTTCCCTTCATTGGCTCCCTGTAGCTGAACGCATCAGATTCAAAACCTTGATGCTGACCTATGTAGAAAAAATAATGTACCGTACCCAATGGGTACCCTTTTGTCCGGCGTGTTCGTTTGAAAAGAAGGAGTCAGGTGGACGTAGAGAGGATGAAAGCAAATAAGGGTTTATTTTCTATCAGGATCCTGGTGGAAGATTCTTTACAGCTTCAAAACTGTATTAATGCCTCAGTTCTTCAAAGATTTGAATCTGACTCCATCCTTTATACCCAAAATGACATAGAACCTGTTGCTAAGGTGTGGCTAAGAAATAAGGCAGTTATTTTCTCTTTATTTCACCATTTATGGTGAAATCTTTAAGTTCATGCATCTGATCAAAGTTCACAAAAGTTACTCTGCTGTTTCCCATCACAAGACCACCCCAGTTTCTCAACAGCCTTGTTCCTGTCAACGCGTGGCCCGTTTCCTGCCGATAACGACCAAAACCAGGGAGTATACCATCTTCCACCTGTCGACTAAGCAGCTAATTGAGGAAGTTGGATTGCCTCACATTTGACAGGGAGAAGGTGTCCTTCACAATTGAACCCCTAGCTTAGTACAGTTCATTCTGAGTGCAGTGATCATGCTGAGTCAAGCACATCTTACTAAATGTAGACGGATATATATACTGTATATATATATATTTTCATAATGTGATCATAAAGTGAATACTAGATTGAAAAGTAATCAATAAAACATTAAATTACGACACCTACAAAGCCAAAAACGGACCAGCCCCTCCATACATGATGACAATGGTCAAAACTCGAGCTGTACCAAGAGCCCTTCCAGCTTCAAGTTCAGCTCGGCTTGTGTCCTTAGGTTTCATGTGATATAAACCACTAACAGAAAATTATGGGTCACATGATATATTACATAAGAGGTTCTCTGTTAAAGCATATTCTGTAACATTAGTCGCCACAAGTTAGACTATATGGACAAAACTATTGGGACACCTGCACATTTATTTTTATCTTCTGAAATCCCAAGTTGAAAAAAAAAAGTCATCCTGTTCATCCTGCTTTTTTGGAGTTACTGTCTCTACTGTACAGAGAAGACTTTCTACTACATTCTAGAGAATCCCAAACACGTCCAAAAAGTACTGAACAGAGCATCATTCCATCATTTCACTGCTTCACACCCCTTTAGCCTATGCATAGCAAAACCAATAGAGCCAATAAATTGATATGTATCTGCTCCAGAGAGTCCTATTCTATTGGCAGTACATCTCCACATTTGCACATCTGTGTCAGTAATGTGTGTAACTTAGAATAGCTGAATGCACTGATTAGAAAGGGTCTCCACCAATATTTAGACACAGTGTATCTTCAATACAGGTTAAACCATCTCAAACAAATGACACATAGACGAGTCTACAGTTGACTTAGGTTAGTCAAAGCATCTATTCAGCTCTTCGTTTCTCCTCCACGGGTGAGAAAGACAGAAAGGGAGACAGAGAGACAGCAGAAGACATATAGAGGGAGAGAGTGACGAGTGAGATGCAGTCCCTCCTTGTCGGCTTAGCTCTGCAATTACATGTCCCTTTCCCCAGCAGCATTTTAATTATACGATCAATCCAGCCAACAGACAGAGCTCCTCTCTCCTGGCCTCGGTCTCACTCCCTCAGTGATAAGGCAGACCCTGCTTATCTGTTTAGCCATCACACACACTACCTCACACACACACACAAACACCTGCAGCGGAGTTGGCACTCCAGATCACTCCATCTCATTCTCGCTACAGATTTCAGCGCCATCGGCTTAAGCTCTCCTCTAAAACAGATACTGTGGGTTTTTATTGGATCATTGGCTCTATCTGCTTGGCCCATCCAGGCCTCTACAAGCTGAATAACACCCCAGTCCACTAAAGCATAAAGGTGTAATGATATCATATGAAAGCAAACTAATATCAGTATGATGGAAGCCCATTATCAACATTCTAACTGAAGACCTTGAGGATTTAAAGGAACTCTTCTGGGTGTTGCAACCTAATCTATCGAAACAACAATGCTGTGCATGGCAGACTGGAGGATGGGGAAAGTCACTGTTGTGATGGAGGAGACTGAAATAGATTTTGTCTATATTTGGAAAGGAAAACGCTGCATTCCAAGATAAAAATGCTTGATAATCATAAAGATGCTTGACAACCTTGATGGAACAATGAATTCTGAATTATACCAGCAAATACTCAAGGAATACATAGAGACATCTGTCCATGAGGTCAATCTCAAGGGAACTAAATGTCTTTTACAGACTATATTTAACCAGAATGAAAACTGTGAAATGAAATGACAGTAGCAACAACAGTTTATGCATTAAACGTTGACGTATTTAGGACAGAAACGAATGGATGGCTTATTATGACGTGTTCATGACTGAATATTTGACATGTAGTATTTTTGTAAAGCCAGCAGCTTCTTTAAACATTCTAAAAAAATTAATTGCTGTTTGATTAAAAACACGTTACTAAACACAGGAAAGAGAGAAAAGATGAAGGATACTGAGCATGTCTAGACTGAGGAAGGAGGTTTGATGGAGGTTAGTGATCAAGAAGAAAGAAAGCTTGTGAGCACTTTTTACACCTGATGTGAAATTACTTATATAGGCCTACATTACATTACACTACTTACATTGCTTTTATCTCTGCTTGATCTGTACCTCATTAGTGGACGGAAAGTAGGTCAAACTTTGAATGATGTCTCTTCAAAGATATTTGCTGCAAAGATATTACCCATAGATCCCCCTACAGCAGGGGTCGGCAACCTTTAACACCCAAAGAGCCATTTGAACCCGGTTTCCACGTAAAATTAAACACTGGGAGCCGCAAACACTTTTTGACAAGAGAACACGGTACATATTGTTTTTTCTTACCTTTACACTTTGTAAAAACAAATGTAGGGTGTTGCTTATGAAATCCATGAAGTGCTAAAGAGAAAACCTTTATGGAACGAACACATTTTGAATTCTTGAAAAAATAATAACAAAAAAAAAGCAACACGCCGAGTTGAAGGGCTCTTTAAAATGAATTAAAAAGCAAAAAAATAAAAATAATGGCTAGGAGCCATCATCCATATATCACCTTTGGACTTTCAGAGTCTGAACATGAATTAAAAAATGTCGCTAAACAATAATAAATATTTGCAAAATATCTGCATAAATATTTATTTGAGCTGGTTAATGGGACTTCTGCTCCTGAACCTTGACCTTTACAGGACTGTCAGCTGTGTCTGTGAGCGGGGTTTGTTTTTAACGCAGTTCATGGTGGAGAACAGCTGCTCACATAAAGATGTGGACCCGAAGATCGACAGGACTCCAAATGCATATTTCTTCATGTTTATGTAGGTGTCAGGGATGGCCTTCCATGTTTCAAACATACGTTTGTCCAGTCTTCAGGATTTCAAAATCACAAGAGTGGCCTTCTAACATCAAGATCCACATGTGTGTGTCAGCTTTGTCTGCCAGATCCAGCTCCAGCTCCAGCTCAAAATCCAGATCCAGCTCCAGCTCCAGCTCAAAATCCAGATCCAGCTCCAGCTCCAGCTCAAAATCCAGCTCCAGATCAGGTTGATTTATACCTGCTGTGTTTTGGCAGGTAAACCAGCTTCTGATTGCTTATTTTGAGTGACAAGAAAAAAATAAAATATACATTTATTTTAATATTTGAAGATCACAATAATCTTCCAATTTAGAAGGAAAAATTAAAAAAGGACTAACACATAAAACACACTTCAATTAAATTAAATTTATTTTTCCAAACCACGCGGAGCTGCAGTGTAAGGACAAAAGAGCCGCAGGTTGCCAACCCTGGCCTTAGCGTACCTATTCATAAATCTCAATACTGAAAACAAAAGTTCTTCTTTTGCCAAATGTAATACTGTATTATTTTCCTGTGTGACATTTTGTCTTGTTTGATTTGGTTTTCCGTATCTACTTTTAGGAATTGTGTAATTCGAATGAGATTTCAGGTCAAATTTGTGCAGAAATACAGTCAATTCTAAAGGACTCACAAGGTTTCAAGCTGCCCTGTCTGCTTTGGGTGCTGCAGTTTACACTGGAGTATTCCTTTAAAATCCTGTTTAAGAGGGTTCTGACACATTGGTGTATATTCCAGCTGGAGTTCCATAAAGGTTTCCCCATAGAACCATGGACAGCTCCCATCTGTACTATATAAAAACTGACCATCTGGAAGAGCTTCTGATAATACATAGATGTCTGGCTTGAATTTGATCAAATAGCCTCAGACTTCAACTCTTAAAACGACACATTCCGAACACTGAAAACTGAAAGCGCACAGCCTACATTTACACCATCCTGCTTTTACTGCTCACAATTGTGCATTACATTTGCTGAGAGCTGTCGAAACAAATAGGTTCAGCATTCAGCCATAACATGACAATATGATGACAGACTTCTTCTCCATTCCACTAAAAGCACACAAAGCTGCAGCAGCTTCTCTTCCTCCTCTAAACACAGTTGATAAAAGCTTCTCGTGGCTTGCATGTCTTCTCTCCCCCTCAGGCTCTCCCTTTGGTCGGTTCCATCCTGTTGTGTCACCATCCATGCATATGCACAGTAGTGAATGCACAGACATTTGCCTCTGCTCTATTCCTACGTTGAAAGAAAAAAAAAAACATGCTGCTCATCACATCATATAGCTCATATCTTCAAATAAGCTAAGCTCATTTGGCATTGTGGGTCTTGTTCTACTCCAGAGACTCTGTAAGTGCATTGGTTTCTGGTGGTCCTGGGGAGAACATTATGAGCTCCAGCACTTTCCCTCGTGTAGATGTGGTTTTTGTTAAATGGCTCAGACAATAAAATGCATAAAGACACAATTTTAAGCATGTGGTGATCACAGAAAAATGGCTTTTGGATCCCTAAAGAACCATTCACTGTAATAGGTTTTTATAAGATGCTTCACTTGATGTAAAGGTTCTTCAGCAAAGGTTCTTCACACTCACACATCTCTCTTACAAATATGTTTCTTTATGGAACCAAACTAGTTGTTCTATGCTAGGGGATACAGAGTGCCAAAACCCATCACATGTTCTTAAGCAGTACTGCAGGAATCTGGCCCTCCAGGAATGGACCTTCCTAATGTTCTATGCTCAACGAACCTTTGGTAGAACCTTTCAGCACAGTTTTGTGGTTCGGCTCAGTATGCAAGCTGGTCACATGTCAGGACAAGATTGGCGGCCCACTTCAGTTGCTCTAAAGTGGAAGCCCACTCTAATGGAAACTCAGCATCGCTAGGAGACCAGCTGCACGTTGCTATAACTACAAAGCACGGAACAGCGACTGCTGGTCCCTCCAGTGAAATTAATCAATGCCTGTACAGAGGCCATTTCTCTATCGTTTCCTGCCTATCGCTGACACAACCGTTTTGGAGGCCACGTCGCTCTCTCAAATCTCTCTTCCTCTTTACTTCACTCCAGAGAAATAACAGGAAATGAAAAGAGGCAGGGAACAATCTATTGTACGATTGTGTGTGCTGCCTCAGCCACTCGTGGCGAAAGGAATAATTAGCAGGTTCATCCATAGCAGTGTGGAAGTACTGGTCACACAATATTGAATTGTAGCTTTATCAGTATTAATAAGATAACAAAACGGAGTTGCCTGCAATATGTGCTGTTTGCTGGGGATTGTTTAAAATATTAACAAGGATTAAAGGTCTAATAGTAAGCAAATATCAGGGTTAGACTCACACCACTTGGTACAGGATAAAAAAACAATAAACCAAAGACTAACCCAGGTTTCTTTAAATGAATATTGAACAGACAGTAGCACATTTCATGTTAACTATATTTAAACATATTCAAATTGGATCTTCATGTCTTTATATTTATCTTCAAGCCAAAGCTCTGTAGAGCAGGGGCTGAGAGCAGGGGGTAGAGCAGAGCAAGAGAGAAGAAGACTAAAAGCAAAACTTATTTAAAACCCTAAAACCCAATATAAACAATATCACCTCAGCCCGTATCCCACCCCGTTTAAATTCCAATATACATCACCCCGCCTTGGTGCACCTAGTGCGGTATAGTGCCCCTGAGGAAGTTAGCTCAGCCTGTATTGAGTAAAAGGTAGAATATTACATGTGTGTCTGCACACATACCTTCAACCAGAGGTTTCCTTTAAATGAGCTGTTTAGTCGATTTATTCTATTTAGTCTAGTTACGTCATATTGCTACATTTTACTGCCACAGCAAATCTCTTATTGTTAATAAATGAAAATTACATTTGCAGGTAATATCAATCAATCAATCAATCGATCAATCAATCAATCACTCAATCAATGTTTATTTATATTGTGCTTTTTACAACAAGGGAGTTGTCATAAAGCAGCTTTACAGAAGTCCGAGTCCAAGCCTCAAATGAGCTGCCAGCAGGCAACAGTGCCAAGGAAAAACTCCCTCAGTCTTAGAGGAAGAAACCTTGAGAGGAACCAAGGCTCAAGAGAGGAACCCATCCTCCTCTGGTCGACACCGCAGAGCACAGACAAAGGCACATACGTGGGTATACAAGATGTAGAACAGAGGAGAGGTGTAGCTTGCACTCAATGTGATGAAAATGTGAATGGGTAATGAGTTGTGGCAAGCTAGTGTTAGTACTGAAGTCCATGCAGGTTAAAGTAGAGAGAGGGAGAAGAATGAGTGACCCCTTAGATGTGTTAATAAAAAGCCTGCGTAAAGAGAAAGCTTTTAAGTCGTGATATGAAGGTAGAGAGTGTGTCTGAGTCCCGAACAGTAGCAGGAAGGCTATTCCAGATTTGGGGGGGGGGGGGGGTTATAAGAGAAAGCTCACCCCCCTACACTGTTCTCTTTAATTCTAGGGACTGCCAGTAGGGCCGCATCTTGAGAACGCAGTGTCCGTGACGGGTTGTATGGTTTTAGAAGAATAACAGATGATTCCTAATATGAGAAAGACACAAAGGACAAGCGAAAGGGGAGAGAAAACTAAACCACCGTTACCATAGTGATGCTCACAAATCCACACAAGCACAAGTTCACCACAATACCATGGAAATCAAGGGTGTAACTCATTCTTATGAAGCTTATAATTTGTCTCTTGCATTATATTCATCAGTCTTCATCAGTTTCTGTACAACAGCGTACTATGTCTTCTCAAGGTGAGGGCAGGCATCGAGCCATGACCTCTTCCCGTGACAGGTCACTGCGAATACATGCACTGTTAAATGCCTAATAAGTGCACACAGTATCGTGGATGCAAAGCTTATATCTAGTGTCATGCAGAAGAGAACGCCACCCCGTTCGCTGTGGCAGACGTTTGCAGAGTCACTGGACAAGATTTTTCTGTGGTTAGTCTTCAAGATAGTTTGAAAAGACGTGGGTCAGACATTGTTTTAGCACAGAGGATCAGCACACAAGACTGCCCAGCACAGTAGACCAATGAGTCTGACTTAAAAAATGTCTTTCTGACTTATCTAGACATTCATTTCGTAAGTACATGAAGACTATATTACTTAATTGCCTCTACAGTGTTGGAGCTGAATCATTACACAAAGATCATATGCGGTGGTAGTGAGTGATGCCCAGAGAGAGGTTAATAAAGGGGTTAATAAATAAGGCTTGTAAAATGGTCCCAGTGTACAAAGGGCTCAGTAGTGTAATTTATAGGGACGACATCAAGGGGCGGGATGATGTTTTTATGGCCTCTATTTTCCCGGTCTAATCCATTACCAAAGCCACTGGTGCTTTGTAATAGCACATGACAGCAAGAGGGCCATCGCCCCGCACATGCCTCGCTTGACCACATTGACTGCTACTGACCTGAAATGTTGCCCCACTTACCCAGTAATTATTCACTTTTCCACAGTCAGCATCAACAGACAAGAGAACAAAAAAATCTCCAGTTTACAGTACACTGTGACGTTTACACCAGTGGTGAAAAACAGTAGCTCGCAAAACGTGTTTTACTGCACTTCAGTGTTTTTGATTCCTACGTTTACTGCTCCAGATATCACCGCTGACCTTTTTGCTTGGTGCCACAGTCAACAGGAATGTCCTTAAAAAAAGTCCCACGATGTCATTACGATGCAGTCTACATAAACATAATCCTACTATCCTCCATAATTAGTGTAACCAAACAGCCAGCCAGCCAAGAGCAAAGCAAACATACACAACCTGAAAAAAAAGTTCTGTAGGTTCTTCCAGCAGAAACAGCATACTGAACTTCCTGTCACAACTATATCCAGCACTAGCTTTGGATTCGGAGGTCAGTACAGGTTCCAGCCTAGTTAGGTCAGTACAGAGTACCAATTCCTGTCAAATCAATCAGTCCCAAATTCTGGTTCAAGTGTGACACACCATCAGGACTGTGGCAAGAAGTGTGCTTCCATTTGTTCTCTGCAGTACTTCTAACCCAAAATGCAAAGCAGGCAACACTTCTAACCAGCCATTGCTGACGTGGAACCATCCACACTGATGTTTTAAACACCTAAACATACATCCTCCTTCATCCTCCTTCACATATTGTTTGCTATTCTATCTCATTTTCTTCACTCAGTACAAATATACCTCCAATCTATTGAGTGAAGCATGTTATGTCTTCATCACTGTTGACTCATCAAAAAGTAAAATAAATTAAACATTGAAACACAAATGGGTCAATCTAGTCACCTTCCCAATCCCACACTTCCTTCTGGTTGCAACTACTGATGCATGCATATAGCTGCATCCCATTCCACAGGGTACTTAAGCAGTGCCCTTGTATTCCATCCACAGTATTCATGCAATATCAGCTAAGAAAAGTCAAGTGGTTAAACAGCTCCATTCTCCCTTCATCATCAAGTGAACGACAGTGCGTGGTGTCCACCACTCGTTTGCTTTCTAAAGTGAAGTGCAAACTGAAGAACTGCAGCCGTGCATCATATTTACCGCACTGGGTTGGACTGCTTGTGATGAGCACCAGCGTTTATCCCCAAGACGCGATGAGTGACTGGTGATCTTACCACCATCTTCCCATGCAGTGATAAACAGGTACTCATTACTCCCTTCTCAGTCTGAAGTTCCCTTCGAACTGACCGTTTTCACTCACCGTGGGTCACAAGCTCAGTTACAATGGCTGAACTTTCTGCATAGTCCACTTCACAGGGAACTACTGGGGTCATCAAATTTCTCCGAAAGCGACAGGCATGATTCCATATCACATGACCTTTCTTCAGTAGAGTATATGCAGAGATAAAGGATGAGTCCAGTGAACAATAATGTGATGTGTGTTGTCACCCACTTTGTCCTCTATGGAGAGTTTGACAGCCTGTAATTACTCAGACCAGTTTGCAGAAAAGTATTACTAATGGGTGGACGGATAGAAGGGTGGATAGAAGGATGACGGGAAAGGAGAGGGGATGTGCCTCAAGAGTCAACTTGCTTTAAAAACACAGCAGCTCTAAACTATAATCTCCACACAGCAGCATGAGTGTGGCAGCACAGAGAGAGCGGGTTATTTATAGGAGTGGACAGGAACAAGAGGGAGAAGGACGGCACACACGTCACTGAGGGCTATCCACAACTATCTCTGCAACAGCCAGTAAACTTTCTGACCCCTTTTCGGGTCTGCTTCTCTTCCAGCGCTAAAGGAAAATGCTGTGTTCACCCTGAAAGCACCTGTAAAGCTTTTGATTAAACAGCTTTCAGTTCACAAACATTTGGCCAAGCTGGGCTTTGATAGAAGATCTGATCTGTAGAAAGAGTGCTCAGGGTGAGTTTTGCTGTGGCATTTAGAAACCTTTTCGTGGTAAGACACGTCCAGGAAATCCAGCCCAGCTCTGTATGATACAGTTAAACCCCAGGGGCTCCGAGATGCCTCCAGGACGGGACGATATATTGCCTTAAGATTATATTGAAAGACGGTGGAGTGTAGAGTAGCAGTATACAATTGTTTACTCTTTATCCACCATCAATCAAATTGCAGCCATAAGATGCAGCCTTATCTCTCTAACTATCACAGCAATGGAAGCTACACTTTATGGACAAAGGTATTGGGACACATTCCAATACTGTTTCGTCCAAAAAAAAGGTGTTTTAAAGAGTTTATCCTGCTTTTGTTTTTATGTTCTGCATTTTTGTTGCTGTCTCTCCTGTCCACAGAAGACTTTGTACTAGATTTTCTACCAAGGTATTGCTGTGAGGATTTGATTGTGTTTTATTGTGTCAGAATATAGGACGATCACCCCACCTCTACCCCAGCTTGTATTGGATGGAGCACCAGCTCAGTGCTGGGGGGCTTTAAAACCCTCTAGCCCATGCCTTGGCATTAGGCTCCAGCGAGTACTTCTCTATCAGCAATTCTTCTCTACAGGGACTAAGCTCAGTGTGTGCATTTGCACAACTGTGTCAGCAATGGGTATATCTTAAAGTAGTTGAATGGATTCATTAGAAGGGGTGTCCACAAATGTTTGGACAAATAATGTGAATCTGGATACAAACACAATAGCATAACACAGGCATGTTTTGTGTTTTTGTGTTTTTATGTTTTAGAGAACTAAAGATGAATTTAAGCTCAACTGAAAATAAAATCAAATAATAAGACAGGAATTTGAGCCCTTATAGTAAGTACTTCAGAGAAGCAGCCTTTGAGTTTGATAGCATTTGCATTAAGGTAAGTTACAGCTTACGCAGCAGGATATAATGATGCTTTGGGCAGAGTAAGTATTATCGCTGTCTGTGAGGGGTTAAGCTGCTTAGTAGACGGGATATATTATTATGTTTTCTGCAAGGTCATGTGACTGCTAGGGAGCAGCACCTCCAACCTTTAAGAGCAAACAGCAGAGCTACAGAGCTATTACTTCTGAGAGAGAGAGAGAGAGAGAGAGAGAGAGAGAGAGAGAGAGAGAGGGTGTGTGTGAGAGAGACAGAGAGAATGAGAGAGAGAGCAAGCGAGAGAGAGAGAGAGAGAGAGAGAGAGAGAGAGAGTTTGTGTGTGTGTGTATGTGTGTGTGTGTGTGTGTGTGTGTGAGAGAGAGAGAGAGAGAGAGGGTGTGTGAGTGTGAGAGAGAGAGAGAGAGAGAAAGAGAGCAAGCGAGAGAGAGAGAGACAGAGAGAGAGAGAGAGTTTGTGTGTGTGTATGTGTGTGTGTGTGTGAGAGAGAGAGAAAGAGAGAGAGAAAGAGAGAGAGAGAGAGAGAGAGAGAGAGAGAGAGAGAGAGAGAGAGAGAGAAAGAGGGTGTGCATGTGTGTGAGAGAAAGAGAGAGAGACAGGGTGTGGGAGAGAGAGAGGGGGGTGAAAAAGATAGAAAGAGAGTGAGCAAGCAAGAAAGAGAGAGAGAGAGAGAAAGAAATGAACAGCTTGATCCTGAGGTTGCACCTAATCCCATTTAATTAACTAAAAATCCTCCAGCATTTCATCAAAGCCGACTAGAAGAGGAGGAAAAAGAGATGAGATGACAGATGTGTGGGATATCGTTTTGAAAGCCCCATCTTTTCCACCACCCCTCTCCATCCCCCTGTTTCTCTGTCTCGTACAGAAAAGCAGCTGTAAAGTGTAGCCACTGTGTTGTTGTGGGCGGCTCTGTTTGTAGCTTCAGAACTCTTCTCACAGACGGCCACTTGGCTCAAAGTGCCTCTTCAGCCTTCCACAACAGCCTCCCAGCATACAAAGCTTCACACGCTGGTGTAATGCAGAGAAAGACGTTCAAGTGTCAAAGGAGCTAAGCTCTAGTGCTGGGAGGAAGAAAAGACTGCTGTCTGTAAAGTGAGCCTACATACCTCCCTCATATTACCTCACCTTTTCGGTTTCAACCCACCAATATAAAGCTGCTTCCAGAAAAATGCAGCCTCCAACAGCGCGAGGAAGACACAACCATGCTGAGTTATTTTAGGATTCGTGTCGCGTTACACCTGGTGCCGTACTGAGAGGCGCTACATCTGTGTTTGTGGTTCAATGAATATTGCCCATATCAGTCTAAATGTGTAATGTTCCTCGTTCATCCTCCCTTCATCTTCCTTTCCAATAGCATTCAAATCCAACACTTCCTTCTGGATGCAACTATTGTGTGGAGAGGGCACTAGTGTGTGTGTGTGTGTGTGTGTGTGTTTCATAAAAATTATATACAGTGGAACTATATGCACATTTACATTGACATCATGTGAGGGTTACACATATCACAATAATTAACCCATCACACTAAATCAGCGTAACCTCAATTATTCTTGGATGATCAATATCACACCCTGTGCTTTACTTTGCAAAGAGCCCATTAATGTGAATGAGGCATGTCTGCCTTGTTTAAACAGTGTCTTTATTTTGTTTTCTTTAATGGTATATTCCAGTTATATTCCAATTCCAACATCTAAACATTACAAACAATTAAAACTTCACTACTTTTAAAAGAATTCATTGCATTATTATACTTTTATGTCATCAAGAGTGATTTATTATATATTGCAATTATTTATGGGACAAAAACATTAGGTTTCAATACTTTTAAACAGAAACTCGGATTTGTTCTAGAGCTGAACTACTGGCTTTAAAAATGCCCTCTGATTAGTGTTTGCTGGAGTTTCCAGTTTAAACGTGACTTTCTGCACTTCGGTATGTTTACATTTTGCTGTGCTGCATTATATGGTTCGTCTTTTACAAAATAAAAGAAATATGAAGTCAAATGAAATGCTCAGTTAAATATTTGGGAGGGAATTAGTCATTTAGATCAGTTGACTAATCAATAAACAGGTTCATAGGTTAACTGATGGATGGTTGTTAGTGGCAGACCTGCTGCTACAACAGGAAAACAAACCCCGGCTGGAAGTGTGGGTAAGCAAAAAAAAAAGAAAAAAGAAAAAGGCCGGTGCTGATTGATGCTGCAAAGCGTGCTATGATAACTGAACGGTCTACAGGTTGCTGATTAGGACACCCTGTGACGTTGCCCTGGACGTTTCGTCCCTTTTGTCACCTGTTTCTCAGCCACTTCTAATGTGTACCAACAGAGAGAATGTCTTAATACACACAAACACACCGAATCCAATAAAGTATGTTCTTATATACATGACAGTAATGTGTAAACTATTAGATACTCCTTCAATCAACTCCCCCCCCCCCCCCCAACCCGACCCCCCAGTCTCTGATTAGCACTCTGTCACTCCCTCCCTCCTGTAACTGATTTATCCTCCCTGATAGAGCGGGTGATGTGGTGCTGACAGATTGTACGTCCTTCTGCCCTCCTGCTTCTTTCCCTCTCGTGCTCCTTCCATTCCCTTCAGTCTCATCCATCACAAGCCCTTTACCTTCACTCTGGCCTTGGGATAAGAGAGAAGGAGAGAGGGCGGAAAAAGAGAGAGATAAACAGGGCTAAATTAGAGAGAGGCAGACAGAGAGACAGATTAAGGTATGGTGGTACAGACAGGGGGAGAGCAAAGAAAAGAAATAGAAGGAGAGAGCAAAGGAAACAGAGGGGTGCAAGACAGGACAGTGAAGAGAGAGAGAGAGAGAGAGAGAGAGAGAGAGAGAGAGAGAGAGAGAGAGAGGGAGGTTTTGAGAGCGCAGGTGGGGGCAGACACTGAGACATCTGTGCAGGCATGTCTCCCCACAAGCCATCCCATCAACCGTTTTTCTGTGTTTGTGTTCAGCCTCTCTTTTCCTCGGCTGCTCCCTCAGGCATTATTTGCACAGCCTGGTGGAGCGGTGAGGTGACAGAGCCATCCACCTGAGTCCTGCCTGACTGGCTGTACCCCCCCCACCTCTCCAAGGAACCCTCAGTCACACACATGCAGTGAAGGCCGTCAGCTTCTTCACCCCTCAACAGTGAGCAAAAGTCAAACCCCACTGCCTACATTTGCCATGTTCTTGTGGTAGCGAGGCCAGAACACGGCTTGTTTCCACTAAAGTCGGAGGCAGGTGCAACAGGAAAGAATTGTTTACTTTGTTTACCATCCGTCAAGGTCTGTCCTAGAACCCACTTTTTATTAGGATGTAGTTACACATTTGATGTTAATACAAGGTGTTCCAACAAGACGGGTGTTTATAATGAGGTGTATTTTTGAGGGGAGTGTACCTCTACAATGCTCAGAGCAAAGGTCAGTGCAAAGCAAGGGACGAGACACGTTTTCCAAAGACTGAAACAGAACGTTATTCAAAAACATTAAAACTTTTAAACGATATCACCTCAACCTGTATCTTACTTTATTTATATCACAATATCGATATAAATATTAATATCGCCCAGCCCTACTACAATGTATGTTTTACTCACCACTGTGCTAAGAATGGTCTTTATACACATTTCCCTGGTCAGTTAACATACTATTCTGGTCTTTTCTCAGACTAGATGTTCCCAGATGTTGTGACAGTTGGACATCACATGGTATTATCATCCACAATGGACGGTGCAGTGGATGGCAATGACTGTAACCGGTGGTGTTTGGCTAGAATTGTCCAGGTGCAAGCAAGCAGCTATGGCAGGAATCACATCTACATTTGATGCAGGAGCCCCACAAACATATCCCATGAGTCAGTACAGTTCTCTTAATCTTCCGTGGGACACAGCAAAGGACATGGGACAGGATAACTGGTCCCTTTCCTATGACCTATGGTTTTACAGCGTATATATCCAGTTATAAATTAAAACAAAGTGTGCGAGAAATGAGGGCTAAAAAAACCTCACGGCTCTGAGTCAAGCAGCTAATTTCACCAGCTTCATTTTGTCTATCAACATCTCATGATTATAAGCTGATAATGGCACACATAATATTCCGCACATCAATTTGTTCTGTGAAAGGGTTGTCAGATTCATTCATTTATTAGAAGGAGCTGTAATTTGTGATGCAGACGGAGGGGGAGGAAAGATAGAGGGGGGGTCGTGGCTGAAACAGAATGACTGGTTTTAGAAACAGAAACTGATTATTCTATCAGTTTAAAAAAAAAGAACAACTATCCAATCATACAGTGACAGTTTAACAAGTCATCAAAACTACAAATAACAGCCTCCCACGTGGAAGAATTAATAAATGACTTTTTGGGGAAGCTTCAAAATGTCCTTTACATCTCTTCACTGAGTTTACCAGTACAGAGAAACAAACCATTCAGCCCCAGCAAAGTTGCATGTTTAATTTTAAGAGATCTTCTATATCAGGATATACACAGTGGGTTATGAGCTGAACCAGATCCCCAACACCACTGTCACTCTCCGCCATCCCACGCGATGCTCCTCACACGAGGATGAGCACATGCTTCTTCTGATACCTATGACTTCAACTACCGCCTCTTTTTGAACTGCCACCATTTGCATCCTCCTCAGAGGAAAGCGCCGGGTCCCCGGCTCCGATACAATGGCTGTGCCGACCAGTATCACAATAAGCGTAATGTGAGGAGAGAGCGCCATCTGCCCACCCAGGCCAATTTCGCTCTCCCTCTGAGTCCGGCTGCCAATGGCAAGCAGAGGGGTTCAAACCTGTGATCTTCAGATTGTAGTGTCAGTGCTTTTGACTGCATTAAAAATAAAAAAAATTAAAATAAAATTGTGTTTCAATCTCACTTTTCCACCTTTTTCTTCCGGAGCAGCTTGTTAGTCAAGCTATCCATCAATGATCATGCCTAACAGAAAAACACTGCAACAACAGCAGGATCACACCAGGTACAGCCCTTGTCCAAAATCACAAGCCATATCAGCTTTCTCCAACCTCACGACCGCTGCTATGGCCCTCATCCAAATGACCAGTGGGGTGTTTTTGTGCTGGCTTTGGGTCTTGATAGCACTGTTTATAAGCTGGGCCCCTTGATGTCATGATGTCACATGAATTAAACCCAATTCTATTCGGGACGTTTTTTCCTCACTGAAGCTGAAGCTCATTTTTAGTCATATAGTATCAAATGAACACACAAGCAGCTACTGATGTTTTACTAAAATATTCTGAAATTTCACTGGTGTTGCTTTTTAACCCATTCATGCGTGAACAGTATGAATCAGGATTTGTTCCCTATATGATTGTATTCTCCTTTCAGCCTGATACAAAGAGTTGTTTAAGAGTTATTCATGTGTCCATTCAGGTGTTCACCTACAAGTGATGCTGAATTAATGTCCCATTGAATGGAACAAATCAAGTAAAATGGAAAGTTTAATGCTGTAGAACAAATATTATATTACACTTCAACATGTACTAGTTCATCTAAAAAAATGAACTACAGTCCACTGCACTGTTTTCAAATAAACAAATAAAAATCTCCAGAAACCCTTCAGACAAAAATAAAAAAGTAATAAGAGAGTAATAAGAGCTGCCCACTGTAGTGACCACCATGTATGAAAGGGTTACATATCCTCAGAGAGAGCCTTTGTCTGAACAAAACCATGGACAAAGGTGTTGTCCATGAGTGAGAGAAAAGTGTGTGTGCGCGTGTGTGTGTGTGTGAGAGAGAGAGAGAGAGAGAGAGAGAGAGAGAGAGAGAGAGCAGTCCTCAGTGTAATTACAGTGTGGGTGGAGCTACCAGACAACAGCACAATGAGTCCACATCAGACTCCTGGGAGCTAACACACACACACACACACACACACACACACACACACACACCTCTATTTAAGGAAAACCAGAGCAACTACTTATTCCAATGAACAAGTTCACCAGAAGCAGTTATTCTTTCTTTAAAAAAAAGGTTCTTTTACTTTAAACCTGACAGTGAAAAAGGTCAGGACCATCTAATCAATGACGATGGGCTTCTTAAAGCACACAAATAACCAGCCTGAATTAAGCACTGAGAGAAAAACTCTGCCTATAAAATGAAAAGCCACCCATTTCAAATAGAGTGCACTAAAACTTAATGCACTTCACTCTGGAGGGGGGGGGGTGGGGGGGCAACATCAGTATAGGCAAATTAAAAATCGTAATAACCTGAAAATCTGAAAAACAAGAATATGTGTAGCATCATCTTTCATCCTCTCAGGCTCATGTAATAGAATGATATTAGCTCAAATGGGCTTAAATGAGATGCTAATGACCCTTGAGCTCTGCTTCTTCTGTCTCTGGAGTCCAGTCTTTAGCGTTGGCCTGAAGACATCTATAAGAGTACAGAACAGAGCAGGCTTACTCAGCACCTCGGCCACATCGCATGGCCAACTTAATGTGGGGCCACAGCCAAGGCCAGCTTATGCATTAACACCAGAGCCCTCCGCATGTTCCCTCTACCTCCGTGTCTGCCTGGATATATAGGTCTATCCTTTTATAACGATCTATAGGAGCATTTCTAAATGCTGAATTCAACATTTAAGCACCTTACTCAGAGCTTCAGGACTAGATTGATTATCTAGACACTGCCTACATCCTACACTGCCTCTGCCGGGATAGCAGCATTACAGGGAAGGCACAGGATTAAAGGATGGACAGTTTATGGTAGGGCTATCACAATGAATTGACTACTTAAATTAAATTATTTGCTTAATAAAAACCACGGTAATAATTTACTTGAACGTCTACAAAAGCACCTCAGGACATGCATAAGCATGGAATAACCATTATAAAGCAGTATCTGAGTATTTATGGAACAGCTTAGTGTTACAGTATTCACAACGTTGCTTTGACATAAGAGGAATGATGTACTTGCTTTTTGTGTTGTATTTAATTGTGTGTTTTTCTATCGGAGCAGTTCGTTTGAGAATCACCCTCATTTTTCTAACCAAGCTGACTAGTGTTAAAGTGTTGTAAATGGTACATGCATTATGATCGATATAGCTTAATGGGTAACAGCATTACTTTCCCTATGGCAGTGTTCCCAGACTGGGTTTGATTTCCAAGCTGGCCCAGCACACCACACTACATAAATAGGGGTCCTCGGGCAAGACTCCTAATGCTACATCTTCTGTATCTCTAACACCATCCGAAACACAAGCTGCTCTGAATAAAAGCATCAGCCAACTGTTGTAAATTTAAATGCATGACCACGTTAGTTTGAGGGCATCAAAAATAATTCACAGTTAGGAAGTTGCCATCATTTTGACATTGTAATCTGTGGTGATAGTAGAGAGCAGATGGATGAGAACCTGGAGAGATGGAGGCTTGCACTGGAGAGGAGAGGAATGAAGGTCATTCCTGTGTGTGAATGAGAGGGGGGCAGGTGGAAAGGTGAAGGTGCAAGGAGTAGAGGTTGTAAAGGTGGGTGACTTCAAATATCTTGGGTCAACCATCCAGAGCAACGGACAGTGCAGGAAAGAGGTGAAGAAGAGGGTGCAGGCAGGATGGAGTGGGTGGAGACGGGTGTCAGGGCTGATGTGTTACAGGAGGAGAGCAGCAAGAGTGAAAGGGAAGGTTTACAAGACATGAGACCTGCTATGATGTCTGGTTTGGAGACTGTGGCCCTGTCTAAAAGACAGGAGGCTGAGCTGGAGGTGGCGGAGATGAAGTTGCTGAGATTTTTGTTGGGAGGGATGAGGATGGACAAGATTAGAAATGAGGGACAGAGAAGGTGGAGCAGTTGAGATGGTTTGGACATGTGTTGAGGAGGAATAGTGGATATATTGGACAAAGAATGTTGGCTTATTGCGACCCCTAAAGGGAGCAGCCAGAAGAAGAAGAAGAAGAAGAAGAAGAAGAAGAAGAAGAAGAAGAAGAAGAAGAAGAAGAAATTGCTGAGATCATGAGCATGGAATTGGCTGATGAGGCAGTAGCTGGTGGCAGCATAAGAATCTGGGGAAACTATCTACAGTACATCCCGTGTTATATTAGTTATTACAAGGCAGACGTTGAAGTTGAAGAGTGTTTCATATCTGTAGGTGGGGACACCATTGGCCGCACAGTTTACAAACAATTCTTCCCCCACAATCATCATTTGTAAGCCATGTGGTGGGTGAGTAATGACCGCCGGCTACATGCAGGGTGGGCTTCACTCAGTCAGGTTGCTGTAAGAGGTATTGATTCATCTGTTCTTTACGCAACTTAAAGAGCTCCCGTTTGGAAGGTTCCTCCCATGTGTTCATCTGTGAATGAAGAAATACTACAATATTGTAGCAGTGCTGTGTTACACTATAACATAATATTGTAGCAGTGCTATATTACACTATAGCATAATATTGTAGCAGTGCTGTGTTACACTATAACATAATATTGCAGCAGTGCTATATTACACTATAGCATAATATTGTAGCAGTGCTATATTACACTATAACATAATATTGTAGCAGTGCTGTGTTACACTATAACATAATATTGTAGCAGTGCTGTGTTACACTATAGCATCCACAGACTCCAGCTCGACTCCTTCGATCAGAACTGGTTGTGACTTTGGTCTGGACCTCCCAAAGTCAATGACCACCTCCATGGTCTTTGAGGTGTTGAGCTGCAGATGGTTCCAGTGGCACTCACCAAGCTCCTATACTCCTCCCCTCGATACACCCCACAATGGCTCTGTCATCAGCAAATATCTGGATGTGACACAGCTCTGAGCTGTAGCAAAAGTCTGCTGTGTACAGAGAAGAAGTGCCCTGAGGTGCTGTGATGTCCTTCAGCCTGACGTTCTGTGGCCTGACATGTGCGGTAGCTGGAGATCCAGGTGACCAGGCAGGGGTCCACTCAGTTTGTTCTGCAGCATAAGGAGCTGGAGGGTGTTGAAGGCACTTGATAAGTCCAAGAAGAGGATCCTCACTGTGCCATTTCCCTTATCCAGGTGCAAGTGGGCTCAGTGTAGCAGGAAGAGGATGGCATCTTCCACACCAACAGCTGCCCAGTACATGAACTGCAGACCATCCTGAGTATGTTACACCTGAGGTCTGAGGAGAGAGAGGAAGAGCCACTCCAACGTCTTCATCAGATGTGTGAGAGGCCAGTGAGTGCCACCGCTTGGAAGACATTCAGTTTGCTGGGCAGGTTCTTTTTGGGAACTGGAACTATGCACGATGTCTTCCAGAGGGTATACTGTAGTAGTGTTGTGTTACACTCATATGTAATACTGTAGCAGTGTTGTATTACACTATGATGTAGTATCGTAGTAGTATTGTGTTACACTACACCTTTAAATGTGGATGACATTGATACTTCAAATGTACTTCACATTCAGCTCTTGGTGACTCTTCTGCCAGTTATTTACAGTTTTTTACAGTGAAGTTCTTTAATGTATGCATGGATATTTATAATAATGACAGAATAATAACAATAATAGTAGTGATTGCAATACATTCATATACTAGTTCATCTCCAAAAAAATATTATGAAAAGGTTGTTTAAATCTCTTAAATCCATTTTAATGGTAAACTGTCATATGTTTTATAATCATTAAATTTAAATTTACATCAAGATGAGGATGTATGGGTTCCCTTTTTGAATATTGGTTCCTCTCAAAGATCTGAAAATGTTCATGCCACTGTTGCCTTTTGGTTTATTTGAAGTTCCAGAGCTGGATCTCTGTAAAGCTTCTTTGTGAAAAAAAGCACTATATAATAATTTATTCAAACTCAAAATGAACTATTCATATTTCTGATTTTCATGAGCTATAAGCCATAAAGGTCAAACATAAAAAGGCTTGAAATGTATTCATGTTACATGCATTTAAAATGACCTTTTGAATGAATTTATACACACAAATGACATTTTTTAATATATTCTATTTTTTTAATTGCTCTACTAGTACTTTTGTTTACCCAATGACTCTTAAATAAAAAACAGCAACTTTACCATAAAGGAATCTTTAAAGGATCAGATTGTTTGTCTCTGTTTCAATTAACTGACACTAATAAGTAGATTCTTTGAGTAATAATGCAATCAGTACTGACGGTTTCTATACATAGTAGAAGGTTTATTAGGAGTCGGTAATAAAACTTGCCTCATCATGCTTGATTTGCTATCATATAACCAAAAGTATTTGAAATACACTCCAAACTCAACTAATTGTGAGGGTATATTTCACAGCCACATCTTTGTTTCACCCTTTACGAGCAGCACTTTACTGATAAAAAAAAAAAAGTTCCAGGAACCTGATAAGCATAACAAAAACAGCACAATCACATTCACAAAGCCATTCCTTCGACTTCACTCTGTCAGCTACAGAACCCAGAAGATCAAGTTAATGGTGCAACGCCTAGTGTGAACATTCTGGCCACCGACCTGTTGTCCCTTTGATGGCCCAATAAGGTCTGCCTGCACCATTAGTGCCCCTCCGTTGCTTACAGGTCTGTGTGAGAAACATATGAACATGCCTGATGGTGATGATGAGTGACAGAACAATTATATCACCTATCAAATCACAGCTCTCTCATTATCTCAGCCTTCAGCCACAGGAGGACATGTGTCGTGGGAGAGAGCATTTCCCAGATGCCAAGATGTTCCGTGTCTCAAGGCCTCGCAGCAGGCACTGCCAGGCTGACTAGATGAGTGTGTCGGGGTGATGGACCGCATTGGCAGTTCTCCATAGGAAAACTAATCAGTCAGAGAGCATACTCTGAAGTAGAGCTCTGTGACGGCGAGGTCTGGATGCGAGTCCAGCTCTCTGACATTGAAGCAATCTACCGTTTCATGCTGTTCCATGGCCTAGAGCCTGCATCTGCAAAAACACGCACTTTACCCAGACATTCTTAGAAATATAAATCTTTTGACAGAATCAATTATTTTCATCTGGTTGGTTCAAATCATCAACCACAGCCACCTCTTCTGCCCCAAAGCATCATAATCCAGAACTATAATGAAACGCAGTGGCCTTTCCTGACCCTGCACATGTCTCTGCTGAATTAATATCGCCATATTTTTCTAAAATCCCACTGTGGAGCGTGCGTTTGGGATATTGGAGTCCTCTTCAGTTCACCTCGTTGCCACCGAGTGACATTAATCATTTGCACCCGGCATCTTAATTATCCCTCCATCTAAAAGTCTCCCCATCTCAACCCACAGTGTGTGGTTCTAATCTCAGTAAGCTGCACATGAATGTGTTCTCTCGCACCCACACTGTTCAACTCGAACAGGCCTAATTAAGAGCTATCTGTATTAAGGAATATCTAAATATAATTCAGCTATCAAACAAGACTTTTATTTTGGAGGTTTGCTTTAAATTACTTCTTGAAAAGAAGGGTTTACATTTTTTTCCCATCAGCAGCAAGCCTTAGTAAAGTATTCAGAACATGGCTGGTAAATAAAAGCAGCTCATGGTGATTAAATCAATGGATTCTTTAATACTAAAGCTAACAGAAGCAACTGCACAGCAAAACATAAACAAATGTAGAAATAATTGTGTCTCTCAAACCATGACAGATTTACTTGGACTGGTAATACAGGCACAAACAAACAGCCTCAAGGCTTATTCACATTCACTGACCTGAATGCATCATCAGAGAACAAGAGGCACACAAACAATCCCCACACGTACACTCAACACACGCACACTCAGGACACTGCCACGTTGCCAGATCCCTAAATTGCAGGTTTGGGGACAATTACGGGCAGCAATATGATCCCAGTTCAGTCAAAGTAGCTTTATTTTCATCCACAGTACACATGCACATCCAGAGTGCTTGCATTAGTTCAGTTGTATGATTGCTGACTGGGCACTGCAATGACGCCAGGAGCACTGGAAGGCATTTGGCCTCATATACCTATATTTACCCTCGTCAGATGGTGGGGACAGAGTCCAGTGCTGAAAATGGCATGTTACCAGCAGTACAATCAACAAATCTGGCCAGTACAACTTTAAGAATATCTTAAGTCTAATCCAAACAGAAAAAAAAACAACCAAACAAGAAGCTAAGTGCTTATGGATGAATCCTAAAAGAACTATTATGCTGATAATATGCATTATTAATCAAATGTAACATACAGTAGAGTAATAATGCAGAAACACAGGTAGCTGACAGATGCTGTAACAGGGCCAAATAAACTATGCAGTTCAATTATCAGTGCAATGTGACACAAGGCTGTAAATACTTGCTGAAGCCACTGCTGGGGGTGAGAGTGGCTCAGAGCTCACGTCACATCCATAATCTCTCAGACTAAATCTGTTCCCTCTAACTTCCACAGAGAGAAAGAGAGAGAGAGAAAGAGAGAGAGAGAGAGAGAGAGAGAGAGAGAGAGAGAGAGAGAGAGAGAGAGATAAACGTTTATCAAACAGATGTTTATCAGTTTTAGTTCCACTGTTTAAAGCTACATGCTTCAGCTGTAGGATAAAGTCACACTCCCTCTTTATAACATTTTAACAACATTATAACAATATTTCTCCCATAGCATCTTGTGAAAGGCAATATGAACATGTAGAATAGAATTTAAATTTTAATGTCACTTTTATTATAAACCATTATCATGCATTTCTAATGGGCTCCTTATCCTGCAGTTTTGTACTTTTCCTGCTCAAGCACAATCAACTCACCGGTCAGTCGCCGTTTAGTCGGTCTGTTTGAGCAGGGAAATCATTAAACCAATGGTTCTTATATCGTGGTACATGTACCACTGGCAGTACACAAACCATCCCAAGATGTGATGCCAGACCTCAGAAAATCTGCTGCAGGCACTTAATATTAAGGACTGAATTTGATAAGGTTTTCACCTGTAATTTCCATAACATTACATTTGTTTGTATTCACTGCAAAACTGCAAAGTGGGTAAGCTCCACACACCCGATGAAAAAACAATGCCAAGACCTGTAGCCTACCCTGTATAAGTATAGCATGTAAATGTGACTGTGCATATAGATGAGGAATTTGTCCTCCACATGTATGCAGTGAAACACACATATGCACACTAGTGAATTCACAGACTAGGGGGCAGTGAGCACAAGTGCCCAGAGTGGTGGACAGCCCTATCCATGGTGCCCTGGGAGAAGCTGGGGAGAAGTGACTTCAGTCATGTCCTGCCAGTTCAGAAGGCTTGTTCCCTAACCACTAGCTGCCCATGTGTTCCTGTTCCTGACATTTGGGGTTGTACAGGGTTTAACATTTTGAGAAGCCCCACAGTAAACTGTGCAGGAACGTGGCACCAGGACCAGAATTGCCTACCTGTGCTATATGTCTAAAAGTGCAGAAGTATCCAGAAACTCCTTTTAATAAGTGAGTTCAGCTACTTTGCAGTGTACTCCTCTTATTGCCACAGGCATTTATTTGAGCATGTACAGCTTGTTTAATCACCATAGAGAAGCACTGCCAATATAACAAGATGCTCTGGAGCAGCCACACAAGATTCTAAAGTCCTCATACCCAATGCCATCCAGTAGAGAAAGGCATATAAAGCCTAAAAGTGGGACTGCGGTTTCTAGAGTGCTGAAGCTCCAGCCAACACACCTACGATAACTACAAGTGACATTTTTGATCTGTAACTAATCATCTATCAGTACCTCATTACTGCCATCAAATCCTCACAATTATGTTCCAAAATCTAATTTAAAGCCTTTGTGGACGAGTATGGAAAACAAACTGTTTCTACCCAACTTTTGTACATGGTGTTTCTTACACTTGTCTGGGTTGGCGCTTGGGTTCCTGAATGTCAGGGCTGATAACATCAATATAGTCCATTTTAAGTAGCAAATGGCATGAAGAAAGTAGCCAAGCTAGTGTCTGAACTCAACACAAAAAAAGTCCGCATTCACAGCATGTGTGCAGGTAACATGCACTCTAATCAAGCAAGGAAATCAGAGAGCGAGAGAGAGAGAGAGGGGGGGGGGTCAGAATTCAGAGTAAAATTCAAAACAAATGATAAAGGGTTCTATTACAAATACAGAGGGAACAGAGGGATAAGCGTTGAGAAATGTCAAGCTGAAGAAATGACAGAACTGTAAGGACAGAGATGTAATTGTTTTTCTCCTTTCCCCCTCCCAACCACCCCCGTGAGCAGCATGACAGCAGCGGCGGCAGTGAGGTGAGGTGGCTCACTTCTTTAATTATTCACCAGCAGGAGTCTCTGATCAAGACGGCAGCCAATCAGAGACATCAACCCGGCAGAGGCATGGCATTGGCTAGTAAGAGAGGATAGGCACACTCATCAATACTGCACCGGCGTGCCCCACCCACACACACACACACACACACACACACACACACACACACACACACTGCTCTGTCCATCTACCGTCTGGGGCTAGCCGGTTTAGCACAGACCAGAGCATAAGCAACAGATGGTCTGGACAATGGGCGGGTGGGCGAGCAGGAGATGGAGGGGTCAGGCTGAGCTGTATTAAGTTACTAGATTTTGAGTTCTTCCTCCACATAGAATCAGAAGCTGAATCGGAAGCAGAAAAGTCTCACAGGAAGAAAGAAAAGTGGTTTCTTACCAGCACTGAAAGTTAGTGTTCTGTTCATCGTTCATTTCTGGTACTCAAATCCTTATAATAATAATGCTTTCACACTTTTCAAACAACAGTTTGGTCCTGACCTAATTAGCAGGTGTGAAAAGTGCCACAGACAGGTCACAGAATTTGATCCAACCTAAAAAGGTGGTCTAGGACTTTTTTTGGATGGTATGGACTTTAGGACTAATTCCAGGAAGTCAGGATTTCATCACAAATCAAACAACAGAAGCTGTTCCGTGCATGTCACGTGCATGTTCTGTATATATGTAACTGTGGATGAACTCTTATTTATGAACAGAAACATAAGGAAGGTAAATCCTCCGCGCTCACTCACTGCGATCACTGCACACAAAGGAGTCAGACTCTTCCAGGCGAGTGGAATTCAGCACAAAACCGGGAAAGGCATCTTGTGCAAAACATGGACATGCAAACCAATCCGTCTCAAGTATAGGGAGACATAGCTCACATTGGAGAGGACAGGGCATGGTAAGGTCCTTCAACTGTGTTGTTAAACTGCAGTGTGAAAGCAGAACTAACCAGACCAGATGAAAGCAATGTGGCAAAACCACAGACCACGGTTTGAGCCTTGGTCCAGATTTCAGGCCTGAAAGTGACAAGACAAATGAAATCCTAACACTGTGTGTTCACAGTAAATAAGTGGAAAACTTGAGTGTGTTTATTTATTTGAGTCCTTTGAGCCATGAGTCAACTGAGTCAATTTTTTTCATTTTTTTGTCTTGTTTTTTTTTTAATTTAGATTATTTTTATTCCAATTACATTTAAAGTAAAGTACATTAAATAAGAACGCTGACATTCAAGGACTTAAGCGTAAATATGCCCATGACTCCTAGCAGTTCTGTGATTCTCACTCAGACAGTCTTTTTTATATGTCTTCTAGATTTAGTGAGTGCTGAGAATGTGTGTGTGAAGAACCTTTAAATTGCTAATGGACTTTTACACTGACGTTTCATTTGTGAAGAGGTTCTACAGACTATGCTTCTTATGCTCTCATCTATGGTAGTGCAATATATCATAAACATCAATACATCAATAAATATTTTGTACAAGATATGAAAATTGGCCAGATCATAATATTGCGTCTGTTAAGCAGGTTCCCATCTGTGTAGGATTTAATTCCTAAAAGAACGTTTGTGTGGAAGTGGTTTGGTTTCCGGAGGGATGAGATGCCAGAGAAACAACACTATTAAAGTTTACTATTTAAATGTACAGCGTACGGTGTTTTTGGTGTTACAGATAAATACTGATACTTTAACATTATACTTCGTTCAGGTTTTCATCGTTTCACCATTTCTCTTAAGCGTACTGAGATAAGTTGTCATATCTCACAGCCTGTTTTCCTCTATAATAACTGATCATTCAAATCTGCTGTTTTCAGCAATCCTGACATAAGCACAACCAAAGCCTTCAATTGCTCATGTGGTGCTTGTTTGCTTCGCTTGCTTGTTTCTTTCTAAGCTGAGGGATTTTTTTGTACTGTACGCTTCACACTGATAGTCCACAGAGACAAGTTTAGAGACACCATCCTCTCATCCTATTTGTCCCCCTCTCCTGATTTCCTTTCTCATCATCTGAGCTTCTGCCTTCTCTGCTGACTGAGCAGCTATGGAGTGAAGGCTGCATTCTGGATGATGTGCTCATGTAGAATATGTGGTCTCAGCCTTCGTCAGAGGCTGGATTGAAGAAGTTCACAGCATTACGTCTTCAAGAGTTCTTCAAGAACTCTCTTTGAAGCATTTAGTACTTAGTAGGTGGAATATCCGAGCCTGGCTGATGGGCATAACACTTTTTGCTTGCACTTCATGCTGACAACCGACTGTTTTGACAAAATGAAAGAAGATAAAAAGAAAGTCTTCCTGTCCGAGCATTCAACCGTATCATCTTTAACAATTCCAGGTTATATAAAGGTCAGGTTTGACTATGGGGGGCCTGATGCTGATCATTACAACCCTGCCTTTTCAGTCAAGTGACAAACTGTCCCATCTGCTGATTTCATAATCTGGGGAGCCATCACATATGACAGCTGATCACCCCTACAAGTGATATGAGGGACACTAACAGCTCAGTGATATGGGCAGGACATCCTGCGGCCACAAGTTGCCTCTTATGGCAGGGCTTCCATCTGACAACTGTCAGCTGGATAATACTTGGCAAGGGTTTCCCAGGGATGCCTCCACCAGATTGCAACACTTCCTTGGTACTGTGTACCCATTCATCAGATTTCTTGCCAATCTGGGATGCCAACTCTGCCAACCTACAAGTGTGTAGGACCTTCAGGTCCAGCTGCAAAATCTATGGGCAAATGTACTCCAGGATGCCATTCAAGCTGTATGCCTCCATGCTCAACCGTATCTCATCATACCCAGGATAGAGGCCCACGAGGGAACTAGAACCTTCTTTCAATTGTACAGTTTTACCCGACGAATGTATCCTTTTGCTGTAATATTGTACTCACTTACACATATTAGTACAATCACACATATAAAGTTTCATGCCTTTCAAACAACACCTTAGTTTTTAGTCAGTGAGTGTGGTATGCAGTGATCTGATTGGCTTAAAATCACAGAAAATAGGTGGTAATTAATTGTCCACAATATCAAGTAACACTGCAATACTTTTTTCCTCAGTTCTAAGATGGTAGTGTGTTTAATTGGCACGTGAACTTAATAAATACGTTCATACTGTAGGTCATGTGACTTGTAGTGTCTACCTGAACTTGAAAACTTAATAATAATCAAGATAAAATAACAAACAAACCATGCATTCTGTACTGTTCCATTCACACTGTGAAAGTGTAACAAGCTCTCCCATGAAGTAGAGACTGTCCAATCGATCTGGCTCCAGCAGATGATGCTGAAGTCAGGATGAAAGGAATGCAGCCTCTGTGAGATATGTTTATATATGACTAAGCTTAGTCAGGAAAAAAGGCAGCAAGGATTGACAGTCATTCAGCAGAAGCCAAACGGCTGAATTACAAACATTTTCAGCATAAAACAAGATTTCTACAGTGAACCAATTAATCTATCCCCATGGAGAGGCTTTGACAGAGTGGTCTGTCTTACACCAGGAAAAAGCAGCCCTCACTGTGCAGTAAACTGCCCCATTAGAGAGAGAGAGAGATTGCTAAATCTCTCCACTGCTAAAACCTCTCTCCTGGAGCTAAACGGTATAAATTGGGACCACAAAAAAGGGATCTGACTTCATTTTTGTCGCCTTCGTTTTTTCAGCTTCACCCAAATACCAGTAAACATTTCTATATTAATTAGCTCTCAGTGCCAGTGCAACAAAGACAGTGAGGAATTAGCCTCCGTTGGGCTTTGGAGCTTTCAATTAAAGTGTTCGATGAGTTATTTAGGTCATAATTAAAAAAAGGGACTGAAGCCAAGAAGCACCGGTCGTCTCCACACTTCCATAAAGAGCTGTCTCTTACTCGGTCTGTCAGCGTGAAGGGAAACATGCACTAAAACCTCAGCAACAACATCAGTCTCCCTGCAGTAAAGTTCTAATCTACTAGTATGGTCCTGTTGCCGGTGCAAGTTTGAAGTGTGTGTGTGTGTGTGTTCACATGCCCAGTATATGAAACACTCACGTCCTGACATAAGAGATGAAAGGATGTTTGTCTTTTCTTCAGGAGAGAGGAGATGCTGTAGGACACAACCATTTGTCTGAGCCTGCTAAATTAGGAGGCACACATCAAGAGCCCTGACGATTGGACCAGCCATCATGAGAAGCCAAAGGGCACCACACACCCTCATTACTGCACACACATAAAATGCACATAGACCAAGCAGCCTTCTAGCATCCTCAATCTGTCCTCATCTAAACAGAGGACCCTGGAGACATATTTCAGAGAGGAAGTGAGAGGCTGTGGGAGGGAGGGGGAGAGAGAGGGTGAGAGAGAGAGAGAGAGAGAGAGAGAGAAGGAGAGAGAGAGAAAAGTATACCTGTTAATGCACCTATTTATTGGATTAACTTCTCCAAATAAACTGAGACAATATCTATGAAACACAGTGCGGACCCAGAGGACATTTGCATTGTCCCTGAAACAGCTGTCCCTCCATCTGCTTCTAAAGGCTGAAGATAACTGCCTGCTCGCACATTCAGATAACATATGGAGATGTTTCTAAAGCCAGCCTCTGCGAGTTTTGTCTGCATCCTTGTTTCCTCTGCGCCACGTATTCAAGAAAGATGTCAAAGAGTGGAGAGAAAGAAAGAGTGGAAAAAATAGAGAGGTAAAGTTTGGCTTGATGGCTTTGTCCCGCTCATAATGCCTCGCTTGGTCTGTTCCACAGGACTTCACCCAGGCAGCTAGATGTTGCCCATGCCAGCACTCTAATTTTCTCTCTCCTGCTGGCCTAGATGTGCCTTCACCAGTGTTTACATCACAGCGGACACACCTAGGCAATGAGGAAAGTATGCCTTGACACAACTTGACTTGTGTGTGAGGCTGAACATTGACCACTGTACTCATGTCTAGACAGCATGAACGATTGAGTTTAAATGAGGCATGACAGTGGGTGCCAGATAGATAGGACATTAGGACAATCCACAGTCACATATGTATAGGAATACATCATATAATGCATTACCACCCACAGTGGACAGCACAGTGGGTGGTAATGATCATGACCAGCATCGTCTGGTTAAAAATGTCTGTGCATAAAGAAATCACATTCACGTTCAATGCAGGAGGCCCTACACACATATCCCACAAGTCAGTGCAGCAATCTTTAGCTTCCAGAGGACATGGCAAAATTCACAGGACACTATGCGTGTCCCATTCCTGTCCCACAACGTTTGGAATTCAGTGTATATACAATATATCCACAGCACCTTGCACTAATTTTTGTAGAAATTTGTTCAGGAATGTGTTTTGGTGTTGAAAATTACAGGGAAACATTATTAGCTATACGTCATCCAGAGGTAAACAATGCAATTAGTAACACAGGTTGTGCTTTGGACGACATGGACAAGCTAAATAACTGAACGAGGGTACTGGCATTAAAAGGCAGCATGTGACACCAAATGTAGTGTTACCTCTAGGTTAGTGTTTCCAAACACTGTTCTTGGGGTGTCCTGCACATTTCAGAGGTTTGATCCTCTAGCACGGGGTCTTGATTAGGTATCTAATCAATCACACAATTAACTAGCCCTAAATCTCAGTTGAAGTGGTGACGGTAGTATCAAAAAAATGTGAAAACAATAAAATGTGCCTGCTTGTGATCCCTGGCATCAGGAGCAGGAGTAAGAATTATTGCTGCAGGTTAAAAGACCCCGTTCTCCTTATAGGAATATGATGGCTTCTTCAGCACAAATAAGGCGGCCTTACATGAATGGAATCAGATCTTTTCTCGCTCCACAGCAGAAGAAATTACTAAGCTTGACCTCACCATGTGCTGCCCTTGAAATGGGCAGCAGTGTTTAAAAATTGAGAAAAAATGAAAATCAATCAGTCTGTACTTCAGGTTTTCTTCAATTATAGTATAGTTCACAGTTCCTCTGTGTTTTAGGGGTTGGTTTGAGTTCCTCTGATAGGTGACTTGCTGCCTAGGGTGCTCAGAAGTTAAATCTTGCCACTGTACAGTGAAGTGTAACACATGATAATGTGAAGCTGCTTTAGTCTGGGCTACATATCCAACCATATACCCTGGCAGTGCGTTTGGGGCTGTGATGCAGGGGATTTATAGCTTCCTGTGGGACCGACAATAGCATTGCTCCCCAGTGGGTAGGGGAATGAGGGGGGAAAGCAATGAGACAGAAAGACTTTAAAGTGTTTACTCAATCATAAAGGCCTAAAGGCATTTTAAGCACTCAGAGACTATTAGGAAAAAGGGGTTCTCTCCAGCAACGCCCCAGGGAAGCTGGAAATTCTGTATGAAAAGATATACAAGCAGTGAAAGTTTAAAGACACTTTTCTTCAGATATTTACTGGGGTTGTGTGAGCCTTTATGAGAACAGGTCAGCCTTCATAGGGATATTGCTATCTCAAAGTTTAGGACTTTCCTTTTTTATCTTTATTTCACCAGAGGCATCCAGCTGAAAATGGACTTTAATATGCTAAGCCAACTTAGCCTACTTATAACTTAAGAAAACTTGTATTTTTATAAAGGATGATTTCCTTTGGTATCCTCAGTTTGTGGATTTAGATTTATGCCAGGCTTTTGGCACAGTATGTCATTCCAAGAACTTTTTGGGAAAGGACAGCTGTGTGTGATCTATGATTCTGCAAAATATGGATGCGTGACTCTCCTTCTGGAGGGCCAGAACCACAGTACAGTAGTGTGATTTCTCTTCTCTAACACACATACTGATGATGAAGACCTAACAGTTAACTGCTGACTATATACAGGTGTGTTTTGTTCAAATTATGCAGCTATTCAGATTATGGTGGATTCAGAATATGGAAAATACAGCCCTTTCAGCACCTTGGACAGTTCCGGTGTGCTCAGTAATGCGCTAATAATGTGCAAAGTCAAAAATCACATATTAACACTGGTTAATTAATGAGTGTCTGCAGTGTTCTAAATCATCATGAGTCTAAACCCTCATCTGAAAATGCAAAACATTTCATTAGGAAGAAACAAGCAGCACATTCCCGTGTAAAGTGAAAAATAAAAGCATGTGACAACAGCAGGACTTATTGATCAAACACAAGCTGGTAATGTGCAGTTGCTTAGCCAAGAAAGACACCCAGAGAGCCAATTAGTCAAAGGACTAATACATATAGAACACTCAAAGAACCCTTTCTATGGGTAAAGGGCCCTTTTCATCATGAAAGGATTCTTCAGACGTGTGGAGAATGTACTGTAGAGGGTTATATACAGAACTAGCACCAAAAAGGTTCTACTATTGTTAGATAATAGAAGATAACCCTTTATTAGTCTTGCAGTGGGAAAATTCACATCGTTACAGCAGCAAAGGGACTCGGTACAAGAAATAGATAAACAACATATTCAATATAAACATTATAAATTATAAAACTCAAAACCTGTAAAGAACATTACAGATGTTCACACTAACTGCACGTAGGGGAGGTGGGAAAGATATAGCACTTTGTTATGTTACATTGAAAAAAACTCTAGTGTGTGGAGTTTAAGTGTGTGTCTATGTGTGTGTGTGTGTCTCCATGGTCTGCTGGTTGCAGAGTCTAACAGCAGCAGGAAGGAAGGACCTGCGATAGCACTCCATCACACACAGGGTGAAGCAACCTGTCACTGAAAGAGCTGCCCAGTGCTGCCAGAGTCTCAGATGCCACCACTGTGTCAAAGAAGCTCCTTGCACTCCAAAAAACACAGGAAAAAACTGGTTCCTTTAAGGGCACCGACCAAATAGTGGTTCATGTCAAATCAGCTGGAGCCAAATGTCTGTATAACACAGTGGACAGTGGTGAGCTGAAAGTGGTTTCAAGTATTGTTACATTTTTCAAGATGTGATGCAGACACATGCGTCCCTGCTGCTAACTTTAGTAACATGCAGCTACTTCCAATGTAGCACACAACCTGAATCAGGGATTAGCTGGCATCATATACTCATAACTGTGTGGAATACAGCTGTACGATTGTAGCCTGCATACAAATAAAACTGAATTCAAACCAATATGTTCAACCTGCAGAGAAACAAGTGTCACAGAAAGGTTCCGACCATCTCCGACTTAAACTCAGCCAAAGTTACTGAAAAATGTGTAAACCTAACCAGCCTCTTAGAGAATCAGACTAAAGCCAGATCCACACTGAGAACATCACTCAGTCCAGTACAGTGAGGATCAGAACACTGACCTGATCCACACTCAGAACATCACTCAGTCCAGTACACTGAGGATCAGAACACCGACCTGATCCACACTCAGAACATCACTCAGTCCAGTACAGTGAGGATCAGAACACAGTCCACTAACCCTAAAACTGCAATTAAATCCTGATTGTATGAGAGTGATAATACATCCAACATGGCCACTTAGTACAAACCTCTGCCGTGAAACTGACACTTCAGTCCATCCTAAAATGTTCTTTGGTTTAAAGTGCTCATCTGACTTACTTTGATAAAAACCTTTTGTTTCATATCTTTTTATGGAAGTTGTGATCATGAGAACTTTTTGTAAAGAACATTATAAAACACACACACACACACACACACACAAGATAAAGAAAGTGCACCTTCACCGCCTCCGCGTGCGTGACCGTGTCGAACACCTTGTCGTTGACTTTGAGGATCTGGTCGCCCACCCTCAGCCCCTCTTTCTCTGCCAGCGAGCCGGGCTCCACCAGGGACACGTAGATGCCCACCCCGTGCTCGGACCCCCCGCGGATGCTGAAGCCCAAGCCCTCCTGGCTCTTGTGTCGCTTCATGGTCACGCGCCGGACCTCTCCGGGGGTGTCCGGCACGAAGCGCGCGCCCAGCAGGGGCACGAGAGCCGTGGCGCTTCCCGCGCCTCCTCCACCGGCGACGGAGGTGCTGCTGCTGCTCCGCGCATCGTCCTCGACGGGCGCTCGCGCCGGCGTCCCCGGGCTCCCGTTGCTGTCGAGCGGCTCGGACCTGATGTAGAGCCCCTCGCTCGTGTACTGGTCGAACAGCAGCTGGTCGGAGCGCGGGATGACCAGGCGCAGCATGGGCAGCAGCTGCCGCTTGCTGGGCGCGTTCAGGATCACGCGCAGGGTCTGCACGAGGTCGTAGACGTTGCGCCGCGCGTGGTACGCGTTCAGGCAGTGCACGAACTGCTCGCGCTCGGCGTCGCTGAGCAGCGCGGTGAGCGCGCGGTGCAGCCGCCGCACGTTCGCCGAGAGCGAGCGCGAGCCGCCGGACGACGCGGCCGACGAGGAGCCGAGCGACGCGCGCTCCAGCTCCAGCTCCAGATCCGCGCTCATCGTGCCGCGGGCGCGCGCCTGGCGCCGCCGCTGCCGCTCCGCATGCCGGCGAGCCGCTCGCGCGCGCGCGCACGGGGATTAGGTTACAGACGTTTCAGAGCCCAGAACATCCCGCTTCAGTTCGGCCTTAAAGTCGCTTCCAAACCCCCGACATCACCCGACACCGCCGCAACAGCGCCCAGTCCGCCCAGTCCGCTTCCCCAGCGCTCAAAACAAGCTCCAAAAGTTGCTTTCCGCTGGAGCCGCGTCCACAGAACGACTCCAAACACTGTAGATTCCCTTCAAACTGCAGCGAAAACGTCCTCCCGCCTCGATAATCCCTCCGCTTCTCCCGGTTTCACGTTTCTAACGTCAACAAACACACGCTGGCGCGGAGCTCCGCCGCCGTTGCCTGGCGACCAGCGACAGAACCGACTCGCGCACGAGCCGCTCGCGCGGAGCTGCTGCCGGAAATGACGTGACCGAGAGGGCGCCGAGAGGCGTTGCCTAGTAACCAACAACACAGGCGGTCGTTCTCCTTATTTTATTATGAGAAAAACGTATATCTCTAAATATATTAATATATCATTATATATCTCTAAACATATTAATGTATTATTATATATTTCTAAACATATTAATGTATTATATATCTCTAAATATATTAATATATCATTATATATCTCTAAACATATTAATGTATTATTATATATCTAAATATATTAATATACTATTATATTGCTAGACATATTAATAAATAATAATGCTAAATTAATAATATCTCTACATATATTATATATATTTCTAAATATGTTAATACTATATGATATATCTCTAAATATATTTATATTATAGTATTATGATATATTTCTAAATATATATCGAAATATCTAAAAAAAATCTAAATGTATTAATATTTTAATCATACTATAATATATATATATATATATATATATATATATATATATATATATATATATATATATGCCATTTCAGATGAACACAAACCAAAAACCCATTAAATAATATAACTAAATTAAATTATATAAATATATACAAGCAGAATACCATTTAAGAGGGAAAAGTCTAATAATGTTGACAGGTTTTCAAATACAAAATAGAAAAGTTAAACAACAAAAATATACGACACCATCTGCCTTTACACATTATTCAATAACTATACATTATGAATATGTATTACACAGCACCACAACAATCTTATTGACTCTCACGACTATACCCTAATTACAGTCTATTTTGAAAGGGTTCTAAAATAAAAAAAGGCAGTGCAACTACATTAATAACTGTGTGCATTTATATAGATTAGATAATATTAGCATAAACACTCAATACATCAAATTATGACAGTGCTATATTAATAGTATTACTTGTTTTATTAGTGATAGTAATGTTAGTATATTACTTGTAATTTTGCCAATATTCTATGTAAAGCAGACAGTAAACTCTCTTGAATTGAACTGACTCAAGTAAAAGAAAAGCAGCTTTCTCTACAGCCCAAACAAGCCCTGGAAAATGATATAAACCATTCATAGGTTAAAGATTGAAGGCTTCTTCTCCATTTCCCTGTAGCACAGACAAAAGCACGGCATGTGTATTTCATATGTAAATGGGAAACTGCTCAGTTTCCCAAGGATTTGCTCAGTCTTGCTCAGTTTTACTTTTTAATGAGCCCTGAGATCTTACATTTGTCCACAAGAGCTTCCAAAGATGGATCACTGCAAGACATAAAGATGAATAAATTGTAATAATGAATAAAGCAGTTACTGATGTTCTCTGCATATATGTAGGCAGGTTTTAGAAGCTGTGGCTCAAAATGAGATAAATAAATGAATAACAATTATTTTTGGATGGTATCAAAACTAAGCTCATTGCAGACATGCATGGAGGAGGACAACACTAAGTCAGAACTGCTTTGGAGCCAGCAGTGGTTTAGGTCTTAAAATGACAATATTCTACAGCAGGGAATTCTCAACCTCTTCCCCGTCATGGCCCACCTGATTATATCTAGGAAGCATAACAGCCCACAAGAAAACAAAGCTCAACTTTTTGTGAAATAATCTTTGCCTTTTATTTCTCAAGTGCTGGCACTGATACTGTAAAGATGGCCTGAGAAATAGCTTAGAAAATAGCATGAATAGCAGTAAAAATGCTTTGCTAATAACATACTGTTTTATTCTGCAATATATAAATTATGCATATTTTTTCAATGATTATAATTTGAACATGATTTATTTGTTTATTTTTATGTATGCAACATTAGGTCCACTGTGAAGATGGGGCTGTGGAACACTAGAGAGAGTTTCATAGCCCACTGCTGATCCCTGTCCCACAGTTGAGAAACCCTATTCTACGCTGAATTGTTTGTGAAACAATTCTTTGAAGAAACAAAAGTGGGAATGCTATCTATGGCACCGTTTAAGAACCTTTTGCTGCACCTTTAATTTTAAGAGTGGACATTTGTACACTTTGTATTGTATAAGATGGCTCTAGACCCCAATACAAAGCTTTCACTGGACTGTACTCCTTCTGTTCTCCGACAACAGTAGCTTTTTAATGCCATTGATTTCAGATGAAATCACGAATGAGCAGGACCAATACTGTTATAGTCAGATAGTCAGGCACTGTAAAGTTTAAGCTTTGCCCAAGTTTAGTGCTTGTAATTAAACAAATGTCCCTAAATGCAGGGATGCCTTTATAATATGCTGATGAGATGAGGCAGATGTGATGCGTCAAGTAGAATATATCCCAATTTTCTCCCTATTTTGAAAGTGCCAATAACCCAACCCTGTTAAGAATCTGCCCCTATCACATAGGAGGCTCCCAACACTAGGAGGGTGAAGGCAAGCACATACCTCCTGGCTCAGAGGGAAAGTGCCAGCTTCCCAGCTCCAATACAACATGCGATGGCGAGCAGCATGACCCAGGATTCAAAGATTAGACTGCTGAGCCACTCAGAACCTGTCAGGTAGAAATATATATAAAGATTCAGTGGCGTGTGCCTGCGGGGTCTGGATTCAGAGTACTCACCATTAGTCATTCATGCCTGCCAGCCTAAAGCCCTGTTATCCTCATTGTTAGCTGCAGCGTTTTCTAAATTGCAAACAGCTGAGTTTGAGATATGCAAATAGTGCATTTAAGACTGGCAGGGGCCAGCAGGAGCAGCAGTTTGTCTTCCAAAGGTTCCTTCTGAATTAAAGAATGAGGTGGCCGGTTAGTTTCACAGAGCTGTGTGATGCATATGGACCAGAAAAAAGGAAAGAAAAAAGGGGATGGGGAGGGAGGCATGATTGATTGAAGTACTTAATGGAGTTTAAGGAGCGATAGTTATAGGAAGGCACAGTAAACAGCATTACACAGCCGATCAGACCAAAACGGACAGAGACGGAGTGGCAACAGGTTGAATTGTAGCGCACTAAGCACTGAGGGGAGAGGTAATTAACTCACTCTCCTCGCTTCCTGCCAGCATCAGCAGAGCTAATGACTTCTGCGATTTCTCTGATTTTCAGTTTATTCTGCAAATTGCATGGCCTTATTGAGTATGGCGAAACAGACCAAGGGCCAATGGTAATCAAACTCAATAATGCATCTCTACAAGAGAGCCGTTTGAATGAAGGGTTTACGCAGACTGCATAATAAAATTAAATGGACAGGTCTTGATGCACATACACATTACTGTGTGTTCATGTGAGTGAGCATGAATGACAGCATGAACAAGTGCTCAATCAATGGCTGGTCATTTTAATCTCCAAACAGTACCTCACTAGTACGTCCTGTAAGTACCTTATGTAATCAGCTTAGGCCAGAGTGACTCAGTCATTCCTGGGGTGGTCATTCTGGAGTGAGTGATGAACTCAGCACTTATCTTAGTAAAATATACAAATGAGAAAAGTCAGGCTCTATTGTCTTATACCAGAACTTTCTTTGTTCCCTGAAGAAACTGAGGATCATTATGAACAAAATGAATCAACATACCTACGTACACTGATCAGCCATAACAATATGTCCTTGTTTCTACACTCTACACTGACCATACAGGAGCACTTTGTGGTTCTATAATTACAGCCTGCAGTCCATCTGTTTCTCTGCATATTTTATTATACCTTTCACCCTGATCTTCAATGGTCAGGACCCCACAGGACCACCACAGAGCAGGTATATACTGTATATGAGTGGTGGGTCATTTTCAGCATTGCAGGGACACTAACATGGTGGTGGTTTGTTGGTGTGTGTCTTTGTGTTTAGGGGTCTGGGAATAGGAAGCCCACTTCTGTGAAAGAGGGGGTCTGAACCTGCAGATGGAATAAACAAAATAGAATCTCAGACAAAAAAAAAGGTATAGGAATTTTTTAAGGAGTTTCAGCTGCAGTTCATTTTTCAATGCAGTTGATTCTTTACTCAGTACGTATTTTTGAACAGAGATGTAGAATTAAAAAAATGCTCTGTGATCAGAGGCAATCAGCCATGGGTGTGTTTTAAAATGATATATTATTAAATGTTGCATTTAGAAGCATTTTCTATCATCATCATCATGACAAATTCTATCAGTTTCTCTACAATGGAGCAAAGCCAAACTTCTTTATTTCCATTTAATTATGCAGATGTTTCAATCAGTGTAATATTTAACTCCATCAAACACACCTTTAGCACAGCACTATAAAACTGTGATGCATTACCCAGTAGAATTTGAGCGAGTTCATTTGGAGAGTGGATCTGTAAACCAGCAAAATCAAATTAGGAGCTTTCAGTTTGAAGTTTGCAAAAGGGAATGAGCCGTATTCTACATTTACTACAATGTTTCATCCCATTTGGCAGCAAATGCCAACTGCAGGGATGAGAGGATTTAAAGCCAAAACATCAGGTGTATTTAAACATGTCTCATATTTTATTTGTCTGGTGGCTTCAATCTGAGACTCACTGATTCACTCTTCCATCTTGAATGGTAATGGCATTGAATTACAAGGACAATTTAACCCTCCTGTCAGATCACGTGTCTTTACTGCTCGGTTCAAATGAAATGTGAAGCCTTTATAGAAGTTCTTACTTTTATTGTTAATATAAATTACCTTTTGCTCTTTTGCCTTATAGAGAGATGGATGGTTTTAGTACTTCACCTTTTCTTCTCCTTCTCAGGGCTATATTTTCTTCCTTCTGGCTCTTATAAAAGGAGCAGGTGTGCGATTTATAGATACAGCATTCCAAACCTCTACCTTTTCTGGTTACATCTGATAGCATTTACAGCACTGAGCACCCCAAGCCTGGGGTAACATACATTCTTTTGACATTGTTGCTAAATAGTGTATAGAGAAGTGTATGTTTACTGCACAGTGTACGCAGCACAGCCTTTACATGTATACACCAGTGTGTGAATACATTGCAGCCCCAGTATACACCGCATAAAGTATAGGGTACACAACACAACACAGCGGGTACACACAGCACAGTACAGCAGGTACACACAGCATAGTGGGTACACATCACAGCATAGTGGGTGCACATCACAGCATAGTGGGTACACATCACAGCATAGTGGGTACACAACTTGACTGATACTTGTAAATAAAATTTGTGCCTTATCAGCACAAATCCTACCAAATAAAGCACTTATATTTGAAGATTCACACAACCTTATGGGTCATTTTTGAGGCACTTTAATTATTTCAAGCTAAAAATATATGCATTTAAGCCTACAACCACAACAATAACAAACAAACAACTGTCAAAAGACAATTATTGGGTATTGTATACAATAATATGATGATTGACAAATGACAACTGACCCATCATCAGTTAGTAAAGCCCTGTTTAGGTTCACAGCGTCTGAAACTGCTTGAGTTTTTAGTTTTTGATCCTTAAACACAATAGAATGAACACTGTACTCGAATCTGTACTGAAAGTTTCATATCAATCATTCCTACAATAAATTTGCTGAGTCAGTTTGATTTTCTCACTGGTGATCTTACAGTGTAGACATTCTTGGCTTGGAAGGGAGGGAGTGCTTCCACTATTTCAAATGGCTAATGATTTAAACAGCATCCAGTTGGCACACAAACATTATTGCATTGAAACAACCAAGGCTGGCAGGATTCCAACCCAACATGCTGAACGAAAAGCTCCGGGTACGCTCCACATGCCTAATTAGAAAAGTACAATTAATTTGGTGAAAATTGGGCCAAGAAACAAAGATGACCTTTGAAAGTTTCTTTAGCGGCCCATCACTCGCCTCCCCTCCAGCCCCCTTCTTTAGCAGAGCACACCCTTGACCTTTCCTATTTTCTCCTTATTGATTCACATTGTCTATGTGCTCTGTGCTCATTAGACTCAAGACTGTCTGTGTGCATTTCATCTCATCACTCGGAGGCTTTAGTCCTCCAGAAAAGCCCTCTATTAGAATACGATGGGCAGAGATCTGAGGTAGGGTCTTTGCTCCTCAGATAACCCCCACCGGACCGCTCAGATTACAGTGTACAGCAGTATAGGAAGAGTGTTAAACACTGTATTTTCAAACAAAAAAACAAACAAAACAACAAAAATTTTTTTTTAAAATTTACAACTTAATTTACTCAACTGGCAAGTTCAGGAAGGGATCAATTCTTGCTTTTCTGTACAAGCTACTATGCTGTGATAACTAATACAATGAAACTGACCCAATTAATAAGGACACATTCTCAAGAGGCCTACAGACTTAAAATTTCTTGTTCAGTGAAGAAAATGGTTATATATAGCACTGTTTCCCAACCCTGTTCCTGGAGGCACACCTGCTCTGCATGTTTTAGAGCTTACCCTGCTCCCCACTCACCTGATTCAACTCATCAGCTCATTAACAAGCCCTTCAGAGTTGCAAGGGGTGTGTTAAAGCTTAAATGTGTAGGGAAGGTGTGCCTCCAGGAACAGGGTTGGGAAACGCTGATATATAGAACCATGAACACTCAAAGAACCCTTCACGTGATCAAAGGTTCTTTGCATCCTAAAAGGGCTCGTCAGATTGATGGAAAATGGGCTGTACAGGGTTTTTATGGAACGTTTTTGAATAGGGTTCTGAACTCCAAAACTACTGGAGCAGCGAGATTTATTCATTTTTCCCTTAATTTTTGCTGTAGACTGAAAACATTTGACATTAAAAGATGAATTTAAGACAAAAGATCTCTGGGTGAAGGACCAGCAGATGTGAAGATGAGAGAAGAAGGAAAATCAATTAGTGGTCATTGCATAAATATTGCATAAATATTGGTCATAGCCAGTACAACCACTTGGAATGTCCTGAAGAAGAAAGTCACTGGTGTACTAAGTCACAGAGGTCGAATAGTCAGACCAAAGAAAACAACAGCAGCAGATGACAGAAACCTTGTAAGTTCTATAAAAGAGAAAGTAAAACCACTGTTAGTGACATTAGAGAGGGCAGGAGTGAAGGTTTCGCAATCTACTGTTCGCAGAAGACTTCATGAACAAAAGAACAGAGGCTTCACCAGAAGAAACCACTTTTAGCAAACCACTAATTAGCAAGAAGAACAGGAAGGCCAGGCTGGAATTTGCCAAGAATCACAGAAACAAGCCGCATTTTTATGGACTGGTGAGATAAAGATTAACCTTTATCAATGTGGTGGAAAGGCTAAAGTGAAGAGAAAGAGAAAGAAAGGATCTGCTAATGATCCCAAACATATAAGCTCATCTGTGAAACATGGTGGAGATAGTTTTCATGGCTTGGGCTTGCATCGCCTCTTCTGGGACTGGCTCTTTAATGTTCATTGATGAGATCAATCTTGATGGCAACAGTACAATGAACTCAAACCTGGCATTATGCATGGTGCCAAAATATGTTTATCTGCTAGTACTATCTGAGAATCTTATTCTATTGGCAGTACTTCTCTACAGAGATGTGTGTGCCATTGCACATCTATGTCAGCAATGGGTACAACTTAAAGTATCTGAATGCATTCATTAGAATGGGTGTCCACAAACACTGGCACATATAATGAGTAATCTTAGCTCCATCCATCCCACAAATTTTAGACTGTGCAGCCTGTAAAGTACCCTAAACAGCAGCTACCCCCTCCTCCCCCTCTAACTACCTCCACACTGACTGATCAGGGACCCAGGTTTTATAAGCTGCATGTACACAGGCTACACCTAATGTGGCTTCTGTCCCAGGAATGGGTCACATTTGGGCTAAAATATGCTTTTGGGCCCCGAAAATCTCAACTTTAATATATTTATATTTTTGTTATTCATGTATGCATCAGTATTATTCTAATTTATTGGTCAATGATGTAATTAGCCTGCCCCCTCACTGATCAGTTGGAGTCTATATGCAGGTTGGGGATGTAAACATGCACACTGCTGTAAACACACACTGGAAGGCTTCTTTGGCATTCGAACTGGGATTTTATTCATTGGATATGAGTGAAATCTCGTGCTCCGAGCTCAATCTCGTAGGTTACTCTGATCCTGAGATAATGAAGCTTAAAATACTTGCATGGAACGGCCCACAAAACGTGGATCTGGGGCTGAAAGCGTTAATTGTAGTTTTTACAGTAAATAACAGATATTCTTTAACACCAAATCAAATGACTCACTATTTCTAGGCTTCTGTCTGACAGCTAATATAATCCAAGCTTATGGGCTTAGAGCTTTCAACTTGCTTTTTCCCCCACAGTCTGCCCTCAACTCTTCCTCAGGCTTTTTCCCAGTTGCTTCTCTTGTAGCGGATTGCAACAGTGAGAACATTGCCTGTAAGCATCTTTCTTACACATTCACCCTTTGCAGCTGGTATCTAGCATCTGTGTAATTGTCAGTCAGGAGCAGGCCTTTAAGCTTTTAGAGGACTTCCATTAGCGTGGGCCACATCCTCATCCTCAGATATATACACACACATTGTCAGCCATATGCTTTTAACAGTTTCACTATTTATATCTCAACTGTCATACAGTATTTACTCGCTTCGGGCTCCACATTCAAAGGCCCTCGTTCCTGTCGTAAGCAGTTAGAGAAATAGCTTTCAGACTAACCCAGCCTCCTCCCAGTCACCTTGCCTTGACCTTTGCTCGGCTCTTTTATTAAAAGGGGGCCATTAAAACAGCAAATAGGATCGAAGCGGAATTTGCTTAACGTGCCTTGTGGCATGAAATTAATTGGATCATGCCAGAATGATCCCAGCATATGAGGGGCTTTTAAAGCTTTATTTTATGCATGAGCCAGCAAAAATGCTGCTTTTAATGGTGGTAACCCTAACACATGTAGACTTGCATATGCTAAGATGTGCACACACCTCGTAAAAGCATGAGACTATAGTGTATGGGCGAACACTTCCAAATGTTAAGGGCTGCAGGAATAATTAAAGGAACTGTATGAAACATTAATCATAGGGCTACAAAGTGCTTCAAGACGTAATTTCCTACAGGCCTAGGTACACACTTTCATTTGAGTCTGATTTACTGCTTAGAAAAAGGCTAAGGCAGCTTTTGAGTGACAGTTGAGATATCGGCCATCTTTTGTCTTGTGTTTGGCGGAGGCTAAAGACTGCCAGAGCTGAAATGAATTCAGTGTGGGTGTATGACGCACCCGTAGGTGAGCGAGCTAACAGGCTAGACGGACAGCTGCAGTGTTTGCAATTAGCTTAGAATAGTCAGTCATTCTGGTGGTCCCTGTGGAGAGGCTGTCGGTCCGCCAGGGACAAGAGCAGTGCATGCTGCCCACGCGGTAGTGGCCATCTCTGCACATCCGGCACATGTAATCTCTGGCAAATCATTTGTGGAGCATAAAATCCATTGATACAGGAAGAGTAGTGCACCCCCAGCATATGTAATATTAAAATCAGTGCTGTACATGGAAGGATTCTGGACCGAGAATTAAGACTAATCTGTGCATGTTTTTTCTGATCATCGTATGTTTACCACCTATCTTAAACCTGGACACCCCTAATTAGGGATTTCAAGTATAAGGGGACTTGAAAGTTTGAGGAACCTTCAGAATTTTTAATATGTCTGCATGAATATGATTTAAAACATCAAATGTTCCACGCAGGAAAACACTGGTGTGCAGGGGCGTTTTACAAGGAGAAAGCAGCTGCTATCCAAAATAAACTTTGCTACCTGTCTGCAGTTTGCTAAAGATCACATGGACAAGCCAGAAGCTACTGGAACAATGTTGTGTAGACAGATGAGACCAAAGTAGATCTTTAGCTTAAGATTTGTTTTGTTTTAAATGAGAAGTATTTTGTTTGGAGAAAGGAAAACACTGCATTCCAGCATAAAACCTTGTGCAATTTGTGAAACATGGTAGTGGTAGTATCATGGTGTGGGCCTGTTTTGCTGCATCTGGGATGGCTTACAAGCATTTATGGAACAATGAATTCTGAATTATACCAGCAAATTCTAGGAGAAAAGACAGGGCATCTGCCAATGAGCTGAATCTCAAGACAATGTGGGTCATGCAGCATGACAATGACCTGACTCATACAAGTTGTTCTACCAAAGAATGGTTAAAAAAGAATAAAGTTAATGTTTTGGAACGACCAAGTTCTAATGTACTAATGTAACAGATTTGATGCTGTTTTGTGGGCTAAAATTTCTCGAAGCTGATGTGTAGGACAAATCAACAGTTGCCAGAAATGTTTAGTGGCAGTTATCGCTGTAAAAGTGGGTCACACCAGCTACTAAATGTATATTTTTGTCTGTCTCATATGTTTAAGTTGGTTCTCCTTGTTTAATTTTTTGGATTCAATAACGTTTAGGTCAAATTTATGCAGAGAAAATATGCCATAAAACTGGCCTTTTGGTTCTATAAAGAACCTAATTTGTAAGCAAGTTAGTAGAATGAACCTTTATATTAATAAAGAACCTGTAAAAGGAAAAGGATAAAGGTTGGTTCTTTAAACCTTTAAATAGTTCTTCACTCTCACACATCTGTTACTAACATGGTTCTTCACGGAACCAAATGAGGTTCTTCTATGGCCTCAATCTAATAGCCCTTTATAGCATCTATATTTTTTATGGAATGAGAAAGTATAGCATGAGGGCTGAAAGTGCTTCAGCAAAACAATCACTATCTGTGGCATGACCTCATCTTCACCTCTCACTGTGGCTGGATAAATGTACTGTGATGTCAGGGTGAGGCTCACTCTCATACAATCATGAATCATCCACGAGAAACAGCTGACATCCATCCTCTTCCTCCTTCCTCACCTGACAGCAAAGTGTAAAGTGCTCCTATCGGAGCCATTACTCCAAAATCAGCCTCAGCTGCTGCTGAGAGAAAAAAAAACCAATTTCTTTAAGTTTATCTCACAATATACCAATCCAACAAACCTTTACTCACCCAGACTTCAGTCCATCAACTGCTCACCACTCTGAGTAAACTGCACGTGATACCCACCTAAAAAAGAGGGTTCTTTAAGGGTTTTTCAGTAAAGAATATGGTTTTATTTGGAGCCATGAACACACAAAGAACCCTTTGCACAAATAAAGAGTTCTTTACATTATGAAAGCGTTCTTCAGATTGAAGGAGAATGCCCTGTAGAGGGTTCTACATAGAGCTTTTTAGAAAGGGCGCTATATAGCACCAAAAATAGTTCTATACACTTAAAAGGGTTATTCAATGGTTCTTCACTAATACTCAAAGAACTTTTTGCATGAATAAAGGATTCTATATAGAACCTTTTGGAAAAAGGGTTTTTCTATTACTGTAAATTTGACAGTATGACGATAGTACACACTTAAAACAATGGTTCTTTTGTATCTTCAGTAAAAATGAACACTCAAAGAACCTTTTGCATGAATAAATAGTTATTTGCATCACGAAAGGGCCTCTTCATATTGAGAGAATGTGCTATAGAGGGTTCTATATGGCATCAAAAATGGGAAATAATCTATTATCCTTATGATATAAAACTTGTAACAATAGAACAACCCTTTTGTTGCTATATTAGAACCCTGTCCTACAAAGTGAAGAAAAGCCTGATCTGTTCAACAAATGTTATCCATCAAGATGCAAAAGAACCATTTTTTCATGCAAAGGGTTCTTTAAGTGTTTATGGTTCAATAGAATCATTTTCTTTACTGAAGTCCCTTAAAAACCCTCATTGTAAGTGTGTATCATTGTCACAAAGTCAAACGTGCAATAATAGAACCCTTTTTGGTGCACCATAGAACCATTTTCCAAAAGGTTCTATTAATAATCCTCTACAGCATGTTCTCCATCAATCTCTAGAACCTTTCATGATACAAATAACTTTTGACCATGATTCTGTATAGAAGCATTTTCTTTACTGAAGAACCCTTGAAGAACCCTCATTAAGTGTGTAGGATGAACGCCAACAGCAGCACTGCTCCAATAAGATCTGGCAGGGGAACAGCCCAGATAAGGAGTACATTTGTAGAGTTCCAGTTCACTCCTCCACCGAAGTGAAAGCATTCGGCAACACCTGTTATGTTTGGCTCCCAGTACCAGTGGGATCTCCCAGCTGTTGCACACCAAAACACACCCAAAGGCTCAAGCAACAGGAACCTGCAGCAACCCCGGAACCATGCCCCGAGGTACACTATTCAAGCCACTCACTGATTTCATGCACGTGCTCAGCAACAACCCAGCAAACAACTACAAAACCAGTTACCAAGTGAAATGTACTGTAAGGTAACACTCTGTTCTATTAGCAGATGGCCTACATGGACAAAAGTATTTGGACAACTGCTTATTTGTATCTACTGCTGTTGAAGTAACTGTCTCCAACAGGAGTGCTGATCCATACATACCATCGCAACACACATTAACACACCACTTTCTGTTACTGTGACGACCAGTAACATAAAAATTGTCCTGAAAGATCATGTGACTGCAAGGACACAGCATATGATTTGCATACGCATTTAGCTCATACTCTTATTGGTGTAGCACAGCATAGTTGCCCAGACTGGGAATCAAACCCCAGTGTCCACATGAAGTGGTGGTTCACTGGTTGCGTTATCTGTTGTGCCACACCAACATACAGTACATTCATTCATCTTCTTATCTGCTGCTTCCTGGTCAGGATTCAGAGCTGCTCCCCAGATCATCACAGCAGCAGTTGGGGCAGTGTGTTGGTCCACAGCAAAGGCAGGATTGAAGCGCTCACTATGAGCCCTCCACACTTGAACCCAACCCATCTTTGGATCCCAAACAGAACCTGAAATTGGCGCTGAAGACAATATGGTTCCAGTCACATCAGTGAAAATGAAGACATCTGTGCCTGTCTCTCACCGTCAATGATGCTTACTCTATTATGGGAAAAATATGGGAATTCATGGGAAAAACACATCACATTTCTTAGCAGATATTTACATCCTGAGACACTTACAGTGGTAAGCTCTGCAGTCCTCTAAAAATGGAGTAATCTATATTAAATAGATAATTATACTGGTATTTTCTCATGTATTGATTAGGGGTGGGTTTAAAAATAGATTTCCTGCTTCAAATCGATCTTAGTTTGAATGACCCAATATTGATTCAGTGCTCTCGTTACACAGAGCAGACATTTCACCCAAACACTCAAATAACATGCTTTTTTTCCTGGACATAAACACATTCACAGGAACCTTGAATGGTCTACTTTTCCCAATTTAATTATTTATTTGAAATCGTTGTGAGAGAAGCACAAGTAAACAAGAGAGACGCTTCAGTCCATCACTCACCGCACAATATTTGATGACTCACTCAAGTTCAGCTGTTCATATGATAACAGCACAGTCCGGCAGCTCTTACTTGGGTATTTGAGGTGAGAAAACAATGTGAAAATACCAGTTTTACTGCGATAAGGGTTGTTTTCACACCGAATATTTTTAATGAAATAGAACCGAAGCGAACTGGGACCTTGTGAATAGGAATTGATTCGGGAAATCGGTGGCGATTCCGATCCCTAGTACTGATGAACGGTAGATCAGACACTGAGAAATGGATCAGCGAGACAATAGAGACTTTTACAAAGACAATACTGTTCTTACTTAACACTACTCTACTGAGCAGTGCTAAAAAGTACAGCTCTGGTACATCCTGAGTTCCGATCACGTTAACACTGACCTCACTCAAACAGAACACACTCGCTTAGGTCAGTCTTTTTATTTGAAGATTCAAATGATGTAGAGAAACTGAACATATATTTATAGAAGTTGGTACAAAGCTTCCATCAGTGATCTGTAAAATAAAAAAAAAATGACAGATACAAATGAGCTGCAAAGCTAAGTGGACAAAGTGGAGAAAAAAAAGCAAGGCAGATTTCCAAGAGAGGGAATAAGCAGAGAGAACTGGAGTTTAGAAAAGTCCTTCATTGGATGAATTCCACGGACATCTAAATGCACTGATTGTATGATGCATGTATGATATAGCCCAAGATGTTTCCCTTTGAAAGCAGATATGACGTAAACGATAAATGATAAATATAAAACAGACTCGGTATGATATTCATGATGAAATATAGAACAAAAGTCTATTAATAAACACATGGCTGTACTATAATAAACATTTAAACCTTTTAAACCCTGTATGTAAGCCTACGCTTGCATCACTTTCATAGGCCCTAAAATAGAACCCTGTGGCACTCCACACATTCAACAGAGTCGCTTGTTACCTACTACAATACACAAAGTCCCTCCAGTGATTAGCTGTCCATGATTGACATGTAGATTGTTGCTTGCTTCAAGAAACGTGTTTGTATCAAGTGATGTGTCTTGATGGAATCAGAAGTGGTTCTTCTATGGCAGTGGTTCTCAATCGTGGTCTCAAGTACCACCACCCTGCTTGTTCTCCCCAATTCCAGCACACCTAATCCAACTAATGAACTAACTAATGAGCCCTTGCTGAGCCGAACTGGGTGTGTTACAACAGCAAAACACGAAAACAAGCAAGTGGTACCACTGAACCAGAACTGAAAACCACTGTTGTATGACATCACTTGAAGTCTTCATTTTTAAGACAGTATGTCATTAAATAACAAGCTAAGAGACCTGCTCATAACATTGACAATCACATCGTCAAGTATCATTCCACAGCCTTACAATTAGACTATGCATTGCACACACACTCCATGATCACCCTCAGCATTAAAAGCATCTGAACCCTGAGACCCTCTTGTAGCTCCTTCTTTGAGAGCACATGCCAGCAAAGCAGGAACGCTAGTTAGAAGCAATGCAGAGCAGGAAGTCTTTATCACACTTGTTTCAGGATTCTGTACATCAAAAGGCACAAAAACAAATGTCAAACTTGCCACCACCACGCTGCTAAGAGCAGGCAGGAAGGAGCTGGGGGTGGAGAAGATGCTACAGTGCAGGGACACGGATGCCCGTCATTGCTGCAGTAAACGTTGAGAAAGTTGCAGTGTTGCTCAAAGCTTATGTCATCATAGTCTGACAGGTCCAGGAGGCTTAGAACACATGACTGCATGACAGCACGCGTGACCACAGGCAGATAAGCTAACACAATATGACAGGGCAAACAAAAGTATGACACATGAGCAACAACAAACTCTGAAACTCTGAACAGAAAACAACTGCAAATTGCTTTCAGCACAGAACATTCCAGCTGGATCCAGTCAGGAAGCATTTACATACAGTCAGGTCCATAAATAAATGTGGACATACAGGGGTTGGACAATAAAACTGAAACACCTGTCATTTTATTGTGGGAGGGTTCATGGCTAAATTGTAGCTAAATGGAGTCATTAATTGCGCATTGAACCAGTAAGAGCAGAGTTTGAAGGTTCAATCAGCAGGTAAGAGCACAGTTTTGCTCAAAATATTGCAATGAACACAACATTATGGACATACCAGAGTTCAAAAGAGGACAAATTGTTGGTGCACGTCTTGCTGGCGCATCTGTGACCAAGACAGCAAGTCTTTGTGATGTACCAAGAGCCACGGTATCCAGGGTAACGTCAGCACCACCAAGAAGGACCAACCACATCCAACAGGATTAACTGTGGATGCAAGAGGAAGCTGTCTGAAAGGGATGTTGGGGTGATAACCCGGCTTGTATCCAAAAAATGTCATTCCCAAGATGAATTGACGCTGTATTGGCCGCAAAAGGAGACCCGAGTACACCATACTAATCAATTATCGTGGTCTAAAACCAGGTGTTTCAGTTTCATTGTCCAACCCCTGTCTATACATTTTTTGTTATTTTGCTTCGGAACATCATCACAACAGATTTGAAATGAAGCAATCAGAAGGTTTCTTTCCTTGTAAATCCTTCCTTTCCTGCCTGGCTGCCTTTGCTACTTGTTTGCATGTCATTCTGTCTTCAGTAACTGAAAAGCTGCTCAACTGGGTTGAGGTCAAATGCAAAACATTCCAGTTTTTTACTTAAGAAGCTCTTGGATGCTTTTCGGTGTGCCTTGGGTCATTATCCATCTGTACTGTGAAGTGCCATCTTATCAGTGTAGCAGCATTTGAATAAATCTGAGCTGAGAGCACAGCTCCATACACTAGGGAACGTGACTGTGCGCAGTAGGACATGCAATGTCACGTACAGCAAAAATAAATCCACAAATTGCTTGAAACAAATGTAAAATTTGCACTGTTCTCATTATCCACTACATATCTATCAGAGGCAGATCAGATCTGTCCCATATCATTTCAATTACTCCATTCGCACGTTGGATCATGGAATGTTGAAATTTCCTGCATTTTTTAATGTCACGTTTTTTTTTTCTTGCAATATCTCTATTTTAGAATGTGTTCTATTGGGTCTATCAGCAGTTGCATCATCAATAAACACCAGTAACGCTGTTCTATCTGAAGCCATTCTGTGTATGTCCAAGCCATAACACTGCCGCCACCATGTTTGGGAGATTGCATTTGCTCGCTTTATTTGTCCAAATTCAATTCCAGGTCTGTGCAGGCTTTTAAAAATGATTTCTAATATCCTAACGTGACCTTGTTAACCACAATATGCATCTTGACGTAAACCCTCTGTTTAATGTTTACTGGAAATCATGAAAGGGCTTTTCTTCACCGAGCATTTTAGTGTTGTCAAGTTCTCCTGTGCAGTACTTCTTGTTAAAGTAATAGATTGTATGCTTTGGGAATTTGGGGATTTAAATCCCTCTCTGGTGAGAATGTTTAATTGCACTGAGAAAGTGGAAGACTACCTTTAAAATGTGTTGAGTGGTTTCCTTTCAGAGCGGATGAATCTGATGATTGCAAGTTTAAGGGCATCAACACTTAGTATATTGTATATTGAGCGTTTCAGTGAACAGCTATAAAATACAAATTCAACACTTGGACTAGGAATCAACTCCAAACCTTGTATTCCCTAGAATCTGGGAATAGAACATATTGTCCCCTTGGAACTATAAGGCTCTTTCTGGTATTCTGTGACAACTTATCTAGAAAACAGAAAGTTTTATCTCCATATACAGTTTGTGCAGAATCATTAGGCAAGTTGTATTTGAGAGGATTCTGTTTATTATTGAACAACAACTATGTTCTCAATCAACCCAAAAGACTCATAAATATCAAAGCTTAATATTTTTGGAAGTTGGAGTGGGTTTTTTTTTTGACCATCTTAGGAGGATATCTGTTTGTGCAGGTAACCATTACTGTGCAGAATTATTAGGCAGCTTAATAAAAACCAAATATATACCATCTCACTTCTTTATTTTCAGCAGGTAAATCAATATAACAACACAAATTTAGAAACAAACATTTCTGACATTCAAAAACAAAACCAAAAACTAATCAGTGACCAATATAGCCACCTTTGTTTACGACGACACTCAAAAGCCTTCCATCCATAGATTCCGTCAGGTGCTTGATCTGTTTCCGATCAACATTGCGTGCAGCAGCCTCCCAGACACTGTTCAGAGAGGTGTACTGTTTTCCCTCCCTGTAGATCTCACATTTTATGAGGGACCACAGGTTCTCTATGGGGTTCAGATGAGGTGAACAAAGGTGCCAGCCACGCTGTGGAGTACTTGGATGCATGTGATGGAGTATAGTCCTGCATGAAAATCATATTTTTCTTGAACAATACCGACTTCTTCCTGTACCACTGCTTGAAGACGGTGTCTTCCAGAAACTGGCAATAGGTCTGGGAATTGAGCTTCACTCCATCCTCAACCCGAAAAGGTCCCACAAGTTCATCTTTGATTATACCAGCCCATACCAGTACCCCACCTCCACCTTGCTGGCGTCTGAGTGGAGCTCTCTGCCCTTTACTGATCCAGCCTCGGGCCCAACCATCTGGCCCATCTAGAGTCACCTCTTATTTCATCAGTCCATAAAACCTTCGAAAAACCAGTCTTAAGATATTTCTTGGCCCAGTCTTGATGTTTTATCTTTTGTTTCTTGTTCAAAGGTGGTCGTTTTTCAGCCTTCCTTACCTTGGCCATGTCCCTGAGTATCGCACACCTTGTGCTTTTTGATACTCCAGTAATGTTGCAGCTCTGAAATATGGCTAAACTGGTGGCAAATGGCATCTTGGCAGCTTCACACTCGATTTTCCTAAATTCATGGGGAGTTATTTTTTCAACGCGCTTCTTGAGACCCTGTTGGCTATTTGCCATGAAAAGCTTGCTTGTTCGGTGATCACACTTCAAAAGTTTGGCAATTTCAAGACTGCAGCATCCTTCTGCAAGACATCTCACAAATTTGGACCGTCAAATGTCTCTTCTGACCCATTTTGCCAAAGGAAAGGAAGTTGCCTAATAATTAAGCACACCTTATATAGGGTGTTGATGTCATTAGACCACACCCCTTCTCATTACAGAGCTCCACATCACCTGATTTACTTAACTGGTAGTTGGCTTTCAAGCCTATACAGCTTGGAGTAGGACAACATGTATAAAAAGGATGATGTGATCAAAATACTCATTTGCCTAATAATTCTGCACACAGTGTATCTCAATGTCACTATAAGGCTCAATATCTCAGAACTGCTCAGCATGCATATAGAACCTTATATCTCCAAGGGATGAAATGTCATGAACCTGCTCACCAGTCTGTCCAATTACGTTCATGGAGGGACCATGAAAAAAATATGGCCTTGACTTCTTAAGGGATGAAGCAACATTGTTGTGAACCTTCTTGAATTAAAGCTGAAAGTCTGAATTTCAAACACACTGACAATCACTTGATTGCTTCATTTCAAACCCACTGTGGTGCTGTCAAAATGACTAAAACTGTCAGTGTCCACAAATATACGGACCTGACTGTATTTTACATTTTGCAAACAGGCACCAGTGTATCCAAGTAGATAAAATTACAATAAAGAATGAGTTTTAGTGTATTTGCTGCTATAAGATTTCCCAGTGTAAAACCGTGTCTTTTGGTAGAGATCCAGAAGAACTGCTATTACACTAAACAGCAGCAGTTGCTCACTGTTGTTGATAAACAGTGACAAATATGGTCCAAAGCCGATCTCCAAATGGGCTTTAAAAGGAGCATTCGATCACTACAAGACTAAAGAACCCAAGGTTCTGTTGTGGAGTCTGTTCTCACAGTTGGCAAAGCCGTTGATCACAACACACCACAGCACTGCAATTCAAGAGGCTCCGCAGGGAGTCCCACTAAATCAAGTCACTGGCTTTCACTAAAGTGCTAAAAATGTCAGATGAAATAAACAGGAACGCGTAAAATATCACGGTCCTCAAAAGCACCGAATAAACATAACTCTAAAAATAAACATCTCATCGTTCAATATGGTCCCAAACAGATCCTGTATCTCATAAAGGAAATATTCATTCATGCATTTGCAGAGCCCCTGTGTAAGAGTTTGTAGACTCAACATGACGAAATACAAACGTTGACTGTATCAATTCACACAAGTATATAGAAAAAAATGGCAAGGAATTCCAAATCTTCATTTTTCACATCAAAGTGCTTGGCGGATTTCACAGTGTGTGATTGAACGGTCTTTCTTTAGTGAGACTTTTGAGATAAACTCTCAAACGATGATGACGAGACACTCAGTAGACTCCGTAGGTCACCGTTTTATCTTATAAATGGCTGGACGAAAAACTCTCAAAGTGGACAGATTATGGAACAGCCTCGTTATCTAACATCTCTTTAATTAGTTCCCACATATGTCCTGTCCAGTTGGGTCCACGTTCACCTCATGCCCCAGAAAAAGTGCAGTCCCGTGAGACCTTTCACCAGCAGAAGACCTTATCAGTGTATGCACAGATAAAGGTAAGTGCAACTCTGTTCACTGAACTGCATGAAAAACACAATCCTTTCTGCAAAGCTGCGTATACAGTATCTGCATCATGGAGTGCTGTGAAGGTCTCCCCATCCATGTGAAAGCTTCAGTTCCTGCAGCTGGAGCTGTGGTCAGGAAGCAGAGGGCCAGATGGGGAGGGGGTGGGCCTCCGTATTGAACACATACTTATCCAGGCTGATCAGCTCAGGGTTGTCAGAGAACAGAAGAAACAGGTACTTCAGTGTTTCCCCAAGGAAGAAGCTCTCCATCTTGTCTCTGGGGCCAGGGTTCACTGGGTCCCTCACATTGCCTATGGAGGTGTAGCCACCGCTGGGCACCTGTAGGAAAGAGTGTGTGGCTTTAGGGCTGTTGCTATAAATTATATTAATAACAGAGTAATTTATCTACTATTGTGGAGCAGCATGTGGGAGACATTCTTATCCAGAGGAACTTAGAGAAGAACAATGTCATATTAAGAGGAGTCCTTCATTGGTTTGAGAGTCCTTGGGAAAAACAGTGTATTTGTCTGGAAGGGAAAAGAACACTAGGCTGTTTGACAGGCAGTGGTATTACCCATAAACCTTTACCAAATAAAAACAGGAGAGTATGCTATTAGCATCTGCTCTGTGCTCGAGGAGAGATTAATAGTGGAATTATTATGCAGTGGAATAAAAGTGCATCATCATGAAATTTGTAAAAAACGTGTTTGAGTAACCGAGCTTCACTGAGTTACTGACATCACTGCTTTATGGAAACAAAATACAACCCTTCCCCTCTTTTGTTGCCTCTTTCATTGTCTGTTAGTCACTACTTCACAAATAAAAGTCATATCTACCTGCATCATTCTGTACTTCAGAGAACAATACAGGCCAAAGGTTTGGACACACCTTCTCATTCAATGCGTTTTCGGTATTTTTACATTGTAGATTCTCACTGAAGGCATCAAAACTATGAATGAACACGTGTGGAGTTCTGTACTTAACAAAAAAAAAAAAAAAAGGTGAAATAACTGAAAACCTGTTTTATATTCTAGTTTCTTCAAAACAGCCACCCTTTGCTCTGATTACTGCTTTGCACACTCTTGGCATTCTCTCAATGAGCCACCTCCGGGAACTCCTTCAAGACTGTTGGAAAACCATTTCAGGTGACGACCTCTTGTAGCTCGTTGAGAGAATTCCAAGAGTGTGCAAAGCAGTAGTCAGAGCAAAGGGTGTCAACAAAGTATTAAGCAAAGACACTGAATAGTTATGTACATGTTATGCTTTTGTGCTTCTGTTTATTTTTTTATAAATTTGCAAAGATTTCAAACAAACTTTCTCACTTTGTCATTGGAGGGTTTTGTGTGAGGGACAAGCGAAGTGAATCCATTTTGGTCACATGGTGCTGTGAATACTTAACAGATGCCCCGTATATTTTGAAACAGCTGATGATGAACACAATCACTACCACAATCTCTCTGCCCCATCGGCCCTGAGGATAAACCATTTAACATAAACATTTTAAAATATGTATGAATTTAGTTTGAAAAAAGGGCTCCGCAGTGCGTGATTTAAATTGGCTGATGCCCTTGATATGCCCACATGTGATTAGCTGAAGTCAGAGCAGTGCAAATTCAGTTCAGATTCAGATCTAGGTTTGATATCACACTTACTCTGGTGTACTTGTTGAAGCTCTGCAGTATTTCCCAGCCCCAGTCCCTGTATTTACTGTCCTGAGTAAACCTGTACATGTAGAACAGGCTCTCCACCGTCTCAGGTCTCAGCAGGTTGTGTCTATCTGCAGGCTACACACACAAAGGTAGTCACATGATTAAGATAAAATATATATTTGCACCACTGTAGTCATGCAAAACCCTTATATCGCCGTTTGTCATTTTCACTGCTTCTAAATCTGACAGCTGTAGCTGTGGCTACATTAAAAGACAAACAGGACATTTTAAAATGACTACTTCCATTATTTTTGAGAACTGTTTGTGTGACAGTGACTATGCAAAGACAACTAATCAAAGAAACCTGGCAAAATCAGATTTACACAACTATCTGTTCCCTGAAAATGCAGTCAGCCAAGATATACTTGCCATTTGATTGTACATCTTTAGTTACATATACACACATAAATTAAACAATGAAATCATTTATTTCACTGAGAATTTGGCCCTCCAGGCCCAGGAATCGACCACCGCTGCTCTAGTGCCTCGGCCCACATGCTTCTTTGACTTTCAGTTCTGTATTTCTCAGTTTGTGAAACGCATGTGAAATGCACGTCCTTTATTGGTCGTTCAAAGTATGAATTCCACTTCCTGACTGTACAGGGAAGACATTACTCTCATATATTGCTTCAAGCATTATTAAACATTTGGGAGACACTAATATTTCAAAGCAATATTAAATCATCTATTTAAGAATTACTGCATTAGAACTTGTATTCTAGTTTAAAAACACTATGGATATATTCAGTGTAATATTAATCCAGGTAGATTCAGTTCTGATTTCTACATTTTATTCATATTTAGTTTCAAATTACAAGCCTGCAAATGAGAAATGTGAGTTAATCTACAGTCCAACAGTAGCAGCATTCATCCTGAAGCCTAAACGTAGTACTTCTGTCTGTATGTTTATCCAATTTCATACATATGTCAAAGAGAGTTACCAATCATAATGTGGTTTGAGGCAAACGTGTGATAATTCAGGGACACTATTTGCACAATTCCAACTAGTTTACAAAAGCTGCTGTTATTTAAGGCCTTGGTGCTTCAGAACAAAATCAGTATTTGAATATAATTCTGTCTATTGTTGGTTACAGTGGAAACATTGTTATGCTGTAGCTCTAGGCCTGTAGATACGGTGGCAGACAAACACATTTTAACTTATTCAGGGATGAGAAGTGGATTATAAAATAGACGCCTGCAGGCGTTTCACCTTGACGTCTACATCCCGGCCATTTTGGTTCTGCACGTTGAAGTGTGCGATTTCGGGGCTCAGCCCAGTCTCCATCTGCACATACATCTGATGGCATGTCTCCATCAGCTGCAGAGCCAGCTCCATGTGGTCAGCTGGTAGACCGTTATGGGCTCCCAGAGCCAGTGTGCCAGGCAGAAAGCACACCAAATGATCCTGGAAAAGAGGAAAGGGGATAACGTAAGGAGAAAACAAGAAGAGGGAGGTAGAGAACAAGCATCAGATAGAATAAAAAGAAAAAAAAATCAGAGGTCAAAGTGACAAGCAATCTAATCTACCGCTGTAATGTCTATTTTCATCCTCATAAGCAAGTCAATTTCACTGGCTTCATTAAGCATATTGAACTTGAGGCCAGGGATTAAATAAACAGATTGCCTCAAACACCACCAGCCTATAGATTAACTCTGACCTAAAGCCTGGAAGCTTGGAAGCTTTAATCTCTCACCATCTTGGGGTTGAGCCGTCCATGTGACAACTCCCCTACAAACAGGAGTTTACTGGGGGAGGTCTGTCTCAGGAGGTTCTTCTTTACCCCTTCCACAGCTTGAAGGTAGTCCTCTAGTAACCTAAAGAACCACACATATACAAACACATGAACCACATACACTTCACATACAGTCAAGTAAGTGACACAGTACACATGTCCTCAAACTGGATACAGTGCACCTCCTAGAGGTGTAAATGAGCCATTGCACCAATCAAATTACCAACAATCAAATAAGTCTACTGTATTTAACTAGGCACCCCTATTAAATTGAGCCCATTCCGTAGGTTTACAGTTGCTGAACATAGCCCATCAGATGCACAATTTATCAGCACCCCCATTCATTCCATCTATCAATGAAGATCACCATACGGCCACCACCAGATATAATTGGTGGACCATTCTCAGAAGAGTGACGCTAACAGGGTAGTAGTGCTGGGTTTGATCTCACTGATATTCTGAGAATGGTCCATCAGCCAAGTAATATCTGGTCAGCAGTGGTCCTATAATGGATCTTTGCCACTGATGGATGAGAGCGGGGACTGATAAAGTGTGCAGCATTAGAAGCCTGAAAACCTTTGAACATATTTAAATATATAGAAATGCATCTACAATTAGAATGAGGTGCAGAACACCAGCTGCAGGTGATTAGATCATCCTTAAAGAGGACTTTGGAGGAGGCTGTCTTCTATAAACCCCAGACATTAGTTTGGTTTGCTCTTGATTGTTGAAGGCCTTCAGAAATGAGGTTGCAGATGCATATGGGTCTAGGAATAGCTGAGATCTGAAAACAATTAGAAATCAGCAGCTCCACTGTGGAGAACATTCAAAATGGCCATCTGAAAATGTTACTGCAGGACCTACAGGGAGCTCTTGCCAAAGCTGATGTCAAAATAGAGCAACTACCAACAGAAAGAAACCAAACAAGACTGATTTTCATGGGAGGCGTGTAAGGAGAAAACCTAATACACTGGTAACCATCTAAAGTTAGTGTTCATCTGCTCCTTCTGCATTACATAAAACATAACTCATAGAAACATAACATTCAGAAATGTCTCCCACAGTGGACCAGTACTGCACATCTTCGTCCCTACAGCAGACAGCATGCTGAGTGCCTTTTCAGCCTAAGGACAACAGTGGCACTCTCTGACTAATACAGCTATAAGGACGACCTTGGCTTGGCTGCTTTTGTATCAGCCATTAGATCAATTCTAACCTAAAATAACCTCACGAAAAGGGCAAAAATACACACTGACTCACCTCACATACGAGGGGTGTTAAGTGGCAGTTCTATTGAAGCCTTTTGCTCTGCACTACTGAAATATTTCAAGGTGACTCCTCAAAAAAAAAAAAAAAATAAAGGAAAGAGAAGCAGAGATTCAGAGCAATGGCTGAGTGTGATGTAAGTACTGGCGGGAAGCCGAGCACAACCAGGTGTGAAGCAGTGAGGTGGCGTGCATGCAAATGTGTTGGTCTTTCTCATCAAGACGGACAAAAAGACAGACAGACGCAGGAAAAAACAGACCTGTTCCCCATTTCAGACAGCACAGCAGCATCCCTGAGCTGACGCTGCTGACAGCACTGCACTTCACACACAGTCAGATTTGAGCACAGTGGGGAGGAGCCAATGTGGCTGTTCTAACAATATTCAACAGTGTATAACAGGCAATGAAATGCACCACGTCCCCATCTCTCCATTAGGAAAACTGAAATTCAATTTTCATCTGGAGAACTCTAGGAGTGCAAGCTTCATGAGCACTGCGTCCCCGTATCCTTTTATAGTTCATAATTTTGCATGTATTTTAAAATAGCTTTGCTGTTATTCAATCTTAACAGTTTTTCTTCTTTTTTTGTTTCTCTTCTTGCACAAGTACTTTAAGAGTCAATATATTAGAGTATTACATAAATAAATAACCAACATAAACAAATATGTAAGGGCATTTCTAAGAGATTTATGTACCAGTGGTCATAATTAATCTATATCAGTGCACCTCAGAAGGGTGAACATTTCTTTCTTTTTATTTTCATTACATGTAAAGTGAAATATTTCAAGCCTTTGTAGTTTTTTTTATTTATTTTTTTGCCATTTTTTTATTTTTTTATTTTTCAACCCTACTAATTTAAATATGCCAATTACCCATCCCACATTACATGCCCTGCTCTCGACAGAGAGAGATCCTCCAAGTCATGTGACGATAGCCTACCGCCTCTTTTCAAACTGCCGCCATTTGTATCGTTGCCGGGCAGCTTGGAGGAGAACGCCGGATCCCCGGTTCTGACACAATGGACAGCAGACGCCCGTGTCGACCAGCAGCGCACTCTCCCTCTGGACCCCGGCATGAGCATGAGCAGCATGGATTCGAACCAGGATCATAGTGGGAGAGCCTTAGCCCGCTTCGCCACTTGGGGCCTTTAGTTTAACTTTTGATCAGTAATCCACAAATCAAAATAAATGTTAAATTATTTGAATATTTAAATTTCTAAACATGTGAAAATTTAGACTGAAGATATCAGATTAGTTCAGACTAATCTGATAAAGTTCAGGCTAGACAGTCCTTATCCCCTTTTTAGGGGAACTCCAGCAGATATAAACTGATATACGTTTTCTGTTATTAGATTAAATGCTCTTTTTTGCTTGCCTGTTATGTTAGCCAACTGATTTACACTGATAGTTGGTTTACATTGATGTTCATCATCAATAGAATCACCCCTAGACAGAAGCAGTCTCTGCTTATTCACTCGGAAGGCTTTGTACTAGAATTTGGCGCTGGGCTGTGATTGCATTGAGCAACAAGAGCACGAGTGAGGTCAGGATATTAGATGATCATCTCACCTCATTTCCAACTCCATCTACAAATGAGTACCATCATTGCAGAGCACACAGATCAATGCTGGGGGGCTCTTTATCCCTCTAGTCCATGCCTGACATTAGGCATGAAGCATGAGGCATGGTGCCAGTAGGTTCATGTTTATCTGCTTCAGTCATATCTTCTTCAGGGACTAGACAAGCTGTGTGTGGATCTGCACATCAATGCACCTTAATCTAGCTAAATGCATTCATTAAAATGGATGTCCACAAACATTTGGACGTAGTGCATCATGCAGTGTTGGGACTGAGGAGTGACCAGAACATCTGCAAACTTGAACAATGTGAACGAAACAAGCAAAGACAACTCCATTATATGGACTGTTTATCACAAGCCAGCTGTTTGTAGATGAAATATGCAGATGTTTACTGAAATATACTCCAACTCACTCAGGCTCCTGTTTTCCACCCTGCAGCCACTGCTTGAGCAGGTATTCATAGTAGCTGTCTGCACGGGCTCCCAGGGTGAAGACCCCACGGTGGGTGAACTTTCCACTGTTTGTGTTGATAAACATGGGAACCAGGCCATCGTGCTTTCCATCCAGCCTGTGGACCCGCATCATTATCTCATCCACTGCTTTCTGACCGCGAACACAGACACACACACAAAGAGACACACACAGGGGAAAAGGAGGAATGCAGAATAATCAGATATGCTGATGAATGAATGTATACATAAGATCAAAAGTGGTCCTAAAAGTTAGAGAAACAGGCTTGGGCATCAAGACAACTGAGCATCAAAACAGTCACAAAGCAACAAACAGCGAAACACGACAAGAAACACATTGATTATTAAAATGCAGAGGTTAAAGGAGACACATGGTGGAGCACAGCTGGATCTACCTGAGTTTCTTAAACCCACAACAAATGTAAATGACCACCTACTTGTTTCTATGCTCATTATCCATTTTATGAGCTCCACTTAACATACAGGAGCACTTTGTAGTTCTATAATTACAGACTGTAATCCATCTCTGCACTCTGATATCTTTCTTTCACCTGGATTGTCAATGGTCAGGGCCCCAAAATGTGGGTGGTGGGTCATTCTCAGCTCTGCAGTGACACTGACATGGTGGTGGTGTGTTAATGTGTATTGCACTGGTACGAGTGGATCAGACCCAGCAGTGCTGCTGAAATATTTAAACCTGGTGGACTCAATAGTCCATCAACCAGAAATATCCAGCCAACAGCATCCTGTCAGCACTGATTAAAGACGAGATGAGCTGTTTGGAGCAAGGTGGAGCAACTATGAACGTGGAGCAACTATGAACGTGGAGCAACTATGTAGGAAATGTCTAACAGAGTGGACATTGAATGGACATGGTGTTTAAACAATCCAGCATCAGTGCTGCCTGATCCACTCATAACAGTGCAACACACATGGACACAACACCCAATGTCAGGTGGGGAGTATGACCCACCATCCACCTAATACCTGCTCTGTTAGGGTCCTGACCACTGAAGATCAGGGTAGAAGAAGAATTACAAAGGCTGTAAAGAAACAGATGTAGAACTGTGCTCCTGTATGGTCACAGAAGCTGATAAAATGGACAGTGAGTGTAGAAACAAGGAGGTGGTAAAAATGCTCCGATTGATTGGTGTGCAGTAGGCATCACTTAGAAGCCCTGCTGGCTGTACCTGGTACTGCGGATCCTGAGTGAGTCGGCTGAGCTCTCTGAACTCCAGCTGAATGCTGGTGACCTCGGCCACGGTGCTGTCAGTGGTCCAGCGCGGGGGGTGAGCAGTGCCTTTTCCGATGTTTACGTCAGAGAAAGGGATTCTGGACGGCGTGTTGAAGGCAGGCATTAATCTTGAGCCAATATCTTTCTGAGAGAACAAAGAGATTAAGCAGATTGAATAATCAGAAATAACCCTGCAAAGCATTTAAGCCATTGAACCATTTAACTTGTGAATAATCCTAAATCAGTTTAGTTAGTCAACAGCTGCTTCTACCCCTCAAAAGCTGCAAAGCAACTCAGGAATTGGGCATTAATCAAGCTGTAACGTCTTTCCAGGACAACAAAGAGGCTCCACAGATGACCATTTAGAGATACTCCTGCAAAGCACTTAAACAGTTCAATTTAAATAGCTGAAAAACTGAAATCTTTGTTTATAAATGTCTACCCCCCCCATCCCCCCCACAGGACATCTGCAAAGATTTTAGCATCTCAATAAAAGATAACATAACGATTGAGATGAATGTGGTCTACTGACAGCCTTTTCCAGGAACAGAGAGTCTCCAGTCAAGTGGTAGGTGCTCAGCAGGCCTCCGAGAATCCGGATGGTGCTCTCAAAGAGATTCACGTCCACGTTCTTAGAGAACAATAGTTCTTTCTCCACCCATGCTCTCGACTCTTCAAACTCTGAGAAGAAAATGAGCGAGAGAAGGAGAGAGAGAACGGCGAGATGGATCTCTGAGCAAAAACAATTTGCTGCTTGTTACTCAACTGGCAGAAAGAAGAAAGAGGCTGTGGCTGTCTTACCTTCTTTCAAGTCCAGAATCCACATAGTGTCCAACGCGTCTATCAGTGTAAGCCCCAAGCCAAACCACTCCCCGTGGGTTTTGGAGAGGGGCTTCAGCTCGTCGTGACCCCAAGCAAATTCTTTGTAGCCTTTCCATGCATGTCGGAATGCTTCTTTCACCGCCTCGGCCCGATCCACAGGCTTGACTGAAACTGAAAAGGAAGTTAGAAGTTCTGTAACCACAAATGTACTGTTTCAATATTTGATCATTGTGATGCATCTTATAATCCTATCTGACAGAGGACAGATATTTAACAGAGATCTATGATTCTGTTGCAATCAAGCAAACTCTGCATCTCGATTCCTCTCAAAAGCACAGTTCCCTTTAGAACCCTTGACCCGGAGAAAATGCTGCTTCTGTCAGTTGATAATGGGGATCAGACAAAAGCTTCAAATTTGGGAATTATAGCTTAAAGTGCATCCATTGCCGACACTGGTGCTTATCTTCTAATGGCTAATTTCACCCCAGTTTGGAAGTGCCAATTACCCAACCCTGTTAGGACTGTCCCCCCATCACATATGATAGTCCTGCCATTAGGGGGAACAGAACGAAGGGACACATTGACCGACTGTGCTGCAAACAGGGTGAATTTGTCCTCAGCATTTAACCCATCCACACACAATGAAACAAACACACACACACTAGTGAGGTCCCACACTTGGATGCAGTGAGCACGTGTACCCAGAGTGGTGGGCAGCCCTATCCACCCTCCAGTCACAAGGCTGGTTCCCTAACCACCAGACCCCGACTGCCCCCCCTACCCAAGTATTGGTAGGAGGGTGAAGACAAGCACATGTGAAATAAGACACTGCCTCTTCCATTGCATGCTGTAGCCAACACAGTGTGGTGGACCAAGAGATAGAGCTACCATGCCATGTGGTCAGTGATCAAGCCAGACTAGATGTTCTCACTTTCACCACTGTGACTGTGACAGAAAAGAGCCCTTCCTCACAATCCTCAGAGAAGGGAGAAATACAGACAGGGACACAAAATACAGACTGGGGACTTAGGAGGGGGAAGCAGCACTGTTTACATGTTGATGTTGGTGTGTTATGTGCAAATAACCACTTCTGTGGTCCTTGTGGTCACAGCCCTGGCATGGTCTTCGCGACAGCACAGTGCAAGGCAACTGCTGTCTGCTCTGCCAACATCTCTACTGACCTTGCCACACCACAGTCCGTCCCAGGGGACTGCTGCAGACTGGTTCAGATGCTAGAGTGCAGAAGCACATGTGGGGAGAGAGCACCACCCATAGCATGGCCAATTAAACCGCGGAGCCACTCAGCCTTCTTTCAGCATGACTATGAAAGGCACAAAGTTCCACCCAAGTACTGGTAATGCCATGCGGTGTCACACACAGCAGACTGGTTCAGATATTTAAAGACCATATTTTTTTGTTTTGTACTTCACCTACGAACCAGTCTAACCACAGATCCTCTGACAGGGCGTGTACAATGAAAATGGGCCATGTCATAGCAAAGGTCTCAAACTGGTTTCATTTACATGACAATGTGTTCTTTAGTGGCCTTCCCAGTCACCCAATCTAAAATCCAATATAACATGAGAGAGACTCATAATGTGAAAGTGCTCCTGGAAAATCTGCAATTATTCAAACATGGACCTCAAAAGAATCTCAAAGTGGTAGAAAGAACATTTTGAGAATAAATCTTTACTAACATAGTGTCTCAAAGAGCTAAATTCAGTGACTGAATAGGGTAAAGTAATAAGCTTAGATGGGTGGTGGATGGTCAGGTGTGTACTGGAAGCGTTGATACATTCAGATATTTGTTGGGCTACAACTGGATTTGAATTTGACATTTTGGAGCCGTGGGTGGGTTCAGATTAGGGATGGGCAATATGACTATATTTGATCAAATCATGATAAATTGTGTATCACAATAACAAAATTAATATCACTTTATAAAATGCAGTCTATAATATATGAGCCATATTCTGGATATCATCAGTGCTTAAAGAACTGCTAGTTTCATTACAAAGAGTGTAATTAGTGATATTAACTGGATATAATTCAGCAGGTCTTTAATTAAAAATCACAGTAACAAACATGCAAGTGTTTATATGTTTTTAAAGCTACTAAAACATGTTGTCTGTGAGTCAAAGTATTGTGGAAAATATCCAGTTTTGTACTGTGTATAGAGGTTGAACCCCTACCTGGCTGTAAAGGAGCAGCCCCTTCAACCTCAGCTGCCCCTGCTGCCTCCTTAGCATTTGCTGAAGGCTGTGGCTCAGTGCCCTGCTCTGCTTCGATCATGGCCCCTCGCCAGCTGAACAAAGACAAATAATTAACCAACCATTCAGAGTAATTACAATTAAAAATGAACAAGATGTACAGGCCTTCAAAAGAGCACAAAAACTCTACAAAGACTAGAGGACCTTAATGTGGAGGAGCTTTTAGGGGAGGTTTCTTTTTTGTCTGTTCTCAGTGAATGGACAAAATATTTAATCCAACCCAAGAGCCTGAAAATTAATTTATAACTTTACTTGGTAGTGCCACTTTATAGGGCTGTCACATTTTTCATTTGCTTAATGGATTTTTGGATGCAGTTTTATGCGTTAGTGGAGTAAGACAGGTGAACGCAGAATAATTCCAACAGAGAAATATGCTTTAAATATGAGGAATAATTCAAATTGCATCGAGTTGTGAGAAAAAACAATTAAGCAGTAGGCATATAAATGGAAATACAGCACTTTACTCCACAAGATCATATCCCGCATACTTCCTAGGTGTTGAGAAGCCAAGAAAAAGATCTATGTCTTCTGTATTAATGTATCAAGTCTAGCCATGTCCCGTTAATGTGTTGTTTGTCCCTGAGCCGATCTGAATACCAACTGTTGCCGAACTTTGTGTACGGATAAATAATTAAACCCACAACTTAGTAAACCACAAATGTGCTGTTGATTAGCAGTGAAGTAAAATGACTTTATTGTGAACATTATATTGTTTAATATCTTATGAGCCAGTCTGACTGACCTTCCTGACCATTCAGCTCCCAGTCCCTTTAAAACACTGCAGTCATTCAGAGTATAAATCCCCAAATGGATATGACAGAATGGAATAACACTGCACAGGTACAACCGCAATTGCGAAAGTACATCCAAACTGGATGCATGCCATTAAAATGGGGCCAAAAGTTTTAAGAAACAAAAAGCAGAATCCATAACAGAGATATGAAATTCTGTAAGTGCATGGACTGTTGCCAATACTGAGAGTTTAAAAACGAGCTTGCAAACAGAATATTTCCATATTTAATCATACATTTTGCATCTTACGTTCATAAATAATCCTTTAACGCTGTTCAGTGAGATTTGTTTCAGGTAGGCCTCGCTTTCAGTTCAAAGTCTGTCACTTTTGAGTTTTGGCCCCGTTTGGACAGGTGGGTAGCATCTAGTCAGTCACTATCTGGATAATCCCTCCCTCTTGGTTTTGGATTCTGCTTTTTGTTTTTTTAAAACATTTGTCCCTATTTTGATGCCATATGATGATTTAGGGAGAGAGACTCTGAGCTACGCTTTGAAGTTTTCCTCATACCTGAACTTTCTGTTCCACCTTCAACATCCCACTGTTGAAGTGTACACAAAGTAACTGTTGCACTATTGAAGCTGCAATGTAGAGTTTTATTCACTGAAATAAGGCCACAAAGCAACACTATTTAGGGTCGTTGCTGGAACATTTACGGAACAGTATGGTCACACAACGCTGTCAGGATATGCTATGAACTGATGAAAGCACAAGAACCACAGATATTGCGAGTCTTCATACCCTGCAAAATAGTTCCACACTGCCATTTTGGTACCTTCTGAGAAGGTCCTCACTGTGGCAGCTGAGAATCATGTCTGTTAATGGTGCCTAGAGGACCTGCAATGCACTCTGCTAAATTAAAAGCTGGTACCCAATCCACTAAAAATGCCTGGACTGGAGGTCTATACCTAATGACGGTCTTTGTTTCTTTCTCCTGCTCGTCATCTCTTCTGAATACTGGCTCTTCTCGGTCCTTCACCAGCCAGTCTGATACATTGCTTCTTTTCTGCAGGGCTGGAGGACCACGCTTGCTTGGAGGCTTCTTCTGCCAGTGAGGAGTCAAACCACAATCAAAACACACTGGGAGAAACATCTTAACATGCAAACAAAATGTGCAAATATACAAATACAGTATATACTGCTGCTGTCCAATGGTCTATGGTCTCTCTGCAGACTTTATTCTCCTCCTTTCACCCTGATCTTCAATGGTCAGAACCCCACAGGACCACCACAGAGCAGGCGATATATTTTTAGAGACCGGTCCACTCACTACCCACTCTATTAGACACTCCAACGTAGTTGCTCCACCTTGTAGACGTAAAGTCAGAGACAAGCTAATCTGTTGCTGCAACACTCCAGCAGCACTGCTGTGTCTGATCCACTCGTATCAACGCAACACACACCAACACACCACCACCATGTCAGTGTCACTGCAGTGCTGAGAATGACCCACCACCCACATAATAGCTGCTCTGTGGTGGTCCTGTGGGGTCCGGATCATTGAAGATCAGGGTGAAAGGAGGAGAATAAAGTATGCACAGAAACAGATGAACCACAGTCTGTAATTATAGAACTACAAAGTGCTCCTGTGTGGTCAGAGGAGCTGATTAATTGTATAAAGAATGTAGAAACAAGGAGGTTTTCAACATTTCTGTTTCAAAATGTGCCGACCAACACCCCTGAACACCGCATAGTCCAGTCAATATAACGCACAGCCTCACAAAGTTTACTTTATGGTGCCCCAAGGTGGTTTAAACAGCTGAAAGGTTTGATTGCTGATGAGTGCTGGCATCACAACAAGGACATAAAAACGAGGTGTATGGCATTATTCCAAAGACAGCACTTTTGACAGCTGTTCTGTCAGATCCTTCAGTTTTGCTGCCTTTTATTTTAATACGCTCAGTAATGACAAAACAACAAAGACTCAACCAGCTCATTAAATTAAAAGCGTTTGTTGGCTGTGTGACGCCAAACATTTCATAATTAACTCAAAACTAAGACATCTGAAACAGTGTGGCACAAGATGTTACTGACTAGGGCTTGAGGTTTGGGCAGGACAGGCATGTTTGGTCTCTGTGGCTCAGGGGGCTCCTCCTGTACAACTCCTGGGATGACCTTCGGGAGCAGACCAGGAGGGATGGGCTGAAGACCTTGGTTCTCGGTTTCATCCCAGCCCTCGTTCACAGACCTGTCAGACAGAGCTAAAGAACAAGGGAGAGGCCATTTAATTTAGGAAATTAAGAGCCGTGCCTTAATTAGTCACCAGTAAAGTAAATTAAATGCACAGTGATGCCCAAGAACAGCCCAAACACAAGAACAAAAGTCTTAGGGCAGCCTGGAAAATTTCACTGTATTACTTGTAAAAACCCAATACTCCGCATCTCCAGCATTGATTTGTAGATTTGGAAATTCTTCTAAACCATTCTTTAGTGAATGATATCAAAGAAAACAACAAAGGTACAAATGTAACTCTGCTTAATCTGTCTATTCAAATCAAAGTGGTAGTCATTATATTTTCTGAGTGAACAGCAAGGAAGTTGTTGGCTGGGTATTTCTGGTTGTGGACTATTTTCAGTCCAGCAGTGATGTTGGGAGGCTTTAACTCCAGCAGGACACACAAACACACCACCACCATGTCAGTGTCACTGTCACTGCCCACATAATAGCTGCTCTGTGGTGGTCCTGTGGGGTCCTGTGGGGTCCTGAGGAGAGTAAAGTATGCAGAGAAGCAGATGAACTACAGTCTGTAATTAAAGAACTACAAAGTGCTCCTGCGTGGTCAGAGGAGCTGATAAAATGGACAGTGAATGTAGAAACGATGAGGTGGTCATGTTATTGTTGATGGGTGCATTTCTGATATTGAATATTTTAAAATGCAACATTGTAATGAAATTAAAAGGTACCTCTCCACTGCTCTGAGAGGGTGGGGTAAGAGAAGATCCCACAGATTAGCAGGAAGGCCAGTAGAAACAGGACCAGACTCCTCTGCAGCCGGGACAACTGCTTCCATTTCTGAAAAGACACAAATATACTAAAATGTGTAATGAACACATGATTCCTCTGCATCTTCTGCAGCTCTACTAACAAATGGCTCATAAATACATGCTGCTACAAACATGAAGATATCAGAATGGTGAACTCATTCATCTACTCATTCATCCACCGTCAAACCAAAGAAACAGAATTACAACTGAACAGAGCTGGCAAGCAAAAAGATGGCAACAGAGTCTGCCCTAAAAACAGGATAAACACAAGGTTGGCTTTAAAAAGACAGCAAGAGCTCCACGCCTCAAATGAATTTTTATGGTTGATTCACAAACACAGTGGCTAAACACACTGAGGATAGACTGTAGACATGAAGCTACTTTGGGACTGAAACTGCTTTTGGAATGTAGTTGGATTCCTTGTGGAGAGTTTATTACCCTTTAGAACCCTAAGACAATTTTATGGGATGTTTTCTAGTCTGATGTACATTTTTTCACCAAATAATTAGAAAAGTATTTACAGGACACAGGCGCATATACCAGATATTTCAGGAGATCCTAAGCTACTCAAATGTATCATTTGTGATGTAAATATTAACAAAACATAGATATTTGTATGAATGTACAAATGGACCATGTACTGATCAAAAATATGTGCCTACATTTCTTTTTGCTGTACATCTTAGAAACCCTGTTGGATATTTATCATCATGAGTGTTTTGGGCTGAAAAGAATGTTGTTATATGTATTATGTGACGATTATTTGTAAGATAATTTGTAAAGTTAAGAACAAAATAATATGTTCTTCAAAATACTTGACAGTGGTTCACAGAAAATTAAAAAAACACCAGAATGTCCTTTATTGTTTTTATTTATGTATCAGTACATGCCTTCTAATGACTTTTATTCTGTAAATTGAACACTGTATGGGAGCAAAAGAGCGCAAACAGCCCCTGTTTCCTGACGTAATCAGTCAGTAATGTAATTGGTTCCTAATTGGTTCCACCCCTCTTGCTGATCAGCTGGAGTCTACATTCAGGTTGAGCATGTAAATGTGGACAGAGCAGTAAACACACACTGAAAGGCTGCTTTGTCATTTAAACTGGGATTTAATCCAGTGGGATATTAGTGGATTTTAGCTGTTTTCCTAGCTAGATTACTCGCTGATGATTCATCACAATGATGAGACTGTGGTTAGATAAGGGAAGTCTTGTTATGATGTGTGTATCATGTGTCTGTCGGTTACTCTGATCCCGAGATACGAAGCCTAGAAAACAGCATGTAAATGCCCCCAAAAAGCGGATCTCAGGTTCTAAGAGTTAAACATAGTTTTAGGAACGTATTTGGTAAACAGTGTGTCACTGTTTGCTTTTATACATGTGTATCATGTCCATGCATGAATGTTCCTAAATTATGAAGCCTTTTGCATGTAACAGTTACCTGGTTGTGTTCTAAGACTAAGCTACCTAACTACCTGCTTTTGAGGCCCCTTGAAAAATAATGTGTATATATTTTGCAGGTATAGACTAATGTTCCCTTTATTACTTCCAAATATCATGTATGTGCCATGTATGGAAAATAAGGCACAGATTATGAGTGGAAGTCCTTAAAACACAGTGCATTAGCTGTTTGCTCCCTCTGGATTCTCCACTCTTGCTATGCCACTGACTGAACCTGCTTTCACACTGCATGTGGAAAATGTGCTGCTGCGCTTTCAAACACATTAGTTACAATGAGACGTGCAGTGCAGATGCAGACTGCGAGGGGCTCAGCAGCAAGCGCAGCGGCAAACAGAGCCTTCCGCGGCAATGTGCAGAGTCTTTTATAGCTCAAATATTTTCCCACTTTAAAGTGCCGCACATCAGCCAACAGAGTGCCTGCTACCACATTTGCACCCAGCCGACAAGCTCTGCACATATATCAAGCGGTGTTGACGGTTGCTTGCAGATTAACTGGACAAATGAACAATTATTCAAAGAAGCAGTATTTTTAATTTGGATGCAAATTCTGTAGTTAGTGATGATCTGAAGTCAGGAAACCATGGTCACAACCAAAGTCATACACGCCAATGCCTTAACAGTGCCTCCACTATGTTTGACTGATTAACGCTTTGTGAGCGGTTCAGGAAGGGACAAGTGGACACTAGCTGGAGGTATGTTCTGAGGGCTGTTTATTATCTTTTGAGATACATGACAAAAAAAAAAAGCCTACATTAATGAGCCTCTCATTCTTTAACTGCTGTGTTCTCAGCATGCTTGGCTGTTCCAATATTTGTGAAATACCAATATTTCTATTTATACCAAGATATTGTTTATTTCAAGTTTTAAAGTTTTTATATAACATTCTGCTCCAATCCCTGCTCCCCTCTGCCACCACTCACATTCTCACATACACATTATGGAGGGGGGATAAAAATTAGTGTGTATAAAGAGGAACTTCAATATATTTAAATATAGTAAAATCAATGGAAGTAGGATTTCATGGGGTGACAGTTTAACATTGTATTTTATGCATCATATATCGTATGTCACCATTCACCTATAATATAATCAGGATATGTAGCCCTAGTAAGAGAAGACCCTTATATCATTTGACCTGATAAGTCCATCCAGCTGCCTGTGTGGTCTACGTCTACTAGTACATTTGAACTCACCTCACCTTCTTTCTAACAACAGACCACATTGTTGATATGTCCAGTTTTAATGTTTCGGCCACCTGTTTGATTGGTTCATTTTATCTGTACACTCAAATGATTTCATCCTTGAGTTGCATTGTTTGTGTTTGGACTACATCGTAAAAGCTTCCATGAACAATGCATAACCAGGTCAGACCAGGCCATGAAACTGCTGTTTAAACTGCTCAGTTAGTTTGAACCTGTGAAAATAAGGCACCATGTATAAATAAGTAATTCAGTGCAGTTGAATTAAAGCAGTGAATTGCTTTCACCAGTGAGATGGTGTACAAATGCATACAAAACCTGTGTCACTGTCCAAACACTTCTGGATCTGACTGAATCAGTCTTCTGCAAGAACATGCAGGCTAATCCTTCTTAAATACAATGCTGGAGGTGAAAAACAGAGGCAATTACGCACCACAGGAACCTAAATCCACATTGATTCACACCCAAGTTAGGAATCTACTGCTGCAAGATAAGAAATTACTGAAACATAACTGGCAATCAGATGTCTAGACATATGCTTATGAAAATCATTGCATAATTGTAATCAGCAGAGCTTCTTTGCAAAGCAAAAGGGTAAATCAATGTTCACCTGGAGAGATTATCCTAACGCTCGTAATAAAGGAGCAGCAGGTAGGCTCATTTGTGCTGTTTTGTTGGACAATCATGAATTTTATTTAAGTGGTGTTGAAGTGTCTTAGGGAGAAGACTTAAATAAGAACATTTATTTGTAGATTATCCAGATCCACACCAGCACAGGAGTTTGAACTGGGAAAAACTGTAATTTCCCAAGGTATTCTCTTCAAATGGCAGCACATAAATAGCCATTCCATCAGTTTCCGTTTTGGGAAGATACAAGTACACCAGGGGCAAGATTTCAAAAAGTGCACCTGTAGATTTTGCACAACATTAAGAGCACAAATAGGCCTTTCCCCCCAAAAAAAAACCCATTCTTCAACTGGTTCCGTTCGGGTTTATAAGAACCTTGGAGTTAACACCATGTTTACACCAGTTTTAGTGGAACTGAGGATCACAAGTCACAGAATACATCATCGACAGAGGGCACTCACGTCAAAAAACAAAAGTAAGAAACTATCTGCGAGCATTTGTGTTGTTACAGATTTTTTTCTCCAAAAAGCAAACAGGAATCAAACATGGATCAACGCTTGACAATAAGAAGACATAGAAGACTACACCTGGACACAACCACAGCAGTTCACACTGAAAAACCTATTGGTTCCATAACGTTTTTTTCCCCCTAATTTTGGAATGGTCCAAAATTAGGTTTGCAAACCAGAATGGAACCTGTTCAACACTGGAAAACACACAATTCATAAAACACACCATCATCTGATCATGTGTTCATTGCAATTTGCTGCCTTGTTGCACAGCACACTTATCAATATCTGTTCAATCAATCAATCAATCAATCAATCAATCAATCAATCAATCAATCAATCAATCAATCAATCAAAGTTTTAATGTTAATAGTGATTTTAACACAGATCCGAGTCCAAGCCCCTTTTGAACAAGCCAACAAGGCAACAACGGCAACAAAAACACCCTCAGCCAGGGAGGAAGAAACAAAAACGGTTGGTGAAATAAAAAGTTTTATAATAATAATAATAATAATAATAATAATAATAATAATGTTTTATATTATTAATATTACTATATTAAAGATATACATTATTTTATTTAACATTCTTACTGGCAATGAACATAAAATATTTGTTTTCTGAGTCTTGCTTTTAAATGTATTGGAAATAGAAAACATCATTCTTGTATTTTCCCATCACTGGAATAAAATTCAGGTCTGAACAGGTTAATGTTAATTATGAGTTGTTTGGATTGAACAATTGGACACATTATTCACACATTGGCTGAACTGCATGTTCCATTACAAAAATATCATCACAGGTTTGCCAAAATGATCATAAACCATAAAAATATATTGTGAAAAAACGTTCTGTGAAGTACTTAAATAATGCATATCACCAACTCCAATCTGAAAAACATGTACAGGAGACAAAACGGCCCTGTTTTGGAAGAACTCCACTGGTCGCCTGTCTCTCTGGGTGAAGACTTGGAAAGTTCTGCTTGATTATTTGATTGAGTGTCATTAACGTTTAATATTATGCTGTATATTCTGCAAATACCTGTGGAAGAGGAACAATGGAGAGGCTTCTTTCTGGAGAACATGTCTCTTTAATTCATCAGATTAGTAAAGTTTTACCTTTTTATTTTATCAGAACTCTTAATTTCCACACTTTGTTCATTTGCATTGTTACTAAATTCTACTCTTTGAGCTGCTTCCTGGATGAAAACCGGTTATGAATAATATAAAGAATACTACAGTATCAGCTGCTGATATTGATACTTGTACTACAATTACTAGGGCTGAGAAATATGACAAAAAAAAACTTACTACATCTCAATTTGCTTAAAAGAAATAGTGATTAATTATACAATACAATAAAAACATCAACAAAGTACAAAAACAAAACCCATGCTGTATATTTAAAGGGCCCAAAGCTTGTTTCTGTAGTTCAGAACCACTGTCACCTTTGGGCACTATGATTTCCACTATGATTTCCACGAATACAAAACAGAAAAGAAAACAAAATACCTACAAAAAAAGAAGAAAAATGAAAAATAAACCTGCATAAAACTTAATCCATCACACCTGATGAACCTCATTCAGGATTAATCAGGGCCGGAATGAGTTAAAAAAGTGCAGGGCATTAGGACCCCACAACTGGATCTGAACCACTGGTCAAAGACACGGCTGGACAATAAGTAAAGTATTTATTGTACTGACCCTCCAGCATGACTGCCTCCGGTGCTTTCCGTTAGTGTAGCTACGACTATGCTGCTCTCCCAGCGTCAGCGACACAAAGTCCTTCCTGAGGGGTGAGAACATCCTTCACGCAGAAGAACGAGCCTCCAGATATTGAGCCTGATGAAGAAGGGAGTCAGAACAAAGAGACACACCCGTATGCATTTCCAAACAGATGCTGAGCTCTTAATACTGAGCATGAAAGCAAGCGGATCAACGATTGTTGCTACAGCAACCTAACACGTTGCAGGCCCCTAATGAGAACTGAGGTGTAGAGCAAATCCAAATGTGGTGTTGAGATTAATTACCACCTCCTATATGCTGGAATAGAGAGGACAGAGGTGCTAGAAGCCACAGATGTAGCTGTACTCTCGTCACAAAATGAGGCGAGGATATTTTTCCACATCAGCCGGAGCAATATACGGATTTGAAGAGCCACAATAAGACCATCTGGTTTGCATTTATCTAGCTTTCATGCCTAGATGAGCTTATTGGATTTACGATGGATTTATAACTCATGGCCGGTCAACAGAGTGTTAGACTGAGATAGGACAGAGTAGGCTGTCCGTTGCATCAGCAGTGGTCAATGAGATGATGAGTATTTCTTAGGTAAGCTATTAAAGGGTCAGTTAGATGGGAGGAAAGCATCAAGTCACAGTTAGTTGGACAGTGGCCTTGATGACTCTTCATTTCTTTATGCCCTGGAATGAAGCACAGTGGTCTCCTCTCCAAAGCTCAAACACTAACCAAAAGGCACCCATTTTCGGACGTTCCAAATATTGATTGATTTGAGGAAATTCCTAGGAATTCCCAATTATTCCAAACTATTCACTAAGCAAGCAGATGAACTAGGCGTAATGCCCAAGTGCCGATACAGGGGAAATGCTGTGCTATATGCCCCAAACGTTTGTAGACACCTGCTCATGCAACCCATATTACACCAAAGGTATCAATCCGATATTGACTCCCCCATGAAGCAGCAACAGCCTCAACTCTATGGAGGCTTCTTAAGCTAAGATCATTGTATTTTCCTCAGATCATCTAAGGGCACTCATCATCAGCCAGTCCAAAAAGTGCACACACCATTTGAAGTGTAAACTGACAATTCTTGGGAATCAATTGGTGAAGCGAGAGTGGAATTGAATAAGAGCCCCAAATTGGCTGATGGACACTCCAGGTCATTCCAAACCTATTTGATGGAGCTCCATCACACGAGAGAAGGCTTTTTTCAATGCCAGCAATGCAACTATTAGACATTCCTCATTTTTTGGTTAGGTCAGGTATGGATGGCATCACATGTGCTGAGATGAAGCGCAGTGGTCTTCCAGTTCCTCGCAGGAAGATGAAATCAAGCATATAAATCAGATGTTTGTTCTCCACCTTTGAAGCAACATCAGCTGGTGAGGTCAGACACTGATGATGGAAGATTAGATCACATACCACTCTCATCCCTAAGGTACTGGATGGAGCTCCATCACCCAAAGCTGGGGGTCACCTGGAGCTTCTCCAGGGGGTTCCATTCTAGTGGTGATGCATTTCTATGGAGGTGATACAAAGTGCAGTGGGGGCACCTTCATCCAGCCAGGTTCTGAAAGGGGGGTCTGGACTCAGCTGGACATAGTAGTGTATCACGTGACAAGAAGGTGCGTCTGCATGCTCAGCTGGACTGGGAAGGTGTAGGTCTGACCCAGGCTGGAGATACGTGGTCTTACCTTCCTCTGAGCCCCCTGTTAATCCCGTGATGACCAGGGAGGGACACAATCCCCCGACGAGTGGACTGAGGTGGTCGAGCTGTGCTCTGCGGTCACTAACCCAGCCGGCTGAGGAAGCCCCCGGAGATACCTACAGCAAACTACAGCTGCATGTTAATGTTTACGCTCAGAGCTGCTCAGCGGGCCACGTGACCGCGCGCCGGTGACGTCACGCTCCCTTTTTTAACCTCGTCCTGACCACTGTTAGACCACAACAAAATAAATCAATTAAAATTCATTATTTTATATGTTTATTTTAATTCAGCGGCGCAGACACTTCACTCCCAATAATATAATATCAGATAAAATCGGGGAAAAAAAACAATTTTATTTAATTCATTTTAAATAATATTTTTTTATTTATTATCATAGAATTATTGTTGTTTTAATTCTAATCACTTAGAAACTGCTTTAGAAAAACTGCATTGAAGCGCAAGCCATTCTTTAATTGTGTATTCCTTAAAATTACGATTTTAGTCCAGAAATTAATATTAATTAATATACTGTTAAAAATGAAATGCAACACTTGGATACAATTTAGCATAATTTATTTTGATATATTTTTGAATTTATAGCTATTTTAATATTTTATACATTTTTATTTAATTTCTTGGTATTTATTATTTGGCCATTTACTTGACAATTTCAAACATTTATTTTATATACACATTTATTTTTTCTGTTATTTGAAAATAATATGGTTATTAAATTTTTATACTGGTTAAATTTATTTGAGTTAAGTAAGACTTCATCGCATCATCATTTTAGAGTAAAATAATAAAATGGAGTAAGGAAAGAAAACTATTTGTTCAATTTATATTTAATATTATTATTGCATGATTTTATGATTTGTTACTTTCCTATTTATTAAAAAAAACTTGTGCTTGGTATAGTGTTAAAATTGTTTAAATGTCACTTGAAAGTACTTGTGCATGCCATATAAAAATCTCCATTAAGAATATATATATATATATATATATATATATATATATATATATATATATATATATATATATATATATATATATATATATATATTATCATTTATGCACACCAGCTGCCAGGTACATTGTGAGAGTGGGTTATATTGAGGATACACAACTTTGTCTCCTTAAAGTAAATTAAATTAAAAATCAATTTCCCCCCACATTTAAATATATTTATGACCACAGTGTTTGTGTTTAGAAGTTTACTTGGTTTCAGCTATGTATGTAGATGTTTGTAGTGGATTGATGTGTAGGTATGATTGCTGCATGAGGAGGTCATAGTTTCACCAACTAATTTATACAATTATGAGAGAGATAAACCATAATAAATACATATTGAGTCTATAATACTGTAAGAGTACGATCATGATCATTTGTAGAGGTACTTTTCTTTCATAAACATTTGTTTTATTGATACAAAACTGATGAACACATTACACAAATAAACTGTATTATGCAATTAGTTCTTCTTAGAGCTTATATTCAGAACAGATGACCAGCATATGAATTAAAATGTCAACACACATAGAAAGTACAGTAGAAAGTACAGTATACATGACAAAAAATAGGGAACAACATGTTTCTTATACAAGCTAAGGCATCTTTGTTTAAAAAAGCCACATAAGTTAAAATAATTGATTACATACAAGTGGCCTGAGCTGCTCTGAGGAGCTTGGAACTGTGCTGATTTTGCTACAGGACTTCTTTTTGCAGTTTCAAGCAGGCACTAATTAGCTCCCCAATGAATTCCCTACTGTTCCCTACAGTGAAACTAAATGCGTCTTTAACTGATGTAACGTCTTATGAAGATGAAAATCATGAGATGGATGTCAGCTGTGGCCAAACCATATTTCAGGTGAATAAATGCCTAATTTTAAGTGCTCCCTGAGACCTATAAATCATCAGTATTTGTTACTGAAATACACATGTGAAATATTTTACATTGTTTACATTTTACATTGAGTGGGTTGTCACTCAAAACACTCCACTTTTTACACTAGACTTGGCACCTGAATTGTCTCTGAAAAACAAAACAAATGACAAATCAAGAATTTGTATGTATTACAGTACAACAAGTTGCAAGCGCGTATGGAAAACCACATTATCCATGCATTCTGAATGCACCAAATATGGCATTAAATGCACAGTAGTCACTCTGGTCAGTATTTTGAACCTGAGACCTTTAAAATGAAAATGTAAATATTATATGAAAGGCATAATGAGGCTACTATAGAGGTGCATCAGTTGCAAAACAATGACAAAATCAGCCATTTACCGCTTACACACTTGCATTTTAGCACCATTGGATTTGCATTCTAAAAGACATATGAAGCCTGCCTTCACATACAAATGTTAAAGTTGCTCTAGTATATACACTGAAAGAAATACAGAATGCTGAAGCAGAGAAAAATGACTAATGTATTCAATGTTCTCTACACATATTCAAAGTGTTTCTGTATTTGTCTTTGAAGGTCAGGCTGAAGCTGTGTTCCCATTAGAACACATTGTTAGTATTTTGCCAGACGAGAAAAAAAAACTGATTATAATCTAGACCTGTCCAAACAAACAGCCATTCTTGTTCCATTCTCCCAATAATGATTCTGGAATGTGTATCATATGGTGGAAACACAGACTTTACCATTTACAGCTTCCAGTTGCACTGTGCAACCACATAGTGGTTACATTAAGTCCCCCTCTTTGCAATTGGCTAACGACACACTTTCCCACAGACTGATCCTCTGCTCACTGCAAGCCCAGCTGTTCAAATAAGAAAAAAAAACTAAAGGAAACAGTCCTACAACAATAAACAATATATAAATTACAAATCCAAATGTAAATGTCTTTGTAAACAAAAGCAACAGTTCATTTGGTAAAGAGCACCATGAAAAAAGTGCCTTTTTAAGGAGTCATTAATGTAGTGAGGAGTATAAAGGGTCTACAGGTCCTCCTTCCATCCTCGTATTTTCTCTTTCACTTCCTGGCTTTGTTTGCAGCGCTCCATATGCAAGGTTATCCTCCTCAAAGCACTCTCTCTCACTCTGACTCTAGCTGAAGCAGACAGGTCCCACAGTGAATCCAAATTCTTGTGTAAGACTGCCGCTGGCAAACACTGCAATGTCTCGCAGAGGGAGCAGGTCCTTGTCTTCAAACTGAAGTACAGACTCCCGCGGCCCGGGATCCACTTCCATGGCAGGCTGAGACAACACACACACTCGAAATTAATAGACATTAGGCTGAAAATGTAAAGGACAAAACATTTGAGCATCCTTTATTGAATATATAATCAATGATTGTGTAACCCACGTCATTGTTTAAATGGTAACCATATACTGGCCGAATCACAAAGTGGAAGTCAGACGTGATTTTGATCACACTATAATGTCCCACAATTCACACGAGCTGAAAATGGACAGGAATGCAACTGTGAATGCACAGTGGACCGATTGGAGCTGACGACATCTGCTCACATAGCCTCCGAGACAGTGATACTTGTGATACAGAGTCACTGGATGATGTGAAGTTCAGATGTAACATTAGTTCATTAATGGGAGGCTCATATTTGTAATGAAGGATAATTCCATGAACAGCACAGAACTTTACTAACTTTAACTCAGAATTCAGTTTGTGTGGTGCTTAAGCACAGCTCACACATGTGACCAGTGCTGAGGTGCGTTGCTGATGAGGGAGTGTCTGAATTCATTTGTGTTTCTACACTACTTAGCAAATTAAACAGTCTATCTCTATATAGGGCACTACTAACCTACAAAAAAAGATTCACTGATTCACCCCACAGGCACACACACTTCAATTGCTGGCACAATGTTTTGTCACATGGTACATGATACACAAACAGACACTGGTGAGTAGAATGAGTTAACATACCATTTAATACAGACACCGATATCTTTAAAGAACACTCAGTGTCATATTAAGGTGAAGGTGTCCATGATGCAATTTACACATATACATGTATTTACCTTAGAGCTGTGAAAGTAACTGATTTCATTACTGATTATACCATTGATTGTAACTGTAGAGAAAATATAAGTTACAGTAATTAAATTTCCTCCATAGAATGGGTCTTTAAGGATTATATAGTACGTACGGTAATGGGTATCTGCTAAATGAGTGACTGAACTGGACATTTCAGTACTGTGAGAGATGTTTTTTAAATGGCGTCAGTACTGAGCTACATTTGAGCTGGACTGCCCTTGGAGCCGCCCAAGAGATGAATGTCGAAAGACCAAGTTCTCTTAATGATTGGGAGCACTGGGTAAATCTATTCTATTATATCTAGTTATTATTCATTTAGCCGATATACACAAGTACCACCTAATCCTAAAACACCCATTCTAACTTATATTTTCTCTACAGTTACATTTGTATCATCAGTGACGTAATCAGTTTCATGTTCTCAGCTCTAAAGATATTGTTACAAAGAACGTGTCTAATATTCATGTCTTTATTAAAAGCTACATTAAGTCATCCTACTCACCAGGGTCTGTTTGTGCATCACATAGAAAGTGACAAACCAATGTGATGGCAGTGTAAGTATGTGTGTCTGTGAGGTTGGACAGTCTTCTTTAACAGTTGGTCTCTGTTTTACATATTTTTGTAGCTAAAAAGATCAAAATGATCCAGTCCTTTGCTCTGCTAATGAAAAACGACACTAATTAAATGAACAGTGTATATGTGCGGTTATACCAACACTCCATTCATGTTTAAAGGGACAGCAGAGCAGCGTACTCTTCCTATTTATATTATGATTATGATGAACAGTGATGTGGGTGATCCATTCACCCATTTGAATTTATCATTGCACATATTGTTAACACTCTACTACAACCCTACTACACAAATACACATAGACAATGCATGCTGTCATACACTGTCATAAGGTAAGGTTTCCTTATGAGTTTACAATGCATTGATGTACTTTTACACAAGTGTGTAGCTCAGTACATGCGAATTTAAGAGAACTGCTGATCAGGAGCTCCATTAAGAATCTCATACCACACAGTCTTGTAGGGTCGCCAAGTAGCTTTGTCGCATTGAATCAGTGAGAAACTTGACCTGGCGTTGTGCCTGACCCAGTCTGTGTCCAGTATAGCAAGAGAAGGTCACTTTTTGCTCTGCCAGGCTGCTCTGAAGCCTCAGGAAGCGAACCTGGACCACAGTGAGTGCTGGGTATTCAAACTTTACAGAGGACAAAAAAAGGAGATGGAACTCAGAAAGCATAGGATGTTTCATACTTCAGCAAAACTCCAACTCTTAAGCACAGGATGAACACTTCTAGGGATACACCTGCAAACCTCTCATTGGTAAGTTAATGTGTAAATAACATGTCACTATGTGGTGTTGATAGATTTATTTATTTTTATTGTGTTATTCACAACAATATTCTTCAATTAATCACAAGTTAAAATGCTATTTTTGATTTTGGGAGGGAGATAAAAACAAATAAACAAAGCAAATGAAGCAAATAGTATTATATCATCTCAGTGTAGTTTTGATGAACCGCCTGAAGTAGTTGTTTGTACATTTTTACATTTATGTAAATTTTGCTTTGAAAATATGTCAACCTGTATATTACAGATTTATTTGTTTACTGTACCAAACTATGCCAACATTAAAAACCAGTTTAACACCCTTTAGAAAGAGCATCATAGTCATAAAAGGGACACACCGTATTAATTGTTAAAAAAATGTTTAATGAATATTAGTTTTGAACGTTTCCTACCTGAAAACCATTCTTGAGGGAACTGAGCCAGTTGAAAGAACCATTTGTCACAGAATCATTCAGCCATGCTCTCATAGGCAGCTGTGAGGAAGGATCATTATAATATAGCTTTTCTTTGATTCCTCCAGCAGATCAGTAATAAGACAGAGTGTCAGTAAATCTGCTTCCAGAAATATGAAATACTCACCTGTGCAGTTCTAGGATGAAGACATGTTTCTGCTTTAGACACTGAAAAGTTACAATACGCCAGAAGTGCATCAGCAGGACTGCCTTGATTTGGGTCGATATAATAGAATCCTGTAAATTAGAGCAACGAGAGGCAGTGTTACAAAGCTTTTAACATGTTTGATGTTAATCTGTAGATCTTTGCAATGACAGCATTTTGTGCAGTCGTGTGAAAAAAGGACACCCCATGAAAACCATGTTCAATATATTTAAAAATATGGTCTTCATTTGAACAGTCTTGCTTTGATGCTTCCTCCTTCTACACCTCCCTTTGTGCAGTCTCTTTCTGATGGTAGATGATGTACATCAGAAGACTTCTTTAAGTATCCTGTGGTCTGCTCTTGGGCTGAATTTGCTACGACAGCCTGACCTGGCCATGCTGGACTCATTGCTGGAGACAATATGGCTCCAGTCTGTAGCAGTCCATATGCTGTTCATGACACCACTCCAAACAGGCAGTTCTCTGAAACATCTATCTTGCTTCTCTCAGTCCGATCGTGTGACTCCTCTCAAAGTCTGTCAACTCGGCAAAATGTGTTCAAGTGTGTTATACCCAAAAGTATCCCCTCTGGATTTTACAGCGATCCAGTGTCTAATCAGACCACAACTGTGCCTCAGACAACTGCATGGCGACCCCTTACTTAGATCTCTGTGTTCTAATAGTTGGTATTTCTAACTAAAATGATTTTCCCACTATGATGTTTCAGTGTCAGTCTTTGTACAGATTTCATAGTGGTTTCTATAAGAGAGAGTTCCCCAGGCCCTGCTGCAGCAAAGCACAAAACCATAACACTTCCACCACCATGCTTCACAGTTAGTATGAGAATCTTTCGCTCAAATGCTGTGTTTGTGCCAAACATGTCTTCTGTTACTGAGCCTTTGGGTACATTTGTCCAAAGCAAAGAAGTTCCAGAAGCCCTGGTCTTTGTCTAGATGTTCTCAGGCTACTTTAGTCTTGCCCTGATATTTTTTTAACAGCAAGTGTTTCCTCCTTGCACACCTCACATGAAAATCCAAAATTGTTTTGTCTTTTTCTGATAGTAGAAGCTGCACTTTAACATCAACTGTGTCGATAGATACCTGTAGGTCCAGTGATGACATTTTAGGATGGTTGATTTCTTTACGCATCTCATGGTCTGCTGTGGACAAGCTGACCTGGTCATGTTGACAGTTGTTTTAAAGGTTTTCCACTTGTAAATGAATAGGTCATGAACAAGCCCTTTCAGAGTTGCAGGGGGTGTGTAAAAGCAGGGAACCCTCTAAAATGTGCAGAGCAAAGGGACGCCAGGACCAGATTTGGGAAACACTGGGTTAATGTCAGCAGAGTAGGGCTGATAGCACAACTAAGCACTGCAATTGAACTATTTTTAGTTGGTGCCCATTTTCCCCATTTTCTACTGCAAGCAGTTTTCCCTCCTGTCTGTCTTTGGAAAGTCTATAAAATGATAAAATAAATATGGAAGATATGACTTCTGAATGAAGCAGTCAGTCCGTACCCACTGCATTTGTGATGTCAGCTGCAACCCATGGATACACAAGATTGATTTTTCTCAAATTAATGGCTTCCTTATATGGGTCTGACATCAACTACATAACGACACCCAGTTTTCATTTAATTCTCATAAAACACAACTGCAACTGCTACTATACTGAACATCATGAGGTAACTGGCCTAAAGCTGGACCATCTGAATGGACCCTACGCTGATACTGAAACACAGGACAGTCTTCTATGCCTGTAAAGCAGCAGCAAGCTGAAGTGAAGGATGAGCTTCTGACCACTGGTATAGGTGGGATGGCACAGCCACAGCTCCAGGCATGTGGAGGCAGGACGCTCCTTGCTGCCATCAGGTGGATCCAGCAGTAGCCTCAGGTCATGAATCAGTGAGTCCAGAAACATCTGAATCAGTGAGTAGTTAGGCTTGTCAGAAACATACATCAGATCCTATTGGGAAGCAGCACAGAAGAAGAATGAGTCTGAATGTCCAATGAAAAGCAGAACATGGTAGTGATCTGTTCTGAAACAAACAAATGGATGTTGAATGATACAATGAGGTCTTAACATATAACATATATTGTATAAAAAATATCCAATAATAAGTGACTTGCTTTAATTTGTGAAAGAGTAAGATTCAAAGAGAGGCCTGGAGGTCCTGGCAGTCCAGGTGGTCCCTAAAACGGCAAGCAAACAGACAAACACAGAGGCAGTAGAGAGACACACATTAGCAAAAACTGTTGTGAATATTCTTTGCTAAAATCCTTAACTCTCAGACTCTGAGATCCACACTTTATGGGCAGTTACATGTTTACTAGGCTTCATATCTCTAGATCAGAGTAACCAACAGATGATACCATAACAAACTATAATTCAATTTTGATTTCTGAGAGTTTTCAGTCGCTATAAGCAAATAAGTAAATAAATTAATAACACATACATACATTAATTGATTGATTGATTGATTGTAGGTGCAAGAACATTTTTGATCAAAACATGTCTTGACATTGTTTGTTATCCTGAATATTCTCTTGCATTCTGAGTAAGTGACTGACTGAAATGTGCTGAAGCTGTCACTTCTGGATGCATAATTTCCATTGACCATTATTTAATCCTAAAGATATGCTATAAAAGCTGCAAATCCACATAAATCTTTGTAACCCTGTAATTCAGATATGCAGTTGGAGATTCAGTTTGCATGCATTGGCATTTTGCCACTGGCTTTTCAAGTCATTTTTGTGCAGAATGCCAACAGTAACAACTCATATAGTCTCATATAACTCACTGTAAACCCAAGCTGTCTAAGGTTATAAGTCACTTACTGGAAGGCCTTTCTTTCCTGCTGGCCCAGGTGCCCCATGAAAACCCTTAAGGCCCTGGAAATACAGAGATGAGGTCAAAATACAACATTAAATAGAAGTCCTCTTTCTAGGACATTTATCTTAATGGATTGTGTGTCTTCCTGGGGTAACTCTGGTGGGTTTGTGATAGGAACTTTCTTTTCTGCTTTTCATTTTGGGATTTATTAATATTTCAATGTCATACCTTTTCTCCAAACAAACCCTGTAGAGAGGGAAAGATAAAACTGCATTAATGCATTTCATGCTCATTTCAAATGCTGCAAGGTTCTGCTGGGCAAAGATAAAATGCCACTATCCTTGTTTATTTCATTAATAACTAATTATCTTGCTTTTAAAGGATGACTCAGTGCAATTAGGCCAAAAATATATTCTGGATTTTCCAAAACACATATTTTAAGCAGATGCATTGCTAATTACATAATTGGGATCCTCATCTCCAGTATAGTCATTCAACATCAGGATGAAAAGTTCCCATTACCAGAGGTGGTAGATGTTTTTTTCTGTCACCTTGTGCCTTGTACTCTAATAAGTGTCCATTTGGATGTGAAACACAAGGAATACTCACAGGTAGTCCAGGTATTCCAGGTGTCCCTCTTGGTCCAGTAGGACCAATACTGCCCTACAAGGAGAAAACAACACATTTCATTTAATATTGAAACAAATTCTAAACAACAACAAATAATGGTGGCATGCTTTATATGTCACCTGATCGCCCTTTGGTCCTGGTGGTCCAGATGGCCCAGGCGGACCCTGGCTACCCTGAAAAAAAAAACAGTAAAATATAAAATTGTGCACTGAAGGTTGTGATGAAATGTGTTAGAAAAAACTGATTAAGGCACCTGTGGACCATCTTTTCCTGGTGGACCAATTGGGCCCTGATCACCTTTGTCTCCCTGCAGAAATGGATAGCAGTTTGAGATACATACCTCTAAAAGTAATGTAAAACAAGAATAAAGAGTGGGACATACTATACCTCTTCTCCTTTTCCACCTTGAGCTCCCATCTCTCCCTGTGGTCCTGCAATACCCTGGAAGAAAGGTTGTTTTTCCATGATCCTTCTTCTTTTATCTTCAGACTGCAGACATTATCAGTACAACTAGCAGATGTCCTACTTCTAAAGCAATGTCCCTCTTTATGTTTACATAACTGCTAATCCTTCAAAACTAGAAGTTAGAGTCAGCTTCCTACATCACCACCATACAAGCTACATGTCCTCGCCACAATCTTGTCATCTCATTAGAGAACTCCTTGCTTATCATGTCTACAGATGCATGGAGCCTTGCTGTAATTCTGGATGAGCGTTTATCAAAATCAGTGCATATTTCAAGTTTCTGCTCCACAGCACCTGTAGGAACAAGCTTTGCTCTCTAGGGACAGCACCCAGATGAATCCAAACTCTGGAAACCTAAAAGCATGACCAGTGTACAGTCCAGTACATCTCATTTCACTCATGAAACCTCTTCTGTCTATATTGTGTATATTCTGCGCTGTTGATCCTGGTATCAGCTCGGCTCTTGTCTCGGCAGTATCTCTGCTACACAGTACTTCCAGAACTTGAGTAGGTGAGGAAAACTTACCATAGACCCCTGCCATCCTGGAAGTCCTTTCTCTCCTATCTCCCCTTTTTCTCCCTGTTGGCAAATCAAAAACAATTTAAAACCCACCACATCAATCTGCACATGATGTGTTCTTTTAGGAAAATTGAACTCCACAGCCCAGTGTGAAGGGGTGTTATACCACTCTAGCTGACACTTGGCACTGGGTACGTTTATTTATACTCATGGTATAGAGCTGGTCTAGGGCAGGGCTTCTCAACCTTTTCCACCTCACGTTTCCCTTGTTTATAACCAGAAAGCCCACATGAAGACAAATCTATTCCTGTGAAATAGTCCTTGTCTTTCATTTCTCGCGTGCTGACACTGATAATGTGAGAATTAGGGTCTGAACAGTAGTTTAAAAATAGAATGTCTTCATGAAAACATCTGTCCCAGATGTTCCTCGCAAAAACAGGAAAGACGTGTTACTAACAACAGATGACACATCTAGCTATGAAATGTGTAATTGTTTAATCCCGTCTAAAAGCTGTCTTATAAAGGTCCCCATGTGATCTGCGATGTACTTATGGATGATCTTTTGCATTTTCTGAGGAACAGTGTCACTAAACGTTCTTCATTTAAGAAACGTTTGCATCTGGTTCGCTAATTGTCTGCAGGCACTCACAGCAGCATCGTCTCAAACTGATAACGTTTCATTTGCATTGTGCTACTTCTTTGATATGTACTTATTTGTGCATTTCTATTAATGTTAATGGTTATAGTTTAAACAAAATAGGTCTCTTAATTTTGACTTATACACAATTTCTTTTCACATAGAATTCTATGCTATAATTTGCATTACCCACTGTGGACTACTGTCCCCCTTGGTGATGGACCTGCAGACCACTAGAGAGTGCTTCACAGCCCACTGGTGGGCCCAGAGTTTGAGAAACCCTGCTCTAGAGTGTTTAATTCTATTGGAAATAATTTCTATAAAGACAACTGTCACGATGTCGTGATGATTGGGTTAATAAAAATATTTTGCACAGTAACTATATAACATTAAGTATCTGGGATTTTTTGCCTTTAAGTAATGTAAAGAGACAAGGGTGTGAAATGTGTGTGTTCATGACCTTTTCTCCTCTTGGTCCTCGCAGGCCCCGTAAACCAGCTTTGCCTCTTTTTCCCTTAAAGAAAGAAGAGGAAGACTGACTATTATTTCTGGTTGGACCGTTTTTCACAAATCCATTAATCCACTGGTTCATTCACTCCGTTCTTACAGCCAAATACACAAATAATAGAACTGACCAGCCAGTGTTATCCAGTACAAATAAAAATCAATATATATCCCTTACTGTCAGCAGTTTGACCTCGAGCAATGCTATTAATTCATGTGTAAAATATTTAAAGGATCAGATTCCAGCAAGCTCACCCTCCTTCCAGGCAAACCCATTTTTCCTGGTGGTCCGATTATACCATTGTCTCCCTAATACACACACAGACACACACACCCCAAACACACACACACACACACACACACACACAGACACACACACACACATAATTGTATTAGTAAACAATATTGGCCTTCGGAATTTCATACTGAAAACATCACTCTAGGACGAAATGAAAGGACAAACATGTAAACAGTGGTACTTTGTTCAGGAAAAGAGAGAGAATTCAGCCCAAAGAGTGAGCCAATGTGACCTTACCTTGTCTCCTTTCATGCCTTGTGTTCCCTCTGGCCCTGGTCTACCTGGTCTTCCCTGCAACAATCAAAACTCATTAAGATGGAAGATCAAAAAAATGTGCCGCCTAGGTGAAGCTTGCATAGACAGAAATACAAATAAGAAGAGTTGAATTCTTTGGACACTTGTAAGGAGATGAGTGGTGCTGGGATGCACTCAACCCATCATTCAGAAAATGATGAAAATGCATAGAAGTTCTCAGAAAAATCAATATCAAACTGGGATTGTGACCAAAATTAATCCATATTCAGATTTTAAGGCACTAATGAGTATGTCAGCCAGTTACCTTTGAGTGTCTGAGTCAAACGTGATGTTGATGCATTATAATCTCCCACAATTCACTGGTAATTTATAGTAAACAGAATGAAACTGTGACTCTCATTACTAACCAACAGTGGAAGGAATGGAGGTGATGACATTTGCTCATATAGCCACTAAACCAGTGATCATTATGAGCTACCGGACGCTGTGAAGGTCAGATGTTTTCCTGTAACATTAGTTCATTAATGGGAGGCTTATGATTGCAAGCAACATAATCAAGGATGGTTCCATGAACAGCACAGAGCTTTACTAACTTTAATTCAGAATTCAGTTTTTTGTGTACGTGCATGGAGCTTAAACACAGCTCAGACACTCCCGTGTTCGTTTATGCGACTGGTGCTGATGAGCCTTGTTGACGAGGAAGTGTCTGGATTCACGTGTGTTTCTACTGCAGCTAAATAGTCTATCCCTACATAGTGCGACACTAATGAGGGAATAAGGATCCATTTCTTTCACAGCACGAGTCTGAGCGTCTCTCAAACACACCAGTTGCAACAGCGGCAAGGAAGACCCCCCTCAAATTTAAAGGAAGAAACCTTGCAAGCAACCAAGACTCATAAGAGGAACCTATTCTCCTGTGGTTGAAACCAAATGGCCCAAAATGACATACTAGAAAGCAAGTCTAATTATGGAGCAAAAAGTATGTGGTTCTTTTTGCACTGACCAGGGCTCCTGGTGATCCTGATGGTCCTTGATCACCTGGCTCTCCTGGCAGTCCCTGGGAACAAAGCAGAGGCAATTAGATAAAAAGAAAAACAGTAGAATCAGAATTTACTGTCACCAATTGATCTTCTAGTACATAGTATTTCTATTCTCTGTTTATTTTTACAACACAAATCTCCAAAATGTATAGAGACAAAACCAAAACCGAAGGGTCAGCACCTCTAAACCAGGCAGAGCAGGGGGTCCTTGAATACCCGGTAGGCCCTCCAGCCCCTGAAGACATGTATAGTTATATGCAGGGCATGAAACAACAGTTCTAAAAAGGAACGTTTTAGTTTAATTAACAAATTTTTATTGTAGTTTACAGCAGTGTATGATGTCCTTTCACCTCTTCCCCTGGTTCTCCTTGAGTCCCTGGATCTCCTTTTTCCCCCTCAGTGCCTGAAAATCCTTTAAGCCCAATGTCCCCTTTAGGACCTTCAGGCCCTACATTGCCCTGCATCCAGTACAAAATATGAAACAAGAGTTTTTGGAATTAGATCTTATTCACAAAAGCAACATTGTGCAAGCAACAGCACATAGAACAGTAGATACGAACCTGTGGTCCTGGCTTTCCTGTGTCTCCTCTCACCCCTACTACACCCGCTGCTCCCTAATTTAGACAGAGAATGATATCAAAGAATTAATTTAGAGAGAGGTAACCATAACTTCTGACCACCTGTTTGTTTCTCCTCTTACCACACAGGAGCACGCTGTAGTTCTATAATTACAGACGGTAGTCCATCTGTTTCTCTGCATTCTTTATTCTCCGTCTTTCACCCTGATCTTCAATGGTCAGGACACTACAAGTCCACCCTGGAGCAGGTACTATGTGGGAGGTGGGTTATTCTCAGCACTGCGGTGACAATGATATGGTGGTGGTAAATGACCCACCACCCACATAATACCTGCTCTTTGATATCTACTCGACATTTTTTAAGGATTTCATACCTCAGGCCCAGCGTTTCCAGGAATACCAGGTACACCAGCAGGCCCCATCTCCCCCTGTGGGAAAGAGAATCGGTGTTAAATAAATATGCACCTTGAATTGACATTCCTGCAAATGTATTAATAAATACCTTGTTTCCTTGGGGCCCATTTGCTCCTATTGGTCCTGGTGGTCCTGTCCCTCCCTGTCTCATATTAGCAAAACATGTGAGAGGCAGTTTGTAAGATCAACCTCTTAACAACTGAACCTATAAACCATACAGAATGCAAATTCCAAATTCAGAAATTCCACTGACCAGCATTCCTTTTAAACCAGAAGGCCCAACTCCTCCCATGAGTCCAGGCTCACCCTGAGCAGATAGAGATTAAATTATGACCATATATATATATATATATATATACACAAAATCCAAATTTATTAAGTAATTGAATCAAACCAATGTGATAAATAATAAGCAATGGCAGAGTTGAAGCTAGAACATTATTGTTCCCACCAGAAGGCCGATGTTGCCCTTGTCCCCTTTGGGCCCTCTTTCTCCATTCCCTCCAGTGGCTCCCCAAGGCCCTTCTAAACCAGTGAACCCTAGAGGGCCTATAGGACCCTGACAAATAACACCACACATACTCAATATTCATACTATTCAAACACCTCAACATTTATAAATCTGTGTTATGCTTTGAGCCAATGTGTGTCGGATTTCTCACTTTTTCCCCTTTAGGTCCAGGGTCACCAGCATCTCCAGGCAGACCAACGTCTCCCTTGATTGAGACAGGAGTAGAAACATTTCATTGTGCATTATGTTTGATGGCAAACACATATGGTATGCAACTGTTAAAAATCCCCTTCACCTCTTTGCCTATTGGGCCCGGTGGACCTTGCAGACCTTTTTCACCCTGTGGACCACGGTCTCCTTTCTGCCCTGGAGGGCCAATGTTGCCACAGAGACCCCTTTCTCCCTACAAATCAGAAGCATAGGCACAAGAACAATGAGTATCTACACTGCCCCAAACGTTGTACAGTCATGGCTATTGACAGAAAGAACAAAATAAACTTACCTGATCCCCTTTCCTCCCTGCTGGCCCTTCAGGTCCCATTAAACCAGGCTGACCCTGGAAAACAAAACAAGGCTACTGATTGAAACCATTAAAGAAAACACATTCTGCACCACAACACTATAGTATCTGTTTTTTGGTATCTATTCTTTTGTGCTACATATGAAAAATGTATCTATCTTAATTACCAAAACAGAGCTGCTAGTATAGACTTTTCAAGCAAGAGTCTGACCTGTTGGCCTTCCAGTCCAGCAGGACCAAAATCACCAGGAGGACCTAACGTTCCCTGCAAGGTAACACACAATGTTACGAAAGTAGTTCAAGCAAAGCACAGCACATTGTAAACAAGACTCAGGCCATTAGCAGTGTCTAACCTTCTCTCCTTTCTCCCCAGCAGGTCCAGGCAATCCAACTGCACCCTCAGGGCCCTGGAGAATATAACGGAACAGTTCCAGCCTACATAGCACAAGGCATTCATAGCAAACATCAACTCTGATTCAGAGTTTCAAGTCCTGTCTCCACTGAAGTGTGGCAGAGATTTAGTGAAAAGGCCAAACACTTACTGGGATACCTGGAGGCCCATTCGGGCCCGGATTGCCCAGAGCTCCTTTGCTGCCATAAGGTCCCGGCTGTCCGATTGTCCCATCCACTCCCTGTGTACCTGGACGACCCTTTAACAAAAAGAACAACAGGCCTCCAACAGTTCGGTAAAAATAAAAAAGGGTTATGTTTTAGTCTGAATATAACTCACTTACAGGTGCTCCATCTATTCCCTGAGGTCCAGGGTCTCCCTGTCTACCCTAAGGAAACAGATGTGTAATAAGAACACTGAGGGTGTGAAAGCAGTCAGTTCTTCATTATTTTTATCATGGAAAACAGTCCCACCTGGGCTCCTGGAGGGCCCCTCTCTCCAGTTTGTCCTGGAGGACCCTTTTCACGGAAAAGACATAAAGCTTTCATAGACATTCCCATTCCAGCAATTTCAACATAACATAAATTACATGCAAAATGTCACTTAACAGTCTGGCTTTCTTCCACACTGTTCCACACCATACCTTAAAAAATACAAACACTTACTGGAGGTCCAGGCTTCCCCACCGGTCCAGGAGGCCCTTTCACACCAGGCTCTCCCTAAGAGTGTGACGTGATTTAACAAACATTATTTATATGCTTGCAAAAGACAATGCACACTATTTCCATACAAATATATATCCACTATAGAGTGTCTCTCAGTGTGGCATCAGGTGTAACGCAACATGCCAGACATCTCGGAATGGAGTTGTAGAGGTTCCTAATGGTGTCCTGGGACAATCCATCCTATGCAGCTTGGATGTTCTCATTCAGTTCCTGCAGATTGTACACTAGAGCTGGAGATTAGATAATGCGTCCAATTGCATCCCACACATTTTCTATCAGAGATACATTTTTTACCATGTGAATGGACACGGCATAGTAGCTGTGTCTTCAAGGCAGCTCTTGAGGATGAGCACTGTCCTATTGAAAGTGCATTTTCAGAAAAGGTAGGGCCACTTGTTGTAGAACCTCATTAATGTAATATTGACTAAAGGTGATGGTGCATTGTAGGAAATTGCACCCCACACCATGACACCAGACCTTCTGGACATGTGACGCATGACAAAAATGTTATCTTTACCCTGATCACAATGACTCCACACACAGATTTGCTGGTCATCTCCAACAAGAGAAAAGCAGGACTCATCAATGATGACCCTGATGACTCCCTGACAGCATGGCAAGCCACTATTGCAATTGTGCATTACAATCAATTGATTCCTTGATTGACATATACTGCATATAGTGAATAGTGAACATGTATAGTGAAAATATGAGTTGTGCACACCCGTTCTCCCATGTGCCCTGGTCCTCCTCTCATGCCAGTGGGTCCTGGGAAACCCTTGAAAGACAGATAAGAGTAAGAGTGAGAGTAAGTGAAACTGTCTAGAGACATCAGATAAACTGCACTGAATCCCTCAGCACTGCCATGGTGACACTGACGTGTGTATTGCACTGGTACTAGTAGATCAGACACAGCATTGCTGGTTTATAAACACTGCATCCACTCACTGTCCACTCTATTAGACTAGTTGGTCCACCTAGTAGATCCTTCATCACTGGGCACATGATGAGGCCCACAGGATGCTGTTGGCTGGATATTTCTGGTTGGTGGAGTATTCTGAGCCCAGCAGGGACACTCCAGCAGCACTGCTATATCTGATCCATTTGTACCAGCGCAACACATACTATCCCACCATCACCATGGGAATGTCACAGCAGAAATGAGAATGGCTCAGATTCTGAAGTGTAGACTGTGGGTTGTGGTTAAAGAGACTTCATGACTGTAGGAGTTGTGCAGCATCTACTTAAACGAGCATGCCTCCCTTGATGAACAGAGGTAGGGCTAAAAAAGAGGACTAAACAAATAAAAGAAACAGGGAGATTGTGGTGGGCAAGGACACGTAGGCGGGGCTTATTTAGAGATCATCTGTAAGGATTATACTGTAAAAACAACAAGCTTCAGATGTTCCACTTCAAAAAAGTAGCTACTTCATAACTGCATGTAGGTACAATGTGCTATTTAAATGATGTCCAACCTAAATGCCACCCTCTGCCACCTGACACATGCAGGAGAGATCTGTCTATTCATACATTTGAATACAGAATATTGTATCAGATATCACGATTCACCAACAACATCCCCCTAATCCTTAAACTGCTATTAAATGGAAATCCCTCTTCCCACCCAAATCCCCTCTCCCAAAGATCCCTGCAGAGGCAACACTTACATACATGCCAACAGGGCCCTGAGGACCCTCTGCACCAGGCTTCCCAGAGAAACCCTGAAAACATAACCACAAGCACAATCAACAAACATCTGCACACATTCAGAAAACTACCAACCATATAAATAAGCACAAAAACAAATACCATCTCTCCTGGTGGTCCTGGACTGCCCACTGATCCTTCTCGTCCAGGCGGACCCTAGGTTTTGGAAACCTTATCAGTCTTCAGAAATGAACAAACTCTTTGCTTTTACACACATGCTTTTTTCTGATACGCGTCTCTGTCTGGCGATTAAGGTTTGAAGCCATATAAACAGAGAGACGTGAAAACGACTGCTGAAGTGTGAGAATTCCTCACGGCTGGTTTGCAAGCTGAAATAGAAAACCTCAGGAGATCACTTGGACATTTCGGTGGAAATGGAAAACGGGGGAGGGGTGAATTTGCATAATTTGCATGTCTTATTGTTTATTAGTTGTATTTCTTAATTATGAAACCTGAAAGGGTTTGATACACTGCTACTGTTATGTGTAAGAGTAAACAGATAGTTGATCACCTCGTAAACGAAAGAGCAGAATGAACAGATGCACTGCAGAAGTGGCACAAACACTGACGTGACTACAGTATGTGCTTACACGGTATCACAACCATATGCGCTACTAAAGCTATCAGACCACGTTTTTCTGCACTGACACTGACATGATGGTGGTGGGTTTGTGTGTGCTGCACTGGTATGAGTGGATCGGATGCAGCAGTGCCTCTGGAGACACTCCACCCTAGTTGTTCCATCTTGTAGATGTAAAATCAGACACAGAAGCCCATCTGTTGCTGCACAGTTTATGTTGGTCATCTTCTAATCCTTCATCGGTGCACACAGGACGCTGGGACCGGGACGTTGTTTGCAGGATATTACTGGTTGGTGGTCTGTTTTCAGTCCAGCAGTGACAGTGAGGGTTCTTTACTTTAGTCTGTTGTCACAACAACTAGGAAGAAAGTGGATTTGCACCTCAAACTGTTGTATTTATGTTCACAGACTAAAAATGATACTTCAACAGCCTACATTCTCTTGATTTGACTCACGATGTCATGTAAGTCATGTATATTCAGTTCAAGGTGTCAGTATAATTACGGTCCATGGCTGCTCCTCATACTTTAATATTACAGTACATTCACAACATTGATAAAAACACTTTCCCTGTCAGGGGCGGCGCGGTGGTGCAGTGGAGAGCGCTGTTGCCTCACAGCAAGAAGGGTTCGATCCCCGGGTGGGGCGACCTGGGAAATTTCTGTGTGGAGTTTGCATGTTCTCCCCATGTTCGTGTAGGTGAATTGGTGACACCAAAGTGGCCCTGAATGTGTGTGTGTGTGTGAGCCCTACGATGGAGTATCACCCTGTCTAGGGTTGTTTCCTGCCCTTGTGCTCAGAGTTGCCCTGTGACCCTATTCAGGAATAAGCAGTAAAGAAAATGGATGGATGGATGGATGGATGGATGGACTTTTCCTGTCAAACCACTGTGAGCAATGTTTCCAGTCAACAATCTGTAAATTAATCTCTATATTCAAGCTACATAAATCTCTTGTTTACTACCACTTAATTAGGCCTTGTTTCTGAGGACCGTACTTCATTTTCCACAAGTGCTTCTGATTTAATTATCCATGATGAAACATGTTTACACAAAGCCCTGAAGTGTTATCATACATGAAAATAAAATCCTGGACACCTGCTATTTTCAACCTCATTGTCAGCAAAGTACCTGCCAACAAACTGCTTGTGAATTTTGTATTTCGGCACAAGCCAATTAGCTGCCATGACCGGATTCCGTTAATTGAATCAGATGCTGAAACAGATGGGGCTGCCAGTACCGCTGGTGTATTGTAGGTCCCTGAAGTGTGAAATAAATGTATGTGTATAATAGGAAGGGGAGCTCACATGAGGCCCAGGTGGTCCATCCAGACCGTGCTGTCCTTCGATGCCTTGAAAGCCCTAGAAAAAAAAGGGAAAGAGAGAGTGAGAATAGAAGATGACCCTAAAGTACGTGTTCATTGTTCTGCATCATAACAATCAGCACCTCAAATTTTTCTGGGGTCATTTAGGTTTGATCTGAGGCACCTGAGACACTTAACAAGCAGCCGCGTTTCAATGAATTCCTGCAGAGTTTGACTCTGTTTTTAAAAAACATAAAATGCAAATCCTATAAACTATAAAATGCCATGACCTGTTTCAATTTGGTTTTGCATCGGTGGCTCAGTTTAAAGCATTCATGACAAAGCAAAGCTCATTTCATCACAGTGAAGCCTTCAGTGATGGTGACTGAACATAAACCCGTTCTCTCAAAAAGTCAGAATATCATGAAAAAGTCGATTCAAAAAGTATTCTGTCATTTTATATTCAAAGAGAGATTTCAGTCCTTTTGCTTGTTTATACACTCATTGTCCATTTGATCAGCTCCACCATACAGGAGCCCTTTGCAGCTTCTGTTTCTTTGTATACATTGTTAGACTCCCTTCACCTTGTCCTTCAGTGGTCAGGACTCTGCCGGACCACCACAGAACAGCTACTATTTGGGTGGTGGGTCATTCTCAGCACTGCAGGGACACTGACATGGTGGTGGTGTGTTAGTGGATCAGACACAGCAGTGCTACTGGAGTGTTTAAACACTGTGTCCACTCACTGTCCACTCTGTTAGACTCTCCTGCCAAGTTGCCCCACCTTGTAGATGTAAAGCTCATCTGTTTTCACACAGTTTGTGTTGGTCATCCTCTAGTCCTTCATCAGTGCTCACAGGACGCTGTTGGCTGGATGTTTCTGGTTGGTGGACTGTTCTCAGTCCAGCAGTGACACCGAGGAGTTTAAACACTCCAGCAGCACTGGTGAGTCCGATCCACTCGTACCAGGACAATATACACGAACACACCACCACGTCAGTGTCACTGCAGAGCTGAGAATCATTCACTACTCAAACAATACCTGCTTGAGTCATTTGGCACAAAAAAGTATTAGAATATTTGATTTAAAATTGAATAAATGACTGATCTGAGAGTATCAACACTAAAACAAGCAAACAAAAAAGGCTTAAAATATGTAATGAATTATATTTTAATAATAATAATAATAATAATAATAAAACAACAACAATAATAATTATATATATATATTTTTTTTATTATTATTATTATTATTGTTTTTATTATCTTTTTCACATTCATATTTTTTATGCACCAGTAACAAAAGAAACTAAAACATCTGCTGTTCATTATTTTTATATGACATTCCAAGAGTTGTTTCTCATACTTTTCATAAACAAAAAGAGTTATTGGAACTTTATTGATTATGTTTAATTAGTTCAGTTTAGGTGTTATCTCTCCTGGTAAGAGTTTTATATGGAGCTTCATACTTTTGGACTGAGCTGACAGAGGAGAGTTTCATCTTGTTCAGAGGAACAAAATCGATAAAGATGGAGTGATAACTGAATGAATTGGTAGAATTTTATAATATTTCAGTTATACTTTAAAATGATGGTATATTTAACATTATTCTGTATTTAATGAATATTAACGTGCACTTCTCTCACTGTTTACACTTAAAAAAGTACATAGTCCCAGTTTTTACATCACTAATAACAGCAATATATCCATTTCTGCTACACCTGATAATCCTGGTCCAGTGAAGCACATGCAGACGTCTATAAAATCCAAATTCATATAAATTAAGAAAATCAAGTTTGGTTCCAGATTTTCGATCTCAGCAATGTCATTTTAAACTACTGATTTGTTTTGTCATTTCCCCATTTTTGGGATATAAAAGTGAAAAGAATGAATGATAAATTGCCAAAACAGGTTCAGATCAGCAGCTGAAGCTTTAGTTTTGGTATCACTATAATCACCATTAGTCCTTTTACCCCCGTGTTACCCATTGCACCTTGAGGTCCCTGAAACACAGGAGAAATTCATGAGCACATGGCATATTCAGGGTATTTATCCCCCAAAATTAATACATATTACTTAAAAAAAAAAATAAAAAAATAAAAAAAAATATATATATATATATATATATATATATATATATATATGAATGATATCATCTGTATACAATGTACAATTCACACTATTCCACATCTGTGTTTTCAGTAGAATTTAATTACACTGGACAAATAAGCCAAACACTCAAACATGGAGTGATGTAATTGTAAACACTATATGACTGAAATATGATTGAAAGTTGTTTAGATCAGACAAACTGCCCAACATAAATCCACTAAAATATTGGGATCAAAATAAAATTGAAATAGAACAGAAATATCAACACAAGAAAGGTCAAATACTGGCTGTGAAATGGAAATCGAAATGCATCTGTGTTTTCCTTTTAGGGCACTAATGAGTATGTCAGCCATTTCCTCTGAAAGTGGAATTCGAACATGATTCTGAGGCTCTATATTAAGAGATAATTTATAGTAAACATTAAAACTCACTAAATGAGCTGAATGTGGACCAGAATGCAACTGTAAGTCTCATTACTAAACAACACAGTGGAACGAATGGTCATATAGCTGCTCAGCCAGTGATCATTATGATGCACTGGATGCTGTGAAGGTCAGATGTTTTCCCACAACTTTAGTTTATTAATGGGACGATTATGTTTGTAAGCAACATAATCATTGATTATTCCATGAACAGCACAGAACTTTACTGACTTTAATTCGGAATTCAGTTTGGGTTTGTGTACGGAGCTCAAACAGTTCCGACACTTATGTGTTTGTTTATGTGACCAGTGCTGACCCGCGTTGCTGATGAGGAAGTGCCCGAGTTCATTTGTGTTCGTACACTACTTAGTCAACTAAATAGTCTATACATATATAGCACAATACAAATGAGGGAATAGGGAGCCAGATGATTTGATTACATGGGGTAGAATCTACAGTATGATTAAGATATAAGACAATTCGGACACTTGCTCCTCAGCAATGCACATCGGCACCATTCACGTAAACACACACACACACACACACACACACACACACACACACACACACACACACACACACACACACACACACACAAACTGAATTCTGCATTAAAATTAGTAAAGCTCTGTGCTGTTCATGTAATAATGATGTTCTTACAAACATAAGCCTCCAATTAATGAATGACATGGGAAAACAGAGTTCACTTACTCGTACGTCATCGACCTCATTTGTTCTGCTGTGTTGCTTAGTAACGAGACTCACAGTTGTATTCTAGTCCATATTCAGGTTATACTGCCCTTTAAATCCACTGTAAAATTCAGACATTCCAAGAAAAATTGCAGACATTCTCTTTAGTGCCCTTAAACATAAATAGGGATCCATTTCAGTCACAGCATCTCTAAGAAGCCTACATTTAACAATGAATAAACAAGAGCTTCTAAACACAATGCAGTCATTGAAAAATGTTTGAAAAAAGACTCTTACTCATTCTTTACACGCAACGTATTCATGCAGCCTTTACTTTCAGAGAAAAGAAGGAGAAAAAGCAGTGATCATGGTATTAGAATATAGAATGGGAACCTGTGTACCGGGCTTTCCTTCAGGTCCCACTGCTCCTGGAGGACCTGGCAACCCCTGAAAGGTCAGAATAAAACAAATTCTGAAAGTCTGTCTCTCTTCAGCCTCTCCTTACGTTCTACCTGGTACAAAAACAAATTCTCTGCTGGTTTGGATTCTTACCGGCGGTCCAGGCATACCAGTGTGTCCTCTCTGTCCTGTACGACCCTAAAACAGAGGTAGATCAGACCAGAATGTCAGTCAAATCTCATATACAGTGTATGCAAATATAATGTAAATATAATCCAAATATAACATAACTACATATTTACAACAATAAAAAAATTTCTTATGGTATACCTTGGGCCCTCTGGATCCCAGTTTTCCCCGACGGCCAACTGGCCCCTTGTTCCCCTTTAACAAAATTATGACAAAGATTTCAGACATTTTAAACCTACTGAATTACCCAGTAGGTAATTCACATTGGTGATATTTTATTGTTTATGCTGTGTTTATGGGAGAGTGAAATATTTTACACAGTTCTATTCCAAACCTTAGGTCAATTATATGAGTACTGTGTGCCTCTGACCTTTGGACCTTGTTTTCCAATTTTGCCCCGTGGACCAGCCTCTCCGCCTTCTCCCTGAAACAAAGGCACAAGAATGAAATACAAAGCATTTAGACTTCACTTTTAGAACTCTAGGCTAATTTTCTACTAATTAATAAATATCTCTGATTCTGATTTTGACTTTATGGGACATTTCTGTAGTTGGATGTACTTTAATTCACCATAAAATTGTTATTGATATTGTTATTGTCTTAAAATGTTCTTCATTTGAGTGAGTATATATATTCATATGAATGGAAAGAGTGTTATTGAACTAAAAATGTAAAAAACAAACAAAAATTAATTGAAGAGATTGACAAGAAGATTTATAAGAATAGCTTGAAAGTACTTTACAGTGGTTCAATAAACAAACAAACAAACAAACAAACAAACAAACAAACAAACAAACAAACAAACAAACAAACAAACAACAAACCCAATGTAAATTTCCTTTATTGTTTTCATTACTTAATTTTGCATGAATATGATCCTTTTTTAGAATTGGGATTTAACAGTTGGAAACAAGTGAATTTTACCTGTTAATTCAAGGTTAGATGGGGTAGTCATTTGTAATTTGTTATATGTATCATGTCAGTAGGTTACTCTGATCCTGAGATATGAAGCCTAGAAATAAGCATGTAACTGCTGGTGAAATGCAGTTAATATAAAACATTGTTTTGCTATTAATTAATTATATATAAGTGTATGCCGTGTACTTTAATCGTAGTTATTTATTGATAACTTATTACTGTGGCAAGCTAGGGCTATTACCTGGATCCCTGTTGTGCCAGGCTGACCTTTCACTCCAGGAAAACCAGGAAAACCAGCAGGTCCCTGCTCACCCTGGGAACCCCATATCCCTGGGGGCCCTCTGGTACCCTGACATTGATTTGAGGAGAAACAGAGAGAGTCTGTTTTCACATGTATTTTCCCCATAAAAACATTCTTTTTGCTTATTCCTGAACACTTACTTTGTCACCTTTGGGTCCTGCATCCCCCATTTCTCCATCAGGTCCTCTTTTACCCTTAAAAACGTTAATATATCAGAAATGTATGTTCATTTATAACCTGATGCTTTCTGAAGGACTTTGATTGGTGGTGCCCAGGTGGGGAAACAAACCCTCAGTATGCTACATGAAGGACTGCATTGTTCCCCACCACACATTAAGGATGTTCATAATCATTATAACTACTTCACACCTAAATTATTCATTTCACATCTCAACTTGAAAAAGCAGAGTCAGCAATGCTGCAGTGCCCATGAACAAAAAAACGTTAGGGGTTTTGCTCAAGGGCCCAACAGCAGCGGCTTCACAAGCCCACAACCACATGATCGATGACCCACCACTCCAAAGCCACCGCTGCACCACCCAGCAGAATACAATATGCTACTTAAAGTACTGAAAGATGTCAGGTACCACATATTCCAGCATTGTTAGAGCATCTGCCTACACATCTTATACAATAAGCAGAGCAAAAAGAGAACAGGCTTAGCATTTTACTGCGGAAGAAGCAGTTTGGCCTCATTAATCTGACATGACTTGGGGTTAATGGTATTTCCCAAACTAATTTTAGAATTAATAACTGCAGTGCAAGTGTGGTTAGAACTGAAAAGGCCAGTCTCTGAGACAGGGATTAAGCTGTGTTTTGGACAACAGGTGATTCTGGATGGAAATTATCCACTGGAAGTACCATTTAGACTAGGACTAGGCCTAATTCCTGTCTGGGAAACCAGTCCTACACGTCCAAATGTTTGCCACCCCTTCTAACAAATGCATTCAGCTACATTATGTTGCACCAATTCCTCACAGAAATGTGGAAATGCACATAAAGCTTGTCCAGTCCCTGTTGAGTACTGCTGAAAGAATAGGAGCATCTCTAGAGCAGATAAACACGGACCTGTTGGCACCATGGCTAATGCCAGGTGTGAGCTAGTGGGATTCTCTGTGTTCTCTGGAATGATGAAAATTATGGATGCTCCATCCAACACATTAGGTATGAGCTGGGATTTGGGGATCAGGTGGAGTGGTGATGATCCAACACCCTGACCTCACTAACACCCCTGAATGCAATCAAATCCCCACAGCAATGTTCCAACATCTAGTAGAAAACACTGCTTGGACAGCAGAGACTCAGAGACAAACTCTTTTTATTACACCTTGATATCAGACAAAAACAATGAAAGAGCAGGTGTCCCATTACTTTTGTTCATATAATGCACACTCCTTCTTCCTACACTCACTGTGAATTTGATCAGCTCCTCTGACCATAAAGGAGCACTTTGTACTTCTATAATTACAGACTGTAGTTCATCTGTTTCTGTGCAGACTTTGTTCTCCTCCTTTCACCCTGAGCTTCAATGGTCAGGACCCCACAGGACCACCACAGAGCAGCTATTATGTTGGTGGTGGGTCATTCTCAGCACTGCAGTGACACCGACATGATGGTGGTGGGATGTGCTGGTATGAGTGGATCAGACACTACAGTGCTGCTGTAATTATAGAACTACAATGTGCTCCTGTGGGGTCAGATTACATTAGGTGTAACAGTGATGTATGTTACACATCAGTGACACGTCTTATTATGTGTTATTTGGTTTGAATGCATCTGTGATTCTGTGGAATATCCTTAAAAACAATAAACCAATACAAACAAATGGATAACAGTTACACTTACCCTGTCACCCACAAATCCCGGTGAACCCTGTTCCCCTACGGTGCCCTGGAATTTAAAAGATAAGTGAGAAGTGTTTGAGTTCATGAAGGATGGCAGCTCATCTGTTACTGGATGAAGGAAGACAAATACTACAGGGAGCAGTGTTGAAAAGCTGTATGCCAGTCAGACTAAATCAACTGTGGTCAGTTTGTCATTATGTCAGTTATTGTCAAGTGCTGAAATGTCTCAGTACATCTTACAGGACACACATCATAATGAACACGTTGGCAGATGCTACAGATGATCTCTCTGAGCTGCGAGTGCAGACACTGCATGAGCTGGAGGCCTTTAAAAAGCACAGGCAAAAGCACCTTCTAATGGCAGGGCAAAACAAAACGAACGCGGAAATAAATTTCATTTAAACCAAACATACATATATTTTAAAGTCAGAGAATGAAGCTCAGGTTTTAAATGGAAAGGATTTTGTAGTGGGGGTGCGGGTGGTATGCTCATTTTAATAAGGGGGGTCCTGTGCTTGCTCTGTTCATTTAAAAGGGGGGGTCGCCGTGATGCTTTCTTTTGTTTGAAAGAAGGCGTCCCTGTGATTGTTTTGTTTGTTCAAAAAAAGGGGGAGGGCTCCCTGTGATAGTTTCGTTTTGAGGGGAGGGGTGGTCTCCCATTCCTTCTTTCTTTCACTCACATTTCCGAAAATGCCCATGGGCTCCCCCTACAGGTGGTGGGTGTACTTCACTTTTACAATAATGCAGTAAATGCAAATCATGCTTTGGACAGTGTTTGTGTTTGTTGACAAGCTGAGAGATACCCGGTTTGAAGTGTAAGCATGTGGGCTGAGGCAATATTACAACATGACTTTATACAAACATGACCTGGGTTATGCAGTGTTACACTGGTTCTTGAGAAAGGTTCTTGTGCATCTCTACCAAAGGTCCATAGTGCAGTAGCAGCGTGGCAGTGATAGAGATGCAGATCTCCCTATTACAGTCAGTGGAGCTTCAAATGTCTTTAAAGCTGATAGGGCTGGAGATCGCAACTGATTTCCTAAATCGACCTCATTCCAATTCACAAGGTCCCAGTTTGATTTGATTCAATTTAAATTAATTTAGGCATATTTCACTAACAATAACAGGTTTGAAACATCTGCACTGAAAAATGAACTAGTCAGCATATAAGCTAATCAGCTCAAAATGAAGCCGGAGCCTCGCCAGTTTTCTCCAGAAGGAACTTCTGTGGTGTGAGGCAGCTGCTGGACTGTTGTGAGGCACAACTTATTAAGCTACAGCTAAGATTCGGTCAAAGCTCAGAGGTCAGTGTGAGAACAATGCTTATGGGGTACAATGGGCTTTGAAACACCTTTCTTTAACCATGCTGTTATCATATGAAATTGTTCATTGTTAAATTGTTAAGCGTTTTTGTTCTGTTTTATTCCCACAGGCGGGAGCACAGACTGCAGAGGGTTAAAGGTCAATGATCGGGTTTATTTGAACTGATATTGGATCATTCAAGTAAAGATCATTAATGATTTAAATCGGAAAAAATCTACCCCAGAAGATGCTCTTTTTATGGTAGAACTGCTATATATTGTTGCCTTAAGGCTTTAAACCTCAGAACATAATTGTCTGTGGACTTGAAAAGGTTTTTCACCTTCATGCATCTATATTGCAAACAGGTTTTCACGGAACCAAGTGTGTTTTTTCTAAGGCATTGCTCAAAGAACCAAAAGGAGCAGAGATGGGGGGTTTCAGGTCCATTAAGTCATAATCCACCCCATAATTCTGTTCCAATAAACTGCAGCAGAGCTGCTCAGGTAGTTGGAACAAAATCCTTGATGGGCGTGAAACCCCCCACCTCTGCTTTGAAGAACCTTCGTTTTTAAGAATGTGCACATATGCAGTACACGCTCTTTTAAACCTGACACAACCTGAATCATGATTAACGTGATCACAAACCTTTTTCTAAATTTTTAAACCAGATAAATTCAAATCATGCCTTGAGCTCCCCCTTATGGACAGCTGTACACACGTATTTAATGACAAGCTGAGTAGATGATGGCACAAACATAATTCTTGTATGGCAAGAGTGCAAACTGTGTGTGTGGCTGCTAAAAGCAACTGAATCACGGGGATAATTGGACTATAGGAAAGGCTAAATCTGAGCTGATAGAGTAATACACAGTGTCAGCTGTGGCAGCTGGTCAGACTCCTAAACCTACAGTCCTGTCAGCAAAACTGTGCTGAGATGAAAGCTAAGACACTGTTTAATGCAGATCACATGGGAATAGTCCCATCTCCTATTTTATAATGTCACTGGATGAGGCTTCAACTACACAAACATGACCATATGGCCATCTGCTGGAAACCCACCTGGGAATGTTCACTCAATTTGCATCTCTCAGCTGTCGGGTAAAAGGTAGAACTATAGTGGAAGAATGTCAGGTACTGCTACCTAGTAATGTCTAACACTGACAGTTACAATGGTGATGTCTTCCTCTGGCGGCACAATATCGTGTAGAAAAGGTAAACACCACATTTCACACGTCGCATTATAAAGATCATCATTTACTGAGCATGCAAAAATGTTTGGAATGACGTCTGCTTTGAGAGTGTGTCAGATATCCATATTAAACTGCATACCATGGGGCCCTCGAACCCTGGGTCACCCCGGAGGCCTGTGGGCCCAACCAATCCCTGAGAGACAAATTGACAGAAAAAGTATTTTGTTAGATTGAATCTGGGCTTCTCTTGGTTAAGACAATAAACTCTGATGCACGATTCCAACAGGACAACGCTCGTCTGTACAGCTATACTGCTGTCATCTCAAGAGGGTGTCTTGACATGGACACTATAGCCAGCCACATCCCATTCACAATTTAAATGTGTGGGATTTTCCTGGTAAATTTTATCTTCCTTCTTAATAGAATTGCGGTCACTTGAGGACACTTCCTTCTGGGTGCAACTATTTTTCTGTGTATATATGGTATATAAACAATATACCATATATTAAAATTGGCATTGCAAAAATGTTCAACGACAGATTTACAGTAAACAAAGTTAGAACATACTTACAGGATCTCCTTTTAGGCCAGGCATACCTTCCCTCCCTGGCTGACCCTGTGAACAGACACAACACAAATCCGCTGTAGCCGTGGGCACATTCTGCTTGTTTCAAGCTCAGTGTCTCCATTTCCTCAGCAATATCTTTTAATCACAGTTCAAGCTGTTTTGCTCAGGGGGATGAAGAGCGTTCTCTGGCCCTCCTGATAACGTAATTATCATTAAGATAACATACCTTCCTTTCCCAAACTACCTATTTTCTTTCTTCCTGTGTATCCTGCTAATGCTTCGGCATTCCCTTCCCGAATCAACAGGGTTTCTGCAATAAAGCCAGTAGTGGGCTGCCCTTTGATGACCCTGTGGCCTTGCATTCAAATTTGCACTGAGCTTATCTGTCATGGACCCTCTTATAACCTATGGATACTTATCAGTATTGACTGGTGTTGGTATTAAAGGAATAACAAATCTATGCTGAAAGATAGATATTCACACTCTATAAGTTGGTGTGTGTATCTGTTTTTGGTGGTGGTGTCCCGCAGTATTTACATTTACGGCATTTAGCAGACGCTCTTATTCAGAGTGACTTACAGGGTCACTCATATGTCAGAGGTGGGTCATAGTGGTGTTAGGAGTCTTGCCCAAGGACTCTTATTGATGTGGAACAGCATAGTTGCCCAGACTGAACTGAACCACAGTCTCCCACATGGTGTGGTGGCTCACTGGTGGTGTCATCTGTTGTGCCACACCAACCACATTTGAAGAGGCTCAGTACGGTTTTGAAGCTTAGCAGTGAAGTTAAAAAATAAAAATAAATAAATAAATAAATACCTTTTCAGATTAGTATTAGAAAATACAGTCATGTGAAAAAATAGGACATCCCATAAAATATTTAGTCCTTTGATATGAAATGTGGACATATCAGTATTTGGACTTTGGTCAAACAATATATATTTAAATATTGGAATTGCATTCTGTCACATATAGAGTCTTGTTTTGGTCTTGTCTCCGCCCATTCCCAGCTGTGTCCTATTGGTAACCCTGCCCTCTTGTAATCATGTCCCAGCCGTGTTTAATGTTCCTAATGTGTATATATACTCCCTTGTGTCAGTCTGGTGTTGTGAGTCACTGTTGTGTTATCTGCTTAATGTATTCCTGTCTTTTGTTAATAAAACCCCAGCGAGTACTTCCGCTTGACCCTTGGTTCGTCCGGGACCCTGCGTAGGTTACACATTCCCTTTGTAAAAATTTTTAAAAATCATTAAAAAAAAAAGAAAACATCTAATAGATTTCATTCCCCACTTTGGCTGAAATGACCTCAATTAAACATTTACTAGACTCTGACACTGACTGGGAAAAGTGTTTCCCACTACTCCATAACCCCACAGCATGTCAACACAATTAAGATCAGGCCTTCAACCTCCATTCCAGAACTCTCCGTTTCTTTAATTTGAGCCATTTCTTGGTGGATTTACGAGACTGTTTGGGGTCAATGTCAGGTTGCAGGGTCCACCTCTGCTTCAACTTCAGTTCTTGGACAGATGGTTGTCCTCAAGCCTCCACTAATACAACAATGATTCCATAGTGGTTTGTATGATGAAAAGCTCTCCAGGTCCTACTGCAGAAAAGAAATGACATTTGCCCAAATCATGACATTTCCACCTGTGTGCTTCACAGATGTTACAATGTTCTTGGGTTCAAATGCTGTGTTTGGCTTGTGCCAACATGTCTTCAGTTAGTGTGCCCAAATAATTCAACTTTGGAGTTATCTGTCCAAAGCACCGCGTTCCTGAAGTCCGACTCTAAGGCTTGCTCTGATGCTTTTTTGGCAGCAAGGGCTTCCTTATTGCACACCTCCCATGGAAATCAAACTTGTTTGGTCTCTTTCTGATGGTAGATGCTGCCCTTTGACATCAACTGTGACATTTTAGGGTTTTTGGAGACTTCTTTGTGCATCTTGCGGTCTGCTCTAGGGCTGAACTTGCTAGGACAGCCTGATCTGGCCTTGTGGGGTGTTGTTTTAAACTTTCTCTACTTGTAAATTATCTGGACAGTGGAACGGCTGTTTTATATGTGTAGATAGATCAGTTTCTTCCCTTATTACTATTAGAACGTTCACATGTTAAATATATTAAAAATAATTCTCCTGGGGTGTCCTAAGGTGTTCATGTGTCCCATTTTTATCATATGACTGTATGAGGAAATAAAAAGTGACATTCTGCCATTTTCACTTGTCCTACAGGCCATTCCAAAATGAGGAGTGTGCTATCGCTGCAGTCCAGATCTAAGTACAAGCTGTTTGTAAGCTATTCAAACACAAACAAATTCAATAAAACTGAACTGCATCCATAACTACAGCAAACCCTGGGAATACTGTCTTACAGCATGTGTCATACGATGCTCCCATACATGCTAAAACTATGTGAGACAACTGTGGCAACTCTAAGGCTCTGTTTTCACCCCAGTGACTTCCTTCAATCTCTCAACTCTGGAGCACTGCAATAAAAAGCCTCACCTGTGGGCCTGGGGGCCCTGGAGGCCCAATCTGCCCCTCCAATCCTTGAGGACCCTGGTGATGACACAGACATGTTGTGGCTGTTAGTCATCAAGCACTTATTTTGTAAGACTTTAAACATGAAGAAGGATCGTCTGAGAGTAGGAGCACACCTGTGGTCCTTGGGGGCCAGGGGAACCTGCAGGTCCAGGATCTCCCTACAAGGCAAAGCAGAAAATGACTCAGTCTGCTCTACTACACCATAGATATTATAACACAGTACTTCATGCAGTGCTAGAAGAAACAAAAATTGCAATGGACGTATGAGAAGCCTCACCCGTGAGCCATTTACCCCCTGAGCGCCAACCAATCCAGTGAAACCAGGAGGACCCTACACAATCAAAGAACCAGGAGGCAGATATTGGCTTGTGTATCACTGAACAATTCATATATTGAGTTGTTAAGATACAATAAGTCCCAATGTTTATAGATGTCCGATGTCCCTTCGAATGCATTCAGCTGCTTTAAGTTGCACCTATTGCTGACATAGAGGACTCTATGGAGCAGATAAATATGAACTTATGGACACCATATATAATGCCACGTGTGGGCTAGAGGGGTATAAAGCACCCCAGAAGAGAAGCTGTATGGAAGGCTTACAGGAGCTCCTGGTGGACCTGCTGGGCCCTCCAGTCCATCTTCCCCCTGTAAAACACAAAAAAGCTAAATGAAATAAATATTATTTTGTAAATGTTAACAAATGTTCAGTGTATGAGAACTACTGAGACTGAATGCTGCTTTGGGTTCACTCACATCTGGCCCTGGAGGCCCCTGAGTGCCATCAATCCCCCTGAGCCCTTGGGGTCCCTGCAAGTAAGAACATCAGTGTCATGAGTCAAAGTTCTAAGGATACAATTCAAAATCACAAACAGACAGAAACACACACTGGGAGTGGTCAGTGTTTGTTACACCCCTTTATTCTAGCTATGATGTATGTTACCATAATAATACCAATAAAACATATTGGTGAGATCAGAGACTTACTTGAGGGCCAACAGGACCAGGCTGTCCAGGGACTCCTTTGGAGCCCTTAAAGACCCCAAATCACATGACAAAACACAAATCAAATGTATTTCACATTGACTTTCGTAATAATACATTAGACATAAAACATTAATCACACAACCACTAGAGGGCAGCAGTTTCCAACTAAAAAACCTTTTATACTTGTAGGTTATGAGTGTGCAGTTGTGGCATGAAGAACTTTTATAGGTTAATAGAAATATTTCTTTTTAACAGTAGAACTTACCTTCTCTCCAGGTTCCCCCATTTCTCCACAGGGACCCTCTGCTCCGATAAGTCCCTGGAGGAAGGATGACACAGCTCAATTAAGCATTAAATAAGACCCACATGCTCCAATCATTCCACTTAAATGTCCTCTTACCTCATCTCCTTTTTCTCCAGGGGTGCCAGAATCTCCTCGATATCCAAGAGGCCCCTGTTCAAGAGCAAAGATGGAGATGCAGAACAGTGTGTGATGGAAAATGTAGTGTCAAATTCAGTGTTACTGAACTGAGCAACATCACTCAGATCACAAAGGGATGCACTACATGTCAAGCATTAATGCAGCTCATGAAGTAACATAGTCTTTACCTGTGGTCCAGGTATCCCAGGAGGCCCCTGATTTCCATTCAGACCATTTTCCCCATCTTTGCCAGGAGTCCCTGGTTTGCCAGGTGCACCCTGAATGCCAGGGTCACCCTATTGCACAAAAAGACCACAAAGAGCATTTTAATCAGGGCACTTACATTGTTCTTTGCCAACCACAAGAGCCCTCATTAATCCTGTTAACAGGTGCTCATGACACAGGAACTCTCTAAGTAATGTTTGTTTGTTGGGGGTTGAGCTCATGAAAAGTTTCAACTAGGGCTAAATATTTATATTGGACTGATATTTATATAATATCATTAATGTAAACAGAGCGGGATACGGGCTGAGTGATATATCGATATTTATATCTATATCGGGATATAAACAGAGTGGGATACGGGCTGAGCGATATATCGATATATATATCTATATCTGGATATAAACAGAGCGGGATACGGGCTGAATGATATATCGATATATATCTATATCGGGATATAAACAGAGCGGGATAATGTGCTGAGGATATATCGATATTTATATTTCTCTATCGGGATATAAACAGAAATGGATACGGCTGAAATGATATATCGATATTTATATCTTATCGGATATAAACAGAGCGGGATACGGGCTGAGCGATATATCGATATTTATATCTCTATCGGGATATAAACAGAGCGGGATACGGGCTGAGTGATACATCGATATTTTTCATCTATATTGGGATATAAACATAGTGCGATACAATCATATAGAGTTTGTAAACAACGTTCTGTGGAAACCTTTTTTCCACTCCATCACTCTGTTCCACCCCTACTTTTAGCTCCTCCTCTGCTTTGCTCCCTTCCACCCCATTCTAGCTCTCATGTACACACTATGGAGGGACTTCGACTTAATTTGTATAAAGAAGAAATGAAGACCAAGATATTTAAATATAGCAAAAAAATGGAAGAAAGGTTTCATTGGGAATCCTAATTTTTTGACATTAGATTTTTTAAAGCACTTATCGTATCAGATATCAGCCCTTGTTTCAACTGTAAAATGATAAAGAGAATTATTAATAACCTTCCTGACATGATTAGGAAAGCCTTGGCCACTCAAACCACTTTATTAAAATAATACAGTGCATATATCTAATCTGTCCAATCTATTATTGACAGTACTGGCCAATCTCTTATTAAGGGCAATAGGCATTATGACCACACAGCAGACCTTTTTTTGGTCAAATTGCTGTAATAAAACCTCAGCAAAACCCATCGTTGGCTGTTTGCACTTATTTCCTTTATTAAAGAAAGGAAAATGTGAAATGCTGATTATATCCACTGGGTGGCAATGATAGCAATAAAATTATCACTGTAAGCTGAAAAAAACCCAAGTATATTGTCATGATGTGTCTCTTCAGACGTTTACATTAAGTTACACAGGCAGCTGACATTACAAAAAAATTCATGGCATGGCATGACAAACTCTAAAAGCCTTCAAAACAGTGCACTTAGTTAAGGAGGTCAATTGAAAAATGGCCTTAGTACCTTCAACTGAAGAACCCAGACAACCTATATTCAACCGACATATAAGTAATGCGTTATGTGTGATGATCTAATATATGATCAAGAGCAGTGTTTCTCAACCCTAGTCCTAGAGGCACCCCTACCCTCCATATTTTAAAGCTTCCACTGCACCTGATTCAACTAAGTAGCTCATTAACAAGCCCCTCGGGGTTGCAGGGGTGGGGTAACACTAAAATGGGTGGGGTAACGCTAAAATGTGCAGGGTAGGGGTGCCTCCAGGACCAGGGTTGAGAAACACACAAGTTGTATGGAGTGTGTAGCTATTCAGCTCATTAACACACACTGAAGTACTCTATAATAATATATCCTTACAGTAAATCACTTACAGACTACACACAAACTGACAAATGTGTTCAGTTGTTTTTCTGTTTCTGTTTCTGGATAAATAGGTGTCTTAAACTGTAGGATCAACTCCAAGTCATGTTAAAGTAGTTCCTACTGCTGTGAGCTTAACGTAACACACACGACACCGGCAACAGAGCAAAATCTATTCTGAAACAGAGATACGCCAGTTTATGACATATAAAAGCCTTCTTCCTGTTTTTGTGGTATACTACTTCTTTAACAGTGGACTGTCCACCCAGTGCAGCGTCAGTTCATCTGAGGTTTCACTGAGGCACCATGTGTCACCTTCCTCCAACAAAAACCATAATGGAGATTCCAGACACCACAGCTCTTGTTTACGTTGTTGAAGTTCAGGATCCTGAAGGGTGGAGTGTTTAATATCTTCTGCTGAAGCCACTCAGCTTTTAATTGGCTCACAGCTTGAGTTTATGAATAAATAAAAGCATGACATATGTGTAATAGCTGTGTAGGTTCAAGATATGACAGAATAACATTAAAAAGCTTATAAAATTTTAAAAATGACACAGTAAATGTGATTTCAGCCAAAAATCGCTGACCAACATGAACCGTTAAAGTATCTAGTGGTAAAATTGATGAGATTATTGTTGCTGTTCTAATGTGAGTGGGGGAGAAAAATAGATATATAATAGATCAGCCTAAGCATCTTGTGTACTGGCTCGTCTTTTCATTACAAATACCGCATGACTGTAAAACAAGAACGTGCAAGAAGTAACATAAGCTCACCATGTCTCCCATACGTCCTGGCAGTCCTCTCTCTCCAGCTTCACCTGGTTGACCCTGAGTGAGAAAAGAAGTATAGCACGGTTTAAGATCCAGGCACTGAAGCACTGCATACATTATAAAGCCATGATATTAAAATGTACACCATTTTCCCTTTACTCCCGATATAATTCATCACAAGGCATACAGTGCATCCGGAAAGTATTCACACCACTTTTTGCACTTTTTATAGTACGTTTCTTTTGTTCCCTTAGCCTGTCAATTTAAGTAACTTGGGAATTCCTTGGAAATCCTTTGGAATTTCCTCCAATCGTTTGGCGAAAGAAGAGAATGGAATTGAACAAGACCCAGAAGTGGCCAAAGGACCTGAAACGAACTGCTAGCTAGACATACTAAGGTGATGTTTGCCTTGATAACACTTGGGCATCAGTACTGGTAACGAGTGCTCTCATATCAAGCTGCTGTCTAGTTGTGTTGGCGGCCATATGCCACCCAAGTGTTAAGCAGTGTGTGTTGTGTGAGTGTAATTCCAACGTAGTTGACTTTAGATGTTCTTTGTTGGTTACATCATAGTCAGGGGTTAGAGGCATATTCCCGTCAAATTCTGTAATATATGTAATAAAGCTTGGTCTTGTAATCTTTGGTGGTGTCTTGTGTCGCTCCTATAGTGTGATTTGTATTTACTACAGTGGTGTAAAAGTGAATTACAGTCCCCGTCTGTAGGGGGAGCCCGGGAGCAAAAAATATCAATGCTTAAATTATGCTACTTAAACTTTTACTATCTGCATTCCTTTCCACAGGGTCTGTAAGCAGCTCCCGTGTACTTCCTATGAAGGGAACTTCAGTTGGTTAAACCCTTTCAGTCTGAAAACCCTGCAATGATATCACACCGTGCATTTGATTTCTAAAGTAACTAGCAAACTATTGAGCAACACCCATGTATCATATTATGTATGTAATATGGAAATATACGTTTTAACTCCAAATACATGATGACTAATAAGAACATCTTAAGGTCAGCTTCCCGTGCACTGATAAACCGTTTTTAACTACTCTCACGAGGTCTGAGGTTCTCTTTGACCTGAAGGCTTTCACTCCCTATGGCCCTAAAATGCCCAAATTCCCTGTGTAGTCTGGGGTGATAGCAATGCACCTACTGTGTAGCTTAAATGGCAGTTAACAACAACATCTGCCATCAGATCATTGATGACCTTTCTAACACTGAAGAAAATCCAAGCTTCAGTGTATCTGTTATTCCTGTTCTTAACTGTACAATGTACTTGATTTTATAGATATACTGTAGGCGAGGTGTGATCAGTACAGAAATGTGGTCTGAATTTCTAATTGCTAATTCAGTAGTAGGTTATAGTACATTGCATAACTTAAGACAAGAAAATCATCCTGTCTTTTTCAAAAAGACCACAATAGCTCTGCAACATAACCTCTACCGCATCTTACCTGTAGGCCTGGTTTTCCCATCTCCCCCTCTGGCCCAGATGGTCCCTGCAATCTCTACAGGCTCACAGAGAACAGATAAGAGTGAGAGAGAGTCCATATTCCAATACGTCTATATCTGTCATTCATCAGAGACCTATAAAACATATACTTACAGGCCAACCCGCATACAGCAGCTGGTAGAATGAGGTTTGCTGTAAAAACAGAAAAGGAACAAAAAGTAAATATGAAGAGCACATTTCCCATCCTCTGACTGAATTATAGAACTACTACACTCGAGCTTTGTGTCCCGATTTCTCATTATTACGGCATGTACACCGAATACCCCATTTCCAGTCAGAGCATGCTTGCATGGCCCAGTATAAGTGAGGAGATGCTCTGTCCATTCTGCAAAGCTACAGGCTGATTGATGGGGTTACACTGACCCTGTTCTTGCTATGCCCCATCAAACAGGGGAAGTTAAAGCCCTTGCCTTTTGTGCTGTTAGTGACCTGTGACCTACTGCAACCAAGCACTGACAGTAAAACAATTCTCTTCCTCGTCTGAATCCATTAGGAGGGTCTGGTGGTACAGTACACACCAGTTCAAAGGCTGGGAGTAACAAATAGACCATTATCGCAAGACGGGAACGCTCCGCTTACTCAGACAGCATCTTTATTCAATCCCAGGCCATGCTGTGGGAATTTGCTCTGCGGTAACACAAGGTGCAGCTGTGCAGTGACGGCTACATGAAAGACCTGAAGGATGGAGAGTGGTTGAGTGAGCTGGGCTGAATCAATCTGGGGGCAGCTCATCAGAACAGCACTGCAGACTAGAGCAATGTTGGGAGTCAGTCAAGACCTGTCTGATGTCTGAAGTTTGCTTCTTTTTTTGTGCTGAAGGATAATGTACCTAACACATAATAGAGAATTTGGGAATGTGATGGAAATTCAGTGGCCAGAATTTAGTAAGGCGTGGGAACAAGATTTTGAAATCCAATACTTCGTTCTTGGTGGTCCTGGTTTTCCAGTGCAACCTGGATGGTCGTCTGGACCCACGGTACCCTGAGAGATCATTTTTAGACAAGATCTTTCAGGGCCATACAATATTTCACACCATTTTTTTAAGCCTTCAGTAAATGTAATTATTCACTTTGATTTATCAGATCTTTGGACACATGCTTTCTCAAAATAAAATACTTTTCTACAAGTTTCACACGATTGCTGGATGCTTAAACCCTTGGAGGAGATAATTCAGTGGCCAGAATTTAGTAAGGGAATAAGATTGTTAAGTCATGGCCACGATTTAAAACCCCCCTCCATACTTTGCATTGCATAAACCCGTACAAATTACATTCAAAAGGAGGCGCTGCTTCGTACTTTGAGTGGAGACACCACAGGGCAAATATACATCCTGAACAATGGGCTGTCGGGGTTAAAACCAAACAGATGGCAACCCTACAAGAACGAGGCCTTACAAAGTAATTCCTGAGCCTTACTGAGTCAAGGTCACAACTTATATTCATGTGGGACGTCACCTTAGGGCCTCAGTAGTAAACCAAGTTGGACATGTAATGTAATGAAAATGTAATGTTTAAACACATATTACATTATATCTCTCTTTATGCAGTGTTTCCTATTTTCCATAGGAAAATGAGTCCGATCTCATTACGAGGAACATCAATGGACTACCAAGAAAGCAGCACCACTAGTCCGTTTGTTGAGCATAAAGACAGAGCAATCAGGATTTAAATCCCACCCACAGAAATCACCAATAAGTCTACTAAATAAAGACCAATCAGGATGCTGCTACCAAAGTGTAGGAGAATCCCATGAATCATGGTGGGGGAGGGAAGAGGTGGGATGTCTGATAATGTGGCAATAAGATGGACAACCTGTTGATTTTATCCATTTGAAGAAATATAGGTCGTACATACAGAGCTATACAGTCAGTGGGATGTAAGCTTCCAGTTCTTGTTAGCTTTATAAGCGTTATAGCTTCAGGGGGCTCCCTGGTGGTTCAAGTGCAGAAACTTTGGAGCTATCATTCAGCAATCACAAGTCTGATCCATGCTGATGCCACAACAATCCATGGCAGGGAATTGATCATATAAATGACCTTTCTCTGCTCCATCACTCAGTAGTTGTTAGCTGACATAACACAATTGACAGATAGGGTTCTCCGCAAAGACTCATCTGTTCAGTGTCACTGCTGGAACAGCTCTAGCTAATTTGTAGAGCCGAGGCTGAAAAGGAATGCGGGCAAAAACTGACAGGAAGATTATGGCCAATTATTAAAATGCACTTGAATATAGTGAGAGAATATTTTGCTGACGTTTCACCTGAAAAACAAACCAAAACCCAAAAGTCTCGTTGTCTTCAGACAATATTTCAAGCTTAGAAAGCAATGGTTTGCTGATCTGATATGATGCGATAAGAAACTGCAGACACACAACAAAATCAGAAAAAAAGAACCCTGACTTACCCGAAAGGCAGCCCAGTCCTCTGCAGTGTTCCTCCAGAGATAAAGACTGGGCAGTCCTGGTGGCCCTGGTGGTCCTGGCTTTCCAGGGCGACCTGGATGGCCTTCTGGACCCACGGTACCCTGAGAGATCGTTTTTAGACGTGTAAGATCTTTCAGGGTCGTACAATATTTCACACATTTTTTTAAGCCCATACCCTTTTCACTTTGATCAGACGGTGTTTCACACAACTGCTGGATGCTTTCAAGTTGAATTCTGTCATTTGTTGCAGACCATCCTAACGTCACATTTACACCAACAGCCCACTGAACAACTTTGCTTGGAAGCAGACCACAGATCTCTCTCTCTCGTGTGTACTGGAGTGTGGGTGGAGTGTTTCCAGCTGTGAAAACGGACTGAACTATAGACAAAGCTCAACAGATCCACACCAAACAATCGTAGGAGTCTCTGATGATGTAGCATGATCAAACCATGGCTGGTTCCAGATCCAGCCTAAAAGCAAATGTCACTTTGAATATCACTGATAAATTGCATTGACAGTACTGGCTCGAAACACAATAGACGAGTCGTACGTCACTTTCCTGTCACCTGAACGACCACATCCCCTTTTAGGTGATACTGATGTCATACTTATGTCCCATAATGGAAATAGTAGTGTCACCAGGCCTTAAACATACTGCAAGGCACTTCCCCAAAAAGCAAAGAACAGCAAAAAGAGATATCTATGGTTTCAGGCCATCTGCAGAGAGAAGGAACTGCAGGGCTGGGTCAAAATCCACACAAGGACTCTGGGGCAGGCAGTTGGAACATAATCCTGGGGTTGATTTTGACTTGCTGGGCCTGAAACACCCACCTCTGGTAAACCGTCGGACCAGTTCAGTCAATACGTGAACTTCTGTGGCAAACACTTCATCACAGGTCAGCTAATAAAACTAAAGTCAGCAGTTCTAAAGACAAAAACAGAGAACTGAATGCTGTTTCTGCACTGAAAGAGCAGAACATGGAACATAGTGTAAAACTAATGTTTGATCGTATTAAAATGTTTAGCTTAGTAAGATAGATAACAGTCTGTTCCCTGAAGTGATTTTATGATTATCATCACAATAATCCGAAATCAATATGAACCTGATATTTTTGGCCACTGGATGGCGACATTCGTCCCCTTTGACGGAGGCATGCTAAAAGGACACTCATCAGCCACCATTTCTTTAATGTTTGTCTATAAAACAGTGCCGATTGACCAGTAGTGATATGATGTAATTGTTACAAAAAGGAGTGGGGCATGTTTGGTGTCAACAGAAGTAGAAACAGAAATAGTATAACATGTGATACAATATGATTCATAAATCAAGTGTAGAAGTACCAGAAGCTGATTATGTGAAGATGTGGAGGTGTTTATCCTCATTTCTTCATTGGATTTTATGGGATTTGATCAACTCAAAATGAAGCTGTTCTGTCTCACTTTTTTTTTTTTTTTAACCACAAAGAGGTTCTGTTGTGCTGTGTGTACTGGAAGGAGATATGCAGTGTGTCTTGTTATTAAACAAGCTCCAGCTGAGAATAGTTAGTATGCATCTCCAAGCTCAGTGTGAAAATGAGCCTTGTTGGAGTAAAAGGGTGTTTTAACATGTTTTCTCACCTCGTAATCCCCCAGTAAGAGCTGCCAGGGGTATAATATGTGATCATACCGTTATCATATGAAGAGCTGAATTTGGGTGGGTCAAAGCTTGTGCTGTGACTAAATGAAGCGTGCCTCTCGTTACTTGTGCTTCTCGCAAATCAATATAAGTATATGCATTTCCACCCTTTACATATCTGGTCATTAAAACATTCAGGGTATCTGATGATGCGTTTATGATGTTTCAAGGATGGAAACTTAAAAGGAGTTATTTAAGTGTTATTAAAGACTCTGTTAAAGACAGATCTTGGCTTTATATGAATTGATCATTCAAATAAACACAAAAAAAAAAAGATAAATAGACTACGACTTCTAAAGGCTACACAACCATTTAGACTGTTTCTAATAAACCATTACTAATCTGAAACAGATGCTCAGACATAATTATCAAACCATAGTTTATTCCAAATATACAAATATGGGATGAGTAATATAGCCCATAAACATCACTCATTAATAGTGATTAAGTCATTAAGTCGTTCAGCCATGCAGTAATCTCATACTCCCCTGGCAAGTAGTGACAAGCAATTTCATAAAGCAAAACCAGCCCAAATGTAGCCAAGGACTGACTAACGGCTTATCTTTGCAACCTCTCCTGCTGGCATTTGGACTCGGGTGCAGACACAGTGCAGATGAGAGCAGTCAGTGAGGATCATGACAGGTCACAAAAGGTCAGTGCTCACAACCAGAAGCACATGAACTTTTAAGTGAACTTCAGTGATAAAACAGAGCTTTGGCCTCAGGGACCGCTCTCCATGTCCTAATTCAACATGACAGCACAGAGACTCTGGCAAAACACACTCTGGTCATCCTGACTGCAACCACCTCTTCTTACTTTTCCATCATTAAACATTTAGCAGGGGATGCCTGTCACTCACCTTGTCACCTTTCAACCCTGGATAACCCTCGCTGCCAGGACACCCCTAAATAAAAAAAAAAACAACAAAAAAAACAAGTTTATCACGGTCATATTCAATCATTCCAACAACTCATGATGAGAGTGGGTAATATGGAAAAAGACATTTTCACAATACACACTGTCATGTAAAGTTAGGACACCCCATGGACACCTTTTTGAACAAAATACAAAATAAATAAATAAATTATATAATATTTTATATATATATATATATATAAAGATATTTATATTTATTTATTTAATTTATATATATATATATATAAATTAAATAAATATAAATATATATCCGTGTGTGTGTGTGTGTGTGTGTGTGTGTGCATGTATAATACATATGGTTAAAATTAGAATCAGCTGCAAATGATTAGACCATCAGTAGAGAGGACTTTTCGGAGGAGGCTATTTTATTTAAATCTCAGACATTAGTTTGGTTTGCTCTTGACTGTTGAAGTGAGTGGGATCACCATGGCCACTCTCTGAGGCCTTCAGGAAGAATATTGCAGATGCACATGAGCCTGGGAAGGGATTTATAAAGATCCCAAAACAATTCGAAATCAACCATTTCACTCTCCAGAACAAAAAGGAAATAATTTACAAACATATAAAACAACTGACAACATGGCCAGGTCAGGTCATTCTGGCAAGTTCAGCATAAAAGCAGAGCATATGATGTGTAAAGTCTCCACCAATCAACAATCGAGGCCACATCAAATATAGGGAATCTATGCAAAGGTGTATGAGTGGGAGGCAAGACTAAAAACTAACCACAGAAGACGTTCGGCTACCTACCCACATACCATGCAGGCTAGCACTGAGTGGACAGAGAGGACAGCAACACTATCCTTTAAATAATAATCACAATGTTCTTATTACAGCACTGCATCATCATCACTTCATCATTTTCATTCAGATACTGAATGTTTTCTGACTCTACTACCAGGAAGGAATGCATTCACCAACAGAACAGATCAAGACCATCACATACCAGACAACTTGAGCTTGTCGTCAGTTTGAACCTGAACATGAGCTTGCATATAGAATGTCCATTGGTACTCTCACCTTGGTGCTTCTTTGCTGTGTCCGGCAGCCTTTAACGAGGCCAGGATGCTGGATGATCACCAACCCCCACCCTAATCCCCAACTCAGTCCAGAAGTATTGAATGGGATACCATCATTCCAGGGAACACAGTTCCACTGCTCAACAGCTCAGTGCTGGGGGGCTTTGTACCCCTCTAGTCCACACCTGGCACTAGGCATGGTTCTAACAGGTTTAGGTTTATCTGCTCAAGAGTCTTTACTCTATCGACAATACGTCTTTATAGGAACGAGACAAGCTGTGTGTGTGCATTTGCACATTTCTGTCAGTAATTGGTGCAACTTAAAGCAGCTGAAAGCATTCATTAGAAGGGGTGTCCACAAAGATATTTGGACATATAGCATATGCATATATATATATATGTATACATCAAAGAACAATTTAAAGGCTGGTTCTACAGACACATAATAAATCTAGTCTGAAACTAAAGGTCAAAGTGGGTGTTAACAGTATAGTTTAGACTGTGACCTGCGTCTGGAAAAGCAGGCACTAAAAGAACAGGTTTACAAGGTCATCCTCCCCAGAGTTTAGGCGGTCTTCAAGTTCATAAAAAGATGACCCTGAAAGGCTCATTAACTGCACCACTAAGAGCCCATCCTTAATCTTAGCTCACATTTCAACATCCAAACCAGCACCCTAGATCCACTTCGCTCTGAGGACCCGGGATCTGCACTTTACACGCACTTATATGCTGTTTTCTAGGCTTCATAATTCAGGATCAGACTACAAGACTACAAGTTTCCAACTGAATTCAATCCCAGTTTAAATGCCAAAGCGGTCTTCCAGAGAAGATTCCAACTGATCAGAAAGAGGGGGTGGGGCTACGACATGACTGAGCCAGATATTGGGTTATGTAAGAAAATGAGAAGGAAGGGACTGTTTGATCTCTTTCTTTGCTTACACAGTGCACAAGGTCCTGAGAAGGGACAATCAACACCAATCCATACATTTTTTTATTTGGGCTACTGTCAAGTATTTTGAACAACCTACTATTGTACCATTACAAACAATCAAAAATCAAAAATCATCAAAAATCTTGCAATTTTGAGCTCAGAAACACTTTAGATGATCATGTGTAAAGATGTTTTATTTATTATAATCAAATTTTTTTTAATTTATTTATGAGCAAAAAAAGTTTTATAGATTATAAGCAAAACATACGCAAATTGTAAAGTAAATTGTAAAGTAAAAACATGGTCAAATTCATACAAATATGTCAATTCTGTTCATTTTTGCACCTCAAATGAAGACACATTTGAGTAATCTAGGATCTCCTGAAAATACCAATCTCTAGCATGTGTGACTCTCTCCTATAAATAAAGTTTTGGCAAATAAAAGTACGTCCAACTACAAAAACATCCAACAAATTTAGCCCAGGATTCTAAAACAGACCAGGTCTCGACAAAAATGTCCGCTCTGTTGTTCTGGACATAAGTCTGCGTCTTTGTCTCCTCCCCAGGCCAACAAAAGCTTGCTTAGAGTTACTGGACTATCGACCAGCACGTTCAGAAGCATATCCTCATTGAAATATCGTGAAATCTGGGTTCAGGTGAGGTGAATGGTACAGACGGGATGACACACCCCACCTTAGACTGTAACACATCCACACACACACACACACTGTTTTTCTGGACAGCAAAGAAGTGCAAACAAACGAGCTCATATCTGTAGGCACCTCTAAATCCCTTAATCCCTAAATTACAAATCATGCGCATAGAGGAATGCACACACACACACACACACACACACACACACACACACACACACACACACACACACACACACACACACACAAACACAACCAGCGACACCCCAGGACTACCCAGGACCTCATGGCGTGGCCTGAAACCCAACAGCATTCCCAGTAAAGTGTGTGTGTGTATGTGTGTGTGTGTGGGGAGGGGTTGGGGGGGCTCAGGAAATGACTGAGCCGGCTTGTCTTTTCTAATGGCAAGCAGGGGAGGCAGCTTTAATTACTGAATCTCTTCCTACTGCTTGCTTTTATTCGCAGCTGGTGGGGCATCTTGTCTTCATGTTGCCAGCAGCAGGGCTGACTCAGAGCTGCACAAGAAGGAACGGGGGGGGGGCTCTAACAGCTCTGTGGCCCTGGCGCTTGGCCAGGTGGCTCCATATGGTGCTGCATCTGCTCCTGCTTCTGCTGGCCATGCCTCTGCCTCATAAAGCAGATAAGCGAGGCATTTTGACTGGACTGTGCATTTGGGTCCCATTCTCCCTGCAGCCAATCAAAGAGGACTGGACAGTTGTGATAAAGACTTGCTGAGTTTTCTAAAGCTTTAAAAAGTTGAAACCTACACATGCTGAAGGAGATCAAAGGCTTGAATCAATGTCCTCATATGCACAGAGTCAGATGGAAAAGCATTCAATATTAAGATAGGCCATGTGTGTGTGTGTGTGTGTGTGTGTGTGTGTGTGTGTGTGTGTGTGTGTGTGTGTTTGCGTGTGGTTTTAACAAACATATGAAGGTTAAACTGCATGGCCGGTAACCCCTGGAGACCATAAACCTTAAAGTTACATAGAAAGCCTTCTCATGGAATTATGTTCTCTGAAGTGATGGAGCACCTTCAAATAGAGTCCTATCAACTAAACACATACAACTGAAGCAAAATGAAGAAATTAATAAATAACTTAAAAATGATTTGTAAAATGTCATTAGAATATCAATTCTGTGCATTTTCTATTATTTAAATTAATTTGGCTAAAATTACAGCATATCAAATTCAGATGCTTAGAACAGGATTAGGGATTTAGAGGAGGCTCGCTTTTTAAACTTCAGACATTAGTTTGGTTTGCCTATGATTGTTGAAGTGAGTAGGATCACCATGGCCAATCCCAAAGAGGTCTCAGAAGCCCTCATAGACCCATTTGCACCATGCCTAACTTCAATATAAGGGGCCAGAGGGATATTGACCAACACTGAGCTGTGTTCAGTGGAATGATGGTGCTCCATCCAGTACTTTTGAGTAGGCGAGCTGGGCATGAGGTGGGGTGATGATCATCCAACATCCTGACCTCACTAATACTCTTGTTTCAGAAGAAACAGCAAATGAGCATGCATCTCAATACATTGGTCTATATAGTGTATGTCCAATCTCATAAGAAATCCTTAAATACTCACTGGTTCCCCACGGGGCCCCATTGGTCCTGAAGGGCCCCTGTGGCCCTGATAGATCCTCCCATCTGAGCCTTTTATCAGGCCTCCTTCTCTACCTGTGAGAATCACAGTGCCTTTAGAGATGTGGGGAGTGCTGGGAGTTGAAGTTCTGCTCTGTCTAAGGTGTCCCTCACTGGTTGTGCTCAATGGAGCCTTGGTGGGTACTTCCACCTCCTTTAACAAGTTGGTCTCAGTGCCCGTGGGGGGCTCCAGGGGGCTTTCTCCAGAGGGCTTTTTTGAGCTAGAAGGAATCTTATCATCCAGATTGATAATATTGTTATCCACAGGCTTCTTCGGAAATGTTTTATCATGTTTGTGCTTCTCGGTGGTGATGTTCTCATCCAGAGTCTTGGAAGTCGGGTCTTGCTTCACCCCTTTGCTACCTTTAGCATGAGGTATCTTGTGAAGTAAGCCCCCATTTTTGGACAGAGTGCTGGGGTCAGCCAGATCAGTGTTCTCATCCACCTCAAAGACGTCCCCACGACTAATGGATCCCGGCCTTTTGGAGCCTGTTGGGAGTGTCCCATCTCCTCGAACAAGCCCACGTCTCCTTAGACCCTTCACATAGACATGTAGACAAAGAGCAAGAAAAAAAAGGCAGCGTTACTACAATTTCTGTTCCATTCATGTCAGATGCAACAGCAAAAATGTAAGACCAATTTTACCACAGGCAGATTAAGTCATCATCAAATTAACATTAAAACCTTATAATAAAAAAGTGAATTCACTGAATCTAAATAACTGAATGAAAGATAATTCATATGATTGATTAATTGGGGCTCTGAGTGGCTCTGCAGTCTAATGCGCTAGCACTATGAACGGGGGATCCCAGGTGAGTATCCTGGGTCGTGCAGCTTGTCCTCGGCAGCCGGAGTCTGGAAGAGCAAAGTTGTCCATGCTCTCTTTGGGTGGGCTGGAGCTCTCTACCCACATCCCCACGTCACATGATGCTGGCAGACACACAGGTGTATGCTACATGGGAACTGGGGACCCAGGATTTTCCTCGGAGTGAGTTCGTGCCCAGCAATGATGCAATGACGGCAGTTCGAAAAGAGCTTCACGTGCACTGGAGAAAGCATGTGCTTGTCTTTACTGGCATAGTGTCAGTAGCATCGTATGTGATAGAGGAGAGTCCTAAAGTGTTGGGAAAAAAAGGCCTGTGCTTTGTTCCCCAGTGGTGAGGACTGAAGGACTGGGAGACTGGGAGGCAGATGCTGTGGTGCGTGGTTTTGAACTAGAACTCAGGAAATAAGAAACAGTCGTATCTCCACTAAAACACATGCACTGGGGTGTGATGGGTGGTGTGTTGTCATGCATCAACACAAGAGACCAAGGAAGACTCATGTCTCGCTGCTGTACTCCCATGTGTTCACTGTTTATTATGTGGTTGAGTGGCTGCATCAGGTATGCGGTCACAAACATTGAGCATAGAGCTCACGCTGCGTTAATGCAACACTCGACCATGTAACAGTTTCATTTAGAAATCCTTATTTGCCTGGGTTTGCCTGGAGTGCTGAATCAGAGGTTTTAGAACAAAACCAGATGCATTACATACAAGAATGTTCCTTTAAAGCTGTGGTTTTGCCAAAAGTCTAAGTCACATAGTTTCCTCTCAAAAATACTTGACCATGTAAGGCATGTATAGTCACCAACAATAGTAAAACTCATTATATGTGGCACAACAGATAACACCACCAGACAAACACCACACCATGTGGGAGACCATGAGGTTTGATTCCTAGTCTGTGTTACACCAATAAGAGTCCTTGTGCAGGACTCCTAACACTACTCTGGCCCACCTTGTAAGTCGCTCTGGATAAGACCATTAGCTAAATGCCATAAATATAAATATTCACACACACACACACACACACACACACACACACACACACACACACACACACACACACACACACACACACACACACACACACACACACACAAACGTGACAGTGACTTCAAAGAGAATATGGTGTTCTTTACACTGGAGTGCAGCTTGTCACTTCCAGACTCGAGAAGCTAGTTATTGGAATGTGGGTTTGTAAGGACATGGTTCAGCAGTTTAAAAAGCTGGGTGTGAAAAACATGGAGATGTGGGAAAGCAGAAGAGGGAAAATTGCTATTTTATTTTATCTGTAAGACCTGAGAAAGCCTAACAAAGGGAAGCAAATGAAGGCTCAATTAAAAAACAAGGGAATGGCAACTCTGTCTGGTAAGATTTTGGAATAATGGAAAAAGTATACTATAAAATGTGAACCATAGTAAACCAGTCAATGGAAGCTGAGCTTTTCGACACCATTTAAGGTTGTGGAAATGTTTAATTTTCACTTCTAACATTAACATTAATATTTTCTCATCAAAGAATAAGATCAAATACTGCATTAATACAGTAAATAGATTCATTGGCCCAAAAAAAATTCTAACAGGGTACAGGTTTTCATTACAGCTGCATTTTCATTTAGCTGCATTATTCTCACAGCTCCAGGGTAAAACTGAAAATCCAATCTCAGACCTTGTCAAAAACATTTGGATTAAGTAGAAATGAGATTTTTTGACTCCTAATTTATTTCATTTATTAACTACTGTACCCACAATCAACAGCTGAGCTGCCATGGATCATTGCTTGACCTCTGACTTTTCTATAGGCATTTGCAAATTCAGTGCAATTAAACAGTCTCAGTGGCACTTTGCTCCACTGCTGTGGCTCACAAAGGCCCATTCAGTGGCCTGGGCCTGAAAGTAGTCTGATAAGCTGTCATTTGATCTCCACCTGGCTGCAGAGGGCTGACGTCCAGCTTATCTCTCACCCTACAGACAGCCTGAGAAAACTCTGCCAAAGAGAGGCTGCCCACATGGACTCCCATTAAGAGACCACTCACTCTGGACCAGTTTCAGCAGAAAGTACATGTAGTGGCATATTTTGCCACCAGGGGGCCACAACTGGAACACATTGCAGCCTAGTAAAAACACCTGCTACACTCTGGTTTTAGATAGGGGCAATATGGCATAATTATAATGCCACAATATTTATTTTTCACATCAGGACAAAAATACAATCAAAAATAAAATGAACAGATTATAATTTTATACATTTTTCACACTGAACTGCAACAAACCTAATTAACTAGGACTAACTGTGCTGTAAATGTAATTAAACATACAGTTGTTCGGTTTTGTTATTTCTGTTGTTCCGTTCTGTTATTTAATTAATGAGTATATGCATTTTATGATTATTAAAGCATATTATGATTTCATGAATGAATATGTCATCCATCCATAAACATTCTTACCTGTTTCGTTCTGGCCCAAGACAGGAATACCCCCGTGAACTGGGCACCAATTGATTGCATGCAGTCTCATACAAGCAGGGATAAGGATTTTGAACACAAGGATAGCCCGACCACTTTGCACTTAAGTCCTCCTACGTACTGAATAATAGAGCTTAGTATGTAACAACCTGGGATTTTCAGGGATTTTAAAAGGGGCTCATTTATTTGTTATTATTATAACTTGTTCATATGCTTAATTCTTTGCTTGGTTAACCTTTAGAACCCTTAAAGGAGACAGTCACTCACATATACCACATTGTTATTTTCATGAGATTGAAGGCCAGGTTTGATCACTTATTTGTGCCTACAATGTTTTTTTTTTCTCTTTTATTCCAGCAATTAAAAAACACTTCATATGTAAAAACTGAAAATGCTATCTATATGAGATACTTGTAATAATTAAATTGACATTTATAATAGTCCAAATAAAATAAAAAAAACAACCTGAATGTTGATAATAATAATAATAATAATAATAATAATAATAATAATAATAATAATAATAATAATAATAATAATAATAATAAAAATAATAATGTTATATATGTATGTATCAGTATTATCTCTTCTCAGGACTTCAGCATCAGCCCCGCCCCCTCTCGCACATCAGTTGGAGTCTGCATGCATGTATATATGGACAGAGCAGTAAACATGCACTGGATTAAAAACTAAACTAAAACACACTTCATATGTAAAAACTGAAAATGCTATTTTGATGAGATACTTATAATGATTAAATTGACATGGATATTTATAATAGTCCAAATAAAATAAAAAAACAACCTGAACTTGGAGTCTGCATGCATGTATATATGGACAGAGCAGTAAACGTGCACTGGAAGGCGTGTTTGGCATTTAATCTGGGAGTTAATTTAAGTGGAATTTAGCTGTTTTCTGAACTGATAGTTGGGATTTTTGGACTGGTATAAAAGTTCTATAGATGTATTTATAGCACCAAATAAGGTTGCACTATTGTTATGAGTCAAGACCTCTTTTCCGTACTATGTAGACCCAAAAGACTTTTCCAAACGACTTTCCAACATCTATCATTCATACCATGTAATACATACAAGACTCTGCAATTTGAGATCTATAATCCAACAATGATTGATGTGAGCCTTCACTGATAGAACATAGATCATACTAATGACTTAAAAGCCTGAATAATGGAAAAAAGCAGAGAGTTGCCTAAATATGCTTAAGGCCCTAAGGCTACGATGTTATTCGCACAATTATACACGCCAGGAAGCCACCACCATGTCTGAGTGTGTGATTAAGCCATACTTTACATACAGGGGAATCAAATAGAACAACATGAGCAACATTTATTGGGAAAGCTTCATTAAGCAGATGTATTTCATCCACAAAAACTATAACACAGCTTATGGGTTATATATGGGTTATATATGGGTTAAATATGGGTTGCTCAGACTTGAAAGGGGACAACCATCATAAATCTGCCCACAGACAGAGGAATGCACAAGGACGAAGTTTAACTGGCTGTGTCTTGCAAGCCCACTGATGCAAACTATGGACATCATGCTCTGGCATTTCCAAAAAGGAGAACAGAATTCAAATAAATGTGATGTTAAGGCTAAAAAACAGGCAGGAGAAGAGTATACACACTGGCCGATTGTTCTGCAGTGCTCACAAGTCTGCACCAACAAACTTTTATGAAGAACGATTGCTCTCGTAGCACCAAAACTGTGCAGGCCTACGCAGAGAAACTGTGGAGAAATGGCTGGAATTAAAATCAGCTGTGGTTCTTTGTGGTGCAACACCATAAAAGTCTAAAGTACTCACGCTCTACACATACTGAACAGACAAGTTCTTCAGTGATTTATGTTGAAGTGGAGATGTGGTGAAGATTTCTCTCTCATTACCAAAACCTCTGTGACCCTGGCTCACAGCTTAACGCCAAAACCAAAAACCACCACAACCTTTAGCACATTCTCAATGGATGAATGGGACCCAGGCTGTGTGAGAGAGGGAGGGATGGAGGGAGAGCTCACATAAAATAAAATTAAATATCTAAATATAACGTCAATTTGTCTGCCACATTTACAGACCTAACACTTTCCAAAATCCCCAGGAAAAAAACCCCACTTTAAATCATGAGTTGAAAAAAAGATTCTTCTTGACTTTTTATACATATCCATGTCAATCAGTACAAATAACTCATTAAAATTATTGCATCTTTAGCTCAAAAACACCCAGCATGACCCGTTTACAACAGGATAATGTAAAGTGTTTTGAAGTTCTTAGCAAAAAGCCTAGGTGCAAATTGCAGGTGCAAGTAAATTTTTGATCAGTAATGGTCACATGGTCAAATTCATAAAACGTTTTAATTTTAATGTAAAATATTTAATTTTTACATTTAATAAAAGACAAGTTTGAGTTGCCTATGATCTCCTGAAAATATGTATCTGGTATGTGTGACTCTCTCCTAAAAATACTTTTATTGGTTTTACTTTTTACTAATTTTACTAAAATGTATTGGTGAATTTAAGTATATCACACTAAAAAAAACATTCCACAAAAATGGCCCAGAGTTCTAAAGATTAAACAGACACTAGGATTACTAGGATTATGTTTCATACATAAGAGTTTTTATCAATCCAATAACCAGCCATTACATAACTACAAATAATACTATAAATAATACAAATTGATACAAAGGAGAGGTTTGGAAATGTTTTAATTAACATTATTTTTGTATTAATATTATTTTTATTTATTCTAAAACTTTTTTACTGCTCTGTATCAGCTGGTATTTGAACCACTGCTGTATATTAAGTTTATTGATAATTAAACAATAATAAATAACCCAAAAGCTTTCAAACTGAAGCTGAAGACATTCCGAACATTTAAGAACATACCTTTGCTAATCTACTCCTCTGATGCTCCAGTCTTGTAAGTGCCTGTCCCTGTAAATCCAGTAGAATCCATCCCAATAAGAACATCCAAATCCTCATGGCCTCACACACACACACACACACTCACACACACACACGCACACACACACACACACACACACACACACACACACACACACACACACACACACACACACCACAAACCCTGAAGCCTGTCGGTTTCCACAACAGAGCACACTCTGTCGAGGTGAGATCAGTCTCACTCACAAAGTATACACTCTCACACCCAATGATATACCTGCCATCTATCCATCCATTCACCCCCCCCTCACTCACTCACTCACTCACTCACTCACTCACTCACTCACTCACTCACTCACTCACTCACTCACTCACTCACTCACTCACTCACTCACTCACACATGCAGAGCCAGGTAATACTGTAGTTATTATCACTGAAGCTGAATGTACCTGCAGACTATAATCTAAAAGGTAATCTTTGTACTGCTTTAGCTGCATTTTTCCACATTTGAACCCGATAATTATTTTCCACAACATCAGAATTGTCGTGTCTTCAAGGGTTCTGCAAACTGTGTAAAGTGATTCATAATCACAAACTCAGACATGTACCGACAAAAACAGGTGTCTCCATGAATGATTCCTACTCTGTGGACATGCTTTAAGCTGTAGAGTCTTAAAAAAAAAAGGTTCTTCAAGGCTCCTCTAATAAAGGCAATGGTTCTATGTAGAACCATGACAACTCCAAGAACACTTTAGATGCTTAAAAGGCCCAATGCCTAGTTAATTATTTGTGACGATACCCCCTCCTTTATTGAGAGGAACTTGAGAGGAACCAAGGTATGTGACATCATGGCCCACCAGGATTTTACCCAGTTCTCCCAATAGCAAGTCCATCACTCGGCGTGAGTGAGCCAATGTAAGGATTTGGAGGAGGACAGCACCAGTGGGGTAATAGGGATCCAAGTCAGATACCATTAGAGCAGGTGACATTATGATATCTGTAGGTTACTCTGATCCTGAGTTATGAAGCCTAGAAAATGACATGTACAGTATGTCACTCTCTGCAAAGTGTGGATCTAATGTCCTTAGAAATAAAGTACCTTAAGAGGTTCTTCCACACGATCTTGTGCTTTTAGCAGTCAGCTTTGTGTGTATGTGTGACCTTTGCATCTTTCTGTAGTTGCAGGTCCAGCATCAGCTATACAGATGGTGCTTCCTTTTTAAAAGAGTAATATGGAAGAACATCTGTCCAGACCATCCTGGTCCTCAACCATTCAGCTGTGTTAGCTTTTCATATTCATATTGGCTTTGATCGGAAGAAAATCTCCAGCATCCCACTGTAAAATCACCAGTGAGACTAACATGAAAATGTGTTCTCGTCACTAATAAAGTTCCACACATCCATTACAAAGCAATGAGAACAGACCTCATCTCAGCAGGTTTCAGATCTACAGCACATTGAATCAAAGCTTAAGGATCATCCAGACCCTCATCCAGACACAGATGATCTCATGTCTGAAGTAATGACAAGTAACCACCACAGCACTTCCAGTGGAGTGCTCCCACGGTGAGAGGACACACAGAGCTCAATCCCAGTTACAGGGGGGTATCAACAAGAGGGTCCTTCCTAAATAGCCCCAATTTACAATGCCCAGCTGTGTAATTGCTTCCAGAAATCTCTGCATTCTCTGAAGAAGGTTGTGGGTCTGTGACCCTGTTTCAGGTTTTTTTTAACACAGAGCATCGAGGGCCTCAGAGAACCCTAACTGTTCTCTGTGCTTAACACAGCAGAACCACAGACAGTGAAAAGAGGACAGCACAAGAAGCATTACAGCACTGTATGAGCATGAGAGAGAGAGAGAGAGAGAGAGAGAGAGAGAGATAGAGAGAGAGAGAGAATGAAAGAGGAGACTGACACATCTCTATATGACCTAATGTGATTTATTCAGCCTGTTTGGATCGTCTGCAGTAAATCATATCTTCAGAAAGGATAATTGTAGGTTTTAGAGACCTGGGACCGAGGGCACTGATGACAGACTGAGAGACTGATGGCCAAAAGATTGGCAGGCAGAAAAGAAGGAGTGTTAGAGCAACAGGGATCCCTGCAGTCTCATATGTATTTATGGAACTTTAAATGGGTGTCAGTAATACTCCACCATCAGGCACTGAAGGGGGGGAAACACCACTCTGTTTTTTCATTGGTCCTGATAATATATCCAGAGTTCCATAACACTGATTTAATGAACTCATTATCACCCACAAATGTCTTCCTTCTGTTCACCTCTTTATTTACAGTCACAATTGAAAATATGTTTACAATTTAAAAATCGCACACCAGGGTCACGCAGCTTGCCGTCGGCAGCCAGAGTCTGACAGAGCAAATGCAATGCTGCAATGCACTGTTGGAGAATGTAGAGTATATTTGAAACTACAGGAAGGTTGGATATCATGATGAATTTGCCCAACTGCTGCAATGAGCTCTATTACATGACTAAACATGATCTATTCCATTGTATATTTCAACAAAATATACCCTCACAAAGTTTGCTATACCATAAAGTAACCTTTTCTATTGTAAATAGTTTTTGTAATGTGTTGCTTACATGTAAAATCTTTAAATGTAATTCATTTGTTGTTCTTTTTTGGCAAAATCTCATGTTGTATAGACCAATTGAAATGCTTCAAAATAAATGTTCCAGATGAAAATCTTTTACATTGTCTTCCACTATAAGTTAAGGTGTTTTTTCATCTAATGCTTCAGTCCACCTGCTTTCTTTCCATTTTTGTGAGAGATATGTGTCCCTCAACTTATCCAAAAATGCATGTCTAAAGTTGTCAAAGGGAAGGGCTCCCATTTACAGCACTTATCTGACGCTCTTATCCAGAGCGACTAACAAGGTTAGTCATATTACAGAGGTGGGCCAGAGTAATGTTGCCCAAGGTCTCTTATTGGTATAGCACAGCATAGTTGCCCAGACTGGGAATCGAACCCCAGTTTTCCCAGGATTTCTGGTGTTGTTATCTATTCTGCCACACCAACCACTGCCTGATCATAATGACTGTTATTGAGAACAGTTAAGTAAACTGAAGATGAAAGATCTCCAAAAGGCATAAAGTTAAAGATGAAACACATTTCAACTATTTAAGCAATACGAGTGTTTTATTTGGGTGAAAAATGCACTCAGATAACCATGACCACGGTCTCAGACCTTAATTAGCTGGTTAGGGTTATGACCTGTTTACAGTCATCGTAAGTAAAGGCCAGGTGTTGCATATTTCAAAGTTTCATAAATACCCAGGCTGCTCTAACCAGGTCCCAGAAAACAGCAGACATGGGTTCTTCTAAGCAGCTGCCTAGCAGCCATTTGTGTTTTTCTGTTGACTTCATTCCTGCTAAGCATCAGTTTGGGGACGACACTGACACTGTAAACAGGATTCCTCAGCGCTGACTCTGGTCCACATATTTCATCACAGCTGTCCCACATGGGAAGTTCTTGTGCATAAGGACTTTGAGTGTGATATTAACACCTTCTTCCTCACACATCAGCAGTCTGCTGAAAGTTCTGCCCAAACACGCTCACTGCACACTGTCATTTGTCAGTTCTTCTGAGGTGCCATGAGTTCTGCCAAAGGGCATCTCATGACTGACTGTTTATGTGGATACACTGTTACCTGCAGCAAGGGCTTTGTTCAGCACTGAGGCTCTAGAAGCTCTAGAGACATGGGTTTGGCAAAGTTGCACATGCTTCCTGGCTCAATGATCTGCACACGGGGAAAGACGGGGAAATGACTTGTTTATTTCACGAGCATGATGGCAACAGTTGTGTTGGGCTGGTTGTCTTTTTGAATGTGTGAACATTAAGGCACAGGAAGGTTGAAGATACAATGCTCGTGTAAATAATAAAATTTATTATTCCTAGTTGCAGTCTGCAACTGATTCGACAGTGAGTTTAGTGCAACACACTGGATATAAAACAAGTAGAAAGTTCAGTTTAAGTAAAATGTATATTTGTTTTTTTTGTTTTCATTCATACTCATGCTGCTTGTAGCATTTGAGTGAAAAAAAAAGTGATTTTTCTGACAATAAAAGACTTTGTGCTGATAAATTAAACTGTTACTATCCCATATGTAAAAATTCTGCTCTGTTGCAGTTGAAACTCCACTTCAGTGGATGACAAAAGACAGAGGATTCCCTCTATTACATAGCGCTGGCTGATGACATTTCAAATGTTAACGGTCTCCTTGGTGACTGTAGTAATTAATGAGCCCCTTCTCCAAACACTCGTCATGACCTTATAACACTCAAAGCCCCTAATGATTCATATTTATGCCCCCCGATTTGCCACCCAGTATGGCCATCCCTCTGGGAAAGGGCACGACCACAGTGACCCATCAGAGACACCACAAACGATTTGGTCTGTTTGTCAAACTGGTAATGCAAAATGATTTATATTGAGAAATATATTCAAAAACCCATTGCCAACACCCAAATAAACTTTCCCAGCTGGGCCTCTACAAGTACCAGCAAGCAGGATTCAATGCAACATGAGCCCAACGAGGCTTTTTCAACATGGTGCTCATCCTCACTCTCCCTCTCTCTCCGCCTTGCAAAGGCATAAGTGAGCCCTTTCATGTGATTCATATTCCTACCAAATATTTATACATAAAAACAACAACATAATAAAAGAATGCATTCAACTGCACAGTGTCAGTGATTTTAGAGCAGATAAAGGAAAACTCCACTAAGCATTATTAATCACTTGTCCCAAATGCGGTCAATCAGATATGTGTGATATGCGAAATGTGCTTCTTTAGCTTAGAACAGGGGATGCTCGGCTATTATTGCTAACAAACTCTGCACTTATGCTGTCACCAATCCAGACTTTCAGATGTTTTCCACTCTCTGCTGAAACCAGGAGTCAATTTTTCAGAAAGCACGCAGAGATGATAAAAGGAATAAGATAACCTTTCATGAGTGTGTCAGTGAATAATTTCATGTGCGACATGTCCTTCCCAGAACTGCTCTCTGGGAGTGTAGCCAGGAGGAAGAGCATTTGTACATCTTCAACAAATCTTCAACTCCGCAGTACCATGTGCTGCTGAGGACCTGATGAGTGCTTGAAGGGGCTGGGGGAAAAAAAGGACAGCTAAAGGTCAGTTCATGCTACCTGACCTCTGGCCTGGAGATGCTGAGACGGGAAAGATGTGGGAAACCACTCAGGAACTATCCAGAAGGTCTGGAATTCAAGAGAATTGCTTTCTCTGAGCTTTTTTTTATGTCCTATGCCCAGAACCCAGAGAGGAACATTATTCACTTGATTACTGCTATGGGCCTAGAACAAGCCGGCACATCCTACACAGTCAAAATAATTACCCATTTACCTTAACATGGTGGTGTCTTATTTACAAAGAAAACTTTCAATATAGACAGAACTGATGTTCATAGGTCTGTCAGTGGATGAAAAAAGCTTCATTAATTCATTAAATGATGATTATTATTTAGACTGAAGAGGATTTGATGTGGCGCATGCTGTTCTGCAAGCACCCTGCCCCAAATGAATCATAGTCTGCATGCAGGTTGAGCATGTACATGTGGACAGAGCAGTAAACATGCACTGGGAGCTCCTTTGGTATTTAAACTGGGATTTAATTAAAGCTGGAAATTCAGTTTTCCAAGCTGGATTACTTGCTTATATGATGTCACGTGTCAAGGGTAGGATAAGACTTGTAGTTTGTTATGATATGTGTATCATGTCTGTAGGTTACTCTGATACTGAATTATGAAGACCAGAAAATGCCATGTAACTGCCCACAAAATCTCAGGTTCTAAGTCTTAAATATTCCACTGCAGTTACTCGATATTTTAGTCTCAAAGTGCACCAAAAGGGGCTGTTTAAACAATTCTGAGTAACCAAGGAACTTCAAAATTGGCTAAGATATATTAATTCAATATAAGTCCATTAGAGTCAGTGTGCCTCTCATTTGGAACAAACCTGTTTTTAAGTCTATGGAGCATTAAAACATTGGGCAACCAACGGAGAATAAACACTAATAAACACACTGCATGTCATGCACTACCAAGCACGTCCTCCAGGAGGGCCAGCTTTCAAGAGGTGTAACACCAACAGGTAAAACCTCCATGAATTTCAATTAATCTTCTGAATCCAAAACATATGTGTGTGCTGTTATACACTCTACAAAGCATTTCGAGAACAAGGTCTCCGTCTGGCTGACGGAGGAAAAAGAAAGAAGAGCTAATTAGGCATTTACCTTTGACCCCCCCGACTGTGTGAATGGGTGCGAGGAATGCCAGCAGTATGTGATTAATCAGCGCAGTGTGGAACTGGGGCATGCAGACTCTACTGGGAGCATATCTAAAGGAGACGGGAAAAAGCTAAAGTGGCGTAGCCGTCAAAGTCAGGCACCACAACAAAAGCCCCAGTAATCAAAAGGATATGTCTTAAGAGATTAAGAAAGAAAGATGTCGGCAGAAAGCAAAGCAAAACTGGAAAAAAAAGGTCTGGATATTTTTAGTCCCTCAAAGCCGACAGTCCATGATGAAATCCAGGTGATGGAACGGCATAGATGGGATTAACATGTAAACACACTGCTCTCCTCTCTTAAATGTATAGCACATGGCTGTAGATTAGATACTACAATGATCACGGCAGCAGACTGTAAAGCTGGATCAAAAAGAAAACAAATTCCCATTCGGGGAGGAAAATCTGTCTCTATCTGGCTCACATTCACATGCACTCATCTCATACACGGGACTGCTCTGCTTCAGCAACACCACAGGAAAGAGCTGAGATGGTACTGAAGATGTGTGTGTTCTAATAGTTTACGAGCGACAGGACCAGTGGAGATTATTACAGATGACTGATTATGTCTTAAACTGTAATGATTCATACATTCATTTATTTCTTACTTCTTCTGGGAAAAAGCTGATATTTATTTGCTTGTGTTCATGAAGCATCATTCATTCACATGTACCTGAACCAACTGCATACCACACTGACAGGACAGCAGCTTAAAGTAACTTAAAATCTTCTTCTTCTTCTTTCGGCTGCTCCCTTTAGGGGTCGCCCCAGCGGATCATCTGCTTCCATCTTGCCCTATCCCCTGCCTCCTCTACCGTTACACCACCCATCTCCATGTCCACCTTCACTACATCCATAAACCTCTTCTGAGGTCTTCCTCTCCTCCTTCTGCCCGGCAGCTCCATCTCCAACATTCTTTGTCCGATATATCCACTATTCCTCCTCAAGACATGTCCAAACCATCTCATCCTGGCCTCTCCGGCTTTATCTCCAAACTGCTCCACCTTCACTGTCCCTCTGATCTGCTCATTTCTAATCTTGTCCACCCCCAACGACAATCTCAGCATCTTCATCTCCGCCACCTCCAGCTCAGCCTCCTGTCTTTTAGACGGAGCCACAGTCTCCAAACCATACGTCATAGCAGGTCTCACTACTGTCTTGTAAAGCTTAAAGTAACTTAAAATAAAGTAAATAAACGATTTGTAGCCAATCAGGGAGCAGAGCTCATTAAATTCACGAGTCCACTGAAAAGGGTTTTATTCTAGAGCCAAAACATAAGGTTGTACACGGATGTGTGAAACTGCATATGGGCACTTTCCACCCTCCACCCACTTCACAGTCACATACCTTCTATCAGAGAACTTAAATAAGAATTTAAATACTGTATAAATACCTTATTTGGCATCTATAATGTATGCTAATGTAGTTGTTCAAGTGATAATATCTGGATCGATATTTCCAAAAGGATTAAATCATTTCACAAATGATCACAACTGAATATCTGGCTATTATCTCCATTCAGCAGTTGTTATTCGTATTCACGGGCCAGAAATCCTGCTAGCAGGAAGTATTTTAGGCCAGACACAATTCCACTCAATTGAACCATGAGGAAACATTTTTAAATCCAGCTCATTTAATGACTTGAAACTAATTTGGTTTGTCGTATTTTAGGCAAACAAACAAACACGAGCACTTACGCTGGCCTGCCCTCGGCCACATTTCTCTCTAGCACATCAAACACTCTACTGTTTTTTCCCGATTATGAGCCGCCACAAATTGCCAACTTAATGAAGCAGTCGTGTCTTTGTGGAGATTAACTGGGCGGTGTGGAGGATCTATTAGAGCCTTTCGAAAGTGCTCAGGCAACTTGGATAAATCAATAGTCCATTAACATTGACTAAGAATGAGCTCAGATCAGTGCAGTAAAACATGGACTCTGTACTTACCGTCAGTGCAGTGCGGATAGAGTCCCTTTCTGCTGGGTCAGATTTTGCCAGAAGGTCCTCCAGGTCATTTGAGGACAGCATAAGCTCCTGGTTTAAGCAAGAAGAAAAACATAAAAACACAAATAGTAAAGCTCGTGCCCATAATTGTGATTTAGACGTTATTGTGTTGTGAGATACATATACAGTATGTCAGAATTTAACACATAAGGGTCACATAAGTTTCTTGGCATGAAGGTTCTATGAAAGTGTTGATTTGGGCCACCAAAAATTGTTCTCCCTCACTGAGAGACATTTTTGGTACCAAACTATGGCCCTCATTCAGTACTTCTGTGTATATTTTATGTATTTAATTAAAATATAAATTAAAGCTTCTTTGACTTGTTGGCCTTTGGCTCGGTATGGCTTGTTTGTAGTATTCCTCAAGATTGGCTCACAAAACAGCCACAGTAATTTAGTGGTCTGGTGTAGGGGTTTGTTTGTAGTACTGGTCAGGACAAGTGGTAGTGGGAATGTTGCTGAAAGTATAATAAATGATCACAGTATGTTTAGTGGTCTGGAGTAGGGGTTTGTTTGTAGCATTGGGTAAAGACTGGTGGTAATGAAAATGATGACAAACGGCCACAGAAACTAGATGAAGGGATGTGGCTACCTGGTGTCAGAGTCTGTATATATATATATTGTTTGTTTTGTTTTTTTTATATATATATATATATATATATACACATATATAAATGAATAGAATAGAATAGAACTTTATTGATCCCCTGGGAGGGTTCCTTCAGGGAAATTAAGGATATACATATATAAATATATATAAATATATAAATATATATATATGCTTTGTTTTATATATATATATATATATATATATATATATATATATATATATATATATATATATATATATATATATGTATATATGTATTTTTTTTTTTGGCTTTGTTTTATTTATATATTTTTCAGATTATAGGTGGTGTAGTTGGCTCACCTCTAGGTCATGTGTACGTGGGGAGCGTGGTGGTTTGTGAGCAGTTCCATCACACCGCGGCACAAACACACCACACTGATCTCTGGCTGCGTCCGGCTCTCCCATGAAGAATGTCACCTGCTTCAGATCACCCTACAGAGGCACGACATATTCGACATTTTAATGACTAGAGATCTGAACCTCACATGAATGCAATGTACAGTCTTTTTGACTGGCACACCGGTAGACAGGCACTGATGTTACTTTGTAGAAATCTCTTTTTGCTTTGACAGTAAAGAAGTTTGTTTGTAAATTGTTGTCAAAAAGCCAAATTATATTTAGCGTGATTCCATTTATAGAAGCTGTAAAAGGAGAAAACATCCAAAGGGGTAAATACATTTTTAATACGCACTGTCCCGTAATCCCAACCGCACACATAATTAAGCTGTCAGAACCTTGACTGAGTTTATTTGAGTGTGTATCTAGGCAATGTATGAGTGTGTGATGACTATACATTACATGAGGTCATCCTTAAGCATGCTGCCTAGACTTCATGGGGTATTAACTTTCTCCCTCTAACATGACCAAAACAATTTTGGACTTCTCTGCAGCTGCCCAGGTCTCATTTTCATACCATCATTCATCTCTTCATTTAAATGTATTAGTTTAATTTTTAAACAATAAGGATTAAGAGACTGAACGAAACCACATTTAAAAAAACAAACAAACAATAAAATAAAATACAATTACAAACTATAAAAAACACAAAATACACATTAAATTAAAAAACATTATTCATGAAAAAGATTTTTTTTTTCCTTTTAAAGAGCCTCTATACACTGAAAACCCAAAATTCATGAGAAATAAACATGTTTGCGTGTCCTGTGACTTTGGCCATATCCCATGGAAGCTAAGGAATACGGCACTGAACTGTGGAGGCTCCTACATTAAATTTGGATCTAATTTCTGCCAGAATTACTTGCTTGGCTATCTTTACTTCTAGCCAGGTGTGTCGGTTATGATCATTACCACCCACTGCGCTGTCCGCTGTGGATGGTAATTCCTCCTACAATATATTTCTGGTACCCATGTGACACTGTGGATTGAAGAATGTCATCTTGCCATGAGCACACTGGCCAAGACAATGCCACACAACTTAAACAGGTGTGGGCGTTCTCAAGCTGTCCTCTGAGATTTACATACTGCTATCCCATGACTTTTGGCATGTCGGTGTAATTCCTTTCTGTATTTACTTATACCATAGTAGAATAACAAGAGTTTGGTACATGTAATGGACATACCGTGACCCTCACACACTGTTCTTCAGCAACAAGAAATCTAGCATAATCAAAACAGAGCTGGAAAACTAGCCAATACAAAACCCAAAAATGTTTTGTAGTCTGGATGCATCCCGATATTACATAGAACATAGTGTTGCTGATACCGAAGGGCAGCTCATCATCTCCAGAACCTTCTAGTTATGGGGCTATAGGTTGCTATGTGTACCAGGCCACGTGACTGCTGCTTATCCACTGCCAGTGTCCGCAGAAGGGGAGATCCAAGTCAGCAAGTGATAAAGCAAAAGTGAAAAACATCCAAAGCAGTGCACGTCTAAAATGCTAGCCTTTAACCATCCCTTCATCCATCACCTGCCGCTTGAAAAACAGGCTGGACTGCATCAGTTGAACCAAAATGGAACAAACATACACCAATAACCAAAGCCAGGAGAGAGAGAGAGACAAGACTAAGAGCAAACCAGCTATACTCTCTTCAGCTAACAGAATATCACACTCAGAAATCAGGCCAGACATGGCGCAGTGTGATGGAAGCATGCAGTTGACTTCAGTGTAGGGGATCAAAATGCCCCGACACAGCCAACTCAATTAATCGGGTAAGTCTCAAGCTCTTCAATTAAGTGCATCAGGAATGTTACGTACATGAGACTCCTTACAAGGGATCAATACTGCAGCCCCTGATGTAGGACAACGCTTATAATCAGACAGTTAAAGTATCTCACATCTGTCCCTGAATGTTATGTAAGCAGCAAATGTCCGTGTCAGCATAACAGGCTGCAACACTGTAAAAAAGCAAAGTCTCTATCTGGTTGTCCAGAGGGGACGACATGATGGGAGATATATATCATGCTCTTAGATGATTACAAATGCAGATGTTAGGCTTGTCCCTCATGGTACATGTTCTTATGCCCTTAAACCTTCATTCCTCAAAAACAAGCTGGGCTTTAAGGTCTACAGGGACAGGTCTGGGGATGTCTTCATGTGTCGTGAGGTGCGGACAAGAAACATGATGAATTACATAACTGTCTTCATCAATCAGTGTTAACAGGGAGTTGATTTAGGGCAAACTGTATCGAATGTAGCGTTTGTATCTGTGCAGAGGCGCTAGTGGTTTGTATGGGTTAAGTAATTTTGTCCAATCAGCTTTTAAGAAATATGAAGTTGGACTATGCGACTATAAATGCACTTGATAAGGTTTAAGGTTTAAAGTTGGCCCGTTAAGTTTTGCATTGGAGAAACAATGTGCAAAAAAAAAAAAGAAAGTCTACTTAAGATTGAAAGTGCAGTTAAATGTCAAACTGTATATAGTTAAATAATGAGAATTTGTTCCAGCTGAGTTTCTCATCAATATGTCCAAGACGTTTGGTACAGCAGACACGGGAAACGCTGGTGTTAGACATGTATACTGACAGTAGGGTATCAATTCCCTTTTTGGTGTAGTGAACTTTTCTTAATGCTAACAGATAGTTCATTGATTTTACAGCAGATATTGAACTGTCTTTACTGGGTTGAAAAATTTGGAAGATATCAGAAAACAAAATAAAGTTAAAAAATATTGTAGCATATTACTTTCCACTGCAGGGCCAAATGGTTCTGAAGAAAAAGGGTAACGGTTCAGGTGACTTTTCCACAGACACGGTTCGGCACAGAACGCTTACACACCAAACTGAGTCCAATTTTCTCGCCACAATTAGCAAAACATACTTGGGGCCTCAGAACCATTACCTGGGAGGACTTAAAGACACAGGAATTGGCTCCAAGGTTCTTGATACAACATCTTGGGGTTTTATATTCCAGCGCAGAACTATGAGGTTAATGTGGCTAACGCAGCATGATAAGTGAAGTAGATGGAACGTTAAAACGATACGATTGTCTTGTTCATCATTGTCTTGATTTTGTGTATTCTAAAGTAGTTAGTCCTGGGTGGGTTAGGAAAAGATAGCAACCCTTAAATCTGTCAGAATGTCAGAATAACCCTGTTATTGTCAAAGCCCTCCATCACGTCACTGCACCGATGCCAGGCAGGTTTGCCCTGCCCAGCGAAGCACCCACTGAGGAGCCTGTTGAAAGTGCTCTGTTGATAGGAAACTTGTGAAATGAACTTCCTTTAGTTAATGGCTCCAGACGTTAGCAGTTTACCAGGGGCCACACAGCCAGACATTAGTGGCTGATAGCCATTCCAAAATAGTCATTTATGTAGCTTGTAAACAGACAAAAAGCAGCAGAAACCGGTTAATCTGGTGGACTGTAAGACAGACACGTAGTACACTTTCTTCAGGACTGTGATGGTCACATGCTTTTGTCTCTGCTCTTAAACATTTCTATTATAAACATGGTTCTTTATGTAACTAAAAGTGGTTTTTGGCTTACAGTACAGTACTTACCTCAAATGGTGTCTCAAATCCCTCAATGATTCCCCCGACCATGACCAGTCCATCAGTGGTGATGCCTAGGCCGTCCTGGTAGGCCCAGTCTACACTCTCTGCCATGGTGCAGTCCACGTACAGAGCTAACCGTCCTGTAGACACACTCACTGCCACTCTATGCCAATTTCCATCAGACAGTACACTCACAGGAAACCTAAGGCAAAGAACACGAGAGCAAGCTGGAATGTATTTGCATGTGGAGAACAGAGGTTTTACTGCTGCTTTCTTTGTTTTGACACAATGTATTTAAGTCAATACCAAGTTAGGCTCCTGCATCTACATAACCCATCCAAGATGACTAACTTGCAGTTGAATTTCAAAGTATGTTTGTATAGCATACATCCAGCCAGAATTTTATTTGATCACATGTTGAGAAAACATATAATTCTACTTTCATGACAGAAGAAAATAACAGTCAGTTCCAGAACCAGTGTGAAAACATCTTCCACTTTTCAGCCCAAGCGGGTAATTATGCGTCACAGCCAAATATTAGTTCTAAGACAAATTTCTATTCTAAGTCTCAGGAGTCTTGTTTTGGTGAAAGTCATTCTATTACATCCAATCACAAAGAGATCTTTGTATAGAGGGAACAGGGCCTATGATACAGGTCTAGTCAAGACTAATCAATTCATGACAAGAAGAATGAGACAAAGAATGGAAAGAGCCTACTTTTATCTTCACAGTCCTCAATGTGAGCTCAGTTCAGCCGGGGTAATACAGTACTCTCTTGGCCTTGAGTGCGATGTAAAAAAGCTAAACTACTGTATTACATTTGCATCTAATAGGACACAAGCCGAAAGAGGAAGGCTGCCCAACCAAAGCCCATTTAAATTTCATTAGGCTGAGAAATGTCTGTCCAGCTGTAAGTACAAGCATTTACTCAGGCCCAGATCATTTGCAATATTGGTTTTGGGGTTTGTAAAAAAAAAAAAAGCCTTTTCACTTTTGCAATTATTTCAGTCTCTTCCAGGCTTTGAATAATTTTTTTTTTAAATAAACAAAAGAAACATTGTCTGTCTCCTTGTTGGAAGCTCTTTCTCAGCTGTTGTTTATATTCTACAAAGCTAAAAAAAAAGATTTTTCAAGAAGTCTCTTCTGAAGCAATGGCAACCCAAAGCAATGCCTGGTTAAAGGGTTCTTCACATTGCTGGAAACCATTTATACAGGGTTCTATGCTATGAGGAAACACACAATAAACCCTTTTCCCACACAACGCAGAATCGTTTTTGCTGAGAGTTTGCCTGATACAGTGAACGAATGTGCTGGTGAGATGAGCTGAGACTGACTCGTAGTGGCGCTGCTGTGTGCTGATGAAGGTGAAGGCATAGGCACTGATGCGGATCTGCAGGAGAATGTGTCCATCAGGGCAGAGGAAGGTCAGCAGACTGCGGTCATCAAGCTGAGAACTGCGCAGCTGTAGCAGCAAACTGAACTCGTCACCAAAGCTGAGAATAAAGCACAGCTCGATTAGGTTTAGATGTGAATACATATGCAGAAATAGAACGGTACACTGAAAGGTAGACTCTACAATAGAGGAAAGGTCGCGTAGGGTGACAGTGTTGTGCCATTTGATATTCTACAAGGTTTGGGGAGAAAAGAAGAACATCTACACAGACATTGCTCAACGGTACACACCACTGACTATGAACAGTGAGCATAAACACCCTGAGGGGTGGGATATCTCTACACAGAGTCTCTAAGAAATATCTCCATCCACACAAGACGCAAACACAGCATAAAAATGACACTCCAACACCATCATTTGAGCATTACAGCTTAGCAGGAGAAGAAGGAGAAGCTGACATCTCACAAAGTTTGACATTACACATAAAAAAACAGTCCACAAAGATGCCAGTAGCTTCCAGAAGCAGTTAGAAGCCTCTCCAAACATGGAGCCCATTTCATTAAGAAAGATCTTCTCAGTAGGTCTCCACCACCAGGTCTCCATAACTCCATAACAATTTATACCTGAAGAAAATCTCAACACACGTCTTTAACTATTTTTGCTACATAACTCAAGACAATAAGACATTTCATTATTAACATTACAAACACGGTAGCTAATTACCTTCTCAACAGAGACTGAGGAGGTCAGTTAGGTTGGAAATCCACTGTGAGGTTTACTGTGGTTTAACATTGTCCTTTATCCAAAGTCATCTGGGTCAAAGTCTTTCTTTCTTTCTTAAAAAAACCCTACTCCACTCTATTGTTCTCTCCTCACCTCCCTCCATCTCCTGCCAGTCCAGGGAATCAAACCAGCAGCCATCTAGTACTCCAACCCTTGGATCACGGCAAACCCAATACAGAGGACAGACAATAGAGAAGCTCCTCTCTATAGAAAAGTGCAAAATGCACTTTTTACAGTACAGGAACATTCAGCCTTGATGCCAGACTAACTGTCCAATATCGATCAGGAACAGGTCACCTGAGCATGACGGAAAGTCTGAAAAGATTCAGAAGGAAGGGAATTGCCCTATTACCTGTATCCAAACAACTGGCGTAGGGGCAGAGCGAGGGTGGAGTACTGCCCCACATGCAGAACTGGACATCTCTGGCCCTCCAGAGTAACAGAGGCGTTACTGCTGTTGGCCACCTGCCACAGCTGATCCAGAAGATTGATATCCTCTACGGAGAGAGAAAGAAAACAATGTTTTGCTGAAGAACACAGATGCCCAGGAAACATGGTGATTCACTTGCTTTGATTTCCCACAAGAAGTAGTTTAAATCACAACTTATCACATCAGCATAATAGATCCAGGCAACATCTGTTTCACGTGTGATCTCAGGTGCGGATGAAAGTATTGCCTATAAAGTCAGCATAAATAGTGGGTTCTTTTCCATGCAGGCCTTAACCCTTTTTACTACTCATTATTTGTTTCGAGGACATTGTGTGTGTGTGTGTGTGTGTGTGTGTGTGTGTGTGTGTGTGTGTGTGTGTGTGTGTGTGTGTGTGTGCGCTGCATGGTTTTACAGGAAATCAGCTCACTAAAGAAAAAACAAGGCTTTTTAGGCCCCTCGTTAAACGTTTAGTGCAACCTAATAAGTACAGCCGTGGTTTTAAATGGTGTAGTCATACCCCATAGTGCCCACCATTGTACCTGCCTCTTGGGTTTGCTCATTTCCTGCTGCTTCAGGGGCCTGTTTTTTACAATGACAGAAAGCATAGTATGTGTGTGTGTGAGTGAGTGAGTGAGTGAGTGGAAGAGAGAGAGCATATATATTCACACATTGTGGCTCCAGGACATGGTAGTAAAGGCCCATCATGCCCCACTCCTGTGCCCATGAATGCCGTACTTTATCAAATATGGAGAAAGTGACTCCGCATAAATGGCCATGAAAGGGCAGAAAACACACCTGCACTGAGTGATCAGCTTGAGAGTTGGGATTGGACTTTCACCACCATGAAGGGCCAGATCATTCAGACTACATGTCATCATGGTGGGATTTGTCGAACAGAGAGGTAACCATATTACATCACTACAACAGGCTCCAGCCTGAGCAACAGGTAGTATTTTGGCTTTGTTCATATTCACTGCATTCAGAAGGAATACACCAACTAACCAAAACATTAAGACCAGCTCCTTGTTTCTACATTCACTGTCCATTTGATCATCTCCGTTGAGCATACAGCAGCCCTTTGTAGTTCCATAATTCAGACTGTAGTTCATCTGATCCTCTACGCACTTTATTATCCTCTTTTCACCCTGATCTTCATTGGTCAGGACCCCACATGACCACCACAGAGCAGGTATTATTTGGGTGGTGGATCATTCTCAGCACTGCAGTGACACTGACATGGCAGTGGTGTGGATCAGGGCACAGGATGCAACTGAAAACACTACATTTCTCAATATCAACAGTTTATGAAGCAATAAATCTCACAGCCACTTTCACAGCCTAAACCACAGATACACAAACGTCTATTTGAGGTACTTTACAGCTCAGCCTCATTTGAAGAGATAATTGTGCAATGGTGTCAAATTAAATTGACAAAATTTAATTTTTTCAAAAAACAAACAAAATAAACTCGCATTACTTGATAGCTGCACATGTTTGGCAGGCCTATAAAAATAACTATTCAGCTTCCTATTCCTTTAAAGAGGACCTGCAGCACTTTTTATACATTACTCCATATATTCCTAACGCATGAACTGCCACAACCCTATAACCGTGATGGTGCAATGAAAACGCTTCCTACACAGGACTGACTTACTTTTATGTCATTTAATAAATCATAGCTATCCTTGGTCAAAAGAACAGATATATACACACTAAGCAGGAAACCACACTGCTGCAGCACCAGGTAGATCAATTAAAGCCGGGAAACGGCTTTCTTGTTGACAGCGTTAACAAGGGAAACTGGGGAAGGTTAACTAAGGATTCTAATAACAGAAGCAGTGGATGAAGCCCACTGATTTACACAGTGTGTAATGAGCTCTAAAAACACATAACGAGCATTCGGGTCTTTTTTCCATGAACATAACTACTCCTATAGGATTAGAAAGCTGTGTATATTCCCCCTCCATTCCAGGACAGGAAAGCACATAGAAACGACTCCAGTGTCTAACTGTCAGCACCTCAGTGGACACCCCTACATGGCTATGAGGCAGGCATTAGTAGTTACACGAAGATTAGGAGCTTATCTAATGTTGGCATTCACAAGCTAGACAATATACAGTAGACCATAATAACTAAAGGCACACGCCAGAAGCTTTATATGCTCATACATTCAGGTGCTGTCAAAAGTGGACGGGGGTCAGCATGGGCACTCTGACCAGTCTGTGGCTACACAGTCCCACTGTATGGTGGAAGTATTCATGTATTCATTCATTCCATCTAAAAACAATCCAGAGACACATTTAATCGACCTTAAATCCAATCCAGTGATGAGATTATACACATTCGGATTACAGTCTAGCAAGAAACATGAAAGATGATCACAGGATGGCAATGCAGCAGAAAAGAGAGAAGGAGAAACAGCTGCTCGGTCTACTTTCTGGCCTTTCCTGGATTTGTAGACATGCAGAACTAACATGCATGTTTCTGGAAAAGACCACAGAGCCATGTGGCTGTCTAATGCTACCATAAAGGGGATAACGCAGGCTTCCAGAGAGGCCACTTAGGATGCAGACTTGTGGGATTACCATACATTTCTAGTGAAATGAAAAAATTAAATTAGACTGTAAACATCAAACAGACCAACAAAGAAAGCCTTCAAGTGCAAATTGAACGCAATGTTCAGGCAGACAATATGGTCACCCTCACGTTTGCATAGTGTTCACTTCACATGCAGAAGACTACAGGGTGTCACAGTAATGGGAAGCAGAGGAGAATTTCGCTTGAACAAGAAGGTTATAAACCCAGTACTATATAACTTATATCCACCACCTTCCAAAGAAGAGTATCTGCATCTGCGCCTGAGTTAAACTAACCTTTACAACCCTATATCCATTGTGCAGAATAATTTTATACTCTGATGTACTTCTATTCACCAGAAATGTAAGTATGTATAGAACACATTGATATTGTTATTTCATTTCTAGGCTCTTCAAGTATGTCTTTATTTAAGAGTATCTGAATAAAGAGACCATGTTTTGATCTAAAATTGTGTTTATTGCTTATAACCCTGTTGGAAATTGATCATCCAGTAATCTGTAATGATTTACATAATAATAAATTCTTCAAAAAACCCTAAATGTCATGTATTATTTTGTTATTTGTGTATCATTGTTATCCCATCACAAGACTTGTATTCTGAAACTTGAACACTGTGTCAGAAAAGGAGAGCAAACAGCCCCTCCCTTCTTATTTTCATTCATAACTCAATATCTGGGTCAGTGACATCATTAGCCCCGCCCTTCTCACTGATCAGTCAGAGTCTGCATGCAGGTTGGGCATGTAAGAGCAGTAAACATGCACTGGAAGCTCCTTTAACATGTAAACTGGGATTTAATCCAGCTAGATTTCAGCAGTTTTCCAAGATGGATTACTCACTGGAAAGTTGTCACATGATAACGAGATAGGGTCAATCTTATTTGTTCTGTGTACCAGAATAATGAAACCTAGAGAACGGCGTGTAACCACAAAATGCGGCTCTCAGGTTCTAAGAGTTAAGGTTAGTTACTGTTGGTACACAAGTAAACCTTACCTCTCCCCTACAATCACACACACTGTCCCAACACTTAGGCCTACACCTCAACCACAACATCCTAACCATGTCAAACACCCACATGTCCCCAGTGTCCTCTTTTATGAAAACCAACCTAAACAAACGAAATGGGGGTTTAGAGAAACACGTCTCAAGGGAGGTTTCAAGTCAAATGGGCCCTTTACCAAAAACGGCCCAAACGGACTGACTGAGCAGCCTGAGACAAAGCACACAAAACTGACAATGCAAACATGCAAACCAGACGCCTGAAATCAGCGAGACTGCTGCCGGAGGGCAGGGCACGAGTCAGTTATGTTTCAAAACAGGAGGTCACGTTCAAAGTCACTTTATTATGACACGGGAGACTGGAGCTCAGGGTCACATGAAGCACATCACATCTGAACAGGTCTGCTGTTGGCTCTTTTTATTAGTCGAGCATTCTTGCAGAGGTCCTGCGCACCAGCCTGGGAGAGCGTGCTGTACACCAAGCAGAACATTCCTCACAGACACATCATGTCTGCAAGCAGCTTTCCCTCTGCACATACACCACACAAACCCAGCCGGGAGTGGGTATGAGGGGCGGGGCTGTTAGGGGGTCAGTTAAGCAGCGGTGAACCATTACACACACACGTACACACACACACACACACACACACACACACACACACACACACACACACACACACACATGCACTTTATAGCACTGTCACATATGTTTGACTAGAAATACTTGTTTACATGATATCATTAAACAGTATGTGATGGAAGAAGCATGTTGTATTAATTTAAGATTAATAAGTAGTAAATAAAAAATAATATTAATAAATCTGTGTCTGTTGTGAAATTCCAGGTTGTGAAATGGATGCTTGAAATAAATCTCTTCCCCAAAAACATGGTTTAGGGCTGCACAGTATATAGTTTCAGCATCATCAAGGAAATGTGCACATGTGCAATATCACAAGAGGCAAATTAAATCAAGCCCATCATGCTGTTTGATATAAAAGGAACATTCCCACTGTTCTCATCACATTCCGTCTGGAGGCAGATTTTCTCCCACCCAGTGTTGATATTTACTCCAACACTGGACACACAGAGTGCATTATTAAAATCACAGCAGGTCAGACCATGTGAAAATGCATGTACTCTTTTAATATCGCAATGTCAGTTTTTTTTTCAAACATCGTACAGCCCTACATCGGTTGATAGAATTTTGTTAATACAGATATTTCAACTGAGATCATGACATTTATGCGTCACAGCTGCTGCAGAGAGGGAGTGGAGGACGGACGTAATTTAATGAAAGAATGAAACCAAATTACAAGACAACAAGCTGGACAAAGTGTACGCTGACCTGAAACAAAAACTGTCTGAGACAATGGACCCTAAATACACACAGATGAGGTTGAGAAACACCTGGGACAGATCACATGGGCAGAGCTACACCAGTAAACAGGGCAGCCAAACAAGACAGAGACATTACAGTAGACCCCTCCCTGATGTGCAACAGCAGCCAACACTCCCAGAGCTGCAAACGAGAGGGACTGAAAAGCGATAAGGTGAGAAACAAACCAAGCTAGACATGGACAGGAGACTTTTTTCAGGGAGACCTGAAAAAAGATGGGAAACAGGTGACTGGAGGCTGGTTTTGGGAAACAATGACTGGGACAGACACAAGGATGTAAACAAAACCAAAACCAGAGACAGGGACTGCAATACTTGGACACAGGGACCAAAATGGGTACAGAACGAAAACACAGGCAGACATGGGCATGGACATAGTCTTAGACATAGGCATGGACATAGGCCTAGATATAGGCATGGACACAGGCCCAGGACTGGCCAATGTCTCTGGCATAGTTCACGGAGCCAAACTGGGCACAGCCCTGGAAGCCAACAGAGGGACAGACCTTCCACCAATCAGTCCTTGGTGAGACGTGAATGGCAATTTGTTCGGCAACCTCATTGGTAACATTACAATACGGTTATATTAATTAACAGGACCAAATGGTTTAGTAACATTCCAACTAATTATGAATTCACACCACTTAAGACACTATGAAGCATTACAAAATAATAACATTTAATATATTTGTCTGAGCTGCCTCAGACACTACAAACACAGTAAACGTGTATTTGTACTTGTTATACAACCACTGTGTTTATTAATCACATATTTAGCATATCTAAATTTTAGAATTTATATAAAACACAGCCAGTTCATCTACCACATGTATTGTTGTGAGGAACCACAGAGTACAGCATGCAATCCTGCATGAAGACATGGACGACACACCAAAGGCCTCACAGACATTGATGAAAGCAGGAAATGAACCCACAACCCCAGGACCCTGGAGCTGTTTGACCCACTACAGTACTAATTTACAGTACTGTGATTTGAAACACTACCTTTCATCTCTGTCACACAAAATGAATGTAAATCAATGTAAAAAGACTTAAGACCAAGTTATTTTGAAAACTTTTGAAAAACAGATCCATATTCACGTTCTATTAAAACATTGTTTTTGGCAATATGAAGTTTGTAACAAACAGATAAAGGCATAACGTTACACACACACAAACACACACACACAAACACACACACACACGCACTTTATAGCACTGTCACATATGTTTGACTAGAAATACTTGTTTACATGATATCATTAAACAGTATGTGATGCAAGAAGCATATTGTATTAGTTTAAGATTAAAAAGTAGTAAATATAAATAATATAAATAAATGTGTGTCTGTTGTGAAATTCCAGGTTGTGAAATGGATGTAAATGTTTTGTGCTTGAAATAAATCTCTTCCCCAAAAACATGGTTTAGGGCTGTATAGTATATAGTTTCAGCATCATCAAGGAAATGTGCACATGTGCAATAGTGGTACTGCAGAATGTGCAATATCACAAGAGGCAAATGACGTCAAACCCATCAGGTTGTTTGTTATAAAAGGAAAATTCCCACTGTTCTCATCACATTCCGTCTGGAGGAAGATTTTATCCCACCCAGTGTTGATTTCAGAACGTGAAAATTCATATACTGTTTTAATATTGCAGAAAAAAAATCTGCAATGTCATAATTTTATGATATTTAAGTAGAGCTTTAGTACAAATAAGTGAGTCCAAAATGACAAACATTAAGTACAGAACAGCACAATTTAAGTATATTAATTTTGAAGGGATATTTCATAGTGAATGGAATGTTATTACAACCTTATTTAAACCCACTTATGAGGGGTCTCCGTTTGGCTCATCTGTCTAATGATCAGGTCATGCTGCTTGCCATCAGCAGCTAGAATCCAAAAGAGCAACATTGGCCATCTTCTCTCTGGCTGGGTAGATGGAGCTCTTTCCCAGTGCGATACTCATCAGCCCAGGCTTTAGTTAGTTGTTGTATCAGAGCTGAGGACCCAGCACTTCCCTCAGTGCACGTTGGCTGTCCACCAATGATGCATTGGCAGCAGTTCGACAAGAGATGGTGGCTGCCTTTATATGTATCGGAGGAGGCATGTGCTTGCCTTCACCCTCCGAGTGTGAGGAACATCATATGGTGGAAGGTGGAAGTCCTAAGGGGTTGGGTAATTTGCACCCAAAAATAAACAAAACCCAAAATAAACACATGCCGTTTTCACCAACACATTTTTGGGAATTTGCTTAGTGTGAGGAAAATGGGAGCATCTCTATATAAGCGCATAGTTGTGAACAGTCCTGCACCTCAGATTCATGTTAAGGCCTTGAGTACAAATTGAAGGAAATTCTATTGGTCATGAGGCCCATTGTTTTACATTCCCTATTGTGGGTACTGTGGGAATGTAAGAATTCCCTGCATATTTAATGCCATGATCTTCAGACACCAGAGTCCAAAAACAGGGAATTATTTAGTAAACAGGGTTAATACATGTTATAACCAAGACTTTTATGTTGACAACTGATGAACAAGCCACAGATAGTTCACACATATGGGGACTGTTTTGCATGTCCTGCTAGTAATTACTGCATTTCTTTCTGGCCTTTCAGACCTCATTGCACTGTAATGTCTTAAAAAAAAAAAAAAAAACGATAAGCCACAATTGCATCCCTGGTGAAAACCCACTTCATAGTTACACATGCCCTTGGGCAGAGACCCTGATCATTCACATGTGCTTAAGCGTCACTCGGTTATGTAAGCACTATCAGACCTTTCCTCAAGCTGCACAAAGTGGCTCTGCCAAATGTGCCTGTACATCCCACGAAAATGACAAGACATAAACAAGACTTGACGTGAGGCATCAAGAATGATATAGAATGAGAGGCTGAGAAACAGAGAGAGAGAGAGAGAGAGAGAGAGAGAGAGAGAGAGAGAGAGAGAGAGAGAGAGTGAGAGGCAAGCTGAGACAGAAATATCCTGACTGTTGATACTACAGCTGTGTAAAGCAGTCGACCAGCACTTTCTCTTTTTGTTGTAGGAAGGGGAACCGTTCACTGTTCCCTGGTTAGAGGTAACAGCTCTTCAACAAGCAATGGCTTCGCAAACCATACACAGTAAGTGACGTCTGCGCAGGCAAGCTGTAAAGATGTGCATCAATCACAGTATGCATGTAAAAACAGCAAGATTTCAGTTAAAAAACAGTAGTAATGCAGCAAATTAGTATACAATGCCTACGATTAACCTTTTGTTTGATGTTTTCTTACTTGGACATACACATAAGCTCTTCTCCAAATGAACTGGAACAGCGAGGCCGATCCAGTTATTTTTGCTGTAGACTGAAAACATTTGGGTTTGACATTAAAATATTAATATGAGACATATGATCAATATTTCAGCTTTTATTGCCAAGTATTTACATCTGGATCTGATACACAGAACCCATCCATTTTTTCTGTGAGCAAAAGTACTGGAACGTGTGACTGACAGGTGTGTTTTCTTGTCGAGGTGTGTCCTGTTACACTGATTAGTGTAATAAATAGAGCTGAACGTCTGCGATCCGTTTCAGATTTGGATTTTGCCTGTGCAGACTGTGCACTCATAGTAAAATGAGTAACCAACATGAAAAGCAGACAGCTGTCTCTGGATGAAGCTGGGAGGTGTCGAACAGGTAGACCAAGGAAAACAGCAGCAGGGCTATAAAGAAAGACCCTGAAACTACAGTTAGTGACATCAGCAACACCCTCCGGAGGCCAGGAGTGAAGGTACTGTTTGCAGAAGACTTCATGGACATAAATGCAGAGGCTGCACCAGAAGATGCCAGGAGGTCTTATGGGCTGATGAGTCAAAAATGAACCTTTACTAATGTGATGGAAAGGCTAAGGTTTGAAAGAAAGGATCTGCTCCTGATCCCAAACATCTGTGAAACACAGTGGAGGTAATGTCATGGCTTGGGGTTGCATGGCTTCTTCTGGGAAGGGCTCATTAATCTTCGTTGATGATGTCAGTCATGATGGCAGCAGTACAATGAACTCAGATGTCTACAGAAATATTTTGTCTGACAATTTAAAGAAAACTGATTAGGAGATCCTTCATCACGCAGCAATATAATGACCCAAAACACACTCCCAAAACTACAAAGGAGTTCATCAGGGGCAAGAAGTGGAAGGTTGTAGACTGACCTAGTCAATCTCCAGACTTAATCCCTATAGAGCTGCATTTACCTGCTAAAGTGGAGACAGAAGGGAGTATCCCCCCAAAACAAACACCATCTGAAAGAGGCTGCAGTTGAAAGCCTGGAAAAACATCACCAAAGGATAATGCAATGGTTTAGTGACGTCAATGGGTCACGGGCTTGATGCAGTGGATTTGCAACTAAATATAGACCTTAGTCACTTTAATCAATCTGAAGTTCTTCAAAGTACTTGAGTAGTCCAAATAAAATAAAAACAATAAATGTCCTTTATCATTTTTATGCATCAGTATTATTCCTTCTCAGGACTTTTATACTGAAATTTGTACACTGTGTGAGCAAAGAAAGCACAGCATACTGGCCCTCCCGTCTTGTTTTCCTTTGTAAAGCAATATCTGTGTCAGTGACCTCATTAGCCACACCCCCTCTCACTGCTCAGTCCGAGTCTGCCTGCAGGTTGAGCATGTACACGTGGACATGGACTGGGAGCTCCTTTGCCATTAAAAATGGGATTTAATTCAGTTGGAAATGAGTGAATTTTAGGTGTTTTTTTGTACCCACTTGTAGTTTGTCACATGATTAAGAGACTGTTATGTTAGAGAGGGTAAGTTTGGTATGGGTATCATGTCCGTAGGTTACTATGTTCCTGAGTTATGAAGACTAGAAAACAGCATGTTACTGCCCACATATAGCAGATCTTGTAAGTGTTAAAAAAAAGGCAAACCTAGACCTAATATACCTACAGCATTGTTTTAGCAGTTTAATAATTGTAGCCTCATTGGTGAGCAGTTCATGGAAACGTCCATCCTGCATCTCTCAGTTCTCATGACTCATGCCCTCTCAAAGTCTGTCAACTGGGCAAAATGCCTTTGAGTGCATTGGAGAGACATGACCAGCAGTCAACGATCTCTCACCAATGATCTCTCAACCCTTTGATGGAGCAGCAGGGACCCAGTGTCTAATCAGACCAGTACTCGTTTTCATATCTGCCTGAGACAAAACTTTATCCAGGTTTTCAGCAATTTTATTTCGGTACATTGCTTTTTTGTCAATAAGTTTATATACAAAAACACACACACACACACACACACACACACACACACACACACACACACACACACACACACACACACACACACACACACTGTATCCTTTCAAAACAGTTTGTTTTGCTCTGTAAGTTCAGCTCAGACAGAAAGCAAAACTCCCATACAGACCCCAGAGTTCAGTGTTGGCTGTGTGGTGAGGCCTGGTTGTTGTGTGATTCATGCACTCTAATGTCGGATGACACTGGCATTGTGCTGATGGATTGCATATGTGGAGTGCTAAGGTATTGTGAACACTACATTGCACGCTTAGGTACTGTGTTAATGGATCACATGTGCAAACTGCTCTGCGCTGTTTCTAACTGTAGACACCATACAGACTCACAGCGCTGTGCTGCGGTTTACTGCAGGCCTGCTTGGGATGTTCATTCTCGAAAACTAGCATGAGCACAAATATAGTACGGGGTCTGATCTGGTTGCACTATCATGCTTCACGCAACAGACGAGCCTATAGATGTTCAGAACATGCGTCAGTACATCGGACTACAGCACATTTGTCTTCTACTGTGGCTCTGCACACACCTGAGCCTGATAAAACTGTAGAGTTTCTGATGATCTGGATCAAGAAGTGTGTGTTGAGAGCTGGAATGAAAATATGCTGGTTGGTGTGACACAACAGATAACATCACCAATGAGCCACCAGGTGGGAGACTGGGGTTCGATTGCCAGTCTGGGCACCAATGCTGTGCTACACCAATAAGAGTCCTTGGGCAAGACTCTTAACACTATTCTGGCCTAACCTAAATGTAACCTAACCTTAACCGTAACCATAACCTAACCCTAATCTAAACGTTACCTTTAACAACCCAACAACCTACTTTAATAACCTAAACGTAAGCTGACCCTTACCAGAACCTTAACCCCTAACCATAACTAACTTATCCTGACCTTTAAATAAACCCTTACCCTAAGCCCAACCTTAACCAAAGCCTAAATGTAACAGAATACTTACACTGACCTTAACCCTAACCTACATTTGACCTAACCTTTAACTTAACCCTAAGCCTAATCATAATCGTAGGCTAAATTTCACCTACCCATACACCAACTTTAATCAACAATAATAAATAAATATAATAAAACGAGCAAAAAGAATTAAGAGGAAAATCTGAAAGTGAATTCTGAACCTGGTCTGAGCTCAACACATATTTGAGAAATGAGCAAACCTGAACATATGACTCGACTCCCGCTGGTATCGGACCCATGTTTCAAGCTCTAATTGTTGTGTCTACGGTCTTGCTTAGCAGAAAGTAAAAGATTGTTATATCTAGGTATTTCAAGTGCAGACCTGAAGCTGTAGACACATCAATCCAACATACATTGAAGCCATTTGAATTATTCAAGTAGCTGTGTAATTACACCTTTAAATAGTAAAGCAAACAACAGTAATGACTCTCCAATTAGAAGGGTTAGAAGGCCTCATGTTGTAACACAATCCATCTCTGGCTGCATCTTCTACAACCCATGCTTCTTCACAGGAACAGCTTCTTTGATGTATCAAAGACCTACACACCCTTTCTTTCTCTTGTCAGAGTTCAGAGAAAGCTGGAGTTCCCTCTAGCTTGGCAGGATTGATGGGCTGTGATAGAGAGAGAGAGAGAGAGATGCAGGGCCCCTGAAGAGCCTCACTGAAGAGCAGGGGTTAAGGAACTACACTCATATCATATCGTCCCCATATGTAAACCTTCAGAGCTCTAAAGTCAAACCTCAAATTTTACTCACCTTCCTGCTTCTGTGTTCACATTGCATGTGAAGAATAAAACGGCACTGAGAAAATCAGACTATTGCTCCGGACACCAATCCAGTAGAGATCAGACAGTACAAGCGTAATCCATGTAAAAAAAAAAACCACCGCAAATCTGACATCACTCAAACAACGTCTAAACAAAACATCTAGAAGCTCAGTGGTTCTGATTATACTAAACTAATTACCAAGCACCTCAATTTCTCCAAATTTCCATAAATGAAGTCGTAAAAGATAACGATTCCCCTCGACTGACTATGTAAACCAAGAACGCAGATCAAAAAGTCCTATTTCTGCCTGACTGCAGTTCATGAAGAGCGTGCGGACTGATTCATGTTCTGAGAGTTAATTCCCCCGTGAGCCGAGCTGGCAGACACTGTTACAGTACACTGCGGAGAACTTTAATGGCTAACTCCTTTAGATATGTTCCCGACGTCTGAGGTCACACTGCAGTTTCTCTGTATTTACTTAATACTTCATAAATATGAAGCGTTTCACCACCTGCACGTTTAAGTCTGAAGGGAAGTGAGCCCGATATGAAGTCATTTCAAACTGACAGCTTTAACAGCGTGATGAAAACTCATAATTACCCTGTTCTCCTCAAATGCAGTCAATCAGCTCAGACATACCTGATGTCCAAGGTTTGTTTCTTTAGATTTGCTGTGAAGCTCTGAGTATGAAGATGACGTAGTCAGTGCATAAAGTGTGGCAGTGTGTTAGGGTATGTTGCATTGGTATGAATGGATCAGACACAGCAGTGCTGGTGGAGTGTTTAAACCCCTCAGTGTCACTGCTGGACTGAGAATGGTCCACCAGCCAGAAACATCCAGCCAACAGCGTCCTGTGGGCAGCGTCCTGTGGGCACTGATGAAGGACTAGACGATGACCAACACGAACTGTGCAGAAACAGATGAGCTTCAGTCTCTGACTTTACATCTACAAGGTGGAGCAACTAGGTAGGAGTGTCTAATGGAGGGGACACAGTGTTTAAACACTCCAGCAGCACTGCTTTTTCTGATACACTCGAACCAGCTCAAGATACACTAACACGCCACCTCCACGTCAGTGTCACTGCAGTGCTGAGAACGACCCACCGCCCACATTATAGCTGCTCTGCGGTGGTTCTGTGTGGTCAAGACCATGGAAGAACAGGGTGAAAGGAGGTTAGTGGACAGACAGGCAGGCAGGCAGGCAGGCAAGCAGGCAGGTAGGTAGGTACTTTATTGATCCCAAGGGCAGTTGAGGAAATGGAGAGGGCAAAAAAGTCTACAGATGTTGTGCAGAACTTTCCACGCTCCGCTTTGCAAAGCATTTCTCTTTTCTCTACACTGCCATGTGACACCTGTGCAAATGAAGGGAAGCACAGTAGCTACCCAACATGCATTCATTTAGGTAGGCATGTCCCAATCCAGCTTTGTTGCCCCTGAAGTTGATTCCGATCTTTGTGTGTGTTTTATTAATACAGCTCCACAGTTTACGTGCTGCTGATTTAATACTGAAGTAAAATTTGATTATGTATCCTTTTAATGTGTGTTCATCAGCGTTATCTCACTATAATACCCAGCATGCCTAATCTATCTGATATTTGCTCACTAGTATCCTGTTCGATGCATTAGCCTCATAGTTTCTGTGCACAATTAAAGCAGCAAACCTGGGACACCAAACATGTCCCGAATGATCTATTACATTAGGACTTAGGGGACAATTTTGTAAATTAGGTCTATCCAACCACGGCATTAAGATATCCACTCTATGCAGAAGGGCCTACTTCCAACAGTAAGAAAAAAGGGCAATGAGCTGTTTGGCTTCAGGCCTCTTCATCTGGACTTGCTCCAGCTGTGGAATCTGGGGAAGTGATCTGCCGCTGTGGCCTCCCTCCTTTGGATCACATTACTGTAATGGGCCAGGAACAGCAGATACAGCAATTATCGTACCGAAATGATGGCCAGCTGATGAGATAGAAGGTGGATAACTCTAAGCACTAAATGATTAAAGGCTTCCACCTGGCTGACAGAGTGTGCGGGAAAAAAGCCAATACGAAGAAATTCTGTTAGAGAATAAATGAAATTTTAGCCTGGTGTATGAAAGAGACCTGTGGTTATGTTTAAAAAAATGATTTACACTGTATAATGTAATAACCTATACAGTTATTACATCTTACACCACTTCACTTTACTGTCCTGCAATATATATATATATATATATATATTATATCCATTTTTCACAATTTCATTCAAATTTTATAAAATGTAATTTCAAGTTTTCTTTTTTTGTTTTGTTTTGTTTTACTTTTACTATTTACTATCAATTTGGCTTATAGCTCATGAAAACCATAAATCCAGAATATAAAAATATTAAAGCATTTTAATTCAAATTTGAACAGATTACAAACAGTATCAACTTTAAATCAAAGAAGCTTGAATTATATCTGTTTAATTGTAATGAATACAAAATATGATACTAGAGACAATGACAATATGACAATCTTTTCACAATATTATTATAATTTTTTTTATGCACTAATATATATGAGGTGTGTTCAAAGTTTTTATTCATGAAAAAAATTTGTATTCAACAATCTTGCACTGGTTTTCTTCAAGGTGGACCCCTCGTGCTGCTACACATATCTCCCAGCAGTTCTGCCAATGTGGGAAGCATCACTGGAGCGCCTCTTTTGAGATGGTCTGTGACTGCTCTGTTGAATTCTGCATGATGTCCTCTATGGACTGAAATCTGCTCCCTTTCAGGGGCATTTTTATCTAAGGGAAAAGCCAGAAGTCACACGGTGCCATGTTGAGAGAGTAGGGAGCCTGACAAAGCAAGGAAAGTGTATTAAATGTGACGAATGGACAGGTGCATTATTGTGATGGAGCACACTGCCCAGAGGTCCAAACGTTTCACAATGTTTCCTGGCCAAACACAAGACACCTGTGCTTCGTCATCTCCCTACTGAAAGGGAGCACAGAAGACATCGTGCAGAATACAAAGGAACAGCCACGGGTCATCTCAAAAGAAACATTCCAGCGCTGCTTCTGACATGCGGCAGAACTGCTGGGAGATGAGTGTAGCAACCCAAGGGGTCTACTTTGAAGGAGACCAGTGCAAGTGTGTGTGTGTGTGTGTGTGTTTCTTTTAACTTTTTTAAACATACTGTAAGGGTAGCAGTATGGGTATTGTGGTCTGGAGAATACAAGTAAACAAGCAAGTTCATTGGACCCTGCTCCTGTTTCACCTGGTCATTTTTTTTTTATTGTTAAGTGAATCACTCATGATGATACAACAAAACCGGCATAGAGGATGAATGTCAGTGGTAGCTAGTGTCCTGAAGCTATGAACAAAGAATTTGACCACAGTATACTTTGCTAAAGAGAACAACTGGTCAACATGTCTTCACCACGTCACATCATTTTGGTTTGGTCAGTACAGGAGAGACAACCAGTCTGTGAAACATCTCTGCCATAGTTCTAGAACATTTTCACCCTGAAGCTGCTGTGGCCCGTCTCTCTACTTAAGCTCATTGCCGTGATTGCACCACTTGCTTGGTTCTTGGAGGTCTCAGAAGGTCCAATCCGGATGCCGCTTGAACATGGCGACAGCTGGAGCACCCCTTGTGGTTGAACGAGGTATGACAAACAGAAAGATGTTGAGTTGATGGTTAAGAGAACCATTGCCTCGAGATGAGTATAGAGTGAATAACTTGCGGTGGTATAAAAAGTAGACCAATAGAAATGCCTTCAATCGACTTCAGCTTTGACTTCAGCTTTAGCTTCAGTTTGACATTTTGGAGATACAATATTGTTGGATTACAGTGACGTTACCATTATTTACAGTGACTGACAGGTTCAATCATTACATTGAAATCATGAAATATCCTCTCTATTGTTTTTAAACACAAAAATATGATCAACTATGTGTTAGGAACCTAAAGCTTCCACTAACTGGCCTGTTTCAGTGAGTTATGAATGACCTTATTTAAGCCTAAAGTAAAGAGAGGTTTATCCCATGTGCCATTATGGAGCTTTATTTTAAATTTCAGGCTGAATTCATTATATTTGAGCGCTGATACTAATTAAAATGATTTTCTTACTTCCTGTGGGTCGTCTGCCAGGACTATTTGATTTCATATACATCTCCGCTGACTTCCAAACTTGTCTCATTGGAGTAATCCTGAAGAAGATGCATGGCTCTGCAAAGCAGAACAGATCCGGCCCTTTTCTGTTCTATTTGGTTTAACCGTTGCTCATCTGGAAAACATGGAAGGAGGGAATGCTGTCCACACTAAGGGGCCTGAAGAAGGAAGGGGCAAAGTCTGGCTTAATCCACCAGAGGTTAATTTAAAGTATATACGGAAGTGGAATACGACCTTGTAGACAACAGTATCATTTCTCATCATATGTTAGCAAATGCTGACGCTGATGTGGAACAGCAATAACAACCTGCAAGGTTGTTGTGATTTTTCCATATGGGATACCACATGCTAAAAAGGAAAGACATTTATGATTAAACTTCCTTCTTTTCTTTTTTTCTTTTCATTAGTTTTAAGTTTTACACATCGGTACTTTGGGCCCCAACCTAAATTTTCAAGTTGTGTTTAAAAAATTAGAAAAAACTTTTAATTTCATTGAAAATAATTTGAAAAAAGATACATTATGTATTATTTATGTTAAAATCTGCTCCAATTTTACACATTGTACAATACATCAACTGCAACTACCTCTAATTTCTGAAAGGAGTTTTTAAAGGTAACCCTCATTTCTATCATAACCTTAGAAACAAACATCAACAGGGGAGAACATGTGTGATCATGAAATTTTCAGCTCTGGACAAGTGAGTAATTTAAACGTATGCTTCCTGATCATAGAATAAAGCAGGTTTGTTGGCATTACCAGTTATGCCTTTACGAAACATATTTACAAAGAAATACCAAAAGGTTATAATTGTCATTACCACAACATATCATTAGAACACAAAAGTGGTTTTGCTTTTTCCATCAGCAAGTAATCCGAGTGATATAATTACCACTATAAATTACACTGCTAGGTTTGACCTTGCAGTGACCATGCAGTATTAAAGTCATGAAGTTGGTCAAGTGAAGGTTCTATGAAGTGAGCTTGGAGGGGAGTACGTCTAGGGTGTCAAATCGTACTGTTGAGCCTTCCAGAGGCTGATGACCTGTGAAGAGCAGCCTTCTTCTCACTGCAGGACATCTACATTTACATTTACATTTACATTTACATTTACATTTGTGGCATTTAGCAGACGCCCTTATCCAGAGCGACTTACAAAAGTGCTTTGCTGTTTACTTAGAACATCCTTAGCTAGTAGATAAGGCTGGAATCTAGAGATTCCACACATTTAGACCGTGTTGAAACAAGTCTTTATGGAGTTAAGTACTCCTGAAACAGATGAGTCTTCAGTCTGCGTTTGAAGACAGTGAGGGACTCAGCTGTTCGGACTCCCAGGGGAAGTTCGTTCCACCATTTTGGTGCCAGAACAGAAAAGAGTCTGGATGCATGTTTACCTTGCATCCTGAGGGATGGTGGGTCAAGCCGAGCTGTACTTGAAGCTCGAAGGGCTCTTGGTGCAGCTCGAGTTTTGACCATTGCCATCATGTATGGAGGGGCTGGTCCATTTTTGGCTTTGTAGGTCAGCATCAAGGTTTTGAATCTGATGCGGGCAGCTACAGGGAGCCAATGAAGGGAACGCAGCAGAGGAGTTACATGACTGAATTTATGAACATTGAAGACGAGCCGCGCTGCTGCATTCTGGATGAGTTGCAATGGTCTGATGGTCCACATAGGAAGGCCAGCCAATAGGGAGTTGCAGTAGTCTAGTCTTGAAATGACAAGAGACTGAACAAGCACCTGAGTGGCCTCTCTAGACAGAAAAGGTGGAATTCTCCTAATGTTGTAAAGGAGAAATCTGCAGGACCGAGTCAGATTTGCAACATGAGCTGAGAATGATAACTGGTCATCCACTAATACACCAAGACTGCGTGCTTCAGCAGATGGAGTGACCAGTGAGTTCTCAAGGGAAATGGTAAGGTCAGGATGAGGACCAGTGCTACCAGGAATGAATAGCAGTTCGGTCTTGCTGGGGTTGAGTTTGAGGTGATGGGCTGCCATCCATGATGAGACATCAGAGAGGCAAGCTGAGATGAGACCTGGGTGTCGGAAGGTGGGAAAGAGAGGATGAGTTGAGTGTCGTCAGCATAGCAATGGTAAGTAAAACCATGAGAAGATATTACTTTACCAAGAGAAGTAGTGTAGAGAGAAAAGAGGAGAGGACCAAGGACTGACCCTTGAGGAACACCGGTGGATAGTCTGTGTGGAGCTGATGTGGCTCCCTGCCATGTGACCTGGTAAGAACGCTCTTCCAGGTATGATGTAAACCATTGTAATGCAGAACCAGTGATTCCAAGGCTACCGAGGATTGACAGGAGGATCTTGTGATCTACTGTATCAAAGGCTGCAGAGAGGTCGAGGAGAATTACAACAGATGATAGTTTGGCTGATCTAGCAGCATGGAGTTTCTCAGTGACCGCAATGAGAGCAGTCTCTGTTGAGTGTGCCGGTTTGAAGCCAGATTGGTTTGGATCCTGTAGATTGTTTTGATTGAGAAAGAGAGATAGCTGATTGTAGACAGATCGTTCGAGGATTTTTGAGAGGAAGGAGAGCAGTGATATTGGTCTATAATTGCTAATGTTTGAACCATCAAGAGTTGGCTTTTTCAAAATTGGGACCACTCTGGCAGTTTTGAAAGTAGATGGAACATCTACTTTCAAAACTGCCAGAGTGGTCCCAATTTTGAAAAAGCCATCTCTCTTTCTCACACCAGGGCCACTAGGAGGGCACTAAACATCATCAAGGACAGCATAGCCCCTCAACACCCTGCTGCATTTAGGCAGATGCTACACGAGTATGAAGTCCAGGACATCCATGAGGCTTGTGAATGACTGCGACACACTGCCCCTACCATCACTATGACTACACTTCACACTTTATGACTCTGAAAACGCTCTTTGCACATTTACTGGGACTGGGCTCTACGTAAATTCAATGATGAGGTGCAGGATTATGTTCCTTTAACAAAATTATTTAAATTGGCAAAAAAAAAAAAAGTTCATTAACATATTAGTTTCAGCTAAAAAATAAAGGAATAACTAATAAAATGAACAACCTCTTTTTGAACAAGGTGTTTAACAACATTCAAATACGTAACTGTTTAGATGCAGTCAAACAAGCCCTTTAGCATAAGTCACGAAACGTGTCCCTGTTTTAACTATTTAAGCCGTGTTGAAAGCAACCCTCCCTAATTGCCTGGCAGACCTTTCAGCACTGCAGATCTGCACAATGCTGACTTCTGTTTTTTCATGGAAAGGCAGAAAAAGGCAGAGCCAGTCAACACACGCCTGGGCCAAAGAACCGACTGGATAGTGTGGAAAAATAAGAAGGAAAAGCAAAGGGGAAACTGCTCCAGGTTAGCGACTGCATGGTTTATTGTAAGACTGAATAGAGGTAATCATGGGGTGAAGCGAGTCTGTGGCCATAGGCAAACGTGTACACCTGAACAAAGTGAGTATGTCAGTGCGCTGTCAAAAATCTGTCCTGTGTTCAGACACTTGCCAGAGGGAAGAGTGAGCAATACTGTCAGCTTTTTCAAAGGTAATGTCCATAACACACATGTATGATCATAAAGAAACATATTTCATTGGGTATAGATGCTTTCCCCTGATACAGCCTAATTATATAGAAGTAAAACGAGTGAGCCCATTCCACATGGGCTGTTGTCCATCTATTTCTCTGCATACGTTGTTATCCTGGTATAAGTGAATAAGACACAGCAGTGCTGCTGGAGTGTTTAAACCCCTCTGTGTCACTGTTGGACTGTCCACCAACCAGAACTATCCAGCCAACAGCATCCTGTAAGCACTGGTGAAGGACTAGAGGATGACCAGAGGACAACAGAGGAGATTCTGTCTCTACCTTTACATGTAGAAGGTGGAGCAACAAGGTAGGAGTGTGAGTGGACACGGTGTTTAAAAACTCCAGCAGCACTGCTGTCTCTGCCGTGTCACCGCATTGCTGGGAATGACCCACCGCCCACATAAAACCTGCTCTGTGGTGATGTGGAGTTCTTTTTTTTTCCTTGAGACGCACTCTAAACTCGTTTTAACACTGTAGTCTCTGAATGGCCATTGATACCATATATTTATTTGAATGTTTTTATTGTACCTTTAAGAGTATTACGTATAAATAAGGTTGAAATACTCTTTAACACATTATATCATCATTAAAAACAGTACATTCTAAACAGGCATGTATGAAATTAACACAGAATGTGAAAGTGTGCACCTCTAGTTATAAAGAATAGTGTGTAATTTTTGATGTATGTCTGACAGGTTGAGTGTGTTGAAGCCGTATAGCGTTTTAACAGATGTGGATGTTGGGCGGGTGGAGGTTGAGGATATGGAGTGTAAAAGGTGCGTTTTACTGAGCAACAGGGCAAAATTGGACACGACCTCCCTCAAAGCGGCTGCAACACACTTCAACATCCGCCATCTGGACAGCAGTGCCATCAATAGCCTCATAAAGCAAATTCACCATTTCAGGCCATTTCCTCGTGGAAAAAAAGCAACTGAAGAACATCGCTGTCTTTAATCTCGGACAATCAGAGATGACACGTGTCAGAAGGTATTTTGCTCAAGACCATCATTGACCATGATTTAAGGACTAATGTTACCGTGATGATTACTGTGAAATCAATGTATATGTATGAATCCTATTATTCCTGTGAGTCTTCACTCAGTCCACTCCTAGCCATGAGTAAAAGCTTACGTAAAAATCTGAAAGTACCACACAGTCTCAAAGGTTTGCAATGCCACTCTCAGATGGATCACAAAATGATCTGCTGGTTGCAAAGAAAAAGATGAAAAAAAAAATGCCATAGAAGAACCATTTTTGACTTCATACAGAACTTCTGATCCTTTTTAAAAAGAAATTTTTAAGAAAAAATTTTGAATACAGAAATAGTTCTTAAGAATTTCTCAAGAAGTTTTCTTAAGATGAAAACCATTTCTGCCATTCAGTATTTTCTCAGTTTACATGGACACTGGGATTCATTATTATAAGAGTAGAACTTCATAATCATATCTTCAAAAGTCTATCGTGAATGTAGACTTTTTGTTTGTTTCTCAAAATTAGTTTGTTTCTCAAAATAAATGTAACTAAAGTCTCAGGACGTCATGCACAAAGCACATTTTCATAACAGAGATGCATGACTGTGAAAATTTACTTGGCATAGAACCATTGCATTATTCATAAAGCTTTAAATGGTTCTATATGAAGTAAAAAATGATCTTTCTATGGCATAGTCCACGACCCATATCTAATAATTATTGAGAACTACTTTATTTTGTAGCCTATTTGTTTTATTATTGCCTTCACAGTACCGGCTGAGCATCCCTGGGAACTCAGACCTGTATGCATGATGATGATTATGCACTTCATTAAGCTATTAAATGTTACTCGAAATTAGAAACATATATTTATTCAATTTATTTATATTCTGTCCAGTTCAGTGTAAAAACTGACAATATATGACATATATTGCTAAGATTTATTGAATTGCAATTGTAATTATATTTAACATTCAGTTTTTAACTAAATAAAATATTGTGTATTAAAATAATATTAAAATATTCTGTTCGGCACTGTGAACAGCTTAGGAATCCCCACACCTGTATATGTTGAGAGGTGTTATTTCATGAGTGAGTCTGAACACTGGCCAGCATGCTCATTGCAAGCCAATATGAATGACGTGAATGATGAGTTTGAGGCCTCATAATGGATGTTCATTTTTCAAGTTGTGCAGTTAATTAATATTCCTCAATCCACAGTGTACTGTTTATTCATAATGTCTGTGCAGAAATCACATCCACATTCAATGCAGGAACCCTGCACACACAGTTTTTAGCTTCCATGGGAGATGGCAAAAGTCATGGTGCATTATAAATACCTCCTGTCCCATGACTTTTGGGTTTTCAGTGTATGACATTTCTGAAAGAGCTCTTATTTGACCTCTGACATTTGTAGCCCTTTGTAGCAGAAGAAGGCATTACCACCAACAATGGACAGAGCAGTGGGTGGAAATGAGTGAGACCAACGGTGGCTTATTAGAAGTGTCTGTGCGAATGGACAAGTGACTCTGGCAGAAATCACGGTGCGTGGTGCACAAAAATTAACTCCTGACCCATGGCATCATTCAAAGTTCCTACTCAACTAAATGGCCAAACGTGATTAGACAACACTGTTACCTGAAGACTCAGCACATGATAAACTAAACCATGATGCAATCCTCATTCCAAAAAGTTTTCACTCTCATTCTTAGTTGCCGTGAAACTCCAGAGTGATTTCTGTGTGTAAACATTCCCCTCAGCTGTGACAGGTCACACATGAAAGCAGTGCTTGGGCTCCATTTCCACTGAGACTCAGGCATGTGCAAACAGATGGAGACAGCCTGCTGACCCTTTGGCCCTTCTGGCCCTTTTTGTGTTAGGTGTGTGTGTGCATGTGTGTATAAGTAGATGATGTGGACCAGTACTGGTTACTCCATGACATCTGAGTGCATGTAGCAGGGGTGTTCTACATCAAATGAGAAAAGCAGCTTCATCACTGAGAACACCTCCGGGATGAGAGACTGTCATGAAATGTGGAAGAACATGGTGAAAGGTGAGCGCTGGTATTGGACCAGCTGAAATAGACTGAGTAGAGCTATGAAGCTGAAGAATGTACAAGATCTTTGAGGAACTTTTGGAGGTTCTTCGTTTTAAAACTGGAGGAACCTATTAGAGTGCTTCAAAGAACCTCCAAGAAACCCTTATCCTTTTACTGAAGGCTCTTAGAAGCACCTTAAGAGGTTCCTCCACAGTTTCAAACTGAGTATCTTGCAAAGTTCCTCAAGGTTCTTGTACTTTTAACAGTGTGGACAGAGTATTACTAGCTGTCTTTACCAAACAAAATTACATCAGTTAAGACTTAGAAGCTGAAGCTACTGCCAGTGGCAACAAAAGCCTGGTGTAATCTGATATTAAACATTTCACTCATGATATATTGAAGTCAGCAGAGAAATGGTGCTGAAAGGCCGGATTTTAAACTGTCAATCACCACCATGTTTGTGCTTTTAAGTAGAAAAGAATTTTTTATTCCTATTTGAATTTGATATTTTATTAACAGCCTTGTTGAATGTAAACGTAAGCACGGTTTCACACCTGCACTTCCAGTTACATCAAACTCAGGCTTGATTTCACTCTTGGTGTGGTCTGTTTGGGCAGGTGTGAAAACAGTAATCATACTCAGGTGTGGACCAAATCAACTGCACCAAGACCCTTTACAGAAGGTGGTCTTGGACCTCTTCAACTGAACTCTAGAGTGGTTTGTTTGAGGATCAGAACGTGATCTAACTTCAAATTGACCCAAATATCAGGTGTAACCCACACGTTTGAGATGAACAGCTCTACAGGTGTAGTTTAAACTGTTATACTGCTCAGATAATCACTACACCATGTTAAACTGTACAGAAATCTGCTCTAGTCCAGAACCCAACACCTTCTGCCTCTTTTTACTTTCTTGCTCGTGCCCCAGACAAGTCAAACTAACCAGCAGAGAGAACACTGTCACATTATTTGTTGTGAAACATTTTGGCGTGTGTAGATGTTTCTTTGTGTGAAAACAAACCAAACCACCAGGGAAAATGGAAACAACATTTGTTAACTGATTCAGACCAAAGCAAATGATCTACAGCTGTGAAAACGCTTGAAGATTTATCTCTGGTAGAAATGTTGGTGAAGTTTACGAGACAGTAGTAAGACCTGCTATGACGTATGGTTTGGAGACTGTGGCTCTGTCACAGAGGCTGAGCTGGAGGTGGCAGAGATGAAGATGTTGTGGTTTTTCGTTGGGAGTGACGAGGTTGGACAAGATTAGAAATGAGCAGATCAGAGGGACAGTGAAGGTGGAGTAGTTTGGAGATAAAGCCAGAGAGGCCAGGTTGAGATGGTTTGGACATGGGATGAGGAGGAATAGTGGATATATCAAAGCAAATGATCTACAGCTGTGAAAACGCTTGAAGATTTATCTCTGGTAGAAATGTTGGTGAAGTTTACAAGACAGTAGCGAGACCTGCTATGACGTATGGTGTGGAGACTGTGGCTCTGTCACAGAGGCTGAGCTGGAGGTGGCAGAGATGAAGATGTTGTGGTTTTTTGTTGGGAGTGACGAGGTTGGACAAGATCAGATCAGAGGGACAGTGAAGGTGGAGTAGTTTGGAGATAAAGCCAGAGAGGCCAGGTTGAGATGGTTTGGACATGGGATGAGGAGGAATAGTGGATATATCGGACAAAGAATGTTGGAGATGGAGCTGCTCGGCAAAAGGAGAGGAGGAAGACCTCAGAGAAGGTTTATGGATGTAGTGAAAGTGGACATGGAGATGGTTGGTGTAACAGTAGAGGAGGCAGGAGATAGGGCAAGATGGAGGCAGATGATCCGCTGTGGCGACCCCTAAAGGGAGCAGCCGAAAGAAGAAGAAGAAGAAGGAGATAAATGTTGGAGAAGTGATCTTGGAACCAGAAGGTTTTTGGTTCAGTCCACTCGACTAATGAATGAAGGAACATCACTTTCTCATATGAGGTGCATTCGCTCAAGGCATCGTACTCCCAGTTACTCTATGGGTACTGAGGCTTCTCATTGGCCTAATTCATGGGACCTCTCTGATTGAATGTGTGTGTGTGTGTGTGTGTGTGTGTGTGTGTGTGTGTGTGTGTGTGTGTGTGTGTGTGTGTGTGTGTTCTTAATTTTTCTAATCCTAAAACCTGATATTTCCTCCAGGACCTTATGAGACACTAGATCAAAGGGGGTTATTGATTTATGAAAGGCATAGAAATCCAAATAATAATTCATACTAACCTCTTGGAAAAACACTTAATGTTTGTGGGATATTTGCATACAAGCTTAGAGTCAAATTACCTCCATCTATAAAAACAAGTGCAAACAAGTAGACATCCAAACCTCATTGCTTTCGGCACATCAGAAATCAAAGATACATTCTTCCTGCAGAATTACTTCTCGTGTACAATAAAAGATTGATAAGAGTGAAAGACTGGCTGATTTTCAACATTTTTATGCAGTAAATGCATTTTCTTTCAAATGACCATTTTTGTGGTAAGTTATGTTTCAGAGGATCAGATTTTGGAAAGTCATACCTTAATAATGTATCTCATTATGTAAACTTTATTCACAGCAACAAATCAGGGGCATAAAAAGTGCAAAATGTGTTAACAAAGACAAAGCATTTCACTAGTTGTCCTGTGAAAGTATGACTAAGTATGTGACCAAAAACTAAGACTTTGACTATTTTCTCAAAGTAAGACATCTTTAGGTCTATCGCGATCTGATCCAGGCATATTTAAATGGATCGGCTGTTGCCTATTTTAAGGCTATTTTTAACACTGTGTTCTAATAGAGCTTTTCAGTGCCATTAAGAGACTTGAACAAACAGTCTATAACAATGAGCAGTGTGCTCAGGAATTAACAAAAGACTTTAAAGTTTGCAACAGGGCAATATAAACTTTTTATGTCACATCTGTGTTTGACTGCAAATTCAGGTCTGGTAACTAGATCCTAGGGTTCTAGATGTTTGTATTTTCTGCTGTTTTTGCCAATGTCACCAAAACCATGTGGTGAAACTCCTGCAACATCTACATTTTTAATAAATATGCTTTCTTACAGCACCTGAAATGACCTTCTGTGGCTTACCCTTATTGTAGGGGGTAGAGTCTTCTGGACAACTGTCAGGTCAGCAGTCTTTTTCATGATTGTGGTCGTGTGTGTCAAACTAGGCACAGTGTTTACATTCTTTGAACAGTAATTTACTCCAAGTTGAAATGAAATATTCCAGTAATTTTGGAAACATATTTGTGAAACATATTATATAATCGCATTATAAAATGGCAATTTAAATTTTTCAAAAATACAAAATGCCAAAACGTACAGTTCACATGCTTTCATACTAGTAACAAAACAAACTGTTACACGGCTTAATCTGCTATTGTGAATTATTGAACTGGTGTTCTAGGTATGGCCTCCGAATCAGAAAGCTCAGCTTTGAGGATCAGAAACCAATGGATACCAGCTGCCCTGTACGAGCAATAAAGCTCTGTTTGCTTAATAAATGCTCATGTGGCTGTAGAGCAGTTACAATCCAGACCAGCTCTGCTTTGTTCTCATCTTAAGTGCCTTCACTGTCTTGTTAGGATTATTCCGTCATGTCAGGAGCCATTCAAAGGCCACCACAGCACCAGAGCTGCCCTGACATGGCTGTTTAAAGGCTTGTTAAAGCACTTGTAAATGTTTTACTAGGTTTACCTTGTGCCTTACAGGCTGTGGCAAAGCCGACCCCCAAGGTTAGCCCTCAATGTTACTCTTCAGAGACCAAATACAAGCAAGGCCATTGGCAGACAGGTCTAGGTGGGGGGGCGAGCAGCTAGCCCAGCATGAGCTCCAGCTTCGTTTCTGCACCAATGATGGCCATTGCACTGGTCAGGAGCAATAATAGAGAGCTATTTACAACCCTCTGCTTTCACTTTCCACCCTGAAAAGAGCATTACATCATGGTTGAACATTTAGGTTGAGGAGAAGCCAACGAGAATTCGTAGTGCAATCATTTAGACTGACATGTTATGTTTGGACTATGGTGTTAATTACTGGAATAACAGAGACCTCGCCTATTTTAAGTGCACCGTGAAAAGGGCAATATAATCAGTAGTAATGCTAATTGAGTGGCAAGGCAGACTCTGAACAGGTGTGTGGATTATAGAATAATATTACAGTGAATTTAGAGGAGCTGAGTGCACTGTGTTACTCAAAAGATCATGTGTTTTATGTTGCGATAGAGCCATGTCTCCTGATAGCCTCGTTTGACTGCTATCAAAGAATTATCTTAGAATTTATCTTAGTTTAGAGAAGCTTCAGTGAAAAATCCTGGGAAAAGAGTCTGAACACAGCCTGGAAGCTGGTCGTGCATCATTTGATAGTGTCTGACTTTACTCACAGCTAGTGTTTGCTTACAGAGAATCTATAAAAACCAGGGAAATGTACAGTGAAACACACACATACACACAAGTGATTTCCCACACTAGGGGCTGATGAGCACATGTGCCTGGAATGGTGGGCAGCCCTATCCGGAGTGATCAGGGTGCTGGAAGAGAGCTGAATGCACTTCAGTTATGTCCTGCCCATTCAGGGAATCAAACCACGAAATCAATCAGCAGATGCATATGTGTCTACTGTTGGAACGGCACCCACACCGGCAGCCACCGTGGTGTTTCGGTACCGACACGCCTCCAACTCGGAAGGTCAGGTCTCAATGAAAGACCAGCAGAGGAAACGACTTAGAAAGTGCTAGGAAGGCTTCACAGGAGGGTCTGTCATTCCAATTTAGCTCATCCCTCTCTGTAGGGATGTGGGTTCTCTTTCATCATTCGTTCGGTATCGCACTATGGGAAGAACCCCTACCAATGGCCGACCATGGAAGCATCAACGGCACAGAACAATCACAGCAGTGACAAGGGAGCATCCACCCCACTATTTAAACGGGTGCTACTGCCGAACTCACACTCTCACAAAATCCTAACTATTTTTATTACAGATAGACTGTAAAACAAAAACCTTTTAATGACAACATTAAAAGACAGGAAGACACATATCACACAAATACAGCGAAACTACAATTACCATAATGTCATGCGTTCCAAACTTCAACCCTTACATCCCAACACTCTGTACACATAACTCTACGGCAGGGCTGTTATACAAATTGCATCCAAAATTCCTCAAATCGTTGTTGGTGTTTGTGTTAGGGTGTACAATCATGCACTTTAGTATGAGAACCTTTGTTTACATTGTTGTTTTGAAGGAAAACGAGCCGTCAATGGATAAATCGAGAGAAAAGTGTAGCAGCCCTAAGTACAATATCAGGGTGACATTCATGTGCGCTCATCTCATAAATATAATATTTACGACACGAGAGGCAGCATATCACGACAAACAGTGGCCACTCTATGAGACGCTTGCTTGTACGAGATGGTGCTTGCATGTAAACTGCAAAGCTTTAGTTCTTCCTTCAGACTTCTTATGTTTCTTATGTCTCCACAAGTTACGAAATGCATCCCTTTATCCCTTCTTCTTTGTGTACATGATTATGAGTATTAGGCAAAATAGTCACCAGTGGACAGCAGGACATACTGAACTGCAGGCAAGTCACATGATGTGTAAAAAATATGCAAGTACTCACTACACAATGAGGTTAGAACCTGGATTCAAGATGAGATATGTTCAGGCATGGAGGTGTACAGGATCATCCCGCAGCACATTTACGCACAGATGTTGCAGCCGGGCCTGTAGATCTTCCACATTTATAGGTTACCAACGCTGGCATCCCAGCAGGTCCTATGCTCAGCTAGCAATAAATCTGAGGACTGCCAAAAAGTGTTGCAGAGACATTCCTAGGAAACCCTTGCTGTGTGTGGCTGGGCATCCTGCTGTAAAATTCCAGATGGAAGCCCTGCCACGAGAGGCAACACATGGGTGTGGGATGTCCTACACACAACACTGAGCTGTTAGTGTCCCTCGTATCACTAATTGCGGTGACTGGCTCGTCAGATCATCACACCAGCAGTTGGCGCAGTGTGTCACTTAACAGCAACTGAGGCCTCCATACAACAATCTGAACATCAACCTGGACATCATAAGATCTGTCACTTAAAGCAATATGGTTCCAGTCTGTAGCACTCCACGTTTTTTGTTCACAACACCACTGAAAAATGGATTGTGGCTTGTTTAGAATAGCCTACATAGTTAACGATCTCTTAAAGTTACACTTCCCAAGAGAACCCTTTGAGATCCTCTTTATAGGGCAGTTGGGGAGCATTTTTCAATTACATTTAAGAGCATTTTATTGGTCCACTCATTATGAAATTATGATAGAATGTAAAGAGCAATGGTCAGATCCATCAAAAATACAACATATTTCCGTGCCAGCGGCGATAGAAGGCAAGACAATCATGAGTGTCTTCACATCCAAACACCTTCAAAGTGTTTAGCGAGACTCATGAGGGCAGCACTGGCAAACCCAAGCACTGGGCTGTTGAGGCCATGATGGATAGATCAGAGTAGGGTCTTACAGGCAAATCCATCGGAGAAAAGAAAACAACAGCTTAAGATAAAGCTAAACATGTCCTGACGGCGGCTCCAACCTGAGGAATTTCAGAGCCTGAGCGTGGTTCCTGGGCAAGATCCAAGCGACAAGCGAGAATGAAAAGGAAGAGAAAACAGAAAACAAATTTAGGTAGTTCACCCCACGGCAAGCTTCTGTCAGCTCAGCGATGCCAGGCTTCACAGCCCAGTTGGCTTCTGCAGATAGCTGACACAAGTTTGGCCAAGAGCAAATCCACCATTAATCAAGACCAGTCAGGAGACGTGATGCTCAAGATCCAAGAGATTCACCACAGAGTTTTATGGAAAGTAAATATATTTGGGTGAACGATACAGCAGACATTGTTGAACATCATCAATATTTGAGACCTAAAATTTAAATAATGATTAATTTACATAAATGAAGCTGAGAAGCTGAAGCTGAAACGTTCCAGTAGTGCTGTCATGAACTGGATTAATCTGTTGTGACTGAAACTCATACTGAACCTGACGTGACAGTTATGAAAAATGATGTGCCAATTTTAGCTTCCACTCGCAGTTCAATTAAGTGTTTTCGTATTGGTATGTGAGCCCACCTACAGCACTAGTCAAGAGTCCATTAAAAGGAATATGAATGGCATGTTTGACCACATCTGACCTGTTTATTTTCCCAACTGGTGCTCTGTGATTATGTCATGTATGGGCCACCGGTGGTGTAGAGTACACACACATGGGCAATAAGTCCCAAGAGTGTCCCAGAAGAAACAGGTTGCATTGTGGAGAGCGTAAACAGTGGAAGAAGTGCGTGTCTAGCCTCAGAATAACATTATGTCACCGATGGCATGTATTTTTTGTGCAGTATACAAGCAGCAGTGATGGAGTCATTTTTCAAGACACAGCTGCTCCATTTCATTTAAAAAGAAAAGAAAAAAAAAAAGAATTACAATAACTTGATAGTTTTAACATTTCCCTGAGGGCAGAGTGGTGCCAAGAGAAGTCTGAGTGTGCTATTAAGACCAGATCTACTGCAGGCCTGCCCTGATGTCTAGTGAACACTATGGTGAACTCCATCTTCAAGTGTTTTGTTGGAGATGTAGTTCTTAGCTATATAATCTATGAGAAGAGAAGGATATCCATGTCCATTGATTCCACTAGGAATTAGGGTGCATTAGGTCCATGATGGGGGATGTCTTACTTCTTTTTTGGTGACTAAACTGTGTGAACAACAGTGTTCAATTTACTGTATTGGACCTCAACACTGTTCACCGTGTAGAGCTGGTGGTCCTGGCACAGAACAAAAATTTCACAAAACCACTTAAAATATCTCCACACCTTTTTGTCCTGGAAATATGATCGTCACATCCCCAGAAACCTTAAATGGTCTCCTTAAATCTATAAAGGTTAAAACAATATATACAGTACTTTTCGTTTGTTCTGACAGAAGCAAAAGTAAGAGGCACGATTCAGTCACACTAAGCAGAGGCAAAACTAGCTATGAAAAATTGGGTTAGTCATTACAGTTCTGTGGTGTCCAAAGTACATAAACCTGCACAAAAAAAAGTCTAAATAATCTAAGATGACCCAGAATAGAAGGTTTTTAAATTTAATGTTGGAGCAGGTGCAGGTATAGCAATGATAAAATGAACCAATAGAACCAGTAAAATTGCTACAAAAGGAACATAAAATTGCAAAAAACAACAATTTCACCCATTATTTCTAGTTTACACTAGGGCTGCACAATATATCATTTCAGCATCGTCATTGCAATGCGTGCGTGTGCAACATAAGGCTAATTAAATCACACCCTATTATATACCCTGTGCTGATTTTCCATCATTTGGCAAATTTTATGTTCCCAGTATTGTTTAATTTTACTATAAATTAGTTTTACAATAAACATTGCAGAAAAAAATTATATGGCAATTTCAGTTTCCAATATCGTATAGTCATACTTGACACAATATGAAAGTTATAAGACGTGTCCGTGTGAAAGTTCTGCACATCTGTTAAATGGTACGTGGTACACCCTAAAACTTTCTTTTGAAGACCTTCTTGTGGCAGAATCTGAAAAGTGCAAGTAAGCATAAAGATGCCGTTTTGAGGAGCGCACACCCCTACCGTTATAATTTGCACCACACTTGATGTGGAAAAGACAATCTACCCTTTAGACTTGTTATGGTTTCATTTTCCCTTTGTTCTGTTCTCACTGCAGCTCATTATAAATATTACAGTTGCTGTCATTTGATGGGTCCAGTCCCACATCGATAATCTGTTAATCATCTAATGTTTTAACACTAATATTATCTGCATTACAACTACAAGACTAATGGTAACCAACTTAACGTAGGGGCACTCCCATAATAGGCTGATCCAAACAGTTCCTCAAGTTGCCACTATGGAGTAACACAGATATGTGACTCTACTGATGCTGTAATTCTTCTGTTAGCATCAAGTTGGGTAGCCCTGTTTATGGTTCTTGGGGAACATCTGGGGAGTTAAGTGCTTTGCTCAAAGGCACTTCAGTTACGTCCTGCCAAGGATTTGAACCGGCAAGGCTGGTTCCCTGACCTCCAGGCCACGGCTGCCCCCTAAACATATGGTCTCTGCCTCTTTCTATGGTTTGGGTTTTTTGCCAGTTTACTTTCTTTAAAACAGCAAAAGATTATTTCAGTTGTAAAAGTCCAAACTTCCCCACATGGAAAATAAAAATAAAATACATTTGTAAACATATGAAAATGGCCAAAAACGATATGTGCTACAACTCTTTGAAATTAAACATTGTATTGTAAACATGTCTCATATAAGGAAATCCACGCCCATATATTTGTGTTGTGTATGATTTTACCACACCCCAGTGATTCACTGCAGATGTCTGGCTACGCTTGATGAATCCCCACTGTCATATAAAGGCATAGCAATGGGTTTCTGTGCTCTTTGTGGTGTTTTTGATAGTTCTGCTGGGTTCTGGTCCACACTGTGCTGAGCTGATGTTCTCTCAATGTGGATCACGTTAGTGAACACCAGAACCTTTTTTTTTTGCAAGAACCACCTCAAAACCTTTTGCAATATTAAATTCCAGTCCGATGATGCACACATATGTCCCCAAGCGAAAAACAGTTTGTTTTGTCCCGTGTTGAATTATAAGCTGTCAGTGTACGGGGTGTAAATGGTGTGAACACTGTGTGCTTCATCAGCAGTGGCTGCAGCATGCTGAGAACATCACCAGAGGAGAAATCGATTTTCTGATTTCTGCTCGCACCTGCCTTTACTGTGTTACACGTTTAGTACCGACATAATTTGGCCGGTACCATTAAAATCCCTGTACCATTAAAATTTCCTGTACTAGACATATAAACCCCCAGATCTGGTGGCAGAAAGGTGACCAATCAGCAGACCCCTATGTCATTAGGCTCTCCCACCAAATGGTTCTATAGCCTCAAGTACATCTAGATAACCATGTTGAGAAAAAACTGAACTTGTTTGTAAGCATTCCGTCCCAAACTGTGTCTGTGTGGAAAAGCCACAGGAATGGCTACCCTACATGCTCAGGACGGGTTAGTCCTGCAGTGGGAACGAGGCCTACAAGACTTTAAGGATTGTCTTACACATATATAATGTCCCTAACATACAGAATACTCAGTCTGTTACATATGGCTGACTTGCTGTATGCATAAAAACCATAGAGAGCAACAACACAATAAGCCAAATCTAACGAAACCAAAAAGATCCAGGAAAAACCAGCAGGAACCTGGAGAGAGAATGACGGAGGTGAGAAAGCCCACCACTGATAGCTAATGACATGAATCTGCATCAGTTCCTGTCTCAGTTTTCCCCTCTTCAGCCGCACATTACCATGGTTTCTGCCATAATGTTTGGAATAACAATAAGGTGCCGGAGACAAATGGACCCCATCATATCATTACATCCAGCTGTACGGTGTTTACAAGCTGTGCAAGCACCGACAAGCGTATCATCCGATCAAACGGGAAATCTGCCCTACTCTTCTGAACCGACGCCAGATTTGTCCCTTTAAACACTTCAGATCAGGGTTCAGGTACAGAGGGTATCACATCTTCACTTAAGCTCACAGACGTCTCTACTCCCAGTCATTAAAGGGGCCGTCAACTGAGATATTGAAGATCTCAATGGTCCAGAAGATTTGTGGCTTGATGATTATTAACACTGACGTTTGTAAAAATCTAGAAAAACTCCAATCATCTAAAGAAAGGCAGAGAGCAGCTCAATCAACAACCTGCTCTCCAAGAACACAGCTTCACTTGTTTCACACTCTTTCATCTCATTTTCCGTCTAAAGCAGCATAACTGAGAACTGATATTTTGTGCTGGTGGGCTCCCACTAAGGACATCGCACTTCCACCCCCTTTCACCTCATGCACACATGCATTTAACATCACAGATACAAACCTGGCCTCTACAATGAAAGAACAACATGGAATGCTGTAACAAGATTATAGTGATTATAGTAATAAAATAATATAATAATTATAACTTCTTCCTGGTCAGTGCTGTGGTGGTTCTAAAGCAGGGGCCGCCAATCTAGAGTGCTACCTTCCTGCAGGTTTCAAATCCAAACCAAATCTGACAACCAATACAGGCAATCAAGAACTTCTGAAGGCAGTAATTAGTTGGATCAGGTAGGGAATTTACAGTCTGCAGGAAGGTTGCTCTCCAGGAGCAAGGTTGGTGACCCCTTTACAGCCTACCCAAAATCATGCCAGGAAAACTGAGAACATCACTCAGTCCAGTATAGTGAGGATCAGAACACTGACTTGTTCCACACTGAGAGAACATCACTCAGTCCAATACACTGAGGATCAGAACACTAACCTGTTCCACACTCAGAACATCACTCAGTCCATTACAGTGAGGATCAGAACACTGACCTGTTCTACACTGAGAGAACATCACTCAGTCCAATACACTGAGGATCAGAACACTAACCTGTTCCACACTCAGAACATCACTCAGTCCATTACAGTGAGGATCAGAACACTGACCTGTTCTACACTGAGAGAACATCACTCAGTCAAGTACAGTGAGGATCAGAACACTGACCTGATCCACACTCAGAACATCACTCAGTCCAGTACAGTGAGGATCAGAACACTGACCTGATCCACACTCAGAACATCACTCTGCAGAGATCAAGCCAGGATCAGGGTTAAGTACTACACAGATGGTGACATCATGACCTCAATTATCCTACAGAGAAGTAAAGTAACTCACATTCAAATACTGTACAGGTGTGAGTAAACACACCTCTCTGAACCAGGCTGGACACAAACAGAAGATAAATGCCCAGAGAAAGTCATTCATACTCAGTATCGTATAATAATAAAGAAATAATAACACTTTGCTGCACAGAATGTTTGAATATTAAAGATATTAATAATAAGTCGTTCATTCTTCTTCTTATCCACTTCGTCCTGTTCAAGGTTGTGGTTGGTCGGGAGCCTACCTGGAATCATTCAGTAAGGCCAGTTCACCTACACTGTAAAAACAACATGGTCTTTGAGGAACATTTGGATGTTCTTCAATTTGAGAGGAACCTCTTAAGGTGCTTCCAGAAACCTTTTAAAAAAGAATTTTGTCCTTGAAGCACCTTAATCATAACTAAACATGCCAAAGTTTTTAACAGTGACACCATGTGCATAACGTGGAGGAAACCAGCACAACCATTTCAAGTCAAAGGGGATTGAACCCACAACCACAGACCCCTGAACCTTTCTGACACACATGCTACCAATGACACCACGGTGCTACGTATAATAATAAGTCAACGGAATGCAATTGAAATAGATTTTGATTTAGATTTGATTTGTACTTTCCTTTAAAGAACAAAGCCATAAACCACAAACCACCACCATTAAGATTCTCACAACTGTAGGAAATCCTCAAGGCCTTATTTTTGCATGACTCTTATTAATGCACAACAAAGTCTGAGCTGAGATTTAGCAAAATCCCCCATCAAATCATTTTTCACATTAATAAACACGTGTTCCTATTTTGCCTTAATCACAACCAAAGTAAAACCGCACGAACATTTATGAGCAAAACAAATGAAAATGAATATATTTTTGGCATCCATTGTTTTCTAGCAGCCAGCATGTGATTATCATATGTTTTGTGGTAAGACTAAGGAGTTTTTGATCTTCTCAGTTTTGAGCTTATAAGCTCAGGTTTTTTTAGAGTTTAGTTCAGAGAGGGGAACGAAACCGAAGACAAAAGATGGAGGAATAAAACAGACATTGTTAAACCACAAATCAGGCCTGATACTCTGGTCAGTATCGTTTGAACAGAGTAACTTTCACCAAACCGTTGCTTCATCACTGGTCTATGTCCCAGGTTGTTCAAGGACAAAGTGCAAATAGGGATAAGAAATATTTCCCATCATTAAACTCTTTGACAAATAGCTCATTTTGTTATGAATTAATTAGGATTAATTCATTTAATCAGTTTGGGGAGAACAATGACGGATACAAGATCAAAGAATCTAGTACGTCTGCTGTTGAGAAAGCTTGGAGTACCCATAGCGAGAGTGATCACACATGACCTTGTTTACCAGTGAGCACTTTTGGTAGGTACTGGCCACTGCATACTGGGAACAACCCACAAAACCTGCTGAAGATGTTCTGTCCCAGTCATTTAGCTATAACTGGCTCTTTTCAAAGGGACCCAAACCATGCCATGAGAATACACCCCACACCAGTATGGAACCACCAGCACCGTGTGAGGCTCCTGCATTGAATATGGATGTGATTCCTGCCTGATGTGAGTCGCATGTCTGTTCACATGGAAAATTGTAGCCAAACACTGCCGGTCTACCCACAAGTGCTTAATGATTGTCATTAAATGACTGTGCTGCCCACTGAGGGTGGTAATGCCTTCCATGACATATTCATACACAGGATCGAGGAACCAACTTCGAACCCACCTCCATCTGCTCTATACCATCCCATTCCACTAGCTGCACTTTTTAAAGGAGCAACAGATGGAATTTTAAGGAGCTGAATCCATTATTTAGTGTCCAAATACTTTTGGACACCTAATATGTGTATATGTATATGCATGTATGTGTCTAAAAAGGATTCTGAACTGAACACGGACATGACTATACTGGCATAATTCAAAACACACTTCCAGCACAACAAAGGTCTTGTTGTAATCAACCATAACCGCTCCATTGAGTGATTTAAGCCGTGGTATGACATCACAGACTTCAAAGCTCGTGTTACTGTGCCTTCGGTATTATGTGACGTGTCAAAGGCTACGCACAGAATTCCCTAAACCCGCACACTCGCATGCAGCTGTGATTTGCTGCCTTCACATGACTTCATACTTCATCACTCCATCTTCATGTTACAGTTAAACAGGAACCAGCGGAGCCCTCAGTGGGCATTAGTGGTTTAACTCCAGGTAACTTTACTTTTAAGCTAATAAAAGTGGAAGTAAGCCAGCGCCTCCCTCTCAAAGACATGACCTGACTCTACAGGTACCTGGAGGACCATTACATAATCGTGGGGGTCAAGTGAGTGAGAATGGGCTGCACTTTAAGACGGCTTCTATGCAACATGATCTAACGCCGTCTCAGAGGACATAGTGGAAACATTCAGCGATGAACAACGGTCTGGATTCAGTCGGTCCCCCTGGGTATTCGGCTGTTAGTCCTGCTATAAAATCTGCACCCATAAAACTTCGGTTGCACCTTTTTGAGAACTGTCCTGGGATTCAGGCAAGTTAATTAAACCAACTGAAAAGAGGAATGAGGTAAAAGCAATAAAGCCTCTTATTGAGCTCAATAAAACAGTGTCCTATTCTTGGCCAGATGGGACAGTGTGAAACAGGTCAGACGCTTTCTCTGTCTATGTGCTGCCCATGTGTTTTCAGTGAACTCAAACTGCAGTTTGGAAAATAGTCTGGTGTTAGGGACGTTCCTTAAGGGTGATATATCTTAGACTTGAAACATTAGTGCATCTGCAAATAACTCATTTTAAAGATGTAGTGAAGTGAAGTAAAGGGTTCTCAACCCTTTCCACCTCATGGCCCAGCTGTTTACATCAGCATGATGGCTCACAAAAAAAAATCTACTTCTACGATCTTAATCTGCCCTTTTAGGGCTAATTGTCAGCATTGGGTCCTTAATATTATCTGTTCATTTCTATTCATATTTCTATTTTTTATAAAAATGTTTACTTATGCTAAATAATATTTTTTCACACAGACTTTTATAATTTAAACTGCCATTAATGGCCCACTATGGACTACACCCTCCCCCTGAGGATGGATCTGCGGACCACTAGAGAGGGCTTCATGGCCTCCCACAAGTCCCTGGTCCACAGGTTGAGAAACCCTGGATTAAAGCCTTGCTGAGCAGAGAATCATGTCACACATCCTCTGTTATGATAGCCGGTCCGGCCGCATGTGCATGTACAAGTCCCACGTTAGTTTGTACTCGTCTATTTTTTAGCAGCAGCTTTCTTTGGGCTGCAAAAGTGAATGCGAGGAGGCAGGCATAGCCAGGCATGAAAGGAAAGGGGTGGCTGAATACGAAGCATTTGTTTTGGTCCAAAATGATGGTGGTGTAATTTGACATCGAGTGGCAGAAAGGACCATAGTGAACCTTTTACGTCACATCTGATAAATCGGACTGTTTCCTTTCAAATGTGACACAATAATCAGCCTCAATTCTCCTGATCCAAAAAAATTCATCCACCGATTACGACTCACACGAGACTCGCGCATACAGTGTAAACCGATGTGAAAGCTTTATACTTGAATCTACTCTTACAGTTGTTGTTGTCCAATTCTGCAAAATGACAGTTGGCAGACCTATCCCTGGGAAAGCACCAGGTCTGCATTAGTCCGTTTAGAATCGTTGATTATGATTGAAGCACTGCATATGCGGCATGCACCAAGTTACAAAGAAACTGGAGGTGCATGACGTGCCAAACACGTGGGGTAGAATTACAGCGTCATTTCTGGACGGATTTCAACATGTCACGTCTAAACCTGGTTTAACCTTTCCCACAGCATACAGCACGTCCCTAAAATGTTTTCTGTTCCACATTAAATATTGCATACATTACAAACGTTTAGAGAACTGCAGAAGTGCTCTTGCTAAAAGAACAACTTGCGGACAGGCCATTACAGCCATTACATTATGTAGCAACAGCTTTAAAATCACCGCGATGCTTTACTGACCTGTAAAAGGGAGAACAGCGTCTCTACTGTTGCTCTAATGCTGCTTCTGCACTATGTATCTTTGGTGACGCAGACACAACACCACTTACCAACACCATACTTGCATACTGTACTCTATTTACTCTAGTGCGTCAGTCCACGAGCTTCTTACTTCTTTTACTGTTGATGCTGGTTCTGTATCTCTCAGCATGTACTTTTAATTTCATTTTGTTCTATTTGTTCACATCAGTAGTTTTAATGCATCAGATAATGAAAATCTTTCTGCCAGACGTCAAACAAGCATCATGCAATATACTCCCCCATATTCTTCACTTAGGTCAGTTTATATTGTTGCTATTAATCCTTCCGGAAGACCTGATGGAGCCACTCTGTAGTCGATGAACATCTGCAGATGTTTATGTAATTAATGCAGTGGCCTGCTGCCTCAACTTGCCAATATCAGTTGCACTACGTAGCCTCTTTGTTATCCGAAGATACTAATTATCAAATGCACCTTTATTTGATCTCGGCTAAACAAGTGGACACCTCGTGGTAAGCGAGCAGCAGTGGTTCTGTCCTAAAGCATTTGCACACTAGGCTTTGCAGACTATAACACATGTTAAACACATTTGAGGCAGATGTTACCGGAGTTATGTGCCAGCGTCGTTTGTAAGACCTGTTAAGTAATGATATCACCTCAACAAACAGATGAATCATGGCACACTGGGTCTGAAATCATCTTCACCCAAAGGGGATTATCTAAATCAGTCATGTTTACTGTTTTGTTGTTTAACTAACCATGGCTGTTTGTAGTCAGTTTAATTAAGGTCTATATATATATATATATATATATATCTGTGTCATCATGTAATATTTTGGTATGTAGTTTGTTCCTCGACTTACCACTGAAGGGGCATTTAAAGGATTGTAAAGGGGGGTCAGTGCTCTTACAGCATGTTTTAATACCCTGGGAATGCTTGCAGGGAATACCCTGGGAATGCTTACGTTGTGAATGTGTGCCTATAGGTTTGTCAAACAACGAATTAATCAGCTTGCTTACCACCACCAGCATGCATGAGTAGCAAATCAGTTATCTGTTACCAATATGCATAAATTATTATACACATTGGTTAGTATCTGCATCCATATTCATTACCTACATCAGTTATCATTCAGACAATGACAGAAAATGAATTGGTTAATATATACCTTTTTATCTATTTGTGTTCATCAGTTATAACTGATTAAATGCATCAGTTTTACCCACGTCATTATTCACATTTAGAAGTTATCATTCAAATTAGCCTATTTATTCACATACATGCTTTAATACCTTCATGAATCAGCTATGAACCACATATCACTGCTGTCCAATGAAAACCACGTATCTCCATTTTTGTCCGTTTTTAGTTATCTCTGAATTCAGTAGCTTCTCTGTACACTGTGCAATCAATTCCAATTCCAGACCAATAGAAATGCTCTAAGATAATTCCAATAATCTCTTACATTTTAGATTCACTTCCATTCAATGTTGAGAATTTTTGCCTTCCCCTGTAATGTTGTCATTTTGAAGATATATGCTTTTCATTGGACAGCGACAATATATCAGTTATTATTAAAACATCATTTATTATTCACACAAGTTATTATTAATATATCAGATATCAGTATTATTTTTTACAATATATAAAAACCATATAATGACCATAGTTGTAATATTGCTGTTGTTACACAGGTTACCACGAATTACCAGGTACGACTTAATTCCTGAAAAGATTGTACATTCTTCTTCAAATTACTTTTAGAAACATCCCAATTAAAGGTTACTAAATATACGGCTTGCTGTGATTTTGGTTTTACAGATAAACTTTCAAATTATACTTAAGGTTTTCATCACATCCTATTGTATATCATCAATTTTCCTATCGAGATATGAGTTTTTCAGTCATATCACACAGCCCTAGAGACAAATGAAATATAGTAGTTAGTACCTGTGTGTGTGTGTGTGTGTGTGTGTGTGTGTGTGTGTGTGTGTGTGTGTGTGTGTGTGTATACACTGTATATTGCTTCAGTGAAAACCATGTATCTTCATTTTTATCTATTTTTTCCCCCATGGTTTGAAGCCTTTAGCGGTTTCTGTGCACCGTGTAACAATGATCAGACCAATAGAAATGCTCTAAAATAAGTAAAATAAGATTATATTTTACATTCACTTCCATTCGAAGTTAAGTGCATTTTTGCCCTTCTCCTGTAAAGTGAACTGGTGGATTTTGGAGATGCATGTTTTTCATTGGACAGCGAGGATATTCTAGTGCATCTCAGACAATTTGAATATTATTAAAAAGTTGTTCATAATTTCAAACATAATGGTTCAGTCAGATTTAATTATTCATTACATGCAGAGTGACATCTTTCATGCCTTATCAAAATCAAATTAAAATGTAATGAATATAAAATAGATGACAGTTAAAACAATATTCATATTTGTTGAGATGCACTAGAGTGTGTCACACACACACACACACACACACACACACACACACACACACACACACACACACAGACAAACACACATTTACTCATAATGTCTCCCAAACATCACAGGTATGAGCTGATGTCAGGTGACGTCATTGCTCAGGTGTGATCAGAGCAGCGTCTCCTTACCTGTCAGCAGCATCCCTGATCCGTCCTCCAGTTCTCCCACATCACTCACTGGTTCTCCAGCTGGGCTGGAACTGGTGCTTTTATGGCACACAGTCAGGAGACAGGCGCTCAGGATGACTTTGATCAACATTCTGCTGAATAAAAGGCGGTTGTATCAGTCTGTCAGTCTCTCCCCTCTTTCTCTGCTTGGTGTTGGGTGGTCTGCACTGGTGACCAGTCCATGCATTTTACTCTAGTCTGAGAGTGAGTGAGAGCTGAAAGCTGCTCTCAGTAAAGCCCTGTAAAGCCACCTTTTCAGCAGCGCGCCACATCTCCCTTTCACACCTGTTTTCACCCAAGCCCCGCCCACCTGCACCACCACTGGCTCGTGCTTCACCCTCCTGCCGCAGGAGTCCGGGCTCCTAGCCAATCCCAGCGCTGGAAGGCGGGGCAGGTCGGAATACAGGTAGGAAAACAATGCATCTCGCCTTTATCCTTGAAATGACTCCGCCCACTAATTGCTTTCACACCAATCACAGGTCAGGCCACATTGCTTTCCACGCCCCCCAAAACCTCCCCCAGATCAACTGTTGAAACCAGTGTAATCTTTTGCTCTGTGGCAAAGTCTGGAGCAGTTTCTCAACCCTGGTCCTGGAGGCACCCCCACCCTGCATGCTTTATATTTAAAATACAAACACACACACACACACACTAAAATTCAATTTTAGTGAATTAAGTGAATGACTAAACAGGTACTAATATCACCCTAGAAAAACATCTCAAAAGTGGTGAGTTTACAGAAGATACAATGTTCTTCAATTTGAATGGAAGTTAAAATATGAGTTAGTTGTAATTTTAGAACATTTCTATTGGTCTGCTCATCCAGAATCATTTATACAGAGCAGCTACGGGGGACATACCAAGGAGAAACTAAAAATGACACACTCCAGCAATCAGTCTTTGGCCCAAATCTGGCCCAGGCCTAAGTTCTAAATGCCAAAAGTGGCCCAGATTTGGCCCAAATGTCTCTGCTATCTTGGATCTTTTCTCTGGACAGCAGTGATATTCCTTCACTCCCTACAAACTACCTTCAAAAGTTTACGTTTTCATCAACATCTGAAATCCTGATCAGTCTTGAGGCAGAAATGCTGATAAAAGGTGCTGGAATCAACAAATATAAGTATGTTTTACCAAATTTATACCTAAAAGTGTTTATTTTTTATGTAATATACAGAATAAAAATCTATGTTTGAACCCGAGAATGAAGTTACATTAACCTGAAGCATGCTGTTTTCTGGTTTAATTCTCTACAAGTCTCACACATTTTAGCAGACGCCCTTATCCAGAGTGACTTACCGAAGTGCTTTGCTGTTCACTCAGAGGTTCACACACCTAACTTCTCATCTGAGAATCTGAAGTGGAATCCAAAATGGCACAAGCTGTGTCCTGAAGCCAACGCTGAATTTCTCACCCACTACATCAAAGCATGTTCCGAATTGTAAGACCCTTCATATATGGTACAGAAACACTGTCTATGGGATGCATGTTTAAAAACTCCAGCAGCACTGCTGTGTCTGATGCACCCAACACAGGACCACAGTGTCAGTGTCACTGCAGTGCTGAGAATGACCCACCACCAACATAAGACCTGCTCTGCGGTGGTCCTGTGGGGTCCTGACCATTGAAGAACAGGGTGAAAGGAGGAGAATAAAGTATGTGGAGAAACAGACGGATTACAGTCTTTATAGAACTACTCCTGTATGGTAAGAGGAGCTGATGAAATGGACAGCGAATATAGAAACAAGGAGGTGGTTATAATGGTACGATGACCACTTGAACATATGAGGTTATGATTTTGATAAAAGCAAAAACAAACAAACAAAAAACCCCACATGGCACTTAGTACTAACTTCATAAAGAGCCCATTGTTCAAGCAAAAGTTGTATATCTGTTTCATAAACGTGGCCCTTTCTGGAACCAAAAGTGGTTCTTCTCTGGCAGTGCCACAAAAACCCTTTGTAACTCACTGGAGCACCCTTATTTTTAGGAGTGTAAAGTTTAAAAATTCAGAGAAATATTCTCACCTGGTCCTTTCCGCTGACCTTCAACATTCTCACATATTGTGAAAGATGGACGTTCTCCTGCAAAGTTCCAAACCTCTTAGCTACAGCGTAAATGAAGTGTATAAAATTAACTTGGGAAAAGAGCAAAACATTGCTATAAAGCTTTGAAAACACTATAATACCATTAAAACAACAAAACATTTTGTAAAATTTTATTTTTGTATATACTTTTTTTCCTCTCAATTCAGTGATACAAAATCGTAACGAATGGTAGAGAAACAGACAGTCAGTGAACAGTGGTGATGGCTGATCTGCTTTAGAAAGAACAGCAGTAGTCCCATGCTTTTGTGGCCTCTATTTTGTTCAACACCTCTTTTACAGCAGAATTCTAAACCGCACTTTCTTCATTTACTCCCACAAACATGTGGCAGTTATTAAAGATCAAATTAAAAAGCCAATGAACCCCTCACAGGAAGAAACAAAAACATACATGAAGGTGTACAATTCTGTACATGCACTTATGTCGTCATAACATGCAAACATGACGTAATGTCCGAGGAGATAGGCCACAGGTCAACAGGACAAGGTACAGCATGAGGAGACAAAGAGGTGCTGTGTTTCGATTTGGCACCTGGCAGAAAGAAAGTTTTAGTATGGCGATATTTTTTTTTTTTTTACAGAAAGGGCAGCTCATCGGGATAGTCACAGACCTACTGGGCACACAATTATCCTCATTTTTCCTTCAAAAGAGCAGGTGAGGGGGCAGTGGGCGGTCAAGGCAGGTCACCTTTAGGTCATATACTGTGAAATCTTATTCAGATCCTTTCAGATAACCATTGGCTGTTTATTGGGCTGGACACACTTTATGGACTGGATTGTGGTTCAGTTCTTGAGGGCAGGACAACGTCCAGGTTCTACATGTGCTTACCAGCCAAGAGTGTAAACACACTGCCTGTTGCACTGCCGTTTCCATACGTATGAACTGAATAGAAGAGTCTTGGTCCCACTCATGTTAAACCCAGAGTCCAGGAGGTTAGGCTACAGAGGATGAGGAGCAGTTATAAAGTGTCGTCTGGTTGCATAGCCCTGCTTTACTTCATCTCAACAGTCAACTGATCCCTGGACTTACAGTAAACAGCAAGCTTTACCCTAGAAATACCATCTATATCACTAATATACATACACTTATCATCAGAAATATAGTTGCACAAATAGGTGCACCCAGAAGGAAGTGTGGGATTCCAATGCTATTGATAGGAAGGTACCAGGAACAATAAAAAATGAGACTGATATGGGCTACACATACAGAAGTAGTGCCTCTCAATATGGCATAACATGGACTTGTCAGACTGGAGTTGTAGAGGTTCCTAATGGTGTCCTGTGATAATCCATCCCATTGATATTCTCACTCAGTTCCTGCATATTTTGCATTAGGAATGGAGCTCCTCCAATTTCACCCCACACATTTTCAACTGGAGATTTGTCTGGTAATGCAACTGGACATGGCACAGTGCAAGCTCTTGAGATGGCAGCAGTATGTGGACAAGCCATGTCCTGTTGGAATAAGGAAGTGTGCATTCAGAAAAGGTAGGACTACTGGCGGCAGTAGCTGTCAAACGTTGGCCACGGTGACTCCACCCACAGATTCATAGGTCGTGTCCACCAAGACAAATGTGGGACTGATGACCTGCTGCCATTCTGAGTGATACCATTGCCATCGGTCCTTCTGGGTGCTTCTATTTTTTTGATGATGAGCGTACTTTGTCTTAGAAGTCAAGAACAAGGTGTTTGTAAGCTATCAAAACAAGAAAACATGGGCGAATTACCAAAGAATCATATCATCTTTCTTTACCAGAAAGTGCCCATATCTAGTGGCCCAACATCTACCGATATCACTGTGATCTCATTTTATCGTTTAATGCAGTTGAAAACAAAGGACGGTGTGACACTCCCTATGAATTGCATGATGACTTCAGGTAAACAAAGTTACAAAAAGCTTTTAGCCTCTTTACTCCATCTAATGATTCAGGTTAATACTAGAAAAGAAAGAGCTCGCCATGTACTCTTTGGCAAATAAAACAGTACACCACAGGCTGTAATTTTACAACGACATCAACAACCATGTGTACAACCCCGTAACATGCATATCTGTCAAACCTTCAATGGCATTTCACTTAGACCTCTGGTTCATCGTTACCGCACCTCTCTGAAGGTTTCGTCGTCAGCATCCCTGCAGTCTACGTCATTAATCATATTCAATAAATACTCTGAAATACTCGCTCACATATCTCCAATACTTTTCCACCCACATCCACTTAGACTACTCTGTTAAAATCTCACTTATATTCTCTATTTTGTGCAACATCATTTCTGCCTTCATAACATGCTATGGTACATATAAGGAACAAATATCAGTGACATCTACCTACAGCGTATCTAGTGTTTGCCTTTCTCGGGTTATGATGTCTGGTAACATCATCACCTTACAGCAATAAATCTCGAAGGTTAGGCACTTGGTATTTTACCACTTGAGCATAATACAGTAAAAAAGAGTAGACCTTACAGGATGCCCAGCTACAACTCGTAATGTACAAGGTACAAAAAAGGACACTGTGAAAAGATAGTCAGTCTACTGCAGTCCCATACAAAACTAATTACAATTTGGCCTTTTTTAGTTGGTGGGAGAAGTTCCGTTCCACTCGCAAGAGCAAGAGATAGCACAGAACAGCAGCACAACAAGAAATGTTTCAAAGGAACTTGCCAGACAAAGCTCTCCAGTCCTACCCTCCATAAGATGATGAGGTGTAAGATCTGGACTGTTCATAATACCAGCCTGGACCTGTTGCGCTCCTGCTTCTATGTCCAACTCATGCTTTCTTGGCTGTTTGCTTTACATCTTAATCGCGTCTAAATGGCTGCAACAACCATCTCTTGGTCCTCTATGAAGTATAGCCCTGTTAATATGGATCCAGAGAGTGGAGGGCAGTGTTCAGTAGCATTGCATTCCTACCTAAACTACTTCTCTCCTCTTCAGTGGCAGTTGGAGCTCATCTTGGGTTAGCAAAATGCACTATGGCACTGTTGTCTTCACTACCCGTGACTAGAGGACCACCTACGACACATTATGAGGGAATGCCAAGCCATGTTTGAAACATTCCAGCTGTGTTAGATAATAAGCAAATGACAAAGAACTTAATCAAGTTCAATTTAATTCCCTCATGTTTCATACCTTAGCGTCACACTAGTGCACGGCTAGGAGCCATGCACTGCCATCTTGGCAAAGATGATAAAACTCATCCCGCAGGCAGATTTGACACCCATTTTTCTTCAACACTCTAGCACCAGTCATCTTTTTCCACCTCATGGTAGCTCGGGGAGACCCTGGTACTGGATGCAGGAGCTGCACTCACTCCTAAAGTGAAGTGGTATCCGTTGGGCATTCCACTCCGGCTCTGCTGGCCCACCCCAGTGGCTGTGTGGAGGGAAGCCGAGGCCACTGTCCTGGTGGACCGTCCCAATCCATATGTACTCAAAGCGTCCTGGAAGTCATCTGCTTCTGAGAGCTGGGGGTCTCTCTGTAGGGGACCCAGACTGGGGTCAGAGCTGATGCGAGTGACAGGCACAGGGGTAGGGCGCTGGCCATCACCACTGAGCAAGGCGTCATGCTCTGATTGGCCACGGATGAGGCGCGATGGACCTGGGCCGGATGATCGGGTCACGTTTAACTGCACCGGGGAGGAGTTGGCAGTCTTATAGGCCACCGCAGGCCTCGGTGTGAGGGGGGTCTGGGGCAGCTGTCGGCGGCCACGGCACGGTGTAGTAGCGGTTGAGGTAAAGACCACTGTGCTGCCTTTAGCTGAGCTAGTGGCCTGTAAAACAACAGAGCAGACAGAAGGTGACACACAGGACTTGAAATGTAGGTGCAGGTGACATATTTTATAGCGTGAACAAAACTAAATGGCTTTACGGAAAGTAGTGGTTGGACAAAAATTTTCCTCTATACCAGAATATAAACAACTAGCCAAGACATGCTATTTATCTTGTCTATGTTTATCATGACTTAATTTTCTATACACAATATTTTTATAGTGCAATTTTTTTCACTCCAGAAAACCATTCATTTAAACAGCATGTCATGTTATGGACTGAAGTGACTAAGACAATTATTACAATATACATGCATCCAGAAAGTATTGCGTATCAATTCACCTTTTGCACATTTTATGTAATAGCCTTTTCAAAATGGATTAAATTCATTTTTTCCATCAAAATTCTACACACAATCCCCCACAATGACAAAGTGAGAAGTTTGTTTGAAATCTTTACAAATTTTTTAAAAATGAAACACAAAAATATGATGCACAAAAGTATTCACAGGCTTTCACCTGAGCTGAGGTGTATCTTGCCTCTATAACCTGATCATCCTCCAGATGTTTCTACAGCTTGATTGGAGGAAACCAGGCACTGCTCATCACCAGCCAATACCATTCCTACAGTGAAGCATGATGGTGGCAGCATCATACTGTAGGGATGTTGTTCTGCAGCAGGAACTGGGAGACTAGTCAGGATCGAGGGAAAATGACTGCAGTGATGTACAGAGACATCCTTGATGATAACCTGCTCCAGAGCGCTTTGGACCTCAGACTGGGACAAAGGTTTATCTTCCAACAGGACAACAAACTGTACCATACGGCCAAGATAACAAAGGAGTGGCTTCAGGACAATCCTGTGAATGTCTTTGGGTGGCTCAGCCAGAGCCCAGACCCAATCGAACATCTCTGGAGATATCTAAAAATGGCTGTGCACTGATGATTTGCAAAGGAGAACAGGAGACACTTCCAAAAAACAGATGAGATTGAGGCACCATACTGAAAAAGACTTGAGGCTGTAATTGCTGCCAAAGTATTGAGCTGTGAATACTTATGTGCATGTTATATTTTTGTTTTATTTTTTAATACATATGCAAAGATTTCAAAGAGCATTCTTAACTGAGATTATTGCTGTACGAAGACCAACAATGTACAGAAACAGATGAGCTTCTGTCTCTGACTTTCCATCTACAAGGTGAAAAACTAGGTAGGAGTGTCTAACAGAGTGGACAGCGAGTGGACGCAGTGTTTAAACACTCCAGCAGCACTGCTGTTTCTGATCCACTCATTCCAGTGCATCTCACCACCACCGTGACCCACCACCCACATAATACCTGCTCTGTGGTGGTCCTTTAGGGTCCTGACCATAAAAGATCAGGGTGAAAGGAGCCTAGCAGAGCATGCAGAGAAACAGATGAACTACACTCTGTAATTATAGAACTACAAAGTGCTTCTGAAACGAAGCTGATAAAAAGGACAGTGAATGTAGAAACAATGAGGAATAATAATAATCATGAGATGTTCCTGGGTAACAGACCGGTTTGAGTCTGTTGGAGTCTAATGGATCTCCTGGTGAGGCGGATCTGCTCGGTGCAGGTGACTGGCTGTGGCAGTGCTCCCGGCTGACATAACGATCACAGGAGAAGTAGCGCTGCTTCCTGTCTGCAGCCGAGGACGAGTGGTGTTTCCTCTCATGAGAGCGTCCACGGTCCCTTTCCCGCTCACGTGCCCGTTCCCTAGGTAACGGGTCGTTGCTTTGATCTGTCGGCGTGTCTGAAAGGAAGGGTGCGAATTAATGGCATATTGTCATAAAACGTCATACAGTGACTTTTTACATTATACAAGCACACAAACGTTTCTTTATTCCGTTCAATAAGAAACAGAAGGAAACATCAAAGTTAATCATACAGTCGTGAAAAAGTTAGGACACCTCACATTTATAACTATATAATTAAAATGCTTACAATCAGAATCAGGTGCAGCACACCAGCTGCAAATGATTAGACCATCATTAGAGAGGACCTTGGAGAAGGCGGTCTTATTGAAACCTCAGACATTAGCTTGGTTTGTGCTTGATTGTTGAAGTGAGTGGGATCCAAAGAGCTCTCAGAGGCCTTCAGGAAGATGGTTGTAGAAGCAGATGGGAAGGAAGATCTCATGACAGTTAAAAATCAGTTGTTCCAGCTGTTTAGCTGCCGACATGGCCAGGTCAGGCAGTCCTAGCATGTTCAACCCAAGAGCAGACCACAAAATGGGTAAAGAAGTCTCCAACAATCCTAAAATGTCATAACAAGACCTACAGGTAGCTCTTGCCACAGCTGATCATAAAGTGCAACTACCATCAGACTGCACATGTTTGATTTTAATGGGAGGGGTGCAAGGAGGAGACCCTTGCACACCAGGGCAAGACTAAAGTTTGCCAGAGAACATCTAGACAAAGAGCAGGACTTCTGAAACAATGTGCTTTAGACCTATGAATCCAAACATATGGATGATTTTAAAAGACAATTCTTCAGTTTTATGTGTTTAAACATAAAGTCACTCTGAGTGAAAAGCACTACGTGGAGGCCAGTGGGGTGAAGCACTTTTGTTTGGTCACTCTCTTGAGCAGTGGGGTGACTCAGTGCTCCTGCTGGCCTGGACACAGGCCACCATAAATTAGGAACCAATGCCTTTCCACTGTCCACAAAACACTTTTATCTGAAGGATGAAGGTCAGCTGCAGTCCACCAACACTAATTAACACCACTACACTCCACAACCATAGCAGGACCTGATTCCTTCTACAGAGCCCTCACACCCTGTGTGTAAGGCATGTGCATGTTTGTGTGCGAGCTTGCTGTTGCTGTTCAGCCTTATGCTCCATCACACTGCTGTCTGTCGTGAAGTCCACGTGAGTCACTGAGAACCTTAAAGACACTGGAATTCGAACGCACAAAGAGAGCAGAGCATTGGAGACAGCTAACTTTAACTGATGAGACAGGTTTTGCTTTCTGCTGAATGTAGATCTGAAGACAGAGCTGAGAAGGCTGCTGACAGCAGGTCCTGACTTCTGTTAAGCCTGGTTAGCAGCAGACATGGGGAATGTTTAAGCTCCGGAGTTAATGTAGAGAGAAAGACAGAGTGAGCGGCAGAGAGATAGGGAGCTGGACTGTCATGAGGCACAGTGGAAGAGAGGGGTAACCTCATTCAGTCATGGAGGGGCAGTAGAGTAACACAGAGGGGCTATTCTCTCAGCGTGAGCACAGAGCAGCCAAGGAACAAAAATCAAAAAATCAAATCCACACAAAAGCTGATTTTCTTTCAGGATTCTGTAAGTCTCTCCTTCAGTCAGTGTGAGTGCTTGCCGCAGAAAATCCTACACTGAACCTCTTTGGGAAGCAACAGAGACTCTGCCTCTATAACCCGATCACCATAATCCCATACGGAATTTCAATCACTGTGCTATGCAGGAAAAATCAGGATTTCTTCCACAAAGGCCAAAGCTTTGTGCTTTATTTAAGCTTTCAAAAATAAAGGTGGCAAAAAGATTCTTTGAAGTGATGCCACGAAAACAAAAACACATAAAGGACATTTTTACTTGTTGTTCTATAAAAACGAATTTGTTTTTCAATCAGACAAAACATTGGTGAGCAAGACTTCCTCCTTGGGTTATATATATATATGTGCATCTTCAGCATTTTAATTAATTCCAATTTATAAAGTCCAATTTTGTCACTAAGTTGAAAGTGCTAATTCTCCAACCCCATTAGGACTGCCCCTGCTGCCTGGGTGATGATATGCTTTTTACTTCACTCTGTTTCCTTTCTGTCTATTCCCTTGCACTGAGATGCCCTATGTAACCCTACCCAGCTCCCCACTACCCCACGGCCTTCTGACGCTGTCCTCATTTGGGATTCTTGCATTGGCTCACTCAACCCACATTAAAGACTCCACGGCCAGCTTACGCCTGTTTTACATGCTGTTTAACCAGACTGAGGTGGTATCCTATGATCACTCACATTCACTTATAACTCATTCTCACCCACACACAGCACTCTCACACTACTAGCTATAGTTCTTTATTATTTTTTTCTCTTTATCCTGCTTTGTCTGTGCTCTCTGGTATCAACCAGAAGAGGACGGATTCCCCTTTTGAGCCTGGGCTCCTCAAAAGGTTTCTTCCTCTTAGTATGAAGGAGTTTTTCCTTGCCAATGTTGCCTGCTGGCTTGCTCAATTGAGGCTTGGACCTGGATTTCTGTAAAGCTGCTTTGTGACAACACCTTTGTTGTAAAAAGCACCATATAAATAAACGTTGATTGATTGATTGAGAGAGCGCCACCTACCCACCCAGAAAGAGCTCTCTCAGACTGTGGATTCAAACCTGCAATCCTCGGATCCCAGTGCTACTACATTAGACCGCCCATGTGATGCATCTCAAGCCCATCTGAAGATGTCCTTAACTTCAGCAATCATAATTACTTTAATGCATTACATGTAATTATGTTAATTTGACATTTGGCACTGATGCCATTCAATTAGATCCAATAGAATGATATTCCCTCCGTGTTTAATGTGGAAACTAACTTGCCACCCAGGTTCTGTCTTGCAGGCACGGACAATCCTCCACATTTCCTTTCCATAGGGTCTGTTTTAAACAAATCAGACATTCCATTCATGTCCGCACAAGTTGCTGTTAAGGAGCTGAGTGGAATTGCTGTAAAAAGAACCGCAAAGTTTCATAAACTGCGACAAGTCTCATCACTTTGTCCCTGAGTTTTGCTCAGGTGCTGCTCTTCACTCAACAGATGTTAAGGACGTATACCATCCTATATGATGGAGTGGTTGTGTGCATTACAGTGTTGCCCTGTGTTCTTACAGAAATTACAGCACTGTTGCATGCTTGTACATTACAATGAATTTATTCATTGTGGGCGAGCGAGTCAGAATGTGTAAGACTCGTTAAGCCCCAGACACTGTACGGAGCAGCTCGGTTCCACCAGCAGCACACCTGATTTACTTTAATTAAAACACATAGGGTTGGGGTGACCTGGTGTGATCGTGTGCCTCATTTGTGTGATTACTAGGACAAGAGTATAAAAGCCACAATCACTAAACATCAATTGCGTTGGGCATGTTATCAGAATGCCTCGGCAAGTCCTGTATGGACTACTTCTTCTGGGCCATCTGGAGGTCAGAACAAGTGAGACACAGACCAGCTTAAAGCATCTCTAAGCAGATATAAATGAATCCCTCTCAACTGGGAGAGGTTGCCATTGACTGTTCCACCTGGCAACAGCTGACAGGTATAGATCAGTTAGAAGCAGTGAGGAACATTAAGAAGCAGAAAAAAGGATAAGGTTTCCCATGTGCAAGTATTTGTAGATAAAGGATTGGACTCTGTGGTCAACAAAGAACACACTGTTAAATGAAGTAGAATGTCAGGACTGACTACCATAAGCACTTTTGGGGGGCGTTCAAGCCTACTGTGTTCAAGCTTACATACTGGTATGTAGGCTTCATAACTCAGTCTCAAACATCAGAACATTGTGAAAATATTTCATCTAAAAATGTTTCATATATTTTATATTCATTACATTTAAAGTAACAATTGTCAAGCTCTTTTACTGTTTTCAAGGCTTTTACTATCTGATTAGCAATAAATCCAAATTCAAATTTTAAGGGTGCAGTATTGGTATCGGTATCAGACATGAAATAAATGTTATCATGCGACCCCCAGTAAATCAGAGTGTTTAAACCCATCAGTGTCATTGATGGACTGAGAATAGTCCACCAACCAACCTACAGCATCCTGTGGGCAGCGTCCTGTGAACACTGAAGAAGTGTTTATTAGAGTGGCCAGTGAGTGGACACAGTGTTTAAACACTCCAGTATCACTGCTGTGTCTGTTCCACTAGTACCAGTGCAACGCACACTAACACACAACCAACATGACAGTGTCACTGCAGTGCTGAGAATGACCCACCACCCTCATAAAACCTGCTCTTTCCCTTTCCAGTCTTAAAGGTTACATACTCACAATAAGCATATGAGTGTATGTTCTTACCAACAGAGCCTGGCTGTTCCTCACTGATTGCTCGGTCCAGGGATTTGTGCTTCTTGTCTCGGCGCCGGTGGCAGCGGTGGTGGTGATGATGATGGTGATGCACTCTTTCCCTCTCTCTGTCCTGGGCCTGTGCGGCCATGGTGGGAGTGGGGGCTGCTGGAGGCCGCTCCAGAGCCAAATCCCTAAGGTTGACCTCTGGCCCGCCTCTTTGAGGTGTTAAAGAGGAGGCCGAGCGCCGAATGGGGCTCATGTCCGCGATGGGCTTGATGGAAGAGAGATGGAGAAGGAAATAGATGAGGAGAGAGAGATGAGGAGGAGGAGGAAACATCTCAAAAACAGGACTGCAGAACACAGCACAGCCACCAAAAAGTGACAGGTCAACATGGAGACCTGCTACAACAAGCCAGACACAACACATATACACACACACACTTTCACTCAGAGAGCGAATACGCAGGTCACACCTACGACTGACACACACATACATCCTGAAGAATAGGAGGAGGAACATCATCATGGTCCGATGCAAACACTCGCTTGTTTGAATGCTGTCATCGAGATGCTGGTCAACATTCAGAGATGAAGTTCTGAGAATAGTTGCTAAAAGAACTATCCAAAGCCAAGCAGCGGCCACAGCACGGAGAAGAATCCTGAGAGGCATTTCCTTCTGTGTCCTCTGTATAACAGGTTTTATGTCTTTCTACTTTGGAAAACTGAACATATCAACATGCAGTTGTGCATCTTTGCATTCGAACAGTATTAACTATAATATAACATTGAAAGCATTGCTTGTTGCTAGATTCTTCAGAACACTGGCCAGTGCTTGATAAAAACAAGATCAGGTGTTGGCTCATCAGTGCAGTCTTAGACAAACCAACTCATTAGTGCCACACTGTGGCACAAGCTTCACAACACCTCCAAAGCTGTGCATCCACTCTAACCACATCTTCTTGTCCATGGTCACCAGTCATACTGTAGATACGGCAGAATGCTTCACTTCTGCGGAATATATTTAAGTCCTTTTTCATGTTTTCCAATTTAATGAACACTCTTAAAGATAAAGGAGCCAAACAATCGATACAACAATGACACACACTCGTAACAACAAACAATACGTCTTTGAGCGATGCTTCACACCCACACATCTGCAGCCAGCTGCACCAGCTGAACGTAAATTAGATTATAGGTTATGGTGTAAAGTCTATCCTAAACCATACACTGAAGGTAGTTCGTTTGAAACTAGCAGTGTGCAGACGTGTACAGGAAGTAGAGCTACTTCAGTATCATAACGCACGTTAGACATGATGATGTTCTGCACCTGGCCTTGAGGAAATTTTCAGGACCTTATTAAACTTTAATTAAATAACGCTATCCTCTCTGTAAAGCTATTCCAGAAATATGTATTTCATTTTCTACAGTTCATGAATATTTATGTGCTGGCATTTTACAGAAATATACCTTTATTTTTAAAGAGTGTTGCTGGTATTGTTAGAATTTTACATAAAGTGTAAAAGAAAGCCATAAAAGGATCAATTATGTTCGGAAAATTGACCCGAGGCGTTCAGTAACCCTGTATAAATCCACACAGACCAGCGGTACCGTGAAGGAAGGATGTGGAAAGAGAGGACTACACCACTACCACCTGTACCACTGAACTGAATCCACAGTTACACACACTCACACACACACACACACACACACTCCAAATATATACGTACGATTCAAAACAACCCAACCGAAAAAACAGCTTTTTCGTGTGATTAAAGGATATGATGAGACACTATGACCATGATATATTAGTATCTCCTCAAAATGATCTACATTCGGAACGAAAGTCAACTCTACAGATGTTCAGCAAACACAATACATTTATATCCCTGAATCTGTCTAAAACACAAGTTGTGAGTGGACTGGAATGGGCAAAGCACACATAGGCCAACACAGAAATGAGTGTGGGTGAGAGATAGAGAGAAAGAAAGAAGAGAGGGGGAGAGGGAGAGAGAGAGAGAGAGAGAGAGAGAGAGAGAGAGAGAGAGAGAGAGAAAGAGAGCAAGAGAAGGGGGGTCTGAACAGTTGTACATACTGCTAGGTACGTCCCGGTGTTGTGGCGTAAGTGGCTCCGCTGTGGGACAGGAAGAGGACACACAGGTGAGGAGAGCAGGGACACACACACACAGCTGACATGGACACACACCCGTACACAGCATCGGAGCAAAGAAGGGGGTGAGTGAGAACAGATATGAGACTGGACGAGTGGGGGAAGAGGTGAAGACAGAGGTGGGCAAAGCAGATAGATGCTGACAGTGTGATGATTCGTTGATGGCAAGATTAGAATATGAACAGAGACAGAGACGGTGTTACAGCTCATTTCATACATTTTCCATATAAGGATACCATTCACTGAGCACTTTATTAGGAACATATATTTTACTATTACTTCTGTCATGGTGCGGATTCCATGTTGACATGATTCTGTCACAGAAGCATTTTTATGCTGCAAAGCTCCTGATGTACCATCAGATTGTACTGGGAAGGCTGCAGAAGGACAGTGAATTGTCATGATTATGAAACCAGTTTCAGGACAACTTGGGGCATCATCTAGCTGTTAGAAGATGGGTCAATTGTGGCCATGAAGGGATGTAGAGTTGGAAGCAACAGTTTGCATAGAATAGCCTTCTCCTGGGTTGTGTCCCTCAACCCTTTTCATTTTCAGAGTGCTGGGCAGCTGCTTAGAACAGGCCTCTCAAGGTCAGAGATTGCAGTCAAAATTATCTGAGCTCTCAAATCTTGTAGGGTTCCCATACTTTTGCACGGTACTCATTTCTTATTTCACCCTAAATTGGTGCAAAACCAAAATAATACAGTGGTATTGTGTAAAATGTTGAAAGGTCTGTTTCATGTGATCCATTTTTAACTTTTGGAGATCATTCGTGCATTTTGGAGATCTTCAACTTGCTTAACTGTTTACACTAACAGTAATTTTGACACGGGGTGCCCAACATTTAGCATTCAACTGCACATGAACAGCAACAATATTTAAATAGGCTGTGGTTTTCAAAGGCATGCTCCACATCCTTACACCACACCTACCAGCCTAGACTTTAAAACAAGGCAGGTTGGGTCAATGGATTCATGCTGACCCTACTATCTGTGCCTGAATAGAAATGGGCATAAATCAGACCTGGCTACATTATTCCAGTCTTCACTGTCTAGTTTCTGTGAGCCACTGGGTGACAATTGAGACCCGGCAAGATCTTCTGCTGTTGTAGCCCATCCACCTCAAGGACAAGTTGATCATCAGTTGCTCATCTCCTCTCTACAGTCGTAGAGATTGGTTCATTTGAGTTACTGAGACATTTCTTTCAGCTCAAACCAGTCTGGCGGTTCTCTGTTGACCTACCTCGTTAACATCAACAGTCTGCAGAACTGCTGCTTATTGACTCTTTATCACACCATTCTGAGTAACCTCCAGAGACCGTTGTGCTGAAAATCCCAGAAGACGTTCCATTTTTTCCACCTTCTGACTTTTGTTGTGAACAATACTGAAGGCTGCTGACCCGTAACTGCATTATTTGATGCACAGTTGCCAGTCTATTGACTGCTTATATAATTACACGAATGAGTAGGTGTACAAATGTTCCTAATAAAGGGATAACTCAGCATATATATCCAGACAGGGATTGTAGAAAGTCTCTTATACTGCTTCAAAATAAGAGTTTACAATCTTCTTCATTCCATATAATCCCATGAAATGACCAGGAATTTGAATTTAAACTAGAGATTTAGAAAAGCTTAGCGTAGCAGAAGAAGAAAGGATAACTGAAGTGTGAAGAAATAAGAAGACTGGGCAGGGGAGATGGACAGACAGAGAAAAGTGAGACATCAAGACAATAACAGACAAGACAAAACACAACACAGTAGCATACAAGTGCAAAATGACCAGACAGACATATTACACAAGAGGAAACACTGTGAGAACCTCCGAAAAAAGACTAAAAGGTTGAGCAAACTGGGGTTGGGAATATCACTCCCAGAGGGTCTGATTTTAGCACAGTATATATCTTTAAACACTGCTGGTTCTTCTCCCATGTACTCATGCAGTAAATGAACCATTTAAATACGACATCTGAACCGTTTAAAATATAAACATCTAAAATGAGAGCACCAGAAAAATCTACATAAATAAAAAAGTAAGCAAATAATATAAAAAAAACAGATCTTTAAGAAATAAGAAATGCCTATATAAAATGAAAATAGTTCTAAATGACCAAAATATAGACACAAGCTGTGAGGGAAGAGGAAACTGGTCAGTCCATGTCTGTGGCTGTCTTGAATGCTGTCATTTTATATTCATCAGATTTTCAAATGGGAAGAAGGTGTGTGACATATCAAACTGGTAGCGACCTTTACCAGTAAAGCAATGATGTTCTTTACTTTATTCATACGCTGAATTTCTTTCTATACAGGCAATGTGAATGATGCAGAATGCATTGACGTTGTCCTCATTTCTGGTGTAAGATCTGACCAAGAATGACCCAGACCATTAAATTCGATTTTGCTGGGGGACCAAGCATCCTCATATTAACCCTCATTTTCAGTATCAGGTTCAGTTCAGGAATGAAGTAAATTTCTTTGTGAATGGTGAGGCCAACAAACAAGATCGCTGTCATGGTACGGTGTGGTTGTGGGGTAATTATTCGGTAACTGAATTGTAGGACCTTTCTTCATTAATGAAACATTAAGAGTAGACTGTTACGTAAGTTTGTCAGACGAAGATGTGTTTCCTTCATTGGAAACCATCCATCCATCTTCTCTACCACTTATTCCTGAATAGGGTCACGGGGGCGCCGGTGCCCAGCTGGCAACTCTGAGCACAAGGGCAACAAACAACGCTAGACAGGGCACTAGTCCATCGTAGAGCTCACACACACACACACACACACACACACACACACACACACACACACACACACACACACACACACACACACACACACACTCACATTCACACACTACGGGTCACTTTAGAGTCCCCAATTCACCTACCGGGCATGTCTTTGGACTGCGGGGGAAACCGGAGTACCTGGAGGAAACCCACACAAACACAGGGAGAACATGCTGCCACACAGAAACTTCCCAGGTCACCTCACCCAGGTCCTTCTTGCTGCGAGGCAACAGCGCAATCCACTTCGCCACCATGCCGCCCTTCATTGGAAACCTTGATGTGCAATTTCCCCAAAAGAGGATTGGTCATGGGGTCATGAGTGGCAACCATGTTCCCCCAAATTAACCCCTTTGGATTTCTATCTGTGGGGTCATGTCATGGTGTTTACTCTTGCTTGTGCTGGCATTCAGACAGATGCTTGGTGAACGGTCATCAGGAATGAAGGAAAGGATTGGTTTATCACTCAAATAGGGTGGGCAGCACATTGAACACATTCTGTAAATACACACCTTATAAACATGAGAATGAATAAACTTATAAGAAGCATACCATTGTTTATTCTGGTGGAATTCTCTACCAGTTTGATGCGTCTCACACCTACCTTACCACTTGATGAGTGAAGCTAAAGCCCAAATGACCTAACCCCACCCGCATCCCATCCCCCACAGTTTGTGCTTAAAACTGGATCATGTCCAGAATAGCTGTTATCAAGTGGGCATTCCTTACCTTTGAGGCACCCTGTATTTTTGGCTTAAAATGTTAAAACATGAAATAAATTAAGTAAATGATATAAACCACACATTTCAATAAAGCTCAAAAAGAAAAAAAAAAAGGCTTCAAAAAACGTTCATCAAAGATTCCCCTTACATGCAGACTCACTCTCTCCAAGCCTCAGCAAGTTGCAGTAAACCTCTGAGGTATTTTGGACTGTTCTCATTGTGGTGGTCTCTCCTCATTTAGCCATTTAACACTGATAAATTATATTTTATATTTTGCACTCTAAGGTCTAATTCAGCCCTTAATCCAGCAACCCATGCAGCACAAATCATTCAACCATCCAGTGTCATCAAGGATGAACACGATCGATATTCCATATTGATGGGTGATACTGATACCCTTCCTTGTTATCATTACACTTACATAGCTGTGCAGCAAACACACGGACACGACATATGCAATCACAGCAACCCTACTGCTACAATCAACCAGCGCTGTCCCACTGTTTCACAGCAGACCGACAAATGAGAGGGAGACACATCAGAGGCTTACCTGGAAGCCCGCACTAAGTCTGGGCATTGAGGCTGCCCTCCCGTGGCCCTCCAGTGTGGAGAAGCCCCCTACATCAGAATCATTCTCCAAATCCGTCATCTCTACTAATTCCTGCAAGATCCACAGAGCACATGTACAAACACATACAAACACACAGATATATATGTATCACAACACACACAGTACAGAGATAATCACATGCACAATGGTCTGACGTAGACATAAACGTGTGATGAACCTGAGTCTTTTTTGGTCTTTAGACCAGAAAATGACTGAAAGAGGTTTCAGGAGCAAGATGTAGTCTACATGTCTGTCTGAAAGACAGCAGAACCTACCAGAGTCTCTGGGAAGAGCCAGAAGTCTTGCTTGACTAGTTTCTTTGAGGTCTAGTATTCTTGGCCTGATTGGCCGATGACACAACCTACCAGAGCTTGACTAGGTTCTTTGAAGTTTTATGTTCTTTAATGTTCTTGCCTTGATTGACTGGTAACAAAACCTACGTGTCTCTGAAGATGGTAGGCCACCTAACCTGGGTACACAAGACTACCTGAGCTTTGGTCGTGTTTGGCATGTCTTCAGAATGACCCCGCTGGACTACATTCCTGCTCCTGTGCTGCCTTCCTTCCTGAGATATGTCTTCCGAGGGAGACTTTTTCATGGCACTGCTCTGGCTTTGCCTGTAATCACACACCACACACATTCTTATTTCACCCCAAATGTTGACCACTCCGCTTTCAGTCACGTGCTATTCATCACCCACTCAACACAACCCACAGTGGTCCACTGGGACAAGTCATAGATCACTCACACGTCACTAATAAACAGAAAATTATGCTTAATATCAGCTGACATTTTCTAAATTTGTCCACTGCTACAAAGAATACTGTCATGAGGTCCAGATTTCTGAGCCACTCACACTGCCTCCCCGTTAGTCAGGAGAGGGGCTGTAGGTGGTAGTTCTGGTTGTGGAGATAGATCAGGTTGAAAACGGGGTGAAGGTTTGGCACTCTTGATGGGAGGCTCTTGATCGTGTAGGTGGGTGAGAGGCAGCATGGGCTTGAAGAGTGCCCCCATTTTACTCTGCAGGACAGACACAGGTTTATTACTGTTTATACTTCAACACCATCAGTGCTTCACATAATTCAGATTTTGTTTTTAATTGACACATAACAGCAATTCTGTAATTTGCTTTACTGAAGGGTGGAGCTCATAATACTGCATAGGAACATATACACACTTAGTTCCAGATTAATGAATCCCCACTTTAAATGTCAAAGGAGTCCATGTTTCCTGCCCTGTCCATGTGTACATGCCCAACCTGCATGCAGACTCCGACTGATCAACGAGAGAAGGCAGGGCTAGTGACATCACTGACCCAGATATTGTGTAATAGAGGAAAATAAGAAGAACTGGCTGTATTTTTATTTTATTTGAACGACTGTGAAGTATTTCGAATAATGTATTATTCTAAATATTCCTGTCAATCTAATCATTACAAATAACTAAAAATGCTTACATTTTCAGCTCAAAACACTCTGGATTATCAGTTTCCAACAGGTTGAAAATATTTTTTTTTAATCCTCATAAGCAAAAACTATTGAAGGCACAAATATCATTGTCAAATTCATGAACAAATTCATTAATTTTCTTATCAACTTTACATAGCCTAGGAGATGAACAATATCTGGCATGTGTTCATGCCTCCTAAAAATACTTTTTACTTTTTGTGGTGAATTAAAGCATGTCAAATACTGCACAGCATTGCTTAAGTTAAAATAAAATTGACATGAACAACCTTTGAGACAAGATGCTTATAACCTTTTATAAATGTTTATGTATGTGTCATGGCAATGTTGCCCATAAACACTGCGGGAGTGGTGACTCAGTGGTTAGAGTGCTGGGTTACTGATCACATGGTTATGGGATTAACACTTATGTCTGCTATTGGGCCACTGACCCTCTCAGCTCCAGGAATTCTATTGAAAATGCAGATTTTACACTGTCAATCAATACAGAGTTGGAAATGTAGGGCCCTTTGATTTCCAAGTTGAGGGAGGGAACCTATTCATTACAAAAGTTTATTTCAATTCTTAATTTCATACCTGTGTTCCTCCAGACGGCTGCTGCTGCTGAAGCCTCTTGGCTCGATTTTGCTTGTAGTAATCAAAAATCATCAAGGCGGCATAGACCTTTCCAACCGTCAACTCATTATCTAATGCAGACAGAGATATGCAGAGTGAGAAGAAGCTGATTATAAACGATCTTAGTGAGATCACCTTAAAAGAATACAGATCAAGAGAAATTAATCTCTGAATATTTGTAGAAACCTTTTTTAATTAGTAAAGTCAGCTTCTTCAAGATGCACCCAGTGCCAATGCATAACTTCTAATGTCCACAGAAATGCATCTCCAATAGAATGAGGTGTTCTGGGGAAGCAGCATATGGGCCAAAGGTCACCATGCCCAATGCCAAGTATCAGCTAGAGTAATGGATTGCCAATCAGTACCTTTGAGAGAGCCTTATTAATACTTAATACTCCTAATTCATAATCTTAACTTCAAAAGAAATTCTGGAAGAGAAGGGGTCTATAAACGTTTTTTTTACAAACATCAAAACAAATGTCTTAGTACTGTGTTAAAAAAGCTGTACAATGACCACTGGATGGCAGCAAATACATATAAAACATACTCAAAATCACTGGAGCGGTAAATGGCCTTGATAATGTCCAAATATTTTCTTCATTTTGAAAACCATTAGTGTTCTCTGAACTGAACCATGACTATAATAAAGAGGATAATCAACCTAACCTTCATTTGAGTTCAGATCTGCATGAGGACAGAGCTTACGTTTATGAGGGGTGACCAGCAGGTCCACTGTCTTGGGCTGTAGGTTGGGCCACACTTTATTAATCTCTCTCCTCAAGTCAATATCACACAGCCTCTGGGCCAGAACACCTGCCAACAAGAGTGATAGTAACAATAACAAGTAGATTCTAGTGGTTCTTCACTCATTACTGAGGGTCCAGTCAGCTCAGGACACAGTCAGAGAAATACACGTATTTTTAGTATTTATAGTTCAGGTTTAAGTAAATTAAAACCAGGCAAATTTAGATGATATGTTAGCAGTTACTTTAAATACTGTACAGCATTCCTGACCTGGGTTCCCAACCCTGATCCTGGAGGACCCCTTGTCCTACATATTACAGTGTTTTTCTTTTGTCTAAAACACCACCTTCAACTCAGTTTGACCTTGAATATCTAATGAGCCATGTAGCTTGACGAGGTGTGTTGAGAGCAGGGAAAACACTACAGTGTGCAGGGCAGGGCTTTTTTTTCAGGACCAGGGACAGGAACCACTGATCTAGATGGATGTATTTTGATTTTTGGGATTTTTTCTTATTATGTCTTGAATGTCACTGATGTCAGCCAAAAATCTCATATCTCAAAACCTTTACAGCAGAAACAGGAGGGGATATTTTATTGAATCCATGTGCATTTGGAGCATTTTATTGGTCCAGTCATCATTCATCATCATTACAATGTGAAGAATATCTGTCAGAAAAACAAGGTTTTGCACAAAAATGCTGATATGCTACCTTTTATTTGGGGATGCACTGTGAAAACAAATGATGTGTGAATATTCCATCTTTATTTGGTTAAAAATTATAACAGGAGAAGGCGAAATACTCTTAACTGTTGATTTAATTCAGTGTGTTTTCACACCTGAAAACACAGACCGGGTTCAAACCAAGGATCATGATTTTATATGTCGTACACTTTTGGTCCAGTTAGGTCTGATTTCACACCACAGTTTAGCTACGTATTAAAGATATTTACTAAATCCTGTCATCATCTCCTATGTGAGTGGAATCCCCCTATTGTAGACACGGATTGGTTTGTAGAGCAGTGTGCATCTGATGTCGGTATTTTAATAATGGAGAGAGTGTTGTTTGTGCTGCCATGGTAATGCCACTGACAGACATTGTGCAATCTGACCTCACAACTAAGAGCATTTTACTATGATTACACTGTATTAAGAAGTAAAAAATGGGAAAAGCTTATTCTGTGGCATATACTAAATATTAATACATTGTTTTTAGATTTCATGTTTGGATGAAAGATGTCTAGTTTAACTGCAGCTGAAACATTGCACATAATAAAAGTGTGCCTCACTGCTGGGTAATATGTGCATAATGTGAATTACTGTATGTGGGAGTAAACGAAGTAAAAGAATGGTGATAAAATAACTTTTCAGGTGAAATCAGGAGATCATTAATAATTTATCAGTAATCATTAATCATCTTGATCGTGAAAAGGAACGTCCAGTGTCAGAACAGCTGGTAAAAGCAAGGTGTGTCAGAGACAATAGTGGGTGGCACAGTGCTGGGAGCTGAGTTGGCATGAAGTGGGCACGCACCTGATGCCAGTTTGATATCCAGAGCGGTGCGTATGAGAGCCATCAGCGTGGATGTGAAGTGAACAGTGTTGTCGTCCGCAATGGGCATGTTCATCCTCACCAAGCGCTGCAGAGACCCGCACATATGAGGGCACAGAATCAGCAACGCTCGTGCACTTGTGACTGAGCCACACAGCAAAGATCACTCACACGCACACACACACACGCACACACACACGCGCACACACACAGCCTTCCAGGAGAGTCTGGTGGATGTGCTGGGTGAGAGAACCAAATGTTTCTATGCAGTTGCTTTCAAATAAAGGAGCAAAAGCTGTACAATCTTGTGGGAAATCAAGTTTTAAATGAATAGATTTTATGTGGATTTCAGAAACTCTTGTTCCAGCATATCAAACGACTCACTCAGAAAGTAGAAGCACAGAGAGAGAGAGAGAGAGAGAGAGAGAGAGAGAGAGAGAGAGAGAGCAGAGGACATTCATATCTCATGCTGATTAAGAAGAATGAAGAGAGGAGATGAGTGGAGTACAATGGACAGTGCATCTGCTGCAATGTGGGTGCAACACTTTGCATACAATTCCACACGACCCTATCACTGTCTCTTTCAGTTCAAGCTTTCTGCTACAACTGAACACTTCATTGCTGTTGTAAAAACACCTTATAGGAAACATAAAGACGACTAACTCTTAGAACCCAAAAGCCACGTTACATGCAAACAGTTACATGCTGTCTTCGTAACTCAGGATCAGAGAAACCTACAAACAAGATACATGTTTCATAAAAGTATATAATATACCTATCCATATATAGGTATATCTATCCATGTGTGACATATAAGTGAGTAATGCAGCTGAGAAAACACCTGACATTTACTCAATTCCAACTGAATGAAATCCTAGTTTAAATGCCAAAAGAGCTTCCAGTGCATGTTTACTGCTCTCCACATGTACATGCTCAACCTATCAAAAAGAGGGGGCGGGATTAATGATGTCACTGATCCAGATATTGGGTTATAGAAAAAAATGAGAAGGGAAGAGATATCTTGAAAATGACATCTGCCATTTGTCTCCTAAATGCTTAATAATAAAAAATGCCCAATAAATGTTAATCAGACGATGAAAATCTCTATAAAAATGGCCGAGGGGCCATGAGGTTAATGTCCCTTGAAAGGGGCAGCTGTTGCCTAAAGGTTAGAGAAGCAGGTTTTGGACCTAGAACATTACTGGTTCAATCCAGTGGACCAGTAAGAACACTGAGGAACATCTCTCATGACAGCTGGCTGAAGTGCACTGGAGTATCCTCACCCCCAGATTCTTGCTTGGTGCTGCCCACTACTCTGGGTTTGTGTGCTCACTACCCTCTTTCACTAGAGTGTGTGTGTTAATCCTGGCATAAACCATTAATCCAGCTGTAATAAAGGGCTTTCGTGAAAAAAAAAGAAATTACGATGCATTCTTAGGACAGCAATGACAGTGAAGGTATGCAAACGACAACAACTGATGAAGGAAACTCAGGTTTAAGAGCCTAAAGCACTTCATTCTCCTGTAAACACAGCTGCACATACAAGCCACAGATTACTGTCCATGTAGCTCAAACATAAAGAATGAGCCAGTTAGTCATGAATCAAACACTTGGATGAGTGATGAAGAAGACTATAATGACTGTGTTTCTTGCATTTTCACAAAGCCAGGAGAGAGCGAGGGGGGAGAGGCGCTTCCCTCAGGGATGTTAAAGCATCGCCTCCTGCGGTAACCATGGAGACGGAGTCAGAGGAAAGGGGGAAAGGGACACGATGCATGCAGGCCTACCTACAGCTCAGGCCACAGAGCCATGAAAGACCACCAACCCCCCCCAACACACACACACACACCCACACACACACTAGGGTTGCCAAATAAATAGTACTGTAATCATATTTGTATATTTATGGTACGGTAATTAACATATATAGACTGTTCAAACATAACATTGTAGTACGACCACCTCCTTGTTTCTATATTCACTGTCCATTTTAGCACTCAGCACTGCAGTGACACTGACTTAGTGGTGGTGTGTTAGTTTGTGTTGCTCTGCTACAAGTGGATCAGACACTGCAGTGATGCTGGAGTTTATAAACATTGTGTCCACTCACTGTCCACTCTATTAGACACTGCTAGCTTGTAAACTCGCCTTGTAAATGTAAAAGTCAGAGACAGAAGCTCATCTGTTTCTGCACAGTTTGTGTTGGTCATCCTCTAGTAATTCATCAGTGCCCACAGGATGGATATTTCTGTGGTTTATTTTCAGTCCAGCAGTCATGCTGAGGGGTTTAAACACTCCACCGCTGTGTCTGACAAACACACCACCACCAACGCCAACATAATACCAGCTCTGTGGTGGTCCTGTGGGGTCCAAAATATTGAGGAACAGGAAAAGAGGATAATAAGGTGTGCAGAGAAACAGATGGACAGTCTGTAATTATAGAACTACAAAGTGCTCCTGCGTGAAAGGAGGAGGTGATGAAATGGACAGTAAGTGTAGAAATAAGGTCATAATGTTATAATTGAACAGTGTGTATTACTGGGGTAATATATAGTTAAAGCACAGAGCTGGCTTCATTAAAGTGGGCCTGCCACGGAAGACATTTCTACAACAAACAAAGAAAAAAAAAAAAGAGTGTGAGTGACGGGGGTACACGTCTCACTTCACTGAACACACATCTACAGCGTGCATTCTTTTCTTTCCTCCAAATTAATTCACTGATCTCTAAAGCCAGGGTGGGAGGGGTTTTGACGCAGACTGGAGGACGTCACATGTACACACACCAGTGCGTGCACACACATATTCACACACGTGTGCATGGCTTGGCTTTGGAGAGTTGCCTGGTAGACAGCCACTCAAATCCCTGCACTCTTAGACACTATCCATTCAGACAGCTGGAAGAGGGTGAGGAAACTCAATGACCAAAGGCCATCCTGAAAGGGGCAGAGCAGCTACAACTGTAGCAGCACAGTCAAACACAAGCTTCCTATCTTCTCTTTCACAGCACACAGCAAAGGTCATGGTAACTAGGCTTACACGCATACTAAAGGTTTCGGCTTAGTGTAACTATGATATGATAGAGTGAACAGCATGGCCAGTGCATGATAAAGGGCATTTATACCTAGATGTTCTGACCAAGGTCAGAACCAAGGTTCAGGTTTATGTTATTTTATATACAATTAATTCCAGTTATCTTAGTTTTCAGAATAAAGTCTCAGTATAGAAACGAGCTCGTTAATAAACGGTTTGTAAACAGGATTGTAAAACCACATCTAGGCTTTTGACGGCACCAATTTACTATTTTTACATCATTACCACTTAAAATATGTTATAAATGCTTCCTATTATACATTTAATTTGGAAATTATGTAACAATAATCTCTGTATTACACTGCCCCACCACTGCTTTGTATGATGGTATCACTAAGACTTGGCAAACTGCAGAAGTCCCAGTTAAAAAGGACATTACCTGATTACACGCAGCCTCAATTACAGTTACACACTTAAAGTTAAAAGACAACAAAGACAATGACACAAACAGAAAGGGGAAAGCTTCCGACACAGCTACAGCATCACAGCACAGAAAGACTGACTGAAACGCTACTCAGAGAAAGAACAGCAGCTTCACACACAGCAGCACAGCTCAGCGACGGCTGGTGGAGTTGAGTAAGAGGTGGGGAGAGAGAGGCTGGGTGGTTCTACCTTGTAAGCAATTCTCGATGGACATTTCTTTCCCAAACCTAGTGGAGGGGACATGTGACGGAGCATTTCGTACATATCGAGGTAGGATATGCGCCCGCTTCACAGAGAGGTGGATCGGCACCCATGGATCAGAGGTCAAAGGTCACACAGAGAGGGTAGAGAGCAGGAGAGTTGAAAGAACAAAAATGAAACCAAAGCATGATCAGTGGGAAACCAACAGAGTCATTATTAGAATGATTACTATTCCAGGTGTTTGAGGGCAAACCATGGCTGTGCGATACCATCTTGCCCGCACGGGGACACAGATGGATCCTGTATGCTGAAGAAGAAATGCAAGCCTGAAATGAGGTGGCCAGGCTTGGACGATGAATGGGGTCACAGCCCTGCCCTGGTCTTTTTGCATGGCATGCATGGAAAGGGACGACTAACCATCCAGATCTGCAGGAACAAAGCTCACACTGCACTGGGAGCAGCCTACATTGGGTTCTGATTTGTCAATATTCACAGTAAACACAACAGAAATGTTCACTGAGGTCATATAGGATTAGCTGGAGATGAAGGACTCTGAGCAAAGTGGCTTGTTGCCTGCAGTTTCTATGGTTACCCATAATTCAGTTAGTAAGGAGGAGGGGAGCTGGATATAATCCAGCTGGTCAGTATGATAACCAGGCAACCTATGGGCAATAACTCATACTACAGCACTGCCCTTTGGAGGGAAAGTGTGTAGGCTTTCAAACCTTGTATGCCACCCTATTAGGGCAGTTCTTCCCTAAGCCAAGTGGGGGCGAAATAACGCGTAACAAATTGTACATATCCATATAGCGAATCCTTCCGCTGCAAAAAACAGACATAAGTTAGGCCATAATATGTTCCATACAATATGTTTTGAGACATTTCATATATATATATATATACACACACACTACCTTCCAATTAAGGATTGAGTAATATTAATTACAGTGGTGTTTGGATGTTTATGAATCCTTTAGGATTTTCTATATTTCTCCATACAACCAACTCAAATAAAGAAGAAAGTATTACACTTGATCAATAATTTACTTTGAAAATACATCTATTTTCACGTTGACCAAAGTATTTTAACCTTTTATATCATATATGGAGTGCAACAATAACTGTAAGTTAACATTTATTGTAACTGCTGATTAGTCCTTCATGTCAGCCTGGATGACATGAATTTTAGTCTATTCCTTCATATAAAACAGCTTTAACTGTAATGTTGGTGGGTTTCATCCATGAACTGCTTGTTTAGGTTCTTCCACAACTTTGATAATTAAAAAAAAAGTATGCATCTTTTAAAAAGTATGTTTTGAACTGCAGACTAGATTTACCCTACATCTAACTTGGATTCTTGCACAAACTGGAGTCAGAAACTAGATCATTGAGCCTATGCCCAAAATATTCCCATTAGCTAACAATGTGCAAGTATAATATTACTGTATATGACTTTTATATATTTTATATATTCAAATTGTAGTTATGTGTTATACACATTTCTCAAATGCCTCAAATGACCAGCCGTTATTCCTGTATTTCATATGCAGTGCTATGTGGGCTTGCTTGAGCTCAGCTGGATTATGCTGAGCAGACAAGAGGCTTTAAACTCCAGCAAGAGCTTCACAGTCGTCATGCAGAACATCTGATTTACATGCAGCAGCATCAGCTTCAGTTTAGTGCCACGGTCACTCAGAGCCATATGTAGTGTCTGACCTTTATTCACTTCTAATTTAGCTCTCTGTCTAAAGCTGTTCACTCCTGTTAAGAAGGAACTAGCTGTCAGGAGTGTGTGAGAAGAGAGATGCATACCAGGCAGCCGGGTCGTACTCAGCCCAGATGCGGATGAACTCGTCCAGGTGGTGAGGTCCAAGGATGGAAGCGTCTCGTGTCAAGTATTCAAAGTTGTCCATGATGACAGCAACGAACAGATTCAGCATCTGGACGTGAGAGAATGAAGGGTTAAAGCAATCTCCCAATGCTTCTCCACTCTTTATTCTACCATACGCTGTATTTCCACCATTTGTTTTGAAGAACATCAGAGTGTCAGTGTGGTTCTACATACCAAGAATGAGCAGAGGAAGATAAAGGAGACGAAATAGAAGTAAGCAAAATCACTGCCACACTCCTTTCCACTCGAGCCTGAGAGTTGGTCACACGGCTTTTCACTCAAACACGCCAACATGATCTCATGCCATGCCTCACCAGTTGCACTCCTGAAGTCCACAAACACAAAATTTAGACAAATATGTAAATATTTGAACATACAGACTCCCACATTGCATTTATCTCTTTCTCATAAGTGACTTAAGTGATTTTAAGGTGCACCCACTGCTGGCATGTGCTCAATATGGTCCTCATTTTATTGACTGGGATGTAGCCACATATGAGCTTCAGGTCAAAGTGTTGGGCTATGGAGCAGTGGAACTGTGTTATGGGGCTCCACAGTTGAGTGACGTTTGTAATCCAGAACAAATCATCTAAAACCAGCACCTTATGCATATTCTTGTGGCTAAATGTAATCAAATCCTCACAGCAATTTTCCAGTATCTGGTTTAAACCCCTTTCCAGAAGTGTAGACAGTCTAGCAAAGGGAGGAAGAGTTCCTAATAAATACCTGGATGAAACTGTGGATGAGCTGGGGTCATAATCTATGAATGTATGATATATATTCATCAGAAACCAGTAAAAAGGTTTTTTTTACCTGAACAGCAGCATTAGGGCCTGAAAGAAAGTGCGGAAGTTGTTGTGGTGGTTGATGGACGTTTCTTCATTTAACTCGATGTTTCCAAACACCTGAAAGAAAGACAGGACTCTGTTATGATGGCGCTCAGACCCTGTCCGTCCTCATTGGTATACACTAGTGAGCCTGCTCTGAAACACCTAGAGGTGCCACGTCAATAATTCATACTGGCTGGCGGCCAGCCATACTCTTCATTTGCTCAGCTAACTCATCCACAAACATAAATTCCTCGGAGACGTCAGGATGGGTGAAATATCGAGAACATAAAGTTCTGTATAACACAATTCCTAACTTCGTGCTCTGTGCATTTTACATAAGCACAGACATTTTATGAAGCCCATTTCTTCTCTGTGATTGTATTTTGTTAAATTATTATGATATGGATTCAAATCTATCACACGCCCACTGTGGTTTGATTCCTTAGCTCTTAGAAGTTGTAGTTAGAAGCTGAAGAAGCCTACTTCTCACTTACTGCTCTATGAATTGAGCAGACACACAGTGGTCTAATACTTATGTACGTGTTTACATGTTTGTCACAGCTGAGTGTCACTGCTGGACTGAGAATCAACCATAACATTATGGCCACCTCCTTGTTTCTACATTCACTGTTCATTTTATCAGCTTCTCTTACCATCCAGGAGCACTTTGTAGTTCTATAATTACAGACTGTAGTTCATACTGTCTTATGCTCCTCTCCTGTTGCTCAATTTGTACGACCCCATAGGACCACAAAAGAGCAGGTATTTAACATAACAACATATATAACAATCTACCAATCAGCGTCCTGTGGTCACTGATGAAGGACTAGGGGATGACCAACACAAACTGTGCAGAAACAGACAAGCTCTGACTTTACATCCACAAGGTGGAGCAACTAGGAAGGAGTGTTTAATAGAGTGGGCAGTGAGTGGACACAGGGTTTAAACACTCCAGCAGCACTGCTGTGTCAGATCCACTCATACCAGTGTCACCATGTCAGTGTCACTGCAGTGCTGAGAATGATCTACTACTATGGAGGTCCTGTGGGGGTCCTGACCATTGAAGTGATTTTAGAACTCCATAGTGCTCCTATATGGGAAGTGAGTTTACTAAAATGTGAATCAAGGAGGTGGTCATAATAACACGAGTCGACTGGGTTAAAGCAGTTAATTACTTACACTATCTGGGGAATCAAGGCTTAATGAATACACATTGAACATGTTCACGTTTGCCTGTGTAGAAATATTCAGTGTAGAATTTAGGGCTCATGTGTGAAGGGCTGTACTCTAAATAGGTTCAATGCCGTGTCTGAGCATATGGGTGATTACACAGCTCACTGATTACGCTGTGTCTTTCATTCTATAAGATGCAATTAGCATTGATTTACAATGCCACCCTAATCGACTAAATGGCAGCCGCTCTCATTCTAGACACAATCCAGGAGATTGCCTGCACACCACTAAATGTTCAATCACACATAAGAGGTTGGATCCATTAGTTTAAAAAACAGCTTTTTTGCCTGTGCTGGCTGTGACACCAAGAAGCTTTCACTGTCAGTGGCACAAAACTAAATGTGTCCTACTCTTCTGTCCATTTTCCGGTGAAATTCCAACACAAAAACCTGCAAATTTGTCCTTATCCGCCATTTCCCACTTTATCTGTGTGGCACAAGGGAAAGGTTAAGTTAGGCCAATGTTCACACATCAAATAGTGGCGTGTTTGTGAGGGCTCGGAACAGAGAATCAGTTCCATGTCCCACCGTACAGGTGATTATACACCTCCTGATTACGCTGCTTCACTGAGTCAATAAGATGCAATTACCATTGATTTATAATGCCTCCCTAATCGACTGAATAGCAGGCTTCCCCCCACACATTGAGCCAGATGCTTTCAAATAATGCCATTCAACCTTGAACTAAAGTAGATGCCACACACACTGTAATGATTACATTATAGTTATTCCATTAATCAGATAGCCTACTTCAATTATATCATTCTTACACTTTAAGGAACAAGATGTATTATATGCATCGGCCTACTATGAAACATATCTTTGACCCCTAAATTAAAAGACTATTTGCAGCCATTTGTTATTTCATATCTGATGTAGAATTATTTCAGGTCTGATCATCTGATCTAGCGTGTATCAATGAGGCATGTTAAGCATTTCCGACACTGTGATCCCAGGTGTTTAAGTTTTAACTGAACCAGCATGTAGAATCTGAGCTTTCCGGATGTCACCATGTTTTTTTCTATCTGTATATAAAAGCAGCCTGATGCCGCCTTTGTTGTACTGTGATAGTCTGTAAGTATGTTTGTGCACAGATTCAGAACATAATTCACAGGGATTATCACAGAGATAAATAAATTATGTTTGCATATTTGTTATGTGATGTGTTCATTTGCATGCCTATAATATTTATTCAACATTCATAGCGTCACACAAAAGCATTATATCTCCATTACTTCTGTTTCTCACTTACAAACATAAAATTATAAATGGATACGAATAGAAATGCTCCAAATCTGATCTGTAATAAAAATATTTTACACTGACTTCTAGTGAATGATGACAATGGTTTTCCCTTCTCATTTCACACAATGTGGTATTTTGGAGATATGAGGTTTTGTGTGAGGGCAGTGGCTGCTCTAATTGGCAGTCTGACGTAAAATCTTAAATAAATATCAAAAGGAATTTGTTGATTTTGCTGTTAATCATCTTGTAAAACTAAAAATCAGGTTAAAAGAGAAGAGTAAAACACAAAGCAAAAATAAGGATTTAATACGCTGGAGGAGTCCAGGACTCACCTGCATCCCAATAATAGCGTAAATAAAAAAGAGCATGGCGATCAGGAGGCACACATAGGGCAGCGCCTATAAGACAAAAAAGAACAGAACAGCCTAAATCTGTGAAGCAGGGATGGCAAAATGAACTAAATGAACTGTAACTGAAAATATAAGAAACACGATTCATAATAATGAATTGTCAATAAACAACAAATAATAATCACTGCTAACAATAAATAAGCAGACAGCACTCTACATTTCATGCGATCTTGACCAGTGTCTTAGCAGATAGAAAAACATGGTTTTATGTAAAGGGTGGAACAGCAACGTTATTTGCTCTCAAATATGGTTGTGTTTTGTGAATAGTCCCATCGTCTCAATCCCCTATCCTGCATATTCTAGAGCTTTCCTTTCTTCCAGCACATCTGATTGAACTAACCAGCTTATTAACAAGCCCATCAGAGATGCCGGGGGTATGTTATAGGTATAATGTACAGGGCAGCGGTGCCTCCAGGACCAGAGTTGAGAAGCACTGATCTAGACTATATTATATTATATATATATATTCATAAAACACAACCATATTTAAAAGCAAATAACAAATAACTACCCTTTCAATAAAACCATGTTTGTTTCCGTCAGCGAAGAAGCCGATGTGGACTGAAATGTCTTTTTTACAATGTTTGGCCACAAATGCTAGTCGGGAACAAATTATGTACATACACCCACTCAATTAAGCAATGTATTTAAAAGGCCCATTTTGATCTGTTTGGATGGAGGATAATGGGAATTGCATTTACACACACCGGCAGCATGACTGCTGTTGTAGGAGTACGTGTTGATGATAATCTTTTTCTGAGCTCGCTTAAAAACACAGCAGTGGTAAGGAGAGAGCAGAACGCTGATTACTGCCACAGTCACTTTATGAATAGCACTTCATTACCCTGACCCATATTTCATTTTAGTTTTAATAATCTGGCCCTGCGTGTTCAGACTTCAGCCAACACCGGACAGACTCAATTAGTACATTTGTAGTTTCAGTAGCATTTCATTATCAATGCACACCATGGACAGGCTTTAATTTAAAAATCTCATTAAGAACTACCTCAACTGAAAACATTCATGTGAATATACAGTACTGTGCCGACGTTTCAGGCACCTAAGCACATTATTTAAAACCATTTATCTCAGCAATAAGACTTTTTGCTTGATCACATTAGAACAAGTACAGTAAGAAGTAGAAAGCCACTGAGATCTTGTGAGCTAGTTTAAGAAACAAAGCTTCTGAAGATATCTGGACGCCCTTCTGGAAGCATATAGACCATGTAACCATGACGTGGACTCTTGTCTTAACAATCTTAACAATCACAGTGATGTAAAACCATGACTTTTTGCATGAATATTATTTTTTATTGATCCGAATATTAGTGCTACGTTCACACCGCATTCCAATTTTCTCACCAAATCTGACCTTTTTAGACTGTTCACACTACATTTTTAATGTGACCTATATCTGTTTGCACTAAATTCATACCCAAAATCTCTCTGGGGTTTACTTTCATTTTTGTCAGGACCACAGGAGTTGTCAATGAGCTGTAGTGACTGACTGGACTGATCCCTGAGAAAAGGCACACGTTATTCAGGCCACTTCTGTGGTTCTTTAAACTTTAAACTGTCGTTTAATGCTGAGCAGAGACATCTCCACCACTGAAGACCTCCCTCAGTGTTTTCCCTTCACCTCCTCAAGCACCACCTCATTCTGATCTGGCTGTTCAGACTCAGTCACATTGCCCCAAATCCAATATGGATTGGATTTCAATACCAAATACGAAAGTGGCCCAAATCAGTCTTACAAATGTCAGATGTAATATGTTTATGCTGTTCAGACTTCCACAAAAATTATACATCTGGGTCACATATGAGGAAAAAAAATCAGATTCGGCACATTTTTACCTGCTTTTTATTGTTTAACAGGTGCCTAAAGTTTCTGCACAGCTCTACATACAGTAAATTTGGGGACAGGGGACAAAGGTCCTGACCTTGAAGGACTGGACAAAGGTCCAGAGCAGGATACGGATGGTGTAGCCTTGCCTCAGGAGCTTGATGAGTCGAGCAGCTCGAAAGAGTCTCAGGAAACTCAGATTAATCAGCTTGTCCTGCTGAGACAGATACAGCACAGGTTAAGCACACAGCCCTGGCTCTATGCACAAACCCCAATGTCCCTTCAGGGAGTGTGTGAGAATCATTTTAGGCTTGTTATTATGCATTAAAGCAATGTTTTCAAAATTGAAATCAGCAGATTTCAATTTCAGGTCTAATGGAGAAATGATTTCGGCTGAATATTTTCATGCAATTTAGTGCAACTGATCATTAATGACTGATCCTATTGATGATGCTCAAAAAGCTGAGGCTGGAACCATGCACCCATATTAATCAACAGTAGTACTTCTGAGCTTACAAATCATTTAAACGAAGAATAAAGAACCAAAATGAAGACGTTTAAAATTAGTTCTATTCCACATCGTGCAATTAGGATTGAGAATTAAAATCAGTATGTATGAAAAAAGAAGACTAAATTTCAGAAACTGGCATCGTGCCCCGAAAACCAGGCCAATGAACAAAAAGGCCATTGTCCACATTTAAGTAAACATGTAGGACAGAGAGCGATGGAGAGAGAGATGGAAGGCAATCCGGACAGATGGACAGAAGCAGAGCGGGACAAATAAAGCCACTTACCGTCTGTAGAGTCCATTTGGGAGAGAAGGGGACAGGTGCCAACAGAGATTTAGCATGGAAATAGAGTGACAGTGAAAATCATTAGGAGGGGCGAGAGAGTCGACTCTGACAAACTGAGACTCAACTGTCAACACTCATCAGGGAGATTACACACTGTCGGCAGAGCTTCAGCAGACGTCCTCTTCTAATATGTACAATAAACAAAGGGTAAAATAGTGCCTGAAATGGGAATTCATGTAAATGGGAATTAGGCTCCTCAGCTGACTGAAGATGAACATAGGGAATTCTCTGTCCATAATATTTTAAATTCTACAGAGCTTAAAGACAGATATGCTTATCAGATCTGAATTATCACTCCTGTTGTTCATTATATATATATATATATATATATATCTCCAAATGTGTCTAATGACATAATAATGAATGCATTAGCTAGCTTTCTGTAAAAATGAAATGCAGTTTAAGTGACTTTTCTAAAACATATAAATGCATTGATTAGTGTGCATCGCACTCCTGTTCCCAATATTGCTACCATGGAATTGGCTCCATCCAATATTGCAGCTGTGGCTTTGGCATGTTGGCAATGGGCCTCTTCCAACATCACTTCCAAGGTGTTAGAATGCTGAATACTACCCTCACCGAATTTCACTACCACCTCCTTGAGGAATCTATAAAGTGGCCATTTTGCATGTTTATTTATTGCATACATTGATGATTCAATCATAGGTTAAAATGATTGAACTGTGAAAATTGTAAAAGGTGTGGTTATTCACTGTTGAACCATAACATTATGGACCACCTTCGTGTTTCTACACTCACAGTCACACCAAGGAAGTACAACCTGTAAACCAGCGACAGGGTCGTGGCACCTTAGACCCAGTGACGCGATCTATGGAGGACCCAATTTACAATTTAGAGGACTTAAACGATCTGTTGATACCTTTGTGGACCCAGATACGACTGGGTGCTTTCAGAGGAGCAGTTAAGACAGCGCAGTGGGTGACTGCTATGGTATCCAAGGTTGTTGTTATGGTGCTGCTAAGTGGTTGTTATGTTTAGGTGTCTCAGGTTGTTGCTCATATGTTGTGGTTATTGGGTGTTACTAGTGTATTTGTATCATTATGACATTTGAAGGGTGCACAAATAGAACCAGTGAACCAGCGACAGGGCCATGGGGCCTTAGGCTTATTGACACAATCTCTGGAGGCCCCAGCTCCAGATTCAGGATCTGATTATAACTCCTTGGAGCTAGATACCACTGGATGTCTTCAGAGGAGCAGTTATGGCTGATCAGTGAATATTAAAATACGGTACATATGATTTCAGCATTGTAAGACTTATCCAGCCTTACAGCAGTTCACAAACACAACTGGTTAGGCAGAGCATGGATAGATCATCTATTTCAGTTCCGAACTTCCAGTGTATTCCAGTGTAAGGTTTGCTGGGTGTGTGAAAGGGCTAAATGGAACTTTGAAGATCCTCTTGCATACAAACTGTTCCATCATCTGAAGAGTGGGAAGGAGAAAATTGCAGACACAACAAATACACAGATAGAGACACAACACTGAAAGCTCATAAATGAAGACACTGTCACTGGCCTATCTCCTGCTACTGGAGCTATACCTTCCTGCAGATATGACCTTGAACCCAAATCTAACACTTTCCACTCAGCCAATCAAGAACTTCTGAAGGTAGTCATTATTTGGATCAGGTGGGGTGGATTAGGGGTGAATCTAAAGTCTGCAGGTAGGTAGCTCTCCAGGAACAGGGTTGGGGACCTTTGCTCTTCACTATTGTTTATAAATATAAGAATACAAAGCAAAAACAAAAGCCAAGATGAAGCTTGTAGGACTTTCTCACCTTGATCTCTGTGACCAGGATATCAGTAATGCTGCCCAATACAGTGACAAAGTCAAATATGTTCCAGGCTTCCTTCAGGTAGTTCTGGGTAAACAGAAAGAGAGAGGGGTATGAGAAGGGCAGGAAAATGGAAGATGTATAAGAAAAAAACATCTTTTTTTTTATAGTACATTTATTTTTTATTTTGTTGCAATATTTAAAAACACCAGCTTGATATTGTGTTTTAATGCAATACAAATATTATTTAATTTCAAATCAGAATAAAAAAAAAAATGGAAATGTCGACAAATGTTCTCATAGGCACCTCAAAACACTGGTCAAACCACACGCACCCACACACAAGCCTACAAACAAAGTCTCAGATATTGCTGAGCAGTGGAATGGATCTTGCGTGACAGGACAATCTGTCAGGAGTTTCTGTCATGTCTCCTGAATGCCACAGTGATTTGTAGAGCACTGGCTGCCCAGGGCTTGGAACAACAGCAGCAAGGCAGCACCGTCTGACGGCAGCTCCGAACAGGTGGAGGTAAGTGTCTTGTGCAGGAGGAGAGCCATTTAATAAATGAGGCTCCTAAATGGAAATGGAACCTGAGATAGGCCTGCTGCTGCTGCGGGCTGGAGCACACGCCACTGCAAGCGCAGATTTATGTGTCACTGAAAGCACACTAGCCTATCCATCAACCAACTCAGTGCATGCTCCTTCACCAAAAACCTCCTCCTTTCCCCTCCCGTTTGTCACTAATTCCCAGATTATCATTGTTACTGTAATATGTCATACTGGTATCTCCAGGTGTTCCCTGTCTTGTCTCATAAGTACACTTACAAGCACACTCATAAGTACATCAGCACTGGTACAGCCAATATTTGTTCTTTGAGGCCCAGGATTTTTTGAGGATTTTGAACCCAGTTTTAAATTATAAATTGTGTGTTATACCCATATCTATTAGCATGTTGTATGTACAGTCTAAAAATGTAATGGTTGCACCGCTAAAGTGGTTCCCACTACCAGGCAGTTGCTAGGTGGTTGCTACGGTATTCCAGGTGGTTGCTTTAATGTTATTAGCTGGTTGATATGCCATTACTAGTGACTGCTATAGTGTTGCTAAGTAATAGCTATGGTATTAAAAGTGGTTGCTGTAGTTTTGCTAGGTGTTTGATACAGAATCCAAGGTGGTTGTTATGGTGTTGCGTGGTGGTTGCCATGGTGATGTTAAGTGCTTGCTAAGTGATTGCTATGTTTAGGTGTCTCAGGTTGTTGCTGTTGTGGGAGCCGATGTGGTAATTGGGTGTTACTAGTGTATTTGTATCATCTTGACATTTCAAGGGTGCACAAAGCACACATCGCACAGTCAGACCAAACAATCTGAAGTTGGAATGGTGCTGATTTCTTGAAATGAAAGCGGAGGCAAAAATGTCAAAATGAATTATATATTATAATGAATTATAGCCAAATGAACAGACCTACTGGCATCATGCCTAATGCTAGGTGAGGGTGGTATAAGCCCCCCAAGCATGGAGCTGTGGAACAGTGGAACTGTGTTCTCTGGTGCTCCATCCAGTACTTTTGGGAGGAGCTGGACAGTTAAGCATGAGGTGGCGTGGTGATCATCCAACATCCTGACCTCACTAAAGATTGGTGTTGAATGCAATCAAATTCTCACAGCAATGCTCCAAAACCTAGTAAAAAGCCTTCTCAGGATAGTAGAGACAGTTCCTCCAATATAGGCAGAACAAGTGTCCCAATACTTTTGATGCACATTGCTTTAAAAAACCATAACAAACACAGATGTTGTCCATGCTGTAACATTCCTCACCAGCAGGCCAAAGGCGATGATCTTCAGGACGCATTCCAGGGTGAAGAGGGCAGTGAAGATGATGTTCAGCCACTTCAACATGTCCTCATAGGGCTTTGGGGCGTCATGGAACTATAAACAAGAGGACAGTGTCATCAGCAGCCCATTAACACACAAGGACAGATTCAAAAGGTTTTCCATGAGTCAGTCTTAACTGTAGGGCTCAAACATCAATGGTTAATTGGCTAATCAGCTATAAACTGCTCAAAACATTAAGGGAACATTTAATCATCACAGTAGAACACAGCCAGTTAAACTTCAGGGACATTAATCTACCCACTTAAGCAAGCATAAGCAATGTCCTTGTCACTACTCGTAGCTCCTCCACAATGGCACATCCATGGGTACAGTTGCAAGAAGGTTTGCAGTGTCTCCCAACAAAAGAGCATGAAGGAGACACATCAACCATGCACCAGGACCAGTATCTGCTCCTTTGTGTGCACTGCCAGAGACCTACAAACTGATATCCAACTGGTGTTTCTGAGTAAATTATCAGAAACAGTGGCATAAGAGCCCTGTGTCCTCTAAAGGGACCTGTACTCACAGCCCAGTACCATGCGCAGTTGGCGTTTGCCAGAGAGCACCAGAATGGGTCTACTGGTAGCACAATATTGTTTTCACAAAGGAAAACAGGTTCACACTGAGCAAATGTGACAGAAGTGAAAGAGTCTGGTGATGCCATGGTGAAGTTTAAGTTGCCTGCAATGTCATCCAGCATGACCAGGTTTGTGGTGGGTCGGTGATGGTGTGGGGAGGCATATTTATGGAGGGCTGCACAAACCTCCATGTAATAGCCAATGGTAACCTGAACGCTGTTAGGTACCAAGATGAAATCCTCAGAGCATGCAGGCAGTTCTTGGATGATGAAGGCATTGATTCTATTGATTGTCCCTTTGAACACGAACCTCTGGGATTTTATGTATCGGTGTATCCGATGCCGCCAAGTCGCACCGCAGACTGTCTAGGAGCTCACTGATGCCCTGATCCATGTCTTAGATCCGAAGTCTTACAAATGTCACATGCCAACATCATATTCATATAAGATAACATTTAGCTCTGCATATAGCTGTTCTGCTGAACTTCATAATGCTAACATCTATGTGAATTGTAACTTAGCCATTGATATGTTGTAGGTTTTAAGTCATGATGTAACTATAGTTCAACATGTCTAAGATTGAAGCACTGGTTTTTGACAGATCTCTGATTTTGATTTCCATCCCAAGTCTGTACAGGGGTTGGGTTATGACATCAACCCAATTTCTCATTGTCAATGTCTGTCCAATGCCTACATCCAATCCCTGACACATGGACTCCCTGACTGTTGCTATGACCCACAGTCAATATCAATTTAATCAACATATTCATGAGTGCTATTGATGTCTCTCTGTATAATTTGTATTTCTGACCCTCAGTCACAGACAAATAACACAAGCCCTCTTTTGGGCATTGTAAATAAATGAACTGGGTGAAGTTCAGTGCATTCAACCTGTTTCCAACCAAACTATTTACCCTAAGAGAAAAAATAGAGAGGAGTAGGAATAGTGAAAGGCAAGTCTGTTGAATACATGCTGAGTTATCATAACAATGCAGCAGTTCAACAAACATGCTTTGGAAAATCAATACTTGGATTTCATCCATTCTTCTCTATATTCCTTAATAGACGATGGAGGGGATAAGATGATGCAGGGACCCATCCAATTCATTTAATTTATTTGCATTCTTAATTAGGAATAAAGAAACTAGGCATCGGGCCAACAGTTAGAAAAAATGGATACAGACTCTGTGTGTAAGCAAGATGGCACAAAGGGATGTTTGAATGATGCCACAGAACAACATCTTGACCAACTTGGAGCACATTTCATATGTTTAAATGGTCTATTGCAATTACTAGCTGGCTAGAATCTAGAATCTTAAATTATGTAGTAGATATTTCTTAAATGGTTCTTCACAAATCTCATTGTAAAAACACATCTCTAAGACAGTGGTCCTTAATCTGGGCCTCAAGAAACCCCAGAAGGTCCAAAATTGTGTTTCAATCCAACTTAACATATCCCTGGGTGCTGCCTTTCTGAGGCCCTCCAGCATTGACCTGTGAAGCAGTGGAACTGTGATCTCTGGGATGATGGTGCCATCCAGTGCTTTTGGGATTATTTGGGGAGTTGGTAATCACCCCAATCATCCAACATCCTGACCTCACGAATGCTCTTTTCACTGAATGCAATCAAATCCTCACAGCAATGCTCCAATTCCCAATAATTTTGCACATAGAGTGCATATATTGCACTAAAACATTCCCAAAGTGAAACAACGCATATGTAACTGTAGGACGGATAATCGGTTGTGCTTTACGGCAAGTCTGCAGAACATGAACTACTCCCATACCTTCATCATCAGGACAACGGTATTGACGGCGATCATTGTCAGGATGGAGTATTCAAAGGGTGTTGAGACCACAAACTTCCACATTTTGTACTGGTAGGACTGCTTGTCCTGGGGCATGTAGCGCGTCAGTGGTCTGGCATTGATGGCAAAGTCGATACAGGCCCGCTAGAGTGGGAAGAGAAAGAGACAGACAGACAGTATTAATCTTCCCATCACAGTCATTGAGACCCTTGTCTAAGTCTTCTCATTAAACAGCAGCTTCAGGACTTGACTAGGATCTTGGCATCATCCTCTACTCTGGCTTGTGATCTAACAGTGTTTAATTATCAGCGAATCTCGGTGCTCCCAGCGCGCTCCGAATCAAAGTGCGTGAGACAAAAAGCAAACATCAAACCAGCGTCGGCACCCACCAGAGAGAGGCCTCTTAGAGCATGTTTAAACAGCTAAACACAGAGCCTAATGGCCTCTCTGAGAAAAAGCCAGAGCTTCTTCCCTCTGAGCGGCTCTGCTGAAGGCGAGAGGTAACAGGATCGAGCAAATGAGAGGAAGGGGAGAAGAGAGAAGGAGAACGTGATGCTGAGGAGATTTATTGAAAACGAGCGTGATAGTAAACAGTGGGGGACGTTCATGGCTAGTCTTGTTCTGAGGTTTATCTTTGCACCCTGGTGCTTGTGTGAGTGTGTGTGTGTGTGTGTGTGTGTGTGTCTGTGTGAATCAGTGATCAGCTAGAAGGAATGTGATTGGACAGGTGTGTTGGCCCTGCACTCTGCTGTGAGAGAAATTCTCTAAAGAGCTCATTCCACCCTGAGGACATCTCACGGCAATGCAAGCACACAGCAGACAGACACTGCCATCACACAGACAAACACACACACACACACACACACACACACACACACACACACACACACACACACACACACACACAGACATATAACCAATGATGATGATGATTATTATTATTATTATTATTATTATTATTAATTATTTGTATTCATTTTTTACTTTTAGCTCTTCCTTTAACAAGCATTATAACCAATGCTTTATATTTTATTTATGCTTAATATATCTATCACACCCTCCAACATTTTTTGTTGAACAGCATAAGTATAACAACAAAACATGTCTCTATTTTAGCTCAAAATGCATGTGTGACCGCTCAGTCGAGTTGACCAGTTAGGGTAAATATTGGATTGCAATTGGATGCTTCCTGAAAATCATATCACCATTTTCTAGAAGTTCATGTGATCAATTCCTAGACCGAGTCTTATTACTCTAGAGTCTGTTTAGCACTGCTTTGTGTACCTCGTTCTTCTCCAGGCTGCACTCAGACATGGCCTTGTCCCCCTGCTCCTGAAAAGTGATGATGATCAAGGCCACAAAGATATTGACGAAGAAAAATGGGAAGACCACAAAGTAGACCACGTAGAAGATTGACGTCTCCATGCGGTAACCTGGACTTGGCCCCTGGTCCTCATAAGTAGCGTCCACAGAGTGTTTCAGCACCCTGCACCCAAAGAGAAAGACATGTAACAGTGTGTCTGTGAATCAGTGTGATACTGTTTGATATTGTGTGATATTGATCTCTCTCTTCCATTACTGAAGTGTATACTGGTCAATTCCCATCAACAATCCACCATTTTGTTGTATGGTGACTGGAAATGTATCATAGAAGTCAGAAGCCAGTTTAGAATGAGGGGGTTTTCTGTTATTTTCCAGTACAGTGTACTGTAGTACACTGATGAACCATCAATCATTAACCAACCAACTGCAGTGACACTGACATGGTGATGCACGGATACGAGTGGATCAGATACAGCAGTGCTACTCGAGTGTTTAAACTCACTCAGTGTCCACTCATTGTCCAGTTTGTGTTGGTCAGGCTCGAGTCTTTCATCAGTGCTCATGGGACACTGACAGGGGGTTGCTGTTGGCTAGACATTTCTGGTTAGTGGACTGTTCTTTTTATGATTTAAACTTAAATTTCATCCGGGACGTCATTAAAAACAAATTCTTATTTTCAATGCCAGCCTAGAAATTCTCATTCCAACTGTGACACTGAAAGGTTTAAACCCTCCAGCAGCACTGCTGTGTCTGATCCACTCATACCAGTGCAACACACACTAACACACCACCACTATCATAATACCCACCCCCATATAATACCTGCTCTTTGGTGGTCCTGTGGGTTTCTGACCATTAAAAAACAGGATAAAAGAAGGCGAACAATGTATGCAGAGAAACAGATGGACTACAGTCTGTAATTAAAGAAGTACAAAGTGCTGCTGTATGGTCAGTAGAGCTGATCAAATGGACAGTCAGCATAGAAACAAGGAGGTGGTCGTAATATTATGGTTGACAGGTGTATGTATATTCATTACCCGCCGTACCACAATTTCAATACAAATAAACAAATATATTTACTATACTATTTATTTGGCAACCCAGAATATTGTGGTTGCTCGGTTTAAGTGACCATATGACCGTATAGATCGGTCACAGATCCATCGATAATTAAGTTAAGATTAAGTTGCTTAAGTGTTTCTTTAAAAACCATGGATAAAAGCAAGGGAAATGGAGACCTTTTCATGACTCATAGCTATTCTACTCTCTCAGCTCTGCCTGAGTGGTCAGTCTCCATACATCAACTCAGATGACACAGTCTCTGACTCTTTAACAGATCATGTGTCACACTTGCAGAAATGTGCATGTGTGTGCAGGCCACCAAACCCACCTACGCACACACACTCTAACACATACGCATGCTTATACATTTGTGCAAGCAAACACACTTGGTCACACCCCTATATTTTCTCTCACAAGATACACACACACACACACACACACACACACAAACCCCTTGGGTCTATGCAGCTCGCTCAGCAGAGCAAATCTGTCCATTATGATATTATGTTAGTTAATGGAACGCCATAAGGCTTTGGATGAGTAACTATGATCCGAGGAAGCAAACTGCACACTGCCTAATTGTGTGTGCTCTTCTGTAAGCTGGCTTGAATGTGTTGTGGAACTCACATTGGCCAGCCCTCTCCTGTGGACACTGTGAAGAGTGTCAGAAAGGCCCACAACACGTTGTCGTAGTGAAAGTCGTACTTCTTCCACTCCCGCGGCTGGGCGGACACCTCATCCCCGTCATAATCCAGAAACTGACCCCTGAAATGGAAGAATACAAGTTTGGAGCTTGAAACTTTTCAATCTTTTTTTAAATAAAAGGGATCTTTTTCAGGCAAAGGCTGAAGGTTGCATAATAACAAATTCGGTCAAACTCTGAACCTCATAAACAGAAAAAAAATCTGACGGAACTAAAACAAAGCTGTGAAAAAGGGCCAATTTCAAGACCCCAAAACTGTTTGATGGTCTTGATTTGTTCTGTGTAAGTACCACCAAAATGTACAAATCCTGGCCTGCTACTGAAAGTTCCAATCAAAGTTGATGAAACAATAAAATGTAATGGCAACTTCAGGAGGATATGATGTTGATACTGGAAAGCAGCACATCACCCAACAGCTTTTACCATCTCTTCTGTCCAGTCAAGTGTCCTCTCCCTAGACAGCAAACTACCTCCGCTGAACCAAAGACATCAGAGGGGAAAACAATGACATTTTAAAGAGTAAGAGTAGAAAGGTAAACCGTGCTGTACTGAGAGGACATAACAAGAGGATAGCAACCCTTTCTATCAGACTCAGGAATAATTATAACGTTTTTGTTACAGTGTGAAAATGATGGGATACAAGTAATAATCAGTGCCCTAAAGCAGCCAAATAACATTTTTCCCTTTTGATATCAGAAATTAAGTGCATTTATTTTTGAAGCAAAATAACATGGTTGTAAATAGACTTGTTAAATTACATCTGAGCATTTTCCACTTTAACCAATGTCTCCTTCTTACTGTTTACGCATATATGAACTTAAAACACTTAATCTCAGCTCTCTCCATAATGAAGCCTATGCGGCCTAGAGCACTGCCTGAAGAAGAGACGAGTCCACAGTGATTTCCTGAATGCATGAACATACCAATTACGGATGAGAGGCAGAAGACGGACAATCAAATCCACCAATTAGAGAGGCAGAAGACAAGGTCCTAACTTCTTTCTTATAGGCTCGTAACTCTGGATATGAGTCACATACCATCTCATAACAAGATGCAACTGAAAGGTCAGACACACATTCAGGACCCACATTTCTGCAATGGATAATAATAGAAATGTTGAGTACATCAAATCTGAGCGGCGTGTTTATAGTCCTCAGAGGGTTAAGACTGATATATGTAAATGACCTCTGTTCTGGCTGATATAATAATCATGCACAGCCTGCTGCAGACTGTCCACAGTAAAGACACACCTTTACACTTCAACATGAATGGGTGTGCTGGACTGCAGGTGGCTGAGTGGGTGGTGTGCAAGTGTTCTCATGGTTGTAGGCTATGAAGCAAGTTGACTGAGCATCTCAATGTAAAATTCCATGATATGGGCCCTTTAATGATAAAGCAATGCCACTGAAAGCACTGTTATAGTAATATGTTATTATTTTGAATGTTCAGAAGATAAGCAGAGCTTGGTAAGAGCACGTCCTTTTAAGGTGTTTGTATAGAATGAGTAGGTGTATGGCTGTATGGCTACTATACCTGCAGTCTTTCTGCAGAGCTTTGGACTCATCTGTGCAGTAGAAGAACTTGCCCTTAAACAGCTGCACAGCGATGACGGCAAAGATGAACATGAAGAGGATGTAGACAATGAGGATGTTCAACACATTCTTCAGAGAGTTCACCACGCAGTCAAACACCGCCTGAGGGATGGACACACACACACACAAACACACACACACACACGCATTTAACAGAACAGCACCACTAGCAGAGCAGCACAGAAACAATATCTCCAGTAAATCAATGTGCAATAAACAAGCTGCAATGTGTCATTTTTAAATGAGACAATGTTAATGTTCCATGTGAAATTATGCAGTATTTCTATGGAGATTTCTCTTTAATATGTCAATTTCACATTTAATTTATTACACTGATGGGGTTATGACTAATTGTTGGAAACATGATTCATCAAGAAGAGCTGGACTCTCAAAACCCCTCACATTAATCCGGCTTTAATGACCTGAGATGTGAAATAGTATCGGTGAGGATCTCTCTATTCTGCCACGAATCTGTGAATAATCGTCTTTGTTAGATCAGCTTGCGTTTGCCAGCTTTACTGGAAGAGAAATATGAGCTAATGCAGAGTATTCAACATATGGCCCTGAACGTGAACTAACAGAGCTGCCCTTTATTAGCATTAACAACGTCTAATTTGAAAACAGACACCAAGAGACTGAGCTCTAAACCGTAATAATGTTTCCCTCCGAGTGCTCTGATTAGCTTTCGGAAAAGTGCCAGAGGACCCAAGGTGGGCTGTTACCGTGAGTACTGGGCTGATAATATTGCTTTCTTCTATTTATTGTACATTATGTGAACACAGCCCCTCCCTTATAACTTTCCTCTACGACCCAATATCTGGGTCAGTGAGGTCATTAGCCCCGCCCCTCTCGCTGATCATAGTCTGCATGCAGGTTGAGCATGTACACGTGGACAGAGCAGTAAACATGCACTGGAAGCTCCTTTGGCATTTAAACTAGGATTTAAATCAGTTGGAACCAGTTCATTTCTGTTGGATTGCTGGATTACTTGCCGATAATTTATCACACAATCGCTGATTAGATAGTGTAATGATATGTGTATCATGTCTGTAGGTTACAATGATCCTGAGATAAGAAGCCTAGAATGCAGCATATAATGGTCATTCTCAGCAATGCGCTGACACTGACATGGTGGTGGTGTGTTAAGATGGTTTGAGTGGATCAGACACTGTAGTGCTCCTGGAGTGCTTAAACACTGTGTCCACTCACCGTCCACTCTATTAACACTCCTATCTAGCTACTCCCTCTTGAGGACAAAAGACAGAAAATGAGACTGAAACTTGTGTGTTTCAGGACAGTTTGTTTTGGTCATTTTTTAGTCCTTCATCAGTGTGCACAGGACAATGTTCCTGTAGATATTTGTCTGGATATTTCCATATTACCATAGTTTGGTGGACTAATCTTTGTCCAGCAGTGACCTTGAGGGGTTTACACATTAATCACAAGCACTAAGCATGTTTTATTTGTTTGTTTCTTTTTGTCTAATTTCCAGAATTATGTAACGCTGCTCTGCAACGCCACCAAACTACAAATAAAAATACAAATAAATTTGACTTGAGTTATAAAGTCCACAAAAGCACAGAACAAAATGTCTAGCATGGCATCTTCTCATGAGCTTTGGGAATTGAGTTCCATTGTTTTGATTTTGCTTGCAGCACAGAAAAGCAGTGCTGATGCAATGCTGAGACATAAGGGCTGTGTGCTGATTTAAGTATCATAACATAAGGCTTATAATTCAATATAATGTGAAACATACACACACACACTGAGCAACCAAAACATTATGACCACCTCCTTTTTTCTACATGCACTGGAGCACTTTGTAGTTCTATAATTACAGACGGTAATCCATCTTTTTCTCTGCATACTTTGCTCTCAGCACTGCATTGACACTGACATGGTGGTGGTGTTAGTGTGTCTGCACTGGTAGGAGTGGATCAGACACACCAGTGTTGTTGGAGTTTTTAAACACTATGACCACTGATCTGACCAAATGGACAGTACATGTAGAAACAAGGATATTCTTTCAAGATTTTCTTGCACCTCTAGTGTTGCATGTGTCCAGGTGAGAAAGAAATGGGAACATGCAGTATATTATCCTTCCATTTACAGACATGAGACATGAAGTGAGAAGTAAAAATGGGTAGATGTAAGAGCTGTGGATCACACCTTCAGTTTAGGGAGCCGCTTGATGGTCTTAAGTGGTCTTAGCACTCGCAGCACCCTGAGGGACTTGATGGTGTTGATGTCCTTGCCTTTGGTCCCTCTGTGAGATAAAATCAATGAGTTTGTTTTACACAAGCATGCAAGAGTTACATGCATAGCAAAGGATCTGTTCTTTCCACTACACACACACACTACTCACCCAGCAAAACCCCCCACCCCACCACCCACCCAAAAAAGAAAAAAAAAAGGAAAAGCAACAACCTCTCTCTCCCTCTGTTGGGTCCATGTAACTCTAAATTACATAGCCAGAGGGTCCCATATTATATAAAATGCATGCACATGGGGGAGTTACACTCTTAAAAAGAAAAGTGCTTCAATAGTTCTTTGAGTGATCCTACAGAAGAACCAATTTTGTTTTCACAAGAACCATGTTTGTAATAGAGACGTGTAAGTGTGATGAACCTATTATAGGTATAAAGAGCCATCGTTTGATTTAAAGCTTCTTTACCAATGTAAAGGTGGTTGAGACTCACACCTGTCTTTTACAATTGTGATTCTTTATGGGATCAAAAAAGATGTACTTCTGTGACCTCATGCCCCCAGGCCAATTATGTAGTTTGGCATACATTTATTCACCCAAAAATTGGAAATGTATTTGAAAAAGACAGTCACATATGCCAGATATTTTTATTTTAAGGAGATCTATTTACTCACATTTACCTTTATTTAACATGCAAATATGTAAGATGTCCTGATCAAAAATGTACTTACAACCTAAAACTATAATAAAAGCACTTTACATCCACAGCTGATGTTGAAAATGCAGAGAGTTATTAGTAATTAGACTGACAAGGTATTTTATAAGTTTTACAAAATTCTTCAATACAAGTCCCAACAAAAAATCTCTGAACATCCTTTATTATTTTTGTTATGTATGTTATGTATGTATACATCAGTATTATCCCTTCTCAGGACTTGAGACCGCCCCTCAGTTCTCATTTTTCTCTATAACCCAATGTTTAGGTCAGTGAAGTCATCAATCCTGCCCCTTCCCATTTATTAGTCAGAGTATGCATTCAAGTAGAGCATGTACATGTGGGTAGAGCAGTAAACATGCACTGGATGGCTGCTATGGTATTTAAACTGGGATTTAATTCAGTTGGAAATGCATGAATTTTAGCTGTTTTCTGAGTTTGATTACTCACTTTTATGATGTCACTCAATAGGGTAAGTCTTATGTGTATCAAATCTGTAAGTTACTCTTAGTTATAAAGCCTAGAAAATGGCATGTAACTGCCCACAGAACTTGAATCTTGAGTTCTAAGACTTAAAGAAGAACGTTCAAAGCACCTTCATTTTTAAGAGTGTATTCTACAGGGGCTTTTAACCACATAACCTGAATTGTTTGAGTAAATATGGTGGGTTTCCATAAATAACAATCATTATTGTTTAGAAAAAGCAACAAAGAAACCCACCATGCAATCAGGTGGTCTCTTTGTAAAAAGCACAGCTGGCTAGGCCACAAACAGAAAATACTTAAGTGAAACAAGCCCTATGATCAAGGACTACTTTAAGGAGAAGAAAGAAAAATATATACTGAAAGTAAACTGCCTCCAGGCAGCGATACCATGTTGTCATCATACACTACACATACAAGCAGAGGTTTAGAAAAAAGTGAAAATGCATTTTCCTCTCTGGGAATATAGTTTCCATTGCATGAACTGAACAGCACATCTGTCTTTCAGAAGATCAGGATAGAAAAAATGAACTATTTCAGATTCAAGACTTTAAAAGTCAAAGAAATCTGTTCTATAAAAGAGACTTTGAAGAAAGAGAGAGAGAGAGAGAGAGAGAGAGAGAGAGAGAGAGAGAGAGAGAGAGAGAGAGATTAAGTATTATATCTGTGTATAATAGCAATAAGGCTGATTTGCAAGGAGAATTTTGCTCTAAGCATTCAAAAATGGCTCAGTGTCATTGAAATACAAAAAAACATGACTAAGGTGCAAAAGGTTATTAAAACGTTCAGACAGAGCAGTCCAGCAGGATGTCTTCTGCATCACTTAAATGAAAAACAGGTTCTGATTCTTGTTCCTGAACACTGTATTCGTGGTGTAAGTTGACGTATGGAGGACTCTGGGGTATGAACAGATGTAGCATAGCTCAGCTCTCTGATATGCTTGGTCACTTTTTCTCTCCCACGAGGAGCTACTAAGCCTACTACATGCAGAACCCATGCTCTGGTACACTGATCAGTGCTGTTGCAGTGTCGCAGATCAGCTCCTATTCTGGCACTGCCTCCACAGGCTCCACTCATCACCCACATAGCAAGAGAAAAAAAGGACTTATGATACTTTTTTTTTTATACTTTTGACTTTATCTCCGATCTCACTGGATATAGTGTCTATGTAGGTTCTTAGTAACTGTGCTTTGTCTTCTCTTTTCTAAAGGACTTTGGGCCAGATTCATAAAACACATGGCCAAATTTACCATGGAATTAGGCAATATTGCATTAATACATAATTTCATACATTTCTACTATATTATAACTATGTTACCTATATAAAATAGTTTCAACCAGATGGAAGTGTGGGACTGAAATTCTATTGGGAAGGAAGATAAAGGTTACCAGGAATAATAAATGATTCAAATTTTAGACTCAGCTCCACACATCAATCTTTACTGAGACACACATACAGATGTAGTGTCTCTCTGTGTGGCATCAGGTTTAACGCAACATGCCAGTTGTCTCTGAATAGAAGTGTAGAGGTTCCTAATGGTGTCCTGTGATATTCCATCCCATGCAGCTTGAATGTTCTCACTCAGTTCCTGCAGACTGTGTGGGTGTTAATAGTGCTCCAAAAGCATCCCGCACATTTTCAATCAGGGATAGGTTTGGCGAAGGGACTGGTCATGGCATAGTATCTGTATCTTCAAGGTGAGCTTTTAAGTATGTGGACGAGTGTCATCCTGGTGGAGTACTGCACCGGACTTCAGAAAAGGATGGCTCAATGGTTGCAGGACCTCTTTAATCTAACATTGGGTAATCAAAGGCCCTGTAATGAAGACCCAAGGTGATCTGGCATCACCCACACCATGACACCAGACCTTCTGGATGTGTAATGCATGACATTTAACTACACTGACCACGATGCCTCCACACATAGATCCATTGGTTGTCTCCACCACAAGCAATGTGGGACTCTTCAATTAAGATGACCAGCTGCCATTCTGAGTGACTCCATGACAATGTGGCACGACATCATTGCAGACGAATCACTTGATTAGTTCTTGGTGAATCACACACATTCATTTTAATTAGGGACTTAAGAGTATTTTGAAAAAGTGAATTTTGTTCATGATTTATTTCAAAAAGATAATCTATTTTATTCATTAAATATATTTCGAGCCTTTTATGCTTTAATGTTGATCCTGTTTACACAGTAATTTACTTAAACTTAAACTGGATCAAGTATTTTCATTAATAATGTTGTTTATGCACTTGTATTACATTCCACATTTTTTTAATTATTTATCTGCTCACATGATGGGGTTTATATCTGCCAAACTCTGATTAGACCTCCCTAACAAAGGTGCTACACCTTGAACTGCTGGCCTTCAGTGTAAGCACATTTTGCGCAGGCCCAAAACCTCCTCATATCTTGTCTTTTGAGAACCTGACAAATGTATTCAATTTCATGAAAAAGTGATAGTTTTCCTTTGAAGGCAATGACAGCAATAGTCTTCTAGTACTGCTAGTATTAGAGAGTATGTCTGAAGCTTCAGAGGGCCAAAGGGAGGGTCTCTGAGTGGGGTAAAGGGGTCCATCCTCATCTTATTGGGATGGGGAATGGGGTTAAGGGGGAAGCATGTGTGGAAAGGTCATGGGGTTAAGGGAAACTATAGAGATTAAGACTGTCCCCACCTGGTCACACTTTGTTGCGATCTGACGAGAGAAAGCAAATGATAGAAACATGCACATGTAGGACAAAGACAAATACAGAAATACACAGGCGTAAGCAGCAGGACAGACAGAGAAGAAGCATTAGAAGCAGACGGAGCTGTAGAAAGAGCGTAAAGGAAACACAAAGTAATACAGCACTGACAGTCCGCTCCAATACTGGAGTGGAAATAATAGCTAGAAAATAATAAAAATGCATTACATGAAGCAAAGGCCACAGTTTGACACTTATCAGACTAACTAAGAGACACAGCGGAGTGAGCGTCACTTTAATATTCTGTCCTAAGAAAACAGGTTAATCACAACTAAACAATACATAAACATGGATTATCCATAACAGAGCAACATCACACACACACACACAAACACACTTTAAATGATTACTTGTATGCTGTCTTCCCGCAAACATTCATGTAATGACACACAACACAGATGAACATGTGAATATAAAAGTTCAAATTATAATATGATATAATTGAGAATGCCATACACGTAAGCCATAACATTAAACCCACTGAGAGCTGAAGTGAGTAGCACCTATTATCTTAATCACAGCATCTGTCAAGGTCTGCGATCTACATATAAGGCAGGAACTATGGGCAAGTGTTAGACACTTTGACAAGTGCCAAAAAGTGATGCCTAGAACTTTTCCATAACAGTAGGTGGGGTATACAGCATAGGAGTGGTCAGCACCTCCCAAAAGTGCTCTAAGAACAACCAATAAATTAAGTCATGAACACACAAGGGTCATCCATGGAGGTCCCGTCTCACAATTTAAATGATCAGTACATCAGTACACCTGAGCATTACAGCAGACATGGTGGTCCAGTGTCCCCTTATCAATAATGTGTGAATAGTTTGACCAGAGGAAGATGAGTCCCCCAATATGAGCTTGGTTCCTTCCAAGGTTTCTTCCTCCAGCATGAAGCAGTTTGTCTTTGCCACTGTTGCCCTTCGACTCACTCACTGGGGGACGTTTATGCTTTAATGTTCCGTGTTGTTGATCATCTTAATTTCGATCTCTGTAAAGCTGCTTTGTGACATCAGTTGATTTGATTTGACTACTAATGTCTTGGAGCCAGACAGCACAGGACACCTTTAGAGGTCTTGAATACCATGTCTTAATGGGTCAGAGCTGTTCTGATGCCATAACGAGGGCCTAATACCAATACCCACTACTGGATTGGTGCCATTTAAAATTAACATTAAACTTGTACAAATTAAGTAAAATCTGTTGAAAATAGAGCAACTTAACATGAGACAATGAGGCAATAAATCACTGCAGCCCTTGACTGGCTGGACGGCTCATTTGCACACTGCATATTTGTCGTTCTAAAAGACCATACTGTGCATCGGGCATTCACAGTCACACAGCGAAGGCAAGTGGAGAATGATAAGAAATGACGTGAGTGATAATCAGCAACAATGGAAACAATGGATGGTCAACTAAAACTTCAGTGTTATTCTCAATACAATAAACAGTGGTGTGGTGGAAAGATGATGAAACCACACGGGAATGACACGATGCCATGTACCCTGCAGTTAAAATGGACGTTTGGAAAAATAACACACACTCACACACACACACACACACACACACACACACACACACAAAGGTCCAGAGATACAAAGAAGAAAGAAGCAGGCAGTAACAGATGCATACCCCATGAAGCTCCTGAAAGCAGTACAAACAAGAAGAAAGGAAGCCAGAGGCACAGTAAAGAGAGAGAGAAAGGCAGAGAGAGACACGGTCAAAAGAGAGTAACTCAAAGCCAGCAAAAAGGACACATGTGTCTACTATTAAAGAGAATTAGGAAAGAACAGGAATGGGAACAACAGTAGCAGCAGAGTAAGACAGGTAGAAAACGAAGGAAGACATTTCCAAACAATCCAGCAAAATGAGGTTGAGTTATAGAAAAAAACATGTTAGAGGATCATACACAGATCTCTCAGTTCCACAGCTCCAAGCAAACACGTCACTGGACACCTCACAACTGCCTGACATTCACTGTTTTTATGCTAGACTGATGCAGAGTTTTGTTTCTTTAGCTTTTTTCTGGATCTGCAAACATCTCAAATATTCTCAAATAGACATGATTATGCCTGAAAGCAATGGAGCACTGATGACAGAATCCTGGAGGTCCACTGGCTTTGTGCTTAGTGCTTACTAGGTGATCTGTCAGTTGTGACTGTTGAACTAAAAATCACTTTTCATCACTCATTTTCCACTAACAGTCCGATTAACTTCATTCCTTCATTTCTTTATGAATTACTTTATTACATTATTATCTTTTTTAATGGATCATTTCACATCAGACTAAGTCATTATTCATTCTGTTGTATTAAAAATATGGGACACCAGACTTCACCGTCAAGCCTTCTGGAGGTGTCATGAGCTTAATTCAGTGAAACACTGACAACCGAAAGTGCCTACCTGAAGACCCCGGTGAAGATCTTGTCAGGTAGAGATTGGAGTAGAGGGAAAGTGAATGTTTCATGTAGCATCTCATCAACCTCCTGTATAATTTCACAGTTAAATGTTTAAAGAAAAGCTGATCGGATCATAAGAAGCCACAGCAGCCTTCGATGTTAGATGCAGGATAATCTTGTCTTAATGTAGCATTGAAAAGTGCTGCTGATCAGATCATAAACACCCACAGCATCTTAAGTGGCTTGTTGTAGGTATTTGTTTGTCTTATTGTTTAAAGACTGGGGTTAATGGAAGTGTTGCTGATTGGATAATAAGTGGCCACATTAACTTTAAAGGTGTCTGTCAGATAGTTCGGGAATGGGATGGACCCTATGTATAATTCTAGATTTTGTCATCTTCCTATTTTTATTTTGGTCATATTTATTGTTAAAATTGCTTGATCAATAGAAATGCTCCAAAATTACTTGCAATAAAATATTATTGCACTGACGTCCACTGAAAGTGACAATATATATGAGATAAGGGTAAGAGTCATCTGGTATTCCTCATACTACGCAACTTATAATCAGGAATATTTCTGCGCTTGTAGTTTAGACACACCTTGACAATCAGCAACACAGGTTCATGGGGATCCTTCATGAGGAGGACCTACAGTGAGTCTGTTGATCTCACAGGTTGTGATCAAAATTAATCCCAAGTCACTAATGAGTATCAGCCATTTTCCTCCACGTGTCCGAATTTGAACATGATTTTGAAGCATTCACTGGTCCCATAATTCACTGGTAATTTATAACATTAATATCAATTAATATCATAAATGACTAAATGAACTGAATACAACTGCGAGTCTAGTTACTAAACAACACAGTGGAGTGAATAGAGCTAATGAAATTTGCTCATATATCCACTCGACACTGTTATCCCATAATGTGAGTTCATTAATAGGAGGATTATGTTCATATGCTCATAAACATAACTTTAATTCAGAATTCAGTTTCTGTGTGTGTGTGGAGTTCAAACACGGCTCAGACAATCTCGTATTTGTTTGTGACATTGCTACTTAGTTAACTAAAGAGTCTATCCCTATACAGAAGTAGTGCAATACTAAAGAGGGAACAGGGATCCATTGCGGCCACAGCCATGGCATCACGAAAGCACACACAAGAACTGATGCAGCACAGATATCCAAGATTCAAGTTGTGTGTGTGCTGCTTTGCAGACTGATGAACTCTCCTTGTAGTCACCCACCCCCAGCTCTTTCCTTACCCTGTGTCTTGTGTTCTGATTGGCTAAAATATCGCGGTCTGGTCCAGATATTAGACCTGCTAGGTATTTGTCGGGAGCTTGCAGAGCATTAGATGGGTACACTCTGGGATCTTTCAGTGGTTCACACATGGTGGTTGAACCTCCACAAATCCTGCCTTCAAGGGCAGACAACACAGGCTCCACAAGATTGAGCCTCATTCAAACTAGACCAAATGCTCATTAAACCATTCACACACTCGGTTACAGCTGTGTGTGTAAGTGTATGCATGTGTCTATGTGCACGGAGGGAGCACATACTGAATACTGAAACTCATTTCAGTAAATAACCACTGGCCATGGTGTTGTGAGAATTAAAGCTAAACTAGAGGGACCAGATGTGTCTCAGGTGGAGGCTGAGCTCCATAATTGCTGCCAAGTTTGGCTCCACTCTCCGGAGGCAGGAAGGCAAGAATGGAAATATCAGTAATCCAGCAGAGCCAGCGCAGGTGAGAACATTACAGATAATCCCTTTATGAGTCAAACAGGGAAACATATTTAACACTTTTCTGTTCCACAGGAAACAGTGTTCACACTTTGCTCGGCACGTGGCTCCGTCTCCCTCCAAAACGCTGGAGAGGTGGCAGTCAAATCTGATACTCGTCATTTTCACTCCAGTGCTTTTGTTGGATTTAAGATGACAGTGTGTATTTCCTCCTTCCTCTGACTACTCTGGAAATGAGTGCGTGTACTTACGAGCAGGCGAAAGCCACCAGGGCGCCAGTGACCACGATGAAGTCCAGAATGTTCCACAGGTCTCTGAAGTAGGAGCCAGGATGAAGAAGCAGCCCCAGGTCAATCATCTAATGAAATACAAATGAAATAACCGGCTGAGGACTAAACATTACATTACACTAGGGATGGGCTATATGGCAAACAATGTGGGAATAGTTTTGCTTTTCTGAGGTTGAGGTTTGAAAGTCAGTGCACCAGCTATGTTTTTCATTTATTTATGCATTTTATTATTTATTTATCTATCATTTCACACAATAACCAATTATGAAAGACATGGTATTCAGAGAGTTCCTGAGTTTGATCACTTGAGAGATCTTACAAAAATCGTTTTAATGATACATTCAGTTTGTAAGTGTTCTAGATGGACTAGCTATGCCTAGAATATGCCTCAGAAAAGCATATTCTGTTGTAATTAGTGTAATGCAGTGAGGAACCCCTTAAGTCTTAATAGTCCTTCAGAGAAGGCCTAATGGTTTTTAAGCTTTAAAATTACGTGATTTTCTCTCTATTTATCGGTTTGTTTGTTTGTTTGTTTTTTATATTAATAATAGAGCCATTATTCTTGTTGTATTTGCATCTGCACGAAAGGTAGCACTGCTCTTATTTTGGGTGGAAACAAAAGACTTAAGAGCTCATAGCTAATTAAGCTTCCTCATTGGTTAGGCTACCAGGAGTCAGATTAACATAATTGACCAACAAAAAAAACAACATAATTTAGGAATGACAAATGTTCACAATTGAGTGTGATCAATGTTTGTGAGAAAAACAATATCATTCTAGGAGTGCTAACTATGACACTGGCTGTGAGTTTAAGTCATTGTTCAACCAAATTTTAGCTGCTTAGAAAAATACAACATGATCTCACTTAGAAACATCCATATGTTGATTGTTCCAGTCCAGAAATACAACTTATTCGTCGTTTCTTCATTCAGTCACTGATCATGCTGTTGAGTGAAATATGCACATGGCCTGTCTGTCATGTGTTCAAACTGAAAAAACATTGCTGGGAGATATTGTTGGAGAAAATCCAAACTTTTGGGGATTACATAAATTACTGGACCAAAGCAAACAAACCAACAAAAAACAGGCAAGGATTGCTCTGGCTTCTGTCAGTCATTGCCTCAGAGTTGGGGAGCCGGTGCTTTACTCCAAATGCATTGGCTGCCCAGCAATGATACATAATGGTGGCATTTAGAGAAGAGGAGGTGTTTGACTACACAAGTATTAAAGGTGCTCGTCCAAATTGGCACTTCAAAATTGAGTGGGGAAAATTCAGGTTAAAAAAAAGAAGAAGAAAGAAATCAAACTGAATTGGGACGTTGTCAATCAGTATCGAACTGATTTGGGAAATCAGTGGTGATAGCTAGCCCTTGATTTCATAATGAACAGATCAGCATACATTGTGAAAGGCACACCTTTCTAACGTTTTAACTTTCATTAACAAAACAACGTTTTTATATTCTCCCGTAAACGTATCATTGCAGAGGTATAATACAAGCTTTTCCTGGGGCTGCAATAATGACGCAGAACAATAAAATCATAAACAAAAACATACCTTTATCACCATTTCAAAGGTGAACACCCCAGTGAAGACATAATCTAAGTATTTAAGCACCTGAGAAAAGACCAGAATATGCAAAAAACTGTTAAGTGATATAGTTTTATACATGTAAACATTTTATTTTAATCAAATGATAGGAATTCAGACAGATGATTTTACAATATGAACAATATGCTATATGTATGAAAAATACTGGCTGGTAATCATGATATCTAGTGAAAAACCAAATGTTTTGATTATAAAGACATTGCTTCATGCTTCAGAAATGATTTGTGTTTCACAACTTGCAATTTGCAACTAACTGCATGGACGTTTCAGTCTAAAAGTCTTTGAAATAAGTGCACAATTCCAAATCAAAGCACAGCTTCTGTATGCCTTTAGCATTAATTAGATGTTCAGAAGAAGTTCTGTGTTCATATCAATCAGGGAGATGTTGAAGAGAGATTTGAAATTCATCTCACAGGCAGAGCAGCTTAATGAATTGTCCAGTCAGGCGTAAACAGGAACAGCTACATTCAGACAGATCTAAAAGACGTTTGCACCCCTGTCTTCCTAATTTGCCTTCTTCCTTTAATTACACTCACTGCTTGTGGCTTGATGCAATCACAGTGTTAGCGGCAAGTTGCTGTCCAAGCGTGCTCTTGCTCCTTCCCAAAGGACTCGATTGGCATCCAGGCCAAGCAAAGGAGTTCTGACAGAGCTCTGTGTGACAGCTCAGACAAGGCCTGCCACACCAGTGCCCTGGAGGAACATCCATTATGTAAAAGGCAAAGATTTCAACCCCAGCTTTGTTCTTGTTCTCTGGCTTCCAATGCAAAAAAAAAATAAAACCCACATCTGATGATTTGATTCAGTCTTCTTCATAAAGCTACTACCTATCAGAAGCAGTCTGAAGCACAGAATGACTGGTACTTGACTTGGGCTATGAATGCCACATCTATATGTGTAATCTTACATTATTCCTGGGAGCGTTAGCCTGCACTGGATCTTCAGCAGCCAGAGCGATGCTGCTCATGGTGATGACCATGAGAATGCACATCTCAAAGTAGCGCAGGTTCACCACATAGTGACACAGCCTTCGAACACTGCAAACATACGAGTACACACAGCATAGTCATTGGACCACAGTAGAGTATCAGTTTTGAACAGCTCTGAGCTGAATTTTTGAGCAAAAATTATGCTTATGGGTGTTGGTAAAAAGAGTGAGGTTGCCTTGAAAGCATTTTGGTTGATCAAAGCACTTGATTTATTCTTTTTTTCCATTGCACAAAACATAGTACACAAATTGTGCTGCTCTGGAATTAGTTTATGACTTTTTTTGTGTTATTTGTATTAAACCACTACTAAAATATAATTACATTTATAGTAAGGGAACATTAAATATATACTAAAGAATATATATATATATATATATATATATTTGAGGTTCTGATTGAATAGTAAAATCCAGAGGTGGGCATTTCAGGTCCAGCACGTCAAAAAACCTCCCCAGAAAGAACAAAATCTTGAGACAGATTTTGACTTGCTGGACCTAAAATGCCCACCTCGTCTAAAAATATAAAAAATGTGCTTTCTTACTCTCGTAATGATTATTTAGATAATTTCTCTTTTGTTAATTAGGCATGGTAATCAATGCATGATTGCATAATTATTATTTAATATTTTGCTCAATGTTTCTAAATATATGTTTTCCTTAATTTCCCTGAGGGAAGCCTTTAGCATTGTGAACATACTAGTGAACTGGAGGTGAGAACACACCCCGAGAATGGTGTGCAGCCACCTCAAAGCCCAGACAGCAATTAGAAAGGATTAAAAAAAAAAGTTCAGCACTTGTTTTTTTTAGTTACAGGTTTTTGTCTCAGACAATAAACTTCCCTGCATCACTAAAACAAGCTTTCCAGCTTTCCTAACACGTTTACACTCATTCCCACCGTTGAAAAGGGCTTGATAATCAGCTGCTGATTTGATTCAGGTGTACTGGAGCACATACACACTTGACTTTGCTCTGCTTAAGCCATCTAGGAGCTGAGCTTGACATCTTTGCCACAGTCACATAAAGAACACAGAAAGAACAGTGTCCTCAGGACAGTTACAGACCATATTTAAGGGCCATACTCACGGGTTGGACTGACCAAACATGAACATGGAGCTGTAGGGTAAGATGTGTCTGGGAGGGATCTGATTCAGCTCATCCAAATCCTTCTTTTCTTCATTGAGGAGCAGACTATCACCATCTATGTTATTCACTGCCAAGAACATCAAACATCAAGCACATTCAGTCAGCAGAAGTTGGAGATTTCTGTGAGAACTGCAAACAAGAACATCCATCTAAACCAGTGATATTTTTACCTTCATAATGGGAAGTAAGTCTATACTTCAGTCACAGTCTGCTCACATACTGAAGAGCAAATACTCTTAAAATGTAAAGTATTTTAAATAGATATTTGGAATCATACAGGGTGGCCTTTATACCAGTCTTTAGGGCTCCATTTGTTTGCTTTAATCCTTAGATCCTGAGATTTGCACTTTGCAGCCAGTTACATGCCGTTTTCTAGGCTTCGTATCTCAGGATCAGCATAATCATCATTGAGTGAAGAATCAGCGAGTAATCCATCTTGGTAAACATCGACAATTCACTCGTTTCCAACTGAATTAAATCACAATTGAAATGCCAAAAGACCTTCCAGTGCATGTTTTCTTCTCTGTCCACATGTACATGCTCAACTTGCATGCAGACTCTGACTGACCAGTGAGAGGAGGTGGGGCTGATGAAGTCACTGATCCAGATATTGGATTATAAATGAAAATGAGAAGAAGGGGGCTGTTTGCTCTTTTTCTTTGCTCACACAGTGTTCAAATACCAATTCAGAATACAAGATCTGTCAAAGGACACTACTGATATACACATTTAATACAACAATAATAAACGACATTCAGGTTGTTTTTAATCTTTTAAGGACCACTGTTACGTATTCTGAAGAGCTTATTATTATAAATATCCTTGTCAGTCTAATCATTACACACATCTTAACAAAATGACTGCTTTTTCAGCTCTGGATGATCAATTTCCAAAAGGATATCTGAGATGTAATGTGTTTTTTAGTCCTTATAAGCAAAAATAATTGTAGGTGTATGGTCAAATTCATACAAATATCTACATTTTTACATCTCAGATGAAGATAAATTAAAGTAGCATAAGATCTCCTGAAAATAACAATATCTGGATGTGTGATGGTCTCCTATAAATACTATCAAACTACAAAAACATCCCACAAAATTAGCCTAGAGATCTAAAGGTTATGCTTAAGGATAGAGCAGGCCCTATGTTTGGATTAAGAAGCCCTACTGAATATGAACAGCCATTTCCGTTAATAAGATGTAATGAGATCAAGAATCATTAATGAACCATTATTTTTAAGAGTAGGTTAATTCCCAAACAATGTCCTAAAGGTGATGAACTACTGACTGGGAATAATGGTCGTTTCTCCTGGTGGGGCAGTAATGGTAACAGGGATGTTGACTGCAGTTGACCCAGCCCTGGTGCTGTTCTTCAGGTTATCTGAGTCCTCCTGCCTCTCTCCTCCAGCCTGTGGATCAGTAGGGGATTGTGGAGGGCTGCCTGAACCTTCTCCCTCTGTATTTGTCAGTCTTTCCCTGTAAAACAACCACAGTTTAAATTCCAGGGGATTTTAGGTCCAGAAACACCTTCACTGGGCCCACGTTCACTTACCGCTTTACAAGATCCACTTCCCTTACTGGTCCACTACATACAGGCACAATCACAGACTGCAACCCATGTATAGTGTTGAATTAAATGTCAGCTACCCTCTACCCCTCTCATCACTGATCATATTTTTTTTACCAGTTATCAAGTAAATCACAGTTATCAACCACAGAGGAGTTACTGGCATTTTTACTTTTACTTTTACTTTTACTAATTCAATATTTAGAATCTCTAACCTGAGATTTGCAATTTGCGGGCATGTGTTCTAGTCTTTATAACTCAGGATCAGAGTAACCTACAAATATGACACACATTGTGTTATGAACCTACCCTATGATGGTATTCTCTTCATTGTGTGATGAATTATCAGTAATGATCAATTATCAGTAATCCAGCTCAGAAAACAGCTCAAATGCACTTGTTTCCAGCTGAATTCAAATGCCAAAGGAGCTTCCAGTGCATGTTTACTGCTCTGTCCACATGTACGTGCTCAACCTGCATGCAGACTCTAACTGATCAGCAAGAGGGGGCAGGGTTGATGACATCACTGACACAGATATTGGGTTACAGAGGAAAATGAGGAAGGGGGGGCTGTTTGCTCTCTTTTTTTGCTGCCACAGTGTTCCCACATGAGAAAAAAGTAATAAAAAGGGATAATATTGATACATAAATAACAAAACAATAAAATAAAGGACATTATTATAAATATCCTTGTCAATCTAATCATCAAAAACTCAAATCAAAAGTCTTGCATTATAAGCTCAAAAACACTCTGGATAATCAAATTCCAACAGGGATTTTAGTTCCTATAAGCAAAAAAATGTAGGTGCAAGTAAATGTTTTGACCAAAACATGATCAAATTTATATAAATATCTAAATATCTGTCAGAGTCTCCTATAAATACTTTTCTAATTTTTTGGGGAACGCATCCCACAAAATTGGCCTTGGGTTCTAAAGGATAAAGTCCCTGCTAAGTTGCGTCATCCTCTCCCCAAATACATCATGTCAAGAATGGCTCTGTGGTCAAAAACTGACCACTGATAAAGGACTGAAGAAAGGTGTAATACAACCTGGGAATGGCAACCGATTGGCTGTAAATATAGCAGCAAGGTGGACCAATATGATAGGGATTTCTAATAAAGTGGCCAATAGGTGTACATACAACACATCCCCTGATCTCGAACTATGGTGTTACATTCGTTAATAGAGGAGCAGTGCAGCATTCAGTTTGAGCCTCACCTCTGACTCATAGCTCTCTCTCCATTCTCCATACAATCATCTGCGTCCAATGTGGACTGTGCTTTGACTCTAGGCCTGTGCCTCCTTCTGTCTCCATTGCCTGATTCGCCCTCCCTGTGCCCCCGTGGCCTGCACTCTCCCTTTCCTCCATTGCCAATGGTACCGTTGCCATTGCCATTGGAACCTCTGGCTCTGTGAGAGTGGTGGCGGTGCTCCCTGTCCTCCCTGCCTTCCCTGCCCTCCTCTGGAGACCTGGCTGAATGCTGATGCCTGTGAGCTCCGTCCTGGCTGGAGCTGCGTTCAATGCCCCGCTGGTGCTCTCGGCTACGGCTGTGGTGCCGATGGTGATGGCCTTCTCCCACCTCACCGTTCTCCCCTCTGCATCGGTGGTGCTTTCGCCCAGATGCAGAGTCCTCTGGAATATCCCCTCTGGGAATTTCAGAAGTGCCATCACTCTGCTCCACCACCAAGGGTCGGTCATGGTGGGCCTTCATGTCTGGCCGCAGGTGCAGGGCCGAGGACATGCGTAGGCGCTCTTCGGGATCCAGTTCACTGTACAGTGCCTCGTTGCTGCTGCGCAGGTTGTGGCGGCGGAGCTGCGTGGTGCGCTGCTCCCACACTGACATCTTCTGCAGAGAGCGCTGCTGCTCCTTACTGGAGATAACCAAGGGAAAACAAAGGAACATCAGCAAAGAGAGTCTTCAACTGCCACCAATGCTGAACTACTTCTCTGGCATGGGAGAGACAACACTCAAATCCATGAGAAGATCGTGTTTTCATTCAAATTGATGTACTGTGAGGTGTGACATTCAGAGGTGGGTAGATTAACCTAAACCAATATGGTATAAGATGATTCTCATTTCAATTATATAATGGCAAGTTGAATCAGCCTAAAAAAGTACCAGATATTAAAAAAGTTCCCTATAGAACTGCAGAGGAATACAGCCAGCACATACATATCAGCAAAGAGTTGGAACTGTTTGATGGTTCTATTGATCTCTAAAATGAAAAGCTAAAGCTCAAAAGTGACACAGTAAAGGAGCCTGTGTCCTGAATCCAGAAGAACAGAATGAAATTAGACAGAAATGAAATTAGAAATGAAATGATAATGGCTAAAATGGAACTGAGGACACCGTAGAGTCATTTCCTCATAAATGAGTGATACTCAGGGTTTGGTGCCCTTTAAGTCCCTAGTTTAACATTATCAATTAGGAAAATCATTAAGATATAATTCATTACATAATAGATACATGTATTTATAGGATGTGACGGTAAAGAATAATAAATAAATACATTTATTAATAAATAAACAGATGCATATTTATAGCAGGTGTTTCCTGAAAAATACCAGTATATTGGCATATTGTCCCTAGACCTATAAGGTTCTGCATTTTGAGTAGTTCTGAGATACTGAGGCATAAGTCTTCATAGTGACATTGACAAACATGTCAGATTGAATTTTATAGTTCCAAGAGGACGATGTCTCTATTTATTGTTTGACAGCTCATTTGAGTAGACTATTTAAAGACCAAACAGGTAAAAATACTTAATCTGTAAACATTATCATTTGTTTCTTCCACAAATAATGTTGCATTTACCCTAATACTATCTGCACATACTATACAGAGACCCCACCCCCATTATTATGCAAGAACCATCCCCTAAGATTTCCCTGACCCTAGGGGTGGGCAATATGGTAAAAATATTATATCACAATATTTAAAGACATATTCACTAATTTTTCTGGAATATTTTGACTTGCAGACAAAATGTATCATTAGCAGCAGATTCTTTTTCTGACCATGATCTTGAGAGAAAACTGCTCATCAGTGGCAAAAGACTTTTTTTCCAGGGCTCTTATTGTATTTACATTGCTTGAAATGTTGGAATGTAGCAGTTAGTCGAGGGATCAGTGGTTTTCGAAGCGTGCTTGAAGAGCATCAGCATATGTCTTCTTCCCAATGCGATGCACTCTTGCAAACATTAGATAGATTAGAGTTTTCACTGGGATGTTGAGCTCTTCTTTTATGCAGTTCCTCTTTTTTGCAAGACAACATTTCTTTAACACCTGTTTTCAAACTGCCACCATTGTATTCTGGGTCACCAGCTCCAATAGAATGCACACACAAGTGCCGACCAGCATGGCCAACTTTGCTCTCTCTGACTCTGGCAAGCAGCGCAAACCTGCAATCCTTGGATCACAGTGGTAGCACATTAGACCAATCAGCTGCTGAGAGCCAGGGTTTATATTGATGACTTCTTGTATTCCTTTAAATTTCTTTTGAAGTACTGTGACTGTCTGCATTAGCTCTTTTTTTCTGGCTAGATGTTCTGAGACCTTCAAAATCAGACAAAGATCACTTCTTCCAACATACAAAGAGAACAGGTCAGAGGGTCCCGGGTGAGTTTGAGCCGAGATAAACTATTAATGCAATGCTGAGAACCCCTGAACAAAAAAATTGCCATGTCATCTGTGTCATAATTTATTAGATAAATAGTTATGATCGTGAATATGAGACTATTCTTTCCCATATTAGTCCAGTGATGCTGCACGCTAAATGTGTGGTTGTTCATTTAAACACACGTAATCACACTCATTGTAAAGAAACGTGTGGTCAGCATGCTTAGATAATATTCTGTGAAGTTCAATAACAAAATGCATCAGGATACGATAAAAGACATATCGCCCACCCTTATTCAATCCCATCACATTCAACCCCATAACATGTTTAGGATTAAATGGTTGTAACATTATTTTCACAAAGGGCACCCTTTCCTGAGAACGACTCAAATATATCCATAGTTAAAGTACTACATTTCAACAATACCCACAGAGGAAAAAAATCCATCATAATGATGTTTAATAACATGGAACTGAGTATATGTAATTAGTTGCTACCCACCTCTGATGACATTAAATGAGAATAATGCATTAGAGGGATGTTTATGTGAGTAAAAATGTGTGTGCATGTCATGAATCACTGATCTGAAAATGAAACGATCTGTTTTGCTCATGCCCCTGTAAGTCATGGTATCAAATCAAACCTCATCAGCAGATGAGCTCTGGCCCTAAGAGTGCCTTGGAGCTGCTGGCTTAGATAGGCCCATGGAAATGCTTATTACATTTTAAAATGAGCTGAAAGGCTACTGCTGATGCTTTGGTGTAGCTTTACTGGGCAGTAATAACTGTCATCCTGCCATGAAATATGCTGTCCAAAAAGCATCCTTTGGCACAGCTACAGGATTTGCATATCATCTAATTGCTGCCCCAGAGGCAGCACAAAAAGCTCCTAAGTCTGATATTCCAGAGAAAGTTCTGCAGCATATTTCACACTGATATTTGCCATAACCAAGGCTGTATAGAGGCATAGTTTTCCTTACATTAACTACTACACTACACAAAGCTGTGTAATAAATGAAAATGCACTGTACTGCTGTAAACATCGTTGCTTCCATATTATCATATTTCCTATATTCACACTTTCTGACATGCAACAGTTGAACTAGCTCTAAGCACAGCTTTTATCATTAGTTTGACCATAAGCTCTAGTTATAGCTCATCTGAAAGGCCAGTAGAAGTTACTAAAGTAAGGTCACCAGATAAAAAATAGCACCTTGCTTGCCACTCTGCTCCATATTTTGATGGTCTGCAGTTCTTTGCAGAGTGTTCTTTCAGAAATTGGTGGTAAAGGTCCTACACTGATTCTAGAAGCAGTCATTAGCTAAAACTGGAGTGATTTTCCTTCACATCCATGAAACACGACTGCAGTCCGTATCCATCAGTTTAACCTTTCAGCCACAATTCTGATTTCCTGTAGACTGGGATTTTTGCTGGAGGACCAGTATGAGTGTATGCTTTGATAGACCTGCAAATTCGGCTACTTCCTTCACACTATGGCCTTTGACAATCCTGCTGACATAAGTTCTGCTGCTCCATAATCAGTCTGTCCTGTCTTTGACCTTTAGACCACTCTAGAGTGGGGATAAGCCACTGTGGTGGACTTTTGCATATATGGACTTGGGCTAACCACCTTATGAACCCTTAACCCTAGACCTTATTCCATAATATTCCACCTTGACTGTGACTATATTTCCTATATTAAGCATATCAAATGAGACATTCACTGCACGGCACCACCTCTTCTCAATCTATGAATCCAGTCACACACCCCACAGGCATTTATGGCTGATCATCCTTAAGCAATACGATTCAGGGAACCTATTTCACTGGTTTAAACAGGTCTACATTAGTGTTTTCCTTTATCTTCAGTTGTAAAAAAATATTTTTGGAGATTTCCTATTTGTCCATTCAGAATGAAAGTTTGAAACAATGTAAAGAACAATTACCAGATTCAAATTGTCAAAATGTAAAAATCAATATGTGTTACCACAACAGAGTTTTTGCACAACAGTGATATTTACTAACAGTCCACAAAATATTCTGATACCCCACACTTCATAGAGCCTGAGGGCAATACAAACGGCATCTGCCATACAATAGCTAAAAGCTTTCTATCCATTCAGAAGAGGGAGCTTTAGTGATGACAGTCCATGCTGTATTTGCTATTCTAATGCTAATACAGCATGCACAAATGGGACCGAAGTATTTATGCTCAAGTGACATATCTGTACCCCAACGCACAAATGCATTCCTCTGTGGTAAATGTTATGAGACTGGACAAGCAAAACATTGACAAAAATCCTTTTCCATGTTACCCTATTACACTGTTAAAACAGCTGGGGACCTGGCACTGGGGACACAGCGCATTGGGTGCCCAGCAATAATGCAATGGCGGCAGTTCAAAAAGAGTCAGGGGCTGCTCATGTATCCGAGGAGGCACATGCTTGTCTTCATCCTCCCAGTGTTAGGAGGAGAGTCCTTCCAAATTGGGATGGAGAATTTGGGATACAATTATTTAAAATAAGAATAGATTGCGTACAGAATAGTAGTTCAGGATAACTGTATCATGTGCAGCTTGCATCATTAGTTACAAATGCACAGCTAAGGTTACTTGAACAGATTGTCCTCACTGTGACGTTTAAATCACACATCATGGCAAAAACAGAAACTGCAACAATATGTTTCCTCAAGCTGTGGCACTAACAAAAATTTAGTGTTCTAAAGACCAAACATTTTGTCTTGTGTGTCTTTTGCTCAATACAACTGGATTCACAATATGAATGCTGCTACTTTACTGTGCATTGAAATGATATTAGTAAGACAAGGTAGGCTGACTGCTTTAACACCAGCTAGACAAACATAAACAAATGGGGGGAAAAATAATAAACAATAGAGTCAGGGGCCAAAATCACTATGTAATCAACGTAGATTGACTGTAAATTCTTGTTGAATCAAAAATAAAATACAATCTCATAGCTGAAATTGCATATTAATATAACATAATGGGAAATATTAGCTATCACTGTTTGCTATTCACTAAACCAGTGTTTCCCAACCCTGTTCCTGGAGGCACACCTGCTCTGCATGTTTTGGAGCTTACCCTGCTCCCCACACACCTGATTCAACTAATCAGCTCCTTAACAAGCCCTTCAGAGTTGCAAGGAGTGTGTTAAAGCTAAAATGTGTAGGGCAGGTGTGCCTCCAGGAACAGGGTTGGGAAACACTGCACTAAACCACAAAAAAGTCACTAAAGAAATGTTAAATCACTGTAGCTAAAATATATACAATATCAATAGCAAGCTCTCCGACTGTGTCTGTTACTAACCGGGCTGGCATGGCTGCTAAAAGTCAAAATGTACACAAGGGGTCTTGTGATTTGCCATCAATTTGACAGGTAGCTAATTTACTGTAAACATATTGTACAAGACTTGGGACACATGACAGCTTGTTAAATGGCTGGGACAGTGAGGAAACAGCGGGCATGAATTACATTGGCAGCCTCAGTAGCTCGGACTGCGCTGATTACATCAGTAAACTAGTCCTCACTTTTGGACCCATAACTTTCTGTGATTTTGGCAAAAGGTTATGTTCCCCTTGGGATATGTGTTGCTTTCTGCCTTCTGGTTGTGTGGATATACACACAATGATGTTGCACATCATTCAATAAAACATCATATTTTATTTATTAAGATTTATCAAGCTCGTCTATAAAGAAGAACAAAAGTAAATAATGAAAAATCTGTCCTCAATCCTGGTCCTGGGGTACTACAGCCCTGCTTGTTTTTGAGTTCTCCTGATGTAATTGCTGTAAGATAGGGTAGCTGTTGGGCTTCTAATAGTCCAGGTGGTTGAGCTAGTTAACCAGGTTGCACATGTCAAGCAGAGAGTTTGATTTCATTGAATCTTTTCACTTCATGATTACATTGATGACACGGTTGGTCATCAAGATGATCATACTAGTTGGCAAGTTTAGCAAAGCTGGTTGGGAAGTTTGTTCAAGCTGGTCATTCTGATCAACCACACAGGGTCATGCTGGTCAACAAACATGGATGGTCAACTATTGACCTACTGTTTGAATAGATTGATCAGGTTGGACATAACGGGTGACCACCTTATGTTGGGTTTACCATCTGAAGCTGGCCAGGCTGTTTCTTTCACAGATTCTTGATTTCATCATAAGGCAACATAAGATTAGATCAATCAAACCTAACTCTGCTACATTTAAATTACAAACTCATGGGCATGGAAAAGGCAATGGGATCTGCTTGAAGACCCCTGAGTGACAGTTATGGCACTATACCTCTCAAAGCGGTGGATGGGTGAGTAGATATAACTCCTGTGAGCAACACAGATGCAACACAGAACAACAGACATGTTAAGGACAAGACAGACATTACCACACAGGGACGAGAGACTAAAAGAGACTGAGACACAGGAAGAGAGAGAGAGAGGACATGACAAGAATAGGAAAAAAAAAAAGCAGGACAACAGAAAAGACAAGCCATACATCTGACAAATACTGTACATATACGGACATTAACCCATGCTTAAAATAGACACATACGCCTGTACTGCCCTTACTGAGGTGCATCAGAATTAGCATACCATGACTCATCCTAAGAAACACACACACACACACACACACACACACACACACACACACACACACACACACAGTTGATCCAAATGACCACTGGAGCCTGCAAGCAGCATACCCAGTCTGGCCTTCATTCATATTGGAAACGTTACTCTCTGGTAAGGAAAACAAACTTCAAGTGCAGCTTCACTTGAGTTTCACTGCAGTTTCTCAGAACTGTCAAATCCATAATTCATCACACCAGGATCAGAGAAACACAGTGTACCATCACAATCAAAAGAAATATTTCACTTCTGATTACTAAAATCTGTACACAGTGGGATATAATGCTGGTCCTTCTAGGTCAACATTATAATAAAAGTCACATATCAGTAAAGTACCACCTATGACTGGTGAGCTCAGCGGCTCATGCTTCTAGCCTAAAGTAACGCAGTCCTGCATTTAACAGGGGTGTCCTCTGAATGTTAAATAAATCCTACTTTAATAGACTAAGGTTATGCATTATAAGCCTCCCATTATGTATTATAATCCCGTGATTCTGCAGCGTAGTCCACTTCTCATGAAGACTTTCATCCGTCCTGGTTGAGTATTCTGACATTGCGCATTTTTGTCTGCAAGGCTTAGCCAGGGTCAGGCAGACGGAGAATGCAGTCTATCTGGTCCTTGTGTATCTGGCTTTGTGCTGCTGAACAGCACACCGACCAGCGCCCGCTCTGAAACCATTTCCTCAGCATCACATTTTCATTGGCGGTCATTATAGCGGTAATGTTAAAGGAATACTCCAGAGCTTCTCAACCCAACGTCTTTAGTCTCATATACAGAATGCAGTCAATTACTACAGATAATAATTTTGACATGTTACACTTGATTTGGAAAAAAAAAACAAAGAACCCAATAACAGTGACCAATACTTTGAAGTTAAAGTTTTTGTTTTGACTTCACATTACTTATCCACAAAGCTCATATTTATTCATTTGTATAAAATAACCTAATTAAGAGACAAATAGAAGGAGACTATAATATAATTTGTAATTTGCTGCTGAAGTATTCAAAAAGTAGCCAGAAAAAGGAAAATTATGTAAAACAGACAGTTTGAAGCCCTTTTTGATAATATCCTAACTGTAACAGGGAGAATTGTGTCACTGTTATCCGGAATGGTGGGGTTGTACAAGATCTCTTATGAGAACTGTAGAGGTAACGTGAGCCATGCTTGTGCAACGTCCTGTAACGTTACTCTGCAGCCTCTGTACCTCCACATGTTTTTTGTCAAAAAAGACCCACACTTTGTCACTCTAATAACTACATTAATGTCATAATTAATATAAATTTCCTCACCACAAGATTCGCTAAACCAAAACGTTTGTCACAACATTAATTCAGCAATTCAACAATAAACCTTCTATTGTTTCTCAAGAAACTTCTTCTTTCAGCTGCTCCCTTTAGGGGTCGCCGCAGCGGATCATCTGCCTCCATCTTGCCCTATCCCCTGCCTCCTCCACTGTTACACCAACCATCTCCATGTCCACCTTCACTACATCCATAAACCTTCTGTGAGGTCTTCCTCTCCTCCTTCTTCCCGGCAGCTCCATCTCTAACATTCTTTGTCCAGTATATCCACTATTCCTCCTCAACACATGTCCAAACCATCTCAACCTGGCCTCTCTGGCTTTATCTCCAAACTGCGCCACCTTCACTGTCCCTCTGATCTGCTCATTTTCCTGGTCATGCTGTAATTATTATTATTATTATTATTATTATTATTATTATTATTATTATTATTATTATTATTATTGGAGTATTCCTTTAACAGTTAATAAATATCACTGTGGGTTAAGGACAGCAAAACAGTAACTAAATCCAAAGCAGGGGCTAAAGAATCATGCTTAAGTGCATCAGAGGGAAGCGGCGGGTACAACCAGAGACAGAAGAAGAGAGGAAAATTGAGGAGAGGTGAAACAGACAAGCGAGAAGGAGAGAAGGGGAGAGGAAAGACAGAGGAGTGAGGAGAATATTGTAAGTGAGAGCAAAACTCACGGTGAGTGAACGCTGCAGACGGAAGAGCTGCGAGAGAGCACATCTCGATTTTGCTTTACAAAACTGCACATGCAAAACAAAACAAAACAATACCATGAAGAATAAGACAACAAAAAATCTAACTCAAACCAAAAAGAGTGCTTAGGTAGAGATGGCCGTCAGAGGGACCCCCCTGAGGAAACGTCCATCTACCTGCTTGTCCACCTGTTCAATACACATTTCACAACACACAACACACATATTGGTAACACTTCAGTTAAGGTCAGTTACACACAACATTGTAAAACCCATTTCATTACCAAGCCCTGATCCTTCACTTCAGTGTCACCAAACGTCCAACTGACAGGTCAAAGCTAGAAACACAGTTTAAGAAGAAACACCAATTCTACGTTAGACAGCAAAATGAAAAACACACAGCATCTTAGAATGAACATGCGTAATGAACTTTACCGTAAAAAGAATCATGTGATTTATTAAGCAGTGGACAACAAAACATTGACACTATCCAGTATGCTTACCAGTTTAATAAAGTGGCTCTAACATCATAAAATGTGACACCAATATTTAAAGAAATGTGACAAAGCAACCAGACATTGACAGATGGTGTAAAACCAAAAGTCATTTCAGGTTAAACACAGTTTTGGTGGTATCCTGAAGTCAAATTGGATTACCTTTGTGTTGTTCCCTTCCCTCTGCAGGTGAAATGGTACAATCGTATTGCGTGTGCTGTGTTTTCTGTCTTCTAAAGTAGCTAACTTGACCATTATAGCCATGCCAGGTAACAGGCCCCAAAGCAAAGCATGAGAATTGGTTAATCTGATCTTGTCAAAACTGTAAAATGTCCAAACTTTGGGTTTGAGTCATTGGCTAATTTAAGCATAATTACATGCTCTTCTTTATTTATTAATTTTTTATAGGATGAACAATGTTTCTGGTTCAATGTCAAAATGTTTAAAGGATTCTTTAAGACCCTACCATCATAATTCCAGCCTAAATTTGCTATGCTAGAGCAAATTTCATTGATTACAGCCAATTTACCCACAGATTTTAGGACTGGACACGTTATAGGTCTGTGGGCTGTGTAGCCTAGTTCACAGGTATATTAGTACATCTCAGTATGACTAATAGATCAGCTCAAATTAATAATGATGATTCTCAAATTATTAAAACAATTCATAAGATATATAAGAGGTTTTGGCACTTGCTGTTATATTGCTTTCACTGCTTCCTAAGATTTCAAAAGTAAGTTTGCTTCACAATACCTCCAAAACGGTGCTTTGGTGATGTGACGCACAGTAAACACACATGATTAATAAGAGGAAGTAAACATGATGGTCTGTGAGATGTTACTGAGAAAGAATTAGCAAAATAATTAACACACTGGACCACACACAACACACAACACAGACACACAACACAGACACACAACAGCAGTGTGTACAGACACGAGGCCGCACCTATTACAGGAAAAGTTAAGGAGGTAAGAGAAAAAGTGAGAGTAGAGTAAAACTATAGTGGGATGAAGAGTGACCTGCACAGTGTCCAGACTTACGCTGCAATGGAGATGTTGGCTGCAGACATGGGGCTGACCTCCTTCACCTCCATGGCCTTCTGCAGGGCCATGCTCTTTTTAGCTGCCTCCTCCTGTTCCTCTTCATCCTAATGGACAGAATGTGAATGACATCAAACATTTCTTCTGAAATTGAGGGTCTTAAAAGAGACCATAGTAACAGCCTCCACTTCAAATGCTGGAACATTGCTCAGGGGATTTGACTGCATTCAGCCATGCCCAGAGATGGACTGGCCATCAGATCCTGGTGGGCTGCTCGCGCCCCCCCATTTCGGATATTGCAGTTCCAGTACTCCACAGCCCAATACCTGGGGGTTTATACTACTCCAGCTGTTCTTGGCTCTGGTACAGTGACCTTAGGCTTAGGTGGAGCTATTCCAGAGAATCTCATTCTATTGGCAGTGCTTCTCTATGGACATTATATAAGCTGTGTGTTTGTCTGTGTCAGCAATAACAGCAGCTGAATGCTTTAATCTGCTAATTAAAAAAGGTGTCTGGAAACATTGATATATAATGAATCATGTACACACACATATACATGTATACACACACAGTGCATTCAGAATGTATTCACAGCTCTTCACTTTTTGCACATTTTGTTATGTTACAGTCTTATTTCAAAATGAATATACAAAATCTGAATGTCCAAAAAAAATATACAAAATATAACATAACTTTTCACCGTCTTTGGTCATTTTGAGTATGATGCTACAAGCTTGGCACATCTATTTTTGGGAAGTTTCTCCCATTCTTCTTTGCAGAACCTCTCAAGCCCCATCAGATTGGATGGGGAGTGTCAGTGCACAGCCATTATTAGATGTCTCCAGAGATGTTCAGTTGGGTTCAAGTCTGGGCTCTGGCTGGGCCACTCAAAAACATTGTACTAAAGCTTATCTTGGCTGTGCACTTAGGGACATTGTCCTTTGTCCCAGCCCCAGGTCCAGAGTGCTCTGGAGAAAGTTATCATCAAGGATGTCTCTGTACATCACTGCAGTCATCTTTCCCTCTACCCTGACTTGTCTCCCAGTTCCTGCTGCAGAAAAGAACATCCCCACAGCATGATGCTGCCACCACCATGCTTTACTGTAGGAATAGTATTGGCTAAGTGATGATCACTCAGTTTGGCCAGATGACCAGCTCTACAAAGAACCCTGGATGTTCCAAACTTGTTCCCATTTACAGATGATGAAGAGACTGTGCTCACTGGGGCCTTCAATATGGCAGAATGTGTTTCTGGACCCTTCTCCAGATCTGTGTCTCAATACAATCTGGTCTCTGAGGTCTACAGACAATTCTTTAGACGTCATGGTTCGGTTTGTGCTCTGACCTGCACTGTGGAACCTTATCTAAACAGCTGTGTGCCTTTCCAAATCATATTCAATCAACTGAATTTATCATAGGTGTCCAATCAAGCTGTAGAAACATCTGAAGGATGAACAGTGGACACAAGATTCAGCTGAGATCTGTTTTAAGTGTCATGACAAAGGGTGTGAAGATGTTTGAGGCGGAAGAATGAAATCAATCCATCTTGAAATAAAGCTGTAACATAGCACAATCTACACAAAGTGAGGCACTGTGAATATTTTCTGGATGCACTATATATACCTAAGAGCTTTCTTAAGTAAGCTTTGTGAATCCAAGGCCAGGTGCACTGCAGACTGACTGACAATCCAATGTGATGCTGAGATTGTTCTTGCCATTGAATTATACACATCAAGAGCTGGATTGAAAAGATGAAGCCGAGTTGATCGATAAACCCACCTTTGTCAGCTCTTGAGCATTGGCAAGGTTATCGACAGCGATAGCCAAGAATACATTAAGAAGAGTGTCTGGTTCAGCTCAGATTAAAGACATAACTGTATTGCAGGAATATCTGTGATAAGAGCTCCAAACGTGGTGTGCTCCCAGGGCAGATACGGTCACGTGACAAAGGATACAGTTTCCAAAAAGAGTGAGAACAATGAAGTAAATAGAGGAAAACATCCCACGTCTGACGCCCCCCTGAGACTCAATCCCATGATACATCACAGCATTCCAGTCCTCTCCAGTCAGAATCTGCAGGCAACACAAAATCACACAACATAATCAGACCATATGGAATTATGTTAAATGCAGTCAAATGTGAATCTCTTATTAATGTTTTCAACTGAATGAAATAAAAAGAAGAAGATAAGACATGGCGCACCTGGAACACTGTCATTATGGCTGCAGGGAAGTTGTCAAAGTTTGTAGTGGGCGTTTCTTTATCAAAATTAAACCTTTTTTTGGAAAAAGAAAGCGACAATTAGTATCTCAAAGATGCAATAAATTACAGTCTATAGACAAAATCAAACCTGCTCTAATATCCACACATTACATTAATTACTAAGTTAAAACATCATTATTCAGTGATTGTACATTTAAATACAAGCTTCAGCACTTTAATTCTGGAGAATAGCATCTCTGTCATTGCCACTCTGGGCTGGAACACTGCTACAGCACTATAAAGCTGTGTATTGGCAAGAGTCTGGTGCTACAGGGGTCATTATTTGGTTCACTGATATATTGCGATACTGTTAAAGGGGATTTCTCTACTCAAAAGGCCAATTTTGCTGGATGTTTTGTTAATTTACACACCTTTAGTCAGCTTTACAGTATTTATTGGATGCCAGATATTATTTTCAGAAGATCCTAGACTATCTCATACAAATTGATTTTCAGATCTAAATGCAGAATTGATATATTTGTATGAACTTGACCATGTTTTCAGAAAATGTACTTCATGCCTGCAACATTTTGGGATTTTTCACAGAATTTTGCATCATCAGTTCTGTGCTATGAGACTTCACAGATAATGTCATCAAGATATTTTGTTCTAGGATTCCAGAGGTACCTTTGAAACATATTCATAAGCCATAACTGATGTGTTTGACCCACTTTAACCTCTGCTACCCAAGACACAGCTTCTATAGACTTGTTAAAGCTAAAAGACGTGTAAGAAGTTTGTTTTAAATTCAGTTATCGGTGTAGGTTCTGCTCTGAGCCAAGGGATATGAAAACAAACTGCAAAAAGAAAAAGCTGAAAGTGAAAACATCTCAGACCTTCTCAAAATATCTACTGTATCTCATTTCTGTAAGTATTTTTGGAAATATATCCAGCGATTTTACCTTGAGGAATGAATGTGAGAAGAAAAAATGATGTGCAAGTTCATCTGCTCTCTCTAATAACAACAATAGCCTTGCTTTCATGATTGTGATTCAGGAAAGTCGGTCACTTAAAGTCCTGAGAGCTTTAAATCCTCAACCTTCTACAGCATCTACAGAGGCTCTGTGTCTCTGATTTAGCAGTGACTTGTGGGTAATGAGTGAAACACATTCACTTTCATGCTTCTGAGATTGACTACAAACTGCTGATTCACTCTTAGTGGCAGACAGAGCGTTTCAGTAAATTGACCCCCAATGTTATACACTAAACTTTACACAGAATCTGCAATGCTGCAGTTATGCTGGTCCGGTACACCTAAAGTACATTTACACCTAAGTAAAGAGAAAGAGAGAAAGAGAGAGAGAGAGAGAGAGAGAGAGAGAGAGAGAGAGAGAGAGAGAGAGTCCTATTTATCCAGCCAGATGACAGTGGGGGGCCTGTTATTAAGGCAAGCATGCACGTTGTATAATCAGCTCAGTAAGTCCTTGAGCAGGGAAATGGAAATCCCTGCTGCTGTGCTGTATCTCTTCCCCCTCACAAATGTTTGCAGAGGGACGGAAGCAGGATTACAAAGGAGTAGGTGGGAAGGGTGGATAGAGGATATGCTGAGGCTGATTTGGAATGGCTTCAGAGCAAAAAATAAATAATTCTACGAAAGAGAAATAAAGCCATAAAACAATGAAAACGATGCAAATGCATCTATCTATACTCCGCACACAAATGCAGTGACCATTACTAGTTTGGAGAAACTTGGTAAATGTAAAAATCCCAAGCAACCTACTGAGAAACAATGGCACAAACACAACGACCAATGTACCCAGCCAATCAGCACAATCTGGACACATTTTGCTGTGCTGTATGGAATTAACACACCCTAAACCACGGGTTTCCTGGACTTGCATGGAAAATGGTGAAGGATGACACAAAAACAGAGGTCAGAAGGAAAACATTTCAGCAAGAAAGAAACCAAGCTTCACACCCACACTTAATTTGATTTTCTAATTCAACAGCCTCGTATTTACTGTATAACAAATATTTTGTCACTGCCACACAAAAATCTTCTCTAAAATGACATCTTAACAGCAGAAGGAAAAACCTTCTCAACTTCCAGTGGATTTCATTTTGGAGCATTACTCCTGGTCCACGTATCACCAAATTTTGAAACAGCATAAAAAACAACTTCCAGATTTATATTATGCAAAACAATAGACAAACAATAGCAACAGCAGGAGACAAAGAAGGTTTGTTTTTAGTTGAACAGAACAAAAACAATATTTTATGTATTAAAAAAACAATTTCAGCTTTGTTGTACATGAGCACCAAACCTGGGGAGCAGCGTATCATAGGCCTCCTAAAATTACACCTGCAGGTTTTCCAATCCTAGGTGCAGGCAGGGTTGCCAGGTTTATCATTTTCCCATCAAGTTGGAGAAATATGCATGTAAATTAGCAGGATGCTTTATTGTTGAAATACTTAAAATACCACAATGCCAAACAAAAATTTAGCAGGTAAATAAAAGGTCCAATGGTACATAGTTGGGTAGTATGTCCAAGAACTTGATAGAGAAATGATGAGAGAAATGGTGATATATGATGCAATGAAACCTTAACAAAATATGTTATAGTATTTATTTGTAGCACAAAATCACAGTGTTCTGTATATTTAAATATCGAAATGTGTATCTAAGTGATATACACATTTTTGAATTTTGTTTCATTGACTCAAAAACTGCACTGGATTATGTGGTTCGAGATGGTGAAAAGCCATAATTTGATCAAAGAGTCTCATCCCTGCAGAAAACAAACCATTTCCACACATAATTCCCTTTCATTGTAGTTAAATCACACCGAAATTGTAACCTGCTTAGCAGATGTGATATTATAATATGGTAATTTTTTTAGATCTTGTTTAAAATACTACAATAATACAATATAATCATAATACATTAATAGTGTGATATATTGACATTTACAATATATTGCCCAGCCCTGATGATACATGTATGTAAGAATGTGAGAAGATTGATGAACATAATTCGTAATCAAAGTTGGTTCGCTGTAACATCATTGAGAAATGTACAATTCCAATTTTCTTGTAAGGAAAAAGTTACAATATTTGGCAGAAACAATATCAATTAGATGTTTTCTACAACCATAAACATAACCAAATACAGCCAGTATAACCAAAGTCACGGACTTTGACGGTATGAAACACGTTCCCACTCCTCCATGCAGAATTCTTTCAGCTATGTGATGTTTAAGCATCAGTCTATGTAATTTACAGTTTGCATCCTCCATCAATCTCCATCTCTGAACATAGTTAAAATGAAGATCTAATATTGAAATATGTTCAGGGCCCGTCCTTACGTTTTCACACGAATGTATTTTCAACCAAAAAAATCTGTCCACAATCCACATATATCTGAATTTTTTATTTTATTTTTATTTCCTTCTTCATCTGTGTTCCTGAAACATCTACATGCTTATATTGGAAAAGATGTAGCAGGTTCTCTGCAGCATTTCTCTTCAATAATTCAAGAAATGAAGCTCCTTTTCCCGAACCTTCTACCGGTGTGTCTGACAGCAGGAGACAATCTCCAACTCTATCATACAAACCACACCGGACAATTAAACACATGTTGTGCCTGGGCCTTTGCACACATTGATAAGGTAGCCATGCCTACCACATTGTGCCTTTGACTGACTTCAGCCCAGCGTAAGATGAATCAGCCATGGCAAATGGGTCTTTGATTAGCTCAGAAAACTGATCTGCAGTCGGCACCACAGGGCACAGCTTGTTGCACAAAGTGCTATCAAAGCGTCACTGCAGGGTCGGACCCCGCTGTGGCTATTGAAAGCAGCTCCTGATGGTGCAGCCTCAAAGCTGTCTTGCGATGCAAAAACGAAGTGAGCAGGCTTCAGCAGAGTTTACTCTGAAGGGCCGGAGAAGATTAGGTGGTGCAATACTAGACGTAATTTCATAATTTAAGTCTCTGAAACATCTAATGATTTAGACATTTCAGCGGATGCTTACTTGGTGCTTCACCAAGTTTCTGGAGAATAGAATGTCTCTCATTTCTGAGTTGTCTTGAAGTCAACTAAATCTTGTCTAATGAACTAAAATCAATGAACAAATGAGTTGGCAACTCATGTAACAGTCAATTAGTTGGTGACGTCACCGTACTTTATTACTAGCACTAACTAGGATGCAAGTGGACCACAACAGTGTAAAGTCACGCTGTTAGAATTCCCTTAATCTGGACGCAGAGCTGCAGTAAAAACATACAGATACTGAGCAGCTGATGAAGCCACTAAGGAGTCATAAGGCAACATGGCCACAAATCTGCAGTCACTCTGGTGTGTGAAAGGAGAATTAAACTGGTGAGACTGGTAAGTCAAAGAAGTGTAAAATCTTCCAGGAATAACTCACAGACTTTTTAAATAAGGAGACTGGTTACAGGTTGAAATATAAACGGGATGTATAAAGTCTAAAGAGCCAATCAGCTTGCTGGTTATGGAGAAAGCCCTGAATTTCCACAAACATCGGCTCAAAATAAAAGTCACTAATGCAAATGCTAGAGTAACACTAAAGTACTTTCTGAAATTAGTGTCACATTTGTGTCCCTTTTGATGATCAAAAAAATTAGGACAAAATGGATTTATTTTTTTTAAATTCTATTGATTTGTGTATCTTGGGTTTTAAAAAGATTTTAGTTACCTTTTAATTACCTTTTTATATTATCAGGAAAGTTCATTAAAACTGAATGACTAAGTGAGTTTCTGAATAACGTTCATTTTATTTTTAGCAGGGCAGCCCACATGCTCAAAAAGAAATGCAGTATTGTGCAAATCATACCTTGGACTTGTACTTGCGATCCTTGGAGCTACTTTTTAGCCAGTTAGCCAATGCATACAACAACCTCAAGCTAAATTTGGTAACTGAGTGATTAATAATTAATTAATAACTATCTCATATTTTTCTACCTAACAGCTTTTTTTAAATGATATCTCACATTGTCTGTAGTAGACTATAACCTGTAGGGTAACCACGTAATTCAATTACTTTCTTAAGACAACTCTTCAAAGAAAGAGATGCATTTAGGGACATTCTTATGAAATGTTATAAATCCTACAGGCTACATGTCCACTTACTGTCCTCCAAAGAGTTGCATGCCTAGAAGTGCAAAGACCACAATGAAGAGGAAGAGAAGGAAGAGCAAGCTGATGATGGACTTCATGGAGTTGAGCAGAGATACCACCAAGTTCCTCAGAGAGTTCCAGTACCTGAGTAAAGATGGAGTTATAAGGCTTGATGGACCATATAGCAATATTAATGTTAAAGAATGAATCTCCATAACTGAGAAACACTTATATTGTAATATATAATATATATATTATAATCAGTTTGTGATAGAGTATGTCATGGAACGATGTACGTACTTTGTGACTTTGAAAATCCGGAGTAAACGCAGAGCTCTTAGGACACTGATGCCGAAAGAGGCTCCTGGCTGGATAGCTGCCCACACCACCTCGAATATACTCCCCACAATGACCTGCGCAGACCAGGGGACACAAGAACACACCGATACTGACTCAGAGTTCACAGCAACAGTGTGCAACATGGGTAATAGAGGATAAATATGCTGCTTAATGAATACGAGGAGGGTAGGTTTGTTTAGCCACAGAATGTGGTCGTCCCTCCAGTGATGTGAAGTGGCTGTAAGTATCATAGTGGCTGCTAATGGCTGCGAGTGAGTGGGCCTCCTGGGCGCTTCTGATTCATGCAGTAATGACTCACCCCAAAGTCAAAGCAGTTGAACGAGGAGTGAAAGTAGTTCCTGGGCCCCAGGCCGTACATCTTCAGAGTCATCTCAGACAGAAACAGACCCAGGAACACAAATTCAGCCAGGTCTATCATGTCACACAAACACAAGACAGGGACACAGCACTCGATTAGTTTGGCTATATTTTCTAATTATAGTGATTGTTTAATATCATCACCATCATGCCACGGCCTTGTATTTCTGTTTTTCCCTTTTTCTATATATTTTAAATATAATTAGAATCTGGTCTTTACAATTTCCTGATGAATGCACCAATAAAAATGCTCCAAAATGACTGGGAATGACATTTTTTACACTGGAGTATGTTTACATAGACTCAATAATCAGATAACTGTCAAAAAGCATTGTGTCAGTAATCCAATCAACGCATTTCCATTCCCTTGGGTAATCAGATAATGGGAATGAGTCAGGCGATAATCAGATTTCTAATCTGCAACCAGCCAATAAACCCCCAGAACAATACAAAGAGGTGGGAGGAAGGCAGAGTCCCTGCTAGTTTGAACTACTGGTTTGACCATTCATTAGCGACAGCTGCAGCTCGTCAGGAAGAGTGCATGCACAGACTGGGAAACCTATATGAAATTGGAAATTGGAACTAGACTTGGAATCACTGGTTCTGCATGGCAATGATTTGCATTGTACCAGTAGAAGCATTCTTCCCAGGTAACATGGCAGGGTACCACATCTGCTCCACACAGACTCTCCACTGGTGTTCCACAAGACTCAGTGCTTGGTTCCCTTCTCTTCTCTCTCTACACTCTTGGTAAAGTAGTATTCTCACATGAGTGTCATTACTGCAATGCTGATGACACTCAACTCATCTTCTCTTTCCCACCTTCAGACACCCTGGTCTCATCTCACATCTCAGCATGCCTCGTTGATGTCTCATCATGGACAGCAGCCCAATTACCTAAACTCAACCCCACCAGTCCTCCCCCGATCTTGCCATTTCCTTTGCCAAATCATGGGTCATTCAATCAGCAGGAGCATGGAGCCTTAGGTGTAGTTGTGGATGACCAGTTATCATTCTTGGCTCATGTTGCAAACCTGACGCGGTTATGCAGATTTCTCCTTCAAAACATCAGGAGAATTCAACCTTTCCTGTTTAGAGAGGCACTCAGGGGCAGGTTCAGCCTCTTCTCATTACTGCAACTCCCTTCTAGCTGGCCTTCCTATCCTTACCATCAGACTCTTGCATCCAATCCAGAATTAAGTGGGATGGCTCATCTTTAATGTTCCCAAGTTCAGTCATATAACTCCTCTACTGTTTTCCCTTCACTGGCTTCCTGTAGTTGAACATCAGATTCAAAACCTTGGCCTACAAAGCCTAAAATGGACCACACCCTCTATATTTTATGGCAATGGTCAAAACTCGATCTGTACCACGAGCCCATTGAGCATCACGTACAGCTCAGCTTGTCCCTCCATCCCTCAAGATGCATGGAAGACAAGCATCCAGACTCTTTTCTGTCCTGGCATCAAAATGATGGAATGAACTTGCCCCTGGAGGTCTGAACAGTGGAGTTTCTTATAGTCTTCCTACTTCAACTGATGACCATCACTTTTGTGAGTGCTTAATACATTAAAGGCTTTTAATTATACTGAATTTTGTGGGTATTGAGGTCTCCAATCTGACATTTGTTTTTGGCAGCATCTAAGATGGACTTTAACCACCACAGACTAGCTAAGAATATTTTCTCCTTTAAAGTTGTCCTTTTGGAGACACAAGATTTAAAAAACAATATTAAACAATATGTGACTACTTTGGTAAAGTAAAGCTGCAGTACATACACAAGGCATGGGAAAGCCAATCAGGCTGGTCGTAGTGAACCATGGCCACACACAGTGTGTTCAGACCCACTATGCACAGCACAATCCAGTAGAAGCTCTGGGCCTTCACCATGCGTCGGATGAAGAAGCGCACCCTCTTCTCTTTCCGACGGAAGTATGAAGAGCTGTCGTTTTTACTGCTCTTCAGACTGGCCCGTGCAAAGGGGGATCCAGGGGGAGCTGGGCAGAGAGAGAGAACAAACATACATCGATCAGCCATAAAATTAACTCTACCTTGTTGCATTATCCATTTATGGTTCTATAAACTGGACTGCAGTCCATCTCTTTCATTGCATAAATTGTTAGCATCCTGTTCTTCAATGATCAGGATCCCACAGGACCATCCCAGAGCACAGATTATTTGGATGGTGGATCATTCTCAGCACTGCAGACACAGCACTGTGTCCACTCACTGTCCACTCTATTACACTCTGCTCCTCAGCTGGTCCATCCTGTTAATGTAAAGTCATAGACAAACACTCATTTGTGTTGGCCCTCCTCTAGTCCTTCAAAAGTGCTCACAGGACACTGCCCACTGGACACTGTTGACTGGATATTTCTGGTTGGTGGACTATTCTCGCAGTGACACTAAAGTGTTTAAAAACTCCAGCAGCACTGCCGTGCCTGATCCACTTGCATCAGTAGAACACACTTGTTTCCACTACATTAGCAGCAAAAACACAAATCTGTTCACAGATCAATTGCTAAGTGACCAGTGAGTAAGCAGTTATGTTATATTCCTGTGTTCTTCAGGAGCTCTACACCACTCATCCTCCAAGATGAAGAACTGCAGTGCTGGTCAAAACAGCAAGGCTAGGGTATTGAGACAGTTCAGGTACCTCCAAAGATCGAACACAAAATCTCAAATTAAAGAAGAGAGAAAAAAAATGATATAAGAACCTCAAGTCGAGGAGAGAGCCCTTCAGTGAGACATGCTACTCTAGGGTGAGGTGAACGGTTTAAAGTTGGAGTGTTATATCAGGGCAAAACTAATACACACTAACTCCCACTCATATCTCCACTCCTGCTTCACTTGCCAGAGCTAATGGGCATATCTGCACTAATCCGAGACACTTGACACACATTTCACAGCTGAAATACACAGGAGACACAGCGGTGCTTTTATAAAGACCGTATATCCAAAGAAAAAGGGGCTTTTTTACAGTTTCTAATTAGAGATGAACATGTTTGAAAATGTTCTTACAATTAACTGCCTAATATATACACAGTTCAGTCTTTTCTGATTTCACTTACCACACAGATACCACAGCTCAACGTTTAAAATAATGTTTCAATAATACAACAGCATTTTAAATAATGTCCACCACCAAAAACAGGAATATATAGCATTTCTAATGTAGAAACACAAACTATATAGTATAAAAACAATACTATGTACCAAATTCCTTTTTGTAAGAGATAAATATACTATTCCATACTACTCTTATTGTCTTATTATACTGTCTGATCAAATGTATCCTCTTTTACTGATGATTGAGCTTTTATTGTATCAACTGTGTTCTGTACCTCTTCGGCTGCACGCCTCAAGGCCTCAAACACGTAGTCATAACAGTTAACCGATAACACAATGTACATGCATGCAATGGACACCTAATCTTTAAGTCTTGATGCCAACTCTTGGAGCGAGCAGCCGAACCAGAGGAAACCAGTATTTAATCAACATATTCATGCAAAAGGGCCCCTGAGTAGGCTGAACTAGAACTTTCTGATGTGTCATTGGCTAAGGCCAAGACAACATATCAAATGGCACCACCCCTAATTGGAGGTTTAGAAAAGCCAATGTAGGCGGTCAAGGGGGGTTGTCTGGAACCTGCAGGAGAGGATCCAAGAGGGATATCCAAGGGAGATCCCCCTCGGATCACAAACAGACCATCTCAAGACCACTTTGAGACTCAGAAGGTTCCGTTCAGCCTGACCTTAGAGACTTCTTCACTTGATTTTTGGCAAATGCTTTTACTTCATTTATATTTTTTCCTTTCCAGCATTTTTTTTCCATCCTTAAACTGGCAAAACTAATTTCAGACTGTCTTCACTTGAATGGTCTTCATTTTTTCACCAAAAAAGACACAGTCTTACATTTTAGTCCTCCAAAGTCCCTATGATCCCATTGTTTGAAAAAATAAACTGAATAGCATTTCTACACAATCATTTATGAAAGACCTGTGAGAGGATTCAAAGGTCAAGACTTACCAACAGAAGAAATATCTGTGAAGCGTTCTTCTCCTTCCTCAGCACTGATGAGGTCATTCTTACCCTTCTTAACCTTGGCTCTTTTAAGAACTGCAAACACAGAAATATCCAAACAAATCAGCTACTGATATTAGCTGTGACAAATGATTAAGTTAAAGTAATGAATCAGCCAAAGATGCAATTGAAACATTGTGCCCCTTACTCTAAGTAGGGGCCAGTGATGTCTCAGTCAACCCATGCTTTAGTAGAACGTTGAGATAATAATTGATCAGCCCAGTGATTTATCGGTCTACTCATGCTTTGGTTCAGGTCTGTAATACATGTGAAAAAGCAACATCTAATTTAAAACAACCAGTTCAGCTACAGGGTCATGAAACCAGAACACTGGCTGAAATTATACAGTCAATGTGATCTTCAGGTTTTCACAAACCTGTTTTAACAAAACATCTAATTGGCCACCGTCTGCTGATTACATAAGCAGCACCACTTCAAGACTCCTGAGATAGATAGATAGATGTGAACAGTCATACCTCACTTTGAGTCATCAGTTATTATCACTCAGAAGATGCTGAGTAACTACACACATACATGACTGAGCACCAATCAAGCCTTATGTTTAGCTCTCTCTCCCCCCTACCCCCCTCTCCCTCTCTCTCTCTGTTAATTGCAGTTTTTTAGGAGTGGCTGTCAATCTCGTTTTTCACCACTAGTTTGCACGTCTCACAGCAGTCTCAGACAGTCTACTGTACATTGAAGGAACTAGGGTTTAGTCATTTCTTCTCCTAATGGGCTATATATCTTATCCTCACTGTGGGGCTATAGGACACTACAGCATGTCTATATTTACACTTCTCTTTTATTATAGACCCTTAAGCACCTTGCTGTACAAGTATGCTGTTCCAAGCCGCAAGGCATCTCACACTGTTGTGTTTCCTCTCGGGACGTGTGCCTCTATGTGTCTCTGTGTGGGGGCCGGTGTGTGTGTGTGTGTGTGTGTGTGTGTGTGTGTGTGTGTGTGTGTGTGTGTGTGTGTGTGTGTGTGTGTGTGTTTGTGTGCGTGTGAGCAATGCTAATCCAATTAACCCTGTTGTCTTAATCCTTATAATTATTTCTGGCATCCACGGCAGACATAATTGACAGAGATTATGGGCCTTGATAAAGCAGAACTACTGGGAACAGGAAGTTAAGCACATTTGCGAAAGTGCCGGGAAATAGAGAGAGAGAGAGGCCACAGTTTTTTTTTCTTGCTTATAAGAACTGAATTATTTTATATCTAATGTATAATATAAAATGTAAATTGATCTTTGAGCTGAAAATGCAATCATTTTAGTTCTTAATTTTGCAATAATCAATTCTTCAAAATACTTGATAAAATAAAAGACACCCTAAATATAAATATCCTTTGTTATTTTATTTATTCATGTCTTCTTCTTCTTTCGGGTGCTCACTTTAGGGGTCGCAACAGCGGATCATCATATTTATGATCTGCATTATAGTTTTGGCACAAAACAGGGGCCTGATGCCCTTACTGACGCAATCCTCACCATTTATCCGGGCATGGGACTGGCATCAGAAGTGCACAAACTACACCCCTAATGGCTGGTTATTTTATATATTCATGTATGTATCAATATTTTCCCTTCTCTGGACAAACACTGGGTTAGGGTTAGGCTAACCCTCTTGCTGATCAGTAGGCAATTAAACTGGGATTTAATTCAGTTTTCAGAGCTCAATTAATCACTGATTATCTGTTACACATTGGCAGACCACATAAGACCACCATGGTTAGATAGGGCAAGTCTTGCAGTTTGCTATGTTACGTGTCACATCTGTAGCTGACTCTCATCCTGAGTTGTGAAGCTTAGAAAACGGGTGTGGATCTCAGATTCATGGATTTCAGATAGATTTCAGTGTAAAGAGACAATGACAGAATTGACACAGAAATGGAAAGAAGGAACTAAATAAATGGAAAGTGTAGAAGTTTACCACTGATGGGATTTGTTCCCCACGTGAAAAGATCAAACAACATCCATGTTTGATCTAAACACAAATGCTACTAAACGATTTGTGCTCCTTCGGAGCAAAATCGCCTTGATGAATGAAGGCAGATGGAGTGAGAGGCTGCACCTCTGTACACTGGCCTGGATTACCATAAGCCACTATGGTAAACCAGCCCTCAGTGTCCTTGCCCTCTTTTCACCTGGGTTGTTCTGTTTCCTCTTGTACCACGCACCATCCAGTGGAGACTTCTCCTCTGCATTCTGATCCTCCTCAGCCAGCAGCACTTCCTCTGGAACAGTAGAACACAACACAAGTCAGCCATGATGCCTGACTTCTAATTCAGTGGTGATTATATACAGTATATTATATTATATATCATTTATAAAATAATAATTCTACATAGTACAATTATTTCTGTGAACAATCACCGTCTTTCCAAAATCCAGAGAGACATTTGTGCAAGAAGCATTATGCCTTTTACCTTTTACCAAACCCAAAGACATGTAGTGTGAAACCTGTCCACATGGGAGGTTCAATCCATTTGAATTTTGTGACCAATACTTTTTTGTATATTGACCAACTTGACCAGTAAGACTAAGCCAATATGAACAAAAAGACTATGCTGGTTGACCAGCATGACCAGAATGACCAGCAAGCCCAGCATGACCAGCAAGAACCTGCTGGCTTACCAGTATGATGAAGCACGACCAAAAACAAATATAGCATGCACTATAATGATCAAGAACTACAACTACTTTATCAGCTATCTTACCAATATATATATATGTGTGTTCCTCTGGATGACCAGCTTTAGACCATCTAAAAGCAGCTACCAGCGAGATCTAGTCCTAAGCCAGATTTTCCTGCTACATCATCAGAAATGTCCTTTTTTTTTTCCAAACGTATCCAATTATTACAGCTTAACACAGTTACCAAGTATCTGTGCTTTATCAGCATGATTTCCACTGACATCAGTTGATCTGTGGTCCAGTTGATATATACTGTACTGTGGAGACTGAAGTAGCTGGAAGATGTAGAAAGAGGGACTATAGTCTTACCTGCCTTACAGATCCACTCCAGATAGCCAGTGAGCTCTCTCTCAATCTGCTGTTGTCTCCGCAGCTTCAAGAACTCCTGTCTCTTCTCCACACGTTCTCTCTCTTTTGCAAATTCTCTGAGAATACACAGAAACATATAGACACATCATAAAAAATAGTTGTGCCCAGAAGGAAGTGTGGGATTGCAGTGGTTTTGGGAAAAAAGATAAAGGTCAGCAGGAACAATAAATGATTTAGATAAATTTAGACTGATATGATAAAAATGTATTGGTCTACACATACACAAGTAGTGTTTCTCAGTATGGTGTTGGGCTGCAATGTTTGCTAACATAATATGCCAGATGTCTCGGCACGGAGTTGTAGAGGTGCATAATGGTGTCCTGTGATAAACCATCCCTTGCAGCTTCAATATTCTCACTCAGTTCCTGAAGACTGAGTGATAGCACGTCCAATAGCATCCCATACAGGGTTAAGGGAAGTCGACATCACTGTCATGAGTGCATGTACTTCTGTGATGTGGAGCTGCATCATGAAGGGCATAACTTCTCATTGAATGTCTGCATTCATGGCTTTTCCGTCACTCCATGTTGGACAATCCGTATATTCTCCTCGTTTATGATTTGCGAGGGTCTCAACATACTTCATGTTGCTGGTTCATGCCTCCTTCTATCCACTGCCGCCAACAGCATACTATGGTAATATCCACTTTTCAGGTATGGCAATTTTTTGATAAGATCATTCCAGCTGGTCAAATTCTTTTCTTCTCTGATGCATACTTCACTTACAGAGGATGCTACCAACACAATAGTACAAGCCATAATGGAAACATGGGCAACTGGACAACCTGTAAGTAAGGTGCAGCAATAAAACGGCCCTGTGGTATCCAGCACCAAGACGGTACAGCAAATCCCTAAAGTCTTGTAGTTAAATTGTGAGGTAGAGCTGCCATGGATTAAAATTGCTGTTCCAGCACTTCTTAAAGGTAAACGTGGACATGTAGCTGGCTGTCTGTGACAAATGAAACAGGGCTTATCACAGTACACAACCTTCTTCTACTGCTAATTTCAATGATCTCTTCTCCATTATATGCACTCTGGACTGTGGACAGGGGTTAGCATGGACATTCTGACCTGCATATATAGAGCTCCATCCATACCAGAGTGTGACACATTTTGTCTATAATCATCTTTAAAAATGTGTGTGATTGGTGCCACTGTAGCCTGCCTATTGGTTCAGCCCAGATGGGATAGCCTTGTTACCCTCACACAATGCCTTGGTGCTTAGTACTTTACCTTCTTATGCCATGCTATAATGCCATAGTAGGTAGTGAAGTACAGTACACTTCATCTAAGAGTAGAGTTCTCACATTGAGACACAGGCTCCATCTACCAGAAGACATTAATGCTCAATAAATATCAAAGCAATTGGAAAGACGGATTTGGAAACGTGGACTTTAACAAGCACTAACACCAGTGTACTCCATCTCTTCACACTCTCAAAAGCTTCGAGAACATCTCTGATGTTCTGTCACTGTAGCCCTCCTCTCTCATCTCTCTGGGTGTCCAGCTTCCCTCAGTTAGTCTGGAGTGGCCTTTCACTTCAAATAGAGCCATGTAGAACCCCTAGTGTGCCAGCTCTAGACTGGACAGGGCGACTAGTAAAGGGACTCTTTGAAAGCTTGAGTGTACTTGACTGACCCAGGGAGCAAGTAAATGAGTGTCAAGAAAACAAAATGATCATGGACACAGATCAGTGGCAAGCATGGGGGCTGCTGTCGGAGTAAAGGTTATCTTTGGAGGGGTGACATTTAATATCAAGTACATGAAGATGCCTAGTATTTGTGCTTTTCAGTAGATAATAGTCACACAGTGCACACTTTGAGTGGATTCAAATGAGTTCAACTAATCAGGTTTAGGTTAAATTTGCCTGCGCATACTTCAAAAGGACACAGTAAAACCATTTTTAATAAATTATGTTAAAATTCTTAAGACTTCAGTGGAAGCTGAACGATGCATGCTGAAACTCATGGCAAACCTTTGATGGTCAAAGCAAAACTACACTCCACACAATCAAACTCAGGCACATGTACGTATAATCCCTTCATTTACAACAGTGAACACTTCCATTTCAATCAGTTTCTCCATCACTGCCCACTGCTTTACATCGGCATGGGTGTTAAGCAATCAATCCAGAAGAGAGCAGAGTCAAACGTTCAGAGTCAGAGTCAAACGTTTTTAACAACAATAAACATGGTGAAGGTGGATGAGATCATTATAATTCCCTCATTAATAACAAAAAGGTGAAAGAGGCAACAGTGAAAGAGGTGAAACAGGCAACAGATCAAACTTCGGTTGGGTACCGCTCACATTTGGACCAATACAGGTACCGGTATTGGTACATGGAGTTCGTTATCGCTGGCCACTGGTACTGGTCATTCAGATCAGTACTCTACTCTCTCTTTAATAATAAAAAAGTCCAAACTTTTAAAGCTCAATCCCAACATTTTGCTAGTGATGTAGAATATTTTACAGAGTGATTCCATGCTGGATGTACTACCATGCTCATGTAACCATAGTTAAATCATCCTTTGTGCTCTTAGTGGTGTGTGCTAGCTTTGCTGTGTTCTGATTCTCACTGCACTGGACTGAGTGATGTTTTCTCAGTGTGGATCGGGTTTGTGTGCTGATCCTTTATGAGCATTTATGAGCCTTATGGACCATGTTGGTACAATAAGCACTATTAAACAGTATTTCATTGCATTTCAACGGCCTGATCCTGCAGTAGGAAAGTGCATAACAGCTTTAGAATTGTTGAAAATGATAAACTGGGCCCTGAGTGGCGCTACCACTATGCGCTACCACTATCATCATGGGTTCATGTGTTCACTTTCAGCCGGGGTCCAGAGGGAGAGAAATTGGCTTGCTCTTGCCACATCACAAAGGTGTGCTGCTTGTTGCTGCAGGCATCTGCTGAACATTGCGTCAGATCCGGGGATCTGGTGTTCTCTGCGATGGCTGCCCGGCAAAGACGCAAATGCGGCAGTTCGAAAAGAGGCGGTAGGCAATCGGAGGAAACGTGGACAATCTCTCCCCCCTGGCACCGGGAGCAGGGCATGTAATGTGGGAGACAACATAGGGGGATGGGTAATTGGCATGTCTAAATTAGTACGGGTGAAAATTAGAAAAATGGCAAAAATTAAAAAAAAAGAAAAATAAATGATGGACTGACCATTTGGGCCTGGGCTGCTATGGGTATGGGCTGCTGAGAGTGTCAAGGGGCCAGTCGCAACACTCTCAAAACATGCCTCACTACCATCAAAAACCATTAAAGCAAACAATCAATACTGGGTCAGATTTCATAGTCAATAGCAAACCATTAACATATGGGTCAGTTGTAATACCAGTCTATCACATCAAACTGGCACTGTACACAGGTTTTAAACTATATAGACAGATCTGTTCTGCTACATATTAAACATGGTTAAACCAGTACAGAGGGACACATTGTTCTAAAAATGAGAGGAACTGGTGCACAGCATCACAGATAAAACTAAAGTGATTGAAAGTAATGAAAAAATGAAACAACTTTCTTTAAAAAACTTCCATCATAAATCAAACAAGGCTCCATCACCTGTACACTCTTACACTCTCTATTTCTTTGAAATGCTACTGCGATATTCTTTTTCATCAAAACGCCTTAAGGAACTGTATCTCTGCCCAAACCCACAGAGCAGCAATCAGTAGCTAAAGAAAAATCAAGATCTAGAAACTGTGTTTTGGAGAGCAAGGGAAAAAGAAAGTACTCAATTTCAAATGCATCTATTCTAATCAAAGCAAGGGAGCAGTAGGTCCAGAGAAAGCCAGCAGAAAGATCATGGCAATCAGCAACTCCCTCACAGAGTCCCTGCATTGGAATTCTGCAATGTCCAGAGCATGGGGACAGTGGTCAGTGATAAAGGCAAACCATGAGCAAAAATGTCTGTCCTTTAAGCTGATACTCACTGTTTCATATTGAAAAGTATACGTGAGTGTTTTTTTCAAAGATTACATTTAATTTATTTTATTTTTATTTTAATCTTTTGTCCAAAATAAGGCTTCTCTTTTCCTGCACATATAAGCAAAACTATGCAACTATCTCCCACTGCACCCACCAAAGCCTGTCCCCCATTTACCATTTACCTCCTCACACTGCAGTTTACATTTAATTCTATACCCCAACATAAATATAATGCAAACATCTATTTTATAGATCTATTTTATTTATTTACATAGCACTTCAGCAGTACAATAATGTATGTATAGTGTAGGTTAATGTTTATATATTATATTTATATATATATATATATATATATATATATATATATATATATATATATATATATATATATATATATATATATATACTTATTTATTTATTTATTTATTTATTAATTTTACTGTTCTTCTACTGCCAGGGGCTTACATACACCCTTACACCCAAGTTTTTGAAATATGCACAAAGTTGTATTTATGGTTTGCTTGGTTTATCCTGTACAGTGATTATAGACTGGATGTAAAGCATACAAAAATGAATATGCAAATGAGCACATTACATAAAATTCGTCCCCTTGGATCTCTAAGGATCTTATCTGACATTTTAATCCAAACTTTTAATGAGTTATTTACACATTGATATTCGGTGACTTCTTAAAACCATGTGAGTGGGTTTAAGTTCTATGACTTTTAGACTCTTTATCAAGAAAATTGAAAGTTTATCTCCATAACTGTCAATGTGAGTATGAAGAGTTTAAGGGTCAGTAACTCACAACTGCTCTGAATGCAGAAACGTATTGCTTCAAGAGGATGATTTTGCAACTTTTCAAGCAGCCTTTAGCTACTTTCTATAAACACTGAAATCAGCAGGTTTCAATCAGAGGCAAAAGAGCAGGGCTGTATATATGCTTGTTATTTCCTCACACACTTCTAGGATTACATCAAAAAACAAAAGAAAACATTTAATGTAGAAATGGAGAATCTGATGAACAGCACAGTTCTGTTATTCTGACACAAGTACACAACCACTGCCAGGAACAGTGTAAGTGACAAAATTCACTTCTGGGAACCAGAGTGATTCTGCATTTTATTGTTTTCCACTGCAGGGTCAAATAGTTAATGAGGCCACACTGTACATTTCCAGTTAGTTTGGTTACAGGGTGTTCCTCAATTCCAAGAATGATAAGAATGGACTTGTGTTCTTGGGCAGAACATTAGACATGTTACCTTGCAAAAACAAACTCAAGAATGGATGAATGTTAAGATGTTCTGGGTACCTCCAAAACTAAAGCTGCCACAGGCGGCCGTTCAAACCCCAATACCCTCGTATTTGACTACCCAACTTCACTACCCATTTCACACCTTAGATGTACTGTGGTTCTGACCAGCATGGTCTGTCATGTGGTCAGCACTGAAAACTGGGTATTTCTGTTTGTTCTTGCCAGCACACTATCCATCTATCCATACTCAGTTTTCATATAAAGACAGTGAGTGTTATGTTATTATTATTATTATTAATTGCCTTCAAGTCAATTCTGACACCTGGCGACCAGATGGTGGATAGTGTTCCTCCAGAATGTCCTGTCTTCAGGCATCTGAATGCTTGGTTCATTATTCGTTCAAATGTATCCATCCATCTTTTTAACTGGTGTCCTCTTCCTCTTTTACCTTCAACACTTCCAAGCATGATCATCATTTCCACTGAATTGGTTCTTCTCATAATATATCTGAAGTAAGAGAGCTTCAGCCTGACCATCTGGGTTTCCAGTGAGAGGTTAGGTTGCATGGTGTTATCTGACTCCAAAATTCACCTGCATTTGAAACAATGTCAACACAGACATTTTATAGATGTATTTTATTTGGTATAGATGTACCAAAAACTCTGTGTACATCAATTTCAGGTGTATTTATTTATTTATTTAGAAGCATCCAACGACAAAATCAACATAAATTCAAATGATCATTGTTTATGATTGACTTTTGGTAGTTTTGTGGTTGAATGAAAGGCCATGTGACCTAAATTTATACAACATTAATTCAAACTATGCTGTGGTTATTATCCTGTTATTGAACATTAAGTTCCATTTATTATACAATAAATTGTTTCATAATCAAAATTATTATTATACTTTTTAATATTATTTGCATTCTGCACTCTGAGTACCCAATCCCTTCAAAGCCTCTTATGAACGTTTATTCAGCGTTAGATTTTCAACACTAATCGATGCTTAAGAGGCCAGGTTAAATAAAGGTTGTTTTTTCCATCATCAACCTTAAAGGATGCAATGTTCTTTGCTGTCTGGGAGGTGACCTAAATGCGGAGCCAGTTAGTGGATCTATGCCATTACTCCCTTCCAACAGTTCTATGGTTCCAGGTATGGTTGGTTAACCATGCTATGAGAACTGGGCTTAGGCCAGTTTGTAAGCACTCTGTGGCCAAAATGTGTAAAAATCACCATAATGGTGTTTTTGCTCAGATCCATTCGGCCCTGCCATAGAAAAGAGGCCTTAGGGACATCATGAGCAGGATAAAAGTAAGAAGGCAAATAAATCACCTTTGAGAAGTATTGAAGGATAAGCGCAAGGATTTGAAATGCTAATTTCATCCCAAATTGTTAATCTTTCTAGACGTACAGTACGGCATGCTGAAACCTTTCAACTAATTGCAAACAGCCTGTCCACTTGAAATCACCATGAAAATGAAAGCCACTTAATTAACGTGCATAATAAAGTACGTCGCTCTGACTTTCTAAGTAGCAGGTAAGAACTACTCCGTCTGAGCTGAGTATTATACTTCTGCATGGAAAGAGGCAGGGCTAGGAAGCGACTCAGGAAATACACTTGATTTTTTTCACAAAACAACATGTAAGGAAAGTCAAAATTCATTAAACAAATTACAATCAACTGTACTTTGAATAATACAGAACTATTCCGAGTTCCAGAAGATCACCTATGCTTTGTTAGAGCAGTATTTCTATGTATATTTCATAGTTGCATAAATGCCAGGAGTTTTGAGCCCACACACCAACCAACATCAGACATGCATTGAAGAAAAGTTGCTGGGTGTCATGTCTCAGCTGTAAATACACCAGGCTGGGCACTGTCATCTTCAGAAAAGGCAAAACAAGTGTTGCACGGTATGTCAGTTTGCCTGGTAGGCCCACGTACACTCCTTGTGGTGCGACCAGCATGTCAGACAGCATGTCGACAGGCTTTGAAAGCTTTCATTAAACTTTTGTCAAGAGTATGGAGACGTGATTTGATTTTCAGCCTCTACCACTGGTTTCAGGATAATCAAAATAAACCAGCTGAACACTGGACAAGGAAAAACATAGCCTGCTCTGATGAATCTGGGTTTCTGTCATAGGTTCTGTCATCTCTAACTGGTTTTCATGGATTTAAATGTACTGGATCTAAACATATTGGATCTAAACATAACACAGTTCATGGATATATAGGATATATAGGATATATATATATATATATATATATATATATATATATATATATATATATATATATGATATTTGAGAAGTGAAATGTTTACATTTGTGTAAAAGTTTATATGATTTACAGAAAGTGTGCAATAATTGGTTAAACAAAATTAAGCAGGTGCATAAATTGGGGCACTGTTGCCATTTTATCGATTTTAAAACCTTTAGAACTAATTATTGGAACTCAAATTTGGTTTGGTAAGTTCAGTGACCCTTGACCTCCATACACAGGTGACTCTAATTATGAGGAAGCGTATTTAAGGGGGGCAATTGTAAGTTTTTCTCCTCTTTCCAAGCCAACTTGTTCAAATAAGGGGCTGGACCTTCCAACAAGACAACGACCCTAAACACTGCTCAAAATCTACTAAGGCATTCATGCAGAGGAACAAGTACAACCTTCTGGAATGGCCATCTAAAATAGATTCAGCCACAATCCAGACTCTCATTAGAAGCTATAGGAAGCATTTAGAGGCTGATATTTCTGCAAAAGGAGGATCTACTAAATATTGAGTTAAGGTTTTTTTTTTGGTGCCCAAATTTATGCACCTGCCTAATTTTGTTTAGACAATTATTGCACACTTTCTGTAAATCATATAAACTTAATTTCACTTCTCAAATATCACTGTGTTTGTCCCCTATATGATATATTTAACTGAATTTCTTTATCCAAACAGTCAACGATTTATAAAGATAAATCTGGAAAATTAACAAGGCTGCCCAAACTTTCGCACCCCACTTTATATATATATATATATATATATCAGGATATAAATGGAATGTGAACTGAGCTGAGGTGATATTGTTTATACAGAGTTTTAAGGTTTTAGGATAACATTCTGTTTCAATCTTGCAGAAATTGTTTTTCTCCACTGCTTGACGCTGTTCTGCCCCCTTACAATATGTTCATATATAATAAAAAAGACATCATGGGGTGTCCTCATTTTTCACATTATATTTTTCAGATTATATATATGTATATATTGTATATCATATATCACCATTTAGATGAAATATGTTTGTCCATATTGCCCAGCTCTACATGGAATTGTTTCAACATGGACCAGGTTCTCAAAATGGACCAATGGACCAATTTCTTGTGCAATTTATGCCACAAAGGATAAAAGCTGCCCCCAACTAAAGTAATGGCTATTAATATAGTCCTCCTAGTGCTCAGTGCTTCCTTCACTGAATCTTCTTACATATATTTTCCAAATTATATAATGCAGTTTAATGAATTTAAACAGACATTAGCAGTTCAGAGTGAAGAACATTTCTGCAGCATTTATTTTGTCACTTTAAGACCAGCTTCTGCTTTTTGTTCAGTAACAAAGCTTTCAGTTTTGATTCTTTTTTTTTTCTTTTTTATAAGTGATCTGCAAACCCTGCATTTACCGGAAGACAGTATTAGAAGTCTTGGTCAAGGAACAAGATCTCAAACTAGACTTGTGTTGATGGTGAGAAAGAAGATGAAGGAGAAACAGACACCACCAACCCTCTGTGGTGAAGAAAAGTCGCCGATTGAAGCCGAACAGGGTGAAAGAGTACAGGTTGTTTGGGAGGATTTAAAGGCTGAAGATTCTACGTGTCCATCTCAAAGACAAAGAATAGGAAGCTTGGACATCGCCTACATTCCTGCCAGTAAGTCAGAAATCTCACTGTGAAATATGGATGAGACGCATTGTTATTGTATGGACTGGCATTTCTGATGGTACATTGTTGAATTTCTTTTTGTAGTGAGTGGACAAAAAATACCCCAAAACACTTCCAAACAGATGAGACTGAAAACTGTGCCTCTATGGGAAAAGCCTGCACAAGGAAACTAAGATACAGAAGAAGACATTAGCATGGATAACCATCTTCCCGTGGTTTAACACTGTGATGGATTTATGTCTTTTCCATGCTCTCTGTCCCCATCTTCGTAACTGTGCCTGATTGACTGATTGGCTGCTCTGCATTGTGGGTCATTCAAAATGAAGACATACTGGCTGAAGTTGGGAATGCAGATGTTATTGTCATGGATACTGGAAACCATAAATTTCATCCACGTTTTCAGATGTTTGGATTTTTTTCTATGCAGAAATTATTTATATCACCGCTGTGAGACAAAAGCTTGCATCTCCAAAACGGAATCTTTAAACAGAAATTGTTAACTTTCAATGGAAGTCTGTGAAAAGATTTTATTCTTTTTTATATAGATTTTATTTTTATATACATGTTATTCTGGATCATTTCTATTGACACAATGTCAATCTGGATAATTTATATTGACACAATGTCAATCTGGATACTTTCTATTGACACAATGTCAATCTGGATCATTTCTATTGACACAATGTCAATCTGGATCATCTCTATTGACACTATGTCAATCTGGATCATCTCTATTAACACAATGTCAATCTGGATTATTTCTTTTGACACAATGTCAATCTGGATCATTTCTATTGACACAATGTCAATCTGGATCATCTCTATTGACACAATGTCAATCTGGATCATTTCTATTGACACAATGTCAATCTGGATCATTTCTTTTGACACAATGTCAATCTGGATTATTTCTATTGACACAATGTCATTCTGGATCATTTCTATTGACAATGTCAATCTGGATCATTTCTATTGACACAATGTCAATCTGGATCATTTCTATTGACACAATGTCATTCTGGATAATTTCTCCAACATTCCATGATTTTAATAATGTCATAAAGCGAAGGTTTGCATCCTGACAGTCAGGAATGACCAATATATATAAATATGTATGTTTCAATATATATAAAAATATATGTATTAAATGTCAATTTAATAAATATATAAAAAACATGACGGTGAACATTTTTGAATTAAATAAATTATGAACAAAAAATGCTTTTTTGAGAGCACTAGTCCACTTCATGCATTTTCTTTGTTTGAGTATCAAATAATGACAGAAAAAGTAAAATAAAAACAACTACCTTTTTTCCCTATAAAGCAGGTAATGTAAACGAAGCAGTTTGTATTTCACTGGGGTGGAAATATATATATACCAGTACCGCCTTGTCATTACGGTAATATTGCTGGAAATAGGTACATCCTTAGGGAACATATCTCCTGTTCAAGCAAGCAAATCTTAAAGACCACAGTCACTTCACTAAGCCTCACCCTCCCCCCACTTTCCCCCCCAGTGCATGTATGAAAGCATGTATGTATGTGCACATCAGAGAGGCAGTCAGTCATCATGCTTTTCCTGCTAAAGGAAATGGGTGGTTTGTTCGCTGGGCCCTGTAGCACTGCAAGCCTAGAGACATGAGGATACAGTGTCCTCATGGCTCCATAACCTCTGGTCAAAAGGCTTTCAGGAGATGCTCGGAACAATGCAAGAGAAAGAGAGCGAGGTTTAAAGAGAAATAGAGAAAGGGAGAGCGATAGAGCAAGACTGCAAAAAAAGCTGTTGTGGAGCCTCACTCACCCTGATAAGACACCCAGAACCAGGTTGAGCATGAAGAAGGAGCCGATGATGATGAGGGGGATGAAGTACAGCCAGTTCCAAGTATTGCCTGAAGAATCATTGGTCTGCCAACACAGAATACAAACACAAATTGCATGTTATATTTAAATAGTAATTAAAAGCAGATAATGATTTGACACCTTCTTTGTGTTTACATACACAGACACACAGTTTAGGATGTGCTGCTAATTAACAGTGAAGTTAATACTGTGTTTTATCTGTTTATTTCGTTTGGCAAATAGTTGTGTTTGTTATGATCACCTATCTTACGGTTGTGAACTGTCCACACACATTTTTACGAGATCAGGAGATCCTATGCTACACAAATATTAATTTATTCGAGATATAAACATGAACAGAATTTGGATATTTCTATGAATTTGATCATACTTTCAACAACATTTTACTTGCACCTATATTTTTTGCTTATAATGACTAAATAATATCTTATATCTCAGAAAACCAGTTGGAAATTGATCACCTACAGTGTTACGTGTGTATCAGTACTAACCCTTCTCAAGACTTTTACTCTGAAATTGGACACTGTGTGAGCAAAAAGAGAGCAAACAGCCCCTTCCTTCCCTTTTCTGTATAATGCAATTTCTGTGTCAGTGATGTCATCAGGCCCATCCACCTCACCTACCCCTATCCTTAGAGGACTGGCAACATATGATGTAGTCCAATGAGGTACTAATCGTTTTGGGGCTGATAGTAGGGTTTGTGTGTAGCACATACCCCAATTAACCACAGACACCAGGTGTCAACAAGGCAGTGTGTGGTTCCACACTGGTGTGAGGTGTATTCTCATGGGGTGGTTTAGGTCCACTAGCCCACCTTAACACATCCTTATTGCCTATGTTACCTATGTTTCACTGCTCAGTGATTGTTTGCAAGAGTTCATGGTCTTCATGTACCCCCACAATGAGGTGATATTTCAGCAGGATAATGCACCATGCACCAAAGGGTTCTTCACATCAGATTGATGATTGACAATGGCTCTAGATAACATCCAAAAGGGTTCTGCTATTTTTACAAGTTACAGCATTATAACAGAACCAATTTGGTGCCACTTTCAAAACACTTCTATATAGAACTCTCTACAACACATTCTCCATCGGCCTAAATCTCATGATGCAAAGAACCCTTTATTCATGCAAAGGGTTCTTTGAGTGTACTAGTAGAACCATTTGTTTTACCCTTGCAGAATCCTCATCTGTAAGTGTGTACAAATGTGGCCTTCCCAAACTGACTCCTGAGGTGACAACACTTCATAATCAAGTTATATACTGCTTTCTTTTGACATGTCAGCGTGACGTGGTGAATGCACTATGATTTGGTTCCTGTAACGGTTAATGTTCTGCATGCGTGCTTACTTCCCTGTTAAACATAGGGTTTCTGCAATAGTTGTAAGGTGTAAAGTGTCCTTCATTCCTCCTACAGTTACCCACATTACATTCGCCCTACAGTAGATGCAAAGCTCCTTTTTTCTTTAAATGAAAATCTCATTTCTAAGAATACTGTCATGCATGTGAAGCAGTTTAGACTAATTATATCATTCACTCATAGAGCAAGAGTGTAATGCAAAGTAAATTAAGTCATTACAAATCCTCCTCCACATGCAGCCACCATGAAAATGTGGAAGAAGCATTTTAAATGCAAAGCCTCAGGCGTCCATTTAAGAAACTGTGTAACATGATGAGAAGTTTGAGGAACTGAAGACATTTGGAATTAAGGGAGGTTTCACAGACAGCTGTAACCCCCATTGTTCTTCTAGAGGAGCCCACGGCAGATACAGCGAACACAGCGCTGACAAAGATGTCGAAATATCTACACAGCAAGCACTATGGCTGAGCTGCCTGCCTGCATGTGACAAAGCCATAAAGTGTTGTGTAAGAGCAGCTGGAGATCATTGCTTCTAAGTTTCTCTAAATTTCCCTCACTCTCTAAAAGCACCCTGGCATCTATAGGAAATACCACGCATGATGCATAATCATAAGTCATCACAGCTCAGCTGACCTCCTGTCTTGCTGAAACCTTTTTCCTGCTTTAGAATAGTAGTACTTTTTTTTAACCCACACAATTAATCCTCCACATTTAACCCATCCTCACACAGTGATACACACTAGTAACTTCACACACCCAGGGGCAGTGAGCGCAAGTCCAGAGCAGTGGGCAGCCCTATCCTCAGCACCCAGAGTTCAGTGCCTTGCTCAAGGGCACTTCAGTCATGTACTGTGAGTCCAGGGCCTCGAACCGGCAACCTCCCAGTCACAAAGCTGGTTCCCTAATCACCAGACCACGGCTATTTTAATAGCTATATTCACTTGTGGTCAGACATACATTCTGTGTGTGTTTCTCTGAGAAAGGCGCTACAGTGTATCACATTTTGTCATTTTACAGCCTTATTCCAAAATGGATTAAATACAGTTCCTGCTGCTGAACAACATCCCCATATCATGATGGTGCCACCACCATGCTTCACTGTAGGAATAGTATTGGCTAAATGATGCTTGGCATTCAGTCCAAAAAGTTCTTTTTTTTTTGTTTCTCATGGTCTGAGATGGGCAGTCATGTGCCTTTCACTGAGGAGCGGCTCCTGTGTGTCATACAGGCCTAATTGGTGCATTGCTGCAGAAAAGGTTGTCCTTCTGTAAGGTTCTCCTCGCTCCAAAGAGCAACACTGGAGCTTTGTCAGAGTTGCCATTAGGTTCTTCATCACTTTCCTGACTATGGCCCTCCTACCAAGATCACTCAGATGGCCAGCTCTAGGAAGATTCCTGTTGGTTCCAAACTTCTTCCATTTAAAGATGATGGAGGCCACTGTGCTCCTTGGGACCTTTTTTCTGTACCCTTCTCCAGATCTGTGTCTCAATATAATCCTGTCTCAGAGGTCTACAGACAACATCTTTAGACAACATTTTTTTTATTTTATGTGTGTATCCGTATTATTAATCATCAGGACTTTGCACAGTGTAAGACCAAAAAACAATCAAACAGTTCCTTCTAATTTTTGTCTGTAACCCAATATCTGGGTCAGTGATGTCATCCACCCCACCCCTCTCTCTGATAAGCTGATGTCTGCATGCAGGTTGAGCATGTACATGTGGACAGAGCAGTAAACATGCACTGGAAGCTCCTTTGGCATTTAAACTGGGATTTAATTCAGTTGGAAACAAGTGTATTTTAGCTGTTTTCTGCGCTGGTTTACTCGCTGATAATTAATCCCACAATGATGAGACCAGCATGTTGGAGAGTCTTGTAGCTTGTAATTGATGTTATGTGCATCATGTCTATACGTTACAGTGATAGGATAGGATAGCATAGAACTTTATTGATCCCTTGGGAGGGTTCCCTCAGGGAAATTAAGGTTCCAGCCGCAAAATAAGTACAGTAATCCTGAGGTATGACGCCTAGAAAATAGCATGTAACTGCCTGCAAAATTTTGATCTTAGAATTAATGTTATGAAGCTGTAAATTTCTTGTTTCTTGTGACTCAATGTTATATAAATTATAAAAATACAATAATTAAACCGTGATAACGATGAATAAATCCATGCTTATATCATCCAGTTATCTAATATATAGGTATTTTAGAAATTATTTAGCATTGCTCCTGAATCACATCAGTAGGTTGTTATACCATCCTGCTACTCATTGAACCTGACCTCACGAAAATAATATAAATTTTAAAATTATATAAATTATAAAAAATGTGTTCATTGTATTTCATGCAAAGCGAATAACTCTTTTTGTCACCATAAACCAGACTGTTCTGCATCTTTCTGTATGAGATGTATTGCACAAATCCTAAGACTTAAGGAGTCCCCATAGATCTCTAAACCATGTGGGCCCGTCTGATTCTTTGTAATTGGCTTGATGGAGACAGCAGCATTGTCTGTGTATCACATAAAACAGTCTCTCGGTTGGGCTGTCCAAGCAATCATGATGGTACCGCACAGGAGATTGACTGACTTAATGCTTCTAATTGGACTCGGTGGCAGAGAAACAAAGCTGCACTGCAGAAGAGCTGAACAATGAAATTGCCCATAAATTACACACACACACACACACACACACACACACACACACACACACACACACACACACACACACACACACACACACATACACACATGCACACAAAAGGACACAATGTACTTTCCAATAAGATGCTTAAGGCATGCTCATAGGGTCTGTGTTCAAATATTTCTAATTTCTAATATAGTAAAGGCAGTGTTGACGCAGTGTGGTAATGGTTCCATTTGGTACCAGAGGCAGAGGAGTCTCAGTTTGTTCCTGTAATGACCTGCGTAGCTCCTCTGACCATACAGGATCACTTTGTAATTTTATAATTACAGACTGTAGTTAATTTGTTTCTCTGAATACTTTATTATCTTCCTTTCACCCTGCCTCTCTAATGGTCCAGATCCCACAGCACCACCACAGAGCATGTACTAGGGTCATGTGTTAGTGTGTGTTGCGCTGGTATGAGAGGATCAGACACAGCAGTGCTGCTGGAGTGTTTAAACCTCTCAGTGTCATTGCTGGACTGAGAATAGTCCATCAATGAGAACTATCCAGCCAGCAGCATCCTGTGCGTCCACCACTGATGGACTAGAGCAGAAAAGCTCACGTGATCAGCTGTTTGAGGATTGGCTGATTGATTAAGTCCGTTTCTGACCCGGATTGACAACCCTGGACTAGAGGATGACCAGCACAAACTGTGCAGAAACAGATGAGCATCTAGGCCTAACAGAGTGGACGGTCAGCACACCTGATAGTTTGTCTTCCGTCTCTGTAACATATATGCTTTTATTTACTGAATGCCATTTTCTTCATCCTGTCGCCCACTGTCTGTCTGCCGGATTCATGCTGCTTCTCGTCAAAAGTAGTCTCTGCTCGAGGACGTGGAGGAGGAAGAGGAAGGCAGATGATTGTTTAAAATTGTTCAAACTTGCATCATTAAGCAGGTAAAGAGTCAGCGATCTGGAGGGAAAATAAAGTCTTCCTGCTGTTAAAAAAAGTAGGGAAAGAGATGGAAATATGTCTTTTTTTAATGCCAGGGGAGAACTTTGTTCTTTTTATCCCCCTAGTGTCACAGCAGGCTACAGTATCTCTGCACATTTTCGGAGCCCCACGCATTTAAGAATTCCCACCTCATTAGCCTTCACTGACTACAACACGCCTCACAAAACTGATGCACAAGAATAGGAATGAGCTGCAGTGGGGGCGAGACAGGAGAAGGAACTGTATGAAAAGCCCTTCTATAGAGCCCCTATTATTGCTGAACACACAGTGGGGCCTTCAACATGCACTTTTGCTGAGAAGGGAATTAGTTTATCCTCCCTTTGAATGCAGGAGTAATACATCATAGCAGAGTATTAGAATATGGACCCTTAAAGACTCTCTTGCATGTCAAGTGCTTCCCAATTCCAAGCGAAGGAAATTTAGCATAAGAGGTTGAATTGCAGAGTGGAGTGTGTGTAGCTGTGGTGTGTTACTGTCTTTCACCTAACAAAAGACTACTAAGCCACAAGAGCAGTGCAAAGGGCTATCACTGCCACAGTGGACAGGGAACGCCGAAAGCATTGTTCTATAAATAACTCCAAACAAAAGCACAGTGCAAGAGTTAATAAATAGACAACACAGTACAGAAGCAATGGAGAACAACAAACTCAACAAGAGCTGTAATTACTGCTGAATGATTCATCTGCTTGCTAAAATGAATTATTTCTAGTTTGTACTTCACATTTTGCGAGGGTCATGAAGGGCGGCATGGCTCAAAAATGCCAAAAAATGCTCGTAAATGACTTCAAAAAAATAATTTCAACAAAGTAAATGAAGTATTTTGAAAGGATTTGGGTGACCGGATACAACAATGGGAGAAAGTAGATTTATTATTTTTTCTTTTTGTATTTACATTGAGGTAAAGCTTCTTAGCATAATCTAAAGTGTAAATACAGAGCCAAATGCTGCTCGAAATAAATGGATTAGAATTCTCTCCCTCCAGGACCAGGGTTGAGAAAAACTGCATTAACCAGGTTCCAGAACCTGGAATGGCAGTGGGAAGAAAATTAGGTTTTTCAGTGTGAACCACTGTGGGCATCTCTAGCTGTACAGGAGCAAGGAGCAATGACATACCAATCGTCTATCAACACGGTGAGCTGATTCACTGAAAGGCACTAAGTTTCTTACAAGCCCGAACGGAACCAGTTGAAGAACCAAATCTTAGTATTGTTATTTCTGTTGGCTTTTCTTTGTTTCCACCTGAATTTTGGATACGTCTTCACTGATCCTCTCTGCCTATTTCTTGGACCCTGCCTGTCCTGATGATGAGAATTCTATTGCACCAAATAAAAGCCCTCTGCACATGCAGCTGCCTCCACCTCTTTGTTGCACAGTCTGAGCTGAGCCACACTCCTTATGACTTCCAACATGAATGAATGGGCACTTCTACATTGCTGTAGACTAAACAGCAAATATGTGAAAATGTGTTTTTTGTGCCATCATTTGTGGACAGAATGCACTGTTGTGTGCATCATATATGTGGCACATCAAAGTCTTTTATGAAAAAAAGGAAGAAAATGGGCTTTTCCATAATATTGCCCCTTTAAAATTACTTCCAGCTTTGACAGTAAACATAACCCACAGCATGACCTTTTGATATTATTACTGATAGCTCACATTACAGACCCTGCATTGTCTAGCCAGACACTGTGACACACTATGCATCCACTGCATCCACGATTCAAGGTTGAGCAATTGCTCTAAAAAGGAGCCCACAGGGAGATATCTGCCGTTCTTATGCACGCCAATCATCTCCCAGCCCCGGCAGGTCTAGATTGTATGCAAATGAAGCGTCTTTCTGACAGGGTTGTGTTTGTAAACAGCGTTAGGATTCTGTCATCTGCAATACTCTTCCCAACGGAAATGCCAGAGAATTGCGTCGTGTAGAGGGCAGATAGCAGCCCAGTGCAACCCCACCGAAAGGTTTTGGTGGCCTTCAGCTTCAGCATGGTGGCGAAATGAAGTCATCTGCTCTGCACTGACTGACAGGTGCATTACCCGTAACATGGAGAGTGCAGAAGCAGCTCGGACCTAACAATCTCAGTCACAAGAAGAAGGTACAGCTGTGCTGTGACAGGCGTTCCAGGTCTGCCGAGTCACCACACGTGCTGTTGACTTGATTAAATCATGTTAACACTGGAGTGGCTACTTCGTAAACAGCTATCAATCATTTACGGTGCATCCACATAATGAAGCCGTTCAGCAGAGGCCTGCTTTATAACTGCATGTTCATAAATCATGCAGTGATGGTGACTCAGAAAGAGTCAGAGGGAAATGGTAGACAGTTAGGGAAAGAGTGTGTCTGGAATTCATTCATTCTTAGAGTCAAGCAGAGGTGCACAGCTCCAGTCCTAGAGGGCCATTCTACAGCAAAGTTTGGTAGTTGAACTACTCAACCACACCTGATTCAACTCATCAGGCAAAATGGATGCTTAGGGCAGCTTCTAGAGCAGTCCTCCAGGACTGGAGTTGTGCACAACTGAGATATTCCTACTGTTTGGTTATACATTCAATTACATTTACACAGGAGAGAGTGGGGTTTGCTAGACCAAATCCCTGTGATTTTGTCCTGTCCGAATGCACCATGTCAGTCATTTTTCCATGTGATCCTGCGTCAGAAATATTTCTGGACTCTTGTACTTTCTGTAAAATCAAATCAAACTCAGGTTATATATATCATGTGTGAACTGATTTGTTCCCTCAAACACTGTTTTACAGGATTTCTCAGTACTGAGAAGCTCCACAAAGCATTTCATTTTGTTATGCATCGAGATATAATTTGGGTCGATCAAGCTTAAATCAAATCCTTACTGTGAACACAGCAAAAATGAGGGCTGAGTCCACAGCACACACACCGTCAACCAACAGCATTAAGTGTAGTGTAGTTATTTTCAAACTAGTTTCATTTTTTTTCTGCTGTACTTTATCAGTGGTCAAGTCATGAATTACACACTTTCTTTGGAGGAGAGCAGTGCAAATCGAGGAGCCACTCTCACCTCAGACATGTATGGCCTTACTTCTTATCCTGTTATATTTTACTGATGTCATTACTCCACCTCTCCAGTCAAACTGGAATAGGGCTTAAGCTCTATTCCCAAATTGTTGCCTGAGGAGTAAGAGCCTTGGAGTTAAGTTCAACTGGTGGTCCATCTCAACCCCTTGTGTTTACATGAAGTTCCATAAAATATCTCTTGTTAAAATTAGTATTGATTATTGAAACAATGCCATATCTGACATATCATATTTTATATATATGTATACATAATATATATATGGTTTTAGAGCACAGTATTAGTGTGTAAGTGTAGTCAAGCATAAAGTGCTTGGTGGGATTTTCTTTCATATAGTTCTTTAAAGGTGTTTAAGGTGAATTCTCTCCATGAGACTGCGTTGAGTGAAGCAAACTGTATCGGAAAAACAATCAAGAGACTACATATGTAATTACATTTAAGGAAGAAAAATCTATAATCAATAATGCATAACTGATCACATTTTGAAAAGTCCAATCACCTTGCTGAGGGTGGTCAGAACATGACACAATGTGGAGAGGTACATAACATTACAACAACAAAGGGACTCGGTCAGTAATGTCTGTAGAACAACTGATGCAAATATAGTTTCAAATGTCAAAGATGAAAGAGACACATTTTCCCATTCAAATTTGCTCTCCGTCACTTTGCTTTTATACTCGCAAACAAATTGCAGCCATCTTCTCCAAACCTCCTTTGATCTCGTATATCATCTTCCTCAGTGTCCTTCTTAACTGTCTGCATTAAACACACTGTGGTATCAAACAAGACAATAGACAGTGAGAGCACGGTATCGTTACATATAGCTGTATATCTGACACTTGTGAATTTCATAACTTCATTCATAACTTTTGATTAAGATTCTTTAGGAGATGATTCAGTAGATCTTGAGATATAACCATACATTCATGTATAGAAAAAATCTCCAAAATGGTAAATTTACTGTAGAAGGAAAAAATCCTTGAAGTCTTTTCTTCCAGGTCTTTTTAGAGCATTTCTATGGTATGTTACATCAAGCTTTTTCATTGGACAATAGCCTACTCATTTTATGTTGACCAAAAATCTGTGCACACTATATTGACTAGCAGTCAATTTTAACATAAGATCAATATGCTTGAATGTCCACCTCCAGATCAATAAACCATGATGCATGATGACTGTTTACATTCAGTAAACTACTATCAATGGACAATTAATTGATGTAATTAAAGGTAATTTAACTCATTCATGTTCAAAAATTGAGTTTGATATGAACCACATGTCAAAACGTTTGTCCTGATTGGTCCACAATGACAAAGCTATGTTGAAGAACACTTGAACCCTATTACCCTTTAAACCATGTGTTTTAACCTTTAACCCTTTACCCTAATTAAAAAAACACTTCATCCAGCTCTGTAAACCTTTTTAAGGTTCTTCACACTCTACACTATAAAAAGATCCTTCAGGATTTTTTTGGAGGTTCTACAATTCAAAACTGTGAAAGAACCTCTTAAGGTGCTTCACAGAACCTTCAAGAAACATTCGTCCATGAAGGCTCTTTCAAGAGGTTCCTCCATGGTTTCAAATTGAAGAACCTCCAAAGGTTCCGCAAGGATCTTGTACTTTTTATTATGTGGTTCTTCCAGCTGTGTTTCAGATACCTTATGAAGTTTTTCCCACATTCTTTGCAAGTCGTCACTCTTATATCTCTATCATTTTGAGCTCCCTGTATCTGAGGGCGTATCACTACATTGCTCCAGTGAAGCCAGCTGTCTGTCTGTCTGTTTGTCTGTCTGTCTGTCTGTCTCTGAGATAGAAAACAAAATGGCAATACAAGAGCTACAACAAACATGTAAATATCAGAACCACAAAAGATGTCCACCCTAAAACCAGGATAAAAACACTGGCTTCTAAAATATGGTGAGAACACTCTGACCTTTAAATTGATGCTAAGTTGGGTTTTTTCTTGCTGAACAGGTAAAATATTCCAAACTACATTTACATTTAGAGCATTTGGCAGACAGATTTATCCAGAGCGACTTAAAAAAGTGCTTTACTATTCGCTCAGATATTCTTAGTTAGTCTGTAGAGGCTTGAATCCAGAGATACCTCAAGCTTAGATGCTGCCAAAAAGAAATGTCAGCTTGGAGACCTTGACCCCACAAGATTCAGTATAATCATACATTTATAATGAGTTCAATGCTGTTGAAAGAGATGGTCTTCAGTTGGCGTGTGAAGACAGAAATCACAGAAGAAGACTATTTGGAACCCCAGGGAAGTTCATTCCAGCACTTCAGTACCTATACAGAAAAATGAATGCTTGTTTTCCATGCATTTTGAGGGATGGTGGACCAAGAGTTGTACTTTATGCTCAAAAGGCTCTTGGTACAGATCAGACTTTGACCATTGCCTTCACGTATGAAGGGGTTGGTCCAATTTTGGCTTTGTAGGCCAGGATCAAGGTTCAGATTAGACCAGGATCAGATTTAAATCTGATGTTCATCTACAGGAAGCCAGTAAAGAGAATGTTGCAATGAGTTGAACTTGAGAACAATGAAGACAAGCCATGCTGAAGCAGTTTTCTCTCAGTTGTAGGCCCTGGTGGTTGCATGGGAAGACCAGCTAGAAGAGATTTGCAGTAGTCAAGTCTTGAAATGATAAGAGACTAAACAAGCCCCTGAGCGGGTTGAGTTTTAGTTGATATGCTGCCATCCATGATTAGACGTCATGCTGAAATGCGAGACAAAACCTGGTTGTCAGAAGGTAAGCATGAGTTGAGTGTCATCAGCATAGCAGTAGTAAGAAGACCCATGAGAAGATAATCCTTTGCCAGGAGAATAAGTGTAGAGAGAGAAGAGAAGAAGACCAAGCACTGAACCTTGTGGACCACCAATGGAGAGTCTGCATGGAGCAGATACCATGTTACCTGGCCATGCAGAACCAGTGATTCTGAGTGTAGTGAGGACTGACAAGAGGATGTTGTGGTCTTCTGTGTTGAAGGCTGCAGAGGTCGAGGACCATTAGAACAGATGATAAATTAGATGATTGTGCAGTGTGGAGGTTTCCAGTGACAGCAATGAGAGCCCTCTCTGTTGAGGGTCCCGGTTTGTTCAGTTCTTCTTTACACTCCTCTTCATGCAAATTTGAGTGTGAACGGGAGTGGGGCTGAGACAAGCAGAGCAGAGAAGGAGCAGTGAGCAGGGGGCAGAGAACGGTTTGGGAGCAAAAAAGCTTTTTAACTTTTTAAAAAGAACATTATTTCAAAACATTAAAACATGGTATTAATGATATTGCTTCAACCCATTTGATGCACCATTTATATCCTAATATCGAGATCAATAGTGATCTATCTCTATGTGGGGACTGAAAATGCTAATGTTCAACTATGGACAGTATTTTCATAATTGCTCCTCTGGACTCATTGGACTGTATCCATTTCCTTCCTCCTGAACTTGTGCAATAATAAAGACAAGTGCTTTAGTTCCTGAATCAAGCACCAGAGGCCAGAGGCTCTTACACTTCCTTTTTACCATCACTCTAATTAGCTACGTCCATAAAGAAAAGGAGAGAGAGAGAGAGAGAGTGGGGGAGAGTGAGAGTGCACAAAGACAATAAAATAGAAAAGATGATTCACTACTGCATAAGTCCAAATATAAGTCCTTTTGCTCCGATCCCAACAGGCTATTTTTAACCATGTTTAATGAGCTTGGCGATGGGGCTGACAGCCCAGGATGGCAGAGCGACAGGGTCAAGGTGCACACAGGCCTGGTGACTCAGCCTGCGGTAATAAGACCGCTGTGCTGACCCACCCTACCAAGATGTACACACACACACACACTGGCTCACTGCACTCTGTTTACAAGGTCCACACGGACAGATAGTCCAACTCAAGTTGAGGTGAGATCACGTTTGTGTGCACACCCAGCCGACCAGGGGTCTAAGCTCTTCAGACATTGCCCAGTGTTTTCACGTGCCCTTGCAGGCCTGTGGACTTGTTTGCACACTAAACTCTAACTAACACGTTCATTTTTATGTGATTTTTTAAGATAAAATTCGATTCACTCTTCAGCCCACATATAAATGGAAAAAACAGCCCAAATGTGCATAAACAGCCTATTTTATGCTACAAAAAACCTACACATTTACACTGTTACAAAGGGTCCTTTAAGCAACGCCACAGAGCTGCGGTTCTCACACCTTTAAGATCATGTGTTAGTGTGTGTTGGGCAAACGATACCACAAACACAGCAGTGCTGCTGGAGTGTTAAAACACTGTGTCCTCTCACTGTCCACTCTTTCAGATACTCCTACCTAGTTGCTCCACCTTGTAGATGTAAAATCAGAGACAGAGGCTTATCTGCTTCAGTTTGTGTTCCTCATCCTCTAGTCCTTCCTTAATGCTCACAAGATGTTGCCCACAGGGTGCTGTTATCTGACTATTTCTGGTTGATGGACTATTCTCTGTCCAGCGCTCACACTGAGGGATTTAAAGGCTCCAGTCCAGTTGTGTCTGATCTACTCATTCCAGTGCAACATATACTAACACACCTATTCTAATTAATATTCATTACATTTCAACTGATGTATTTCTTTTGTTTGTTTGCTTCTTTGTTTTAAAGTTGATTCTGTTGATACATTCAAATTTTTATTTAATTAAAATTCATTTTAATTTTCATGACCTAATGGTCAAACTGATCAACCATAAAACAAAAAAAGGCTTTTCGTTAGACTCACTATTACAATGCACTGGAGGAGTACTTGTTTTTACGAAACTAGTACCTACTTTCATAAAAAATTAATAAATAAATACATACAATTTAAAATAACAGGTATACAGATACTGGAGTTGTTATTAAATAAAACTATAAAGCATAGCAATATCATTAGAGAAGAGATTAAAGTCTCATCAAGAGCTTCGCAAAAGCATCCGCAGGTTACAGCATCTACTTTCATGCACTAATTTTTCTTGACTGAGCACCAGGCATACATGCAACTGACAGTTCCAGTGCAATAACTTCAAACATGGAGCAGTTTGGTCTAATAGGAGTGTGAGATCTATGGCAGCCTGATGCCAAACATTCTGACATATTGGAGACGAGGTGAGGTTGTGAGGGGTGAGGTGCTGGGGACATTACACTGACAGTTTCGTAATTATTTTTGTATAGTTAAAAGGCCACGGAAATTCAGTTTTCCACGATATGGTCCCTGTAAATGCTTTACAGGAATCGACAGGATTTCCCGTTAAGGCACACTGTTGACAAGCATTTAAAGCTGCATTCCGATAAGCACATTTTGTAATCTAAACTGTAACAGATTCATTTTTTTCTATTCCTGTCCTCAGCACTGGCTGTCATTCTAGCGGATCTTATCTGGCTTCTGTAACAGTGCATCGCACAGCACTGGTAATTAAGCAGAAACCTATTAATCCATACTACAGAAACAGCATAATAAAATCAACAAGCATAAAACGAGCACTGCGATGTGATTAGCCAAGGACCCGAGCCCTCCTGCCTCTGCCAGGCACAAGCTCATCACATGCTGTGAGAGTCAACTACATTCTTCAGATAACTGTATTAACCCCCTCAATCCAAGGCTTATTTCTGAGTTTTAAGATCTATTATTCAGTAAACATGACGATACTGATATGCAGTGAATATGTCCTTTGATGGACAGGTTGGACGTGATATTCAGATATTTGGATGTTGGATGTTTGATAGGGTTAAGAGGACTATATTCTACTTTTTTCTATTGTTATATTCTTTACACTTCTTACTAATTAATGTGAATTAAATACCAAAACTATCTTTATGCTTCAAACTAAATGTCTTTTGAATTTTTGCCGCTTAAAGCCTTGGGTACATTACATGACTTTTAAAGTTGTAGCAGATTATGAACAGACTGGGTATCTCACAGTTCCCCACTTAGATCTGCTGATATCTAAAATTGAAATTACAAAAATCAATCGTACTGAACGACTAGGGCTTAAACACTACATGACTTAAAGCTGCTTCTGAACAATGCAAAAAATGTGTTTGAGGTCATGAGTGGAAAAAAGCATTAAATATTGGAGGCTACTTTTCGCACAAGGCAGATGTGGGTGAACAAATTGATCAGTCAGTAATCAAGCTCAGGAAACAATTAAAAATCACTCATTTCCGAATGAATTAAATCACAGTTTAAATGTCAAAAAAGCCTATTAGTGCATGTTTGCTTCTCTGTTCACATGCTCAACCTGCATGCAGACTCTGACTGATCAGTGAGAAAAGATGAGGCTAATGATATCAAGGACCCAGATATTGGGTCATAGAATATAAAGGGATAATACTGATGTATACATAAATGAAAAATAATAAAGGGATCATTTGGGTTTTTTTTTTATCTGGTAAACTGTCAACTACTTATTATTTATTTAATATTTTAAATAGCATTGTCATTTTAATCATTAAAAGTAGCTCATCATAATTCTGTATATTCCAATTCATGTTCAAAGTGTTATTCAGCCCTAATAAGCAAATAAATAAATAAATAAATAAATATAAAATAGTTATATCTTTTAAACAAAACATGTTCAAATTCATACAAATCCTAGGATCCCCTGAAAATAATATCATGTCTCCTATAAATATTTATTTTCTGTTGAATAAGTATGTCAAATTACAAAAATCTCCTACAAAATTGTGCAAGGGTTCTAAAGTTTAAGTAGTGCTGTTGTACTGCATATGTTCCAACGCCAGAATGAAGCTGCTGCATCATTTAAGGTGGTAAGTTTACACAAACAGATTATGCAAAAAAAAATGTTTGACATGCTCTGACTGATCTGGGTCTCTGAATGCCCCTCACTCCAACTGATGAAATAATCTGTAGGCTAGAGCAAAACAGCACAGACTTGGCCAGACTGACAATCAGGGTAAACGTGCAGTGTATCCCAGGCTTTAACTCCACACTGCTGCTGAAAAATGCTGACACAGCTGGCATCTCGAAGACTGATATGACGCTTAATGGCTGATTTTAGAAATTGAATAACAAATGCTTTGGCATTCAGTACCTGAATTACTCCAGGAAATTAATATCTGACTTAGGTTTCAGAAGAGTTAAATGCACTATTTCATTACTGAATGCCCCGTGAGCCATTCTTCCACTTCACGTTACAATATTATAAAGATAGCCATCAATCCCAGAACTCCAGCCCAGCCACATAATCTAGAAAATGGAGTCTGGCCATCATTCTTATTTCAAATTGTTCCCCTACACTACACTCCAGACATCCATGCGAGCATTAGAAAGTATGAGTGCGATCACAACACGCTTTAACCTACACGCAAAACCTTTTACCAATGCTATTCTAAAGCTCTGCTGACAACACTCAACTCATCCTTTCTCTACCATCTTCTGCCACACATGCTTCATGCCTGGTAGTCCATCCCCTGAAACTCCCTGGAACTAAAGGTCCTCAAAATGAACCTGCCATCTTCTTTACAAACTCCCTGGTAACACCCTCTTACTACCATTTTTCTGTCCCTATTTGATTTTTAGGTGTTTCTGTTTTTGCTAAAAACATTTTCCTTAAATGTAAATCAAATATTCATCCTTATAGAAATTATGGTAAATTTTAATGTCGCAATATAAATTGCAGAAAAATGATGCAGCAAAACAACAAAATGATGCACATGTTCTGAGATCTAACCTGAACTGAGCATGACAATATTTTGTGTGGACATGAAACAAACCAGCATGTCATCTCCATTTTAAACCAATTCAGGAATTCAGGAGCAACTGTTTTCTTTTTAGACCTGCAAGATGCAGCCACTTTCAAGAATGTTTGGATGTAAAAATAAATTATCTCATCATGTGTAAGTAATGAGAAATGACCACTGCAGGCTTCAGTACTGTGATGTTTTGATTTCTGTGAAAATAAAGGTGCAATTTACTTCCATTAGTATCAGAAATTAACCAATCACTGACTAATAAGCCTGAGACTTTAGGACTGGAAGAGTTTAACAGTTTGAGGACGTAATTTCAAATAGCCAATAAGGCATTATTTAGCTGCACCCCTCCTACAGTCCTGCGTTCAACCCAGCAGCAGTTCTCCACTCATAACCAGCATACATATGAAGACATGCCTTCTACAGAACTGATTACATTACTTGTATTGCAACAAACACAGTCGGGTTGTTTGCTGTTACTTGGACACTGATAGGCCATGTCTAATGCTTTGCTGTGCTGTTCCTAATCTTGTCACTTTTACATAGTCTGGAGTGTTTAAATAAAAAACAGTCTTTATGACTAATGCCATTTACGTGGAAGTCCCAGTGATATACTGTATCTATGATAGAGGCAAGTGACAAGCATTTATAAAGGCTTATTCCAACTGAGATCAGCTGTCAGTAGCCATGTCAGTGTATTCCTGTTATGTCTGTGGATGAACAATGTTGATGTGTCTTAAGCCCCACGTAGTATTTTGTTACAGCGACATGCAGTTCAGAAAGACTCTAATCTGCAAAGACAGATGTGGTGAATGTTTACAGTGTGTCTTAACATCCATCCAGCAATCTGTGTTCTTATCCAAACTTTTTCCCGGTGGGTTCAGAGCCTACATGGAATCATTGGTAGCGTGGCAGGGATACCCCCCTACCCCTCACAGGGTACCAAGCATTCACACAAGCATTCACTCACACCTTGGGGCAATTTAACATAGCCAAATCAACTGCAGGTGGAAACCAGGGTACCCAGGGACCAAATGGAAACCAAGTATTCACAATGCTTAACTTTTTGCATAATTTGTTATTGTCACAGCCTTATTTCAAAATAAATTCAACTCATTTTTCTACACACAATACTCCATGATGACACAGTGAGAAAAGTTTGTTTGCTGTTTGTACATCTAACATTTCCATAAATATTTCAGAAATATGTCAGAAATTATAGCCTCAAGTCTTGACACATCTGTTTTTAGGAAGTGTCTCCCATTCTTCTTTGCAGAACTTCTCACATTCCATCAGATTGGATGGGGAGTGTCAGTGCACAGCCATTTTTAGATATCTCCAGAGATGTTCAATCGTCTTCAAGTCTGGGCTCTGGCTGAGCTGCTCAAGGACATTTGTCCCAAAGCCACTCCTTTGTTATCTTGGCTGTGTGCTGAGGACCATTGTCCTGTCGTCTCTGTACATCACTGCAGTCATCTTTCTCTTGACCCTGACTAGTCTCCCAGTTCCTGCTGCAGAAAAACATCCCCACAGCATGATGCTGCCACCACCATGCTTCACTGTAGGAATGGTATTGGCTGATGACCAGTAACTGGTTTCCACCAAACATGACACTTGGCATTTGGGCTAAAGAGTTCAATTATCTGTCAAGACCAGATAATTTTGTTTCTCATGGTACGACTTTTGGCAAGCTCCAGCTGGGCTGTCCTGTGCCTTTTACTGAGGAGTAGCTTCCACCTGACCATTCCACTATATAGGTCTGATTGGTGGAGTGCTGAAGGAATGGTTGTCCTTCTAGCAGTTTCTTCTCTCTCCACAAAGCAAGAAGAAGAATGAAGAAGTAGCTGAATTTGCAGGTATAAATATCAAAGCATATCTACCTGCAGTGACAATAAATCCAGAATTCTCATCTGAATTGTGACCAAAGACAACACTGTTCTAAGATCTCATGCATGCACCTCTGCTGTATATGTTCATGTTATGCAGTTGGCTGCAGAGTGTCCTTTCAGAAATTGGTTCTGAAGAACTTGTGAGTGGACACAGTGTTTAAAAACTCCAACAGCACTGCTATATCTGATCTACTTGTACCAGTGCAACACACACTAACACCACCACCATGACAATGTCACTTCAGTGCTGCGCATGACCCACCATTCAGTCCTACTCATTGAAGAACATGATCACACAGATGGACTACAGTCTTTAATTATAGAACTACAAGGTGCTCCTGTATGGCAAGAGGAGCATATAGCATATACGAATATAGAAACAAGGAATTGGTCATAATGTTATGGTTGATCAGTGTATGACACCTTCGGAAGAGTGTCTGAAAAGTGCTTAAGAAGGTAAAGAGGTGCTGAGCGTTCTGAAGAAACACATCCATGCTAGAAAGAAAAACACGCATCAGAGTGTGTTCTCAGCTCGTGTGAACACTCAGCACTGTTCATTCTGTGTCAGGAATGAGAGAAACAGAAACAGAAAGCATGCATGAGAGAGAGGGGGAAAGAGAGAGACAGGGTGAGAGACAGGGTGAGTGAGTGTTAGAGTGAATGAGGCAGTGTGGCAGTGCAGCTGGGTGCAGAATGCAAACAGCTTTTCCTAATGCGTTCCTTTTCTTCCACACACTGGCACATGAAACGGGAAGAAAGCAGCATATGCTGCCCCCCACTACGCCCTGGCACCATGATACATTTCAACATTTTGCAGCAAGTGAGAGGAGGCCAGGTGAAACAGTGCCAGCCTGCTAGGACCCTACTCCAAGCCAAAATCCAAAAAGCTGTGAAGGACCCCCACTGCAAAGGGTCTGGGTCCCTAAAGGCCATCACAGCACAAAGACATCTGAAAGACAGCCAAGATTACTTTGAACACTCTGTTAAGATGAGCTCAACACTGCAAAGTTGTGACCCAAGACTGATGAAACTGAAATGCTGTAAAGACCTAATAATACTGTCCCAGTACTATACCAGTGCAGCACACACTCAAGCAGTGATGATTGGAGCAGTGGGAACACACACCTAGAGTGGTGGGCAGCTTCATCAGCACCCAGGTTTTGAGGTGCCATTGAGGTTAGATACCAGCTCAACGGCACCTCAGCTATGATTGCCATTCCTGGGGAATTAAACAAACGACCTTCTGGTGCCAAGACTGCTTGTTTAACCTTCAGGCCACGGCTGCCCCTAAAAAAGCACTCCATATGCATATCCCAACGAGGGACACCCCTGGAGCGAAGAGAGCTAAGGGCCTTGATCAATGACCCAATAGCAGCACAAGTGGGGATTGAACCCACAACCCTGTGAACAGAAACCCAGCATTTTATCCACTGATTCATTGATTGGTGCACTCCCATGACAGCATGAATGCTGTGTTAAGGCTGTTTAATCAACAGCAGTCCTGTGGACGCAAACCAATGACCAATGGCAAATAATGCAGAGGTCAGCTGACCAACCGTCCTTGACAATAGATGCCCACCCTCTGAAACTGAACATTTACAGCGGATCTATAAGACAGACTGAGCTCAGAAACGGACCAGTCAGTACAACAACAAAATTAAGCGCACGGCCAGAGCAATACAGTGCAGGTACGGTGTGTCAAGGGTACAAATTCAATATTCATATCAGAACACACAGCATGTAAGTTGTACTACTAGTAGAGACAGTAAGTCCCTCTGCAGATTTCAGGAGTTAGACAAGCAGAACAGAACACGTCAAGCGTTCCGAGCTGCAGTGTTGCATACACAGTTAAAGGCCTTGGAGATGAAATATACCACAATCTGTATTCCACAAAGCCAGTGTGTTTTGGGCACCTGAGCCTGTGTCTGCTCTTATAATGAGACACGCAACATAAATATATACGTGTATGTCAGGTTTCAAGGCTACTCACGCTGTACAGGATATCAGTCCATCCCTCCATGGTGATGCACTGGAAGACAGTGAGGACAGCGAACAGGATGTTGTCGAAGTTAGTGATGCCAAAGTTTGGGCCTTCCCAGTACTCTCTGCACTGTGTGCCACTGGGACACACTCTAGAGGGAGCCTCCAACCCACATGGGTAATCTGCGGCACGGATGCCTACAAACACACACACACACACACAACACAGACACAAATGGTACACTGTTAAACATAAAGGTGCTACAAAAGGGTCTTTGAATGATTCCATAGAATTTAGGATCCATAAACAACACGTTTGTAAATGAGATCAGAGAGTGTGAAGAACCGTCATTTGATGTAAAGGTTCTTCACCACTTTAAAGGTTCTTCGCAGTCAGACTTTCTGTGATTCACATTTCAGCTGCTTACTTATTCTAACTACATATTTTACATATGAGTTTCATTGCACATTTTCGAGAGCCCTGCTGTAAGGATTTGAGAAGAGCATTACTGGATAATCACCATCCCAGCACCCAACTTATCCCAGAAGTGGATTCAAAATAGGCCCAAATGTTTTTAGAACCAAAAAGCAGAGTCTATAACCAAGAAATGACATTCTGTAAGTGAGTTTTGAATATCAACTTCCTTGCACTTTTTCTCAGCTATGCATCTCTCAGTCTCAGTCTTTATGCAAATTCCATTTTATCTTTGCGTCTCCAAAATTGCAACTGAACATGTTCAGTCTTTCAGACTTTCAGTGCTAGTCATTGTAAAGGTCAGTGTTAAATATTTTACTTTACTGCTTCTATTGGTGCATTTATCATGAATGTTGGACACAATATAATGAACAACTGACAAAACAATCTGAAAGTAAGAAAGGCAGAGAGAGCAGGACAGAAGATTGTCATCTCTCACTCTCCAACAAGTTCTCAGCTGCCCCTGAGGTGTTGTCGGCAAGCAGGCAAGCAGATTGTATCTTCTTGTTTCTATAGTCACAGTCCATTGTATCACCTCCACTGACCACACAGGAGCACTTTGTAGCTCTATAATTACAGACTGTAGTCCATCTGTTTCTGCATACTTTGTTATCCTTCTATCTCTCAGATCTTCAGTGGTCAGGACCCCACAGGACGACCACAGTGCAGCTATTTTGTGGATGGTGGTCATTCTCAGCACTGCAGTGACTGCATAATTTATACAGTACTGCCGGAGTGTTTAAACACTGTGTCCACTCACTGTCCACTCTGTTAGACACTCCTGTCTAGTTGCTCCACCTATATGTGAAGTCAGAGACAGAAGCTCATCTGTTTCTGCACAGTTTGTGTTGGTCATCCTCTAGTCCTTCATCATTGTTCTCAGGACGCTGTTGGTCTGATATTTATGGTTGGTGGACTGTTCTCAGTCCAGCAGTGACAGTGAGAGGTTTAAACATTCCTGTATGATTCACTTGTACCAGCGCAAAACACACAAACACACCACCACCATGTTAGTGTCACTGCAGTGCTGAGAATGACCCACCACACACAATATCTCCTCTGTGGTGGTCCTGTGGGTAAAAGGGGGATACAAAGTATGCACAGAAATGTAATCACAGACTAGAAAGTGCTACAAAGTGCACCTCTATAGTAAGAGGAGAAGATAAGATGAACTTTAGTGGCACCATTGCTTAAAAGATACATTTTTAAAAATCTGTAATATTTTGTCATTTATAACATTTTCTACTATTAATTCTTTCAGTTCAACACACACAGATGTCTAACATACACACAAACATATGCACCGAGTGTGAACATTAACAGATATGACTGTCTATGATTGTACTGTTACGCATCCCTTTAGACATGTGCACGCACACACACACACCCACACACACATACAAACACACTGGAGTGCAGCACCTGCTGATGCTTCTGATTGAATGGTGGTGGCGGGTGCAGCTGGGTGCATGTTAACAGCTCAGCCTCTGAACACCAGGAGCATCGTTACAACACAGCCTAATTACGCACACACAGACACACACTGCATGATACTGAAATAGCTCACCAACACACACATTCACATACTGTACATTAACAACCTGTCAAGACCCCTTCCTTTTCCCCTCTCTCTCTCTCTCTCTCTCTCTCTCTCTCTCTCTCTCTCTCTCTCTCTCTCACACACACACACACACATGCACACACACAGGGTCCAGCAGGCAGACAAACCTGAGGGTTTTTTATTATAATCTCACACTATTATGTAAACACACTGAAATAAAAGAGTCACAGGTATTTTCACTGCACTTTTGACAGTTAAGATCAAAATTCAAACACAAAAAACCCATAAAACATCTCTCTCTCTCTCTCTGCCTGACATTGGAAGTGATGAATCGTGATATGTAGCATGTCAGGTTCAGTAGATAAATGACTTATCACTGATCATTATTCTGTATTACCTCGGTGTTCAGTATTAAGCCCAGGTTACACTACACTTTTTTGTTTTTTTCCCAATTTGAAAGTGCCAATTACATAATCCCATCTCTCCCTATCACATAGGATGCTCATAGGAGGACAGTAAGACGTTGAATACATGTAAATACTCCCATATACGTGATGTCACCCACCAGCTCTTTTCAAACGGTCACATTGGATCTTTGTTGGGCAGCCAGCACGCTTGCAGGAAAGCACCTGGCAATGCCTGTGTTGGCCAGCATAGCACTGGGTGTGAGGTGGGGAGAGAGTGCCATCTACCCACTCAAGAGCAAGCATGACCAATTTTGCTCTCTCTGTCTTTGGCTGCTGATGGTAAGCACAATTTAACCTGAGATCTGATCATACGGCTAGTGCATCAGACCGCTGAGCAGCCTGTCAGTCTGTGCAGGCTGCAACGCGTTGCATGTATATTTTGGGGTTTGTGTTTGTATTGGTTCAGCAGCAGGTTGAACTTGTTTACTGTGCGATGGATATTTTTTTTCATTTGGGGTAAAAATCAGCAAAACTCAGCTAATGTGTGAGATACCCAGTCTGTCTATTATCTGTAATGTACCCAAGGCTTTACACACTGCTGAGACTCATTTCATTCTCAAGAGGGAGGCAGCAAAAACAGACACTGTATACATGAGTGTCAGATTGCTTTCAGACACTGGACCCTACAGTGCACTCCTTTAATAGTCTTCTGTCTTTCATAGTGTCATGATCACAGTCAAGACATCCAGTGCTAAAAGCATCAAAACACCCCAATACATCTTTGAACCGCTACCATGTTTAACCGTAGTGGCCATGTTTTTTTTGTTTGTTTGTTTGTTTTAATAAATCATACAATGATGAGCTTTCCTGGAAACCCCTATTTGGTCCCCTCTGTCCACAGGTCCATTCTGTTATTCCTATGACTGTGTTCTTTTAGGTCTTCTAGCATAGTGTGAGCTGACACTGTTGTACCTGGTGTCTACGGTTCAGCTTGAATTTCTTTGGAAGTTTACTAAACTTCTAAACAAACAAACTTCCATCAATTTCTCTTTTCCGTTCACATCTAGGTAGGTTATCTACAGCATCATGGCCTGTAAACTTTGTCAGAATGTTGTTCCTGTGTCCACTGTGCGCATTAACATCGCTGGTGGCTTGATGATGAGTAATCAAAGGTAGACTTTGTTGCTCCTCACATCTCATGATTGAAATCTAATTATTTCTCTCAATTTTGAAAAGGTGCCAATACTTTTGTGCAGTCGATTTCTGGAATTATGTGTGGAATGATGTTTATGTTGTTCCACTGAAGGAAATAATCATGTCAATTCCAAACCACTGCAACAGTGTTGTGTGAGAAGTGGTGTGTTTTCTGAAAGAAAATATGTTTCTTATTTACAATTACAGATATTAAAGTATATATTTTATAAATTATTCAAATCATGATTTACTTCTACATTGTAAATAATTGTAAATATTGCTGTTGTCACTTTGTTGCTAATGTTACTGTTACTGTTGCTAATGTTACTGTTGTAATGCTTTAGCAATAGTGTACTCATCACAGTCCTGTCAATAAAGCTACCTTCAATCTCAATCTGAGCAGGAGAGATAAATGGAGAGAGAGAGATAGAGAGAGAGAGAGAGAGAGAGAGAGAGAGAGAGAGAGAGAGAGAGAGAGAGAGATTGAAGGGAGAGAGATGGTGGGAGAGGGAGGGAGATAGGGAGAGAAAGGAAGGGGGAAGTGTGTGTGTGTGTGTGTGTGCGTGCGTGCATTATTCTCCTACTTATTCTTGTGAATCTAAGCATTACAAATACACAGTTGTGATCAGTTGTGTTTTAGTCCTTATAAGCAAAAAAAACCCACAAATAATATGTTTTTATTTGTTTTCGTTTTCTTTTTGGTGAAAAAAAAGATATATATTCAGCAAATGGCCTGGATTTTGTGGCAGCACAATAACATTGAATAAAAATGGTTTTGCACCACTCGGTGACCTGAAGAGTGAAACATTTAAAATGCAACATCATTGCATTTTGAGCTCAATCAAAAACACTTTGGCTGATTAATTCCCAACAGGATTTCTGAGGGTAAACTGTTTTTATTGATCCTGTAAGAAGTAAATTTCTTCATGAAAACATGGTCAAATTCATACGTATATCTAAATTCTGTTAATAATTACATCTAGTTAAATAGCTTAAAATCACCTGAAAATCTAGCATGTATGACTCTCTCTTCTAAATATTAAATAATAAAATTGTGAATAAATGTACATCAGACGATGCAAAAAGTCTGCAAAATAGGCTCGGATATTTTTACCCCACCCACTCCACATTTCACCACTGTAAATAATAATGGAAATGTCCATTGCCATTATTATTATTATTATTATTATTATTATTATTACTATTATTGTCTTATTCATGATACTTTCTTTAGTTATTATTATTAAAACTTTTTTATTATTAAAAAACATTTCTGTAATTAAAAAATACACTTCTGTTCTGTTGACTGTTCAGCTTCAATGTTTGTGTAAAACTTTTTTTTAAAGTTTTCAATGCTTTGGCAAAACTGCATTTGTGACAACAATGCAGCCAACAATGCAGCCAACAATAAAGCCAACTTGTATGCAATTGAGTTTTGCAGTGTCAGAGACCATCACACAGTGTTGGGAAAATCTAGAGGGCTGGACTCCTGCACAGTACTGTGCTTTTCCTGCTCAAACCCTCTGGTTAGGTTTAGGGTACTCAGCAAACTGAGCAGGATCCAAGGCCTCACAGTTTCTTACCCCTGTGACAAAGCAGCATGTCTGTAAAATGACCCCTGTTGTGCTTTGAGGCAAGTGTGTGGTGATTCATACATGCAGTTTACATGATGTCCAAACTAAATCTGTGGAGATCAAACACATCTGCTTAAATATATCTGCAGCTAAGGGGAAGGTGGGAAGCATTGCTTTCAGTCATACAGCCTTTTTTATTGTATTAGTGAATTTAATGTCACAAGGAAGCAACGATTAAGCTCTGCCAACAGCTTGCAGGATATTATACAATGGAAATAAACATTTCGACTGGGGTAATAAATCAGTCTCATATGCAAGAAACGGTAATTTCAATTCTAATTAAATGAAAAATAAACAATTAAGCAAACACGTCAGGTTTGAATGTTTATAGCTTTTTAACTTTGTTAAAGCCCTTTTTCACTTCTGGATAGAAAACAGAAAACTCAGGTGGGATTAATATGGTTTGAATGCCAGCAAGCTGCAATTATAATAATATTAATACATTTAATTACCACATGGTGTAATTACCATGAAGATTTTTGTGATGATTTTTTATTTTGGCTGTGCTTGAGTTTATTTCCCTTGACAACATTCATATTGAAAGTTAATTAGCTTTCAGACTGCCTAATATTACTCATCTAAATGAGTGCATATATTTTGTTAATCTTCAGACAATTAACAATGCCAGGATTTCACCCTCTGGCCAGCACCGGTGTCATAAAGTACAAAAAAACCCCATGGTCCTAAATGCAGTACACTGTATAGTATACTGTATACTGTGGATTGATAGTGTATTGATGGAATCTGGCTTCTTCCATGGACAAATTGGTCCTATGGGCTCTGAGCAGGCCGGCAGGTCAGACTGACCTGTCGATGTGAAGCAGGTGCTGTGGAACTTGCCCATGTAGAATTCCACTCCAATAATGGCAAACATGACGATGGCAAAGAAGAGCAGCAGGCCGATCTGCAGCAGAGGAACCATGGCCTTCATTATGGACTTCAACACGACCTGTAGACCTGTGAGACAAACGCAGAGAGTGAGTGAATGTTTAGCTTCTACACAATCTTCAAAATATACAAAATGATACATCTTCGAGTGATGCCACACTAGAACCACTTTTGGTTCCATAAAGAAGAGATGCAGTCACACACTGCTTTTACAAATATGGTTCCTTATGGATTTATTTGCGATCTTTTGGAGATCACACTTACTGGGAATTCCTGATACCAGCTTAAGAGGTCTCAGCACTCGGACAGCCCGAAGTGTCCTCAAGTCAAAATCTGACCCCACTGTGGCCAAAATCCTGCAGGAAAAACAAACAAACATAATCATTTATTTCAGTAAACTCAAATATTTATTACACAATGAGTCTACTTTGTCATTTTATATGGAAACAGACACAAATAAGAGATGCAGCAGATTTCTATGTATTCAATTTTCATTTTAAACTTGATTTAAAAGGGGGTAAGCTATCCTGGTATAGTGAATAAATACCGTGTGGAATTGTGTGTATGGTTTTTTCCAAGGATGCTGTAATAAGATACATCAAATCTTTTACAAATCTAATTATAATAATGCTAATCATTTTTTTTGCGATTCTGATATAAATATGAGCTCCCATCACCCACTCAGATTATGTGTGTGTGTGTGTGTGTGTGTGTGTGTGTGTGTGTGTGTGTGTGTGTGTGTGTGTGTGTGTGTGTGTGTGTGTGTGTTCACATGTGGATGTTCTGGGAAATTAGCATAATCTTATCTAATCCCATCACACAGCGTGTGCTGGGATGACAGTGATTAGATGTTGCCAGGGAGACGAGGTTGGCTAGCAGACTGCACATGAGTCTGGATGTGAGGAATTCCCCTCAGGACCTGTGGACTGGAACCAGCATGAGCATGTGTGTGTGTGTGTGTGTGTGTGTGTGTGTGTGTGTGTGTGTGTGTGTGTGTGGTCCTGAAGGCACAATTCTCCATGTTACATCATTTTCTTCAGCCTCAAGCAAAGATAGCCACTGGGCTTTTCTAATGCCCGAGGGTCTTCTCTCCTCACTTACCAAACATCTGATGTAGGCTAAAATTATGCTCAAGTTGTGAACTGCTGAGTGGAGCCAACAGAGAATTTGCACTTACGGCGAGGAAAAGAAAGAAAGAAAGAAAGAAAGAAAGAAAGAAAGAAAGAAAGAAAGAAAGAAAGAAAGAAAGAAAGAAAAGAAAAGAAAAGAAAAGAAAAGAAAAGAAAAGAAAAGAAAAGAAATCGGGCTTGGATTAAGACATTATGGGCCCCTGGACTAACACAACGGGGCCTCTACCAAACACAGATCTACTGCTTTACTGGATATACTGTTATACTTTAGAGGCAGGACTTTAATACTAGTGTCAGAATAAAACAATGAAAATGAATAAATGGATATAATCATAACATTATATATATATATATATGAATGGGATTTAACAGGTGGTGCTAATAATACACTCATTGACCAAAAATGATGCACCAAGTATGAGTTTTTGGAATTGAATGAAATATTATGTTACTATATCACTTATTATGAAATGATTCATTACAATATTAAAATCTGATTTATTTTGTTGAAAACTATCCAACTGAAAGGAGGGTCTAGCCTGAATACAGGACACAATACATTTACCTATGGAGGCATACAGGTTCCACAAGGCATCCTGCGACACATTATCCCACAGATATTGCAGCTGTGCCTGTAGATCCTGCACACTCTCATGTTTTATCAATGCATATTTTATTACAACAATATTTGTTAGTATAACAGTATAATTCAGGTTATGTGATGATATCCTGAGTTTATAGTATAGATATCAAAGGTATGTGTTTTCAAATACTGCTTGTGTTAAAGCTCAGGGAGCTAAAGCAAAAAATGTGATTTCATTAAAATAACATGTTTCATTTGATATTCAAGCACTGTGTAGTGTATGTATGTAGTTTTCAATTCATTGTATTTATCAGTATCTGACTGGATATGGATAACATGGATAACAGGGTAATGGGAAATGCCATAAACAGAAATGTAAATTACCATTTTAATTTAATTCAATTTAATGAATACTTGCAGGGAAAATCTGTATTTTGGTTTGTCTCATGTTACTGTCACTTTACATCAAACCTAATGTAAAGTGCAAATAATTGTTGATACAGAAGATAATGAATCAATATAAATGTAATAATGATGTAATTAATTATAGTTACATATTCACATATGAATGCATTAAGCAGTTAGATATTACAACAGCAACAACTCGTCTAAGACTTTAAATAAGTTTTGAGCTGGATGGCCTTGGCCCAATAAATGTGACAGCGCTGTCGCAACGCCCCCACAGCACATCTCCCCGCTCAGCATCCACACACCGACATGTTTTCAGGAAAGCCCTCTACTGGTGAAAAATGGCCACTGCTCCAGTTTTGTGCAGAGAAAACCTGTAATATTCATTCAAACCATTTAGAATCAGTCCAAACCATTTAGAATCAGCGAGCAAATGTAGGAGAACAACCAGAAGCCACTCATTATCCAGTTACACTGAAGATGAAGATGAAGGTCCAGAAGTGCAGAGTACTATTTGGGAGGCCAGAGCAGAATGTCGGAGGCTTTACGGTGTTGCAGTAACAGCTGTTTGTTTGTGTATTCGTCGGAAAGTGAAGCAGCCATGAAAACAATTTTATGATTCTGAAAGAACCTGCTGAGGCAGAAGCTGCCAGTATGAGAGAGAGGAGTGATTTTTAATATCCTCCTTATCAACAGCATCATACATCTCTACAGGAGACTACTGGCTTTGGCCGCAGGAAATATGGCTGGGAATGATATCTGTGATCAGACACACACACACACACACACACACACTCACGCCAACGTAGGCACTAATAAGCAAAGAGATGAGAGGCCTGTTCATTGATACCAAGCTGAACATCCAGCATCAATTACAGTCATGAAGAGTCAGACTGACCTCCAGATGACAGACCGGGAATTCCTAACCCTGTGAGTGTATGCTTAGGGAAAACTGTGTTTAAGGGAATTTTCACACCAGCAGTTTTCAGTCTGGATACATAGAACAAGTGAAAATAGTAATCACACTCAGATTCAGACCAAATCATCCACATCAAGACCAAGGAGGTGGTCTGAAACAAACTCTAGAATGCTTTGTTTGTGATGAGAACCTAATCTGACCTCGATTCAACCCAACTAGTTTGAGGTGAACGGCTCTGCAAGAGTATTTTAAACTGATACACTGGTCAGAAAACCAATGATAGCCCTGGTCCAGGACACATAACCTTCTTACTGTATTTACTTTCTTGGTCCTGCCCCAGACAGGTCTGACAATCAGTGAAGACAACATTCTCAAGTGCTCCAAGTTTACAAGATTGTTAACTGATTCAGACCAAAGAACATGAACTACAGATGTTAAACACCCTAATGATTCCTCTCTTGTAGAGAAAACTTCAATCTGTCTCACAAATTATTAAGATCCAACCTTGAAAACAAGTTTACTGTAGGGTTCTACTATTGAAGATCTGGAGGACCAGTGTCCAGCACAGTTTGGTGGTCAGGTGGTCAGTGTTTGCTGGAGTGAAGAAAAAAGAGCAGGACAGCAACTTTGCAGTTCAATGCAAAATGTTCATATTTTCATTGATCATAGTACAAAAATAGTACAAAATACTCAGTATTCATGAGGTTTATTTGATTTTTCTTTTCTTTAGTGTTTTCTGATTTCTGTTTTTCCACAGATTTAAAAAAATAAATAAAATGAAATTTGGATATTCTGCCTCTGACCTTACATATACCAGGTGCAGCAACTCAGTAGGAGTGTCTAATAGAGTGGACAGTGGGTGGACACAGCGTTTACTGATCCATACCAGTGCAATACACACTACCACACCACCACGATGTCAGCATCACTGCAGTGCTGAGAATGACCCACCACCCACAGCATACCTGCTCTGTGGTGGTCCTGACTATTACAGAAATCAATTAATGCAGAGAAACAGATAAATTACACTCTGTAATTATAGAACTGCAAAGAGCTCCTATGTGATTAGAGGAGCTGATAGAACGGACAGTGGGTGTAGAAACAGGGTGATCTAATGTTCTGGCAGATTGGTGTATGTTCAAATATAGCATGTTTATGCATACCCCTTCCAATAAATGCTTTAAGCTACTTGACATTGCACGCATTGCTGACATAGGTGAGCAAATGCACAAACAGTTTGTCTAGTCTCTGTAGAGTCTCTGTAACAGATTGTTTCCTAATAATAATAATAATAATAATAATAATAATAATAATAATAATAATAATAATAATAATGCAAAATCATTACTGGTTGAGCTATTCAACAGAAAGAGGGAGACACAAGTGAGGAGAGATGGAAAAAAAGTGAAAGAATGGAAGGTAGTGAGAGATGTCTCGCCCTCAGTGGGGAATGCTGTTAGGTAATTACTACTGTACCAGCTGCACTGTGCTGGAATTGAGGTTTTCACACATCCCAGTAAGAGATGGTGCTCTCTCAGGAGTAACCACCATTACAGAGTGGCTGTCAGTCAGCTCTGCCACACATCAATACATACAGCACTCACACACACTCACACACGCACACACACACACACACACACACACACACACACACACACACACACACACACACATGCATGCATGCACACACACAAACACACACTCTGTCTCTCTCTCGCTCTCTCTCTCTATCTTTCTCTCTCTCTCTCTCTCTCTCTCTCTAATCTACAAACAGTTCTATGATGCAACTGGTGGCTCCCTATTTCTCCGGCCCATGATCAAGCTGATAATCGTAACGCTGTCAGAAACTCAATGACTCAGTGGGAAACATGAAGAGGAGTATAAACTTATTGAGCTGTTTATTTAGAACAACATACTAATGCAGGGTTAATCCTTCTTTCATTCTTAAAATGTTCATTTTCAAGGCGTGGGCTCCACACGATGCAGGAAACACTCCTTTGAGTTTCTGCATCAGGATGCATGCTTTCATTATGGAATTCCTGAACGTTTTTCAAGAGCTCATTCATGGTTTTAATTTCCCATTATACTAAACTGTTAAGTAGGGCTGGGCTATCGATATCGGGATATGAACAGAGCAGAATATGGGATATTGAGTTTTAACATTTAACAGAGTGGGGCAAGTCAGAGCTGTGGCATGAAGATGACTTATGGAAATGCAATCTCCATTTCTTCTTCATACACACTATCTTTAAATGCAGTGACAAAGATAAAGGATTGAATGGGGTGTCCTGATTATTTCACATTGTATTTTTCACATCATATATCATATCGTATATCATTATATATCACATTTCAGCTAAAACATATCAGGATATGATCTTTCATTATTTTACTCGGTTCCAAACTCTCAAGCCTGAAGAACAGTGTTATCTAAACTCATGGCATTTTACTCTGCAGAAACACCTGTGAACAACATCTGGCAAACGTCATTGTCTCCTTTAAATACTTAGTAATAAAAATGGATGTAATGTATGTCAAACTACGAAAGAATCCCATGAGGTTAAACCAAAAAAAATGCAATACAGTCTGTTTTTAATGCCCCAGCAAACTGTCCATGACGTGTTTGTAGAAGCGAGAAAAGGCAATCTCTTCAAGTCTGATGCAAATCTGTTCTTCTCTGATAAGATACAAACGCCTGTATGTTACACAAGCAGCTAAATGCTTACGGCTAAGCTTGCTATTGATTTCCACAGCAAGCGTCTCCCACAGGGACCATACCTTCATAGAGGCCTGGTGCTGTGGCCTCGGGAAAGAGAATAAGGCCTCACACACATCAACAACACACCCCTTCCCCCATCTCTCCTGAAAAACAGAAAACCAGAACTTCAATGGCAATTTATTGCTGTAATGAGGCAAAATTGGTCCCCTCCCAGAGCTCTCCATCTGCTTATTAGAGCCAGTTCATTTGATGAAGCTATCTAGCATGTCTCTTTCTATTTAACACGGAGGCAGGGCGTTTCTCCATCCACATTAAGCACTAATGCAGGACTCCAGTTCAGTTTGGAAGGGGCGCAGAGTTCACCACTTCACTGTCTGAATAAGAAGAACCAAGGAGCTTCTTATCCAGCATGAGCCAAGAAGCCGAGAAGCATCCACAATGTTCACAAAGAGCAGCCTAATGAAGTCATCCTGCCTGCCATGAGCCATCAGTGTCATGCAACACACACACACATACATACACACGCACACACACACACACACACACAAAGGAACCTGTCACACCGCACTGATGGGTACAGTCATACACATCTTCACAATAGAAATAACGCAAATGTAACATACACACAGACACACACTCATCAGCCTATCACATGGCTACAATTCCCCATGCTCACTTCAATACACAATCTGTACAAAATCTTTTTTCTTAAGAGTAAGATTCTATATAATACTCAAAGGGGATTACATCACAAGTGTGGTATCCTTCAAGGTGCTAAACAGAACCATACACATTCTTCATACAGTAAGATGAAGAACAATTGGATTTCATGCTTTTGTTTCATTCTATTTCAAACATGTAGGAACCTAATAACCATTTTTAAAATGATTATATATACACTGATCAGCCATAACATTATGTCCTTAATTCTACACTTGTTGCTCTTTAATTATGGACTGTAGTCCATCTGTTTCTCTGCATACTTTGGTCAGGGCCCCACATGACCTTTACAGAGCACATATTGTTCTATGGGTGGTCATTCTCAGCACTGCAGTGACACTGACATTGTGGTGGTTTGTTAAGAGTATGTTGTGCTGGTATGAGTGGATCAGATACAGCAGTGCTGCTGGAGTGCTTAAATCCCTCAATGTCTCTGTTGGACTGATATTAGTCCACCAACCAGCAACAGTGTCCTGTGGGCAGCATCCTGTGAGCACTGATGAAGGACCAGAGGATGACCAACACAAACTGTGCAGAAACAGATGAGCTCCTGTTTACATTGTACACACTGATTACGTCATACATTGGGGCCAAGCAAACCCTATAATACTCAAATCCTTCATTATATACATGATGAAATTCAAACATTATTCATTCTGTAAGCCACCAAACCTAAATAATGTCCCTGTCATGCTCAAAAAAAACCCAAAATGAAATACCATGATATACATTACTACACGTTTGGTCCAGCCCTAATACCCTCATTATCACTCACTTAACAGAATGTGTGCTTGTCTGCAAAAGCACACACATTTGCTTTCCACTGTACAAGCTTGATGGCAGTGTGAGCAGCAGGGTTCTCTGAAGAGCTACTGAGTGACTGTGAGCAGCTTCAGAACTGACTGGAGCTCAAATCTCCTGTGTCCAGTCACTTCCTTCAATTAAAATAGCAGACTAACAGAACACTTTAGTCCTAACCACCCACCCATCATCACACTCACACACACCCACATGTCCACTCCAAAACGCTCCTAATTACTGCCCGGCCCCTAATGCATCCTGACTGATCTTGCACTAATAGCACAGTGTATAAAACACAAGAAATCTGCTTCATCTACATTTTCGCCTTCACCGTGACTTCCACTAACCCCCATTAGTCACCTCCACACCCAAGTGGAAATGGCACCAAAAGAGAACAAACATGGCTTCCAGCAAGGGAATAAATCTAATAGTTGTGCAGGATCAGGGATCCTCCCTATCAAGACAATAATTGTCTCTTTTCCTCAATATCATTTCCTCAATCAATGCATTAGTCTTGTAAATAAAGGAGCGTGATGCTATGACTGCCAAGACACTCAGTCTAATCCAATTTGGTTCAACTTTCTAGATTGTTTGAACCAGATACATAGACATTCATGACTCATGACTTGGTGGAGGTGTTTTTCAGTTACTCGGGTTTATTAATGGTTTCAGAGGCCAGACCTAAGCGTGCACAACACAAATAACCTCAATTAATTCCTCAATCGGTTGAGACTGTGTTGGATCAACAGCAGCATAGATTCAATGTCACTGGCACTGAAACAAGCAGTGTTCCATTCCCATTATTCACTGTGTACATTTTTGGCCGCATTTTCCAACTACTTCAATCTGGTATGAAAAATCTAGCAACCCTGAGGGGCAATACAGAGTGCAATTGTCTGGTTGCCATAGGAACAATGCATGCAATGATTTTTTTTTATAAGACACCCAATTTACATTGCATACATTCCGAGAGTAGTGGGCAGTTTGGGAGAAGCAGTTTGGGGGTAGGCTGCCTTGCTCAAGGGCATTGCACTTGCAACCTGTCGGTTCACGGACTCCAACCTTCACAAGGCAGCTTCTCTTACCTCCAGGTCACAGCTGCCCCACTGGTTAACAATTGAACTGCTATGGCTTTTCTGAAGCTTGGTACTGGCATTGCCCTCCCTTAATTACCACATACACACTCAGACTTAGTTGGCGTCTATCATGAATTACACTGATGACTTCTAGTGGGTTGTTTTTTTTTTGGATTTCTGCCCCCCTGTGTCAGAGCTTCACTAGGGTGGCACAGAGCCATGGCCTTGGGGAGGGCACCAGGGCATCAGTACCTTATTACAGGCCCCAGCACTCAGGCAGCCTGCAAACGCAGAGAGCAAATTAAAAAGATTTGCAGAGCGTGTCTGAAGCAAAGCATTAACCCGCTGCTTAGCACATGCCTGAGCTACTTTACCACCAACACACACAAACACACACACACACACACACACACACACACACACACACACACACACACACACACACACACTGCACTGGCTAGAGCAGTATACAGGAATTGCACCAAAAATAATATACTGCATTTGGAACTGACACTGGGGTGAGATTAGTCTACAGTGCTACGCAGCTGGTTCACTGAGATAGAGGCTTAACAGTGAAACATGAAATTCTACTTTATTTTGGTCAGTTAAACCAGACACTGAAAACTGTAATTGTTAATTATATGCTTCTCATAAATCTGTCTTCACAAATAAAGGTTTAGAATCCTGAAAATGAAGGATACTGAACTTTAGCTGGCACACACTACATACTATTAAACATTACTCAGTAACACAATCAGAAGCTGTGTCTGATTCGCTCATACCAGTGCACCACAAATTAACACACCACTACCATGTAAGTGTCACTGCAGTGCTGAGAATGACCCACCACCCACATAATATCCACTCTGTGATGGTCCTGGTCATTGAAGATCAGGGTGAAAAAGGGAGAATAAAGTATGCAGAGAAACAGATGAACTACAGTCTGTAATTATAGAACTACAAACTGCTCCTGTGTGATAAAAGGAGCTGATATAATGGACAGTAAGTGTAGATACATGGTCATAATGTTATGGTTGTTCGGTATATGTCAGTGGCTGTGGATACAAGCAATAGCCTTAACAGTTAAATGTAAATTATTAAAAGTTATATGTAATAATGTATGTCCAACTGGCTTCAAAAATAAAGCATTGAATGTTTTTTGAACTTTGGAACCCTTTTGTGGGATGCTTACACTGGGATGCTGCTGGAGTGCTTAAACCCCTCAATGTCTCTGTTGGACTGATATTAGTCCACCCAGCAATAGTATCCTGTGAGCAGCATCACGTGAGCACTGAAGGACCAGAGGATGACCAACACAAACTGTGCAGATACAGATGAGCTTCTGTTTACATTGTACACACTGATTACTTAACACATTGGGGCCAAGCAAACCCTATAATACTCAAATCATTATATACATGATGAAATTCAACCATTATTCATATTTTAAGCTGCACACCTAAATAATGTCCATGCCTTGCTCAAAAACAAATACATAAAAAGATTAATCAAATTCTCGACAGTCGGCCTGAATGGCCTTTAGTATTTCTGTGTGTTTATATGTATCAGTATTATCCTTTCTCATGACTTTTATTCTGTAATTGCAACACTGTGTGAGCAAAAAAAAAGGACAAACTGTCCTTTCTTTCTCGTTTTCCTCAGTAGCCCAAAATCTGGATCAGTGATGTCATCAGCCCGGGCCCTCTCTTGCTGATCACTCGGAGTCTGTATGCAGGTTGAGCATTTACATGTGGACAGAACAATAAAGATGCACTGGAAGCTCCTGTGGCATTTAAACTGTGATCTAAGTGAATTTTATTGAGATTGGCTTAGTGGTTAGATAGGGTCAATCTTATAGTTTGCTATATGTGTATATGTATCATGTCTGTAGGTTACTCTGGTCCTAAGCTAGGAAGCATGTTACTTCCCAGAAAGTGTGAATCTCAGGTTTAAGGATTAAACAATGTGCATAAGAACTGGCAGTGTAAAATCAGACAAATCCACAACAAGAAATATATTTAAATATGAGATTCTCAGACAGCATTACGAGTACAATATATAATTTTATTATTATATTATATTTATTATATTATCATGTCCCAATATGATAACTAGACAGCTAATAAACAGCAATTGTGAATAACAATGTGCAGTAGCTAGGTTTCTGTAGGAGATGTAAACTTAAGTAGACTAAGAAAAAGAGCAAAACCTGTCATTTGACCAGGGTGTTCATTATTAGAATCCCACAGAGGGACTAGCAGTAACACGTATGGCCTGAACTGAAGGTCTATGTCTAAACGTTTCCAGTAATGTAAGCTGCATAAGCTTAACGGCTCTAGTAGAGACGTAAAGCTACTAGATATGATTCCTCCTCATGTTCTCAGCACACACTGCACAGCTGACCTCAAAGTCCTGCAGCAGTCATACAGTACACTGCACCATTCTCAAAACCATACTGAGGTATTAAAGTTTTAACATAACACAAACCCAGACTCATCCACACACATAATTGAATATGACTATTGTTCTGCAGTGAACGGGCGTCTCGAAGAGGGCTGTCACTCTAGAGAACAGAGAAGAGACTCCTTTCAGAGCGCTCGGAGACGCAGCCAGTCTTTGTGTTTAGATGCAGAGAACACTGCCTGTATGTCTCCCCAAATGTCTCTCACTTCTGCAGTAAAAGATTCATGCTCATGCTTTTATTTTCGCTCTGTACCCCTCAGTTCTTCAAAGAAATGGGCAACACTAGAATGGTCCACCCTGGTGCCCACAGTGATTAATAGTGACAGCAGGTTGTGGCTGTGTGGTGCAACAAAGGCCATTTCTATAGTTATGAGCTGTGTAGTGCGTGTTTAAGGTGCCATAAATTATTTTACTATTATAAGTGATTGTTTGATGTATGAACACTGGCCCTCACCCTAGTATATATTTAACAAAGGCTCCTTCACTTTGGAGCAGCTTTCCATTCTGTAGTGTTTAAGAAAGGCTGCCTACACAGTTGTAGCCTAGGATTTGGGATGGAGCTGTGCTGTTTTGTTTAACATTGTAATATCTGTAATAATCCCTGATTCTTATCAGAAAGTGTTACTGTCCTCTCATTGTGTCCTCTCAGTGCAATGTGCTGTTAGCAAACTGAAGAGATTATATTCAGTAGCATTTAGTCTAACATACACTCACTTCCCTGGGTTTGTCTACTTTACGGCCATTTTCACACCTGTAATTTGCTTGCTTTGGTATTGCTTTTGCAATTTTGGGATTTTGGGAAATTTTTCCAGGGGGTCTGGTTTGTTTGGACACAAGAAAATGTCTAAGCACATCAAAATGTGCCCTTTGTCAGTCCAGTTTACCTCTGTCTTCCTGTCTTGATGTTGTTGTTTCCTCTATGGGTTGTTTATGTCCTTGTCTCCTCCCTTGCTCCACCCATTCCCACCTGTGTCTGCTTTGTAACTCTGCCCCCTCTTTATCATGTCCCAGGTGTGATCAATGTCATGTTGTATTTAAGACCCTTTGTTTCACTCTGTCTTTGTCAGTGCTTTTGTTACCCACCCTGGTTTGTTAGCACCCTGGTTTGTTAGCACCCTGGTTTGTTAGCACCCTGGTTTGTTAGCACCCGGGTTTGTTAGCACCCGGGTTTGTTAGCATAGTTGGTGTTAATAGTTTTGTTTCTGTAAGTAAGTGTAGCTTGCTTTTGGTTTGTAGTCTTTGTTTCTGTAAATCCTTTTTGTTTGTAAACTGGTTCCTTTGTCTAGGTTTTGTTTGTGTATTTAGATTTTTGTATTCCCCAGTTTTTGTTTGTTAGCATCCCAGCTTTGTTTTTTCTTTATGTTCATTAAATCATCATACCCTGCTTTTGCCTCCACACCCTAATCATCTCTGCCGTCCGTCCACACTTGACACACAACAAACCCTGTGAGAAAGTTCTCTCCACTGATTGGCCAGACTTGTCTGGGGTGGGAGCAAGGAATTAAATATAGAAAGAAGGTCCTGTGTTTTGGACCAGTGCAGATTAATGTGGTGTTTGTTCATAGCTGTAGTGATTATCTGACCAGTAAACCAGTTTAAACTACACCCGTAGAGCCACTGCAGTGACACTGACATGGTGGTGATGTGAAAGTGTGAGTTACACAGTTACCAGTGGATCAGACACAGGCAGTGCTGCTGGAGTGTTTAAACACTATGTCCACTAACTGTCCACTCCATTAGACACTCCTATCGAGTTGCTCCACCTTGTAGATTTAAAGTCAGAGACAGACGCTCATCTGTTCCTGCGGTTTGTGTTGGTCATCCTCTAGTCCTTCGTCAGTGCTCGCAGGACGCTGTCGGCTGGATGTTTCTCGCTGGTGGGCTGTTCTCAGTCCAGCAGTGACTCTGAGGGGTGTAAACACTCCAGCAGCACTGCTGTATCTAAACCATTCATTACCAGCACAACACACTAACACACCACCATATAGTGTCACTGCAGTGCTGAGAATGACCCACATAATATCTGCTATGAGGGGGTCCTGACCATTGAAGATCAGGGTGAAAGGAGGAGAATAAAGTATGCAGAGAAACAGATGGACTACAGTCAAAATTCATTTATGCCATTTAGCTCAATCCTGTGGATTACACCTGGCATCTGCACCTACAGATGAACCACTTCAGAGTTTGTCTAGGACTAGACCAAGACCCCCTCCTCTAAAGGGTCTCGGTGCAGTTGTTTTGGTCCACACCCAAGTGTGATTACAGTTTTCAAACTTGCCCAAACTATCCTCGCTAAGAGTGAAAACAAACTACAGGTCGATTTCATTGGAATGAAAAAGTGTGAAAACACCAGAAGTCTTACTGGAAAAAATACAGCTTCACTTTCCCTTCTGCTGTGCACTGAGCTGCAGTTTAGTTGTCCAGTGACACAGTCAGTTCGTTTTGGAGGAAGCAGATATTGAATAATACAGATGGCAAAAGCGCCAAGCGCTTAAAGTATTCACATCCCTATACACATTGACTCATTCCTGTCTTCTTTATTTGGTTCACACAGCATTCAGACGTAGTATTTACTGAACTGTAAAACGTCTTGATAAGTAACGATGGCGCAGCCAACAAACCTCACTTCATTACCACTGTCCTGTCTCTGAGATCCTTCCATGCCCTTAAACCAAACTCCAGACTCATGAAATATGACATGGCCAAGAATTATTTGGAAGCTTGTTAAGTCACTGCTTTTTCTATCCCAGGAAATATGAGAGAGAGAGAGAGAGAGAGAGAGAGAGAGAGAGCAGAGGGAAGCTGAAGCAATGAAGCAACACCACACAGGCCCTCTGGGTGATCTATGATGACAAATAAAATATTCTGTCATTAACCTGGAACTCCTGGACCAATACAGTCTCATGAACACACATGTGTAGTAAGTACACAGACACTGAGCAATGGCAGCAATTCTGTCCAGGCCTGGCAAATGTCCACTCTATTACACACCAATAGCAGCCCACAGCAGGCCAGATATGACAGTTCTTCAGAGCATTTCCTCTTATTCCTTTTTTCACAGATTTGCGGAGAATGTTTGTTAGATAGCTAACATTTTGGTAAACATAAGTGAAAAAAAAAACAACATATACTGTGTGAGTCATTGAGAGCATCAGTTTTGAGGTGGTGGTGGGCAAGCGGACTCTCAAGAAACTGACCACTATCCTGGACAACACATCTTTATTATTTTCTATTATTTTTATAAACTTTTATTACTTTTATATGCTCTGCACACAGTATTTTATTGTAAAAATCATTCACAAAGCTGGGTGGGTCAGATTGGTCACAGCTGCTGTTAAAAGGGAATTCAGCTGACCTCACGCAAGGCTTAATAAGTGCACACAGAGGCCGCTAATGAACACCCTTTTAGATCGGCAGGATGAGAAATGGGACACCCTATGGCCTTGCAGTCTTCCTGGGCATGCACATATGAGGACTGCCATTTGGGACTGGGGGACAATAAGGAACCACTAGCAACTGTAATTAAAACAGTAGGCCTTATTGCAGAGCTAGAAACAGCAGAATCGTCTTTTCTAGGCTGTTCTTTCAGACAACAGTAGTAGAGAACAGAACAGACATTATAAAATCTATTTGTCGAATAAGCCTCATCATGGAGAGCAAAGCATTCCGAATGGAGATCTTCAACATAAAGGAAAATATCGTCCAGGATGAAGTTGAATGAATGAAAATGAATCCTTTATTTACATTTGTATAGGTGATTACTGGTCACCAGAATAAACAGAATATGATATGATTTGAATACTGGTATACTGGTCACACCAGTGCCAAATTAGAACACTGGTTCTGAACACTGGCTTGAGGGTCAACCAGTACTACAGCAGCACCAGCACACACCAGCATGTGTTTTGAACTCTGATATGCTGGTCAATTAGCACTGCACCATCACTTGCCAGCATATGTTGTGTTTTGAACACTGGTTTGCAGGTCAACCAGCACAAACCAGCAACTGTTGTGTTTGGACCACTAGTATTCTGGTTAACACCAACACCAGACCAGCACAAACCACAGATGCCTTGGAGGCAGAAATTCCAAACTATGTAACCAGTTCAGCTAAAACATAGAGAGTGAACTTTTCTGTATCTTGCTGTAGATAAAGGTGCTGAACAGACTTTGTGGTGGTGCATGGAGATAAGACAAAAAGGCAGCTGCCGAGCAAAATCTCAGCTCCGAGAGTGAGGAGAGGCTTGGTGAGGAATGAGTTACTAAACAGGCACTCTGTCAACAAAGACAGCTAAACCTCATTATACAATCTGCCAAGCAGCTGGGACCCTCAATCCACACCATTCACACCACACACACGGCCAAATACCCTGAACAGCCACCCGTCCAAAATCAGAAATATAATGATATGTTTGGCCACTGTCACTGCAGGTTTTACATGTGAGAATGAAATAATGAGCACAAGACAGAAAGAGAAACAGAGAGAGCAACAGAGAGAGAGAGAGAGAGAGAGAGAGAGAGAGAGAGAGATGAATAGAGAGAAATGAATAAAGTACCCATATATTGTAGATGTTCATAAAAAACAATCACTCTACACTCTGCTCGCAGGGCCTCTATTCACAACCGTACACTGGATGCACACATGAAAAGGGGAACCGACAGAGAGAGGGAATAAATTAAGAACAATTGAATGTCCCACAGTGTCTGAAATCAATCTTCCGCAAATACAACCATGTTCTGGCCTTACAGTCGTCAATACACATTGTACCGTGCAACACACTTCACTGCTGCTCTTCTATTCACAGCATAGAGAAAAGGGCATCCACCTCTCTCTCTCTCTCTCTCTCTCTCTCTCTCTCTCTCCATCTCTCTCTCTGTCTCTCTCTCTCTCTCTCTCTCTCTCTCTCTCTCTCACACACACACACACGCGCACACACACACACACACACACACTCACTCTCTCTCAGCCTTTGGCTATTTCATTTAAGAATGAAACGTCACTCTGTCAGGAGCGCAGATAAAGACTACATTTCATTTCCTGTGGCACACGTCATGACAAACATCAAGGCTAGACACATGACTCACTCAGCCTTGCTATCTACACACACACACACACACACACACACACACACACACACACACACACCAAAGTACGCTCATGAATGGTGAAAGAGAAGGGTCAGACCTGCTCTCTTTCACTTTGCATCTGTTTAAGTGACTGGTAGCGGCGAAAATCTGACAGAAAGTGGAACCACCCAGTCAGACCTAGAACATTTCCTGAGCTGAGACTGTCTGAGGCAATGAGTGAGAGAGAGAGAGAGAGAGAGAGAGAGAGAGAGAGAGAGAGACAGAGAGAGAATGAATAAAGGGAAGCTGAAACAGTGAAGCAACACAAAGCAACACAATCATTGCCATCAAAAATCTGCCCCTAATATACCAGTACACACTGATCACCCATAACAATTCTGTTCAGGTCATGCCAACAATACAGCTCTAACCCATCGAGGTTTGGAAGGTGGTATCTGTGGTATCCTGTGGATTAATGCTGTTAACCAGTGGTATAAGTAGCATTATAATCACTGTATCATAAGCTTGTCAGTGATTAACTCTGTATAAGAGCATTAGAAATGATTACTCTTTTGAAACAGAGACTGCAGATAAACCCTAAGAGTGCTCTCTTTTAACACAGGAATATTTCACTCACAATGTGTGTTACCTGGCATAGGTGTGATCCACTAACATATTTATTTAGATATTGGATTTATTCTGGTCATTAAAATGCACTTACTATTTCACTGGTTATTTATATAAACATCACAAACAACATGAAGACTGATATTTTAATGACCAGTCGAAAAGTTCCACACAAAATACAATCCACACATATCAATAAATAGCAAAGTAATTGATTTATGATGAATTGTAGTATGATTAATTATTTACAGCAAAACTGATCAGATAAATGGCTAGTTACTGTAAATACTGAGCTTCCTCAATGACCTAGCTGTCTCATTCAGACTGCAAGACTAAAAATGCCACACAAAATACCTTTATCACCTTAAAAATAAAAGCAATTGCAGGACAAATTCCCCTTAAACCCTTCACTGTGTCTCAGCTCATTCTACTGTCTGAGTTAAAGTTCCACTGGTGACCAGTTTTGGGCAATTGTGGTCTTGTGACTGGAAGGTTGCCAGTTCAATTCCCTGAACTGGCAGGACATGACTGAAGTGCACCAGAGCAGGTTACTTTACTCCCCAGCTGCTCCCCAGGTACCATGGATTGGGTTGCCTACCGCTCCAATCGTGTGTGCCCACTGCCCCCTAAAATGGGAATTGACTAGTGCGTATGTGTGTGTTTCACGGTGTGGATGGGTTAAATGCAGAGGACCCAGCGTGCAAGCACAGACACATGAAACAAACATTTTCCAGCCATCAGCCATTAGAGGAGCTTCCCTATGAGTCAATAGAGTTCACTCGGAGCTGAACTGTAAGGCAGGTCAGTCAGACTGGAGTAGATTTTAAACAAACTATAAAACATTTCTAAACCAAATCCTAAAATAAAATAAAGTGAATAAAATAATCAGATCAGGGGTAAAATATCTTGATAGGGACATACCTACCTCAATCCAGATAACACAGTTCCATTGCTTCACAGCTCAATGAAGGGGGGCTTCATACCCCTTTAGCCCACACCAGGCATTAGTCATACCAACAGGCTCCTTTATCTGCTCCAGAGAGTCTTAATTCTAGAAGCCAGTACTTCTCTACAGGGTCTATACAAGCTGTGTGTGTGCATTTGCACATCTGTGTCAGCAATGGGCAGGGTCACATGGGCCAAAGCCTGGCTGAAGCAACATATCTTTCATTACTGAAGTCTGTCTTTAAAACAAAGACTCTGAACATGGAAACAGTAAGCTCCAAATGATATGAAAAATGAAATGAAAAACAAAAGAACAAATACCTTTTTCATGCTCCTGTGAATGTTATCTCGAGAAACAGACAGAAGGCAGGATGCTTTATGTACCAAATGGTGAACAATTCTTCTTTTCATCTGTGATTTTTTCTCATATTTTAATGAAGGTGAATATCTCTCTTCTCCGCTAATCCATTTACATTTCAGAGAGGCCAAAAATCCTGGGTGAGGTACAGCCTTCATTACGCATTAATGACCCCCTGCTCCTCGATAGGGTTTCACATCAATGAAGCATCGATCGGGTCAGAGGTTGTGCCTCTGTTTATGAGGTGAACACATATTGAAACATAATGAAGATAATTATTCTCCAAGATGGACAGATCGTTTATGCAGGGTAATGGTGCAGGGGTGGAAGCAGAGGTGAGGGGAAATGGCAGTTTGGGTGTTGATGGATGCTACGCCAGCTTTGCCGCTGATGGAAGAGGCGTAATCCAATGAGCCCAAAGCTCCACTAAACCTGCTTGACAGCGCACGCTGAGAAACCGCCTCATTCTGTACGCGCCGAGGCTCCGACAGTGATGACTTAGGCTTGACTTAACAAGTCCAGTTATGTATTGATCATAAACCTCTGAAAAACGAAGTTCAATTATTGCGTTCTTTAACAGCACCAGCATTTGCAGATATTTCAGCAAATTTACGTCTCCACCAAAAAAGTAATTACCTTCTCAGTCAGCTTTGTGAACTGTGCTGACATTCCATTTAGCTGCAGTCGTTTTTCCAAAGATGTCTTAAAGCTTGCAACACATTAAAGATGATTTACATAGAAAACAGCAGTAAAAAGATACAGCTGATCTCGTTTGAAACCATCTCTAATGTATGAATAAAGGCACATATCCTACAATGACCTGAAATCTACCAACGACCATATTCCAATCTCTTAATTCTCAAAGGCTGTTTTCTTTCACGTCTTTAAGACTGAAATGCACCAATCAGTCATAACATTAAAGCCATCTTGATTAACTGATTACAGTGGCACCTGATAAGCAGGCTAAATTAGGCAGCAGGTTAACAGTCAGTTCCTGAAATTGCCATGCATAAAAATCTGAGGACCAAATCATGAAGGTAGGAAGGTAGGAACAACAAACTGACCGCTATCCTGGACAATCCATATCACCCTCTGACTTACTGGTCAGACAGTGGAGCACTTTCAGCAACATTCAGCTCTGCTGTAACAGGAGGTCGTTTGTACCCACAGCGATTACACTGTACGACTTCTCTTCACTGTGTCAGACATTATTACACACTGAGCCACTAACAGAACAGGCTCACTGAATATGGCTGGACATTATTACTCCTATCCAATCACTGCACTCACCCTTTATCTACACATTTACATAACTGACAGACTCACTGAATGACTGGACATTATTACTCTTCTATTCATATCTCTTTGCACGGACAATATTCAGATCTTCTATTCATATCTTTGCACAGACACTTACCTGTACATGTGCTATCTGTACCTGTACCTTAACTCTATATCTATCCATCCATCCATCTAAAAGTCATGGGACACAATAACTAGTTAGTGTCCCATGATATCTGGCCTGTTATTGTAATACTGACATAATACAAAAAAATACAAGAATAAAAGATAAAAGAGCCACTTATGGTTCCTTAAAGAACCATTAAGAGTGTAAAGAAAGGTCTAAAGAAAAGTGGCTCTTCTATGGCATTTTTCAGACTGGACAATCCCGATACTGGCAGGATCCGGATACTCCAGCACTGATATTTAGAGTTTGAGATTTGCTTAGGGTTTGTGATTTGGTGCTAATTAGGGGTGGTGGGTGTGAGGGTTAGAATGTGTGTGTTCAGTGGGCTGCAGCCAGCAGTAAATGAGGGAGAAAAAGAGCAGATTAGGCTGTGAGGGTCTGTACACTCACACTCCTGCCAGCTCCACAGCAACACTCCAACTGGACAGCTGTCTCTGCCCGCTAGCCTCACTCTGACACACTCACACCCCCTCACATGTATGTGCACACACACATATACACACCCAATCAACACCCACCCACTGTCATTACATTATCAACACTCTGTATGTGTATTCCAACTCTGCAGTGCCAAACCCAAGTTCAGAACCAGTAGGGAGGCATTAATATAGAAACTGGTCTTTAATATCATACTGTGGTCAAAATGGATAATAATAACTGCCATTTATTACATTTCAGAATGATTCAAGAATTCAAAAAGTAATTATGCTATTGACAGTGAACCTTGTGAACCTTTGGAACGCAGGAGCTCAAGGGGAAAAACATGCAGCTAGATTGTAAATTAATGTTCATTTACTGCATCTGTGTCGATCATTATTAAGTACTGTGGTAAGTAACACAGTAGAGGAAGTAATTCTACTCATTTGACCCACTGTGTTGAATGAGACTTGCATTTTACCCATCCACACAAAGTGATACACATACACACTAGTGAATTCACACACCGGGGGGTGGTGAGCACACATGCCTGGAGTGGTGGGCAGCCCTATCCTCAGCGCCCGGGGAGCAGCTGGGGTGTTCAGTGCCTTGCTCAAGGGCAACGTCAGTCAAGTCCAGGAGCACATATCAAAACAAGATCCACCACCTAACCATGGTGTCTCATAACTGTGTGATAAACGAGTAATCCAGCTCAGAAAACACCTTAAATCCCATTTTAAATGCCAAAGGAGCTCTGTCCACACATACATGCTCAACCTGCATACAGACTCTCACTGATCAGTGAGGCAGGGCAGGGCTGATGATGTCATTGAACCATATATACCAAAAATAATGAAGGGCACTCAGGTTGTTTTTATTTTATTTGGAGCACTGTCAAGTGCTTTTGAAGAACTTATGATAAATATCCTTGTCAATATAATCATTACACATAACTTTATTTTCAGCTCAAAAACACTCTGGATGATTAATTTTCAACAGTAGTTCTAAGAAGTTTTAGATCCTATAAGCCAAAAAGACACATTTAAGCAGTCTTGAATCTCCTAAAGATAACAATATAATATAACATAAATAAACAACAACTAGCCTAGCATTATAGATGAGAGTGACACATCTGGGTACTCTGCCTTTTTGGGTGAAAACTGTCGCTCAAATTTGATACAATTAATTAATTAAACACAAATTTCGATTTTCACAACTTAGTTGTATCAAATAAGCACATCCCTGCTGATTTATAGATATTAAGAGTCCAAAACCAAAGGTAAGAATGGCCAACAATTACATCATATTGCTGCCAGTCAATAATCACACACCCACACACAAATACACACACACACACACACTACTCTCTTCACATATAATACACCACAAAGCAGAATAATCAGCTAATAAAAACAAGGCAAGTCTGTCAGTAAGTACAGAAAGTAAGTATAGGAAGTACAGTGTTCAGTGACATCTGTAATGTATGAAAGGTCAGAATCAATAAAAAGTTCATATTGCAGTCACACCTCAGCCTGCACAAACATATACACACACTACACATACTACACACATGCAAATCTGCAGAGATACACACATACACACACAACAAGCTCTACTTTGCCTCTGAGGATCTAATCAGTGTGTGTGTGTGTGTGTGTGTGTGTGTGTGTGTATGTGTGTGTGTGTGTGTGTGTGTGTGCATTCTCCTGGAGAATTGGAGCTGAAAGAACTCAGCTTTAGCCGAAGGCTTCTAATGCAGTGAGTCAACCTTGCCAGGTAATTACCAAACACACACATATACATACACACATATACATATACTCATACACATACATACATACACGCATACACAGAGTCAAACATTGGGAGAATAATCTACACACTAACTTATACACCAAATTGCATTATTCCATTCCATAAGTCCAGCAGCATATTTCAGCACTGCAGTTTGTGGAGCTGTTGGTCCCATCACTGTCCACAAGCTTATCTGTTTCTACACAGTTTGTATTGGTCATCCTTCAGTCCTTTATCAGTGCTCAAAGGACACTACCCACAGTACGCTGTTGGCTGGATATTTCTGGATGGTGACACTGAAGGGTTTAAACACTCCAGCAGCACTGTTGTGTCTGATCCACTTGTACTAGTGCAACACACCACCACCATGTCAGTGTCACTATAGCGACACATAGTGCTAAGAATGACCCACCACCCACATAATACCTGCTCTGTGGTGGTCTTATGGGGTCTTGATCATTGAAGATCAGGGTAAAAGCAGGCTAACAGAGCCTGTAGAGAAGCAGATGGACAACAGTCTGTTATTATAAAACATCAAAGAGCTCCTGTATGGTCAGTGGAGATGATAAGCAGGGAGTGTAGAGAATTTTGCAATATAAAAAATACAGAAATTTTCATCAGACATCAGTAATCCAACAGAGATTTTAAAAATGCATTATGTGTATCCAAGAATTAAGTAAATGTAATGGATTTGAATAGATAAAATTTGCCTCTGGTCCTGTGTCCTGCAATGTGACTACTGTGTATGCGCACATTGCGATGGTAATGCTGAAAAGAAAATTGCGCAGCCGTACTCCATATATTATGTCTCAGGTACAAAATTATTATTGTATTTTTCCATTTAAGAGCTACAAATTGGGAAACATATGCGCCTTTCCACTTATGTATGTAAAGTACCTTTTAAGGTACAATAGGAAAGGGCTCACCAACCCTGCATCTGGAATCCTACCTGCAGACTTTAGATACAATCCTAATCCTGATCCAACTAATTGCAGCCTTCAGAAGTCCTTGATTGGCTAAATGGGGTATATTGGGCTGGTGTTGAAACCTGCAGGAAGCTCTCCAGGAGCACAGCTGGTGACCCCTGCACTAGGACATACTCTTACTCTTATGTAAATTCAATGTCTTCATACAATACAACAATTCTCCTCAAATATCCCAGTTTAGATAGCTGGGGTCATAGAGGGTCAAATATTCTATAGCACCCCTGGAGCAGAGAGGATTAAGGGCCTTCCTCAAGGGCCCAACAGTGGCAGCTTAGCACACACATGTATTGAACCCACAATCTTGTGATCAATAACCCTGTATTCTAACTACTGAGCCCCCACTACCTATGTGGAGTAGTAGTTACAGAGTACGGGGTTATTGATCACATGATTGCGGGTGCTGTCTGAAGCATATTTAATTTCGCTGCAATCAATCAAAAACCTTGTGTTTCTCTTTTCATATTTTTGGAGCTTTTCGTTTTTTTGACACACATTTGTGTGAAATTGACAGTAGTTCTATATATTGTGTCAAAATGTTATGATGGACCAACATAAATGCTTCAAAATGTAAAATGTTTGCATGATACTGACAGTTTATACCATGAATTTGTACTTTAGTGATATTGTACAATACAGTTTTCTGTACAGAATAAAAAGTTTGCTACAAATGCTATAAACATCCAGTATGAACTCAATATTCTTCTCATTTTACAAAATGAATTTGTTATTATACTGTTATTCAGCAGTCCTAAATAGGGATGTCTCCATAAAGTCACTTTGATGCCGATCTGATCCAAGTCTCTCAATGCTGAGTATCAGCTAATACTGATTCTGATTCGATCTTTGTGCTTGTATTAATAATTCAGCCCCACAGTTTAGATAAGATGTGCTGAAAGGTTATTGTTATTAAAGGCCCTGTTGCCTTTGTGTCTGCCAATAACAGTGACTTCTGGGGGTTAAACAATAAACAAACACAAAATCAAAACTGCAAAAGACAAAGGGCATTTTTCAGCAGCCCACTCAGAGCAGCTCCTCTCCCCCGGCACAAACGCAGCTGTCATCTGACAAAGAGACGAGCAGCCTCCCAGCTCCATACACAAAGCTCAACATCTCCCTGTCACGACCCATCCAGCAACTCCAAATGACGGACAGACGTCAGCAACACCTGGAACGCGCTCATTTCCGTTCATACTGGATGCTAAGAGACAAGTTCGACTGGGGATGAATAGCTGATGTTTCAGTCTGTGACATCCAAAACCGGCTTAATCACATTCACCCCAGATCCTGCCTCGTTTATATGAGAGCCTTCATCATCTCTGCCTCCATGGGCACATGATTCAGAGTATGGGTGGGAAATATCACAAAAAAAAAAAATTATAAGCTCACCGGATCTTATTGTTAGTCACCTGTGACTGAAATGTACCTGTTTTTAGTCCATCAAGTCATAACCCACCTAAGCTACAGTAGAGCTGCCCACACAATTGGAACAAAACCTTGGGGTGCAGCCCTCTGAAATAAAGGACTGTAATCTTGGAATGCTGGGATAGGACAGTTATGTTCCTCTGTAAGAGGCAAAACCTGGTCATCCAGGAGCTCTATGTAGGCACTGTGGTTCAAATTTGCAGGCACCTCAACCACATGAACCATTTCCGCATAATTAAATTAACCCTAGGACATCACAGAGCCTCCAACTTGAACCACACCTTTTACACAATCTTCAATTAAGGCTTCTTGAGGTCTACAAGGAACAGGATACTTAGCATCATTCACTTACAGCCGGCCCACATAGTCCATGCTCAGTCCTCCTCAGCATCGTCGTCCTCATCAGCACAGGTGCGACACATCATGGATGAAGAACCTGGGTCCCACTGTTTGCCCACTGTTTGATCACTTCTGCTTTGTGAGCACAGGACCCAATTCCGCACTTCGCCTTTGTCAGTACAAACCACAGTAAAAATGAAAGGATCACATCCCTTTTCCAAAATATCTTATCGATCCAGAACTGTGAACTCACTTATTGAGGTAATCAGCACAGTCCGAGCTACCGAGGCTTCCAAGGTAATCTATACCAGTCTTTTCCTAATTGTTCCAGACCCAACAAGCTGCCATGTGTTTCATGTCCTGCAGTATGTTTACAGAGCTGCCAAATTCACTGGTGACATTTTTACTGTAAATTATCAGCCAAAGATGCAACATTTTTTGTGATAAACATTTAGCTTGTGAACAGATTCAAATTTAAAACCGTATTTAATACAAGAATTTAAATCTGATTCCAAAATCACCTACGTCCTTCACACTAGGGCCTTTGGCACATCCAATAGTAATCACTGCACGCAGTCTATAAATCCCATCACACACCCCACAGGTATTGCTAGTTTGATCATCCTCACCAATGCCTTTTGCATTGGAGTTACTACCCCCTTAAACATGCAAGGTGACAATTTTTTTTTGTCCGGGAAACTTATCTTATTAAATACATTTTCACGACACACACCAGGCTGCTGCACTGAAATATCAGCATTTCATTAATTTAGTTAATTAATTCTTATTTTAATACTTTAATCAATGTGGACTCCAGTCCCATCTCTGGAATAACTGAATTTTGGGAGGTGGAACATGCCTCCCCTCCACAGATAAACTCAGAAAAATATAACTACAATAATAATATAATATCATCACATTACCCACCTCTAACCCAATTTCCATTTTTATTGATGTAGAATTATAATTAAATAACTGAAAACATCAGAGATTTACAGTGTGTGAGCAGGGTTTGTTTTTTTTTTTCAGCTGAGAATTGAGCACAGTGAGCCACAAAACAAAAACCTCTCCCTGAAGAGAACAAACTCGTTAAGATTAGCAAGCTCAGCTCATGAAGCGTGGGCCCTAATGACCTTCCCGGGACTGAGATAAGACTCTAAATGAACATTAGATGAGAGAGGGACCACTGGGTCTAGAAGGGTTTTAGACTGGCAAAGAAGATGACACGATGAAGGCGGCGCAACACACACACACACACACACACATACACACACACACACACACACACACACACACACACACACACACACACACACACAACTGCCTCAGACTGTGAGACATAGGGCATAGAAATTAGCTAAAAAAAATCACCAGATTCTAAATTCACTTACACACACACACACACACACACACACACACACACACACACACACACACACACACACACACACCTGTGTCTAGCAGCACTCTCAGTCTGCTATGGGTATCACTATCTTGCACCTGTGCTGAATATAATAAGGCAAAAAACCACATGCCCTTCTATCCACAGATTACTGTCACATCTTCTTTAGGAACAGTAATATTTCCCTGATTTTACAGTTATTTAATGTTTTGTAGCATGAAGACCTTATTATATATTGCTTAATTTGTTCCAGGATTAAAAGCTACTATAGGTTCCAAATGAAAAATAAAAAAGCTGTGGACAGACGGTCCAAAACCAATCTACCAATTCACTTTGGCTCTGTGACAAAATCAATTTATTTCAATAAGGAAAGTCATTGAAATGAGGAAAAAATTTAAGAAATCTGATTTTGCTTCAAATAATTTACATTCTGCAGAGAGCCGCGACAACAAGGTGGATTTGCCTGCACACTCTTCAAACCAGCAATTAATAAATTGGCGGAAGCAGATCTTGGCTTAAATTACTAACATTTATATAATAGAGAGAATGGTGTCTCACTGCTGCCACTCAGAATGCTGATGCCACACTAATATGGGCTTCTCAGAACTATGACCTTTGGTACATTAGGGCTGGGTATATTCTGAAAATTCATCGATGCAACAGAGCACAATTTGGGCTGAGGCATTTATATTGATTTGCAATAAACTATTTTTTAATCTAATGGTGAACAATTATGTTGTAAAGGTTCAGTGCTCTTAAAGATACTTAAAATTGAGTCACTACAAACAAAAGGACAGGGTGGTCTTTTTTTCCTCAAAATGAATGTAGCTAATGTTCACTTTTTACTGATAAATACATATTCCCTCCATAAATCTCTCACATCAGAACTACCCTTAATTATTTTTCAGTATTGGATAATAATGCGGATTTTATGTCAGAAAGGAAAGATCATTTATGTGGATGCAAGATGCGTATAATAGAGTTTATGTGCATGTGTTTATCTGTGTATATATATTATTATTATTGGTAGTATGAAAAGAGTGTGTAACATTACTGGCGTAAACCCACCGATGAAACAACTCATTCTTTGTCACCATAGTAACAGGAAAGGTGACATGACAGCGCTCACTGAAACTATTGGAGCACAGCATCAAATTGAGAAGAGAGGCGGAAGTCACAGAGATAGATCATATGTGACTTTGGGTCTTCTACAAATAGCTATTGGGACATCTAGGATGAACCGCGAATGCAACACCTGGGCTTTTAGCTGCTCTGAGGCGGTTACTCACTATCAGGCTTAGATTTGAACAACTCATATCTGTCAAGAGTGCAAATGTCCCAAATGTAACATCTCGTATATTATAGATTATGCAATGAAAACGTATTTTTGGAACAGGTGTGTAATTGGCATGAATATGTATTTGACTATATAGTACTGCTAATTTACCTGTGGAAATGAAATGCAATTCATTCATTGAATTTTATTTCATTTGATTAATGAGGGAAATCTTGGAGCTCCTCTGCCAAAAAGTAAAAATACCATATTCCAGGAAAAACTTCAAATTGGCTCAGTGGTCTAAAAACTGATCCAGGATCTGTAGGAATCCAGACTTTAATTCCATTTATTGTAAAATTGCAAAGTTATGCAAAATCTCTTTGAGATTCTGCTCCTGAGCTCCCCTACAGTTGGGGAGTGGAATTCACTTTTATACCACTGCTGTAAATACAAATCATGCTGCGCTCCCCCTCATGGACAGGCTCTACATAGCCCGCAAAGCTAGAGAAACAGGGTGTAAAAAATCTGAGTTGAGGAGAGGTACAGTAATATTACAGGATTTTACACAAATGATTTAGGTTATGCAGTGTTATCCAGTTCTGGTGCAAGGTTTTGTGCAGCTGCACCAAAGTTATCTAATGCAGTAGCAGGATTCTGACCGAGAGTGGCAAAAGTGACAGAGATGCAGTTCTCATGCAGCATCAACATAATTCTGAAGTTCCGGATTTAAGGTAAAACTAGAATTTGACAATTTGTGGATGTTAACATTGTAAATCTTTTATTGTTTGCAAGAAGTCAAGATATCAAATCATCTGTTGTCATTATTCAATGTCAAACTGATGTTGGCACTGGACACTTTCTGGATATTCAATTTTGATCACCCAACATTGCCACCTTCAAATAACAATGTTTATTGATAATAAAAGTGACCAGCTGGACTAAACCAGCATGAAGAGTTAGACAATCAGTAATGAGTTGAACCAGGCGTGCAAAGATGAGGGCAGTATTACAGATCATTTGTTTTTTCAATTAGATGTTAATCAAATCACTGATGTTTAATAAACACTGTCGACTAATCATTACAGCCCCAGTCTGTGCATGTGTCTAGTCTCAGTGGGGCTCAGAAACTGTGGATGGCTTTGAAGGGGCAGTTAGAGAGACAAGCCCTGGCACGGGGGATGGGGGCGACAGGACCAGCATGGCAGGGAATGACCCTGGCTGACATGAGGGGCTTTCTTTAGATGAACAGGCGTTAACATTTAGAAATGTCAGGTGAGGAATGGGAGGACTTGTTGGTACAGAAAGAGAGAGAGAGAGAGAGAGAGAGAGAGAGAGAGAGAGAGAGAGTCAGAGAGATAAAGAGAGAGAGAGACAGAGACAGAGAATGAAGGATGGGAGGATTGTTCATGCAGCAGCAGCTCTTTCTCAGTCCACACTATATAGTCCACTATAGTGGGCAGTGGCTGCCAAGATTAGACCCTTTATTTCAGCAATGCAAAAAAAGCTGGTTGCAGATAGTAGCATGAATGTAGCTGCTGACCAAAGTGACCTTTACTCTGCAGTACAGGATTTTTTAATCTGCTCAATGCATCTTAAGAAGCATGACCTTGCCACACACCCGCAAGCATAAAAATGCAAGGTTGCATTTGTTTTAAATCTGTCAGGTTTTAGGTTTTTAATTAAGTGGAAATAATATAATTATTACATGTAAAAATTATTTCATTACTTTTTTATTGGCAAAAAGTGAAAAATTACATTGTTATTAATTGTTATTTTACATTTAATTACTAACATTTCATATTAGTAATAAAAACAATTCACTAGTAAAAATGAATTAGTAATTAAATCTTACCACATTCACATTGTATTTTCACATCATACATCATATATAAAGCCTGTTTTATATATATATATATATATATATATATATATGTGTGTGTGTGTGTGTGTGTGTGTGTGTGTGTGTGTGTGTGTGTGTGTGTGTGTGTGTGTGTATGAACTTATATATAAGTTCAGGTAATGTGGAGTGTTCTGCCCTAGCCACCAAGATCCAGGTGAGCTTTGCCTGGTTGGCATAATGGCTCTCACATCCTGGTCAGAACAGTCAGAGTAAAGCTGAGTTTATTCACTGCCACACTTCCATCTCTCTAATCATTCCACACACAGCACGCAGACACTGTGCTAAATCAATTGCCATGGCGACTAAAAGGCCTCCCGGTGTTCCGTGGCTTGTTCCTAAAAAACAGCATGATAATGAGCGGAGTTCATCTTACTGTATGAGTGAAATTCATATTGCATTAACCCGAACACGCTGCTTTTAAAGGCTTCGTTAACCAAAATTACGGCCATGCATGAGTTTGATGTTGGATTGCTGATGACGGTCTAAGCGAGCAATCATGCGGTATGGTTTGTGGACACACTGCTGTGCAAAAAACACAGTAAAACTAATCTAATAAGACTGGCATGGTGTGAAAACAGGAAAAGAGAAACGCCTTTAACTGGCGTGTCAATACAACAGTAAGTCACCACTGTTACATCCAGCCCAATAAAGGAGGGAGGAAAGAGAGTCCTTGAGTGCCCTTATGAAACCATGAGTTGAGTCACACCTATTCTCACCTTCAGATGAGTTGGTCTCTCCTGAGACCACCCCTGTGGGGCTGATGGTACAGCTCAAGCCTGCCCTGCAAGACCCAATCTTCTGAAACAAGAAAACGTCATATTTTACCTGCCTTCCCCACGCTGTACAGAACCCATTCCGTTTAATCCTCAGAGGGAAAACCATTGTGCAATTAGCCTCCAGCCTGCAAGGCTAATGAGTTAAAGCAACCATAGGTAGAATTTTTAAATAGACATTTCAAAGGGAAATTAATTATTACCTAATGGTCATTTGTGCGCAATGTGGCATGCTGTTTAAATGAAAGCTGAAGTGGCACAGCGCTGCTTAATGATGAGGTTCATCATGTGCTTCTCTACTGTTGTGCTGGGATGATCAGACTGAGAAGAGAACAGAGTACCAGGCATTTTCTGCTCACATTCAGCAGCTCACTGTGTTGCTGTGACATAATTAAACAGGGTGTGACTCACACTGGTTTCCCCTGTGGCACAACTCTTTTACCCCATCATCAGAACATCACAAGCTTGAGTCCTGATTAAGCTGGGGTCAACAAAGTGGGTGTGTATTGTTTTGCTGCATGCAACACCATGATATTTCACAATTTCACCAAAAACAATGTTTTTTTGTGGTCAGATTAAAATGGACAACGTATTACTTACATAGTCATACATGACCATGATAGTTATTTCCTTTACCTGTAGAACTCTAGGCCAATTTTGAGGAATATTTTCATAGTCAAACTTTAATTCACCAAAAATGTACACACACTAGATATTGTAACTGTCAGGAAATCCTAGGCTACAAAATTTGTCTTCATTTGAGAATTTAAATATTTGTATGAATTTGATTTGATGTTTTGATCAAAATTTGAACTGAATATGCAATACATTTATTTATGAGTCATTTTAATGATTAGTTTAATAATAATTCTTCAAAATACTTGACAGTAGACCACAAACGATAAAAAAGAACCTACATATCCTTTGCTATTTTTGTTTTTTATGTATGTATCAGTACTGACTCTTCTTGGGACTTTTATTCTGAAATTTGAGCCCCTCCAGTCAATATCCTCTATAACATATCTGGGACATTAATGTCAATAGCCCCGCCTCTTCTTGCTCTAGTTGAGCAAGTACAAGTGGAGAGAGCAGTAAACTTGCACTGGAAGTTCCTTTGGAATTTAAACTGGGATTTAATTCAGTTGAAAGTGTGCAAAGTTTAGCTGTCTCCTGAGGTGGATTACTCAATCATAGTTCATCAGAGTATGGTTTAGTCTTGTAGTTTGTTATGATACATGTATAAAGTCAGTAGGTTACTCAGATCCTAAGATAGGAAGCCTCAGAGTTTCAGCAAAGCATGAAAGTGGGTGCAAGATGAATTTTCAAAGTTGTGCAGATATTAACATTGTTCAAGAGGGAATGTAGACAACATAATCCTGCTGAGATATCCAATCATTATGGTGGTCCATGAAGTGCTGGTCACCAAGGAGAGAAATGTAGTGGACACCAGTCAATGATGTGTTTAGGCAGACCAGTGGACCCAACACCGGCCATAAGAATATACCATTATGAAACCACAAGTGCATTCTCGACAACTGGGATCTATGGCTTCACAGATCCACGGCTTTTGCGCCATTCAAGAATCCAGTCATCAGAACCCCATGATGCCAGTCCACTAGTGTCCAGTTAGCAACCTCACAAACCCAGGTGAGGCACTGTGTCTGGTGTTGTGGTCTTTACAGACTCTTTTGCGGGTCTTCTGGTCCCATGTGCCATGAAAGCATTAACCCACGGAAGCAGCACTAAGCTAAGGGATATGTTTGTGGAGCTACTGCACTGAATGTAGATGTGATTTCTGAAAGTGCCGCTTGTCTGTTAACACGGACAGTTCCAGTCAGATGCTGCTGGACACAGTCATTAAGAACATATGGTCATCCATTGCTCTGTCCTCTGTGAGTGGTAATGTCTCCTATGACATGTTACCAGTACACATGTATCATACACAACTTGTCACACCTATCTGGCAATCACTATCAGGCTTCTCTTGAACAATAATTCATATCGACTTTCCTTTTGCATGCTGGCCAATGTTCAGCCTAACTCACAAGATTACACCTCTCAACTTACACAGAGGTGGGCATTACCCCTCAAGTAATATTCAATTTATTTATGACTATTTATATATGACAGTCCTGACCTTTGACACGTCAGGGTACACCAGATTTCAGTCAAAAATGTATTTGTTTATGTATCAGTTTATTATATGTCAATATTAAGGGGCTCCAAGAGGCTCAATGGTCTCATGTCTGAGCATCATAGGTTCGAACCCTGGGATTCAGCAGCCATCAGAGAGTCAGAGAGAGCAAAATTAACCATAGGTTGAGGTCATATTGTTCATATTGAGTTGTAAAGGTTTTTAATAATGTTTTAATCTTGCATAAACCTTTTTTCTGCTCCCTCACACTGTTCCATCCCCTGCTCTCAGCTTCTCCTCTACCCCTACGACCCCACTCCCACTCTCACATACACACTATGGAGGGAGAATAATACATGGTGTTTATAAACAAGATATGAAGATCAAATTTCTATGCTTAAATACAGTAATTAAAAAAAGATTTCATGGGGTGTCCTAATTTTTTCACATTGTATTTTCACATTATATATTGTATCATATATCACCACTCAATTAAAATATAACAGGATATACATTTTATGTCCATATCAACCAGCCATATAGTATTAACTATTCAACATCATGATTTTTTTATTTGAATAGTTAAATTTCGTGTGGCAGCCTGGGTAAGTGTGTTTGCTGGTCAGCATGTGGTCTTTCACACTGCTGTATAAACTAGACTGGCTACGATGGACGCACTCACAACTCCCTTTATATTGATCCGAAGAGCAGAGAGCTGTTGAGTACAAGAACAGCCTTGCCGGGCCGTTTTAGCAGACAAATGAAAGAGTGTGAGTGAGTGCTCTCTGCCTTTTTGAGGTCACCCAGCGTTCAACACAGTGACACGAGCCACATGAAGTCTCAGGTGAACCAGAGACAGTTCACTCAGATGCTGCAACAAGTTCTAATCACATTATTGAAGGAGATTATAGAAGAGCCTTTTCTGAAGAGCACCCGAACAAAAAGCTTGAATCTCAATATGTATTTTCTTACTTCTTCTGCTTTCATATGGATTTGTATTTGTGAAGCAGTGAACTGGACAACTGAACCTCACGTTCTCAGCTCGTCCATGCCTTGGAAGACATTACTGCTTCTGCACACATCCTGTGAACATCATGAATCATCCACACACAGAAACCTGACAACAAACACATACTGTATGAGCCACTCATTGCATATGATTGCACTAATTCAAAGGAACAACTCATAAGAAGAAGAAATGAAAATAAGCACCCTGGAACAGCAACAGCGACCTTCAGACACTCTCACACCTGGTCCTACCCCTTCTCAAGCACTGGACTAAGCTGAACTCTCACTCTAAGAACAGTGTAAAAGTTGGCAGCCCTTCACGTACCTGAACTGGCCATGCGAAACTGACACACCCAGCAGCTCCCACTGGCCCACACTCCATCTCAGAACCTCAACAACCTTTCTTTCCATCTATACCCCTGCCTATTGACACAATCTCTCAACCACTCTGTCTCTTCTTCAGGAATGAAAGTGTGGTGATGTGGCAGGGTAACAAAAGTCTGTGTCTGTATAAAATTTCTGAACTTCAAAACAGAGGTTCGGACCATTGGTCCTTCAAAGTCCTTAAACCCATGTTTATTTCTCAATTCTTAATCATAGTTTGGAAACCACTGTGAATTATTTACTAATAATTTGGTTTAGTATGCCTTGTGGTAATCTTGTATCTGCTATTTTATTGGAGTCACAATAATTTGCAAGGATAGTACTTTACAATCAAATAACAAGCCTTTCATTCCACATGAACCTTCTTTATGAAGGACAGAGCTGGAGTCCAACAGAACTGAAACGGTTGGTCTGTTTGTATGGTAATGATCTTTGACATTGGTTTCACTTCAACTGTGAGAGGACTTCCTGTTCAATCCACCTGACCAATCACAAGATATTTCTTTAACCAATTATTAAGCTGCATTCACATTATTCTGGCCCTGTAGGTTTGAAGGTCAGGAGAACATGCGGTCAAACTCCAATACATTTTAACTTGTGCTGCAGCTGTGTGTCAGTTAGCTCTGAGCAGAAACGAGTATATCTCATCATTATATGAAGAAGGAAAAGATAAGTAACACACAAAAATCCACAAAATATACACCGGCAGAGAACAGCATTGCTTTTCCCGCTGAATGCAGAGCAGATTGTTTTCTTGGCCAGTGTTTCCTGAGAGGCTGCTGATAAGCAGACAGTGGCAGTGAGGTCTGTTAGAACTCTGTCTCGAGCTCAATCCAAACAAAGAGCCAATGGACCGACGCTTCATCCCTCTGCTCTCTTCTCCTCCATTCTTTTCTCGTCCCCTTCTCCTGTCTCTCCCTGGCTCCCTTCTCCTTCTGACAGCAGTTTGCAGTCATTCGTTCTTGCACTCATTCCAACAATCACAGCCTTCTCAAACATACAATCTCCCTGAGGTCCACTACAGTGGAATTAGAACTACACAGATACAGACAGATGTGATTTATGCTTTTAATTATTCAGCAACAAATGCTGGCTTTCATAGCTCTCCGTGTTAGGGAGCTTTGTGGTACCATCACTGAGAGGCGCCAGTTCCTAAAGGCCTCACGGGATTAAGAGGAGACGCAATTATGAAGACAAGGACACAGCACCATAAAACTACAGCAGAAGATGACGAGTACTTAACGGAAATGACTGGGGCAATAACAGAAATTGCTATTAGTGTTAAATGTTTAAATGCTTGATTACTGTCAGAAAGCTCTTAAAGGGGCCTTCCAGCCTTAATCAAGCATTTAATATGGGATGTACAAAGTAGCACAGCCTTGTATACATAAAGCCTGGAGTTCACTACATGACTCACCAAGTCATGAAACAAACATGCCCCAAAATATGCATTTCAAGTCATGGGTAGAAACAGCACATATTGGAAGCTACCCTTCGTATGAGGCAGATGTTGGCTCCTTGAACGAATTTTGGTTCCACTATAAACTGTGCTGCTGTGTCACACACACATACTAGTACCAGAATTAAGCTGTTGCATCATTTAAGGTGTAACAGACAATTCAACATAAACACATGACTGTTTTTCTTTAGCTATGTCCTATGTCCTTTTGTGCTTAATTTTCTTTGGCTGTTGACAGGACCTGTTCTGACTGAGATGCTGACCAGTTCACACTACTTAAAACTAATGTTCTGAACGTTTGGTCTGGTCTAAAAATCGAGTCTGTGCCACTCACACACTACCCTGTTGATTACAACTGAGAAACAAATCTGCAGACTAGAGCCAGACTGATAATTAGGGCTAAAATCAGGGTTCAATCATGTAGGGTAAACTCAGCTTAATCCAGATTTATAAGTTTGTATATATTTTGCATTTCATTGGCTCTGTACTGGTACTTTGCACAATGACAATAAAGTTGAATCTAATCTAATCTACTTTTTATTTTTTTATTCATCAATGTTCTCTCACTTCAATAGCCAGTACATATGGTACTCAAACAATCCTAACTTCTAATGCTGTGATCCATTTACCTCTCAGGTCAGATACTAGAGCTGGGAATGATGTCATACCCAAGTTCACTATGTTCTAGTTAACATGCAAAAAACCAAGGAAACTCGTGTCTCCCAGAAAATGCTGGACTCCAACACCCTGATGTCCACATCAAGATATCAGATAAGCACTGATAACTAGACCCGTGGATAACAATACATTATTTTACACAAACAAACACCATGGAAGCACATCCACAGATAAACAGTAGTGAACAATAGTTTGTGTCGAACTCATTGACTCGGAAACAACCCTGCTAAAAAAACAGCCTGCCCAACTAAAGCTGTTCAAGCTGGTTAAGATAGTTGACCAGTTTTGTCTGTGACCGGCATAGGGTGTGTTTTTGTTTGAGCTGATAAGCTGGACAACCAGCAAGACCATCATCGCCAGCAAGACCAACCATGAAGAGCAGCAAAAGCAAGTTGGTCAACCAGCATGACTAAAAATCATACATTGTGCTGGTCAAGATTTTGTTCAACCACCTTGACTATCAAAGACCAGCATAGAGCATCTGAAACCAGTGCTTCTTCAGGTGCATCACTCAAAGCACCTTTATTTTACGAGTTAAGTACAGTATAAAGGGATGCTGGGGTTTTCAGTTTCTGTAAACACAGAGTTAAATGTTCCCTTAAGACCGTAACAATGTATTCATTAGCGAAGCACATCTACGATTGCTGCACAGTAACCTTAACCTTTCTGATGTGTGGATTTTCCTACAGGCTACATGTCCCCCCACCAACTCGCCCTCCCGCCAGCTGGACTTCAAGTGGCCTGTTTTACAGAAATGGACACGAATAAGGGGGTTCGGCCATGTTGCACATGCTGTGCAGCTGAAAGGTGACCCCCTCCCTCAGGGGGAGATACACACAGCATGACCATGCTAAGGAGCTGACGCAAATGTCACCATTACCACCACAAATGACTCCTCGCACACACACACACACACACACACACACACACACACACACACACACACACACACACACACAGAGTCTCGAAAACAAAACTGAAGATGGTAGACATTACAACAGCTGTACTGATGATACACGCAGTGTATTCTGAGATGACAGTAAACACAGTAAACATTACTGTTCTTCACAAACCAACATCATCATGAGAATTCAACATTCAAACAAAACACAGCTACAAATTCCAAAACCTAGAAGCATTGACACACACACACACAAGCATCAGCCAATAGAAATAAAACAATGAATAAGCAGATGTCCCAAAACTTTTGTCCATATAGTGTAGGTCAGCTTCTATTCTTGCTGTAATTTGTAGGTAAAGAGTACACTGTGCACAACTGGCTGCTGCTCCTCAAATATTTTACTTTTCAACTATTTAGTAATGTTTAATAATGCCTTAAGTAATTAATAAATACTTGAAATGGTAATAAGCCATATTATGTTTATTTCTGTGGTAAATACTGTTAATTACTGCACTCTTATTATAGTGTTACCATGACATTTCAATCCAAATTGAGTTATTTACATATTTGTATTCTGTGACCTCTTAACAATATGTGAGGTGTTTTATTTTAGTGGTATGCATTTTAGACTCTTACTCTAGAAAACAGAAAGCTTCTCTCACCATATGTCACTATAAAGACTTGAAGGCTCAACATCTCAGAACTGCTCAGACTGCAGATAGGACCATACAGCTCCAAGGGGACAATATTTCAAGGCATGTCGCAATGTGAAGAGATACAGCTAATTGCATGTTGTCCTTGCCGTGCATCCCTAGTTTGAATCAGTCTATTAAGTAATAAATTGCTGTCTCTACATCAATTAGGTTTCGTTTTTTGCTTTTGTAACATTTGGCATCGGCAGAACATGTAGCCGTGGGTGGCAGGCAGAAGCAAATATTTCACAGTTATCAGATAATCTCATGCTTAAAGTGATTAAATCTGAGGGAGCAGGGCACCCTGAGGCAGAAAGGCCGGGTCTCTTAAAAGCCCTGTTAAGTGCGTCACTCATAAAGCAATGTCAATTGCAGGGTCACAGACACTTTCTACCAGTCACTGCAGGTCCAGTAGTGGTTCTGTGCTGGTGGAGGATTACAGGGCTTCACCGCAGAGTAATGCAGTGCACAGAAAGATGTGGCTATAGAAGAGACCAGTGCAAACCTGTGCAACATATAGGGGTACAAGACTGGAGCTGACCAGGATCAGAATGGATGCAATTTTATCATTATCTGTGCAGCTGTTATATAACACAAACAATGCAAACAAATTGAAGTTGTGCATATTGTGGTTTAATGCTTTTGCTACAGCTTGCTGAACTGAATGACTGAAAATAATAACTGGCATAAAAATAATGTCAAGACTCTATTATTTCTGCCCAGAAGGTTTTTAAATCGATGTTCATTTAACTAGAAAGTGTGAGCTCTGCATAATAAGCACATGGACACAAATGGAAATGAAAATGATGGACTATAGTAAGAGTACTGAGACACCGCTGCTTCTGTCTGAGTAAGGGGCGTGTAGGTAAATCACCATGGTCTCTTGTGACTTTAAGTAAATTTTTGCCTTAAAAAAAGGGTTGTCATGAACACTTTCTCCCAGTCACTGCAGGTCCATCAGTGCATCTGGGCTGGTGAAGGACTACAAGGCACCACTGCAACAAACAAACAAGATAAAATGCCCATGTGGGGCCTGTCTGGGTAACCCAACTGGGAACCAGAACATTTGTCCATGGGTTCCATATATTACACACGTGAGCATCATTACAATTTAGGCACTTTTACTGTCTTACAACTGGAGGTGAAAAGCTTTTAAAAGTGCATCTGTGGAGCTGAAACATCTGATGTTCTGTGTTGAAGAAATGAGAACATTTTTCAGTAAGAAAATGATCAAATATTTATAAACTCCCCCTACAGGTGAGGAATGTCATTCACCACTTTGCTCCATCTTGCTTTGTACACATGCATTTTACAACCTCAGAGATGCAGAAAGTGAAAGAAGCATGGCGGCTGATGTGGAAGAATAATATTACAGGATTTTACACAAATATGAATCATATTACACAGCGTAACAAAGTTACATCATTATATGGCTCCAAAGTGCAGGGGCAGCGTTCTGTTCTGGCCCGGAGTAATAATGATAGAGACACTATTCTGCCTATAATAATTCAGTGGAGCATCAGAATAAGCCTGAAGGTGTTATTTGAAGATACAAAATGCAACATGATGTTGTTTTAACAAATGCCAAAAAATAAGGTATTTTTTGTAGAACCAGAGTTCTTCTAAACACTGGGCGTCTGTGTGAGTAAGATAAGGACAAACCGTAAAACCAGTAAATACTTACTATAGCTATTCATTGCTGACCCTGGCTGTGTTTCACAATAGGCCTAGTGACTAAACACTGCAATATGAGAGAAACTAATACAATATACTTAATACTTTTAACAATACACTACAGAACCTCCACAGAGGGCTGGTTTGTGTGTGAGAGAAGCAGACACCCGAAGGAGACATGTAAATACACCAGGCAGGTATTGTGTTAGGAAATAAAATCACCTGTTCAGAGTCCCCGTCGTTATCAGATCTCACAAGCTTTTCTATGAAAGCCAGGGAGAGGTAAAATAATCTGTGTGCTTTTCTCTCTGTGTGAGTGTGTGTGTGTATGTGTGTGTGTGTGTGTGTGTGTGTGTGTGTGTGTGTGTGTGTGTGTGTGTGTGTGTGTGCGTGTGTGTGTGTGAGTGAGAATGAGAGAGAGAGACCTATATGTGGCCTGCAGTCACCTGCCAGATTAAGTGCTTGTCAGCATCACTTTTGTCAAACCCTGAAAGCAACCTGCTGCTGACGGGAAAAACTGCTTAAAGATCCTCTCCAAAAAGAAAACAACTAAGCTACTGTCACTGTCACACCAAACCCCTCTATCTCTGAAACACTCACTTTCCAGCAGAGGAAAAAAAACTGTCATTTTTCATTGTTTATCCCTGCTCTTCACAAATATCCCAAATGTGCTCAGAGCTGATATTTTTGCTGCCAGAGCAGGAAACAGGCAAAGTCAAGGCAGGGTCAAAGTAAAGGTAAACAAACATAAAGCAAAGTTACTTTAAAACCTGCATAAAATGTAAATATATGCTAAAATAATCAGTTTACCTTCATTTTGCAGGATATTTTTTAGAGTGACATACTTTAATTTGCCAACAAATTTGAAGCACTCACACATGCCAGATATTGATATTATTCAGGAGATTATAGCTTACTGACATTTGTCTTCATTTGAGATTTGAGAAAAATTAACAAAATTTGTGTTTTTGAGCTAAAAATACAATATTTTTGATCAATTCTTTGTAATGATATAAATCATCATCATATCATATCATATATTATCCCATCTCAAGACCATCATTTTGAAATTTGAACACTGTAAGCAGAAAAAGAGCAAACAGCCCCTCCCTTCTCATTTTCCTGTATAACCCAATATCTGAGTCAGTGACATCCTTACACACAATGAGAAAGATAGGGTAAGTTTTGTAGTTGGTTATATTATGTGTATCATGTTTGTATGTTACTCTGATCCTGAAATATAAAGCCCAAAATGTTTGGATCTCAGGTTCTAAGAGTTAATTGAAATGCCACAACATTTACACCCACATTGTAGCCCTGTTCTAACTGGTGCACTGGTGAATGTGGAAAAAGAGTGTCACATTTCTCCTTTTGCCAATTAAATGACACTGCTTTTGTGAGGGTGTGTAAGTGTGTGTTGTGCAAAAGCAATGAAATATGCATATAAGCTACTCTGTGCCAAGTGTTTTTCCTTGCCAGTTTCCTCCAGAAGGAGGCGCTGCTGTGTTGTGAGGTGGCAGCTGTGTTGTTGTGAGGCAAGGCCACCTTTATTAGCTCCAGCTGAGAATTGTTACTGTGCATCTCAAAGCTCTGAGATTAATGTGAAAGTGAGGAGTAAAACGGGTGTTTTGACACATTTTCTTGCCTCGTAATCCCCCAGTAAGAGCTGCAAAACCGTGCAGATACCATATAACAGACTAAATCATGTCTCGTTAGTTCTGTTTCTCTCACAAAAATCAAAAAATATATGCAGTTTCACCCTTAAACTTAGACATTCAAGGTTTCTGAGGGTGTTTATATTTTTAAGGACAAAACTCGCAGAGTTATTTAAGTGTTTTAGCAAAATTTCTGTGTTTTTCCACCAGAAGGAGCAGGAGATATCCAGGCTTTATATGAATTGATATCTGGTCAATCAAATGAATATCAATTTGAAATGAATACGTGTTGTTTTTAAAATCCACCCCTGATTATAATAACCTGTAACATCATGTAATGTTTTGGCCATTGCTTATACCCCTGACGAATGGGAAACTATCACGATTAGGACAGAAGAGCGTAGTGTGATGGCGCCTGATTTAATGAAATTTTACTTTGCGGAATGTTATTTCTGTTCTTTACACACGAGGTTGGTGCATTAACGTGAGGTTCTGGCACTGGTGTACTGATCTAGGACCACAATACACCAGCGCCAATATCCCACGTTATAGTACTCCCTCTAGTGTGTTATTGCTTAATTGCCTCTAGCTGTGACTGAATGGGCTTGTTTGATTCATTGCCATGGACTGGAGTCTGACCCAGGGTGTATTGCTGCCTTGCTCCAGGTAGCATCTGGACCCACTGCAACCCTGACCCTGACAAATGGATAATAGGATGACGATGATAATGATAATGACGATGAATGATTTTGTTCTTGCCCGCCTGTTTACAGACCCTTGACCGCTGTGATGACTACGATAATGCTGGGCTGTCCTTAATAAAGATGCTCAGTGACCCCTTAAAAACGATTCTGTTTATTGATCATTTCCAATAAAGCTTCCATTCCATCAATTTTTCTTCTTATTTATATATTTATGGTTTAGTGAGTGTAAGTCTTGGCAGCTGAGCCCGTGTGTCGATTCATTTAGGAAGTAAAGGATTCAGAGGCAACTTGACATATCAGGTGGCAAGAACAAAGCATTCGGGGAGGAAAGGAAGAGTAAGAGCGAGAGGAAAGAAAACTCCATATTAAAGAAAAGAGGCAGATGAGAACGAGAGAGTGAGAGAGAGAAGAGGCAACCTGGGTCAGATTAATAATGCAGTAAAGATGAGGATCACACTAATTGGTAAAAGTCTGTTTCCTTCAGTGCAGGGACCATGTTCTTGTAAATGCTTTTGAAGCGTGATGCGCTGCTTGTTTCTGAGGCCGCAGGCTGACACGGCCTCCAGCACGCACCAGCTCAGCTCATACACACTCATACACACTCAGATACACGCCAACTTCTCTTACCACTGACGCTATATAATTAGGAGCAACACATACAGGAGCATGTAGTGCATGTGATCACATTATGACTAACTTGAGGACATAGAAGACCTCGACTTTTGCAGGATGCATGTGCAGCGTGTGAAATGAACACCAGACACACGCCTAATTCGGTAAGTTGTGGGGAGTGGCAAGCGCAGTAATTTGCTACATGTGGTGTTTAGGTTTGGAATTCGTTTTGCACTGTTTACCTTAATAATACCCTCCCAAAAGACAGTGCTAGCAAGCTGGGAAGTGAGGGTCAGAATGCTCTTCCTCCGAGATATGTGAAGCACGAGTGCATGCAATGTCACTGGACAGTTTGGAGAAGAAGTGCTTAGAGGAGAACACTAACTAAGCTAACACACACACACACACACACACACACACACACACACACACACACACACACACACACACACACAAACACACACGTGTGTGGTCACCACAGCAACGTAGGAAGCAGAGAAGCCTCTGACTGGCTAAGCCTCGTTTTATGTACTTTGCTCCAGTCCACCTTTACAGTGAAAGACTAATACTGAGGAGACCAAAGCATCTGTCATGAGCTGGCTTCTGAACAAGGGTCCACTTGTTGATGGGACCAAAAAAGAGAGGGAAACAGTTTGGGAAGTGCAACAGCCTTCACACTCGATAGTGCACTTGTGTGTGTGATGAAAAAGAAAGTCACATTGTATTTTTTTTTTCACACCCTCACACACACACACACACACACACACACACACACACACACACACACACGCAGTCTGCAATTTACCAACTTCAAAACTCAAGCGTCTGGGGTAAAGAGACGTTGGCATGGGTTCAAATGGCACTCGAGCCTGCATCACTCTGGCAGAAGCAAAGCGAAACACGGCCCCTGCCACTTTGAAGCCCACCAATGCTTTGCTGCAGCCCCCGAACACATGAAAGCAGCCAGGCCCTCATGCTCATCTTTGAAGTCAGGCCGGCCTTAGCAGTAATAAAGCGGTGCTGTTTGCTGCGGCCCAAACTCTGAATATTCTGAGTGGCAGGGGCCTTCCACACACACACACACACACACACACACACACACACACACACACACACACACAATGCAAACCGCATGTGGGCTGAATGCATCTGACTCAAAGCCCAAAGCCTCTGAGTGCCAATGTCAACAGGACAACTAGACAGATGTGCTAAAGACAATGGAGAGTGGCAGAATGAATAGCCACCCCCATTCACTCCCAGCTCTGTCTGTCTGTCCTCAGGGTTCTTCACGTACCACACTTATCATGGATCACCCTAAGCAAACAACCTTTCGACTGCCTATTTTCTGTGTCGACATTGGCATGGCTTGATAACTTGCACCAATTAAAGTGGTTTATGAATGTTTTACAGCGTTACAAATCAAACATGGACATCATACAGCTCTGCCGTCCCCACCCCACCCTGCCAAATAGTCACATTATGAGGGTCAGTTCCAGCGTTTCAGTGCTTATCAACTGCTGCTGCTCACGTCAGGCATGTGTAGCTAAGGAAAAGGGGGGGAGGGGAGGGGGTAACCATGGTAACAGGCGGTAGCTAAGCAGTAGAGCGTCTACTGAGCACCTTATCTATGGAATGATGTGAGGATGGACTGACGTGACCCTGCACCTTCACCTGTATTGGCAGTAATGAAGCTCAGATAGAAGTGCAGTCGGCATGATGACTTCAGGGGTGCAGGATTGGGCCAGAGGGCCATTGCTGATCAAAGACTGAATGAACTTAATCAGGCAAGAAAAAAGCATTACTACCACCAGTCTTCAGAAAGATCAACACGGAGAACATAAGCTTCAATGGCATCCTCAGATCTGTACCCTTCAACGAGCTTCCCAATCAATACAACGTAAACAACTGATAACATTCTACATTGATCCTCCAAGTACTGGTCAACTAGTATACAAGCATTACTAAAATACACATTAAATGCATCCAAAACTGTTAAGCATGTTAGGAAGCTGTGCCCCTGTAGTGCAATATTTATATTATTTAAGCCTGTTTCTGCTGTTTATTTGGAGTCAATATCATTGAATTCCATTTTTTCTTTCTTTGTTTTGATAAAAATGTTTAAAATAGTATGTAATTATATATGTAACATTTTAAACTACCAAAATGGACCTTTATCTCTGATCCATAGTCCCCTATAGTCCCTATACATTAATTTGTACAGTAACATTAAAACCACAAAATCCAACAGATTTACATACTAGCGCCTTTATGAACCAAAACAAAGCAAACATTTTGGTTCATAATCAATTCAAAAGTTCAATTAAAGTGACATATTTCATATTTATTGTTCTAATGATGATACTGTAGTTTATTCAGATTTGTAATTAGGCCTGTCAAAATAATTATGTTAACAATTTATCAAACAATATATGGACATGAAAATAATAATAATAATAATTGATTAATAAGTACTAGTGAGGAGAGCCCATTAACACGAATCAGACAATATACAGACTTGTATAAAATCAGTGATTTTATTTTATCTACATTTTATTTATTTACCATAAACAATATATATATTCCAATTCAAATGTTTCTATATTCCTAATATTAATATTATTACTATTATTTTATCAGTATATCAGTGGCATAACATGATTTATAATTACAATAATATAATTTTTACCTCAATTATTTCTGCAAACATATATTATCCAATAAAGGGCATTGAGAAAGGCCTCCGTAAAATATTCCAATCATTTGAGATCCTGGATTTCTGTTTTTCATGAGTTTTCTTGTAATGAATACAAAATATGACTTTAATTCAATCAATAAAGACTATGAATAAACATTTTCTATATGTACGCACACATTTCTCTATGTATTAAGCCTCTAGCAGTTTAGTCTAGCACTCCCTAGATAATGTATATTGATTTTGTATCAGAAAATCAACAAAAAATATACTTTGACCAGGGAGGCCTAAACATTTGCACATGGTAATATATATCAGTCAAAAAAACACATAATGAAAAAGACAAATAAACAGTGGACAGAAGAAAAATAAAAAATAAGCCCTTTAAAAAAATACATTGCAAAATGTTTACATTTGACAACAGACAAAAATGTCATCTGTCTGCAAAGTCCTGTTTAACCTCATGACTCCAGGCTCATTATGTGGGATTTTTTGTAGTTTGACATACATTTATTCACCATTTTCATTATTTAATTAGTTAATAATTTATAGGAGACAGTCACACATCAGACGTTATTTTCAAGAGATCTTTAGATCTTCAAATCTTCAAATCTTCCTTGTTAATGTAAACATTAACGGAAATGTGTTCTGATCAAAAATGTACTTCACACCTAAAATTTGTATTTTTCGCTTTTAAGGACAATAAACCAGTTTACAGCTCCGCCCCCTCTCACCAATCAGTCAGAGTGTGCACGCAGGTTGAGCATGTACACATGGACAGAGCAGTAAACATGCACTGGAAGTCTCTTTTGCATTGAAACTCTGATTTAATTCTGTTTACTCAATTCATTTATTCAATTTTCAAATGAATTAGCTGTTTTCTGAGCTGGATGACATGGACAGGTTGAGTGATAATGTGTATCATGTCTGTAGGTTACTCTGATCCTGAGATATGAAGCCCAGAAAATGACGTGTAACTGTCCACAAATAGCAGATCCCAGGTTCTGTATGGAATCAGTGAGATTCCATATAACCTTTTTCTTGTCTTTTATTTGTATTTGTGTGGGTCCCAAATTCAACATCTGTTCGTTTCCTTCAGTGTTTCAGGGACATGTTCATATCTGCCAAAAGGTCGTGAATGTCAGAGAAATGTGTTTAATAGATCCTGAAAATATAATCACATTCAGTATTATTCTAACCACTGTGCTGCTGAGAACCCTGAATAGTCTCCAACCCCAAGCAGAGCCGACATTAATAGAAATAAATATTCTCTTAGTGTCAACAGTTTCAGACTAGAGCACCCTCTGTGTGTTTGTGCGTCTGCTCTTGGTGTTCCTGAGCTGGCTGCACTATCGATCTGTACCCGAGGGCACGGGGTAAAGACTTATTCTCTCATTAATGGCTCCACCTGTCTGGTCGTCACAGAGGAAAGGTGCGCTGGCGCCCAGAGCAGCAGGGCCACACAGGCCTTTTCATTAAGCGTTGGAATATTGAGTTACACCAAAGCTAGGGCTGACAGAGGACGGCGGAGGAGACAAGCGAGTCGGGAGCAGCGTGAATAAGTGCACTAGACGTCAGGACAAAGCCACAATAAAAAGATACGCAATAAAAAATGAAGACTCCAGTGTTCTTCGACATAATCTGTTGTTTGTGAATAATATCTGTATTGCTCCATTGATGAACATTTGATCCATCACATTGTAGCACATCCATTCTTCCATAAACAAGAATTATGGGATTGTTTTACTCTTTGTATATTATCAGTCACATATGGTGCTCTTTTCTTTCATTCAAATGAACAATTCACCAACCACACATCTTGGAAAAGAGCCCGACGGGAAATTTCCCACTAAAAAGGGAAAATAGATGTACTGACCTTTTCTGCAGTGCTTTCAAACATGTCTGGTCTCACAGGCAATACTTGATGCATGTTCACCCACTCAACTGATTACTGAACATATGGATGTTCACAACTTCTACAGCAGTAGTCTGCAGGATATGTTTACAACCAGCAAATTTCAACCTTGTCTGGCTTTGCATCATTAATTAATGATGTCTTTGATACTGATTGTCTTTTTCCGACACACCGAATGCACACATTCAAAGAGCCTACACTGGTAATTTATCCCTTTGGGTAATTTATCACTTTTTTTTTTACAAAATGTTTGCGCTCCATCAATTATTTTGATTAATATTAATTAAATTAATTTAATTTAAAAGCATTAAGCGAGTAGGTCCTATAATTGTTATGTTACTGAATAAAGCTTAATAAATGACCACACTCTACAGGAATTATGAGCACACACCAATCAACCAATGTATGCACACTGGCAGACCACTGTTCTATGTCACGGTGGGCATTCAATCAAACTGTAATGTACAATACCAAAGGATGCAGAGGTGAATGGGATGGGGATAGAGGAGGAGGGGAATTATCAGCAAGAACGTGACTGGGTTGGAAATCAGGTACATTCACTACACACTTCAAAGGTGACATTTTACTACCTACACCAGTGATCACAAAACCCCCCAAACAGAAACATACAGGATTCACAAATCCAACAAAACAAGAATCAGCTGATCCTGAATCACCATAAAAAACAGCCTGCAAAAAGGTTTTGTTTATTTTGCTCAGACCTAAAAAATACTGAGCTTTCTCTTTAATTCATGACGGTCAGATTAATCAGTGTGTTGGGTGCAAATATACGGTGTTAATCAGGATTCGCATTCTGCTCTTAAAACCTTATCCAATTAAAGAAATCAGATCAAAGTGTTTTACGAGACGTTTTGACAGTTCACGCAGTAACCTTAGCATGAGTGCATGTAAACACACTCATTGTGTGGGAAATAAAGGGGCAGGGCATGCAGGACGAGAGCGGGACCATATGGATTTGTTGTGCATGCGAGAATATCTGAGCTTGTGCTTGTGGACAAACTTGTATTTGTATTCACAGGCATAAACAAACAAACAAACACACACGCACACACACACACACACAGACACACACACGCTCAAGTCAGGCAGTTGACATTGCCTGAAGTGGAGCAGCCTGTGGTGCTGTGCCTGTGTCTGCTCTGAACAGTCGCAGCCTCTTTTCCTGTCCATCAAATGGTACTTTGGAAGATTTTGGTTTACCTGCTGGGGCAGCCATGGCCTGGTGGTTAGGGAACCAGTCTTGGAAGTGGGAGGTTGTTGGTTTGAATGCAAGAATTGAATTAGCAAAGTATGATTTAAGTGACCTTGAGCAAGGCACTTTGCTCCCCGGGTGCTGTGGATTGGACTATATCCACTGAGTGCAAGCACAATGAGTCTATGTGCACCTTTATTCTTTAATGCAGCAGTTCTGTACAGTAGTTCAGGGGGTACTGAAATAATTCAGTGTAATCATGTCCAAAAGTTTCCAACATCATTCCTAAAATCAGCGGCACTAGCAAGGGGTTTCCCACCTTTGCAGACTTGCCACCTCATTTGGTTAGACCCAAAGACCGCAGAAGCCTGGGACTGCCGTCTCAAATTATATCATCTCTGGTCACCCAGGCTGTCAATCATTTCATTCCTAAGCATAACCCCACCTTCTTATGATAACCGTGCCTTTTATGAATAAAGCAGTATAAGGTTTAGAAAAGTGACTTGTGGAGGAAACAATGTGCCAGTATTAGCACAGGGAAAACTAACTGTTGGAATTAGAGAGTGGAAATGAAAATACACTATAGAGGAGCACAAAGCGGGCAGTTTTGCCATTGAAATGAATGGAATGGGTGGTGTTAATCATCATACTGCAACAAGCCAGCAGAGGTGCTAGACCTGTGGTGACCACTTTTGAGAGGCACTGTCCATCTTTTATTCAGTCATTGGGTAACATCATTTACAGTATAGTATATGAACCTGCGTTAGCATTCACATTTATGGCATTTAGCTGATGCTCTTGTCTGACTTACAGAATATTAATATTACAGAGGTGGACCGGAGTAGTGTTAAGAGTCTAGCCCCAGGACTCTTATTGGTGTAGCAGCATAGTAGCCCAGACTGGGAATCGAACCCCAGTCTCCCACATGGTGTGGTGGCATTACCTGTTGCACCTCATCAACCAGACACACCAACCAGCATTTCTGGAGACACCTGCTGCACTTCAGAGGAGGACCAATGGCAGTGGAAAACAAACCTGGTAACTACCATTTACCCAAAAGCACGTACAGTGGAGTAGTGTTGGTACCATGCAGTGGAAAAGCATCGTAAGCAAATGTGCCCTATATAATCCTGAAAAAGGTTAGTTTTTAGTGCAACGCAGAACTGTTTTTTAAAAGGTACTATAATAGAACCACTTACAAAAGGCTTTTTGCAAAAGTGAGAACCATTTAAGCATTTATAAGACTGGTCTATGCACCACTATCAGAGAGATATTAACTACTTAACAGAATGACAGCCCTACTCTCTCTCTGTTTCACACTCTCGCTACATCCCTCAGAAACACAGAAAGCTGCCTCATGTATAGAATATTGATATTCAGTTTCTAACCCACCTCCTGATGCTCACAGATCTCCTGCCAGCTCCGAAGAATAAATCATCATTTAGGAAAAACATGGGCTGACTACACTCTGAGCATTCTGCCTCAAACCCAATGCCTTTGAATTAATCACACCTGCTCTCACAGACATATGTCTGAGAAGGAAAAGGAGGAAGAGGAAGGAGGAAAGAAGAGGAAGAAGAAGCACGGATGAAGGAAAATGTAGTTGACCATGGTTAAGAAGATCCAACACTTAAGGTCAAGCTAAGAGGGCGATCAGTGGGCAGCAGATTGATGATGAAGAAGGTGGAGGGAAAGGATGGAGGGATGTTCCAATTCTGTCTATTGAATATTCTGCGTGTAGAACGATCTATGTAGCTTTTTGTGAAAGAGTGAACGAGTGAACGATTTCAGACAAAGCTCAAGACATGGCATCATCTTTAAGAATCAGGGGTTGTCTGAGGACAGCATGGGGCCAGGCTTCTGTTGTCGAGGTAACGGTAGCCGATGGAAACGAGGGAGCTGTGTCTGGGAGTGCCCTTCAAATGATCAAGCTCTGCTCAGGAAACACACACTGTTCGCACCATCCTTCACATGTAAATGTACACTAAACCGAAGCTTCATACTGTTCATATGGAAATTGACTGATCAACTGGTCCATATGTGGAGGCCTTGTCTGAACAGTTGGGAGCTTTAGGGCAGTGTGTCTCATACCCGGTCCAAGTGCCCCTGGCCTGCACATTTTAGTTGGTTCCCTGCTTGAACACACACCCCTACAACTGAACACTGCCATAGGGGACTTTCTAGAGTAAAGGAGCCTTATTAAATTTATTTTAACTGTCTTAAAGCAGGACAAACTTAAGTACACCAGGGATAAGTTACTAATTTATTTACAATATTTGACAGAAGTGCAAACAAATAAATGAATATTTATGATGTGTTATTATTATTATTATTATTATTATTATTATTATTATTATTATTACTATTATTATTAGCTATAAGGCTTAAGGACTCAAAGCTGTGGTCATAACCCCACCCCCTTCTTGCAGCTATATATATTTTATCATGATATAAAATAAAAATAATAGTTTACAGGGTTTCGTTTGTTCTGTCAGACAAATCAGTAGTGCTAGCAGTGCTGACGCATGTTTTCATTTCATTTCTGAGGCCATAGTTCAGTCCAAATAATTACCTACTAAATCTTCTATGACAAATTAAATTCAGGAGTGTGACTGAAATTCCACTCTCAGTGCGAACTGAAGCCTAATTCAGCTGGAGAATAGATTTAATTTGTCCTTTCACTTTGGGGCAGAATAACGGGAGTCAAGCAAGGCCAGAAAGCAGAACAGGTGTGAGCAGAGAGTAGAAAAGTGACAACAGCAGCTCAACCTTTTGAAGACGAATAGAAATAACAAATAAAATACACACTGACCAGGAGGCCACTCGAGTACAGTCTGAGGGTGAAAGAGCAGAGGGTCAACTCCCTCTGGTCTCTATCAGTGCCTGTAGCTTCTCATTGTAACTGACACTCACCCAAGCCTACGTTTGTGCATCAGTATGATTGTACATGTGCACAATATCGTCTCAAAGCAGGTGAAAGTGAGAGCTCATAGGGAATCTACTCAGCCCTGAACTCAAACACACTGATTGAAGCTCCCTCGCTCTAATCTACATCATCCATCATTCCTCTGTTCCAGTGCACTCTCCCACTCTGTCACGTTATCCAGTTTTTCACTGCATCTGTCCATGTATCCAGCTTGATTTATCTGTTTATTCACTTTCCAGAATGGTCATTATTTGCGCAATAAATCCAAAGACAGTCCAGTAGCAGCAAACTGCATGACATGTATAAACTGCAGACTGTAATGGCACACTACATTAGGAGCAGGTGATAAAAGAGAGAGAGGGGGGGGGGGGGGGTTGTGGTTCATAACAAATGTAAGACAGAACAGAAGTGTAAGATAATATCTAAAGCTATGGGGGCTGTGGGGCAACCATCTGGTTTACAAGTATGATCAACCTGACCAAGCTAGACAACCAGAATGACCATATATCACATGTCCAGCCAGGCCAACGTTATGTTAATTAGGTCCTGCAACCTACCTTTCTTCCAACCTATCAGTTCCTGCTTCAGAAAAACACCTCCACAGCATGATGCTGCAAACCCCATGCTTCACTACAGGAATGGCATTGGTTAGGTCATGAGCAATGCCTAAATTCCTCCAGACATGATGCTTGGCATTCACTCCAAAAAGTTCAATGTTTTAGTTTCTCATGATCTGAGAGGTTCTTGGTCACCTCCCTAACCAAGGCCCTTCTACCACGATCACTCAGTTTGGCCGGGCAGCCAGCTCTATGAAGAGTCCTGGTGGTTCCAATCTTCTTCCATTAACGGATAATGGGGGCCACTGTGCTCATTGGGACCTTCAATTCAAATCTGTGTCTCAATACAATCCACAGACAATTCCTTAGACTTCATGGTTTGGTTTGTGCTCTGATATGCATCTAATCTAAGGTCTAATATGGGACCTTATATATATGCAGATGTGTGTCTTTCCAAATCCTGTCCAATCAACTGATTTACCACAGGTGTCCAATCAAGCTGTAGAAGCATCTGAAGGATGATCAGTGGAAACAAGATACACTGAGCTCAATTTTGAGTGTGATGGAAAACGCTGTGAAGATTTATGTATTTATTATTATATATATTTGTGTTTTTATTTGTAATAAACCTGCAAATATTTCAAACATACATTTCTCACGTTGTCATCATGGGGGAAGCACTGCGACCGCTCTCTCACATGCACTGTATATGTATGATAGAGCTCTTTAATGACGTGAAATCAAATGAGCTTTTTTACTTAAAAAAATCGGGAGCATTTTGTTGGACGATACCTTGATTTTTTTACTAAAAAGTCTTGAAAATTGCCTCGCCCCCCAACACAGCTGTTCTGAACCAGTGGTCCAGACATAGACAAGAGCACAGTGCAGATAGTGCTCCTGAGGTGAGCAGGGTAAGACAGAGAACAGCCCTGTGGATGGACAGAGTGCTCCACTGTTTCAGACAGAATTAAAACAGTGAACCATGAATCTCTCTCAACTTCTGCCACTTAAAACCCTCCATTTGTGCGAGTGAGAGTGGGATCAGGTCAGTTGAGCCTGAGACAACACAGGCTTTAAGATCTTTGCCAGACACACACACACACACACACACACACACACACAAACACATACATAATGTAGTGCTCCCTCAGACTGTGAGGGAAAAAGACTCCAGGGAAGATTTAATAATGACAGTTTAAACTCTTAAACCCTGGCCTTACTGACCCTATGACTTCATATTCAGTGGCTATTATGAAACTAATGTGTAAGCTATGCAGTTATTGTTAAGGAATTGGCACATGTGCCCACGCAGCAGCCCCTTATAGGGTTTAAAGGGATGAATTAAGTATATTTACAGGTAATTAATATGCTTATGTGGTAAAAGATATCATTAATGTCATCCTTAAAATCTCATAAATCTTGTATTTATTTTACACCTATTGAACACACCAGTTGCACCCCATGGTGTGAGTATGGAGTAATAATTTGTCTTCTCATTCACCCACATAAAAGTTAAGGGTTAAGTTAACGGTGTTTTTGCTACTCTTAAATGTGACCATGTTAGAAATACCAGGTTTTGTCAAGACAGCGGTGATATAAAGATTCAACAGTATGATTCATTCTCTGGAAAAAGCACTACCATGCAATCTCCTATTGGGAACTGTGTGTGATGTGTTTTCTCAACCAGGCTTCCAATATTTTGTATTTTCTCGAAGCTTCCACCTTCTCTACTTCTTGAGTGACAAACAAGGCTGCCAGAGGGCAATGTTTACAGGAATACAGATAGGAAGCCCACCAGCACATGGTGTAATAAGCACTTCTGCAGAAATAAGGTCGATCCTGCACTTTCGCAAACACTCAAAACAAACACACACACACACACACACACACACACACACACACACACACACACACATATAGCCATCCATCCCCAGTATGCTTCTACTCCATCCGCAGGCTGTGGACTCACCCAGTGAGGACGACCACAAAGTCCATTACGTTCCAGCCGTTGCGGAGGTAGGAGCCTTTGTGAAAGACAAAGCCCAGGGCGATGATCTTAATGCCGGCCTCGAAACAGAATATTCCGATAAAGTAGGGCTCTGTGTCGTCCTGCCAAGAGAAAGAGGGAGTGAAAGGGGGCTGACGTTTTTTTGTTCGAGGGAAAAGAGAAAAATTAATGAAGCATGGAAGGAGAAATGGAGAGACAGAGAACAAAAAGAAGGCTTTGCCTATGTTGAGGAACATACACATATATCAGTTTGTGATAAGAGGACAAGACAAGAAACGAGGAGATAAACACGTGATGAGTTCATTTACATAAATACTAATGACCACCATTCAGGTAACAGTTACCCACTCATTCAATGCAAAACCTTTCTCTCCATTGACACCATTTGAATCTGACAGGTGCTTGACAATTTATGAACCCTTGAGATTTCTATATTTCTGCATACATTTGACTCAAACCTTCATCAGATTTAGAGATTGGGGTCAAAACTTGCAGCAAAACAGCAAAACAGGCTTAGACCTCAAGGACTATATTACATGCCTTGTTTATGTATGATCTTTGTTGGTCAATAACTCTTGTGAAGGGTAATAATTGTCTTACATTTCTTCCATTTGTAAACAATCTGACTGTGGATTGGTGGAATCCAAACTCTTTAGAATGGGTAATATCAGTCTCCTCCACATGGCAGGCTAGCGTTTAATTCCCTGCCCAGGAAAATACACCAGGCTGCGCCAAGAAGAGTCCTTGGGCAGGTTCTTGGGTAAGACCTGCCCAAGGCCTTACCCTTTGACTCCCTCTGTAAAATTATACAACATCTGAATCAAGTCAATATGATACGCCTGAAAATCTTAACACGAAGCTCAAAGCTCTTAATACACAGCTTCAGCATGACAGGAAAACATCTGAAAAATAAATAAATAAATAAAATTGTTTGCAGAAGAAATTCATTTTATAACTTGTTGAATCTAAGAGCTGCATGTACAGTAGAGAAAACTGCTTTACAGAATTCCAACACGGCTCAGAGTGAGCAGCACACTGCTTTTGAAATTACACCCATTAATATTGCCAATGCCCCAAAGCACCTCCCTCTCTCCTCCTGAGCACATCAGTGCCCTTTCAAAAAGCATTTAATGTTTCCTCAGAAACTAGTATTTAAACAGAGTTCTTACAGCCTTAATGGTGGAAAGTCTACCTGTATGTTAACCAGATATGGGTAGATCAGGGCAGTAATGGTATTTGGGTTGTTATTGTAAGATCACTCCTTTTTAAATCATCTTACAGTTTCAATACAAACTCTTTAGGCCTCGAGTCATTGCTTGGGTCTTGCATAACACCCATATATTGTTCAGGGTCAAGAAAACCATAAGCTATTCTCATGAAAATGGACTTCAATCCATAACACACGGAGATGGATTTTCTGCAGAACTCAGCATGCAGTTCTGTAGATACATAAATGATTACAAGTGTGGTGTGATTAGACACATAGAGTGTAAAAGTGCTTCTCGCACCACCCTATAAAAAGGCTTTCAGAGGCTTTTAGGTAGTTTACCTCTCGGCGAGAGATCACTAGCTGCCAGACATACCTCTACAACACACTCAAAGACATTTGAGTGTGACAGGCCTGACAGTTGATAGTGAGGGTGCATCACTGGACTGAGAGAAACAGGATGGATGGTCATTTCAACAAAAAGGAAATGAGGTGTCAAGGTGAGGTGCCAAATACGTATCCTGCCATTGACAGCCAGCTACCGTCACCTTCATTTGCACTGGCATTGTGAAGCAATCAATACATCAACGTTTATTTATATAGCACTTTCTACAACATAAGCATTGTCACAAAGCAGCTTTACAGAGATTCGAGTCTGAGTCTCAAGCCAGTGAGTGACAGAGAATGAGAAACCTGGGTATGGAGGCCTCATGGTGAGCATTTCAATCCTGCTTTTGCTGTGGAGCAACACACTGCCCCCAACTCCTGGTGTGATGATCTGGGGAGCCTTTGTATACAGCAGTCACTCACCCATAGTATTGGTAAAAGGAAAACTAACAGCTCAGTAAAATGTGCAGGACATCCTGCGGCCACATCTATTGCCTCTCATGGCAGGGCTTCCCACTGGCATTTTTCAGCAGGACAATGCTCTCCCACATACATCAATGGTTTCCCGGGAATGTCTCTTCCTTGGCCTGCCTGGTCATCAGATTTATCACCAACTGAGCATTTATGGGACCAGCTGGGGCACCAGCTTTGGCAACTTATGAGTGTGCAGGATCTACAAGCCCGGCGGCAAGATCTGCAGGCAACATCTGCAGAATTTCATATGGAACCTACATTTATTCCCCAATAAACGTATCCATTAACTCTAATACTACATAGAAAGTTTCATCCAAATCCAACCACTCCATCTTCATTCACATCCACTGAACGTTAAGAAGGTTTTTTGCTTCTCCTGTAAAGCCTCCTATAATGTTTCCAAATGATAACTGAAATGCCTACTTAAGAACTGGGTCCAAACAGGATTAGAAAAGGCTGGAGAGATACATATTGAGTAAGGGAAGATAAAAATCAGCTGTAACTGCTATTACAGATGCAGCTAAATGTAATCCTATTTTGAATAATCTAATATTGAAAGTAATTATACACGTTTGTCAAGCAGGTTCCAAGGGGACGTTCCTAAAACTCCCCTCTTAAACGATTTCACTAAAAGTCTGCATGAGTAGAAATGAACTTGATCCATCAAAGCCTGAACAAAAGCCTTGCATAATGACTGATTACTAAGCATATGGAGTTGTGGGTGTAGAAGAGAGGATTATAAGAATGATAGTGGATAGTGTAGATGGTATGCCACTATCTATTATGTATAGAGCAAAATGATGGTTAATCATAAATATTCCAGAGATTGTAGAGTTGTGTGTGTGTGTGTGTGTGTGTGTGTGTGTGTGTGTGTGTGTGTGTGTGTGTGTGTGTGTGTGTGTGTAGATGGAGATTAAATGGGATTAAACTGTAATTTTAACGGACAGGTAGAAAACTGCAGAAACACTGAAGCAATGCTAAGTATCTTTGTATGCTTGTCTGCATGTGGAGTTGCCGATGGAGGAATACAATGGTGTGGCTAATTGGGGACAGGAGCAGGTGGTTGTTTCTTTGAAAGGGTGTCATTGACCTTATATGAGCTAGAAGACTCTCCATGCCTCTTATAGCCCCTGCTCTAGAACCAGAACTGCACCTTGAGGTAACGAAAGAATTTCGCCAACATATTACATTGCTGTGTTTGAACTACATTTGGTTTTTCAGATTGAGGGAGAATGGGCTGTGGAGGGTTTCTATGTAGAACCTTTGAAAAGGTTCCATACGGCACCAAAAAGGGTTTTTCTATTGTTACAAGCTACATCGTAACAATAGTCAAAATGTTTTTGGTGCCGTATAGAACCCTTTTCAAAAAGGTTCTCCAACAGCCTCCAAAAGACTCTTTTCATGAAATCATGCAGCGGGTACTTTGGGTGTTCATATATAGAAAGATTTTTTTTTTTTTTTTACAAAAAAACCCTTAAAGAACCCTGATCATAAAAGGACATCCTGAAGATGTGCAGAAATAATTTTACTCAGATTTGTGTGAAAAACCTGGGTTGACTAAACTGTTCTTTAAAAAACTTGTTGATGATTGTGGATATACCATGTGCCGTGTGTTATTCTGCTGTGTTTTTATTTGCGCTTTTCTCTTAATGTTTATATCATGTTTATAGCTTGATTATAGCTAGTACATGGTTGATCTCGTCCTTTTTCTGTCATATTCTAGTCCTGTTCACCTATGGTCTCAGTTGTTGTGTTTTCCCATGTACTCCTAGCACATGCTTTGTGTTTGTTTTGGTCTTGTCTCCTCCCTTGCTCCACCCATTCCCATCTATACTGTAGCTGGTGTTTTTACTTGTTCTAGTCATCCAGTTGGTTTGTTTACCTTACATTTTCCTTACCTAGTGTTTGTTTGACCATTTAGTTTTGTATTCTGTTTTTCATTAAATCCACAACCCCAGCATTTACCTCCACTTCCCTAGTCTTTGTCCGTTCAGCACCCCTCTCTGACAGATCTCCTCATTTTTACCTGGGCAATTTGTTTCCATATAGAATTTTATGATTAAAAGTGGCATTACTAATGGACTACAGCCTCCCCCAAGGATGGGCTGGATGACCACTGGAGAGTGCATCATAGTCCACTGCTGGTCTGTGGGCCACAGGTTGAGAAACCCTGGGCTAGACAATAGAGCACAAAGGGGAATGGTCATAGGACGACCCATCAGCTTTTTAGGAGCCTGAGCAGAAACAACCACTGTCCTTTAGAGATAGAAAGCAATGTGTAAACTAGAGCTCTAAATGTTACTGGTTTACAGTGTCTGGAAAAGGAAATGAGAGCCTTTTTTACACACACATACAGTACTCAGCCAGTTAAAAGCTTCGTTTTATAAACTACTGAACCTTTTGATTTATATGATTAATAATACAACTGCTACAGGTAGATTACACTGTACCTTTCCTTTCTCTGTAGGAAAACACTGGCCACAACCCCAAGACTGGAGGCCAACTGGTTAATCCAAATGAGCAGGTTTTTGAGAAGACACTGGCAGGACATGACTAAAGTGTCCTTGAGCAAGGCACTGAACTCCCCAACTGCTTCTCCGGGTATTGTGCTCACTCCCTACTGTGTGAATTCACTAGTGAGTATGTGTGTGTTTCACTGTGTGGATGGGTTAAATGTGGAGGACAAATTTCCTTGTGTGCAGCACAGTGGGTCTATATGCACGTTACATTTATGTATTCAAGCCCTGCATGAAGGCACTTAATAAAATTCCATTATTTATAGCATATTTTCTGTTTTCTTCAACAGAGATTCTGTCCAGAAGAATACATTGGAAATGCTAGTTATTTCCAGGCTGTAGAATTTGTCAAAATCTGTTTTTATGATACACAGTTGTTCCATTTTCATGGTGTACTGACAAATCCATCATTTTAAACTCATAATTAATTTAATAATTAAATAATGGAAGCCCATCATCCCAATGCCCAACCCCTGTATTGTGCTGAAGCTCAAAAAGAGAATGTTACAGCCTTATTGCAGTCGGCCAGGAGTCTGCTTTGATTGCTCTACAGCAAGCCTCTAAGGGCTGGTGTTTTATGACTGTGACTGGGCAAACACAGTTCAGTTGGTGGTTGAAACAGGGTTTGATAGCAGAGGAGAGCAATCAAAGGCTCCTCGGTGTGGGTTAGGGTCGGGTCACACAGAGAACATGTATTCACATTTAAAGTCAATAGCTCCCAGCAGGCTATGCCTTAATGAGGCACAGATGTGGTTCCTGAGTGGACAGCAGGGGTGGGTGCCAAGTTTTAGCCCAGGGTGGGAGCTCTGAGAGGTGGAGAAAACCAGGTTCAGCTCTAATATGCTCCCTGGTCACCCCCTTTAAGCATGGGTGCCAGAAATGATCAATGTGCTCAATGTGGGATGTTGGTTCTGGTGGATGAGAAATTCTCTCCAAAATCTTCATTAGTCCAGTCATTGTCTTTGCTCCACTCTGGAAAATAAAAGTCCCTGAATGTTTTTTTTTTGTTTGTTTGTTTGTTTTGTCACATTTCTTTCCCTGAAGAGAAATTCAATAGATGGATGCAAATACAAATTATATGTACTAAAATTAAATATCCATAATGTTTAAAACCTTCCCTTGAGCAGCCGTGGTCTGGTGGTAAAGGAACCAGCCTTGTGATTGGAAGGTTGTCAGTTTGAATCCCTGAGCTAGCAGGGCACTGAAGTGCCCTTGAGCAAGGTACTCAACTCCCCAGCTACTCCAAGGCAACATGGATAGAGCTGCTCACCACTCTGGGCATGTGGGTTCACTGCCCCCCAGTGTGTTTCACTGTGAATTGGTTAAATAAGGACAAAATCCCCTGTGTGCTGCACAGTGAATCTATGAGCACCTTTACCTTTGATGTAGAAGGGTTTTACCAATGAAAATGACCTTCACACTCACAAACGGTTCTTTCTGGTGTTGCACAGACTATCTGAAGCACCTTCTCACACTGGGTGATCTGTACCAAGTACTCCGAACAGAACACATGTAGTGTGATCGCTAACCATGCCCAAGCATCAAACTCAAACAGTGTCTGTGATGCTGCCTCTGCAAAAATCTCCATATACAAGATGCATAGTAGACAATTTCTCAAGCTGCATCAGTGCACAGGAGCAGAATGGTAATCACAGTATGAGCTCATGCATGCCAGTGGGGGAAACTGGATCTGGTGTTGGTACACCCTAAGAATAGACTGACTGTGTAGTTTGAACTGGTTGTCTTTAAGATACTCATTTTAAGCAAAGTGATTGAATTATAAATAGCTCATTTACAAAAAATTGGATTTGTGATGCTGCCTCTGTAAACATCTCCTATGAGAAGCATGTATAACACAACATCACTGTGCTTTATAAACTTCTATAAGGTATGTGAGAGAGCCGTCTATCAGTGCACCCAAGCTGCATAGTAAATACAATGTGTGTCATCTGCCCAGTCTGTTCTCTGCATGTGTTCATTTTTGAGAACATTGTTAGAGTCCATTTTAGATTAATTTCTATGGATCAGCCAAAATTCTTCTGTGTAAAGTTCTGAGCATGTCCAAATCGGACAGGCAACACAGATCACTTTTCTTCAACTCTGTTGTTTTATCCCCAATGTTTCTAACAATGTTAGAAAAACTGACATTGCAATGTTTTGTTGTTCTGGAACTATACGGTTCTATCTGACACTTTGGATCAAAACTGAGTTATTTACATTTTCTTATTCTGTGACTTCTTAACATTATGTGAGTTGTTTTTCAAGCTGTTTGCATTTTAGACACTTTATCCAGAAAGTTACAATCTCCAGATATGTCAATGTCACTATAAAGCCTGCAGAATGCAACACTGTTCAGAATGCAGATAGAACCTTACAGCTCTAAGGGGAAAATATATTGCTATTTTAAGAAATGCAGGATGATCCAAAATGAAATTAATAATGCACTCTGTGTTTAATGATGGATTAAATTTAAAATAAATTAGACTGACGGTGTAGTTTGAACATGGTAGTCTACTTTTAGTAGCTCTTTAACTATAAAGAGCCCATTTCAATATTATCGATTTTGAAGGGACAGAAAATACTGGATTAATATCAGCTGACACTGTAGATTCCATATCAATATCAGAAAAGAAGTATCACACCAACCGCAGACACCATATTTCTTTATGAAAGTGAGTCAGTCTCTCTACACCCCCAGGGGCTCAAAGTAATGAAAGGAATCAAAAAAATGTACCAAACGTATACAGGTGATGAGGATGGGAAAGGAGAGAAAGAAAGAAAAGCTCAAATACAAGGTAAAAGAAAAGGAACAAGCTTACCAGGCGTTCCGACATGGGCGTCTTGTCGCCAACAGGGAGGTGCTGCTCGAGTGCCAGGACAATGCAGTTGGCGATGATGGTGGCAAGGATCATGTATTCAAATGGAGTGTGCAGGTCAAGGAAAACAGTGCAGACATTTCACAGACACATCAAATACAGTACAATAATCACCATTAAAAATAAACCACACCTTCACTAGTGTGTGAGGAGCACGTCTGAGTAAGAGCTGTTGGCACTTTCTAACAGCATTAATAATGGACAAGAAATCAGAACAAGCTGTACAAGCCCCCAAGTGGCCTCTATTCCACTCTAGAAAATAAAGGTCACAAAATATGTTCTTTGAGCCAAAACATGCACTGGTTTACTTTCCCATCTTTACTCACTCGTTACAAAGGGTTGAGTGACAGAATGATAGAAGAACCACATTTGTTTTCCTAGAGAGTCATGACTGTAAAGGGGATTAAATGAGGAGTAAGATGAAACGTCAAAGAACTTTTAAAGAACTTTCTAGGTGTTTAAATGTTCTGTACCAGTTTAAGCCATCTTATACAAAAATTACCCCTTTAGTAAAGTTAATGGTTCTATATAGAACTGCAGGGGCTCCAAGTGGCTCAGTGCTATCACTGTGATCCAAGAACAGCAGATTTGAATCCCAGGTCCTACTGCTTGCCATCAGCAACTGGAGTCTGAGAGAGCACAACTGACTGTGCTCTCTCTGGGTGAGTATATAATGCTCACTCCCCACATCACACCCAGTACAATGCTGGCCAGCACAAGCATCTGTTGGTCACTGTATACGAGCTGGGGACCTGATGCTTTCATCTGAGCACGTTGGCTGTCCAGCGATGATGCAATGGCAGCAGTTCGAAAAGAGGTGGTGGTTGGATCCATGTGTAACGGAAGAGGCATGTGCTTGTCTTCACCCTCCTAGTGTCAGGAGTACTAACAAGGTTGGGTAATTGGGATACAATTTAAAAAATGGCTCTATATAGCACCACCGCCACCACTTTCAGTTCTGTACAGGACATGTTTTTGTCAGGGTACAGAACCTTTACCTTATGTAGAGGTTCTTTAAATTTTTAAAAAAGATTCTTCACACTCATCTATAAAAATAGATCTCTAAAAAACGTCCCCTGAATTTTTTTTGGGAAGGTAAAGTTGTTCTTCTTTGGTATCGTCTTAAAAATAAAAGTGCCACAACTGCTTTAATGTTTCCATAGAACAACCATCTTCAAATAGATTGTGAAGAACCTTTAAACTGGTAAAGAACTTGTATAAATGAAATGGTTTTACAGCCTTTAAAAGGATCTTCACACTTACACATTATAAGCGTGGTTATGGAACAAAAATTGGTTCTTCTCTGGCACCACTCAAAGAACCATTTGTAGCACCTTAATTTTAAAGATCATACCAAAGAGGAAGAGTGAATTAAAGACATTTCAGTGAATGTTTTTACAGAGAAATCTTTTTGTAAATGAGGTGTGAATGTGAGGAATCTTTTTAAAACAGCTTTAAACGCCTCCACAAAATGACTCTACACCCATTAATATACAGTAATGAAAATGTTTGTGTTTTTTCACCTGTAACAACAGTGAATGATTATTACAAGCTATTTACAACCATCTAAATAGTTTTTCATCATAGAAAAGGGACCTGGCAGCGTCCCTTCCTTTACTGAAGAGGGCTTAAACTGAATGTTCCTTTCAGGGTTCCTTTGAAGGTTCATCTTGCTCATTACTAAGTCTAATTTTCAAACATGGTTCTTCATGGAACCAAAAGTGGCTGTTCAATGACAGTGAGCAAAAGAACCCTTGGTAGATTCACGAGACTGAGTTAACTCAATAAGTGCAATTTTGTTCCCCTGCTGCACATTATTGGTAGATTGAGTCATGTCTCTTCATGCCTGCATAGAGAAATCCGCAGATATTTATCAGAGCTTCCAGATCTGTCTCCATGGCACCATTAAGTCTGCACTGAAATCTGCAACTGACCTGTTCATATGCTGCCCACAGCACTCCTGTCCTTTCATTTCATTGTTTTATCCAAATTTGGAAAATGCCAATTAGCTAACTCAGTTAGGACTCTCCTCCTATCAAATACAATGCTACCACATGTGCACATGTGAAGCCAGCCACAGCCTCTTTATAACTGCTGCCATTGCTCAGCAGAAAGCGCCAGGTCCCCAGTGCCAGGAGACCCACCCAGAGAGAGCATGGACAGATTTCAAGGACCCAGCATGACCTGGGATTCAAACCTGCATTCCTGAGATCATAGTGCTAGTGTCAGACCACCGAGACACTTTTTGAAAAAAGTTTGGAAAGAGATGAGAGAATGAAAAACCTTTACATGAAGAAACATGTCTCAGGCCTCATTGACAAACATCTTCCTAAGAAATCTTCGTAAAATTCTACAAGTGAGAACTTAAAAAACCTAAAACCTGTGATTCAATTACACTGAAAAACTCAAATAACCCTTTGCAGCAATTTAAAACTGTTATCCCAACTCCATTAGTGCTCCTAATCCCATCACTTAGGATCCTCCCAACACTTAGAAGGTAAACACAAATACATGCCTCCTCCAATACATCTGAAGCCACCAACTGCAGCCATTGTATCATAGCAAAACATGTTAGGAGGAACACACCAATACAGATGCATCACACTGATGTGGGGAGGGAGCACAAACAGCATCGCACTGGGTGTGATATGGGAAGAGAGCTACCCACCCCGAAAGAGCATGACTCATTTTGCTCTCTTGGACCCAGCATTCAACCTTTGATTAACCTTGTTCAACCTTTCATCTCTTGTGATATCAAAAATAGACTATATGTCCAAATGTTTGTGGACACTCCTTCTAATGAATGCATTCAGCTACTTTAAATTGCACCCGTTGCTGATACAGATGTGCAAATGCACACACACAGCTTGTCTAGTCCCTGTAAGAAGTGCTGCCAATAGAAAAGGACTTTCTGGGGCAGATAAACACACACCGATTGGCACCATGCTTAACGCCAGGCATGATCTAAAGGGATATAAAGCAGCCATATTTTTGGGGTGAGTTGGGGATAGGTTGAGGTGTGATCATACAATATCCCAAACTCACTAACACTCATGATGTGGAATGCAGAGTCAGAAAGTTGGAGACAGTTCCTCCAACAAAAGTAGTAAAAACTATTTCAATACCCTTGATTGCAGAAAACACAACTTTTGTCTGTATAGTGTCTCTCTGCGAGTGGGGCAGTGAGTGTGCAGGGGCTCATTAAGTGCTGCCTTAATGAGATATTTGGATATCTGGGTTTTTACAGCCCCTGATATCCTAAAACTCATGCACCTCTTATAAAAAACAGCAGGCACAAATGGATAGCTGTTCTTTATGGACGGATGGCCATTTCAGTTCGTCCTAGGACTAAGATCCATTTTACAATTCATTTTCTGTAGCAGCTCCCCTAGGGCTTAGTCTTTATAGAACTGCAATTCACAGAGCAAACCTAAAGCTCCATTGACCACTCCAGTGGCGTACTTATCACCCGCAGGGTCAGCATATGCTCTGCCTCGCACTTTGCAAATGGTCTGGAGTCTAAGTGTGCTTTTATAATGCAAAACTACATCCATCATCTATTCATCCATCTATCTGTCAGTCTAGTGGTGTGGAGGCTGCAATGTAAGAGGAAACAGGTAATAAACTGCCTTCTCCTCTTCCACGGCACTGGAACAGTGAGGCTACAACATACCGAGTTAAAGCGAAAAGTGTGAAAATCACCACTTTAAGCCAGTGATTCCCAGCTCCATTCTGGGAAGCCCACCAGCCTTATGGTGGCTTGTGATTCCCCTGATGTTTGTGGACACCCCTTCTAGTGGATCAGTGGTTGTTTCTTCTGAAATCAAGAAATCAATGGTATTAAAAAGAGTTCGTCCTGCTTTTGTTGGGGTTACTGTCTCTGCTGTGCAGGGAAAACCTTCTACTACATTTGGAGCATCGCTGTCAGGCAATGCTTTCAAACCCTGGTCCTGGAAAGACCCTGCCCAGCAAATTTAAGCAGATTCACTGCTTTAACATATAACCTGCAAGGTGTGCTGGCAGCAGGGGAAGCACTACATTGTGTAATACAGATCTTGAGGACCAGGACTAAAAAGGATTTGATTGCAGTGTCATGGGTGTTAATGAGGTCAAGATGTTGGATGATCACCACCTCATCCCCAACTCCCAACTCATCCCAAAAGTACCGCATGTAGGACTATCATCAGAACACACTGCTCTACAGCTCAATGCTGGGAGGTTTTATAGCCCTTTAGCCCACAACTGGACTTGGGAATGGTGCCAATAGGTCCATGTTCACCTGCTCCAGAGCCTCTACAGGGACTAGACAAGCTGTGTGTGCATTTACACATCTGTGTCAGCAGCAGGTAAATGAGGTCATTAGAAGGGGTGTCCACATACATTTGGACATACAGTGTATAATCCACGTAGAAAAGTCTCACATAAATAAAAAAGTCATGGCCACGACTTAGTAAAGGTTTCCACCTCTTCAGCAAGCCAAACCCAGACACTGTATGTTCGACCAGGTGATGGTGGGACGGGGGTCTGCTGTATTCTTCTCGTTCCAAAGAAAGTATTGCACTCAAAACCGGACACTGATGACAACCCTACAGGAATGAGGTCTTACTAAGTTGATCCCACTCTTATTAAGTGGTGACCACTGGCTGTAACCAGTGGGCTTTATATCTGTCTTTTTATTTAAGTTTTGCCCCTTTAGCTTCTACTCAGCTTAAAAATGAGCTATTTTTAATCAAAGCACTTCACTCAAGATGAGAACCTGAAAGTACGGCATCATTACTCAAACTACCCACACAGTATGAGTGTGCGCTGTTTCAGACCAGATTTATTACAGGATCTGTTCAGCGTGATCCCCCCCCCCTCAGATATCCAATCCAGCCTGGTTCTGAGAGGACATCTCTAATAAATTACGGGTTTTTATTGGTTTATATTTAATGTAAAGGTGCTACAATGTGTTCTTTAAACCAGGGGTTCTCAGCTTTCTCCACCTCACAGCCCAAAACACAGAACAAAACTCCTCTTTCTATGTAAAACTGTTTATGCGTTATATTTCTTGTGTGTTGAGACAGAAAATGTGAGAATGCATGTCTTCATAAAAACATCTGTCCTAAATGTCCCTCACAAAAAGACCAGGAAAGGTGTGTTTGCTAAAATCAAACGACATCAATGTAAAAAGTACGAGAACTTTTGGAGGTTCTTCAGTTTGAAACCGCGGAGGAACCTCGTAGTCTGCTTCATGAAACCTTCAAGAAACCCTTTTGCTTTTAGTGAAGGTTCCTTGAAGCACCTTAAGAGGTTCCTACACAGTTTAAAACCTCCAAAAGTTATTTGAGGATCTTGTAATTATAACATTGTACCTTCTGAGAACGTCTTTAATTCTGTCTAAAAGCTGTCTGTATAGCCCACTATGGACAACTGCCTGCCGCTGAGGATGGGCCATCGGACCACTAGAGAGTGTTTCACAGCCCACTGGTGGTCCCTGGCCCACAGGTTGAGAAACCCTGCTTTAAAGCGTGTCATAGAAGAAGCATTTCTGGTTCTAAACCATTTGTGAGGTGCCTTTAAATGGGTAAAGAACATTTACATCAATTTCTTTAACCACTCAAAAGGTTCTTCAGGCAAAAATGGTCCTGGAATCCAATATCTTTCTGGTGTGGCATCACTCCAAGAGTCTTTGAAGAAGTGAAAATTAAGGTTTATTTTGAAGAGTAGACTGGACATGTAGCCCACACAGCTTACACCTCATCAGCCGAACTACTAAAGTTTAAAACCTCCACGTAATGTGAAGCTTCAGGACCAGTTCCAAGTGTCTATGATTCCTCCGAGCTTTTCGATCCCTACTTTAGGCTGTAGAGCAATAAACGCTGACCTGTGCCGTACAGGTGAAGCACAGGGAGCTGAAAACCCTGGCTTCTATTCGGACTGTGATATTTCAGCACCCTGGAGAGTGTCTTTCTGAACCAGAGGCTGAGTCTCTATCTCCATATGCTTTCAACAGGTGATTCATGACTAATTCCTCAATCTAGCAAAACAGAAATGCATGAGCTCACACCAAGAGCAAACAAAGCTGTTCAGTGTCCCTCAGACCTCCAGCACGAAACCACAGGCTTGGAAAACAGACCTACTAAAAGCTGCGGACCCCAGGCTTATATGCCCCATCGATGTTGTGGCAGCAGCCTCCACACTCACTGCTAACATTAATCACGAGCAAATCCCTTTAACGAGAAGAGACTGGACGTCATTGGCAATGAGTGCACGTGCTGGAGCCTGTGTCCACTGGGGTGGACAGCCTGTCTGTTCAGGGGGGGCTTGAAAGCTTCTCTCATTTCTCCTTGAACAACTACATAACAGCTCCTCTAAAAGAGTGGACTGGTCAGTTCTGGTCTGACAGCTGGACCCTTAATGCCAATCGTGATTGACCCCAGCTGTGGCAAACCTGGTTGCCATACCCATGTAAGAGGGGTCTATATCTGCCCAGCTGGTGGGCACCTCCTACATACCAAGCTCTCCAAAGACTGGTGGCTGACCAGGGGTCATTCTGGTAAAGTAACGTCAGGGTCAGAGGATATGGCCATTCTGTGATCCTCTTGGCGTATTTCCTGATCACGTTGTCCTCGCTGAAGATGAACAGGGAGCGGTTGACCGTGAAGCAGTTCTGCTTGGTCTGCTTGGGGTTGTACAAAGCCATTGTCCTGGCTCTCTGAGCCATCGACTGTTTGTACATCCTGGGGGCTCCGGGCGCGCCCCCGGCCCTGGCAGCCCCTCTGCCATAGCGCGCCTCGTCCCCAAAGCGGGTCATCCTGGACATAGGGATGAGAGATCCAACAGGTCAGCAGGTCCGAGCAGCTCCAAGAGCACCACCGGCCACGAATCTGCGACCACCGGCAGCTTCCATCAGTGCAAATTCAGAGCTGGGAATGGGTTGGGGATTGGATTGGGAATGGGTTGGGAATGGGATTGGGAATGTGGTTGGGAATGGGTTGGGAATGGGATTGGGAATGGGAAAACGGTGCCGCCGCTCGAGGCCGATCTCTCTGATCTGTCATTCACTCCACAGTGCAAAACGCCGCGCGCTCGTCCAGCAGCGTCCAGCAGCCGCGCCGCATCGCTCGCGCCAAACAAAGCGCAAACCAGGAGAAACGCGCGCGCGCCGCGAAAAGCCGGCAGTTCCGCGCGTCCGGCGAGCTTTTCCCGTTTTGCGCACGATTACGCGCGACGTTCCCGCCCCATTTAAATCGAATTAAAGCTCCGAAACAGGCTGATTCGGGTTTTTCGCACAAACGAAACGTTTTTCACTGAAGAAGAAAAAATAAACGAAAGCCACAGCCCAAACTCGCGCTCGGCTCGCGCGCTGCCACTGTGGCCAAACTGAGCCGCGGCTGCTGTTTAAGTACTTACACAGACGAAGAGCGACCTGTCAACAGCGCCACCCGCCGGACAGAGCGGGTACTGCAGGGGGCGGAGTGTCCGCTGGAGCTCAGTGTAATTCGTTTTGTTTAATTAGTTAATTAGTTATGAATGTTTTGTTTTTTAGGGGAAAACATTTTAGTTTATATTTTAGGTATTTAATGCAGAAACGGTGAGATACAGAAAGAATAAATGAAAATAAATCCTTTAACCCATGAAAAGAGCCTGATGGTGTCTTTTAACAAGTAATGATATTAATCTTTTCTCTCTACTGGTGATCATTAACCTTTCATTGATTTTGACTTGTGCCTACATTTTCTTTTTTGCTTATAAAAATATATTACGTACTAAAACGCTTTAAATCTCAAGTAAATCTCTTATTTGTAATGATTAGTTTGACAAGAATATTTATAATAATAATAAGTTAAATAATAAGCAACCTGAATGTCCTTTATTATCTTTGTGATTTATGTATGTATCAGTATTATCCCTTTTTGGGACATTTATTCTGAAATGTGAGAGCAAAGAAAGAGAGCAAATGACCCTCCTTTATGTTTTCCTCTTTAACCCAATTTCTGGGTCACTGATGTCATTAGTCCCGCCCCCTCTTGCTGATCAGTCAGAGTCTGCATGCAGCTTGAGCATGTAAACTTCAGCACTTAACCCAGGATTTTATTCAGTTGGAAACAAGTGAATTTTTGCTGTTTTTTTTTAGCTTAATTTTCCACTGATCGTTCATCACACAGATGTAAGTCCTGTACTTTGGTATGATATGTGTTTCATGTCTGTAGGTTACTCTGATCCTGAGATATGGTTGACCAGCTTGGTCATGCTGATCATGCTGGAATCTTATATTCAGAAGGATCACTTCTCCTGATGTTTTATTCCCCCTAGTGGTCAAACCAGTGCACTGCAATTTCCAGGTAGTCTTGAAATGTAGTGACAAAGATTATAAAGGTTTTTATAAGGAATTATTAAGGCATCTCCAGAATGTGCTGTGTGGATCAATATAAATCAGTGAATTTCACATCATTTCACAGAATTCCCACAGGAGTAAGGGTCTCATTGGGAATCTGTACGAAAATCGAAATCCTTCTATATTCATTCTACTTTCACTGCTTTATTTTTATTTTTTTATTATATATTATTACACGTTCAGTTTTACAAAAAGTGATATATCACAGTACTGTGCGAAAGTCAGAGACCACCCTTTATTGCTGGTAAGACTCTAGAGTCCACTGCTGTGAGAAGATCAGCAGCAGTCCCAGAAAGCAGACACATTTGGGCTGAATCTGGGCCACTTCTGGCACTTCTAGTTCAGATGTGGGTCACATTTGGGCCAAACATGCATTGCTATTAGGGTCAGCAGTTTGTAAATGCTTTGTCTGTTTCTTTTTTCAGGGAGAGCTTCTTGATTTCATGCTTTGACCCACAGTGCTGAGTCATCTTCTCACAGTAGAGTTCAAGTTTCTCCTCTCCTTCTGATTGTCAGAACATCTGTCTCGTCTGTCAAGGGGTGGATATATTCGACAACGCCTGAATTAGTTAAGAAGTTAATGTGATAAAAATAGGAAAATTAACCAACATAAGGATGGAGCTACTTTGACAAGGTTGAAAATATGATGGCAGGCCTTGTGGGGTGTTCGATGTATGCAGTGGTCAGTTCTTACCAAGAACGGTTCAAGAGAAAAACCACCTGTAAACGAGTAACAGGGTCACACTGCCGAAGGCTTATTGATGCTCCTGGAAGTCCTGCCTCATAATGAACAGGACTTAAAGGATCTGCTGTAACGTCTTGGTGCCAGATACCACAGGACAACTTCAGAGGTCTTTTGAAGACCATGCCTCAAATGTTCAGACCTGTGGCAGCACCTACTCAGTATTAGGCAGATGGTATTAATGTTATGGCTTACCAGAGTATCTCCTCAAAAAAAAGATTTGTCCTTAATTTAGTCTTTTGACTTAAAATCAGATAAATGCAACTTATGTTGTTCAGCAGGTTATCCAGCTCCAAATTCGCTGAGCCTGGTATCATCACAGTTATCTTGCTCAAGTCCTACAGAATCCACCTGTTTGCATGTTATCATCATCATCATCATCATCATCATCATCATCATCATCATCATCACAGTTATCCTGCTCAAATCCTACAGAAGCCATTTCTGCCATTCTGCTCTAAAGCTCACCTGCTGGACCACTGTATGTCCCTCTCTTGGAATTCATGTGTACTGATGATGTCCATGTTCCTCAGGTTAGCAGGCCTCTCCAGTTCAATGACAGATTCATAATCGCTGGTCTGTGCTTTGTTCTGAAGTGTCTGAGTGTCCTCAGTGACCTCAGCAGTGTCTGTCAGATCTGCAGCAGCTGACCTCTGGTTCTTCTGTCTGTCTGAAAGCTCAGGACTCCAAGCCCAGGACCTGTACTCTGTCCCCAACGTCAACATCCGCCATGTCCCGATTGTGGCTGAACGGACAGCTTTGGTCATGAAATGAACACAGAAGGGTCATTCAAATGTCTTTCCACTTAAGAACCAAGAACCAAATTCAATGTCAGTAACACAAACCATAGTTTATATAATAAGCCATAAGAAATGTTATGGTAGGTACATGAGACACCTACACATTCAGTTTCTTCCAAACATCAAGGGCATTAAAAAGCATTTATTCTGCTTTTGGAGAAAACTGTCTGTCTACTGTCTAGGGAAGGCTTTCTACTTGTTTTTAGAGCATTGCAGTGAGGATTTGATTGGATTGGAGCACAGTTCCACAGCTCAACAGCTCATGCTGGGGGCTTTATGCCCGTCTGGCCCATGCCAGTCATTAGGCATGGTGCCAGAAGGTTCATGTTTATCTACTCAAAGAGTCCTAGAATAGCAGAGAGAAGACAAACAGGGATAAGACAAGCGGTGTGTGTGTGTGTGTGTGTGTGTATTTTGCAACTTAAAGTAGCTCATTGCATTCACTAGAGCAGTGTTTCTCAACTCTGGTCCTAGAGGCACCCCTGCCCAGCATGCTTTTGTCAATTCCCTGCTTTAACACAATCTGCAGGGCTTATTAATGAGCTGATTAGTTGAATCAGGTGTGTTGGGAGCATGGAAAGCCGTAAAGGTGTGGGGAAGGGGTGCCTCTAGGACCAAAGGGTGTCCACAAATATTTACATATACACATACTGTTTTAAGGTCATTTATAATACACTGGCACATCAAACCTGCAGAGAGCATTCCATTAATCTCTTACAGGACAGTGCCTGGGAGTTAACAGAGTATTTCCGATCTAATTTCGAATGAAATAAATTCATCCAAACCCGAAAAAGGTATTTTTAAGCTAAAGTCCAAACCCTGCACAGTCCTACCGTAGATCACAGTCGATCTCCTCTCTGCCCATTTAGAGTTCAGCTGCACCTTTTTTCCAGTAGCACTTTCCATTCTTCTTAATCCAGTATCATCACACGAAGAGACTTAAGATCCAATTTCTTGGTTGTAATAGGCTCACACTTGTGCCGAGTATCCACTCAAAGTAGTCCTCCTTAATGCACTTGCCACCAGCAGATCAAGACAGTGGTTGGGCCTCTGGATTGGGCTCGGTGGAATGCGGAAAGGCAGTTTCCTGTCTCGCTCATTAAAAGCCTTCATCCTCAAGCCAAAAGGCCTCAGCGACTTGGCGGCTTCTCTGCAAATCAATTACGGATCTTATTTTTGCTCCAAGATCAGGAAGAGCCCAATCATATAGTTTATAGAAAGTAAAAAGGCGGCTGGTGCCAAGTCAGACAGACTTCCTGCTTTGATTTTCACTGGATTCTGCAGCACCATTTAACTCGTCTTCATTTGAGCTTTGAAAGCTTGTTCATTTCCCAATACTTTAAAACAAGGTTCCAGTTTTCTCCACTAAGGTTTGGTATGGTTACAGGTTTCCATTCCAACATAGCAGCAGCTCAGCTGGGCCCAGTTTCCCAAACATATCTTTAGATTTCAGATCATCGATCATCTTTAATGAAGTCTGGGAGTCACAACCCAAACCAGTTGTGGAATTGGTTAAAAAATGGGAAAAAATAATCAATTAATAAGATGAATCTGTTAAACTCAATTTTAATGAACTCAAATGTATAATTTTACATTTGGACCCAACTTCCTCCAGTAATTAAGGCTGGGAAATATGACTAAAAAGCTCATATCTCAAGGTTCTATATATGATATGATGAATAATATGAAAATCTTAATGGAACATACTGTTAAAGTATCAATTTTTATTATAACACCAAGATCACTGTTTGGTGTTTATTTAAATAGTAACCTTTAATTGCGATCTTTCTATGACAGAATTTGAAATCGTCCATCCGGAAACCAAACCATTTCCACACAAACAAACCTCTTTCTTTTTTGGAATTAAACTGTAAACAGATGGTAACGTGTAACGTGAAGTTACAATTTGGAGATTTTTTGTACAAAATATATATTGATATCAACATTTTTTATATCAATCTGTTGATGTTATTCACTCTTTTTGTAGAGCCTACTGACACACACACACACACACAGCTGCTTCTCCTGTGCATCACATGTTCAGCATGTTTATCTCCCACCTCAATTAATATGTTTACATCTGAAGGTGAATATGGAGGTGTTGTTGCTGTGTTGCAATTGTGCCCATTAAAGCTATAATCATTTAATCACAGCAAAGTGTGCAATTAATTAATACAACCATTTAATTAAGAGCAATGTGAGGCCAAATTTAGTAATATATGAATTAGGGAGTTGGTAACAATTTCATGTAATATTTTTCTGTAAGGTAATATTAAGAGGCATCAAAACATTTTGGACAAGTTGCTCTCGTCTTGTTCTCTCCCCTATTATGATTTCTCTGAATTCTGACTTCTTTTGAAAGTACTGTTCGTGACCAACAGGGAGGAAACCCATGGGAAGGCTCAGGACCCCCTGGAGAAGGGTTGCACCACAGTGGAAAAAACTAACATTGCAATATTTTTGTTGCTCTGTGATATTACAAAATCAAAAACAGTTATTTTCACCAGGTTTAAGGTGCTGATTTCCACAATTGTGCATACTTAATGAGGTGTGATACCCAAAAGGAAAAAAAAAGTCCAAAAATATCTTAAAAAAAAAAAAGAAATGTAGTTGTCAATGATCCAACAGTTTTACAATTTTTAACATGGAACAAGAAATTGCATGTCTTATGGTGTGATTATTGCATATGTGAACATTGCAATGATGAAGCTGAAACAATATATTGTGCAGCTCTATACTGGAAGGAGTTGAGTACCTGAGTCTCCCCCAGCAGGAGCTGCTAGAACTTGCTGTGGACTGGGATGCCTGGGCTTCTGTGCTTGCCCTTCTATTTCCACAGAAACCCTACACTGAACCAAAGTGGAAAAGATAGTGTTGGTTTTTTGTTTTTTGAGCAATTTAATTATGCAAAAATCGTATGACAATCAATGGCCATTTGAGAACACACTCACTTCTATAACTTAGCAAGTGTCCATGGAAATTCAGAATGACAGGACCAAGAAAGAGCATGTGACTACCAAACAGATTCATCTTAAAATCTCAATTTCATTATCGTCAGAAAAATCAACACTACGGAAAGCAGTGAAGAGAAACGTACATTTGACTTGTTGGCAGCATTGCTGGGAAACCGCATTATTCAAAGGAGACTACATTAAACGATACCATTAAAAAGTGGGTATTATCTTTTATTAGAAGGAAATTTATTGAAGAAAAAAAGAAAAAAAAGAAAAAACCCAAACAGTTAGATGCATTAGAGCATCAGGTCTCACTTTTGAGAAAAACGTAACAGTTCTTTTTTCCCTTTCACTTCGCAGTGTTTTGGATCTACATGTCAGAATCAGCACAAAGGACGTGACTACACAATCAACATTTAAAAAGACAATAAATCGCTTCATCAACATTAACTCAAGGAACAAAGTTGATACAGGCTAATGATGTCAACTAGTTAGAAAAAACAGGTAAATTTAAAGTGTAGAAATAAAGAAAAAAAAGCAACACTTGCTTCTTTGTAATATTTTACAGCTTGTATTCTCATAGTGAATAATAGAAAAATAAAAACATAAAACAGAACCTTTTTTCAGCACCATTGGCATTATCCTATTGTCCAACCACAAATTCGTTAGGCAAAACTGCAAATAGACGTTTTGTGGTCTTCCGAGCAAACTATTATATACGTCTTGCTGCGACAAACAAGAGAAATGAGAAACGGATTGCTGTCGTCAGAGATTTTAAAAAATCAACATGGCAACATTTATGACGGAAAGGAAAAGCTGAGGAAATCACTGATGTGTTTACAGTCGTCCACTCAGAGGACAGGATAAAGATAGTCAACGTTCAACTGATGTGCAGCATGAGCTTCTCTCATGATACCAGCAGAATGGGGGAAAAAACAAAACAAAACGGTTTTCAAATCCGCAAAATGACAAAATGCATTTCAGGTTAGTCAAATTGGTCAAAGCCAGTAACATGCAGGAGATAAACCAAAACGGGCAGATCTTCCCTCCCATAGTCTGTGTAGCGTTAGGAGACAACACCCAGCAGATGGGAAATGATTAACAAAGGACATTTGCAGATAACTAATGCCCAGCAGCTATCAAAATTTCACTACATGAACAGATGCTCGCTATTGTTTGGAAATGAGCCAACAATAATCACATGAACTTAGTGTGGTCCACTCTGGAAGTGGTAAGACTTGGATGGGAACATGTAAGTAGCACATAAAGGCCATTTTGAGGCAGTCATGATGTCTGACCATCGCAGAATCTGAATCAACATGAGGCCATTAAAAAAAAGCAATCATCTGCAGGGATTTAAAAAATAAGAATTGATTTTCAAAATATTCTAACAATTTTATTTGGAATTTTTAAAAGTCTTCATCACAAATGCCTGGAAAATGAAGTCCATGAGAAACGTAGGTGTGCCGCGATTGAACACAGGTCAGATTTTTTTGAAAGGGTTGTCGCGGCGCACTAAATATGTGAAAGTCTTTGAATTGTGCGTGGACACTGACTGCTGGAAACAGAAGGTATGTTAAAATTGATACGAGCGTCTGTGAGCTCTGAGTGGACACAGATAATCCTGCAGGGCCACGAACACAGCATAGTTCATCAGAAATCTGATAGACTTGTCGTAACACTGAAACCAGTTCCATTCTAGAATTCCAACAAGAACGCAGATCAAATGCTTACATGCCAGACTGTCTACGCCGGTCTCCTCCTCTACCAGTGGGGCACACAGGCACCCTTCATCCGCAATCAAACAGCTGTGGTCAAAGAGACCCAAGTCAAAGTGGTCCAGGCCCTCTTCTGGTATTCCCACCTACAGGATGGGCCCTGCTGGGGTCGTTTCTGTGCTGGTGATGGCGGCGACGGTACAGTAGGCTGGTAGAGGGAGCAGGACGGCCAGTAGATGAGGGATGAGGGAAAGGGTTGAGTGGGGCTCAGCTGGGGCTGGGAGGCATGGTGGACGAGCTTGTATCTGGCAGAGCGCTGCCCTGCTGCTCCCCTGGTGTGCTGTCTGCCTGCCTCTGGGCGATGGCTGCTGCTGAGTGTTTGCACTGCAACGAGCCACACTGGCAGCTAAACAGCTTCCCTTTCACATCCCAGAAGTGGTCACCATAATCAAACCTGTTGACACATGGGAGCATGTAAGGTCAAGTACACTTCTGTATGAGAGATGCAGCTCATTCACAAATCTCAGTCTACACCTTTCAACCATAACATTATGGCCACCTGCTTCTTTCTACATTAACTGTCTCCACTGACCATACTTTGAAGTTCTATAATTACAGACTGTAGTCCATCTGTTTCTCTGCATACTTTGTTATCCTTTCACCCTGATCTTAAATGCTCAGGACACCACAGTTATTATGTGGGTGATGGGAGGTGTGTTAGTGTGTGTTGTGCTGGTATGAGTTGAATCAGACACAGCAGTGCTGCTGGAGTGTTTAAAACCTCTGTGTCACTGCTAGGCTGAGAATGGTCCATCAACCAGAAATATCCAGCCAACAGTGTCCTGTGGGCAGCATCTTGTGAGCAATGATTAAAGACTAGATGAACAACACAAACTGTGCTGAAACAGATGAGTCTCTAAAGGTAGACCACCCAGTGCCTTGTTGACAATTGAGGGCTATAGCTTCACATGGGTCCATGTATCTGCGCCACAGGAAAATGCTACAATGAATCTGAAACATTTGCACAGTGACACATGGGACGGGACCACACCACATTTTCTAGGGTCTGGTTAGCAACCTCACAAGCCCAGGTGAGGTGCTATGACTGGTGTCGTGGCCTTAACAGATGCACTCAGGTGGGTCTTCTGCTAGGCATTTAGGATAAAGCATTCCTTGGCACCTTTTAGGATCCATTGATTTGCTGGTATCTGTTTAAGTTCTGCCAAAGAACTGATTATGTTACACCAGAAAACTATGGCTCACCCTAGCTCATCTCCAGTGCTGATGTTCTTGCTGGCAAAGAAGGCGATGTGCGGGAAGCGCAGGTCCTGATGAGAAGTGAACACTCGGCAGGGGAACAGGTTCGGCTCACAGTGGTGGTTTATGAACCGACTGATGTTGCCATAGAAACGAGCGTCAATACAGTACATATCACCAACCTGTGAGAAAACAGGGCATGTTGATGCATTAATGCCATATGTATGAATGGGTAGACCTAGGTTTTAAAGGAATTACTTCTTCGATTCAGCCACCAGACTGAAGCTTGACTTCAGACAGTGAGTCAATAGTTTAATAGTTTTAAAGCACATCAGTACTGATTAGGGTAATGAGATCAGCTTGGCTCATTTAACTGTAATGCAACAAGTGATAAAAGATTTTTCCATTAATTAATACGCTCTGGCAGTCAAAAGTCTGAGGACACCATGCCTGCTTTGTAGGTGTAACAACATATTAAAATAATACAAATATTTGTGATAAATACAATGACTTTAGCAATGGTTCTCAAGCTGGTCCACAGGGTGCCACCTCAGGATGGTCCACAATTTTCCTCTATCTTGTGCAAAAATGTGTGCTGCCTATTTGGACCAGGGGACCTAGAGAGAAACTCTGTGGCCTCTTGTCTTCCGCCCTTGGTCCCTTCTAATCAATAAAGGTCAGAGCTAACGCCATAGCAACATATTCATCACCATGATAAGCAACAGGCTACGTATGGACGGATGGGGTAGGAGAGCAGGTCAAAGGAGAGCCAAAAACAAAACCAGAGCATGAATTCTGTCCATCTCCACTGCAGGTTTACTGTATACATGTGCCATAAGATCTTCACTGAGACACACCACAGAAGTCAATGTGGCATTAGGGGGCAGGTATTTATAGTCTGGCTCTACCTTGCTGTCCAGACTGAAAAGGTAGGAATCATTCTCCCTGACATCTGCTTCTGCATCTGAGATTATCTCCCCCACATATCTGTGCAGAAGAAGCATGATACGAAGCATTAGGGCATGCATTAGCATACAGATAAACAGCTATAAGCAAACGGCAAAAAGGCTTACTCGCAGACAAAGGTTCCTTGGGGGATATCCTGTAATGTCCGAACACCCCAGCCCATCTTCTCTGTCCTGAATAGCTGCAGTCTAATCCTGAGAATATGAACATATAATGCGAAATAATAATGGGAAAAAATAAACACTGATTAAACCTGAAGATGAAGTGTGTGATGTTTACCGGAGTCCATTCTGAACTACACGGTTCTTGCAGGTTCTCCAGCAGGAACAGGCATGGTTGCACTCAAATATAAGAGGTGGTTCTTCACAACAGAACTCCGGAAGCAGACGACTTTCCTGAGACAGGTCAAGAATGTGTTTTTAAAACCACGGATCATTCAGATCAAGCTCTGGTCCTGGCAATTAGAAATTCAGTCCTACCTGGTCATACCAACAGCGCAGACTGAGCTGACCGCACATGCAGCTGGCCGAAGAACAGTCGTCTTTACAAACACAGTACTGTGCATGACAAAAACAGGTTCCATTACAGACTCTCAGCACAGTTCGGTTGAGATCAGGTTAATAAGAGATGCCAGAAGCTGCTTTACCTGTAAGTGAGTGATGTTTTTGTCGATATTCATGGGGGAGGTGACGCAGTTATCAGGGACATATTTGTAGTCGTCGGGACAAGGCTCACTGTCCACAGCATTTACACATGGGACAGGAACTCTCTCATAACCCCGTGCTATGTCTCTGGAAATAAGAAGATACACTGAAAGTGAGATGTGGACTCAAGTTATGGTTAAAAAAAAAAAAGAGAGATTTTGCTGGACTGGGAAAATATGCTTTCAGTTGCAGTGCACTAGAGAGCTGGAATTCAATACAGGATACACTAATTTTCAGCTTGCTGGTGTCACTCATTCGTTATAAAAGTTACATTTTTAACCAGCGCAGTTTTATTATGTTTCAGTCATTTAATTTTGGTTAATTTTATTTCATTATATAGCCTTATTGATTATTATTTTAATACCAAATTGTTTGGCAACACAACAAGAAAGCAGCATGACCTGGGATTTGAACCTGGTGACCCTCAGATCATTAGACCATTAAGCCACTTAAGTGTCCCTAGTTTACCTGAATTCTAGTTTTTTTTTTATCCTACTTTTTTTTTTTATTTAACATTGAACTTAAAAGTTAACATTTAAAGTTCTTATGTATACATACACTGTATATGACCACCTTCTTATTTATAAACTCACCGTCCAGCACTTTGTAGTTCTATAATTACAGACTGTAGTCCATCTGTTTCTCTGCATAAAAAACAGATGGACTACAGTCTGTAATTACAGAACTACAATGTATGTCCAACCACTTGTCAAAATGTACTTCAATACCTGTTGAGTAGCTTCTCGTTTGAAGACCTTTTGTCACTGCTGGCTTCTCTCTGCTTCCTGCTTGCTTGCAGAGCATTCCACACCTTGGAGTTCTGGCTGCAACACTCCATGGGTGTGTCTCCCTCCCTGTTCTTCAGGTTCACATTAGCCCCCAGAGACAGTAACAACCTGAAGCAGGCGAAACAGACCCTTGTTTAACTCGAGGAGCAGCAATAAAAGCATTTAACACATATCTATTATGTTATATGTGCGTGTTTAAAGGCAGGTGTCATCTCAGTTTTCTTCTGAACACATGTCTAGATCAGAGGAAAGTAGCTATGGTCAAATGTAACATGGACACACCCTAAAAATCAACAGTTAACGTGCATGTATATGGAATCCCGGCTCTACAGCAATACTCACGTAACACATTCCAGCCGATTCTCCCGTGATGCAATGTGCAGTGGAGAGTCCCCATGGATGTTTATTGTGTTGCGGTCACACCTGGCATCCAGCAGAATTTGAGCTATCTCCACAGAGCCAGAAAACGCAGCCCAGTGCAAGCAGATGTTCTCCTCCTGAGAAAATCAAACATCAGACCATAAAAAAATAGCTCAATGCCACAACTGGCAGCTACTATGGCGCTAAAGACTGATTCCTAATGAAGTTAATCAGGTGTTAAGTATAGCAGAGTAAAACTAGTTCACTGGAGTTTCAGCTGTGTTCCCATGACTTTTTGAGAGTTTCAGGGCATATTGCCTCATGTCAACTCCTTGCATTAAAAACTGAAAAACCAAGATGAGATAAAAATATTGAAGTAAGTATTTTCGAAAGGCTCAAACTAACCTTGTCTCTGATGTTGGGATCAGCACCTTTAGATAGCAGCAGCTTGACTATATCTATGTGTTTATACTCTGTTGCCCAAATCATTGCTGTCCAGCCACCATCATCCTATATGCAAGAGCACAGTTAGACAGGTCCGGATCTTTGTAGTTCAGCCGAGAAAACAACCAAAGTAATTTAAGATAAAATAAGGCACCATTTACCTGACAGTTTATATCTGTAAGGCTTGCAGACAGTAAGTGCTCCACAATACTAAAATGCCCAATCTTAGCAGCAAGGTGGAGACACGTAGAACCTTCGGCATCCTGGAACATCAGAGAATGGACAAGAACAATTTAATAATACATGTGTACATTACTTTTTTAATCACAGATTAACCTTTAAATCCCTAGGCCCAATTTTTTGTTTTGTAGTTAGACATTTTTTTATAGGAGACAGTGACATGCCAGAGATTGTTATTTTCAGGAGGCCCTAGGCTTCTCAAATTTGTTTTCATTTGAGATGTAAAAATTAACAAAATTTAGTTATTATAATGTATTTGATCATGTTTTGATCAAACATTTTCTTCTGCCTACAGTTACTGGGATTAATTTGCTTATAATGACTTGAAAACACGTTGGGCCTTAATCGTGCAGAATGTTTTTGAGCTGAAAATGGAAGAATTGTGGAAGTTAGTGGAGTTATTTGTAAATATTAGATTGATACGGATATTTATAATTTCTTCAACATAATTGACAGTGGTCCAAATAAAGTAAAAATAATGAAACAAACAAACAAAAAAACCTCCTTTATTATTTTTGTTATTTATGTATGTATCAGTATTATGCCTTCTCAGGACTTTTATTTTGAACACTGTGTGAGCAAAGAAAGAGGGCAAACAGACCCTTGTTTCTCATTTTCCTGTGTAACACAATATCTGGGTCAGTGGCATCATTAGCCACATCAGTCAGAGTCTGCCTGCAAGTTGAGCATTTACATGTAGCAGTAAACTTGTACTGGAAGCTCTTAAGTAAACATGTGCTTGGTTATTTTTATGGTAATGGTAATTCAATGGCCTAAATAGAGTGGGATTGTAATGTTATGTAGACTACTGGGATCCTGAGTTATAAAGACTATAAAATGGCATGTGACTGCCTGCAAAATGTGGATCTCAGGTTCTAAGATTTAAGAATGTTGAATTAGATGAAGGCAATAACTGCATCATTCAAAATGTCCCCTGCATGCTCAGTAAATTATCTCTATTGTAAGTGACTGGATGATGAAGACCTTGTGAGAGACAATGGCTCCAGCTCTCAGTAGGTACCGCACTGTGTCTAGATGGTTATTCTCACAGGCTTCCATCAGAGGTGTGCGCTGGTCCTCATCACACATGTCCAAGTTAGCACCGGCCTGAGAAGCAAAAAGAATATCAGAAAGGAGAACCATTAACAAACTGTTAGGTTAATGCAATAACTGAGTCAAACAACCATCTTCATCAATGCATTGATGCTCACCTGGACAAGCATGTGGCAGACCTCCTGATGTCCAGCCTCAGCTGCTACATGGAGGGGTGTGCGCTTACTCTGGTTCTCCATCTTAAAGTTTGGGTCAATTCCATCCACTAAGAAGATAGTGATATGTGAGAAGAGCACAAAAGGTGAAGCTTAGTTGAGGAAATGGCTTGGTTAGGGAGAGCCTCTTACCCAGCATTAGTAAGACTTTCTGAAGCTCTCCTTGTTTGGCAGAGATGTACAACTGTTTTGGGTGAAAGCGAAGTTTCTTGGGCCTGAAAAAAAAAAAAACACAAAATAATTTTCTCCCAGATTATTAATTAAAAAGTCTCATCACAGCCTAACTTTGGGGAAATAAAAGAGAATGCACACTATACGGACACAAGCATTTGGACACCTGCTCATTCATTGTTTCTTTCCAAATCAAGAGTAATTGTTTCTATTGTCTAGGCAAGGCTTTCTACTGGATCGTAGAGCATTGTTCTGAGGATTTGCCTACATTCAGCAATGAGAGCATTAGCAGGGTCAGGACTTTGGGTTATCACCACCCCACCTCAACCCCAACATTTAACAGAAGTCAGTGATGCAAGAGTCACGATATCAACGCACTCTGGTATATATCTCACAGAAAATGAGGACAGTGCAGATTTGCCTTTTGGATATGCAGCAAAAATGTAGCATAACAGATTTGACAAATGCACATCCTGTGATGTGACTACTGCACATGCCTACATTGCAATGGTGATGCTGACACAATATATTGCACAGCCCTATCCAAAATACTGAATTAAGGGCTATCATTCCAGAGAAACCACTGCTGCACAGCTCATTGCTGGGGGACTTTATACTCCTCTAACCCACGTCTGGCATTATGCATGGTGCCAATAGGTTCATACAGAGACTGGACAAACTGTGCATTTGCACATCTGTGTCAGCAATTAAAGTAGCTACATACATTGGTAAGAAGAGTGTCCGGACATACAGGGTACATTAATGTAGACTGTTTCTTACTTCTCTGCATCCAGTGCAAGTAGGACTGTTTCCAGGGTTTCTTTAGGGGGTCCTGTTGGGGGTCCAGCACCCACTGCTGTATTCGACCTGCTAGTGCCTGGGGCAAGAGACACATCCACAGTTTCTGGAGTTTTAAGTAAGGTGCTATCTGCGCTGTTCTCACCAGGCACCAGGGGACGAGATGGCCTAAAATCATTAATGGTCAAAACATGCAGGTATTACAACTATGAAGATACAGAAAAATATTCCATTAATTTAAACCAGGACACAAAAACTGTGGTTTCTAAAACTAAATTCAGTTCTGAAATATTTGTATACATACCCTCCAGTGGTAGTGTCTGCTTTGCCCTCCAAAGTGCCTGGGGTGCTGGGGCCCTGGCTCGGGGGCACAGTGGAGGTGGTGTCGGCCTTGGCAATAGTGACCTCCTTGGCTTTGCTGACCTCCTCTCCACAGTGTGGGCAGAAGCTCTGACCCTTTACTACTGATGCACAGGTCCGATGAAACCGGTGTGAGATGTTAACCTCTGGCTGGCACTCCATGAAGGTTCCCTGCAGTAAGGATAAATGTGCATAATATATATATATATATATATATATATATATATATAACAGACAGTATAATACATTCTTCAAAACGTAATGCATGCTTATCAGGCATGCATTATGACCACCTCCACGTTTCTGCCCTCACTGTCCACTTTATCAGCTTCAATTTCCAATACAGGCGCACTTTGTAGTTCCATAATTACAGACTGCAGTCCATCTGTATTGCTGCATACTTTGTTAGACTCCTTTAACCCTGTTCTTCAACGGTCAGGTGGGGTTCTTCAACCCCACAGGACCACCACAGTGCAGGTATTACTGAATGTGGATGGTGGGTCTTTCTAAGCATTGCAGTGACGTTGGTAGTGGGTTAGTGTGTGTTATGCTGGAATGAGGGGAATCAGACACAGCAGTGCTGCTGGAGTGTAAACACTGTGTCCACTCACTGTCCACACTATTAGACACTCCTAACTAGTTGGTCCACCTTGTAGATGTAAAGTAGAGAAAAAAAACCTTCGCCTAGTCCTGATCAGGCAGTTAAATCTGAAATATTTCTAGGATTAAATTTTATTGCTTAATACATGTTTCTGATTTTTAAAATATATTTTGGTTAAAAATCATAGTCATATCTGCAACTGAGCTAGATGAGACTTTTCTCTTAATTACCCGGCCATATACTCTAAGGGGAGGCACTCACCGCCCTGCAGAAGTAGCCACACCCTGGGCAACACTGGTGTTTGATCATTCCTGTGCGATGATCCTCACAGAGAACCAGCAGCTGCACTAAGTTTGACGGCCTCATCATCTCGTGTTTCAGCACTGCACTCTGACACCGACTCAGCTACATGGGAGAAACATGGCTGTTTTCTGATCATGCAGCTCAAATAGCAAAGCTATTCATCTATCATATTTCATATAATCTACATAATCAATTTATAGCCATATATAAATTCACAATACTATACCTATATAATCAAATATGATTTGTACTGTATGTTGAATGAGCAAAGGATCAGTGGAACCAAATCAATGAAATATACAAAATGAAATAAAACACATCAAACTATGGCCAATCATTCATTTTTATAATGTTGTAATCTCATTTCACAGACTAAAGACCTGCATTCCAACACCAAGATAAATGGTTATACTGGGGCTGTGGTGGCTCAGTGGTTAGAGCAGGCTGGTTGGTGTGATATCCAGGTTATCTATGAAGACCCTATGAAGAATATATGCAGCAGTTCAGTTCAGTTTTGTTTGTATTGCATGTTCTCACCTGTCCATCCACACTTTCTGTGGCCATGCACTTCCGATCAGCCAACGTCAGGATCTCTCTGCTTTTGGGCGTCTCCATGCGGCAGCTACAAAGGGGAAGCTCCTGCACCATGTCTGTGGCAGCACTCTCTGCTGTCCCTGATGCTCCTGCAAAAAAACCCCAAAAAAACTCACTTTTAGAAATAAATGAGAGATTTTAAGTCAGGTCAAAACTAGGTCAAGAGGTTATATTGCAGACAAAAAAATACATTAAACAATATAATACATTAAATCAATGAAAAGTAATCAACACAAATTAAAAGCATGTTATGAGCATCAATGATTGTTCAACACTTCTTAGAGCAGCAATAAGTAGAGTTGGGTACTGTTCACATTTGAATCAATACAGTGACTAACTTTTTTCAGTACTTTACTCTCTAAAATAACAAAGATAGTTTTATTTATAAAGAAAAAAAAAGATGAAAAATCTCAATTTCAACATTTTTATTTATTTAATTACTTAACCCATATAAAAAAATATATATTTATAAAATCAGAATCACTTTAATAATCCCATAGGCCAATTGCAAATACATTTGAAATACATTTACAAAATACATGTCAATATATGAAAATGGCCAAAGAATTATTAACGTGAAAAAATTAATACAAATATATTCAACTATATTATAAATGTATCTCATGAAATGCACTGCCATATATTTCTGTTCTGTATATGTTTTACACACTAGAGTGATTCACTGAAGAGGTCTAGCCATGCTTGATGAATCCTCAGTGTCATACAGTGTCATACAGTGTCATACAATGTCATCAGTTTCTGTGCTGTTAGTGGTGTTGGTTAGTTCTGCTGTGTTCTGATCCACATTGTGCTGAGCTAATGTTCTCTCAGTGTGGATGACGTTAGTATAACACCAGAGCAGAGTCTTTATTAAATATAGTAAAACTGACAGACTGACTGCAGATTTCCTATCACTATCTGCAGCAAAATCCAATGCGCACATGAAGCCTCACAGCCTGGGCGAAAATGTTTACAAACTACAAATGTGTGTATGGCTAGAATAAATGATAAAGACAGCACAAGCTGTACAACTGATTCCACACTATTATGTTTAACCTTTGACAGTGAATCCCCAGTTCACCTGTGTGCTTCATCAGCAGTGGCTGCTGCATGCTGAGAACATCAACAGCAGCTGTTGTGGAGGACTCGTCTTTTCTGATTACCTCTCACCATCGCCCTCACGGTTACTTGTGCCAAGATTTGACACATACTGGTTTGACGTAAGCTGGTACTCTGTACCACTGAAAGTACAGCCTTCAGGTACCCAATCCTAACAATACACAATCACTCACACTGCTAACATAGCTAATAACTTTAACGATATTTCAGGATTATTTTTATACATGTAAAAATGGAACACACCAGTGTGAGAAGTTGAGTTTTATTTCCTTGTTTCTGTTGTGCATTTTTATATATCATAAATATCTATGTACAGAGTATGTATTTGACGTCCTATAGTCTAACAAGATCTTGTTTCAATATGTCAAATTCTTCAAGCTGTCCATCAGGACATTTACTCTATGATGGGACAATCCATCCATATTCAATGGCCAGAACTGTGTCTTAATAAATGCCAGTTTACATTTGGCATACAAAGTGCTGCTGTCATGCCTACTAGTGGTTTTGGATTTTTTAAGCCAAATCACAATCTTTTTTAATACTCATTTGACCCACTCTGTTGTGCACACACGGGAATTAGACCTCCGCATTTAACCCATCCTCACACAGTGATACACACATACACACTAGTGAATTCCCACACCAGGGAGCAGTGAGCACATGTGCCCGGAGCAGTGGGCAGCCCTATCCACAGCGTCCAGGGAGCAGCTGGGGAGATCAGTGTCTTGCTCAAGGGCACTTCAGGCATGTCCTGCCAGTTCAGGGATTCGAACCGACGACCTTCCACTCACAAGGCTGGTTCCCTAACCGTAGCTATTCAGCATACAACCATACACAAGACTGATTCCAACAAATGGTGACAAGACCACATTTCAGTATGAACTAATATTCCTATCGGTGATGAATCAAAGAAGAGGAGGAATATGAGAAGAAATATGCACTGTTCCCTCCTCTCTTCAATGGATCTTAAAATCCACTTGTCCTCTTGAAGCTTTATCCAGTGAAAGCATGTTCATGTACAGATCTAGATGGGGTTCAGAAGATCTAGATGGTTCAGCTGTTAGGCTGATATCAAACCATGCCTGTTCCATTTAGCTTACATAAGCAAGGGCTGGTATCCACCACCAGGTTTGCAAATGAATTGCAGCCTGGGAACAAGCTCATCCCTGACCCTATTTCAGGAGTAGACAATTCTAGTCCTGCACAGCTTTGTGCTTTTCCTGCTCAAGCACACCTGATTCGACTCCTGTTAATTGCCAGGTATATTAGGTTAAGAAAATCTTATTGCCCATCGCTGCTATATAGGAAACTTGTGCTGCAGTAAGCTGTGAACACTGCGGTATAGGAAGGGAATATGAGAGTCTTCATCACTTCACTCTTATAGCAAGTCATAGATCTCCCCACACACTGTGACGTGGAGCACTCAGATACTGGTCAAAAAGTCAAGCCAAAATTCACCACCAGGAGGCAGCCTTTCTACAGAGACTGCTCCACTGATGACTCATCTCAGAATGGAAACCATACCAACTCAATCTACAGAGCCTACCAACACCTCACCTCACTCAGTTGACTGATCCAATGGCCTTTTCAGAAAATGTCCAGATATATAGATCATGTTTTTGATGGGACAGACATTCTTTGCTCTTAAACATGGAAAATAATAGTAATGAAGGATTTCATAAATTTATTAGAATGAAGTCCTAAATTGCCCAACATCGGTGCTCTCACCTATGCTCAGGCTACTTAGCAGCGTGTCCTGGGCCTTGAGGTTGAGTGAATCTAATGGAACCTCTGTGTACGATTTGCCTTCAGCAGGGGCGGGGACTTGGGTTGGGCCGAGAGTCCCTGACTGAGGCTGGACATCCATACCTGAGGGGACAACCGGGAAAGGAATTCAACACCACAACCATTCACCACTATTACAACAACACTTCTACTGGATCTTCTACCGGATCTTTCAAAAGCTCAAACTGAGCTTACTGGTATAACACTGGGGGTATATACAGTCTTTAATTATGGAGCATTAGCGCTATGATTTCTGTTGATATCTTCACATACACTGCAGATATTACTCTACCAGAATTTCCCTCTGACTTTGACTTCAACTTCTTCTTCCGTTTCCTGGCTGGTCGAAGCCAAGGATTGTCTCCCTTGGCTTTCTTTTTCAACTTCTTCCTCAAGCTGGTCTCTAAACTCTGTAGATAAAGAGTAGATAACTTTAGAAGACTTTCTAGAGAAGTCTAGAAGACCCATCCCGCAAATATAAAGGGCTACGAGATCATAGGTGCATGCAGGCTCAGACTGTACATTACATTGGGACCAACCATTAGAAAAACACAAAAACAGTTGAATGAATGATCTCACCAAGTCTGATTCATTTCCCTCCTCTTCACCTTCCTCTTCTGCAGACTCCTCAGACTCTTGCTCCTCTTCATGCTGTATCAAGCAAATTAATTTTTTTATGTATTGTATCTCCATTTTTATATTAACAGAGGACATTATTTGTCATGACATGTTGCATCATTGACTTCAAATGAAATTTGGTTAAAATTCCTGTATTTTTTAATCTTGTAATCTAAATTGCAGAAAACATATATATAACAATGTCAGTTTTTTTCCCCCAACACTGTGCCATGTTATCATCTGCTCGATGTTGTTTGTGCTAAATTTCTTCTAATTTGGCGGTTCTCAAACTTTTCAGCTCATCTGTTTATTAGTACAAAGTATGTAACGGCCCAAAAGAGAACTATTTTTTTTAATGTAAAATTGGTTTTGCCTTCTACTTATCAAATGCTGACATTGATGGTGTGAGAATTAAAAAAAGATCATGTCACGGAAACATCTGCCCTAAGTGTCCCTCACAAAAACAAGCAGCAAAGATGTACCGCTAACATCAGAAGACAAAATGTGTTCTTTAAATCTGTTTAAAAGCTGTCTTTATATGTCAGGTTCCATGTCGACAATATGTCTATTTATGCTATCACATATCTGATGTAGTCTAGGTTGTAGTTCTACACCTCTGGTTGGCCAATTGTCTGCATCAGGTGCCCATGGCTGCATTGTCTCAAACTGATAACATTTATTATGACTTGCATTACTTTTGTTATGTTATAATTTGTTCATTTCAGCTTATAACTGAACTGATCATGATTTTTACTTGCTCTAATTTATTACCATATATGCTTTAATGATTTAAAGTGCCAGTACCAGCCCACTCTGGACTATTGCTTCCCTCTGAGGATGGGTCTGCATACCACTAGAGAGGGCCCAGGGGTGGTCCCCAGTCCAAGGATTGGGAAACCCTGCTCTCAGTCTTCTCTATCATACAACACCAAACAGTCTGAGGAGGGCATGTAAAGCTGACCACTGAATGCTGACTTCTTAGCAACTGTCTATGTGAACTGACAGGCTGCAGATTGACAGAACTGAACTCCTAAAATAGAAATGCCAAAAATATTCTATGCAGCATACTTGGTTCCTTAAAACCTTACACAGGTTTTTAGATTTTAGATTCTTCAGGGCAGCCAAGTATCTTTTCTAAGCAACTCAACACCTTTATTTTTAAAGTCTAAATCATCTTTCCCCAAGACCAGGTCAACTTCTGCATGCATAACACACTCTAGTCCTACAATAAGATGTAATTGTTTTATCCAGCTAATCAGAAACATTTTAGTCCAATAAAACATTGTTATGGCTATATCCCAATTTAGTATCAAGTGTCTCCCATCATGGCTACTGAAATAGCAGTCCTGCTCAGTTTAGTGATTTCCCTGTTTAATCACAATTAAAAACACCATTTAATTACTAGGTTTAGTTGCAGAGTTACAGTACAGAGCTCTCCAAAACTCGCCAGTAATACAGCAAAGAAACTACATGCTGCATTTTAACCAGTTAAATCCTAAATACCCGCGGGACTGAATGTACTCTGCTGCCCTCTTTAGGTGCTGTGACACCTAATTCTTCAGCCAGATCTTCTTCCTCTGTATCTTCCTCTGACTCCTCATCCTCAGACTCATTTTCCCCTCTTTCCCCGTTCACCTGTGTGGCCTCTTTTGGCTGCTGTAGAGAAGAGAAAAAAGGTCAATGCCCCAAACCTTACAACCAGCAGCTCAGATAGTGGATTAAACACTGGCAGAGTCAAAAGTTCAGACAATTTCCTCACAGTTTTTTTTTTCTCCACTCTGTTGACCGTTGGCACAAATGTAAAACAAATAAACAAAATAAGCAAGACCTCCAAGGTTCAGCTGTTTAGGTTAGATTTAGCACACTAACCTTAGGAGTGGGTGGCGATTTAGAGACATTCTGGAACATCTCAAGTACTGTGCGTTGCTTCAGAACTTTGGTTTTTTTCTTGGGAATGAGACTGTATGTCCCCATCTTCCTCTTCTTCTTCCTCAACACTGATGCTACTAAGTAAACAAAGGTTTGGTGTCAAATACCAATGTAAAACCAAATGCAAACATAATACTTAACACTGATAAGCAGGGTTCACGTGTAACCTGTGTGTGGCTTGGCTGGTGTGGTGATCACTGCCGGTGTGGCATCGTTTTGGCTCTGAAGTAGCTGTTTCTGAGGGTGAGGAGCCTGCAGAGCCTGCGAAGACTGCGGAGCCTGCAAAGATTGTGACGACTGCGGAGCCTGCGAAGACTGAGGAGCCTGCGGAGACCGAGGAGACCGAGAAGACTGCGGAGACCGCGGAGCCTGCGGAGACCGAGGAGCCTGCGGAGACCGAGGAGCCTGCGGAGACCGAGGAGCCTGCGGAGACCGAGGAGCCTGCGGAGACCGAGGAGCCTGCTGAGCCTGCAGAGCCTGCGGAGACTGCTGAGCCTGAGGAGCCTGAGGAGCCTGTGGAGCCTGTGGAGCCTGAGGAGTCTGAGGAGTCTGAGGAGCCTGAGGAGTCTGCCTGGCTTCAGCTCCACTAACACTCTTATCTTTCACCACTTTTGGCTCTTTTGTTTCCCTGTGTAAAAGCTAAAGGACAAAAAACACAAAATATAAATCCATATCACAGCACAAATGAGACCACCCAAATTGATCAAAGAGAAAAAAAACCCCAAATAATTCCACTGTAACCATTCACACCATGTTAGAAATTCCCCAATGTGTGTACACATTTTTCAGAGGACCCACTCATTACCTTTAATGACTGATTTGAGGCTGGCCTGGACATGGTTTTCCGTGCCCTGTGTATCGTCACAGGTGGAGGGGTTTTCAATGCGGCGCCATTTTTAGTCTCTTTTTCTGAAGACCCCTCTGCCTGGCTGGGCCCTTTGGTCACATCAGTCCTTAGCGCATCTTGGCCCTGGGCTTGTGTCTTAACTGGAGGAGTGAGAGTTTTAGAGGCTTGCCCTATGGCTGAAGCCCCCATGGGGGACCAGCTAGTCCTGTGTTGGGCAGCCGGCATGTCCTCTTGGTGCTTGCTCAGGATATATCCATTACTGCCCACTGTGGAGCCATGAGGTGGATCAGTGTCCGATAGTCCATTCTCCATGGCTTGGGTGGGTGAGTCTTGGACAGAAAGGTGAGGTTTATCTTTCCCCAGCTCTGTGCTCTCACAGGTCCCATTTACCTCTGTGTCTGTTTTGGAAGGATCTGTTTTTTGATTCAAACAATCCTCATCCCCACCTAGAATGTGGCACAGAACAGAAGTAAATTAATAAATAATAAAATCAACAACAACAACAACAACAACAACAACAACAACAACAACAATAATAATAATAATAATAATAATAATATAGAGTGATGATCCAATCCAATATATTAAACTTGATTGGATCAGTGATAATATCTTAAATAAACAGATATCTATTATTCAGTAGTTTCTTAGTCATGGTTTTTGTTAATTTATTACAGTGTAATAATCTAAAATGTTCTAGAGCTGTACAACTGGGCTGCAATAAATGATCATTTTGACAGTCAAATAATCTATTGATTCCTGAAACAATCTATTATTCATACTATGAATGAACAAAAATACTCTCTACAGCTTTAAAATTTAGCTTGAGATTATGCATTTGCTAAGTAACAATCAACACATTAAAAATGGATAATGTATTCCAAGATTCACAGTTGAATGGTACAAGATGAATAAAACTCTAATGTGGGTTTCAAAATTCAAACCCAAGGGGTACAGCAATAAATAAATAAATAAATAAATATAATAATAAATTGGAATGTCGTTTCCCTTAATCTTTCAAATCAGCAAAAATGAAAAAGGAAATTTATTAGTGTAGCTTTCCATTTCTTAAGTTGACATGACTGTCCAGACCCAAAATATTGTAGCAGTGTTCCCATCAAACTGATTGCCTCTTTTTGTTAAATGTCAGTAACCAACAAAGTGGATAGTTTTGTTGGTAGTTTTGTCCAAAGCTGAATCAGAGTATTTCTACAAATACTCTCTTTTAGCAAGAGAACTCAACTCTTAGAACCTGAAATTCACAATTCACAGGCAGTTATATGTCATGTTGTAGGCTTCATATCTCAGGATCAGAGTAACCTACAGACACGATACACGTCACTACAAACTAGGAGAGGTGCCCTATCTAATAATCACAATGTATGTTCAGCAAGTAATCCAGCTTGGAAAACAGACAAGAAACATCTCACAAAATTGGCCTAGGGTTCGAAAGGTTAAAAAGGTCCTTACTGCTCACACATCAACCACAGTGGTTCGATGACATTGTTCAAAAAACCTTTGGTAGCACCTTTATTTTAACAGTCTAGCTGCGAAAAAGAAAGCCATGAATACAAGTTACGGCAATGAAAATAATCATATAATAAATTTACCTTCTTCTGAATCACTGTGCGAGTCCTTCATGCCCTCAGTCTTCATGGATTCTCTCTTCCCAACAATCCCCCTGGCCAAACCGGCAGGCTGAAACACAGGCATCATTAGATTATAAATGTAGCAAGAAGAGCAAAACACATTCTTGCCCAAAGAAAGGGAATGGGAGCTGATTGTTAACAAAACAGCTTTGAGAAGCATCAGAATTTATAGCCATAAGACCTAAAAGGACCAGGATACCTGACTATCATTAATCTACTTCAAAGAAAGACGTCATTAGCACATATACATTCAAAGTGTCTCACTGCATGAGATCAAGAAAGGGAAAAAAACCCCACGGAATCATTATCTCACCCCCTGGGAATGTGTCTCAACACCTCAACAACAAAGGCTTTGACTGGCTGGCTGAGCCTTAATCAGAACAGTGCATCTCTCCACAGCTAGGCTTGGAAGAAACATACTCGGCGGGAGAGCGATCACAAATCCATTTATTCACTGCCTAACCTAATTCATCCAGCATATGTCCTACACACCACTAAAGACAGAGGTTTTCTGGAATGAATATGGGAAAATATGAGATTGTGCTGAGCTATGAAAAGGTCTTCTTTAAAGGGGGAAAAGCAGAAGGGAACCAAAAGACAAGGTGCTAAAACACAACCACAAGCAGAACGAAATAACAAAGACCATATGAACAGGCCCACCATTACCCTTGCTCTTCGTTCTCTCTCCTCTTTCTAGCACCATCCTCATACCTCTATCACACCCTTTCCCTCCTGCATTCTCTCAGCTTATCATTTGGTTGTGCATGGTTGTTATGTTGTATGACTGTATTTGGCTGCAGGCCCAGTTACAGTAGACAGCCCAAGCTGCTCAGCTGGCCCGGCAGTCAGAAATGCTCCAGCTCCACGGTTGACTTCGATCCTGCCCATACTGTCCACACCTTGCGTGGGGTTTTATGACTTATGACTGAACAAATGACTAAACCAACGACTGGCAACTCCTTTGCCAATCGCAATTGTCACAGGCAGTGTGCGAGGCCTTCGGTCTATGAAAAATCAATCAAGAGAGGTCCTTGTTGATTGCTCTTGCTCTCTTCCTCTAGTTGTCACAGTCCCAGTGCTTCCATTAAGAAGACTACTGGTTTGACGATCAGCAGCAAAGCTTCTAACGCCTCGGCATCCCCATCTCATAATGTGTCAAAACAACCGAAGAGACAATATCCTTTTCCTTTAGAAGCCAAAATAGCATTGACTCCTCCCAACCCTGGTGAGAACTTCTACAGCATCAGAGATGAGCAGGTAAACCAGCATGACCGTGGAACTCAATGAACCAATCAGCACAGGCAGGGCAAGCTGTACCAAAGAAATCATTCATCCATCCATCCAGAACCACACAATTCAAAGAAGAGAGAGCTTGTAGACGCTGCAAGAGAAAAAACATGTGAACATAAGGTTTAACGTGGTCATCAGCCCCCCACCCCAATTTCCCTATCTATAATTAGCAAATATTTCAAAGAAAAGCACAAATGAACAAGAAAGCAATTGATAAGGTTAAACGATTTCTTCTGCGAAGGACAAGTACAAGAGCCAATTGCGGTCAACTGGTGTTGTGCATCTGCTTGCATTAAGTATGACACTCTCACTCACTTGCCAGCCTTCAATATCTACTGTAGTGATTTTCAGCAGCCAGGCTCAGAGGAAGGAGGTCAGAAGGTGTAGTAATTACAGCAAAATCCAGGCTCTTCCCCTGCTGCCCCTCCCCCAGCTCAGCATAGCCCCCCAACCCTCCTCTGATTGGCAGCCACACCAGCTGCCTTCCGCAGGACAGTCAGAAATGTCTGTCGTTCGTAGGAGCTGCTTCCAACAAAGGTCGTCCCTCTTTCTGTTTCCCTCTCTCGCCACCAGGGGAGCCACTTCATAATAAGAGTCCCCCATTATCTAACCAACCTGGACAGGTTCTGGTCCAGCAAACCCAAGAATGATATAAGGGAGCAATCCTTAACGCAGGGTGTACGACCGACAACCTCAATAAGGTCAGCTGGCACTCTACAAAAAGGTCTGTCCATTGTGGCCTCAATGTTCTTCCTCTATGAATCATACTCATGAATCCTCTGAAAGCCCCATGTCTTTCCCAAAGGGACCAAAATGTCTGATCATCTTTAGGTCAGGTTCTCATTTTTTTTAAGCGTAGAGTTGTGAGCAGGACTTTTACAACAAATCTTATTCCACACTGTACAGTTTAGAGGAGCTGAAAGAACTTCCAGGAGACTAAAAAGAATTCACATTCAGTGGCAACAAAAATCAAAGCACAAGGACATCAAATACAGGCACTGCAGGTCCCGTCTTGACGGTCCAAATTAAATTAGGCTGTCGCAAAAGATCATCAACATCTACGTCAACGATAAATTGCATTTACTCAGCAACAGAACACCAGAAGGGTGAGGGGGAACTTCGGTGCAGAACTCATTTCAGCAGGAGACAAAATGAGACTCCAAACAAACAAGACGTTAAACAATAAGAGAGTCTCGGAAAGAGACGTCAGGAGTTGTCACTTCTGGACTGGACAAGCTCATCTAAACTTAACAGAAGAATCCTGGGAAATCAACTCTCCCCATGGTTCAGTGCAGAGCTTATGCAAAGATTCAGACGACTAGAACTTTACAGAACTTGAGGTCTGACGAGAGATCCCAGACTTCCAGCAAGTGGCAGCACCTTCATGCTTTAGTAGGGCTATGTGGGCCAACACAGATGTTTGCTCTCTCCTGAGCCAACAGGCAATGCTACTGCAACATTATCCATTGCCATTTTTTTAGCACGAGAGGCTGAAGCAGATTCAAAGCTGGCCTTACTGCACCTATACACATTCTTCTCTCCTCTCCAAGCCCAGCTCCAAAGCCTCTCAGCACGGCTTCAAAGGAAAAGCCTGAATACAGTCTAGAATCTCTCCACACTCTAGACATGAAACAGACAACTGACTACTATAGACTCCTGTAGAAGGTGTTCCAACCAATTTGACCACTGGGGCAAACAGCAACATTCCCAATACAGTATCCACGGATTAACTAGGCCAAGATGGCATTGGAATAATGAGAGAAAAAGCTCTGCTCTGCTTAATATAAGAAAACCAATGACAGCAAAAAGTGCTGTTCTCTTTCCCAAGCCCTCCCTCTACAGGCCAAAAAGAGAGCATACCCAGTAGAGGAAAGGAGAGAGAGGGATGGGCCTTCTGCTCCTAACCGCCATTTCGTAACCAGATTGTTTACTGACACAACAGGACAGACAGTCATTTTTCTGTTGGGCAGGGGGCAGTTGTTTTTCTGTTCGGGTGGGATCTGTGTGGGTGGAAGATGGAAAAGCCAACATCTATTAATTCTAATTTGCCCATTCAAACATTCTACCAATGGGACACTTTAGGAGTAAACAAGGGTTTAGAAATCCAGCTAGAAAAACTAGCCCAATTAACATTGCCATTATAACAATTATACAAAATGCACAACGTATATGTATGAAATTTGAGGTTTGCCTCATCTGAGGGGGAACTGTGCAGCTGCTCCACAAATAAAATATTATTTTAATCCAGAAATTGAAACCAGTTTCAGAAGATGGAGACAAATGGTAATCTACCAGTGTAATTCGTTTTTATATCTACTTCATATATAGATAAAGAAAACGTTTTCCCTACTGATCGAGCTGAGTAATCCCAATCATGCCAATCTATGAAGCACACCAACAATTCTGCAGGGCTTCCATAACAGTCTTCAACACACATTTCTCAACTTTCACAAGACACACAAAAGAGAAAGAACTCTGAACACACGCATGGCTAAGCCAGGTCTACATTGCAGCTGAGCCAATACTACTACACTGATATTGCATGGCCATACCACAAACCATGTGTTTAGCAGCGGTAACCACACACACACACACACACACACTTAACCTGGCTGTTGAGAATGAAGTTCACACCAGCATGCTGATGGAATCTAAAGTGGAATGCAAAATATGAGAGCAGAACCTGTTCAGAAGAAAAGCATGGGCTATGAAAACCCCCTTTTGAGACCACCAGAACAGAAAAAGGCCCATCAGAAAAGTTGTTTAAGAAACACAAACAGTGTGAAAGACACCAAGACTCAACGCAATCTCTGAAATCTCTGGAAATGCTTCACCATTAGTGATAATCAGACATCCAAGTAAAGCACTTAGCAGCAATAGAGAAAAAGGATCTTCAGCAGAGGCTCCGAACAAACTTGACTCAATTACTTGGGACACTTTAAATCCTGCATTCTTTCTCTCATCTGAGTGGTCCTCTAAAAGTAAAGAGAACAATGCACAGGGTAATCAAGCTAGTTATGGAACTCATTTGTTGGTGAGCCTCAGTTTCCCGTCCCCTCTTTAGAAACAGCTGTGCAGAATTCTAGGTCTCTCTGAACAACTAGCAAAAAAGAAATACCAAGCTTTCTGAAATTCTTTTGTTTCCAGCAGATGATTGTTATCCAGACTCCTCTTCTTGGCCTGGCCAGCTCAACAGACCCAAGCCTGCAAGAATTCATTGTCATCAAGCAAACTATAGGGGAAGGGACACATTTCTCCCTTTTCCACAAACAAGCTTGAGAATATGGCAAGCTTTATGGGAAAAGAAAAGAAATAAACCAGCAGCAAGACACTCAACGGTCCACTCAAAAGTGTTCCAAACGATTTGTCTTTGAAGCCTAATAGATGGGACCTGTCGTCCACTTCTTCACTTCCCATTTTCCACCCTGCCAAATACATGAAGCATCCATTAAACCTGACAGTGACAATCCTCGAGGTTCTCCCTCTGCCAGCTACAAAGCCTGCGGCATTTAGGCCATGTCACTCGACTTCACCTCTACGTGAGCGGCAGAGGCCAAGAGACTCTAGGTTCTGCTTCATTCTGGAGAGCCTGATCACAGGCTTCACACCAACCCATTCCATGAGTGAATATGAAGGCTGGATGCCACCTCACGGTCACAAGAGAGCTCCCTTCTCTGAACATGAGAACAGCAGCCAACTCTCAATGGACTGAAAGTGAATGGAGGGATAAAAGGCAGACAGTGAAAAAAGGAACACAGCAAGTGGATGAGCTTCAAAATGATGAATATTCGCAGCCGGCATGGATGGAGGACTGGAGGCCGTTCCTCTGCTGAAAGGTACTCTTCCAGCAGCATCATACCTGCTTTCCCGGGTTGGCCTCCACTGAGGGAGAACGAGAGAGCTTCGAACAGATTGTTCTTCTTTTTCCTCCTCCTCCTGCATGCAGACATTCACCCGGCTTGCTGGTCACGTGACCAAGCAGCTCCCTCTGTTGGTCGGCCCTCCTGAAGCTCAAACCGAGCATGCTCAGTCAGTTCAAATTTCAAACATTTCCTTCTTCTGAAAGGAAGGCACCAATGAAAGCAAGTAGCCATTTTGTGGACAGCACAAATACAATAGGAAAGGCACGAGGAGGCCAAAGGGAACATCGTGTCTGAGCAGCCAGGGGGCCTGTTAGCCACAACAGCAAGCAGGACCAAGAGTGTGAGCGATCCTTAATCTCCTCTCATCTACTGCACAGGTCTTTATCTCCACTGAGCCTGAGACGAGCAGGGCTGTCACGGGAGACTCAAGGCCAAGACAAACCAGCCCCAACAGAATTGGTACAATGCTTAGAACAGTGAAACCTGGGCACTTCAAAAAAGGCCACCAGGTCCAAGCCTTTTGCATCTAGAGTCAATAATAGTCAAGTTTGTGGATGGAATGCAAAATCCAGTACAGACCTGAATCAACCGGTAAGAACTACCAGTCAAAGTAGGACTTATGGTTAGAGTGAAGAGAAATGTACACACGACAAAGCCAGCTACACAGCAATTTCAGCAGAAGCCATGTATTAACTTCTTTCAGTGTTGTCAACAAAGTACGTTCCTTCACACTCGCCGAATGGACTTTCTTTCAAAAATCGCAGATCAAATGTAAAGCAGGATTTCAGTCAGATATATACGTATTTATCTATAAAAATCCAGAATGTCCTGCGTGAGGCTGTGATGGCACTCAGTTTCTTAGAATTGCTACACCTAACCTAAAATCTCTGAGATAACTCACTTCGTCACATAATTTAATAAAAAAAGTAATTTTAGAGTATTTGCATGATTTTGGAAAACGATGTTTGAGCTACCTGAAATTTGCATTTAACAGCAAAACCCCTCCCTTGAATTCTTCTTTAGAAATTCTGTCCCCTAAAGCATGGCCAACTAATGCTACATCAGCGAACATATGTTTAGATATTTTTGGACATAAAACTCTTTGGAAATGTTATAATGTTGTTACGATCACAAGCCACGATGTACTGATCGAGAGCAACATCTTGTCGATTTATTATCTTTGTATATGTAGGTTAGTATTACTTATCAAACAGTAGCTAAGCCAAACAGTTGTGATTATCGATCACAAACATTCTCAAATGACAAAACAATACTGACCTATTTCTCTGAAAGTAAATTTAAGTGAATGATACCTACCTATCAAGCAGGAATAGAGCAACATCCTCAACTCTTTTCATGCCTTTTGGCATTCAAAGATCTCTCCATCATCCAAACATCCCACCCGCATTTAAAAATATTTCGTCTGATCCAAGATCTTTATGTATTACTTTTGTTGGTCCAGCCTTTTCCTTTTTTGGCTGTTTCTTTGATGTCTCACATTGCGTGCATATATACAACATGCATTATTCAACACACAACAAGCACAGATAAACAGTCTCTCCTCTACCATCCTGTTCTGATTGGCTGGAGCAATGTTGTGTCTCAGGCCGAGCCACTTATTTGTTTCTCATTTACAGAGCCAGGACTGAGTATGAAGTGGAGAACCAGAGAGCTAGCGAACCATTAAAAAACTGAATTTTATAGTGTAATGAATATAAATCATGCTCATATTCTTTTAGATACTTACACTTTATATTAAAAAATACTAATTTGTCTTAAATTAGGATAACTGAAAGTCATTAACTGAATCTCTTGAGATTATTTAACAATCTAAACTAAAGGTGAATAAACTTGCACTAAAGTCATGTTTTAGTCTTTCATCCCTTAATTCACTTCAAGAGTGAATTCAAAACAAGAGTGAACACCGCAGTACTCAGCCAGCATGGAATAAAAAAAGTGGAACTTGCTCTTACAGCCTACAACACTGAGGCCAGGCAGTCAACCTTTACATGAAACAAAACTGCATACCAGAGAGAAGGTAGCCTGGGAAAACAACTACACACAGCACAATCAAGTATGCAAATAGGTAACAAGTATGCAAACAGAAGCCAAAGGGCAAAATGTGAGTTTTACTTAAATAAGTTGTACTGCACATACAAACCCATGGTATTTATTTAAGCACCAAATCAGCTGGACTTGTTCAGAAACATCAATGACAGAAATAATTAAATCCAACATCAGTGCAATTTGTATGTCATTTCTAAGATTGCATGAGCCAATCACCATCCATTTGCAAAAGGCAACTGACATTTGTTATCAGCTGATTAGTCTCAAAGTCCCATGTGAATCTGAAAAACAGCCATAAACCCAAAATAGCTGAGGAATATGTGGAGTATTTACTTAATGTAGTTGGCTTAAAACTAGTTGTGGGATTAGAGTGTGCTATATTAACCGTTACGAGTATTTGTCTGTTTCTTATTTTATACTTATGCATAGCAATGTTCTACTTTTGTGTGCACGTACAATTGATTTTTGGATCTCATTTATATTGTGCTCTCTTCATTTCTACTTGGTCTATCAATGCTCAGCGCTACTTTGTTAAAACCCAGAACACAAACCATAGAAAATAATCTTGGACATGTAATGTACATAGATTAGTCCCATTAGTATATCATGAAGCAAATGACATAGTAGTCACTTATTTTTCAATTTTGGTCAAAAAAAGTATCCAAATATTGAATCGTGAACCAAGTATTGATATAATCGGATGACTCTTTTTCAATCAGATCCAGTGCAGATCCAGGAAAATTTGAATGGATCGGGTATCAGATATTTGAATCCTGATCCAGTTCAAATTCTTTGTTTTAACCACTGTGTTCAGAGCACCATCTAGTGTCCATTAACAGACATGATTCTCACCAATGACAGCTGTGACAAACTTACAAATTAAAACATAAACAGAAGCTATATTAAACGATTGAGCAAAATGAGCAGTTTTACTGGAGTTAGAATTGCACACCTTCACTTGCTTTTAAACCAGCTCTGTTCGAGAGGATGCTGAGGGTAATGTTAACACATTAAAGAAAACCAAGTCATATATAAATCCACACAAACTGATTAGACTGCAGTGTTTAAAGGCACTGGGAATGGAACTGTCAGGATTATACGACAATAAATATTGGCTGATATCTAATCAGAGACTGCTGAGTCTGGGGACAAAACTTGATCGGGACGTCCCTAGTTACAAACTTCTAAATGATTTGCAGGGGTTTTTTTTTGGTAAATTTGTCAATATTTAAAATTTCTGGCTCATCCCTACAAGAAGGCCACAAATGTATCTACTAATCTACCAACACATGAAACCAATTGGACGAATTGGATGTATACCACAGGCCTGGAGTCATGTTTTACACGGTGGGGTTTCTCAGCTAGACAGATAAACGAAAAATGAAGAATTGACCAACAGATATGCTTTCCTATTGGACAGGCCTGACATCAAACTAACATATCCTTGTCTAAACTGAGAATCCTGCTTTGTGAAAGACCGCACTGGTCTAAAAAAGGCTTCATTACCAACAATCTTTTCTGCAATACAACTCAATGATGGCTGGCGCCACTAAAGTGTCACAATGCGTCATTCTGCCTGAACCACCATGGTTGACATGAGGCTCTGCTAGATGACTAAGCTAACCAATGGGGCATGCTCAGTGGAGATCCTGTTAGCCATTTTGAATTCGCATCAGACTTGCAGTCAAAGCTCTCGGAGCAACTGGCCCTTATGAGGTTCGGCTGGCTTACCACATTTCCACCATTTCCAACTTTCAAAACCAAATCATGTTTCTCGCAAAGCAGTCTTCCATTTCCCGTCTTCCAAGAAGCTCTTTTGCTTGACTGGCTTTAGTCAGAGAGGATAAGCGGAGCAAGAGAGAAAGAAAGAAAGAAAGAAAGAGGCACAGAGAAAGAGAGCAATATGAAGAGCAACTAGGAGGGAAAGGGCAGTGGAGAGCACTGACAGAAAGAAGGGAAAGCAGGAGAGCATGCATTACAAACAGCAGGCTCCAGCCATTTCCTTTGGAAGAGCCGAACTGAACTGCAGGAATGAAGGAATGTGTTCAACATTTAACATCATTTAGGAACATGAAACTAGACCTCCTTCTACACAAAAGAGCTTCTTCCAACAACTGAAGCGTGATCCAATATCCCTATTGAGAGCAAAAATGAAGGGCCTTCTCTTCTGTCTTGATTAAAGTAGGGTGAGACCTGTCAGCACTAAACTAATCTAGCATAATACTTTCACGATAGTCTACGAGTCTCACCGGCACACAAACAATCAACAGCCTGTGTGTTGGGAACCACCCATGCTCTGAACCACACAGCATTGTCTAGGCCTTGATGTATTAGTCGAAATTCTCAAACGATCTCTTCTGAGAACAGGCCTGGTCTTTCAGTTCCCCTGTTCGTTAAATGCCTGCAGGGACATAAGTACATGAAGCTATTATTCCCAGCAAAATCTGCATAGGCCTTCGTTTCCTGGAGAAATGTCCATCTTAACATGGACCATCACAGTGCACCTATACCCAATAATCTCCTCCATTAAAGCCAACAATGCCCTCATGGAGTGAGGGCAAACAAGACCAAGGTTAGAAGGAGACCATCTAGAAGAGCCAGCACCAGAGCCACAATCCAACAACTGTCAGGAAGGCTTTCTCATCAGCTCCTGCACCATGAGTGGACAAGCAACTGGATCCATCCACAAGTCAGCTGGAAGATCAATCAGATCACCTGTAATTGAACGCATGCAAAAATGACAGAATGAAAATGAGACCCTTCATGGTGTGTGTTGAAAAGCACACAACTAGAAGAGAACCTGGCCTATTTTCAAGAATCATCACAGTCTCTGAAACACCTAGGCAAATATCTGGCAATGGCTTTCCCCAAAAAGGGAGGTAGAGAAATGGAGAAGCAAATAATCCTGCCTTGTTTGAGGCTGAGCCCTCCAGCAACATGGCAGTACCTGACTTAAGCTGTGGGTCTCCATTGATGGGGGAGGAGGAAGAGGGCGAGAGTAAAGCTCCACTGACTAACGTCTAGCTTTCCACACAAGCACCGTCCCTGCTTAGGTCACATGATCAACTCTGTAGAAAGCATTGACATGGCGCTCTCTGGGCATGCTCAGTTGGAGCTCTGCTGTTCTTCACGAAGAAAGAAGAGCAGGAAAAAAACAGCACTGCAGCCATTTCATGGAATGGTGTGTGGATTCAGTGGAATAACACTTTCAATGCAGACTTTGCCCCAGATTGTGTTCATGGTAACAAATGACAGATGAATGATTTGTTAATCTTTCTTTATGGATAAAATGAAGGCAAACCAAAAATATGATATTAAAGCTTCTTATCCGGGCTCACGCTTTGGATGGTGCAAAGTTGTAAGTGCTGGCGTCTGACCATTTTTCTATGGAAAGAAAGAAAGAATCGGACAAATCAAAGCTCACTCGCTCGCTCTCTGAGAAATGGTCAGTTAGAAAGGTGAGGGTATGTTTAAAACAAGACCTACATTAAAGCACGAGACTATGCACACTGTGACGTGAGCTGAAGGGCTCAAACAACATCGTTTTTCACATTCTCTGCACGCTAGTTCTCCATCAGTAAGTACTGCTGCATTTCAAGGGTCTAAAGCATTCCACAGAGAACACTGTATAAATGCGTTTCTCATTACAGCTCATACTCCTCTGAAAACAACTCAGGGAAAAGCAGTATGGGGTTTCATTTCATTGAAGAAACACTCTTAAATTAAGTGCAATCACTACATTTCCCCCAGCATTTACAATGCAATTCCATCCAAGTCTGTCTATTAGAAAACAGTGGAGCCATAGAACATAGAATAGCTATCAAACTGCTATCAGCCACAATTACCACAGAAGTTACAAGTGGTAAAAATCAACAAAAATGCCAGACGATAACGTATAATTAATAATTAATAATAATAGTGATAATATTAGATTCCTAAATCCAGATTTTAACTTATAGAACCGATACAGAACATCTAAACCAGTGCTTAGGAGACAATAAAGACATAAATTTCAATTAATTTTTAAACAAATGTATTCTATTATTACACTTCTTTTCTTTAATCGATGATTAATTATTCATTTGATTATCATGAGTGTTATTGCCTGTTAACTGTCCTACATAATGACCAAGTTCTATTGAGACTTCTGTTGACAGACATGATGAAGATTTGACTTTTATTTACATATTTTACTTTACTTTAAATAACAGTAATTGAAGTAGTTAGCACACTACAAATCAACAAAAATCAACAAAAATAAAAATATAAGTAACAAAAGATCCAGCAAAGTGAGCCTTCACTCTAACAAGAATCCCTGAATGGTACGAGTCATATGACGGGCGTCGCCTGGACTGGGCTTCTGGAGTTATAGCCCCAAATATTTTGCAAATCCCTGGTTGATGTAAACAGACTGCAAAACAACTTGCTTTCACTACAATGAAATTCAAAAGTGGTAAGTAGTTTAATTCCAAAACATACCTCAACAGCAGGTTGAAATTAAGATCAGCGACTTCAACCAAATAATAGACTAAACAACTAAATCGTCAGACACAAGGCAGGTCTATGGATTTTATTGCTATACATTTATATAACTTGAACCGAAAAAGGTGAATTGTCCTTTCATTAGAAAACTATATATTTATATAAAGGACAGGTTTGTGCTATGTTTGAGTAACTACAGATGTACAGATGCATGGAGGTGTATAAACATCTGTACTTATATTTTAGCAATCAATACAGCTCATTTTCCTAGTGACATTTTGCTGGTGTTGATATAAATGTAGCTGATGCATGTTCCTGAACTCTTAGATCTCTAGGCCAGTATTTTCATAGCTTGATGTACCTTTGTTTGCCTTGATTTGAGATGAAATTGTTTGAAGAATGTAGCTATTTGCACGAACTAGACCATGTTTTGATCATAGTGTACTTTTATTCTGGAATTTGAAGACTGTGCAAGCACAGAAAGAGAGCAAACAGCCCTCCCAGCTTTGTTTTCCTCTGTAAATCCGAGCCAGTGATATCAGCCTCACCCCCTCTCATTGATGAGTCAGACCCCAGTTGCATGCAGGTCAACCATATCCATATGGATTGAGCAGTAAACATGCAATAGATAAGCGTTAATCTGAGCTGGATTACTTGCCGATAGGTTACACTGATCCTGAGTTTGAAACCGAGAAGATCGGAGCCAAAAAACAAACAAAAAATAAATAAATAAAATTGGTATTTTCAAAACAATTTATACACAGCCAGCATACTAAACTAAGGCTTTTTACAAGAGATGCAGCAATGCAGTAAAACACAATTGGAATACAGGTTACAACAAAAATCAGGCAATGAATTTTCCTGTGCCAGTGTCCACAGGAGGGGAGCTCAAACTAAGCAACCGAGAACATTAAATCCAGGGAAGTGAGCAGGTATGAAACCTAATGATAGCTGAGTGACTTTCCTCTCACTAAATCATCTCCGCTAACTACCAAACAGAAGCTAAACTCACATCAGAAGGGAAAGTGCCACATCACACAAGAAAGCAAATCCCATGACAGGACAATAGCTAGATAACCCTGCATCACACTGAGAGGGCACCGAGAGGACAGCAACACTATCTAGTATAACTACTATAAAATTACATGTTCTTGCTACAGAAGATTGTTGTGATGGGGTCAAGACTCAAAACAAAGGAGTTCAAACTATGAATTAAAATGTAAGTTAAAATGCATAAAATCCAACAATGAGACACTGAAAGAAACTATTGAAACCAACGGGCTTTGCAACAAGTCCAGGGAATGTACAAACAGGTTCGGTATTTGCATCCAGGATTTGCTGCTATTTTGTGGAACTCATTCTTCCCTCTAACTCTGCAGTGTTGCCCAAACCACTGGCAGCAACACAACCCCATACTTCACAGTTGGCAAGGTGTTTACTTCTTGCTGCTCCTGATTGTGGACAAAGATCCTTCTGGTGTGGGATTAAGCAAGTTTACAAAAATATATTTGAATGCTCCGCTTGCCCAGAATGTGAAAAAAGAACTGTTCATATTTTATCCCTAGTTACATCCACTTACACAAAGTAACTGCTTATTATCTGATTTCTTGCAACAATTACACTTACTACATGTTCTAGTGGCATTTGATTTGAAATATCCCATAAATGCTTGCTCAGGTTGCAGTAGGGGCAATTTCTTTTCAAAAGACAAATTTATGAATGAATGGGACATGGAAACTATGAAAATCAACAGCGATTATATCTGTTAGTAATGGCTCATGTGGGGCATTCACTGAACTGTAGCGCACAAACATGACAAGGTCGCAGTTGAGGTCTCCTTAAGATTTTGACAGTCACACACTAAGCAAGACTTTCCCAGATTATCCTGTAGTTGGTCTATAATCCAATCTACTCACAGTGCATTTCAAATCAAATCAAATTTATTGTCATATCACATTATACAGGTGTACGGGTGAGTGGAAAACGTGGGTGCAAGTCTCTCACAGTAGTAATGCAGAGGTATAAAAACAATATTATTAAAAAATAATAAAGAATATACCTATATGTAATATAGAGTATTGACACATTAACTATTACTATACATACTTTACTGCACTGTAGAGGTTTATGAATAAAGACACTAAAGAGAAATTTATTTTATTATATTTACATGTGGCACTGGGTATAGAAAGTAGCTCTAGTGGGAGAAGGTAGTGGGAGTCTTTGGTGGGTGCTGAGTAGCTAGTTGCTTCTCCAGAAATGAGTAAAGTGCAGGTGCAGAAAGATTATGAAAGAGTTTGTGGTGTAAAAGTGACTGACTGTGGACTGGAACACTGGGCTACTGACTGTTTAGCAGTCTGGTGTCCTGTGGGAAGAAGCTGTCTCTGAACTGTTTTTTTCTGGTCCTCATACTTCTGTACTTCCTGCCACTGGGCATCTTTGGGAACAGGCAGTGGCTTGTGTGAGTGGAGTCCATTATAATCCTCCTGGTCTTCCTCAGACAGTGGCTGGTGTTTAAAGAAGGTTTGGGAGCTGAACCCCAGTGATGTGCTGGGTGGTGCGCACCACCCTCTGCAGATTTGACCTCTCAAGAATGGTGCAGTTCCTGTGTCAGGCAGTGATGCAGCCCGTCAGGATGCTCTCCACAGTGCAGGCACAGAACATTTTCAGTATCCTCAGGAGGGCATTCAGACCAAACCTCTTCAGCCTTCTTCACCATCCGTGTGGTGTGTTCTGACCATGTAAGCTCCTCAGAGATTTAAACATCAAGGAACTTAATGCTGCTGACCCTTTCCACTGTGGTCCCATTGATGGAGACAGGGAAGTGCTCTCTCTCTCCTCCTTCCTGAAGTCCACTATCAACTCCTTAGTCTTGATGAGAGGTTGTTTTCCTGGCACCAGAGTCCTCTCTGGAGGCTGCCTTGTTGTCATCGGAGATCAGGCCTATGATTGTTGTGTTGTCAACAAATGCAATGATGACATGCAGTCATGAGTGTACAGGGAGTACAGGATAGGGCTACACACATAGCCTGAGGGACTCCGGTGTAGAGGAGTGCCCATCCTCACCACCTGCCGATGGCCCATTAGGAAGTTTAGGATCCTGCTGCACAGAGAGCTTTTCAGACTGAGATCCTGGAACTTCATGACAAGCCTTGGGGAAGGAAATAGTTGAATTCTTAACTTTAGTCCACGAACAGCATTCTCACATATACTTTTTGTCCAGGTGGAAGTGGGCAGTGTGCAGAGTGAGGGCAATTGCATAATCAAAAGAAAAACTAGAAGGAGCTCACGACATGGCAGCTATGCTCAAACAAGCTCGGAAGTTGGGGGAACCTAGGTTGTAAATTGTAAATATTAAACATATTCAACATTTGTCACTCTGTATCCTGTAGTGTGGGGTGGATGTCAATTCCCTGGTGTGAAACGCAATGTTAATTGCATACCCGTCTACATACCAAAAATTAGAGGTCAGGAACTAATATCAGGTAGAACCCTATCCTGTCAAACTGCAACAATTCAATATGGCATCAATTCCGCAATTGACCAGAAGACATGTTGACAGCCATCTATACCTCGGTGGTATTTAAAGGTGCAGGATCTCAGATGCAAATTGACCTCTCCAACAAATCCCATAAATGTTCAATTGTGTTCAGGTTGGACGAACATGCAGGCCATGCCATTCATCAGAACTCACATCAATGCTCCTTGAACTAATCCTGGAAAACTTGGGACCTGACTGCAGGACACAGGATAATGCATGACCCGCAGGAATATGCCAACATTGTTAGGGTACACAAAGTCAGGAATGTATGAAGATACACCTTACACCAGTTTGAAACCACCACCAGACTGCACAGTGTCTTGTTGACAACTGTGTTCCATGGCTGTGCCACACAAGATGACACAGCCTGAAACCATAGGTACCATGACTTCTTGGACTCTGCCGAATGTTACAAGTCCTCTAGGAAGGTCTTCTGTGCCCATATCCCGCTGAAGCCAAAAACACTGTACTGACCTGAAGAATATGCATGTAGGGGGCTCTTGCATTGAGTATGGATGTGATTTAGGTAAGAGTGGCTTGTCTATTTTGCACCAACAATTCTAGCCAGACACTACCAGTCTCAATCATTAAGGACCCATGGGCAGCCACTGCACTGTCCACTGGGGGTGGTAATGACTTCTATTACACAGACCTGGTAAACAGGTAAATCTATTACACATTTCCTAATTCACATTTTCTTGCCATTAGTACACTGGCCAGTTATCTACCTCATTATGTGGGCATTCCCAAGCTGTCTCCTAGAGTAACGCCACTTTATTGATTTATACAGGCCTATCCTATGACTTTTGGCACATCAGTGTATAAGCACTGGCCTGGTGTGTGTCCCAGTCAGGGCAGATCATATAGTGTGAGAACTTTGATGACTAATAACGATCATGTAAAGAAAAATTGGGGGAAACGTTGATCTCTTACATTTTCAACATTGTTTAGAATTTTTAAAATCCTGTAGATGGTCATTACCAGCAAACACAGTTTTCTCAATCTACCACATCGCATCTTGACATTTACAGTTATTCTGAATTGACACTTCTTAACAAACACTGTAGAAATCAGAGGTGAGTAATCCAGTTCTAAAGAGGCAAAATCCACCCCAGCATTTTTGTATCCAGATTACATTTTTGATATTCTGGAAAGCTCTTTGCAAATCAGATCCAAATAACATTTGAGTTTGAAATGTGATTACAATCAGATTTGTCTTCTGAATCATTCACAACACAACAATCACCATGTCTAATCCAAAGTGAGGAAGTGCACAGATCAAAGAACAGCTCCAAAGAATATCCTGTTACTACAGTCCCTGGCTATGTAGTTACTGACATCTACATTGTTACCGCAGCAACAAACTGGGTTGGGCAATATATCAATATTTATATCAATATCAAGATAAATAGTGTAGTCTGGGATGAGGCAATATTATTTATATTGTTTTAAAGTTTTTTAATGTTTCAATCTGGCAAACAAACACATTTTACTACTCCCTTGCACTGCTGCACCCCTCTCTCTCATATATACACACAAATAATAAGACAGACCTCTAATATGAGGACGAAAATAAAATGAAGGTAAATTTTCAACACTTTTAATAAAGAATAGAAAAATGGTTTCATAAGAGTCTTCAAGCCAGAACCAGCAGACTGATGGACAGCTCAATCCATCAGACTGTCAGGATGGTTTCTTTCCCATTTGCTACACGCAAATGTGGATTCAGAAATCAAATTTTACTGGATGAGTGCAATTAACTGGGAGAGAGTTATTTAAACTGTTTTATTGTGTGTGTGCATTTGAATAAAGCATGCTTATGTGAAAACCTATGGGATAACATGACTGAAGTATTCAGTATAAACACTTTCCTGTGGAAATCAAAGTATATATTTGAAAATGAGTTAATTAGTGGGCGACATTCAGGAACACATGCACACTACTGGGACACTGGATCTTGTTTGGCGAGACTGCAATAATTGCAATGGTTAAATAAAAGTGGAGCAATTACAGAGAGACAGAATGAAAGAATAATTTGCATAACATTGGTACTTAATTAAACAACCCCAGTGTTCAAGCTCATATCAATTATCGGCGCTAAACTAGAGACGAGTTTAATTGGCTGATATTATAATTACGTCTTACCACATCTTTGTACATCTGTGAATAGTACTGCTTATTGTGCTTACAGCAACTCTAGACATAAGAGGTTGCACTTGCACCATTAGCACCAATCCTCTCAGAGGATGGCCAGTTCTGACAGTCAGCAAGTCCTACTTTCCTGCTTTCAGCCCTCCACCAGGAGGAGGATTTCTGAGCATGCTCTGTATGACCTAGCAGGGCCATATGCTGTAGACAAAAATCAGTCATCATGGCTCTCCCCCAGCAAGTAAATGCATCCTCCTGAAGCTTGCATTTATGCACAGGCATTCTTGCTGCCTAACTCGATCCAATTTCTCAGACAGAATAACCCCTACATCCATTACAGCGGAAATGACCCCATGGAGAGCCACATGACAGTAGGTTGGCAATTATGAATCTTAACGTGTCAGTGGTACCAGCTCTGATGTCTCATGTTGGTATGTAGCACTTTGGGGTCTACAAAACATGTGTAAAAGACCACTTTATAAGCCTACCAAACCCTATGATCATGACAACCAGTGCTATAAAGACTGAATTGTTGTCTGAAGTGACAGAGCTCCATTTAATATCTCTGGCAGAACTAATCAACCAACATCAATATCTGACCTTACTAATGCTCTCATGGCTAAATGCAGCCAAATTCTCACAACAAATATTCCACTGTATTGTGCTTTGCTTCAGAAACCCAGGCCTTATGACCTATGATAGTTTCTGCTACTCCCTGCCTCACTAATGTTGAGTTGGATCACTGAGGGGCAATGGCAGCGTTGTTATAGTTCAGGGCAGTGAGCCAATGGCAATATTATTTTTTTCTTTCTTGTACATATTTACCCATGAATATATTAACATTTATACAATTTAGAAATTGGGACTAAATCTGGGTGGATCAGTATTACAGCTCTGATTCCAGCCTAGAAAGCTGCGAAGACAAGAATTTAATTGTACAGTGGAAATATAAATCATAAAGCCACACATTATTGCTGTTATTATTATTACTAGTAGTATTACAGTAGCTCAATATTATCTCACCATTCTGCTATTCCAATGTACACAAAAACACAATCCAATACTGCCTTCATACATCAGTCAAATCTAAACTGTCGACTGATTTCTGTCAAATAATCAGCCATACTTCTTCCAGATGTGGCCTTACTGCCTTTTTTTCTGTTCCATCATATGAAACAACAGAAAAACTAAAACTGTGTGATATGATACACATCATAAATATGGGGACATTCCATCTGTCACAATTGTCTACCCTTAATGAGCGTGCAGATAGGTGTCTGCAAAAACATCCAAGGACATGTAACTTTAGGACCAGCAAGCGAGATACATCCAACAAAATATCATGGATGTAAGCTGCCCCCTACTGGCAAATCAGTGCAGGTTCTCTCAGCCCCATAATATTTTCATATGTTCATGATATGGAGGTGGCAATTTGAGAATGTAATGGAGTTAAGAAATCATCTGTGAGCTCCTCACAAGATAGGAGGAGAAGAAACTAGTGAGAACATAGACAGTGCTGTTGGTAAAAGCTCCAGTCTTAGAGTTCACAGAAACAATCCAAGCGCTTCTAGTACAGGGTGAGTCAAAAGCCACAGGAAACCCAAAGTCACAGGAAACCCACGGGCCCCCACGGCCAACTCTCAAATGAGGGAACTCACCGTAGACAAGGAGGTGGTCATGGTCAGCTCACCGGCCACACAGGCAACAGTGGCATTGTTCAGATGTCATTTTCCCTTTTGCTTCTGAAATAAAAGGGTGACCTGTAGCTTTTGACTCACCCTGTAGAACCAGAAGTTCTTAATCAAACCCAGCTTGCTCTTCTCTGTTCAGCAGGCTGTTGGGACCCCTGGAGGACCCCCTGTCCTGCACACTGGTGGACTCCTTCTGTAACACACTAAATACAAATGAGGGAGAGCTTGGTAATGGGCTGATTAACTGGATCGGGGTATTGGAAGCAAAGTACTCACTGGAAAGTGCAGGAGCAAGGATGGAGCAGTGGTTTAAAACAGAAGCTACGTTAAACATAATAAACAAGAACACGTGACAGCAGCTGTTTACATCACCAGCATCAGCCTGGCAGGGCAAGTATGCAGCAGTACCCCTACTTACCTGAACAAATCAGCGTTTTATTAAACCACACACCACTTTCATCGAGCTTACCACGAGCTTTCGTGCTCTCTTAGCAGCTCACAGCTTTCCTGCATGAAATAGGAATACCCTCATTAATTAAAGCTTCACAGTGCCGGAGTTTCAGCAATTTAGTGTATAGTACACAAATAAATCGCCCGTATCGCTCTAATGGAAAGAGAACTTAAATAAACGCTGTTATTATCCTGACTACAGCAACTGAAGCCGGATGGCACGGGGCCCTGGAACGAGCATAGCGCACGGAGTTCAGAGCGCGGCAGACACGCGCTGAGTGTTATACAGGTTCCTGGGCCGCAGGCAGCCCTCTCTCTCTCCCTCCGATTACAAACACAAAGCCGCACCGACAGCGTCCGGCGGGACGTTTAAACTCAGAGTTCAAACACTCTGCGCTACCCTGCGACCGTCAGACAGGCCTTCGCATCGCCGTGGACACCCGAGCGGACTCCCGGCGTCTCTCGGAGAAACAGCAGAGATAGAAGATGAAGCGCTCTCCGGCTCTTACCTCAGTTTGCACTGAAGCCATGGTTCATCACAGCTCCGCCCCCTTCTCTCCGTACGTCATTCAATCCCTCACCCGGCTGCGAGCCCCGCCCCGCCCCGCCCTCGCCTCCTCAGGCCCCGCCCCATCTCCTCTGCTTCATTCAAACTCATCAGACTGACGATCTGTCACACAGATTTAAAGTTCTTTATGTACTTTTATGTTGTGTTTATGTTGCACCTTGGTGTGTCCTTCTACTACCACTACCATTACTACTATTACTATAACTACCACCACCATAACTACTACCATTGCTACTACTACTACCATTGCTACTACTACTACCATTACTACTACCACTTTGACCTCTACTACCATTGTCATATTACTACTACCATTACTACCATTACTACTCTTACTATAAGTACCACCACCATTACTACTCCTACTCCTACTACTACTACTACTACTACTACTGCTGCTGCTGCTGCTGTTACTACTACTATTACTATAACTACCACCACCATAACTACTACCATTACTACAACTACTACTACTGTTACTACTACTACTACTACTATTATTACTATAACTACCACCACCATAACTACTACCATTACTACTACTACTACTACTACTACTACCATTGCTACTATTACTATAACTACCACCACCCTAACTACAACCATTACCACTTCTACTAGTACTACCATTACTACTACAACTATTAGTACTATCATTACTACTACTGCTACTACTACTAGCACCACTGCTACAATTACTACTATTACTATAACTACCACCACCATAATTACTACCATTACTACTACTACCACTATTACTACTACTACTACTATTACTATTACCATTTTGACCATTACTACCATTACCATACTACTACTACTACTACTACTACTACTTATACTACTACTTGTAGTAACAGTAGTAGTTCTAGTACCATTATTACTATTACTACTACACTAGCATCACCACAACAATTACTTCTATTACTACTACCATTACTACAACAACTACTACTATCACTACTACTACTGCTACTCTACTACTATCTACTACTGCTATTCTACTACCATCACTGTTGTTTCTCTACTAGTGTCACTACTACTACAACTGCTGGCACTGCTAATTTTACTACTACTGCTATTCTAATATTATAATCACTACTTCTACTACTATTACTGTTATTTTACTACTATAACTACTGCTACCATTACTACTACTAGTCTACGGCTGTTACTAATACAACTACTACTGCTGCTGCTTCTGCTATACTACTATGCCACCTATATTACTATATCACTTTATCTACTCTACTACTGTCACTACTACTACTACTACTACTACTGCTGCTGCTTCTGTGGCTGCTGCTTCTGTGGCTGCTGCTGCTGGCACTGTTTTCATTACTTCTACATCTATTGCTATTCAAATACTATAGACACTATTGCTACCACTAATACTATTACTACTACTACTACTATTGCTATTCTACTACTATCACTACTACCACCATTACTACTGCTAATCTCCTACTGTGACTACTACTACTACTACTACTACCACCACCACCACTCCTATTATGCTACTATTACAACTACTACAATTACTACTTCAAGTCACTGCTACTACTGTTGGCATTGGTATTATCATTACTTCTTCCACTACTACTTCAACTACTATAACACTACTGCTGTTACTGCTGTTACTATTGCTACTACTACCATTACTACTGTTAGCCTACTACTATCACTATTACTACTATGGCTAGAGCTTACTATTATTATTATTATTATTATTATTATTATTATTATTATTATTATTATTATTATTATTATTATTACTTCTACAACTACTACTAATACTACTACTACTACAATTAAACAACATAATTTCAGCAACAAATAAGGAGTAAATGTGTTAAAAATAAAGATTGAATGGCGATGCAAATGAAATAAAATAGAGAATATAAATATACAACCTGGAGAAAAACTAACAATAAAATTATATATTTATATTTCTTATTGATGCATACATTACATTTGGTAAATGGGAGGCTCATAATGATCCGATATTTGCTGCAACAGTTCCTTCATCAATTCATCAACTTTTCCTCCAACATTTATCCTTCTCCTTACTTTTTATTGCAAATGTCCATTTATTAGAGATCAACAGTTCATATCAACATAGTTCTGATCAGCACTGATTTTTCCTGTGAAACATGGAAATGTCCATACAGCTGTGTGGACAGAATACATACATGTCTTCTTCCTCTGCTGTGCAAAAGTCCAAGATAGCCTTAGTTATTACATAACAAAACATTGTATACCATTTGCATTAACACAGTAAACATTAATGAAGATGTCAGTCATTAGAATGTGCTGTGTATCAGTAAAGGTTTGGATATGATAGTTAGAATAACTCTCTAAGCAAAGTGCAGGTTTGGTTGCTGACTTCCCAGTGATTTCCAGCCACTGTGGTTTAATAATTTATTAAAGTTCTGTATGGTATTTATAGTTTAATTTAATTTATTAAAATTTTATTCTTCCCTGAGCCTAATATTTGTCATACCTATCAGCAGTCTGTGTTCACGTCTAGTTTGTTTACTCTGATACCTCACACATGCACAAAATGAAATTATTCACATAATGATGAATAATATAATTCTATCAATAAAAACATCTAAATGTAATTTTCCTAGACTTCTCAGGTTGTCTTAGACTGCAGGACTGTGGATGCTTGCTGTTCTGTAGGGGGAGGCTCCATAGGTTTGGAGTGCAAGCTTCAAAAGCAGCCTTCACTGATTCCTGTGCACTGTATTCTTGGGACATTAGTATTCACATAATGCCTTATTTTCATCAGTCATGCAAAAACACGTGACATTTTATTTAACCTTCTAAATTAGTTTATTCTAAGCATTTTGGAGCATTTCTACCAGATAACTCGCTTGTCTGTTTGCAGAAAATTCCAGCCAGGTGTCACTGATCAAGATCTTTCACATTATGTCAATGAAAAATCAAAAATGGAGATTCAACATTTTTGCTTGACAGCGACATCTTATTTTCAATTGTCAATTAATTAACAGTAATGGGTTCATATGATTCAGATTTATGCACTGAAGTAAAAAAGATTTATAAAATAGGGCTTGTTTTTCAGCAGGTCTGCAGAAGACTGTCCATCCATCCATTCAGCCATCCATCCATCCTGTCCCTCATCTTCTTCGTCCATCTGCGAGTCATCACGTTCCCTTCCAGCCCCTCCCCCAATCTCAGACTGGCTGCTGCTGCTGTGTGTGTGTGTGTGTGTGTGTGTGTGTGTGTGTGTGTGTGTACTGTGCATGCAGATAACTCTTGGCCCATGTCCTTGTGAGACACTGATGGATTGGAGCCCAGTTTCTATGGCAACAGGAGAAAAGCAGCAGACAGCAGCAGCTCTGGAGGTGTTGTCTGTCCGCCAGTTGCCTTGATCTTTCTGTGGCCTTCTCCCACAGTGAACTCAGCTCAACAGATCATGCTTGTCTAGTCTCAATATCGACCACCCCTCCAAACACTGTTGACTGGAATTATTGGGGATAATCTGTTGTTTGCATCTCAATCACATGGTCAATTTAACAGAAATGAGTGGTTTCTCCTCTAATTAGCCTGTGGAATATTGACACTTTCTACTGACACTTTCAGTCAAGCCTTTAAAGCTGTGCACAGTAATGATGATGATGATGATGATGATTATTATTATTATTACTATTATTATTATTATTATTATTATTATTATTATTATTATTAATAATAATAATAATAATAATAATAATAATAATAATAATAATAATAATAATAATAATAATAATAATAATAAATATTCATTACATCAACCTCTTCCCACTTCCATTAGTCTCATATACTGGGGAGGGAATAAAATGTGTAGGGTGTATATAATTAAACAATACTGTTTCAACAAATTCCATGTAATGCAGTTTGATTGACATCAGTGGCATCGAGAAAGACTTGCTTGGAGCCATGCTTCATTGATCTGCTGAGTGAGAAAGAATGGAAACAGTCAGGTTTGGAATTTCAATTCACATTGAAAGGTTAAAAAGCAGTGCTCTGGGTGGCTCAGTGGTCTAATGTGATGCCATTATGATCTGATGATTGCAGGTTTGAATCTGCATGACATCAGTAGCTAGAGTATGAGATGGCACTCTCTCCCAACATCACTCCCTGTGCGATGCTGGTTGGCACTGGTGTCTGTTAGCTGTTTGATTAGAGCTGGGGACTCAAAAGCAATGACGCAATGGTGGCATCAAAAAGAGATCAGCAAGCATAGCGGTCACCAGTTAATGACATGTTTTGACAGAGCAGTAGACTCAACTCATGCCATGATAATAGGCCCCACATCAGTATGGAACCAACAGCAGCCTACACCAGTATTGAGATGTTGTGGTGTTAACAGAGGCACTTTGGTCTTCTTCTCCTGCAGTATATCCTATGGAAGCTAAAGAATGCTGCACTAACCTGTGGGATATATGAGTGGGACTCCTGCACTGAAAGTAGATGTGAGTTCTGCTTGACTGTTTCCAGACAATTATTGCCAGGTGGCACTGATCAAGATCATTAAGCACTTGTGGGTGACCACTACACTGTCCACTGTGGGTGCTAATGCCACTGAGAATAGAGGACTATTAAATGCCCACACAACTTTAGAAATGGAATGCCCCATCCATCTGACTCCCATATATCATGCCTCACTCCACCTCCTTTCCCATGAGCACATTGGCCAGTGTTCAACTGCACTTGCAATATAACACCTCCAACACGTACAGGCGTCGGAGATCCCAAGGGGTCTCCTGAGGTAACACCACTTTGTGATCATGACTTTCAGTCTACAAGGCACGGCCACAAAAAAACAATAATAAAAAGTGTTTGAAATAAAATGGTTTTATCTAATGAATGAATTTGACCCTTTTTCTTACATAAATCCACTCAAATGCTATAAACAGACCTCAAAAAATATTAACACAACAACAAACTATAATGTAATAGAGGTTGAAGAGATTTTATTAGAACACTGTACAATTCTGATTCACATATTTCTTATTTTTTAATATTACATTGATGGTGGGATATTACAATGGTGCTACTTTTTTTTTTTCCAAAACCTGCTAACAAGCATCAGGCAACAACATTTCTCGTAAGAACACCATATGCACAGAATTACTGTTTCCAATAGAAAAATACAAAACCACAGGCCACCCATAGTCAACGGAGAAGAGTAACACATGATGACAGACGATGAGAAGTCGTAAAGCTGTAGAACCTTTGGTGGTGGAAAGTAAAGCATGAGGGCCAATTACATACAGCTCGGACTTGAACCCAAAACGAGACAACTTTACTGCAGATAACACGTTTGAATGACTCTTCTTTTCACTGAGAAGTGAGAATAACAGGCATTGACCAGGAAATATACATATTTAAACGTAAAACGAATAGCGTCCATCCTTGCTGACTGAACAGTGGCATTCATTGGGCACAGAGAGCATCAATCAGAGAACACAGGAAGGAAGTAAACTAACGGTGCTACCATTTCTGCCTTTAGTACAGCTGGTAGGACTAGATTATGTGTGTTTAAGGCATGGTGTTGTGAAGTGAGAGCAAGCATTTGTAGTATACCATCACTGTCATGCAACAACCACGTTTTGTTGAAAAAGAGGTTTGTGCATGATGGAGATGATATGCTTGGTACATGTTTTCCTCCACAGTCATATAGGAAGTGGACAAAATCATGAAAACTATTTTTATGGTCTAGATTTTGTCTGTAAACACTAAATAATTGTTAGTAAGATATGGAATGAAGTTTAAAATGTTTATATTCACCATCTTTTTTGCTGCCAAAACCTGCTCACATCTGAACCATCTTCCGATGTGTATTAAACAGGGCTATCCTACAGCTTCAAATTGTGTAATACTTGGGGCAGATTTCTGACATATGTAAAAACCAGGACAGCCTATATGGAATCTGATATTCTCTAAGTTTCATAAAACTCCATTAACCTCTTGGTCCAGACTATCCATTCATAGGCACTAAGCTCCATAGACACTAAGCTTTGAAACCATTGTCATATTTACCTACACTGTCTCTACAGCAATGCTGCTAAAGTGTTTAAACACTCCTACCTAGTTGCTCCATATATTTCTGCAGCTGGTTGGTGGTATGTTTTCAGTCCAGTGGCGACATTGAGGAGTTTAAACCCTCCAGCAGCACTGCTGTGTCTGATCCACTCATACCAGTGCAACACACACTAACACACCACCACCATGTCAGTGTCACTGCAGTGCTGAGAATGACCCACCACCCACATAATACCTCCTCTGTGGTGGTTGTGGTGGTCGTGTGGGGTCCTGAACACTGAAGATCAGTGTGTAATGAAGAAACACAAATAGAGCTCTGGGCACAAAGTAAAATACAAGAAAAACACAGGATATTGCCCCTTTATGTCAAACCTATACTGTGTTTCTGCTTGGGTACGACTATAAGATAGATAACATATTATACTGGTGTATCAAAACTAGATATAACAGTAAAAGCCCATGGATTAAACACTCATATTTCATAGATTGTTGTCCACCCCCTGTATTTAATAAATTAAAATGCTGCATTTTGTAACAGTTTGAGCTTCATGCTTCATTAGAACACAGTGTTTCTCCATTGGAAGATGATCAGAGAACTGTAAGACTGTGAGTTCAAGTTTGTTTGCACCATTAAAAGTTTGTCTATGTGCCATGAAGTGTGTTTTATTATAAAATGAGACATCTCTCACAGTATTGAATATGTATATAGTTTTACACACACACACACACACACACACACACACACACACACACACACACAGATCCAAAACAATAAGACGTAGATATACCAGGATAGTAATGAATAACATTCCTGACTATTATTCGTCATTAAACAGGGTGAAACATGGCATGCACAAATTTTCTGATGAACGTGAAGAAGATGGTCTGCTACTACACTCAAAGTCGTAATAAAGGTGCTACTAATGGTTATATGAGAGATGCAATAGAAGAATCACTGTTGTAGAAGAGATGAAGGCTCTTCAGACTTAATTAGATGCCGACCTGAACATCCATGTGGAGAGCTTGCGAAGTAGTGATTGGAGTATAGGTAAAATATGTAAATATGTAACTGTTAGATGTAGCATCTCGTCAACCTCCAGTGTCATTTCACAGACAGTTAAATGTTTAAGGAAACGTTGCTGATCAGATCATAAACGGCCACAGCAACCTTAGTCATTAGACATAAGATCATTTTTATTATGCGATAGCATTGGTTAAAAGAAGTGTTGCTGATTGGATCATAACCGACCACAGCAACTTTGGGTGAAGGGAGCTGCTTACAGACTTTTGGGGTGGGCCCTACATATAATACCAGTAGTTAGGTGCAGGATTTTGCTACATTATTTCAGTCATAGGCCCTAAAATCGAACCTTGTTGGAATCAAAATATACTAAAGAGTTTCCACACAATTCATAGTAGGGTTCTTACAATGGGGTTCTTACACTCTTCTTACAATGATGGAGCCAATTTTCCTCATAAAATCAAACAAATTGCAAAAAAGTAACAGCTGGTGAATAAGTCCCATTGTTCTTCATGGAACCAAAAGTGGTTTGTCTATGGCATCGCTCGAAGAACCCTGTGCATAAAGAATATCACAGTAAAGGTTGAAAAAGATCTACAGCTAAAACTACATTCAGTGGAATTTGGGATATTTGTTGGAGGAGGTCTCTCTCCTGCTCTTTCTCGCTCTCTCTCACACCCACACACACAAACACACAACAATCCATCCACTGACGGAATCAAATTCTAAAATTCTTAAAAAGTGCCGTTTTGTGCTTCAGTAATTCCAATGGTTAATAAACCAACAGTTCAAGGGTCTGAATTAAGCATACTTTTAAAATGCAGGAGGAACGCTCGCAAAGGTTTTACACAGCAATCATTGTATAAGGCCTCAACTGGGAATTCATTTTATACCTCCATTACTGCGAATCAATGAAAGAAAATAAATAAACAACTATATAATGTACAGACATTTGGGCTTTGCATTACATGTCAATGGATTCCAATTCCAATCCACTGAAATTCCAGTGAAAAATCATTTCTTGGCCAGAAAGCAAACATCTCAGCAGAGTCAGTAGGACACTAATCACAACTTAACTTCACACACTCACTGTGTGTGTGCATCAAGAGTTATACATGCAGGGAGGGTCATGACACACACAAACTCAGAAACTGATCAGTGCGGTTCCTGTATTTTAAATGAATTACATACAAGTTAAATCTACTGAATGTAATAATAACTAAGGGACTAAGATCTTCGACGGGCAATACAAGCGAGCAGTGTCCAAGGTAGAAATATAGCAAGAACTGCCTTACTGACTGTTTATCCAAGGAATAGAGGCTAACTTAAGTTCACCTTAAGGTGGGCCTTCAGTACCCAGAATGACCATCTTTGTGTACGCTGTAGCCCAAAGCAGTGTCCACATAACATCTCATACCAGCTCAGTGACTCATGAGACGGAGTACTCATGTACCATTTCTTCCTTTAGAGATGATGGTAACCCATTAATAATAATCAGTCCTTCCAGAACATTCCTTCTGCAGACTGATGCAACGATGACTGGAGCAACTGTTCCTCCAAGAGTCCAAAGACCAACTGCACCAGTCTAACAGAAGTGGTCATGTCAACATTTTACTAAGCCTGTGTTGAGAAGCAAGCTTCAGAGAAGGCCAGCTTTGGCTAAGAGAAAGACAGATTCTGTACGTAACTTTCATGTCAAGGCATCACAGATGCTGGTATTTCCTTTCATATAAATGCAGAAGGTCTCATCAACCTGTAATTGTTCAGGAGTGCTCCCATAATTAGGCACTGATAAACTCATTCCCTGGTTTTGGTCCAGGATAATTTTCTCCATAGTGAGAAGCAAGGATTATGGGTAATATAAACTGAATGAAAATGAAAAGATCCCTTTGTTTAAAATGCTTAGGTTTGGTCAAATTTGGAGTAGAGCTGCAATGCCTGCAAGTGTCCAGTAGGTGGGGATGGGAGGGCTTGCAGGTAGGTGTTCTGATGAAGCTGGTCAGTCCCCAGCATCTTGGCTGATCTACCTCATACTGGTGTTAAAGCTGGAGTTGTTACTGCTGCAGCTTTCTTCATAAGTAGGTGGAGGTTCTTGAAGAGAAAAGAAGAAAAAAACATCAACAACAGAACCTATTTAATGCTCTACTTAATTAAAATTGATATCATCCTTTTTAGCCATTGCACAGTAGCACACCCACACCCACACAAACACACACACACACACACACACACACACACACACACACACACACACACACACACACACACACACACACACACACACACACACACACACAAAAGTGACCATCCCTCTTTTGGGCATTTCCCATATTATGATGCATAATTATTGCTTTTTAATGTGGACACTATTTGCCTCTGCAGGACAGTTCTATACACAGAAGGGGTTACTCACCATGCGGGTATTCCCAGCTGCTGTACTCAGGAGGCAGAATGAGAGGGCAGGTGGTGGGCACAGGAGTGGCATTACCATCAGTGAAAAAGGGGATGGTGGCTCCGGTGGAAACACAGAACAGAGGAGCAGAGCTCTCTGCGGACTGTGGATGCTGAGTCTGAGGAAGCGCTTGGCTGGGAGCATGACTAAATGCGCTGGGGGACATGGTGGGGGCCTGGCCAGATGGGTCCTGCTGGGAGTGGCTCTTGGTTGGGATCTCCTCACTGTCTAGTCCCTCTGCTCCTTGCTCCCCCTCTAAGACGTCTTCAACAGGGGGTGCACTTGGAACCACTGGTCCAGGGCTTAGGCTCTGCATGGGTGGCAATGGAGTGTGAGGAATAGGGTTTGGTGGGGGTGGCCTTGACGGAGTCAAGTTGACAGCAATGTTTCCAATGTAGATGGGCAGTGTGACCACAGTCTCAGGAGACTTCAGTGAAACCTATGAAAGGCAAGTTAAAAGAATTTTCAGAGTTTTGGTTTATTGGTTTTATAGTTGTGGAAGGTTCTCCTCTCTCCACAGAGCACCATTGGAGCTGACCATTGAGTTCTTTGTCCCTGACCAAGGCCCTTCTACCATGATCACTCAGTTTGGCTGGGCGGCCAGCTCTAGGAAGAGTCTTGCTGGCTACCTCTATTTACTCATGATGGAGGCCATTGTGGTCATTGGGACCTTTAATACAGCAAAAATGTTTCTGGACCTTTCCTCAGATCTGTGTCTCAATACAATCTGGTCTCTGAGGTTTACAAACAATTCTTTACACTTCATGGCTTGTTTTGTGCTCTGACATGCACTGTACAATTAGACCTTATATAAACAGGTGTGTCTTTCCAAATCATGTCCAATCAACTGTATTTACCACAGGTGTCCAGTCAAGACAAGCGGTAGAAAGCTGTAGAAACATCTGAAGGATGATTGTGGGAACAAGATGCACCTGAGCTCAGTTTTGAATGTCACGGCAAAGGCTGTGAATACTTATGTACATGTTATATTTTTGTGTTTTTATTTTTAATAAGATTTCAAAAAATCTTTTTTAGTCCTTTAGTCCTGGACTTAGTCCTTGTCTTATATAGTGTGTAGAATTTTGAGGAGAAAAAATGAATTTAATAAATTTTGGAACACGGCTGTAATATAACAAAATGTGCAAAAAGTGATGCACTGCGTGTGAATTCATGGGAGTTGCAGATATAACATTTAATTGTCAAATATTTACATATATGTTACACATAGTCAAAATACACAAAAATGGTCACATTGATATGTCACATATCTCAAATGGTCTCCTTGATTCTATACTCGTTGGCCATTTTATGAGCTCCACTGACCATACAGCAGCCCTCTGCTACTAACACACTAACACACCACCACCATGTCAGTGTCACTGCTCTGTGGTGGTCCTGTGGGGTCCTGACCATTGAGGAACAGGGTGGAAGGAAAATAACAAAGTATACAGAGAAACAGATGAACTACAGTCTATAATATTAGATCTACAAAGTGTTCCTGTATGGTCAGTGGAGCTGATAAAGCTGATAAAACAGAAAAGAGGGTTGTCATAATGTTATGGTTGATTGGTGTCTATATCTAAATGTCATGTGTACACATGTAAATCACATATATAAATATTTAAATATATGTGTATATATGGCCATATACTAGATTTTACTATGGGTAAAGCTTCTGTAAGAGTGAGGAGTGAGACCTCCAGTGACTAACCTGGATGAAGTAGTCAATGTCTATGAGGCTGCAGCCTGCGAGAGCAGACTGAGGGAGTGGAGGAACAATGATCTGTTCTCTCCACTCTGCGTGTTTACCCGCCTTCACACCTGCACCTTCCACCTCCGCTATGGTCCGCAAGTCAAACATCGGCCGTTTGGTCTTATAGGTCACTTTCTGCTCCAGTGGAAAAAGAGCAAAAATAATTGGTGGCATTAAATGAAGTGTTCTACAGACAGATGCTGAATACAAATGAGAGTCTAAAATGGAAGATGTGCCATTTTATATAATAACAAATGCAGAAACGCTGCTAAACACAGCTGTGTTAAACCACACTTCAAAGACTCCAGGGAGCAAAACTGTGAACTGATATCAGCCCACTTCCTATTTGTTAAGAGACAAATCCATCTCCCACCTGTATGAGGCTGGCTATCACACAGCCTGTGTCTTTTCCAGATTTGTTGTGAATCTCAGTGGATAGTTTGATGATTTGTCCTGGAGTGTATCCTCTCAGGTCACTGCGAGCCTTCAGCATGAGAGTGCCTGTCTTCACTAGGAGGTAGGTGAACTTCTTAGTTGTCACAGCACAGCTGGGTTGCTGGGAGAGGAAATTATTTTTAGGTATGGGGAGGCAAAGCAAAAATGCTCTGGAAATATCTCCTCTGCCTGGGGTTTAGTCAGAACTGCATAGATTTAGCAGAATGCATTGATAGCAAATTTCTAAGGATTTCATGTATAAACAGCCAATATTCCACAAAACATGTTTTGACCACCTCAGAACAGGTATTATTTAGGTGGAGGGTCATTCTCAGCACTGCAATGACACCTGCAATGGCATTTTGGTAGTGTGGATCAGACACAGCAGTGCTGCTGGAGTGTTTAAAGACTTTCCACTCACTGTCCACTCTATTAGACACTCCTGCCTAGTGTCTCCACCTTGTAGATGTGAAATCAGAGACAGAAGCTCATCTGTTTCTGCACAGTTTGTGTTGGTCACCTCTAGTCATCAGGCCTCACGGGATGCTGCCTGCAGGACAATATTGGCTGGACAGGTTCAGTTTAAGGTGTTTAAGCACTCGAGCAGCAATGCTGTGTCCAGCACACACTAACACACCATATTAGTGCCACTGCAGTGCTAAGAATGACTCATCCAAAGAATACATACTCTGTGGTGGTACTTTGGTGGTAGCCAGGGACAATAAAAGTTTAGGCACCTCTGTTCATAGATCATTTACACGTCAATAAAAAAATATATTTTTGCAATATTATATTAAATAATGTTTTTGACATTATTCATGTAGGAGTGTTTTAAATCAAGTCTGCACTCTTCTGTATTTAGTAAAGAATGCTGGGACTCCTCACCTCTATATCAGGCACCTCATTGAGGTTCAGCATGTTGAGTAGGTAGAAGGGTCTCTGGGTCTTATAGTCCTTTGAGAAGCGTGGTGTGTCTATTACAGCCCTGATTCTGTACATGATCTTCCCAAATGGGCCCTCGAAAGAGGTGGGAGCATGTCCTGAGAATGACAAGTTGTTGATGGTTAGTCAACCAGACAATGGTCTTAATAATATTTAATTATTCATTCCCATATTCATTATTAATCCCTTCCAGAATTGCAATAAAACTGAACATACCCTTGCTGTGCACTGAACAAGATCTATCTCCAAAATGGTGACTTTACAGGAAAAGTAAAAAATCAGTTTGAATGGAAGATAAGAGTAAAATATGAGGAGTTAAAAGTAATTTCAGGGCTTTTCTATTGGCCTGTTTGTCCAGAAATATTAACAAAGTGTACAGAGCAGCTACAGGGTTCAAACTGTGGAGCAAACTCAAAATGGACAAAAATGGAGATACGTGGTTTACATTGGACAACAGCAGATAATGTAGATAATACCTTGGGATGACATGGTATTCTACACAAACAGAAAAGGTGGGTATAATGATCTTAAGCAGTGGGTTGGGCTGAGTTGTGAGAAGGAGACCAGGACTAATTACTTGGAGCTTGATATAGCACTGCCACTGGAGAAGATCTATCTAATCTAAATGGCCGTTTCCTTCACTGTGATAGGACAGATAGGAGCAGGGGCTCATTTTGTGGGGCTATTAATAGAGGCGGATGACAAAGACTGGAAAAAAAGAGTGAAACTTCCAAGTGGAAAATGATGGAAGGCTTGTTTACTTTTGGATGGTTTAGTATGAGAAGGCAGCATGTGGGCATAATGTGCATAAGCATCTAATAAGCCACAATATCTCCTCAAATTGCAAAAAAGCTCAATGCAGTTTTCAGGCTAAATACATCAAGTGGTTTTGAAGTGCCATCAACAGAATGACTAATTCAGCAGCTTCATGACAAAAGACTTGGAAGCTTCAATCAATATCATCAATCCATTCTCACAAACTCTGGAAGAGCAAATATGGATGTTCTTCAATGGCATTTTCATCTATTCCTCTCAAAAGCAGTTAATTCCAGAGCGTTCTTATAGAAAGGCCTTTTGTTGGAACTGAAACCTAAGTAGTGGTCATGATCCAGACACAGAGAAACCAGTCAGTCACCCAGAATTGCCATCAACCCTTTCCTCAGGCCGAGTTCAGCTTTGTGCTACTGTCTAGACAGACTGACCGCTGCTGGACCACTACTCTACTCTAATGTCGACTGATCACATTGGAGTATAGCCAGAGGTAGCTTGATCTCTGTAACCGAAGGCAACAGGAAATGTGTTCATACTGATTCTGTAGATAAATAATTTATATAATTCATTTATCTGAGATGAACAGAATGCAGAAATGCAAGTCATGAAGTCAAAGTGAAATTCCAGACTTTTTGGGAATTAAAAAATTCTGTCTTTTATTAAGGCTTTTTAGGTCTCAAAAGGATGAGATGGTCATCCATAACAGATGCTGCAGATTGCAGGTTTCACGTTCAAAAGAGACCAATGTTTATGCCGTTGAAGGCTGTTATCTCTCTCTAGTATGTGGTTCTGCAGTCTGACAGCAGAGGGCACAGTGTGCCAGCACTTATGCTATTACCAAATTCTGAGGATGTCAAACTCAGGTCATGGAGGTCCACTGCACTGCAGAGTTTAGAGTTTTTTCTGCATTAAACCATCCTGTTCAGCTTAAGAAGGTCCAGGTAATCAGCAGTGGAGTTGAATGTGTGCTAAAACCATAAAATCTAAACAACCTGAGATGACCTCTCCTGACCTAAAGACATGTAATGAAATGTCTGCATATCCCTGGTGCCAGTTAAATGCTATTTTGTTTTTTATTTGAACCCCAATTCGAGAGATGAAAACCACTAATCATGTACCACTGTGAAAAAAAAGGCTTTTAATTAATGCACTGCTTCATGCTAAATTAAATGCTCACTATTTTCCCCCTTACTCCACACAATTCATCACCCAAGACCTGTTCTGTGTCTTAAATGGAACCAAAAAGAACTGGACTGTTGCTCAGAACTCCTTTTTTCAGATGAAAGTCAATTCGGCATGTCATTCGAAAATCAAGAGTCCTAGAGTTTCAACTCAACTCCCTCCCTCCCTCCCTCCCTCACTCCCTCCCTCACTCCCTCCCTCACCACCACCACCACAACCTCCACCATGCTTCACAGACTCTCCACTTTTTTGACCTCATGCATGCACAGCACTTAACACCTCAGAGAACACCCCCCAAAAGAGCACCGTAAAATCATTTAAAGAACGACATATTTTCTGTATATATGTGAAAAGGTCAGTCAAGAAGGAAAGCAATGGGAATTTCCACAATTATCAGCCATTCCTAATGTGATTAAGTAGCCTTGGAAATACACAGCAACCTGCAGAATCCAGGGAGTCTGGAAAAGATATCCAAGTTGCAGTGAAACATTTCCTTCCTGACAGACGGGAACAGCACAACATTTAATCATCTGCCCTCTGATAACCCTCCTACTGACAGTCGGCACAAACATGTGAATGGACAGGCTAAACTGCAGTGCACTGAATGGGTTAACTGTGTTCATGGTTGTGACATCACAACAAAGATGAATTTCAAACAAGTTTCTTTAAAGCTTAGTCTGAACATTGGACGGTATGGGTTTGGGAGTGAAAGGTGGCCTATGAAATGTAATGTTTACAGACGTGTCAATTTTTAAATAAAGCAAGACAGTCAGTTATCTTCATCTTACCTGGAATGAGAAACTGGAAAGGGAAATTGTGCTCTCCGGGTGGCAGAGTACCTGCAGAAGAAGACAAGCAGAGATGTAAGGACAGGAAGAACCAGGGTGGAGGTGAAGATGACTGCATTATCTGTTTGTGTGTGAGATGGGGAATGTGGTGAATCTCTGCTCACTGTTTTTTAAGTGGATGTCGTGGTGAAGCACAAACAAAATAACAACTTGGATTGGAACCCTTCAAATATAATATGAGAGACACAGATAGATTTTGGTGAATTGTTGTCATATAAAGAAGAATTGTCATTAAAATGAGCAGATAAACATGGTTGGATATGGCAATTCCACTTTTACATGACATGTTTGTGTTCGGAAGCAGAAGATGACATTTCATACAGTATGTTGAGGTATCCTTTACCATTTGAAGTCATTAGAAATAAAACTGCACAATCAGAGTTGTTAATGAACCCTTTAATGCATGAATTATGACATCATGACTCAAGATTTGTTCCCCAAATGAGTTTATTCTCCTTTCAGGCTGATAAAATTAATGAATTATGTGTCTGTGGGATTTTTCTTACACTCAGGCGTTCACCTACAAGTGATACTGCATTAACAGCCCAATGAATGGAACAAATTATTATTATTATTATTACTATTATTATTATTATTATTATTATTATTATTATTATTATTATTATTATTATTATTATTATTTGAACAATAAATAAGTAAAATAAAAATTTGAATGCTGTAGAAAAATATTATGATAAATAAATAAATGAGTAATTTTCCAGAAACACAACAAACAAACAAAAAAAACAAAGCACATAGAAAAGAACTGTCTACTGTAGTGTCCATCAGGTGTAAAAGGGTTAATACCGGTAAACCTAAGGCAGTGATTCTCAAACATTTTAGACCATGTAGCACCCGTGATCATACTGAAACCTTTCTCACCAACAGTGTGACGCTTGCTCACTTTTTGTGTGAAAGCTAACATGGTTGGACATTTAATTGTTTCTAGTCAACGCAGTAGACCTACTCAGACATCTTGGAGAGCTTGAGACAGAAGAAAACAACAGTAATACACTGTAGTAAACTATGGTGCTTACATGACATTCGCTCTAACCCCAGGTTAATTATTCAGCTTTTAATCCTATTGCAGAAACCGCTGTGAATTACTGGGTAGGACCTTTGAAACTGATGTTAATAAATACAGGAGTGCAGTTACGAGAGTGAAGAACTGAAGTGTTGTCTGACATACAGGCTGGAACAGGTTAAGCACTGAGTACAAACAAATATGTAATGAAAACTACAGGCCTTTAAATTTGAATCCTTTATATTTAGCACATACAGCAGATTTTCTGAGGTCATTCGGGATACCACTTTGAGATGCTTCATGTACCACCGATGGTACACTTATATTACTTCCAGACAGTTGGTAGACTGTTACTGCATGGTCACTAGGATGAAACTGAGTTTGTATGTGGTTACTTGGGTGTTCATAGGAGGTTGCTATGGTACTGTAAGTGACTGTTAGGCAGCTCTATTGTATCCCAGATGGATGTTTTATTTCTGATAATGGTTATTATGGTGCTGCAAGATGACAGTTATGGAGTTTTTGTGGTTGCTAGGGTGTTGATAGGTCTTAGGCAGTCGCTCTGGTATCTGTGTTGATATTTACTAAGATGTTGCTTAGTGGTAACTGTGGTAGCCATATGATTTGCTTGGTGCATTTGTATCATTGTGACATGAGAATGATGCAAAGAATTTTGCAGCACATTCATTTTTGTGGGTGAAAAAATCTTTTGCTTTGCAATGCATTGCCAAAAAACCCTGATAATTTAATTAATGCATGTTTAGTGAAAGAAACCCGTCACATGTTTGCTCATGTTTTTTATATAGATTTGTTGAAGTTTTATTTAAAATCCACATGGGACTGGTGGCACTTAGCATGCATTTACAGTACCAGTGGGCTAGGTATGGCCTTGGTAACCAAGGAAGCCAGAGTAGAGTTATGTTGATGTAATGCAGGAGTGTTGTGTTTATGGTTGTTGCTGTAATGAGTAAAGTTCACATGGAACTGGTGGCACTGAGCTGTATTAACGATGCCAATGGGACTACTATAACCTTTGTCATCCTGGAGGCCGGTGGGGTTTTAGAGCAGGGGTGGGGAAGATTCCTGCACAGTTTTTTTGTTTTTTGCCACTCAAGAACACCTGAATCAGCTCACCTGTTCATTACCAGGTGCACTTGGTATGGTGGAGCAGGATCAACAACCTGCTGGACTCAGTTCCCCAGTTATAAAGTTGGTTAAGTGATATTTCACTTTTGGAAGTGCCATTATTCTACTTTAGTGAAACACTAATGAAGGAAGGTGATGACCATTGTGAAGAGCTTGTGTAGTAGTGGCAAGTTAGAATATTGGTGAAAGGAATGGACCCTAGTAGACCCTTTCTGCCACAAGAAGTCTGGTTCTTGAACTGCTTCTGTTCAGGCTTATAAGAAACGTGGTACTTTTCATCCTGCATTTACATGTTTTACTGGAACCAAGGATAAGTCACAGAATATGTCAACAGCGTCAGTAAACAACACTGTTATGACACTGTTGAGTTTTTAGGTTCACAAACCATGAAGGAACCTGTTAACGTTGGTGGAACAGGTGGAACAGGCCTATGTGTAACTCCAATGATGAGGTGTAGGACATTTCATCTTGCCCCGTATTATTTCAATAAATGTTTACTAAAGAAGTACATTGCTCAGTGGATGACCTACTTCCTCAACTAAACACATCCACAGTTTTGAAAGAAAAGTAAGCCACACACACATATTTGTCCTATGTGTACAAAAGCCACCTCAAGCTCATTTACTTCAGGCTAGCTGTGTGTCCTCTGAAAGCATGCTGTGCAGAGCAGCTTTATGAGTTGGCATTTAAATACGATTACAGCTGCCTGATATTGCACAAATCTCCTCTTGTTTACATGAAGGAGTGTCTGAGACAGGAAGAGGTCTGTTAGAGGAAATGATGAGAAAAAGCAGTTCACGTCTCAAGAGCTCGCTTCTGAAATTGCAGAAGCAGCCATCTGCTGAGACTTTAAACAGGCCAATGAGAGGGTTTATGGAAGTTTAGGAGTTTCTTTCAAAGCAGTCAAAAGTTTTCAACCATAATACAAATCGTAAAGTACAGAAAACGGCATGTGCTATTTTTGACCACCTATTAACAGACCCTGAACATTCAAATGGTCATATTGTCAATAGGAAGTGCGGTAGTGCACTAAAGGTACACCCTGTTCAGCTGAATGATTCAGAGTTCGAGGAAAAGCAATGGATAGGCAGAAAATAGACAACATTTGCATTTGAGGATGGGAGGTATTTTTGGGAAACTGGAACATCTCTGTGCAGCAAAAGTACATCAACACATTTCAGTGTTTCCTTTTTGGCTGTTGTTTGAGAGAGTAGCAAATACATGTGTTTCACTAGAGATACTACAGAATCACACAACAATACAGAATAATTTCAAATAAAAATGTAAAAGTAATAGAATACGTCTGTTAAAGTTAATCTAGAAAATCACTGTTGATATCTGAATGCAACAAAACAACTACCTCCTAGCTTCAGTGCTCCTTCAGAAGACACCCACCTTTTGAGGGAGGTTTTCAGTGGTGGGGTAGTGAGGTAACAGACATCATAAATGTATGGTTAGATGTCTCGCTTTAAACTTAATTAGAAGACACATCCCGCAATTGCTTGCTTTCACCTTATACGCATGTGTAACGCAGGCTGCATGTGCAGAGGGCTTTTATTTGGGGCATTTTAATTCTCATTGTCAGGACAGGCAGGGGTCAAGAAACAGGCAGACAACAGTCATGAAGGCATATCTAACATCCAGGTCAAAATACATAAGAGAGCAAAAACAATCAGAACAGTATGAAACACAGACTCAAACTGAGGTGCTGCAAAAGAGTCCTGATCGGTTCTCATGAGTTGCAGCTGTTGTTGAGGTGATGGGCCTAAGGTGAGGGGAGGACTTAGCACAAGCCCAGTGGAGCACATGGTTTGAAGGCAGCAGAGGGAGCAATTACAGCGTGTGCATTAGTTTCGGTGACTGTACTGTTCAAATGAATGTCAGACAGAGGTCACATTAAAAAGGTAAATCTTAAAAATCAGATTTGGGCCACTTTATCTATTTTATAAGTCAGTCTTTAACTATCTTGCAACCATGGCTCAGTAATGTGTTTGAATATCTTTTTAAGCTATAAGTATGGTGAATATGGTGAATTTGAGGGCTAGACTGGACAGAAAGAGGAGGTCCTGGCTTAACCTGCCTCTTATTCAGTACACTGGCCTGAACAGCCTGGGCGGGCTCCTGGAACACACAGAAACAGCTCCATCTGAATGAGGTCAACAGGGGGGCCGCTGTTTTAATACCCTCTATAGTGCCGGCATCCTTCCAGTAGCTTACATACCACATTACTATTCAGCCTCGAAAATGAGAAGTAAAAAGAGGGAGAGAGAGAGAGAAAGGCCAGAGAATGGCAACAAGAACACGAGCAGGCAATAAAGAAAGAAAGAAACCAGGAGAGGCTAACCGAATTTGTGTAAGGCGAGCGGATTAATCAATACTCAAGTTAATAATTTAGGACACTAAGGTAGGGATGTGTTACATAACACTGAAAAGGCAGTTGTGCTGAAAGGAAAAGCAAATTCAATATAATAGATTGTCTTTCATACAGCACTAACACAACTTTTAAAAAAGAGAACTTTGCCATTTCCTGAAGCAATCATTTCCTGAACCCTGGTCCTAGAGGCACCCTTGCCCTGCATGTTCTAGTTTTAGCACACCCCAACTCTGAAAGAGCTTGTTAATGAGCTGATTAGTTAGATCAGGTGTGGTGGGAACAGGGAAAACTCTAAAATAGGCAGGGTAGGGGTGCCTCCAGGACCAAGGTTGAGAAACACTGTTTAAAAAAAAAAATACACATTAATTAGCAGGAGCTCAATAATGCTCAAATTGGGTATTGCCAAAGTTAGGATCAGAAATGAGGTGGGGGTTCCAGGTCCAGCAGGTCCAGTTAAAATCCACCTGGCCTGGCTCTGCTGTGGCTCAGCCTACTATGCCAGTATTAGCCAAATGAACTCAAGGTGGAGTAAGGGCTGTTATTATTCTACAAATGACCTAATATGAAAGTGATGGAGGTGGGAAATCCACCCCAGGGTTTTGTTCCAACTGCCTTTTATTTCCTGTTGCAGGTCAGACCTACAGGGACAGTCAGATTGGTTGTTATTTCAGCCATGGAGAGAACAGATTCTGGTGGTCAGTTCATGTTGCCTGCATAAAACTCTTAATCCTGTCCAAGTCCTGAGCTAGTCCTGGACTACACACCATCTTCGTTGTAAAAATATCACCCATGTATAAATATGTCATTTGAATAATACAGCAATACTACAGTAATACTTTCCATGGTTTAATTTTTTATTTACTTCCGTTTCTATCTGCTACAACACATGTAGAACATAATACATCACACCGGTAAGCAAAAAAAAAAACACAAGGCAGGACTGTTCCTGCAACAAGACTTTGACTATAGTGCTGGCCACTCCAATCCGGTCCAGCAAGAACAAGCAAAACCCCTTCAGCACTCTGCTGCTGCAGGCTGGATACACATTGCTGCACTCTGAAGCGTGCAACCCAAACCTTTAATGGGCGCACAGCATTAGCTGCTGGCAGTGAGCAGGAATACACTCAGTGCCTTTGTAGGACCGCAGGCTTGGTGGAGTTATTAGGCAGCACATCTGTCCCAGCCCTGCCTCCAAAGGCTGCCGGTGCTGAAAGGTCTGTCTGAGAGTAGTGGTAAGACAAGCCAGTGCATGTACACTAACAAGCACTCTCACTACTAGAGATGTGTCAGAGCACATCAGCCAAGAGCTCACACTTCCATGAAGGTGAGAACACCGAGTCTACCCAGTCTCTATGAGAGTGAGACAGACAGAGACAGAGATAAGCAAAGCAAATGAGATGTTTTACGACTGATGTTCGTATGAAGCATTGATAACTTTTAAAAACTCACTCCACAGGAATGAAAATCCATCATTTATTTTCCATTTGATAGTGGATATACTTTATAAACAATGAAAACCCACTGACTACTGACTTGCAGGATAAGTAGTCAGTCATGACTGTCCACTGCATTGTCCACTATGAGTGGTAATGCCTTCGCTGACATATGACATATAGGAATCTTGATAATTGAGTCATTTTGCTAGGAGCATGCTGGTCAGTGTACCGTCAGTTACGAGATAATACAGTTCCCAAGCCATCCCCTAAGGTCATGCAATTTCATAATCAATTCTCGTGGCTTTTGGCATTTCAGTATAAATGTTCTGACCACTGAGTGGTACACCTATCAAACAACATTATGACCACCTCCTTGTTTCTACACTCACTGTCCATTTTATAAGCTTCTCTTACCACACAGGAACACTTTCCAGTTCTATAATTACAGACTGTAGTTCATCTGTTGTTCTTTACACACTTTGTTCACCTCCTTTCACCCTGATCTTCAATGGTCAGGACCCCACAGGACCACCACAGAGCAACTATTATGTTTAGTGGGTTATTCTCAGTACTGCAGTGACACTGACATTGTGGTGGTGTGTAAGTGTGTGTTGTACTGGTGCAAGTGAATCAATCAGCAGTACTGCTGGAGTACTTCAACCCCTCAGTGTGACTGCTGGACTGACAATAGTCCACTAACCAGAAACATCCAACAACAGCGTCCTGTGGGCAGCATCCTGTGAGCACAGATGAGCTACTGTCTCTGACTTCACATCTACAAGGTGGAGCAACTAGAAGTGAATGGACACAGTTATTCCAGCAGTCCTACTGTGTGTGATCAATTCATACCAGCACAACCACAATAACTCACCACCATGTCAGGGTCACTGTAGTGCTGAGAAGCACCCACATAATAGCTGCTCTGTGGTGGTCCTGTGGGGTCCTGACCATTGAAGCAAAGTATATAACAAAGTATGCAGAGAAACAGATGGACTACAGCCTGTAATTATAGAACTACAAAGTGCTCCCAGAGTGAATGTGAAAACAAGGTTGATCGCTGTGTTTGACAGATCACACCCAGTGTTAAATATTAAACACAGACAGGAGCATTTCAACATAGATTTTGTGCTCCACAGCGCACACACATGTCTAATTTCCATTGAAATCCTCAGTTTTAATAGGCTCTGCAACACACACACCACCTCACACCCACACACACCTTCTGTACACATGTAGATAGTTATTTCCTTCTTAGAACAAGTCTAATCATTCCATCAGTACACCTCAAACCTGTTTGTGACAGACAGAAAAACAAACAAAGTCACAGTGAAGGTAATATTAGTAGATACGGTTCTGATAAAGATCTTACAGTAGAACTTCAGGAGTGATTTTTTCAAAATGACAAAAGAGATCTGTAGATGAATACAGAGAGAACAGATGGAAAGAAAGAGCTCTGTGATCTATTCTGTGAGTGACGTCAGTCAGACCAACAGGACATGCACCTGATCCTAACCCAAACTCAGCAGGATCTCCCTTATCATGCAGAGAGAAATTCATTCTCGTGTTGTGTCTGTGATGTGTGGTGTAGTTCTCTGTGTTACTGTATTATTGTACTTTCCATTTTCAGTCTTTATTTGGACACGGTTTTCCACGCCACTTTATGAACATTATTAACATGCATTTTTAATTTTATTGGATGTATTGTGCACCTTAACACTTGTTGATTTTAAATGTAGTTCATTAGAGTTTTCAAGCAAAGATTTGTGGCAGACAGTGGTCCATTTGTTCATTGGTTCAGTGGTTCAACAGCATCCTGTGGGCAGCATCCTTAAAGCACTAGAATGTCTAGAGGATGACCACACTGTACTGACACAAACTGTACAGAAACAGATGAGCTTCTGTCTCTTACTTTATATATACAAGGTTGAACATCTAGTTAGGAGTGTCTAATGGAGTGGACAGTGAGTGGACACAGTGTTAAAACTGCTGTGTCTGAAGCACTAACACACTAAAATACCATCTCTATGCCAGTGTCAATTCAGTGCTGAAAATGACCCACCAACCACACAACACCTGCTCTGTTGTGGTCCATTGGGGTCCTGACCATTAATGAACAAGGTGAAACTACAAAGTAGGGCTGCCCACTGCTCCGGGCATGTGTGCTCACTGCCCCCTGGTGTATGTATTCACTAGTGTGTATGTGTGTTTCACTGTGTGGATGGGTTAAAAGAGGAGGAGAGATTCATATGATCTACTTTCACTTTTATGTTGTTGGTGTGTTAGAGCAAGGAAATCACCCTAAAGCTTTATTCCAACATAAAAATCAATCTCCATCTAAAATACCAGCAGTATATCTCCTAACCTCTCAACAGACCGATGACAAGGACGTGACGAACGATTCTTCAAAGTAAAGGGCTGACAGAAAAGAACCACTGGCTGCTAGTGAGCTCATTTTCTCACCTTTGTCCGCAACAGAGAGCATGCTGCTGACATATGGCTCCTCCGCCATCCACGACGTGTCGTTCATCTTGGTGGAGATGCCACATGATCCCACGCAGTTCACCTTAATGGCTGCAGAGAAAAGAGTATGAGTCAGTGTTCAGCCTCTACTCATCCAGTAATAACATTTCAGACTATATTTGGCACCAAGGTCTTTATGCTTTATTTTTGTTTACAAATTTGATATTTTATTTTTCTAATTTTACCAACAAGATACAAGAATTCAACATCACTACTATTTTATAAGCTGCACGCTTTTATAAGTTGCAACCAAATTTGAATTCAGATGTAAAAACTCTGACTAATGTCATACGAACATCACATGTTCACAAGTAAACCCAATGAAAACCTGGGAGGAACCAGTCTCACAAGGGGGGGCTCCATCCTCCTCTGGTCAAACAACGCATACATTATTAATAAGGTGACACTGGCCCACCATACTCAGGTCTACTGGAATAATGAGGATATTTTGATGTTGATTATAATAATAATAGTAGCAGATAATTAGGGTACATATACATTCTCACATAGTCTGTGATGACAGGTGGGCAACGAGTCAAAGGCACCCTGGGAAATTAGTCCAAGTCCAAGAAAGCCGGAAGGTGAGCAGGCAGTGTGAATAACTCCAATATTGGAGTAAAATGGTATTGGGCAGATGTAATGTGCTTGTGCTGGTGGATGCATCATGGGAAAGAACAGTGAATATTCCTTTTGATTCATGCAGCAGTGTAATTTGACAAGAAACTGCAAGACCTACAATGTGACTATTGTGCGTGTGCACACTGCAATAACAATGCTGAAACAATGTACTAAATAAAGCCCTAATAAAAACCACAACATGCACCACATATGGAATGTCCATGTGTGTATTGTTACATGATTATTCACAGTTAAATGTCATGCCATGTTTTGTAAGGGGGTTGATCTATGCCATAATAAGTTTGGTGTTTGTTTTTGCAGCAGCATATCCATTAAACTAGTGGTGCATTTCCATTTCACTTCCTCTGCTGGTCAAATATAAATTGGAATAGCCAGATGCCTTCTAGTGATTCCATCAATTTATCAACAAACAACTAATCTAATGTTGCTTTATATAAACCATTCAGACACATGAAAAACCTACGGACGTTCTTCAGACGCTCTAAACAACAGCAGCATTAAATGGCCACCCTGTATGAAAGCCTTTTGTCTGCTTTACTGTACTCAAGAGAAAGCCCCAGTAGCCCTTATTTGCATCATAATTGCCTGAGGCCAAGCGTTCAACAATGCCTTCATTTGGCTAGGGAGGTTATTTTGTTTCCCCACTGACCATTTTTGTTTCTCTTCAAAACATCAGCTGTAGGAGTATGGGTGTGTGACTGAGCACGATGGAGCAGAAGGACTGGTACACTGCAAGCTACAGACACGAAAGACGTGCATTCAGAATATGTGAATGGACACCCCACAGTGGATAATGGTATGTACAATCACAAGCTTGCTTATTGACTCAGTAAGTGTTTGCCAGCTTACTGCTCAGGGATGAGTGGCAGTTCAGTGCCTTTAGGTTCTTCAATACTGCAGAAGCAACTCAGCACAATCCCTTCTGACACTTTCAATTCCGAAATCGTTTAAATAAAGCAACAAAGTGTGGGCGCTGCATTCTGCCTTTAGCCACAGCAAACTGCACCAACTAATTTGACTCAGATGGGCAGAGCTGTGTTTATTAGCATGCAAAACAAAGCAGGTGAAGGGTTTTATTTTGTAATACATGTGACCTTATGATCTAGACCAGACTGTGAAATGCATGTTAATGTACATAGTTATATAAAGGTATAAGAACCACTTCAGGTTCCATGAAGAACCAAGATTTTACACTCATAAAAATAGCTGCACCTAGAGGGAATCAACTGATTGCAGTGCACGACTGTAACACGCTGTCATGGAGTCTCTCAGAAAGTCTCTCTCTTTTGTCTTGGTGGAGACGACTAACGATTCTTTGTTCAGAAAGCCTGGCGTTTTGGTATGGGGTGCAGTTTTGAGTGATTACATTTATATCAAAGTTGATCACTCAAAACTGCACCCCATACCAAAACACCAGGCTTTCTGAACAAAGAATCGTTAGTCGTCTCCACCAAGACAAAAGTGGACCTGCTGTCATTACAGGCACTTTACAGGCGCATTACAGGCACACAGCTGAACGTTATGATAATGAGCTTTTGCAACCAGTGGTCCTACCTTTTCTGAACACACACTCATCCACATACTGCTGCTTCTCGAGAGCTCACCTTGAGAACACACATACAATGCTGTGGCCAGTCATATCAGCAGGCCTGTGCCTGGTTGAAAATGTGTGGGATGCTCTTGGACACACTATCAAGACTCCGCCCCTACTGCAAAATCTGCAGGAACTGAGTGAGAATATTCAAGCTGCATGGGATGGATTATTGTAGGACACCTTTAGGAACCTCTACAACGTCTGACATATTGTGTTATACCTGACACTGTACTTAGAGACGCTACTTCTGTATGTGTAGATCAATAAATATTGGCCATATCAGTCTAAATTTAGCAGTTATTGTTCCTGGTAAACTCTATCTTCTTTCCAAAAAGCACTGCAATCCTTCTGGGTGCAACTATTTTTTATTTAATAGTGATGTGATCAAATTGATAAGAAAAAAAAAACTCTAAAGAGGTAAAGATTCTGTAGATCTTTTAAAGGGTATTCACACTCATTTCTATTGGAACATTTACATTTACTTAGATATTAAATAAACTTAGTTTGCTTTTCAAGCTACATTCCTTTGTTCTTTTTATTCATCTAACTTTTAAATTCATGCTGTACACAGAGCATGAGAACCTGAAGTTCGTTCTATCAGGTCACATGATGAGACAGACAATAAAGCTGAGTCTGAATTAAGGTCTGGGATTTAACTTGGCCATTCTGATACATTTACACCAGTGTTGCTTTAGCAGTATGCTTTGGGTCATTGTCCTGTTGATAGGTCAAAATTTTGGTCTCATCTGACCAGGGCATCTTTCTTTTGTCTGTAAGTAAAGGCTTTTTTCTTGCCACTCTTCCATAAAGCTCAGCTCTATGAAATGTATGGCTTACTGTGGTCATATGGACAGATACTCCAGTCTCTGCTTGGGAACTCAGCAGCTCCTTCAGAATTACCTTAGGTCTCTGTGCTGCCACTCTGATTAATGCCCTCCTTGCTCAGTCTAACAGTTTTGGTGGGCAGCCCTCTCTTGGCAGGTCTGTTGAGGTACCATGTTCTTTCCATCTGATGACCATGGATTTGAGGGTGTGTGGGATCATCAGAGATTTGGATACTTTTTATAACCCAAACCTGACTTGTATTCAACAATGTTGTCTCTGATTTGTTTGGAGATCGCCTTGGTCTTCATGGTGTTGTTTGGTTGTTGGTGGTGCCTCTTACTCAATGATGTTGTAGCATCTGAGGCCTTTCAGAAAAGGTGAGTATATACTGACAGATCATGTGACACTTAGATTGCCCATAGACTTAATTTCACTAAGCATGTGAAGGTAACTGGTTGCACTAGAACGTTTAGGGGCTTCATAGCAAAGGGGGGTGAACATGCCAATTTTCATTTTTTTTTATTGCCAAATATTTTATATATAAATTGTCTCATTTCACTTCACCAAATTAAACCAATTAGATTAAATTGTTTTTTTTTGTGCAGATGCATCACATACAATCAGATAAAAATAAATACTGGTTGATGTAACAAAATAAGTAAAAAGCCAAGGGGGTGAATACTTTCGTAAGGAACTGTAAACTGTTTAATAATATTGAGTCTAGAAGAAAAAATTAAGGATCAGGTGTCCCAATACTTTTGATTGATGATGAAGATTGATGAACACAATGCAGAACCAAGTAAGTGTGATCAGATACAGAGCAGATGACCAACTCCGGCTTAGTTCCTCAACCACTTCATAGACTTAAGGTTAACAAGTGGTGAAAAGAGCATTTCATGTCATGCTTAGGTGTTCAGACAGACGTAAGCCACTGGTACTGAGCCTAGTGAATTTAGAACCCCAGACAGTTCTGCAACCGGGCCTGGAAAACACTGGACAAAATAATTTGCTAAAACTGGGATTTAGTCATGAAGCAGTAGTAGAATAGTACAGTCCAGTGGTCATGTGTGGACATGAAGATGTTTTAGGAGAAGAAAAAAAAACTGTCCAGCAGTTGGTCATATGGCCACATGTTTATCTGATTACACAATGGCCCAGCAGAGCCGGGTAAGCCCAGGGATTTTAGCCAGGAAGAATCAGAGCAGCCCTGCAGAGCTCAGATCAACTACACACACACATAGAGAGAGAGAGAGAGAGAGAGAGAGAGAGAGAGAGAGAGAGAGATACACACACACACATACACACACACACACACACACACACACAGACCTGCTGGCATGCCTGCTGACCACACTATGAGGATGAGCTCAAACTCAGTGACCGCATGACGATAGGGGCACATAAAACTTGCCCAGTTTCAGCACAAACCCACACACACGCACACACACGCACACACACACACACACACACACACACACACACACACACACACACACACACACACACACACACACACACACACACACACAAAGACACATACACCTAGAGAGGATCAGCTCTCACTGACACTTTGCATTCCCATAGCATCATGTTTCTCATCGTCACAAAGAAGCAGTACCAAGTGTACAAAGGAGATAAAGAGAGAGAGGGAGAGAGAGAGGACAAAATGAAAGAGCTGCCAGTGTCTCAGGTACTTTTCAATGGGCCCTAAGTTTTGACAGTACAGTCCATCCTTACAGTACAAACGTGCGACATCAAACGCAAGCCTAATGCGGAGTTCTCAGTGAACGCTTCAATGAAGCGTCACCATCCAACCTCCTAAAATATATCAGATAGAAAATCCATGACAATGGTAAAGAAAGTCATTTTAGTGGACAAACTCATTTATATGCATTTCTGTACACTTGCAAATGCAAATATATTCTGTGTATATATTGTGTAAAAATAGCAGGATGAACAGACAATAAAAATGCTCCCAAAAAGACTTACATTGACGTCCTCTGAAAGTAAATAGTTTGTTTTCTTTTCTGCTGCTGTTTTGGAGATACAACAGTAAAGATATATGTAATATAATAGTGGCTTCCAAATTCACATCTCCTCAATACATCATTTTTCAGTGTATTTACTTATTTTTGACAGACAATGTGAGAATAATGTCCAAATATTATATTTTCAGCAGGGACTGGAGATGTGATATGATACTGCTATTATTATGTCATAAAGCACTTAAGCAAAAATACACAAAAGGGAACACTGGTGTACTGTGGTGAAAGACATGAGGCTGCAGATCAATACACCAGTGTCATCTCACATTACAGAGTGATCCTTGGGTGTATTATTGCAATTATACCACAGTTCCATTATCATGATTTATTGTTAGATTTGAGATGAATTGGTATTTTCACTCCTCGGCTCCCCCTACATGTGTAATTCCCTTTTACAACACTGCCATTAATATAAATCACACTTTGAGCTTCCCCTCTTAAACAATGTATACGTGCATTTATTGACTAGTTCATATAAAAAAGAAGCAATGGTTGAGCTGCTTCACCATATTTTACAGTTCATAGAGCAGTAGAAGTGTTCCAGCCCACAGGGGCAATGGCAGAGACATACTTCGTCCATTAACAGGAAGAATTTAAGTATAACATTTCTTTAACATTTGTGGCAAAATCAGATGGGAAACAGCACATCACTAAACATGTATCACAGGTACACCCTTCAGGTTCTACTGAAAGACTTGGAAATCGATGTCAAAAAAGAATATGGATACAGCCTGTCAGAGGAACGTCTGCAGGGGAGGGGCTTATGTTATTCACCTCACAGTCCAATGACTGGGCAGGTTTAAATCAGTAATACATTATAGGGTTTGTGATGTTTGGGGATTTTTTTGTTTAAGGGCAACCAATGACAATGATTAACTGGACTTTTAATAGAACAGAAATAGACCACTATCAAATTGAATCTTCACCTTGAGCTCTTTTTGAGCTCCCCTGCCACCCCTTCAGAGGCTGAGCTTGGGCTCCCCTACCACTCCACCTGAGATTAACCTAGGGCTCCCCTGCCACCACTGGCTGCCCACCTTCCAGTTAATGGACTAGTAGCCCACCTGCCATCACTGCCATGACTTCCAGTAGACCTGAGCATTACAGCAGACATGTGGTGGGCCAGTGTCCTCTTATCAATAATGTATGTTTGACCAGAGGAGGATGGGTCCCCCATTGTGAGCCTGGTTCCTCCCAGGGTTTCTAATTACATCTCTGTACCTTTTTCCAAATTAATGATGACCCACCAGCTTGGGCTGATGAAATGCTAACCTTGAGCTCCTCTGCCCCATCTGAGAAGGACCCCGAGCTCCCCTGCCACAACTTCACATTGGCTGCCCACCATTCGGCTACTGGACCTGGACTAGTTGCCCACCTGCCATCACCAAATGTGTAGAAATTTACATAGACCCTAATTAGTTGCTACTGTTACTATTATGTCCACCAGCGAACTAACATTACTTCAGTACACCTGAGTATTAGAACAGACATATGGGGGTCCAGTGTCCCCCAAAGAACTATGTATCAGTAGTTTGACCAGAGGAGGATGGATCCCCCTTGTGAGCCTGGTTCCTCCCAAGGTTTCTGCCTCCGAGGGAGTTTTTCCTTGCCACTGTCGCCCTTTGGCTCACCAGGGGGTTTATATCTTATATCTAGTGTGCATGGATGCAATCTGTGCAAATAAGGCAAACATCATTATCATTATTATTATTATTATTATTATTATTATTATTATTATTATTATTATTATAACACCCTTGTTTACATTGTACCTAAGAAAAAATACTACAACTCAAAAACACTGAAAATATTGATGCTTGATTGCTAATGTAATCACTACTCATGGCCATTTGAGTGAGCTCCATAACTGTTACAGATACAGATGACAGTGAACAGAGGAGGGTGTTTTGATCACACACACACACACACACGACTGTGGAATTTTAGGGCTTGCTGTGTGGCCAGCCATTGGCACACGCTCTAAAGCAGCACCCTATTGACTCCACACATAAACACAAGTGGCAGATGGCACCAGTTCTCTGCCCAGGCAGCCACTCTCTATGGCGGGCTGGCACGAGGACCTCTCCATCCCTGCAGCAGGAATAACAATATAAAAGATATAAAGGAGAGAGGCAGGAGAAGGTCCGACTGATTCAGAGTGCATTCAGTATTATGCCACCAGTAGGACCATCTGCTGTGTGCCATCTGGGCACCATTGTTACTGTTATGATAAACACTTACCCTTCTAACATATACAATGGCAACTGTAGTATATGAACTATAAAATCACTGTCAGAACAAAACTCTGTATCTCCAAAGTAGTAACTTTACAGGAGAAGAAAAAATGTAAAATAGATTTTATAGAAGACCATTTTTGTTGGTCCATAATTCCGCATCAAAACCCAAAGGCTACCGGGACTATGTAGTCTGTCTTATTTATATATGCTTTAATTATATAACTATGGGTTATGACATTGCTATTATTATGTCATAATATACTTATATATAACGATTATTATTGAACATTCATTTTGTTTGGTATTAGGAGTTCCTTGTGTAATATAACATTGTCACGAATGCGCTCTGAGTAGACGAAAAGAGGCTGACATACAGGGTTTAGAGGATTTATTGAACAACACGAACATAGGAAACAAAAACAAATGCAGAGCACATACACTGACATGAACACAACGTATCAAACACAAACCCATGGGAAAAAACAAAGACTGACAAGGACTGACTGAACAAAGGCACTTAAATACATAGACAAGACTACACACACCTGGAACTGGATGACGAATGGGCAGGGTTACAAATGAGACATGGAGCAAGGGTGGAAACAAGACCAAAACAAAACTTGAAAACGTTTTTTCAAACAGTGATGGTGCAAACATATGAGTGAATCATATCAGAAAAATACAAAACAAATAGTGACTCTAGTTTAAAATCCCGTCTCTTTTGCAACTGTTTAGGACAGTTTCACTTTCACTACTGCTGTCAGACTCTTCAGACTGATCCTCAGTCATGGCTTTTCTTTTGAGTTTTTTAGGGACAAACAACCAAAAGTAGTGAAAACCATAACCAGCTCTGTAGCTCATTTAAAAATAATAAAGAATTCATTAGAACATATGGTAGTATGTGCCTGTCAACAGAAAGATTACATTGTGATGCAAGAGTCTGCTTAGTACACCAATACAGTACCAGCCAACAAAAGGGTAAGCACACACCCTTATTCTGGGAAAGGGCATGATGTACCAGCAGTAACAGGCTACGGTAGGATCATGGAGTGGCAGTGTTGCAATAGTGGGACTTTCCTCTTAGATAAGAGGATATTATCTGGCACATACATTTCCTTAACAGTCAATTAATGGAGAAAATGATCAGCAGATCCATAATGAAAATAATCAGTATTTGGATACAGAACAGATACAGAAAAATATCTGGAAAAGGATTTTCAAAGGGACACAGCTCCAGTGACAAGTACAATTCTGAATTTCACTTTCTCAGTGTGTTGTATTGACAGAAAGAGAAAAGAAATCTGTGCAATCCTAGTAAACAGATATGCTACTGCGAGAGTCAAATTCATCTGCTTTCATCAAACTACCAGTAGAATTTATTTCTGAATTTCTGAATTGTCAGGTAGACTGGGCTTAATCTGCTTCCTCACTAAAGTAAAATGATCACCAAAGCAAGACAAAAGCTGACAAAGACTCCAGTCACAATCATGAATGCGTTTACACTGATCTTACACTGATTTCATACACTGGAACCAAAACCATTTACCCTAAATGTAAATCTCGACAAGCATAGAACAGGTCAGGACAATAAAGAACATTCAACCCTGCAGCACTCCCACTCATTTCCTTAAAGTATTTCTCCCCTCGGGGCAAGGCTTTATGATCTATTGTGTCATTCTACAATACTGAGCTCTGGGTACACAGGCATGCTGGCTCTAAAGAGCTCAGTAAACGTTTAAGTTGCGGTAAATTTAAAAAGAACACTTCTCCTGGGTATACATCTGAAACAGTCTCCCTGACTAATAGGGTTAACTTCTTAGTAAAGTATCAATACTGTCATGCAAAGAACACGTGACTCCAAAGTATCAACTATACAGGAGATGAAATGGAGCATTTCTATTGGTCCATTCATCATGAAGTTTCTTAATAACTGTAGAACTGCCAGATATATGTCCAAAAGTGGGGGAAAAATGCAGATATAAGGTATTTGTGTGACAGAGATATATGTCAAATAATAAAGTCTTTGTAGAATGCACAATGTGGAACCCACAAGAGGTTAATAAGTACTCATATTACTATGAGGCAAATGCAAATTTCTGAAAATGAAAAGAAGAAGAATCTCCCTGGCAACTGGCAGCTGCCCTGCAACCAATCAGCGAACGTTAAGAAACCATTCAGACAGAATGTGACCCCTATGACATCACTACCAAGCAACAATGAGTCAGCTTTGCAGGTGGGGCCGGATTCAGCGGCACGGAGACGGTCAGCTCAGTTTAGGCTGATAATAATATTTCCTTGTTTACTGGCCAGCTGAGCGGAGTTTCAGAAGGCCAGGACTAAACACATGGGCTGCGATGTGTTTGTTTAAGGTCGGGCTTATCTCCGGACAACACGGACAGCCTTTTATCCTCAAGACAAAACACTGAGCAGAGCATCCAGTAAAACAATAGAGAAAGTGGACAGTATCGCACCAACGACAGTGTCTCAGGGCAGGTGGATCAAAGTATGTTAATAGAAAAGGTCACTATATTAGTCAAAGGCAGAGGACGAGGAATTCCTCCGCTGAAAGTGCTTCCATCATTATAAAGGTCATAAAAGCAGGCAGTGAAATATTGGACTACTAACTAATATATATATATATATATATATATATATATATATATATATATATATATATATATATATAATATATAATGTAATAGATATGTCTAGGAACAAACAAATAGCAATGTCCTTCTATTTAGCTCCTTCTGCATTGTTAAACAAAAGGTTATGTAACAGTTATGAGCTGCGTACGTTTAGAATTCTAGTTTGGGAACTTCAAAAGATGCAGACTGACAAGGAATTATCCTAACGCTGCTGAAGGGACGTTAGATGAGGCCTGTCACCAGTGTCCTAACACCGCGTGAGATGTTGGAGTGAGGCCTGTAGCACTTCAATGCTTGCATAGTAGTTGAGCCACATGACACACCCCTAGAACCACAAAGAAGTACAGAGAAAGGAGGCAGTGCTCAAGGGCTGCTGGTGTTGCTCTTTGAAGTAGTTTGGCTTTGTGAAGGGGGGGTGGAAGGTTTGGGAAATTAGAAAATTGAGCTTCATATCTCGACATGTTCTGTTGCCAAAGTCAAAAATTGTGTTCACTTTCGATCTCATCCTCTGAGGCTCAACTTATCAACTGCATTTCGCATGGAAAAGGTAATGGGAACAACTGCGATTCCCAGAGGGAAATGATGATGATCCCTAGAGGACAAAGGCAAGCTAAAACCAGTACTAAACTGGGCGTTGTGTAGGTTACTCAGGTAGCACACGATGCAAAGGTTTGTTTTACACATACAGTACTGCTGTGTGATATACAGTACAATTAAATGACTGACTAAAATCAGCATTAAGGACTTCTTCAAATTACACTTTAGAATTAAAAATAGCTTATAAAGTTCAATCTGTTCATTCAATGCCTGCCACTAGCACAGCATAAAAGCACAAAACAAGCTATAATAAGAGCCAGACAGGAGAGACAGGGAAGCTGAGCCACCAGACACATCAGACACTCTTGTAATTCAAGCCGGCTTTCTCTTGTCATCATTAAAGTTTAAAGAAGCAATTAGAACTGTACGCTTTGCCCATCGCTCAGCAACTTATGTAGTTTCATACCAGAGCTCCTGTTTTCAGCTTATTACACTACACTGCAGTCCCAGTGCCATCACTTTACAGCACCAGAGGTCCAGACAGGCAGCAGAAAAGATAGATTTTACAATATCAATCAATACATAACATAATTCGGACAATAGAGAGCACCAATGTAGTTCATTCAGACATGAGTGTAATAGTTGACAACCTTGTATAAGTATCCTGGAGTGTGTTCTGCACTAGTATGGATAACAACTCTAAAGATTATTTTTACCACCATCTATGACATACAGTTGTTAATGAGGGTGTTACATATATGGTAGGTCAGAATTAAGCAGTTCTTTTCAGAAGCTGATTGATTCTGACTACTTGAGAATTTATGTTCCATGTGCTCCATTTACAGAAGTTATCTGTGTAAACCCACCAGTCAGGGTTACCTCAGATATATAAAATGAAGCAATAAGCCACAAAAGGCCACGAACAAAAGAGATTAATCCATGAACATCACTGTGGTTTGTAATAATATGATAATAAATAATTCTGTTGGTCTGCAGTGTGGAGTCAATATACAGTGATATGAAATAATTATGAAAACCCATGACAACAATATTGAGAGATGAAGGTAATATAACCAACCACATGCAGCAACATTTTCTTTAAAGATTCGTTTCAAAATGTAATGAACTGAATTCATTTTTATGAGGGAAATGTTAGGACGCCCACACATTAATTACTACTCACAATGTGTAAAATTAGAATCAGGTGTCAGCACATCAGCTGTAGATGATTAGAACATGAGTAGGAGCCTGTCTAATTTAAATCTCACACATTAGTTTTGTTTGCTCTTGATTGTTGAAGTCAGAGGAATCACCAGTGCCAGGTCCAAAGAGCCCTCTGAAGCCTTCAAACAGAAGGTACTAGACGCAGATGAGTCTGGGAAGGGGATTCATAAAGATCTCAGGACAATTTGAAATCAGCCGGAAATAATTTACAAGTGAAAGAACTACCAACATGACCAGGTTAAAAGCAGACCACCCAAAAGCAGACCACAAGATACATAAAAGAAGTCAACAATCCTTAATGCTGTCATATGTAGCTATGTGCATATACTGCATGTCTAGTACCTAGAGCGAGGTACTGCCAATATAATAGGACTTTAATGCCAAGCATGGGCTTCAGAGGTTTCACTGAGCTGGGGAGCAGTGGAACTATGTTCTCTGGAATGATAGCACTCCATCCAGTACTTTTGGGTAGTGCAATGTGAATGTTGCTTACACGCATATTGCTACGCCTTTGATACAGAAATGATTTGTGTGTAGGTGGTGATCGTCCAACATCCCAACCTCACTAATGCTCTTGTAACTGAATGCAGTCAAATCCTCACAGCAATGCTTCAAAGTCTACTAGAAAGGCAGTAACTCCAACAAAACAGGAAGAACTCTTTTTAACACCCTGGATTTCAAAATAACAATGAATGAGCAGGAGTCCCAATATTTCTGTCCACACAGTGTATGTACTTTGGAAACCAGAATTGTGCATCTCCTTAATCTGGTTTAAGAATTTATGAACTGTTCTGTAATGTCTGACAAAGGCGGATGCTGAGCTGTCTGACAGGAAGTTCCTTTAAGGTCACAAGACCATTGATGAAATACTGTGAATCCGAAAAAGGAACTTAAATGGCCGGCCATTGGACAGGATATCCTGCAACAGTAAGTGTGTGTTCCCTGTGTTGGGGCATGGCTCGATTATATTTCCAGTTCATCCAGAGGCCAGAGAGGAGCTGCCGCTTTCCTCACAAACATCAAAGAATCCATCCGTCAAAAGGAAACTCAAGCTGACTGTGAAACAACCCACGGACACCTGATCTTATGTGTGAAAGAAACGATACACAGTGAAACAAAAGTGAACCACAATACAAAGTGATATAGACTCGACTCTGGCTTTGGTTACTTTTAATCTGTTCCTTGTACAATGTGACGATGATTAGAACTTGATTAGAGAGGATTCTGGAGAAGCCTGTCTTCTTTAGACCTCAGGCATTAGCTTGGTTTGCTCTTGATTTTTGGTGACATCACCGGTGCCAGATTCAAGATCTGAGGCCTTCGGAAAAAAAGGTTTCAGAGACAGAGGGAGCTAAGATGAGTCTAAAATTCGAGAGAAATTTATATTCCAGTGTTTTCCCATGTATGCATAAATACCCACGGACTTGTACCACATCCCCCATGCCATTGAAGTTATATTTATTTTCTGATTCATTAAAAAACCTGTTAAAGAATACACACAATCCCTTTGTTAAAAACTCCATCGTAGTCGGGCACAAAGTACAGACACATTTAGGCATTGACTCCATGGGGTTCACACAATTTGAGAAACCCGATTTCAACAGAAATGACCAGGTTCAAATTATAGGCAATGAAAGGTATTAGTAAATTAGGGACATGTACAAAGTACAAATCCAGGTGTTATTGTAGCTTTTGAGGAATTATGGTGCTTACAATATACCCAGGAACTACTTCTTCAAATATATGCAAATTAGGAGAAAAAATACAAACAACAGATAAACAAACCACCACTGTCCAGTCTTGAAGAGGTTATACTAAATCATATACACAGTCGTGGTCAGGTTTCTGTTACTTTAGTAGCTTAATTGTGGAAAACTCAATGAATCTTTAAATGACCCAAAGAAGATCAAGTGGTCCAGTGACATGGACACAGGAATTTCTGAGAACGAATGGAAAATGGTGTGTCCACACAGACTCAAACTATCAATATCAGATTTAAACTTATACAGTATGAATGGATCATGCATACATATATAACTCCCTCCATTTTGCAGCCCTGACCTCGGCATTAAGTGTGGTCTAGAGGAGGGCTGCTTATACACCTGTGGAACTGCCTAAAATAAAGAAATTCTCTCTTGAGTAATAGAAGAGTCTCTGACATTAGCTCCACTGAATCGCCTGTCTGTCTAAGTTGTTCATTCTTGGATTTTCCCAGCAGACTAAGATTGTCTAATGCAGATAAAAGTTGGTCTATATGTGCTCATTACAAGCTAAACACTGTATTGCCATGTCATGGAAAACTATGGAGGCACCTTCTGTCAATGTTTGGTTCAAGACCCTTTCCAACACTCTAGTCATGGAAAAATTGACTTATGCTAAAAAGGGGAATCTACAGAGTTTCTAAAAGTATGGGAACATTTTACAGACTTCTTGAAAAGCCAGCAAGGTGTACAGGACGCATAAGATATATATTTCAATTATTTGATTGTAAGAGGGTTTTCCTTTCTTTAATGTTGTTTTGTTTCTGTTTTTTATTAAAAAAGGTATTTTTCCTTCTATGATGCTAATATATATATATATATATATAGATGTGTATAAGAGACAGATATATATATATATATATATATATATATATATATATGATTTATGTCACTGTAAGTTGGAAAAATGCTATAAATAAAATTATTTAAAAAAAATACCCTCGGACTTCAGTCCCAGACCTGAACACAGCTAATCACAGCTAATGGAAGCGTTGTGTTCTTCCATTAACCCAAAAAAACAGGTTAAAAAAGGAAGTGATAAACAAGAACCATCGATTCCCACAATGATTAGTTGTTTGTTACTTTTCACAAAGTTAAACTCTGAAGTTGTAAACTTAGTGCTCATGCTTGCTGATTTAGTTCTGATCGCTCAATCTGAAAATGTTTCAAATGCATTCATTTATAGTAAAGTTACTCATTTATTTATAGTACATTTACGACTCATTTATTCCTATAATAATAACGACTCACCTTAGATGTAGAGATTTTAAGTGTTTTCAGTTTTTTAAGTTGAGTTGGCAGAGCCAAATGGAACTGCTTCCTCCCAATATTCCAGACCCTTTCAGTGGAGATAGAGGCCTGAATCACAGAAAAGGCCGATGGGCCATAACTAAGCTTGCCATGTAGAGAGGATTTATTCATACAACACGACCAGCACATCTGCTTTGATTGAGCCTGGTCAGATTAACAGCAGCAAAATGAGTTATGTACCCAAAAAGATGACCTTGGCTTCAATCTCTCTCTCTCTCTCTCTCTCTCTCTCTCTCTCTCTCTCTCTCTCTGTCACCCCCGCCCCCAACCTTTTCACTCTCTACCCCCACATCTCTCTTTCCCTGCCTCTGTGCCACTTTTTCATTGCCTCTCCCCTTCTCTCTTCCTTTCTCAGCCTTCCTCATTGCCTCTCTCTCTCATGCTCCTTTTATCTCTGCCTCTTCACCTCTTGTCCTCTCCTTTCCAGTCTATTTTCCACTTCTTCGACTCCCTCTCTCTCTGTTTTTCTGCCTATGCCCATTTCTATGTCTCTTTCCATCCCTTTCTCTGCCTCTCCCCCTCTCATGTCCTCTCTTTCTCTGCCTCTCCATCCTATACCTCTCCCATCCTCAGCCTTGGGCCCTTCTCTGCCTCTCTCTCTTCCTCTGACACTCACCCTCTGCCTCTCTCTCTATACCTCTGCCCCCCTCTCTCCCTGTCTTGATATGCCTCTCCCCCTCTCAACAGAAAGGCCTCACCAGTCAGTTAATCAGGCCTTTATTCTCTCTTTCATTATCACATCATTTGGATTATGACCTTGTTGGTGGTCACTATGATAATGCATGCTAATGACTCAGAAACAGAAAGCTGTTTCCAGTTTGAGGAAACTGTAATGGTTCCAGCTACCAAGCCCAGCTGTTGTGTCTAAACAGATTTGACACTTAAAGAATACTTTTAAAATATAAAATAAAGTTTTAATACGTTTGGTATTGGAGGAGAAGTCAAGTACATTTCTATTCATTCTCATATAAAGTCTAAGCCAGTATTGTTTTAGACCGGAGTGTATGTTCAACAGGTCAGGAATAGTTGTGGAAACATAAGCAAGCAGCCAAAGAACAAAAGTCAATATAGTTAAAACTATGTGTCCAAATGTTTGTGGATACCCTTTCTAATGAATACATACAGCTAATTGAAGTTGCAGCCATTGCTGACACAGATATGCAAATGCACACACACACACCTTGCCTGGTCTGTGAAGCATTGCCAGTAGAATAGGACTATCTGGAGGATATACTATTGGCACAATGCCTAAATCCCCGATATTGAGGTGTGGAGCAGTGAGACTGTATTCCCTGGTTTTCAATCTGGTGCTCATTTATTGTTTCTTCTAAAATCAAAATTGCTGGAGTTACTGTCTCCACTATCCAGAGAAGACCTTCTAATTAGATGTTGAAGCATTGCTTTGAGGAACTGATGAATGCATTCATTAGAAAGAGTGTCTACAAACATTTGAACATATATTGTCTAAAGTATATTAAACTGAGCTGTTTGAATAACTGTGATTTCAAGATAATCAAAATTAATCACAATAGTCTTTGTAGGCATTATCGGGCCGCACTACTTGCTCCATACCCCGCTCGATCAATACGTTACTGAAACACTCAAGGCTGTGACCTTCTCCAGTGCCAGCCGGTTGGGAATGTAATGGGCTCTTTGTTCTCGCTGAAGCAGTATGTGAGAGGGCATCTGCACACAAAGGCTATCACGACTGGGAAAACCCCATATGTCTGCTGTGGCTGTGACACTGTGGCCTGGCAACCACATTCCAACCCAAACCTCCTGGTACCGGTGTCTAACCAACTGCCAGGTAATAACTAACAAACACAACAAACTCTCTCTCACACTCTTTCACTCTCGCTCTCTCTAAGATGGCTCTTTCCCTCTCATTCTCTCAGATCTTTCTCTTTTAAATCTATCTTTCTTTCCCTCAGATCTCTCCTTCCCTCTCTCTTTCTTGCTCTTAACACTCTATTTCTTAGACCTCTCTTTCTCAGTTAGAAAGAAAGTTCTCTCCCAGACCTCTCTCATTCTCTCTAACTCCCTCTCAGATCTGTCTTTCTCTGTGAGATCTCTCTTTCTCTTTCAGATCTCACTCCTTCTCTCTCTCACTCCCTTTCTGATCTCTTTCTCTCTCGGACCTCTTATTCCCTCTCAGACATCTCTCATTCTATCTCAGATCTCTTTCTCTCCCAGATCTCTCTCATTCTCTCTCTCTCATTCCATCTCAGATCACTCATTCCCTCTCATAGCCCTTTCTTTCCTCATTTTCTCTCTTCTTTTCCCTCTTACATCTCTCTTTTCAACTCAGTTCTCTCACTTTTTGGTCTAACCCCCCCTCTCTTTCTCTCTTTCTCTCCTGTGCAGTCTATGATCACTCTCTCTCACTCTTGTTTTTTCATATTCTCCAACTGAACGCTACATTATGTCCAGCATTATCGCAGTATTGTTACAATTAGCACATTATAGTCTCTTTCTTTTAACAATTTATGCAGAGAAAGATGAATTACAATCTGTAATTTCAGAACAAAGTGCTCCTGTATGGTAAGAGGAGATGATAATATGGACAGTGGATGCAGAAACAATTTGAACCTGCCCTCAAAAACACTAGGTTGTAACTTACCATATATCATTATAACCAGTGAATACCAGAGTATGTAGGCCTCATATACTGGGAGGCTTGGATTAAGGTGGCTTATGTAAAATGCATGACGATTCACCCTTTCCTCCTGTCCTAATGCTATGCTGGTGAGAGGGAAGGTGGTGCACTGAGGAATGTGAAACATTTCAGCCTTCCATTTCCTCCCTAAGCTCCAGCTGATAGCACCACCTGGGCCTGATCTTCAGCTTAAAGCAGCAAGCAAATCAAAACGATGACCGCACAATCTTCCAACACATCCTGAGAGCTCAACTGAATCAGAAAAGCAAAGAAAGTGAGAGAGTCTCCTGCAGAGACTTCTCAAGAAGTTTCCAGACAGGAAAAAAACAATACCAGTGCAGAGTCTCAAAGGCACTGAGACAATTTCTGATTCATTGTTTCTTCTGAAATCAAGGGTGTTAAAGAGTCTATCCTGTTTTTGTTGGAGTAACTGTCTCTACTGTCCAGAAAAGGCTTTCTACCAGAGTTTGGAGCATTGCTGTGTGCATTTGAGTGACAAGTGTTAGTGTGATCAGAATGCTGGACCATACCATCTCATCCCCAACTCCCCACCTCATCCCAAAAGTACTGGATGGACCACCATCATTCCTGTGAACACAATTTCACTGCAGCACAGCTCAGTGCTGGGGGGCTTTATACTCTCTTTATGCTCTCCACTGCTTTCTTCAAAAGTCCTTAAAGCTCCTCAAGATAATTTCATGAAAAGAAACTAGAGTAGTAAGCATGTCTCCCAGTCTCTCACCAGTGTGAGTAACACACCATAACAGTTATTCACGCTGACTCAGAATTTCAGAACTGAATCAACCCACAGACTGCTCTCTGAGCTGATAGAATACGGGGGAGTACACAGACAGGATTCGTATGTGGGAATCATGTCACTCTGAAATGTAATCTTTGTCCAGTCACATGCTTCTGCCAACCTTGTGGGTGTGATGCTAATGACTGCTATATTGAGCTTTTGATTGCATCATTCATACCAGTGCAACACACCACCACGTCAGTGTCACTGCAGTGCTGAGAATGACCCACCACCCACATAATACCTGCTCTGTGGTGGTCCTGTGGGATCTTTTACATTGAAGATCAGGATAACAGTATGCAATCTGAAAGCTCCTGTATGGTAAGAGGAGCTGACAAAATGGACAATGAATGTAGAAACTAACATCTGCAGTGTGGTCTTCAGTGATCTCAAGTATAGTGTGTGTGGTTACAGTGGTCTGTAATGTTCCCTGCAGGTGTTAAGAGCATCGTTAATTGGTGAGGGGGGTTTGAAAACTCACATTGTTCAGCCAATGTCTAGACAGTTAAAGGATTGGAAGCCCTCAGGTCTCACACAAACTGTGTTTCACTGTCTCTTCGGCCTGAGCCATTAAGTATACTAGAGTGAGTAGTGAGGCTGGTTATGCAGCAGTGATACACATCTATGATTCACGCCTGACATCTATGATTGAGAACACCTGTATATTTATACGTATATAGTCAGTGTCATGCCAAAACTGGGAGAAAGTATTTCAACAGAAGAAAATGTAAAAGTCATTTCTGAGCATTTATATTGGTCCATTCATAATGAAATTTTGATATAATATAAAAACAACTTCCAGATTCAGTAAAGCTGGAATACACAAGAGCATTATCAGTAATATTTACATAAATATTAACACATTAAATCTCAGTTCTTGCATTGTGTTGTGTATGATTTACTCAACCAATTATGTAATAATCATATAAGAACAACAGCAACAACAATAGCAATAATAATAATAATAATAATAATAATAATGAGGAAAACCTTGTATCTACCTTTTTACATACTGTGAATCAGTTATTCATTATAGTTATTACTGACATTGTGTTCATTATATGATGAATGGACCAATAGAAAAGCTCCACAAAAAAGTGACAGCGACGCAATATCTCATCTCTCACAGTATTGATTACACTAACAGATTACTATTACAACTCATACTGACAGGCCTAAACGGGGTCTTTGTATGCAGCCTTTCACAGGATTAATTAAACACAGGGTACTTACTCTAGCTGAGCCTTTAGCTGTTATCAAGACAAGGGCACACCTCCAGTGTTAGTCCTCTGTGCTGTTACAATATGAATCTGTTTAATTAGAGAAGACTCCAGATCCCGCTGCAGGGAAATCTGGTTTCAGCACTGGTTTCAGACTTGAGTACTAAAATAATCTTAGAGTGAGACAGCACCCCAGAGGCTGTGTGAATAAAAGCTTACTGCATAACAGAGCAGAGGGGTGTCCTACAGAGCCAGAGAACCCACCAAGCACACAACTGAGACAAATAAAAAAACATTTAAAGGTGTTAAAGGGGGTTATTTGAGAGATGCCACAGAACATTGTTTTTTTGTGTATGAATAACCTTTTAAAAGTGTAAAGAAGTGGAATGAAATTCCAAGTTCCAAGGAAAAAGTTAACATTAATGTTTCCTTATGGAACAAAAAAAAAATGGTTCTAAGGAATCACCACAGCCTGATCACTTATTTAAAACAAACACTTTGGTAATTTTACCTGGTAAAATACCCTGTAAATTTGTTCAGAGGAAATGAAACCTGTAGCGATGAAGACGCTACGCTACAGGAAATGCATAGTGTTGACTCAGAATGGAGAACTGCCTTATCAAAACCTTTACTGTAAGCAAACATGACAGATTTAACCTACACTTTAATCTACACCTAAACCTAACCTTAACCTACACTTTAATGTACACCTAAACCTGACCTTAACCTACACTTTAATCTACACCTAAACCTAACCTCAATCTATACTTTAATCTACACTTAACCTTAACCTATACTTTAATCTACACCTAAACCTAATCTTAACCTACACTTTAATCTACACCTAAACTTAATTTTAACCTACACTTTAATCTACACCTAAACCTGACCTTAACCTACACTTTAATCTACACCTAAACCTAATTTTAACCTACACTTTAATCTACACCTAAACTTAATTTTAACCTACACTTTAATCTACACCTAAACCTAATCTTAACCTACACTTTAATCTACACCTAAACCTAACCTTAACCTACACTTTAATCTACACCTAAACTTAATTTTAACCTATACCTTAATCTACACTTAACCTTAACCTACACCTTAATCTACACCTAAACCTAACCTTAACCTACACCTTAATCTACACCTAAACCTAACCTTAACCTACACTTTAATCTACACCTAAACTTAATCTTAACATATACCTTAATCTACACTTAACCTTAACCTTTACTTTAATCTACACCTAAACCTAACCTCAATATATACCTTAATCTATATTTTAATGTAACCTTAACCTACACCTTAATCTACACAGAGACTGCACCTTAATCTACACATAAACATAATCTTAACCTACAACTTAATCTACACCTTAAAATACACCTTAATCTACACCTGAAGCTACACTTTAATCTAAACCTCAACCTAATATTAATCATAGTGAAATGAGAAATTCTTAACACGTATCCATTCATTTCTCACTTGTAAGATCCAAAATATTCAGGAACAGCAGAGATTTGAAAGCAGGAAACTAGTTTCTTAATACCAAGTACACCACGAATGGACTGTTCTTGGCAAGTATGTTGTTGACAATAGCACAAGAGTGCAATTTTAGCTAAACCTCACAACATAAAAGAATAAACAGCTGCTGTTTGTATCAAATGAACTATGCTCCATATTGCTCCAGAAGCAAACAACAAACATTCAGAAACCTACAAACCCAGCATCATCCATCATCTCATCAGCACTGAATTTGCTACGTATGCTGTGTATTTCCATTTCAGTCCAGTGCTACCAGTGGCCAAGTGAAAAGTGGACCAAAATGGTTGTAGGGTTGTACTGAAACAATTGACCTATATATAGTATATATGATTCTAGGTGAGATCACGGTTCATCACTCAACGTGACTTTTTGGTTTCTCTTTTATTGTTGAGTGTAGATGGGCACTTTATATAGAATGGATCAGAGCTGCTTCTAACTGGCCTGCTGATGTTCTGTCCACAAGAGCATTCTTAGGCAGCAACTGGAAAGTCAAGCTTTACAGAACACTGTCAGAAAAAAACATTTATCTAATGAGAAAGCTGCTGTCAAAATACTTAAATCAGCAGTGATATTTATTCCTTGTGTGCCTGAAAGAACATACCAGTAGCACAGATCAGATATAGGATTTGTGTTGTGTAATAGAGCTGCATAGAGGTATTCTTCATTTGCTGCTATTGATTCCATATTCATGCCTTAATTCCATTAGCTACATCACAGTCCAGCTCAATAGCACAACATTTTGTAAAGTGGAACATTATTTAGCTATTCAAAGACCCTACTCTAAATTACCATACACTATATTGAAAGAGATTTATGTCCATAAGTCCCTAGTGGCTTATAGGTGGTAGATGGACAGGCCTCGTTTGCTGGCCTATGCCATAGTTGTAGAGATACCAAAATAAATTTGAAAATCCTGGCATAAAAACCTGGCACATATCTAATTTTATACTCTAATGAAGCACTATGACTTCTGCTGTCTCATGCAACATCAAGACCTGTTTGAGGTGTTAATTGTTACGAGTCATATCATCACAATGTTGTTTCTACACTTAATATCCATTTTATCCACTACTCTTACCAAACATTCACCCTGTTCTTCAATGGTCAAGGGACCACCGCAGAGCAGGTATTATGTGGGTGATGAGTCGTTTTCAGCACTGCAGTGACACTGACGTGGTGGTGTGTTAGTGTGTGTAGTGGATCAGACACAGCAGTGCTGCTGGAGTGTTTAAACCCCTCAGTGATCAGTATATCCATATTATATTTGTTCTAAAAGTGGCAGAAAATGATGATGACCAGAGCCACACAGAACCAGTTTATGGCTGAAGGACATGTCTGGCTACACTAACAGTGGTGCTTCCTTACCGGATCAATCTGCCTGGGTTGAGGATAATGAATAGAGGGGCTCCACTACAGAGACAGACAACATGCCTGTGGCTATTAAACAGGAGCTCGATCACCAGCTTTGTTGCGGGACATTCAATTCAATTAAAAAAAATAATTTAAAAAACAACCTTAACAAACATGCCATCTATTCACACACAAAAACATTTTACTTTTTTTTAATCATAAGTTATCATATGTTTATGTTCAATCATAAACATAATTATATCACTGAAACAAAAAAATAATAAAGACAGACCAACTTAATGATGATAAAGTAACTGAATACAGAGTTAACGCAAATAACTCTGTAAGTCATTAACTCCGTATGTCACAATAGTCCTGTATCAACAATACATAACCATGTTGATTCTCAAATATTACTAAACGATATATAGATTTAATTATTTTAATATCTTATGGGGAGGAATAAATGTTCCTCCCCCTCAGCTTGTGCACAGCTATCACATGGGAGGAGGCCTTCCTATTTTCACACTTCCTGTCATAAAAGGTTGACATGTTGAGATTCAAACGGTCTCTTGACAAGCTGACAGTGAGATGTGAACCCATTACAGAAAAAAATTTAAAGGTATATTTATGTGTTTAATGTAGTGTAATGAACCAGCTGTAGAGTGGCCCTACAGTCTAACTGCTGTTTAAGTGTGAGATCATCCTTTAAATTCTAGCAAGGTTAGTCAAGGGTGCTCTGTTGTCAAAAGCCTTGTGAAAGATACTGATGTTTATGAGGCTCAACTCAATATGTACTGGTGACCAAACTGTGATACAGACAAAAATGTGAGTTAGGGGAACTTTGGCTAAACTAAGATGAGAAACACCCTGCAATCTTTATCATTTAAGTTGTTTTACTCTATATTCTATACAGTGCAGTACTTATTACGCAGATTGGAATCTACACTAATCTATTAATGCCCAAGGCAATGTCATTTAATACTTCATGCAGACTTTCAATCTTAACCCTCTCCCATCTGATCCAAATAATCACTGCTTTTAGAAGTTCTTGATTGGCTGAATGGGGTGTGTTACATTTGGGTTGGAGTTGAAACTTGCAGGAAGGTAGCTCTACAGTAGCAGCGATGGGGAACTCCGTGAGCCAGATTCCTGCACAGCTTTCTGCTTTTCCTATGTATCTGATAATTGCCAGGTTTAGACAGAAAATATGCCAGCCCTCAGCTCCCCATCCCTGCTGTACAGCTTGTTCGAACTTGCAATACAAATAAATGCATTTGTGAGTTGGCCATTATTAGGTCACCTTGAAAAAAACCCACCTGATTCAAGTGTGTACTAGTTCTGCATTTATTAAATACATTACATTACATACATATTGCTACTGCCATAGAAAAACCCTTTGGACCATAAAGAACCATGTTTGTACAAGAGCTTTAGGAACCCTTTATTTTATCGGGCAATTTAATAATATTTTATTGTATTGTGATAAATTTGTTTATCGTGATACACAATATATTTTGGAACATAAATATGCATTTAGTCTTGCTGTTCTTACACACAGGGGAATTTGCCCTCCGAATTGTACACATCCTCATGGTGAAAAACACACACACACATATACACACATACTAGTGAATTCCCATACTGAGGAGAGGGGTGAGCAAAGATGTCCAGAGCAGTGGGCAGCCCTATTTGCAGCACCCGGGGAGACGCTAGGGAGTTAAGTGTCTTGGTCAAGGGAACTTCATTAGTGAACCATCAACCTTCCAGTCACTGGGCTGATTTCCTAACCAGAAGGCCACGGCTATATATCATTGTAATTGGTGCTGTACATTTTGAATAAAAAAGACTGTATCCAGTCTAGGTCAGTAATTACTTTGCAATCTTAAAGAATCTTCCAATACTGATTTGGTTGGAAAGTATAAATAATGTGTATTAGGGCTGTATGATATTGGGAAAAACAGACATTGTATTATTTTGTTGTTCTGTGATTTATATTGGGATTTATATTGTTTTAAATGCAAGAATTTTCACTACATTTCTCCATAAGTCAATAATCCACCATGCCATCATATCAACAATGTGCTCTGTGTATCAAAGCTTGAAGTACAATAAATTATTGGGCAGATATAATCAGCCTCTAAAAGATATGTCATGGAAAATGAAACTACGGTACAAATATTCCATGTATCAAGCACTTGTAGCATGACATTTATAGTTTAATCTGCCTTATGTGATGTGGGATGCATGTCCTGTGATTTGACTACAACACAAGCACACATTGCTGTGATGATCCTGAAACACTATATTGTGCAGCCCTATTGTGAATTGTAAAATTGTCTTTAATATCATGCCGTAATAGTTTTAACATATCTCCCAGCCCAACTTTAAATTGTAATGGTTCTTTAGACCTAGGTGCTTCCTGTTTACACATATATATTACAAACCCATATATTAATGGAAAAAAAAACATCTATTTTATCATTCAAACAACACTGTAGCACCTTCATTAATTTAAAAATGGGACCAGACTTGTCATAATACCTTATTGTCCCAGAAACGACTGGGATGGATTATGTTATTGTCATTTTAAGACCATTTTGTGCCACTGATATAACAATAACAGCATGAAAATACAATTACACCCTTTTAAAGGACAATGAAAAAAAAAATATATATAATAATTTTAAACACATTTTAAATACCGGCTAATTCACATTAATAGGCTCTGCTCGGTAAGTAAACACACTGCACAATATCAAGATCGCAGAAATGATTCAGATCATGTCCATAGATATTGTAACTGTCGTGACAGGCCTGTGAGGAACTGGAACATATACATCCTCAAAGCACTGTTCATTTCACTGTAACCATCTGTGGGAATTTTCTTTTTTCTACCGGACCGAACAAAGCAAAGGTACATCCCCATCAGTAATAGGCCTACATTTCTCCAAAGTCATCATGGGAGAGCACAATAGCCTGAGCAGACCACACACTGGCCTGTGTTCATTTCACTCCACACATTGATCTAGATTACTCGCTCAGTCAGTAATTCTATACAGTGCAGGCCCAATGTCCTGTAAACACAGGAGCTTCTTTCAACACAGAAATGACACTAAAGGAAAGCACACAGACACAGAAACACACAAGCTCAATGCAGCTTCTTAAGATGCAAATTCAGCTCTGATTCTGTGATTAACCTTCAGCCACTACACTCTAATCTCACAATCTAATTTTCACAAGTCTACACGTCTACACACAGAAGGTACAAGAAGCATGTGAACTAATGCGGGAGAGTATTATTACAGAATTTTACACAATTTATGCAGCATTTTGCAAGCGTTCTCCAGGGCCACTTCATCAAAGTTACATAGTACAGTAGCTGGCGTGTCAAACCCAGAGGAGCAACAATAGAGGATCCGGTCTCCCTTTGCAAGTCAATTATTTACAGTTAAAATGCTACATTATGCTGCTGTTGGATATGGAACTGAATGCACTGGATGAACATTTTTGGAAACACCTAAACTGTCTGCACAGTACTCTATGTCAATGCAAGTACAGACACATGAACATTCACTGAAACAGAAATTGCAACTGAATCTACATGAATTAGTATTAGAGTAAAGGCCCTTTCCATTTTACCACACAAACGGCACATCAAGTTCTGAAAACAAACCCACGTATATTAACTGTCTTTCACACCAAGATGAAAATTGATGAAATTTGCTCACTACATTTTTGAAGCTGAGTCCAGTCAATTTTCTGTAATGTATGTATGTATTAAAACCAAGCTGGCCAATCAGAGCTCTGATGACAAAACAAATAAGCACCAAGAACAACACATATTTTTCATAGCAGAACACAAAGCTTACATGACAAATTAAAAAATATATATGGCAGAACAGAGCTCAAAGACAGTGGGATGGTTTGTCTAGTTGTATTCTAGTCTCTTCAAGCCCACAAAGAACTATTGGATCTCAATAAATACATCAAACCGCAGTTTGAAATATCAGCCAAATCTATTTATGTGTCTGATGCAGAGAAATGACTTGCCTTTATCTGGTTTGCTCTATTTAGAGAGCAGTATTTGAGGGTCTACTGTAAGTGATTAAAGCCACAGTGAAATCTCAGTCAACAACCTTTTCTGGATATAATTAGAAATCCTGGTTCTAACTATGTAACTATCCACTGTGTAATTCCATCAGATCCTGGTGTCTTTGCATGACAACAGAAACCATGGGCACTTAAGAATATGACCCCCTGCTATTGTGGTTTAAGGTTTCATTAGGGTTCCAGTTCTACATCTACTAAGGAAGCATAGGCCTGTGTAGAATAATGAGGTAAAAAAACAAATGACGGCCTTTGTCTCTATGGGATAAAGCATGCTGACTGCAGAAGAGAACAAAGACAACTAAAGTGTAATCAAGTACACAGAAAAAATAAAAATGAGTCCTGCTCGGTGGAGCACAGCATAGTAAGTGAAAATGTGAAAAGTGAAAAGCACTGCAAAAAACAGCCGTCCTCTATAACAGTCTCTACAGCTACAGATTAGCCCACAGTGAGAGTGAATAAGAGTGTACGTGGTTAAAGGTCAATTAGGGCATTTGTCTGTGATTTTGGACAGTTTGGAAGTTAAAGAAATAGGTGGTTTCTATCTCTCTCTGGCAACCTGAGATGCACTGATAATAAAGGAAAATGTGTAAAAATTGCAGAGAAACTGTGCTAGAGTGAAAGTATGTGAATGTTTATTTTCAATCAAATCACATGCAATAAAGAATCAGGATATGCACATTTATCTTACAATTTACAATGTATATTTATTTTTTCTGTAGTGACCCTTTGGGCTCTTTAGCAGGCCAGTGGCTTTTTAAAGGGTTACCCTAAATGCTCATGGTTGTGGTCACTAACATATGGCTCAACTGATACTCATTATATCACTGGTAGCTTTCTCCCCCAATTTCTATCATATTTAGTCATTCCCATCTACTAGCTGGCCTGTCACTATGCCACTCAGTGCCAACAGGGTAAAGGCTATCTTGTGCTTCCTCAGAGTCATGTAATCCTAGCCAACCACAACTTTTGCCGACACAATGTCAGCAACTGAATGTGCTTGAAGGGGAACTTAAAACTGCCATTTCAAGACAAATTATGCTCGCAAAGGCTCTCTTCCTTGGATGGTCTCACCACTGACATGAAAAAAAAAAAGAAAAAGAAATGTGTATATATATATATAATTTTTTTTTTTTTTTTTTTAATAAAGGTGGTGAGACCATCCATCATTCTCAGCACTGCAGTGACACTGACATTGTGGTGGTGCTTCTGTATCGAACAGTTATACTTGAATACTTAAATGATATATTTTAATTAATTTCTAAAGTAAAATGATGATGTAATTATTTAAAACTATAATTATGCTCTTTTCTAGATACAGAGACAATATGAGTGTGGAATTTGCTGCCCATGGTAATCAACCTTGCACTGCATGTACAGGCATCTGTAAAAGACTGCCATATGAACAAAGTGTTAATGATCTAGATGAGACAAAGCACAACAGAGAGGAAACTCATTTTCCATTTTAGCTTTTCTCTCTCCGACTGTGCAGCAGCAGAGGCCTTTAGGTGACAGCATATGTGGTAATCATTTACCACACAAACTGATGGGTATCTGAGAGGGGAAAAAATGAGACACTTGCTATTCCAATGCAGGCGTATATTTCCATTGTCACATTTGAATGAAGCCTCCCAGGTGGACTGTAGAAACCATTTCTTTGATAAAACATCTAGTGGAGGACTCACAGGGCTCAAAGGGGGCTTTTCTTCTCCCAGAGACGAGTTAATTCTGAGAGGATGAGACTGACAAGTCTGAGACAAGACACATGCTGCTGTTTGTCTCTAATCTACAGAGGGCTTTTTCCCTCATTTAAAAATACACCTTGCTTGTACCCCCACTGTCCATTTTATCAGTTCCACTGACCAAACAGGAGCACTTTGTAGTTCTGCAGTCCATCTGTTTATCGGCAGACTTCCTTCACCCTGTTCTTCAGTGGCCAGAACTCTATAGTTCAGGTATTATTTAAACCCCTCACTGTCACTGATGGACTGAGAACTAGAAGATGACAAACATAAACTGTGCAGAAACAGATGAGCTTCTGTCCCTGACTTACATCTACAAGCTGGACCAACTAGGTAGGAGTGTAATAGAGTGGACAATGAGTGGACAGTGTTTAAACTCTCCAGCACCACTGTTGTTTCTGATCCTCTTGTACCAGCACAACACACGCTAACACACCTCCAAAATCATAGTCACACACAAAAGAACAAATTAAATGCTAAATTCATTCTTCGCCACCTTAAATGTGTGTGAATAAATCATTAAAACATCAGCTGGGAGCCACTGATTTATACAAGTTACCCGGGTGATGACCAGTCTAGAGTTTGAAACATACCTGCATACATACTAAGGTTCTGCAATATAGTAATTAGTGCAGTGGAACTTCTCAGTACTTTTCTTTTTCAGCATTTAATTTACATTTTAATTCCTGTGAAGTTATTAATCTAGTCTAGTTCCTGTAGAAAAGTGTTGCAAACAGAATAGGACTGGAGCAGATAAACATAAGACTATTGGCTCCTATGGATAATACCTGCTGTGGGCTACAGGGGTATTAAGCCCCCCAGCATTAACCTGTAGTGCAGTACAACTGTGTTCTCTGAAACGATGATGCTCCGCCCAATAAGGATGAGATGGGGTGGTGACCATCCAACATTGTGACTTCACTAATGTTCTAGTAGAAAACAATCTCTGGACAGTTACTCCAACAAAAGCAGGATAACCTTTTTTAGTACCCTTGATTTCGGAAGAAAAATGAAGGAGCATTGGATGGAGCACCATTATACCCCTCTAGTCCATGACCGGCATTAAGCATAGCATAAGCAGAGAGGTTCTAATCCAGATAGTCCTATTCTACTGGCAATACTTCAGGGAATAAACAGACTGTGTGTGCCCATTTGCACATCTGATTTGATTTGATTTCAGAAGAAACAATAAATGAGCATGTGTCCAAACACTTTTGTCCATACAGTGTATCATCTTACTGCCCGTCCCTGGAGCAAGGCTAGTGGAAAAATGGTTATGCGGGTTTGTTATTGTTAAAGAAACTGGTAACGCAGAACGTATTCAGACTATTCAGATCAGGTTTCTGCCTCGACTTGTTGATATACAGCATCTGCCTGAGGCAGCGACATGTTGGGAATAGTCAAGGTGAGCAGGGCACTGAGTCAATCTGTACAACTGCAATGAGGCACATAGTGGGAGCTGTGCTGGGAAGCAAAGGCACAGCAAAAATGAATAACCACGACAGCCGCACACCACTGGCACTCCCTTTAATGGATGACATCATCAGCCTTGCGGCTAAATCACTACTAATGCACCACAACACGCACAAGGTTAGAGTTAATCTCAAGCGGCAGATTTAATCTCAGGCCCCATGTTCAAAACGGCTGTGCAGATGTGTTTTTTACAGAGCCGTGTGGGGATTCTGGAGGAGCTTTGCACAAATTGCATGTTTTATTCACTTTTTGAGCATTTTCTGTATTTATGCACGCATGTGCTGAATCTGCTGAAGCATATTGAGAAGAGAAAAGCATAATACAGACATTGTATGATCTGTAAAAATTGCCACAGTTGACGTTCTATTCTTTTCAACGTGTTACAGTGAAACAGAGCAGAGGTCACCAAACCTGGTGCTTGAGTTTGTGGTCAGCTGAAGATCGAGTGGACCACACTAGGTCTTCAGACGTGTCAATCCATACCACGGGGAGTGAAAATATTCCACTGGAATATGACCTCAGGGAGGTCAGTCAGACTGTATTATAAGATACACACTTTAATGGTACTTTTTTATAAAATTGGATGAGAAAAGAAATAAATAAATCCACATTCCAATCCAGTTATTTTGCCCTTGATCTGATCCGAGACTTATTGTTAAATATCAGTCGATACCAATCCGACCCAAAGTTTGGGCTTCTATAAATAATGCAGCCACACAGATTAGGTCAAATCTGTTGTTGTTTGTTTACTGATGTGTAATAATTATTTGACAGTGTGATGAATGCTCTGTGGTTTGTTTTCCTACAATGTTTGCATTAGTATTGTCAGCCTCTTCCACTGACTTCTGTTCACAGCTGGATTATTCCCAAGAAAGGCACACAGTTCTCTCATAAGGTAAAACGGTGCCTTTCAGCAAGACTTTTAAAATAGTTCCAACAGTTACTTTGAAGACCTGGATCACCCACCTCTGCCACAGAATCTAAAGCAAGGATCACCAACCCTTCTCCTGCTTTGAACTTTAGATTCAAACCTAATCCACCCCACCTGATCCAACTAATTACTGCCTTCAGAAGTTGATTTGGGTTGAAACTGAAACCTGGAGTGAGGTAGCTCTCCAGGAGCACGGTTGGTGACCTGTGGTCTAAACTGTTTGGTTACCCTCTGAGAATGGTCTCTTTCTGTGACTGGCTGTGAATAATGTCCATCAATGGTGATTTTTCATGGATGGATCGGGACATCTCTGAAGATGAACCAGTCCAGAATGTTGTATTATGTAAACTATCTATTAAACGTTAGTTGTTTAACCTCAGTATCAGAATCTCTGAATCGGATCAAAGGTACTCAGATCAGGGCAAAAAAATAAGACATTATAAATCTTAACTCAAATACTTGCAAAATCCCAAATACTAATAAAAACATAAAGATTTTGTGTCCTCAGATACACCCCTGTAGATAAATCCACAGTATGCTTAGTCCTTCTGTACTGAATCAAATCAAATCAACATTTATTTGAACAGCGATCTTCACAACAGAAGCTGTCACAGAGCAGCTTTACAGAAATCAAGAAATAAAAAGGTAAACAACACACAACAACAAAGGATAAGAGACAGATCCCCTAGAGAGCAAGCCAAAGGGTGACCTTGGCCAGGAAAAACTCCCTCGGAGCTGGAGGAAGAAACCTTGGGAGGGAACCAGGCTCACAAGAACGGAGGACCCATCCTCCTCTGGTCAAACTACTTAACACCGTTAGGACCCTGGCTGCAGCATTTTGAACAAACTGAAGTTTATTTAGGTTCCTGCTTGAACAACCTGACAATAGTGCATTGCAGTAATCTAACCTTGAGGTAATAAAAGCATGCGCCAGTTTTTCAGCGGTGTGCATTTCTTAACTTGTAAATATTACAAAGATGAAGAAAAGCTGTCCTACAAATATTACCTATGTGTTGGTCAAACGATAAATCTGAATGAGTTATGTCATGTCTGTCACTCGTCTGTCTCCCCTGTCAGTTTCCCCCATGTGCTCAGTAGCACATGGATTGTGTTCGTTTTGTCAGTCTCCTCCCTCCTTCGTCTCATTTGTGACCCTGCCCCTTCATAATCAGTTGTTTCAGGTGTGTCCAATTGTTGTGCTGTATTTAAGACCCATTGTCCCATCCTGTCTTTGACATGATGCCTGTGAATGTAGTCAGTGTTTCTTTGTTTCTGTTGGTTACCGTTTTACTTTGTTAGTCTATGATCTGTTTTAGTTCGTCAGCCCCGTAGCTTGTACTGGGTAGTGTATTCTGTTCGTCTCGTGCTTCGTGTTTTTATTAAACCTTCAACCCCTGCGTTTGCTTCCACACCCTTCGTCATATGTTCCGTCCGCCCGTTCCTGACAAATGGACGCCAAGATTTTTTGCTACTGCGCTAGGTACAACTGAGAAATCAGCCAGATTTAACAATAAGTCTGATCGTTTTTCCTTGCAATTTTAGGACCCAAAAGGAGGTCCTCTGTTTTGTCACTATTTAGAAGGAGGAAGTTACACTACATCATACGAGATTGTATGTCTTTTATACTTATCTATGTCTTCCGTTTTCTTTAATCTAGTTTTATCATCGGGTTTGGCTGATATACAGCTGAGTACCGTCTGCTTAACAGTGGAAGTTAATGGCATGTCTGTTCATTACTGTGCCAAAGGGTAGCTTGCACAGAGTCAAATGAACGCATTTAACTATGTTCTAATGAAACCTTGTATGTTCAATGCTTTATTTCAAAGCCACTGTTTGTCTCCTTGGACTTCTATTGGTCAGTTTCTCATGAAATGGTTACAGTGCAAAGAGCAGTCAATGCCTACAAACAGCATCATCAAAATACCTGATCATAAAGAAAATAGTGGAGCTGAGGAAACAACGACATGTCGTCTTTGAATGCAAACTAAACTGAACTGAATGGAAGAGACTCATGCCTGAGTGGTCTCAGGGTGGTACCATTTCACAGGCAGTAATGCATTACATACAGCACATTTAAACAGTTTGATCTTTCTCGCCACATTGTGCTCATACTCAGAGCAGATAATCCACACAGGAGTGATTATTACTTAGTCATTCGCTGGTTCACCTGGATGACTGGACTAACCTGCGACCTCCTGCTTTCTCTAAACTTCTAATGTAATTTGGTCCACTTAGACGGAACACAAGGCATTCTCTGTGGCCTAAAAGGCTCCACTGCCTAGCCTAACCTACTTTCTTATCTCACTGTCTGCTTGCTGAAATGTGTTAGGTGGAGATAGACTGTTTCAGTCTCCGTGTTTGACTGTACAAGCTCCACAGAACCCTTACAATACAGGGTTCTTTGGCGCAAAACCATAGAAAAGCTTTTGGTTTAGAAGAACCTTTCAATGCATGGTTTAAAGGGTTGAAGAACCATCTTTAATGAAACCCCACATGATGTGAAAGGCGTTGAACCAATGCCCTAGCCAAGAACCTTTAAGGAACCTTATTTTTTAAGAGCATATTCTCGTTTGGTCTCCATACCTTTTTGTTTAAGACACTAAGCTGGTTATTTCTGGGAGGGGATCATATTTTTTCCACATAAACTCTGATCTACAATGCATGTAGAGAGAAATTGTAAGCATTGCTGCTTATAAGTGGTATAAGAATGCTTGTGTGCAAAATCACTACTCAGAATGATTCGTGAGGCAGCGCTACCTCTGAGGCAGAACAAACAGAATTGGTTCAGGGAATAACCAATTAAAATAACCAGTGGGCAGAGCTTTAGAAATGTGTATCTGCTCTTCAGAGCTTTATATGTGGAAGCATAAAAGGTGTGCAATTCAGTTTGAGATTTTGTTCCAGAAGAAGCTGGCTTGTTAGCTTTCCAATGTAAAATAAACCATAAAAGATTCACAGTTTTCATAAAAACAAACAACAAAAGCTCAAAGTGAAATGCACACCTTTCTTAACCGTAACCATTACATAAAAGTGCATATGGACACACTGTGCTGCACACAGTGGAATTTGTCCTCTGCATTTAACCCATCCACACACACTCTATTCACACTCTAGGGGGCAGTGAGCACACTTTTGAAAGCATCTGGAGAGTTAAGTGCCTTATTCAAGTCATGTCCTGCCTGTACAGGGACCTTCCAGTCACAAGGCTGGTTTCCTAACCACCAGGCCACAGCCACCCAGCATGTCATCCACATATAAACCTGTGAGAAACAGATAAACCTTTCTAAAGCTATTCCTATTGGTTAACTGGTTCTTCTCTAAACCAGTGGCGGGTCTTGGAGGCAGTCCTGTCTCCAGAACCGTTTTCCGGAGTGATTTTTGAGCACACAAGCTACAAGAATTGCTTAAAAATCCATCAGACATTTCTTAAATGTCTTTATTTATAATGTCATTAATGCTCATTCATTGGCATTCAAAATCAAGGGCATTAAAAAGAGCTTATCCGGCTTTTGTTGGAGTCCAGGGAAGGCTTTCTACTAGATTTTGGAGCATTGCTGTGAGGATTTGATTGCCTTCAGTGACAAGAGCATTAGTGAGGTCAGAATGTTGGATAATCACTGCCAACTCCACAACTCGTTCAAAAGGTACTAGATGGAGCACCATCATTCCAGAGAACAACGTTCCAGGGCTTTATACCCCCCTTATCTATACCTGGCTTTATGGATGGTGCCAATAGGTTCATGTTCACCAGCTCCAGAGAGTCTTATTCTATAGGCACTAATTTTCTACAGGGACAAGACAAACTGTGTGCATTTGCATATCTGTGTCAGCAACGGTTGCAACTTAAAGAAGCTGAATGCATGAATTAGAGGAGGTATTCACAAACATTTGGACAGTGCCGTGCACAAATCTTGTATCTCCAGATTTGGCTTTTTTGTTATACACAGCACTGAGTACACATGACACGTGTTTGCACAAACCAGCTAACAAACAGAACAGAAACCCTCATTAACTTTAGCAGATGCCCCACCTGCTGAAACATCTCAACATGTTCATTTATGTATCACTGCATCAGAAGCATGTGACAGAGAGAAGGGGTGTCAGTAAACTGCTTTACCACACACACAGACAGACACACACACACACACACACACACACACACAAACTCACACACACCAAACTCAGAGAGAACAGACAGGATCCAGAAAGAGTGTAATAGAGTACAGTCTTCAATACAATGTGTCCCAGTGTGACACATCTCAGTAAACACAGCAACACAAAAACTTCTTCAGCAAAGAGTACTCTCACACACATACACACACACACACACACACACACACACACACACACACACATTTGTCATAATGGTAAATTCTCTAAAAATGGCTACATAACAGCTATTTTACATTTTTATCTCTCTCTCTGCCTCCCCCTTCTCTCTCTCTCTCTCTCTCTCTCTCTCTCTCTCTCTCTCCCCCCCCCCCCCCTGTATCTCTCTCTCTCAGAAGGAAGTGTGGGATTGGAGTGCTGTTGGGAAGGAAGCTGAAGGTTAACAGAAACAATAAATTATTAAATGTAGACAGATATGATCAATATTTATTGATCTACACATACTGAAGTAGTGTCTCTCAGTATGGAATCGTTGGATTTAACGCAACACGCCAGACATTTTGGCATCCCACACATTTTCAAACAGGGATAGGTCTGGCGAGGTGACTGGCAATGGCACAGTGTCTGTGTCCTCAAGGCGAGCTCTAGAGACGCAGCAGTATGTGGACGAGCGTCGTCCTGTTAGAATAGAGCACCAGAGTGTGTGTTCAGAAAACGCAGAACCACTGGTTGCAGGACCTCTTTAGTGCAGCTGTAAAATGATGATTGTAACTATATATATTCTTCACAATCTCTCTCTCTCTATCTCTCTCTCTCTCTCTGTTACTCTTTCTGTCACACTCTCTCTCTCACTTTCTCTCACTCACTCTCTATCAGACTCTCACATACCTCTCTCTCTCTCACACACAAAATATACCTTGTAATACTGACAAAACAGCTGCTTCAGCAAACAGAACACACACACCCACAAACAAACACACACACACATACAAAACACATACACACAAACATACACACACAAACACACACACAAAACACATACACACACATAAAACACACACACACACACACACAAACAAAACATATACACATATACACACAAACATACACACACACACACAAAACAAACACACACACACATTAAAAACACACACACACGCAGTGAAGCTCCAGCTGTGCCTGCGCGTGCTCACCCTTATAGTGGAGCGCGCTCCCGGTGGTCACCCTGACGCTTCCTGAGATGGACTCTCCGGGGCTGTAGACCACCTTGTTGTTGGTGAAGGCGATGCTGAACTCCTGCAGTTTCCCCATCGCTCCGGATCGGGAGCGGCAGTGCGAGCAGCAGCGCGAGCGGCGCTCAGTCACACAGTCACACAGCGGCGCGAGCAGGGCACGCTGACGTCATCGGCGCAGCGGCCAATCAGCGAGCCTCTTCCTCTAAGAGGCTGAAAGACTGTTCCTGGGGTGTGTGCGTGTTTGTTTGTTTGCGTGCGTGTGTGTGTTTGGGTGTGTGTGCTTGTATGTGATTTGTGTGTGTGTGTGTGTGTGTGTATGTGTGTGTGTGTGGGGGGGCCACTGGTGGTGTTATCTGTTGCCCCTCACCAACCACCCACACCACTCAGGGTAATTGTGAGTCTCTGCTGCAGTTGTGAAAGTTGTTCAGGGAGCTGAATCTTGTCCTGATCCACCTGGAGGTTTAAAATACGAGCTCTTTTATTTTAGAGGTTGAATTATATTAGAACTCATGCACACTTTTTTTTTTACCAAAACATTGTCGTAATTTCATGTTTTTCTTTTACTTTGCATGCTAATGTTGGTTATATGATTTATTACTTGGCAACATTGTCATTAATTATCTTTCATTCATATACGGATCATCATGTAATCATATGTAATTCATGTACCCTTTTATGAATTCTATGAATCATGAAGCATTATTGAAATCATGTATTCTTTATTAGACTGATAATCATTACTTTAATCAACATTTACTGTGGTATAATCATGACTCACAATTATGTACTCATCCTACAATGAAGATTGTTAATCAGCACTTACACTTTGCATTTCTATATAGCCATTGTGTGAAGCATATATTTTATATGTATTCAGTTGACTATTGATTACTTTTTAATTTAGTATTCACTTTATGATCACATTATGAAGATACACATATTTGTCTGCACTCAGTAAGATGTGTTGGACTCAGCATGACCACTGCACTAAGCTAGGGGTTCATGGTGAAGGACACCTTCTTCCTGTCAGACGTGAGGTAATCCAACTTCCCCAATTAGTTGCTTAGTCGTCAGGTGGAGGATGATATACTCCCTGGTTTTGGTCGTTTATCAGCAGGAAACGAACCTCACGTTGACAGGAACAAGGCCATTGAGGAACTGAGGTGGTCTTGTGATGGGTAACAGCAGAGTAACATTTGTGAACGATGTATGAACTTACTTCACATCATAAATGGTGAAATAAACAGGAAATAACTGCCTTATTTCTTAACCACACCTTAGCAATAGGTTTTACATCATTTTAGGTATAAAGGATGGAGTCAGATTCAAATCTTTGAAGAACTGGGGCATTCATGGCTGATACTCTGTTTTGATGCTGTAAAGGTTCTTCCACCAGGATCCTGGTAGAAAATAAACACCTATTTACTTTTATCCTCTCTATGTCTACCTGACTCCTTCTTATCAAACGAACACGCCGGACAAAAGGGTACCCATTGGGTACGCCACATTATTTTTTCTTCAACATGTAATTTGATCAGAAGCCAAACTATAGAGCATCAAACTGTACACACATTGACGTGCACACACACATACACCGGCACACACACTGAGATCTTCATCTAATACTGAAGCAGAAACCTGTCCTCTCTGTTCTCCAAGCCATTAGTTTGGTGACAAAGACAGGGATTATGTATGGTGCTGTTAGACACCAGAGAACACACACATGGGCCTTGGTTATGGGAAAGCACATCAACACACAATGGAGTTTTAACCTCCACCACCCCTCTTTCCTGAACAGACTAACACTCCCGGTCCCCTGGGTCTGCTCAGTGCAGCAGTGTGTATCTCCAGAAGGCTTCAGAAGGCCCGGCTCAGGCAGTCTGCATTCAGTTCTAACTAGCCAAGGTCGAAATGTGACAGAACACGGCAGGTTATTCATGTCATCCACAGGCATTACAGTACTGAGAGATGAGAGCTTGCTCTCCCATCCATTCAGAAGGGGTGGGGGTGGTGGGGGGCGATGTTATCCAAGGTCAATGGCTGGTTTGATCTGTTGTGCAGAGAGCCAGCAGGTTTTTATCCTCATCCAGACACTAACAACAAATTCAGATAAACCAATACATTATATAAGAGGCTTGGGTTAAAAGCGTCTCATAATGTTACCGGTTTCAATAGACATGACTAGACATTCACAGAAGCCTACACATAGGAAAAGTTCACATTGCAATAAGATGAGTCACTGATAGGCAGTGGAGTGTTCTTGGCTGTCCATCAGGAATGCTCATACAGTGCCAGTCCACTGCAATTATGACAGAGATGCCGGAAATGTTTGTATAGCTGTAATTATACATTATGATATTACCGTTATAATGGCAGGTGATGGAAGACTAGTTGTATACAGTATTCTGATATGTACTTTAACAGCTTTAACATAATCTTAAACTGTTAAAGATGATTTTAAGGGTTTATTCCGAGTTTTTAAAGCCCTACAGACCTTTATTTAAAACTGTAAAGACTACAATTCGAACCTCCTGAGCCCAAATTCAATCTCAATTCATCTGTATTAAGATCCTCAAACGAGTTGATGTTGCTGTTGTGTTTTTACTGGTAAAAGAAAAGGAAAAAAAAAAAAGAAATAATAATAAATAACAGTACGCTTTCTCCACAACTGCACCAAAATTGTCTCTGGTTCTATGAAGGATGTCATCCACAGTATATGTTCTTAAATAAAGTGTAGAAACATATGTAATTTAGAACCTACACAGCAAAAACGGGTGAGTCGAACATTTCAGAGTTGATTTTAACTGTCAAAGTGTTATTTTAATACTTTGAGATTTAAATGTTGCTCAGTTTTGGAGTTATTTGACAGAGTCCATCAGGTCAGAGTTAATCCTGTAATGTTCAACTCTGCAAAGACTGAATTCATCTCCACTGACCCTTGCAAATTCCTTATTTATGGGGATCTTGACTGCATAATTTCAGATAGTGGGGCACTGCATTCACACTATCCCTTGACTGGATAGCCGTGATCTGGGGGTTAGAGAACCAGCCTTGTGATTGGAAGGTTGCTGGTTTAAGTCCTTTAACTGGCAGGGCATTAAAGAAGTGAGCAAGGCTGTGAACTCACTAGTGTGTATCAAGGTGTGTGAATGGGTTAAATGTAGAAATAGTTAACTATTTATTGTGTACATAGCATCACAATTTTATGGAGTTAAATGAATTCAAATGAACAAGTAAAACAAATCAGAGCAGTGTTGTTTTTCTACTCCCTTAGAGTTATTTTAACCCTGTTTATTGAGTTGAGGTACTCTGATGTGGTTCTGAAAGTGTTGATTTAACTCTGAAAAGTTTTTTAGGTATATAAACTGAAAGAGTGTTGAAATCAACTCTGTGGGAGTTTTAGTTCTATAATTACAGACTGTAGCTCATCTGTTTAATTGCATATCTTGTTATCCTCCTTTCACCCTGTACTTCAGTGTTCAGGACCCCACAGGACCGCCACAGTACAGATATTATGTGGCTTGTGGGTCATTCTCAGCAGTGTCCTTCATATGGTGGTGGTGTGTTCGTTGGTGTTGCGCTGGTACAAGACACAGCAGTGCTGCTGGTATGTTTAAATCCACTCTCCATTATTAGACACTGCTACATATTTGCTCCACTTGTAGATGTAAAGTCAGAAACAGAAGCTCATCTGCTCTTCTCATCTGTTTAATGGTGAACTATTATCAGTCCAGCAGTGACATCGAGGGGTTTGAACACTCAAGCAGCACAATGCTGTGTTCAGGTACACCAGGTCAAACGCATAATGCAATGGCCACAGTGCAGCTTATCCACTGGCACTTCAAAGGGTCTGAAAACATAAAGCAAGAGCAGTACCCTACAAAAATAATACACACTAAATATACATTTTTTTGTTTAACATTGTCAAAATTGTGGCTTGCTGATAAGCATTGCTCAGCTAGTTTGCATTACGCATGTGCATACATGCTCAACCCAACTCGGGCAGGGGGGCAGTTTGGGTAATGACAGCAACATAATGGTGAATTGCTATCCCGTTTATTTTGCTCATGGTCATTCTGGAGGTTCGGTACTAATTGGGTCCACCTGATTCCTCCAGCCAGATGGTCCAGAAAACAGTAAGTGAATGAAGGGTTCCGAGTTAACACTTGGTCTAGTGTCATGGATAACATCACTGCCCTCATTGAGGCAGGGCCTTACACTGACTTGAAGCATTTTTAGTATGTTCTTATAACTTAATCATGTTACATGAGACAGGGGACTGTCCTTACTGGTGTTTCATGGAGATCCTTTCCTACTCTCTTAAAATAGTGTGCTAACAAAGGAATCTTTGAGCAATGCCACTTGATAAGAACCACTTTTGTGTCCCAAAAGCACAACGGTTATTCATCGTGAAGAATCTTTAAAAAGCAAAGGTTTTTTATACCTTAAAAAGGTTCTTCATACTCGCACATGTCTGTTACAAACATGGTTCTTCTGGGAATCAAAAGTGGTTCTTCCCAGGTGGCATCATTCATAGAATGCTCAGAGATAGTAGTGTGTAGGAAAGGACCTCAATGATAATGATTCAAATCAATCCATTATCAGACAGAAGTGTGAAGGGTCATATAATATGCTAGATCCACATCAGTGCAAGGCAGTGGAACATGTTGAAAGATTCTCTTCATCTTTAGATCAGTGTTTCCCAACACTGGGTAAACCTATGGAGGTGCCCTGCACATTTTACTGATTTCCTGTTCTGACACAACATTCAGCCCAGAATGGAACTGATTAGCTGGATCAGGTGTGTTGGGAGTAGTGTTGAGATTAAAATGTGTCACACAGGAATTCCTCCAGGACCAAGGTTGGAAACCACTGGATGTCAATAAGCATAATGGATTGCTTTACTGGTCAGGGAATAAGGAAAGTAGAGGACAGATTTCTCCAATCAGAATTATGTATGGTCCAAGACTAGGCATAATCCCATTATAACTCCTTGAGGAGCTTTCTGAGGTTCTCCAATATGAAAATGAGGAGGAACCCCTTAAGGTGCTTTAAGGAACCTACAGGAAACCCTTTTAGTGAATGCTTCTTATAGCACCGTAAGAGGTTCCTTCACAGTTTCAAACTGAAGAACCTCCAACGGTTCAACAAGGATCTTGTACTTTTAACAGTGTAGGAACGGAGGGAGTTGAGGGTTAATTGCCTTAAATATGCACACTTGCTACCTGCTTCCATGTTTGTCCAACAGTGGATGAGAAGTATGAGCTGCCATTGTCATGGATATTAACAAAGTGTTCATGGGTTAAGCACCTGCTCAGCACATAAATATGATATAACAGTTACTAAATGACATCTATATGACGTCATGAGTATGGCATATATTGTTCACCACAGATCTTTCTGTCTGTCCCACTGTCTTTCTGTCTTCCACAGTTTGAACTCTCCCTAAGAAGAACTGCAGTTGAGTGTTTGTATTTGCTGACCTCTAGAGGTTTCTACAGTAATTGCATGAAACACTGTGCTTGTAAGAGGACTTCACTGCTCCTGGAGCTGTTTGTGAAATCATAAAGTATGTGTAATCATACAGTATCTAAGATCTATTGTAATATTTCCATGTTGTAAATAAATACATCACAAATTACAATGCAATTTTCAAACTGCCCCCATTGCATGCTCAAAGGAAAGTGCAGGGTCTGCAGCGCCAATACAACGGCTGACAGACACCTGATCAGCCCAGACAGAACAGGGCCTGTTGTGCTCTCTCAGACTCTGGCTGCCAACCGGCAAGCAGCGTGACTGAATGCATGATTCGAACCTGTGCTCCTTGGATCAAAAGGCCAGCGCATTAGATCGCTGAGCCACTCAGAGCTCCCACATAACAGTGTCTACTGCTGAGCTATAATTATATAGTCATTTATTTTAATATGCCTGGTAATAAGATTTTCAGTGAAAGTGAAATATTAAAGATGGATGACTTTCTTTATTTGCTTAATAAAACTATAATAACAGGGAAACACTACAATCATATACGTAAATAATGTAGTACAATACAATAAACTAGTAATAACAGTGTAATTATTGAGTAATGGAAAACAGGCAAACATTTGTCTCATATGTATATCAGAAACAAACAGAAGTATTTTACTCCAGTTCATTAATTTCTAAATCACTTAGAATGTCCCCATCCTCGCCTTCCTCCGACAGGCAGGTACGGGCGATAGCTGCAGTCACAGCATATGGGTCACAGTTGGCGGCAGGGCGGCGGTCCTCTAAATAGCCACACTTGTCCTGAGCCACCTGGAGGGGGATGCGGATGCTGACTGCTCTATTTGCTATTGCAGCTGAAAACACATGGATGGAGGAGGTCTCATTCAGACCAGTGAGCCTCCGCTGGTTATCCTTTCCCTCATGAGGGTCATAGACTCGTATGTGCTCAGCATGGTGCAGTTGGAGTTTCCCTATGATCTTCTGAATGTGCCTGATGTAATACGGATTTGGAGGGAGGGAAAAGAAGATAATTAGATTACAGTATGTGTAATAACAAGTTTCTTAAATCTTTTCTTAAATTGAACTGGTTTGGTGTGATGTTCAAACGACCATTTAAGAATCATCTTTGAGATGATAAGATGCATCTGGAAAACCCAGCTCAGATCTGCAGTTGGTTCCATAATATCTGATACAGCTACACTGAACCTCATTAAGTGAGGATGGATGGATGGATGGATGGATGGATGGATGGATGGATGGATGGATGGATGGATGGATGGGTGGAGGGAAGGACAGATGTAGTCACTGCATTTCTCAATATGTGTTTAAGCTTCAGCATTACTCACTCCAGCCCCCCCTCAGCTCTGGTGGCCTCAGTGCTGAAGTTGGTGTGGCAACCTGCTCCATTCCAGTTCCCTGCCATTGGTTTTGGGTCCATTGTGGCAATCACACCAAAGTCCTCGCACACTCTGTGCAGCAGGAAACGGGCCATCCACAGGTGGTCTCCTATCTCAGTCCCTTCACATGGGCCCACTTGGAACTCCCACTGCAGAGAAACACACTAAGACACTTTACCAAGCATACAGAGCATGGAGAGCTTTCATCATTCAGAGCATGGATTTGTTCAGTGATGGGTATCTCAGAGCGTGATCTGAATTCATGCTCAGCTGTTTTATACAGTAGCGACTCTGCCACTGCTGTTGCTCAGGATGGGAACGGATGTGGAGGAGCATTTCAATTGTGCACAGCACATGCAGACATAAAACCAGGCTTCTCTCAAAGCCATTCTTATGATTAAAATATTTATTCTTATTATATAAGCTGAGGATAATCTGATATTTCCATTAATAGGGTGAACTGTTTGGCTTATTATATTGACAATGATCACAAAAAGAATTACATCCAATAACCAGTACATATTTTGGATTACATCAAATTCCAATGAACAACCTGTATAATTTCAGTACATTCATGCATTAATTCAGAATTCAAACCTAAGTTCAATCCCCCATAGTTTAAAATCCACACTATTTCCCAATACATATGTATAAACAATATGGACAAATGCTGTGAGCATTTGATTGCATTCAGTGAAAAGAGCATTAGTAATGTCAGGACGTTGGGTGATCACCACCCAACCTCATCCCCAACTCCCTAGCAGTTCCACTGCTCCAAAGCTCAATGTTGGGGGGCTTTATTGCCCTGTAGCCCAGGCCTGGCATTAAGCATCGTTTCAGTGTTGATGTTTATCTGCTCCAGATATGTCAATATGTTGAGGTTTATCTGCTCTGCTCCTATTCGATTGGCAATAATTCTTTATAGGGACTCAAAAAGCAGGGTTTGCATTTTGCATCAATAATTCTAATGATATATTTATCTAATGATGTATCGTGGGGTAGCTGTAGCCTGGTGGTTTGAGAACCAGCCTTGTGACTGGAAGGTTGCTGGCTTGAATCCCTGAACTGCGAGGGCATGAATGAAGTGCCCATGAATAAGACAATTAACACCCCAGCTGATCCCTGGGCATGTGTGCTCACTGCCCCCTAGTGTGTGAAATCACTAGTGTATATGACTGTGTGTGGATGGGTTAAATGCGGAGCTCAGCACAGTGGGCACAGTGAGCACCTTTACCTAGAAGGGGTGTCCATAAACATTTGGACATATAATGTATCTATTTCTATGATGAAAACCACCCATCCACAGGGCACAAGAGTCAATTAATGGTTTGATAAATAAGGGATGTAAGTCATATGCTGTGGTCTGCACAGGGGAATTTTCTGGGACTGAGTTGTCTCCACCAGCATGATCATAACACCAACTAAGGAACTATATATTATAAGAATGTCATTCATAGGTTTGTAGAATCTGTACCAAGTCACACTTTAATAGGCCACCTTATATTCTTTATTTCTTGTTTCTAATCCATCTCTGTCTGTCATGTAAGGACTACTGTGAGATCTGTGGGGGTTTACCTGAGAGGGCATGACCTCTGCATTGGAGCCACTGATTTTGATTCCTGCATACATACATGCTCTATAGTGACACTCCACAATGTCTCTGCCAAAGGCTCGATCAGCACCCACGCTGCAGTAGTAGGGACCTGAAATAACAGAATTGGAGAGAAGAAAAACATAGACATAAGACAGATATACACTTCCGGTCAAAAGTTTTAGAACACCCAATATTGGTTCTGAAACTTTTGACTGGTAGTGTGTATATATATTATTTGGAAGCATGTTGTTACTCAAGAGATCACATCACAGTACAATGACTGGTTACAGTACAGTGGTTGACTGGTTTTGCTGATTTACAATCAACCACAACATTATGACCACCTCCTTGTTTCCACATTCACTGTTCATTATTATCAGGTTCACTGACCACACAGGGGCACTTTGTAGTTCTAGAGTAGTGTCCATGTGTTTCTCTGCATACCTTGTTAGCATTATGTTGTGATTGATTGTAAACCAGTAAAAATGTGCTGTGATGTGATGTCTTGATTAATATATGCACACTACTGGTCAAAACTTTCAGGGCCTATATGGTATGTTCTAGAGCTTTTGACTGGTAGTGTCTATAAGAAAGACATTGGCTCAGTGGTCTAATGCACCAGCACTATGATCCAAGATTTCTACAAGCCTACGAGTCTGAGAGAGCAAAATTGTCCATGCTCTCTCTGGGTGGGTCGAAGGCCCTCTCACCCCACATCACACCCAGTGCAACACTTTCTTCCAAGCAATGTCAGCAGATTGAAAAGAGGTGATGGCTGGCTTTTGATGTATTGGGGGAGACATGTACTTGTCTTCACCCTCCTTGTGTCAGGAGCATGGTATGTGAAAACTGAGGGGAACAGTGGGATAGAATTAATGCATTTAAAACATGTTGGACCATTTATTTCAGTTGAAACAGGGCATCTCTATAATCCAAATACTGCAAAAATACAATATATATGCAGATGTGTGTCTAGTACCTGTCAAGAAGTACTAACAACAGAACAGGACTCTCAGGAGCAAATATAAATGAACCTACTGGCATAAAGCCCCTCAGAACTGAACTGTTGAGCAGTGGAGAAACAATGGATGTTCATATAGTGTATATATTCTATATATTTCTGATGATGCTGTCATATTGAGCACTGAGGACAGGCACTGTGCCACACTGTGCAAAAAGAGAAACTCTCACTAGAATAATGCTGAGATGTGAAGTAGAAGTTGCTATTTTGTAAAAGGACTAAAGAAGGTTAGACAATAGTGTAGATACAGTTGGTATAATAATAGATAACTATTTACACTCATCAAATTGTGGCATTACTTATTCTGCAAAAATGAAAAACAATGAATGAAATCCAACATATGCTTAAACTAAAACTGCTTCTGTACATGTTTTTTTTCCCTCACCCTGTGGTTTAGGGAACCCCTTTGATGGCCAAGCATAAGGATGTCCATCTGCTCCCAGTAGAGTGTACTCTTGCTCCATCCCAAACCAGGGGTGGAACTTCTTCACCTTCTCCATAATCTTTTTACAGGTGTGCCGATGGTTAGATTCTACAGATGAATAAGAATCAGTGTTTACAAACAGCATGAGCCAGTAGCTTCTTTAGTAACAATAACACAAAAGAGACAACATGTACATTACATATTTGATTTCTATATTCCATTGATATTCATCATATTCACAATGGAAGCCAACAGGCCTGCTTATAGAATTAGTTTACTGTTTTTGGTTATTCTGTAAGAGAAAGTGTTATTGTCCATGGTAATGAATTCTGTGAAAACATTTAACCATCTAACAGGTCTATCTTTAATTACTACAGGATATTAATGCACTCATTCATACCGGAAGGTTGACGGTCGGACTTGAGCACCTCACATAGCACCAGTTTGTTTGGGTGTAGAATGAAAGGGTCCTTGAACATATGCACTGGGATCAGGAACATGTCACTGTTTGTATCCTTAGCCTGGCTTGTGCTAGAACCATCAAAAATCCACTCTGGAATATCTACCACAGAACACACCAACACATACAGATAAAATGTGATCTGCATCAACACACTGATCAAAGAGTCCAATTCTTTGCTTTTTGATCTATATAACAATCTGCCATAACATTATGACCACCTCCTTGTTTCTATTCTCATTGCCCATTTTATCAGCTCCACTGACCATACAGGAGAGCCTCCCTTCACCCTGATCATCAATGGTCAAGACCCCAAAGGACCAGCTCAGAGCAGTCCCTGTTATGAGTAGGTCAGACGCAGCAGTGCTGCTGGAGTGTTTAAACCCCTAACTCACTGCTGGACTGAGAGGTCCTGACCATTGAAGATCAGGGAGAAAGGAGGCTAACAAAGTATGCAGAGAAACAGATGGACTACAGTCTGTAATTACAAAGTGCTCCTCTATGGAAAGAGGAGCCAATAAAATGGACAAGGAGGCAATCATAATTTTATGTTATGGATATTAAAAGAGCAGTTCTTGCAATACCCTCTATGCCACTGGGTTCAGACTGCATGGTTCGAGTCTTACTGCGCAGACCCTCCCCAGAACCATCAATCCACACATAGGTGACCTGACACAATCCATCCTGAGGAAGGCTGAGGTAGTGGGATCGCAGGGTCTTATTCAGCTGAGAGCTGGCAGACACAGAGGAAGTCATGACAGAGGCTTAAAGGACTTCAGGGGACGGGGATATCCGTTCTGTGAAGAAGAAAAAAAGAGTTATTGAAAAGTTGATTCTATTTAACAGAAGATTTTCGATAAATCCTTGAAACATATGTATCTATACACAGTAGGCCTGCAGACTCACCGAAAGGGTATTTTGGCACTTGAAGAAGTTGAGCGTGGTTTTAGTTGAGCTGTCTATTCACTATTTTTTGAAAAGTAACTGAAATGTGAAAAGTAACTGAAATCATAACAGTCTAACTGCATGTATTTCATATTCTGCATTGTTTAAAAAATGGACATAATACATTAACTGTGGTGAAACTCATCAATGTCAGCAAAGAGTGTGCTGATTAAAATGTTGTACTGTTAAAAAAAATCTGATCACCAGTACACTAGATCAATAATCAGGAGACCATTATAAGAGCACACTTACCTTATTCAGAGATTCGGAGATGAAAGGCTTGGTTGTTCTCCCTCTTATTGTGGGTCCTCATTCGATCACTTAATAAATGATATGATGAACGCTACTTTTAAATGTCCCCAGTGACGCAAAGGGAACACCCACTGTAGGTTAATTACAGCTTATGTGAGTGAAGTAGACAGTGCAAGGTACAATTTATGGTAAAGCACCTCTAATACCTCTACTTTCCAATATCTACCACACTTTCAGAATTAAATAGACAGTCTACACAGGGAAGAATGTGTAACGTCTTCCTTTATCAGTCATTAAAACATCTGTGCAAATGCTACATTTCTTTAGAATATATATATATAATGGGCATTAAACTGTATATGTTCTATATTTATCCTGATTATTATTTAATGTCTGACGATGTTTGTGTGTATTTGTGGCCAAATCAGTGGAACGGGCAAGGCTCACATGCTGTAAATGCATTGGTTTTTGTGAGAGAAAAGGCCTTTCTGCAGTTTAGGTTTCATATTATGTATGGAATAAAAATGTTAGAAAAATACTTTATTAGTTGACAATGTGAGCCCTTCAAAGAACTCTTTCCAAGAATAATTATCCAGACTCATCTTCTAATACAGAGATGCACACCACACCAAAGTCCAAAACAAACCCTTTCTATTCTCTGCAGTGCTCATGAATTCTTTTGGGAGATGCACTCACTGATGCATGGCCGTCAGCTGAAATACAAATTACCCTAATTTGCTGAGGCCAGTTATCCACCCCAGTTCTCCAGCACACAATTACATATTGTTCTGACACTTAGAATGATGACAGAGCTCTTTCTAACTCTTCCCCATTGCAGAAGCAACCATGGAAACACATAGAGACTGCAGAGGGTCAGAACTATTCATTAAGTCCCATCCAGCATCCACCCCTTCAGTATTCAGCATAAGGGTAATGTGTAGGAAATGCTGAGTAGAAATTCCAGCTTGCTGGAAGCAGCAGTGTTTGCTCAATTGAACTGGCATTACTTCTTCCTGCTGATATTGTATTTCTTATAGTTCAATATTTAAGCTGGCTTTAAGTGTTCATAGCCACATGAACATCATAATATTGTTGTGTCTTATTACAACAAGAGAATACTTTTACAGCAGAATGAAACATTTGTGGCAGTGTATTGAGGCACTAACCTCAGCTTCTGGGGAAAAGCTGGGGCTGAGGTACCTTCTTTAAGGGCACCATAGTTGTGAATGTTGAGGGGGGACAAAGCTCTGTTTCTTCAAACCCCCACCCCCACTTACAACTGGTCCAACCACTGGTCGAACCAGTGACCATATAATTTCAAGCCCACTTCCCTATCCTTTAATCATTAGAACCCTTGATCATTAGAACCCTTTTTTTGTTCACCAAAAAATTAAGTATTTATCGGAGACACATCACCAGATCTTGACGAGGATATTTATAATAATGCATTGTCCAAAATACTTGATAGCAGTCCAAATAAAATAATAAAAACTGAATATCTATTAATATTTTATTATTTATGTATGTATCTATGTTATCCCGTCTCAGGACTTTTATTCTGAAAGAAAGAGAGCAACAGACACTTCTTCCTTGTTGTATTCAGTGATGTCATTAGTCCCGCCTCCTCTCCATGATGAGTCAGAGTCTGCATGCAGGTTGAGCATGTACACGTGGACAGAGCAGAAAATATACATTGGAAGCTCCTCTGGCATTTAAACTAGGATTTTAACAAGTGAATATTAGCTGCATTGTGAGCTGCATGAACTCACTGATAATTCAAACTCCTTTAATGCAGGGCCATAATCTAGTGTAATGCGTTGTTCAAACAAACCTGATTCAGTTTAGCACTTATGAGGTTTCGTAGGTGTTGGGGCATTCAACGAGTAAATCATCAAACTGTGTGGAACAATGGCTTCTGATGGCCAGGGACTGATGGACTACAGTCTGTTCTTGTCCACCTACAGCAGGGGTCACCAACCCTGCTCCTGAAGACCTAACTACCTGCAGACTTTGGATTCAGATTGATGATATTACTGCTCATATCACCTGATTCAAGCCAGCAGTGAGATGCCAGATTTAGTTGGGATGCTGGAGCATGGAAAATCAACAAACTGTGCAGGACACCCACCACTGGGCATGGGATTCCAAGACTCCTGGGCCATGACAGTTGATTGGAGAAGGCACGCTGGTGGTACAAGACAACTTTTGCTGTAGTGCTCCTTGCGGCATTGCTGAGAATGCAGCTTGTGCTTGCGTGAACTGCGCCGTGACACATTTTGAACACAACTACACACAAAACCCACTCTGTGTAGCTTGAAGCTTCTGCATTTGCATCCTTGCATGAAGTGTATTTTGGGCCTAAGAGTTTATCCACACACATTTCCAAACTGAAACAGTTCTTTAAGTGCACCGAAAATAGACCTAAAGTATTTCTTCTATGGGAGGGACGCCCAGTCTTAACCACAATGGGTAGAGGTGGCTCCACTGTCACTGACTGTTTAATCAATGGATCTTGGTCTTCAAACAACCCATAAGATTGGATTCTCTGTTCTAATCTCTCCAAAGAACACTTTTAGGTACTTTTCTTGATAAATAATGCAACAGTTGCACAATTCTGGCCATTATGCCATACCAGGCCCCAGACGTTTGCTTATTCATGCCCCATAACCTTGTGCCATTGCTGACACCATCTGGTCTGGTGCTCTGAGCCCCCTGAGTACTGATCAGTGCATGACTCGGTCAGTGCTGTGTTCAACATGCTTCAACGTGTTGAGGTTTAAGACCAGATCATTCATGTGAAACTGCTCTGTCAGCTCATCTTATTGGGCTCCTCATTTCTCATCATTCAGCTCTGTTACTATGGTGCCATTAGCAGATTTGAGCCTGTGTTCTGCAGTGCTGTTACAGGATAATGCAGTGAGGACAGATTCAAGCTGAGGCAGCAGCTCCAGGGAGCACCAGCCCTCAGGATGAGAAGGGATGATGAAGTATAATTGCCAATTTACACAATCCAGTTGCAGTCGGAGGACAGGGCGAAAGAAATGCATCTACAGATGCACTCATTAACTCCATGGGAGGAGTGCTCAGAATGTGAGACATCACAATCCTAGTGTTTCCTAATACAGGAGTGAGTGGGTGGTAGTCACATGGATTCCTTCCACAGTGGCACATTAGTGACTTCATGAAAGTAGGAGAGTAAAGCCAGTTATGTTTATAAGATGGAACCATATAAAGAACAGTATGATTTAAACATTGTTCAGAATGGTTGGTTCAACACGTCTTATTTAAGGACAGGGTTATATATGTATCTTACAGATCTATTTACCAAATTTCCCCTGTGCTGAAGGGACATCGAGGACAAGGAGTGATATGGTGAGCTTTAGTGAAATTTCAACCTATTATTGATGATTTGCAAAGCATTTTTGATGATGATGTCATTGTTGTCATATAAGTTCTTTTCTGTGATTTGACAACCATAGAAAATTAAAGTAGATCACGCCAAGTATAGGCAGATTGTTTTTGAACATGTGGGACTTGGTTCTCCACACTTGTATGTTTCATGTACCAAGAATCCAAGGCCCTTTTTCAGTCTCGGTTCCTTTCAACGTTTATTTTGGCTGTGTACAATTCACTAATACGGTATTTACGGTATAAGGTATAACTGTGGTAGACAATCAAATGCTACATACTCCAAAACTAGAATTAGTAATCATATGTAATTTGGATGCATCCTTCCTCTTGAGCTGAGCTAGTTTTTCTGTGCCACTGTTGTCATTGGCTTGTCTGTTAAGATTTGGTCCTGGATCTCTGAAAGATGCTTTTTAATAACATCCATTGTGAAAGGCACTATATAAATAAACTTACATTTTGAATATGTATTTATAGACGAAAATCAAAGAAGAGAATAATGTATACATACAGTGCAGAGAATGACCCTACAACCAAATAATACCTGCTCTGAGGTGACTCAGGTGGCGTCCTGACCATCAAAGAACAGGGTGAAAGTTGGATAACTTAAGTATGCAGAGAAAGAGATTCTGTAATTATACAACTAATTATACATGCTCTATCTATCTATCTATCTATCTATCTATCTATCTATATATATATATATATATATATATATATATATATATATGCTTGTCAATACAACATTTTACAAACATATTTCCATCACTGTCCAATGTTCCATACTCTGGAGCTGAATGCTTCCTTAAACAGCACAGACATATTTGAACTTGCATAAAACACAGTCATAAAACAGAGCACATAATTATATTTAAACTAAAAACATCTAGCATAGAAATTCATTTGGCTTCCATATGATTTCCATTTAAAAAATAGCAGTTGTCTGGTCAAAGACAACAAACACTGAGCCATAACGTGCAAAATAAAATACATTGTAACATACAAATATAACTTTGTGCGTGCATTCCTATCAACATCGTGGAAAATGTCACCCTGTTCACCAGTTACTGTCAGTGTCCATCCACTAAGGTACAGTATAAGGCAGTGTGTAGCATAGTACGATCATACTCCCAGCATTATGGTTCGGAGTCTGACCGAGCTTCATCCACAGCATCCCTTCTCACTTTCTCATGCCTTCCTGACAATGCGGACACTTTTCTTCCAGTCTCGTCCATCTGCTCTAACAGACTTGCTGCTGACCCTCCACGTGCCATGGCACACACGGGAACTGGGGGAGGAGGAGGGGTTATGAATCAATAAAAACAAATACACAAATACAATCATATATTAGGTGGAGCACAGGTGAAGTCCTTGATTAATGTGACCGCAATCATGAAAAGCTCATGGTCACCTAGATAGCAAATGAGTCATGACCCATCCTTACACTTTTATCCAGCCCACATTTGTCCTTATCTTAGAGTCACAACTGGATTCCAGTTTTGGTTCAGAAACACAAAAGTTGTACAAACATGCATGTGGGACAATATTTGGGTCTACAACTGGACTGTTGCCATAGCTGACCCATAAGTGCCCTAAAAGGGCATTAGTCAAGATGAAAAAAAAGAATACATATCTAGTTAAGATTAACTAAAATCATTTTTACCATTGAGTCCCAACAATGCTAAGAACACAAAACATGAATTTATTATTCAGACTTAATGTCTAAACAATGCTCACATATTCCAAGATTCTTTTGGTAGAGGAGTGCCATTTGTTCAGATTGGGCATCAAACCCTTCTGTCTGAGGGGTATGATGGGGTAAGAATTTCACCCTGATATATGGTGCAGCCCACACCAGCTTTTAGTTTCTTGACAGTGAAACTACAAACATTTAAAGACTTACAATTTGGCTCATAATGATTTACTGCTGTTAGTCAAGTGTATTCACAGTCTGACATTCCTTTGTAATTGGTTCCCATGAGATTATCGCTCACTACCTGTGTTAGATGTCAGTATCACTATCTGCAGGTGAACAATACTAAATATATTTCTCTGAGGGCGGTTCAGCCAAAACTTCACTCTACTCTCGAAGTGATAAACATGTATCAGTCCATTAGTCTGACACTCAGAGACAGTTTAGCTCATTAAACCTACCAATACTAATTCTGCATAATCTCCTTCCCATTTAATAATTCTCTCCATGACGGAAAAGCACTTCCGTTAACCTTATTTAAGCATGTTTCTTGTTATTTGTCAAGTTTTGTGCATCAAACTGTGCTTTTTGCCCACAGTGTTACAGGGCTCGGACTGTCTTTCTCCATGTGTGTTTAGCCAAACAGACAGAGATCGGGGTGGAGTGATGGGCACTGAAGTGTGTCTCATACAGATTGACGGGAGATCAGTGTAAACATAGACAAGCTGGATTGAAAAGTTGTTTTCAGGGACCTATCTCAGACGCTTAATACACGTGCTGATGCCATCTGTAAAATAATAATATTCTACATATTTCACAGTTCATCTTCTATCTGGGTAATATGATTGTATAGAGATGCACCTACAGCATTTCTGTCTGTATATATAAAAAAAAAACCCATAAATATATTTCTGAACCCACCCCCTACAGCAATCACGCATGCGCACACATCTGCTCATCACCCCCTACTCTCCCCTTCCCCCTTTTACCTGGAGCAGCAGGACAGGGGTAGCACACGCTTGCGTGGACGTGCTGCTTGTCTCCGGTACTGTACAAGGCCGCACACCAGCTCATGCGCGATCATTATATAGAGCAGAAAAATGAGCACGGCAGGGTCCATGCTGATGCAGAGGGTCTCTCACTCCCAGTCTGGAGAGAGACAGACAGTGGAGGTGGCTTTCACACCCGTATTCTGACAAGTCCTGCCTTCCTGCACTGGGATTGGCTAGTAACATCTCACCCCCTCCATCACGTTCTTCAAGGGTTCTTTAGCAAAGACAATGTGTTTTATGGAGCTGTGCTTGAGTCAACATTATATACATATACCATTTTAAGCTACAAATATTTTTACATGACATTTAGTTAAATCAGGTGATTGTTAAAAACTAAAAATCAATTTTAGCATTTTTTTTCAATCACTTTTGGTTGCTCCAAACCTAGAGCCCCCAGAATGGGTGATAGTGCCTCACTGGTTAGAGTACTGGGTTACTGATCACAGGTTTGTGGCTTTGATAGTCAGATCAACTAAGCTGCTACTGCTGGGCCTTTGCACACCTTTAACCTCTTAGTACCTCTGATCCTGGCTTTCTTAACTGGGATAAGTGAAAGGACTTAATTCATCACACTGTGACAATATGTGATAATAAAGGCTCACTGTTACAATCCCACCTTGTGTCCAGGGTGTAGGGGATCAGTAACATTAGCATTCTGATAAAACCAATAAAAGTTGGGTAAAAGGGAAAAAACAGTAAAAGAGCTTCATTTAAAAGAGCTATATATATATATATATATATATATATATATATATATAAAAAAAAGTACACAGTCACACAAACTGAAACTGCTGTTTTCTCCAGTGCCACACTGGGGGAATCAAACTGGACAGCACCAAAGAAAAGCACAGAACAAAATTACTAGTTAAAATTATTATTAATTAGTATGCACTTTGGGATTGGGAATTGTCAACTGACCAAATCAGATCCCTTCCACTGAAAGTTGTCAGAACTGGAAAAAATCAGTCCACATGTAAGACCCAACAGGAATGTCAGGCCTAAACAAAATCAGGCCTTTATCCATGAAGGGATCCTTTAATTTAATCCTTTATTTGCTTTATTTGCCACAAAACCATGGTAATAGCTGTCACGAAAACTGTACCATCCATACCATTATAACACTTTCACTGGTGTCAGAGGAGTACACACACATTCAGGAGGCAGCTTGTTTCCATTATACATAGTCATTTTTGAGGTGGCTTGCATTTACATCAATTATCTCTTACATTAATATCATGTTCCAGGACCCCACAGGACCACCACAGTGCAAACATTATGTGGGTGGTGGGTCATTCTCAATACTGCAATGACACAGACATGGTAGTGGTGTGTCAGTGTGTGTTGTGGTAGTATGAGTGGATCAGACACGGCAGTGCTGCTGGAATGTTTAAACCCCTCAGTGTCACCAGAAATATCAAGCCGAGCATGTCCAGTGTGCACTGATGAAGGGCACTCACATAATACCGGCCCTGGGGTGGTCCTGGTGGACCTCTTCACTGAAGATCAGGGTGAAAGAAGGACAACAAAGTATGCAGAGAAACAGATTGACTACAGTGTGATGACAGAATGCTTATGGAAATAATAAGTTGGAAATGAGTGTATGAGAGGTGGAATTAATGTTATGGCTGATTGGTGTATAAGATCAATGAATCATCCTTACAAGCAGCTGATGGCTACAAAGCACGTAGGTCAGGAGGTGGGGCATGTCTGAATATGAGTGGGAAGAATAATACAAGACTGTTTACCAGCTCCATAAACCCATCCACAGCATGCAGTCCTCTTTCCCTGATGACCATTCCCATGTGAAGTCAAAGTCCCTCTCTCTAAACCGCATTCTGCTCCGAAAATAGTGCTACCAGTCACCATCCAGAGCTTTCAATTTATTAATCCCATCAGCAGCAGTTCATTGTGAATAAATCTCATGCTGTGGCCAGCACTGTCTGAGAGGGGGACCAGACAAACTGAATGAGGAGGCGTTGCCATGGGGACCGTTGCTATGGTGCAGTACTGTCATGCACTTTGTGTTTGAGTATCTTGTATTAAAACAGGATGAGCAAACATTTTATTTACAAAAAAATCCCAATTTGAATGGTTTTATTTTTTTAAGGATTGAATGCAGCCTTAACGACGCATTTAAAGAAACAGAAAGTCAGAGAAACACAGGATGCTGTAGAAAGCTTGTTACAGATTTCTACAAAGAAGAATTTACAGGAATACAGTGAGAATAGTTGACCACTACTGGTCCACTAATGGGAAAAAGTGGAAGGCCACTGCCTTGTGTTTTCTTGGCAGTCTGCCAGTGGTATTGGACAAAATGACACTTTATCAGTGGTTTACCACCATCATTTACTTATTTTTCCCTTGTGTTTTACTTTTTCACTCAGGCTTTAATTAGCTTACTAAATACGATAGCTTACAGACTGATATATGCTCACTATCTGCTCGTTATATGGGATTAAAGTGCAGCAACAGTGAAATTACAGAAAAATGTAGTAAAAACAAAAGTTTGTTGTTGTTGGTTTTGTTTATTTATTTATTTTTTATGGTTTATTTTTTCACAAGAAAAAAAATAGCATTAGGTTTAGTTCAAGTAAAGTGAGGTCAGCATGAACAGAAGGCCCAGCCTGAAAACAGTCCTAACGCCTTGGTAGTAGTGTTGGACAAGGTCAGTAGCAAGAAGTAAATTCTTAAAGGTGCCACAGAATGCACTTATTGTGTATTTAAGGTTGTCCTTTGAAGTATTGATAGTAAATGTGTGACTTTGATTGGGAGCAAAAATGCTCGCACATGATCTTACAAGCCTATTTACAGACCTGAAAAATCAAAATAATACATGCTAAAATGCATTTTTACCAAACAAAATCTTTTTAAATTATTCTCATGTGTGGGTGTCCTCTCAGCACAGTAAGCACTATTAAACCTAGCTCCAACCACAGATGTAGGTCCTTTTTTTTGGGAGGTGATGAATAATAAGTTACATTGGGCACCACAATTATTGGGATTCTTTCTAACTGAGCAAATTCCATTCATCATTTAATATTTATCACCAGGTTGTAATAATTACATTACCAGTATGTGTAATCTTTCTTAAACAAAGTAAACAAAAATGACCCCTCCATTGTTGTCAAGGAAAATGTGATGAATATAACATGTTTGCAGTTGAATATTGTAGTGATGAGATGGAGCTTCCTGACATTCATTTCTATTGATCTAAGTCTTTATTTATTCATGCACAACCTTTTCTTTTTTGCATTTATTAAAATATAATTTAAAATCTTAGAACATGGGGCAGAAACACAGTGTCTTTTGTGTCTTTTGACAGAAAAAGTGTCTGCTTGTCAGAGAATCTAAAAAAAAAATGTCTCAGGATAGCACTGGGTTCATTTCGCATGACATGACATGAGCTCATACTGGGGCTTAAAAACAGTGCTAATAAGGCCAGTAGCCAGCATGCTGACGCCACACTAATAATTCTGGAAAAGTGCTGCAGGTGGCGCTCTAATGCCATGATAGTTTGTTGGAGTAGCCTGGCAGCCAGCATGCTGATACCACACTAATGATTGTGGATGGGGGCTGCAGGTGGTGCATTAATGCTGTGGTAGTTTGTTTGGAGTGGTCATATTCATATTCATATAAATCATATTGGCCTACAACACTATTTTAGTTACACCCCTCTCGCTAGAGAATGCGTGTGTGAACTGATTATGATGACCCAACCAAGCAACAAAAACAATTCTCCAACAGTTCTTGTACTGAAGCATGAAGGACACCACCAGACAGCACCATCACCATGAAACCTATGACATGTCATCCCGCACCTACACACAAACATATCACATGTCAGAGATGCAGGAGCAGTGTATTTTTACAAATCCTCTACAGGTTTCCAGTAGAAAGGTATTTAAAAATACATTTCTCACCAGATCAGACATATTGGGAACAGTCACACGATCCGCCTGTGGATAAACACATAACTAGCAGTAAATAAGGTTATTAATCCAGGCCTCATATTCATATTCTCTTGTTTCTCGTAACACATTTTTTACTATCATTCAATTCTTAGACAAACACACATTTACTCTTAGGATCTTGTAATCTAGAAGTGGAGCTGGCTAGCCAGACACTTACCATACTTCCAGAGTCATACAGTTCATTTGTAAAGCCTGTATGAGATGTCTGTGTTAAGTTTGGTTCCTGAGCAAGACCCCGCCTTTTCAGGTAGAACACCAGTAAGCCACAGGCTGTTACCACCAGCAGAATGGTTATTACCACAACCGCAACTATTCTTCCTGTGTAGTCAGGTGATGGTGATGCTGCAGAAAGAAAATAACATATTTCTTTGTTGTCACATATAATATTTCCACCCCCAGTTTGGAAGTGGCAATTACCCAACCCCATTTGGACTCTACCCATATCACAAATGATGCTCCTGACACTAGGAGGGTGAAGGCCTGCTCTGACGTGAAGCCAGCCAACATGTTTTTGGGGAAAAATGGCTCAGATACAATGACTAACAGATGCCTCTGCTGGGAGAGTGTCATCTACCCACTCAACATGCTCTCTTAGACTCCAGCTGCCAATGGCAAGCATGACCTGGGATTTGAACCTGCAATCCTTGGATCACAGTGTTAGTGTAGTAGACCATTCAGCCAGATGTTTTTTCAGTAGCGCTATATAAAGCTGGACACTTACTCTTCTGGTCTGTCTGCTCTCCATCACAGTTGACCCCAACTGTATAGCCAAAGTCATCCAAAGCAAGAACACCCTTTGCTCCTTTAATGCCTTCAAACACAATCTATTGCATATACGGGCATCCACACACACACACACACACACACACACACACACACACACACACACACGAATGGAATAAAAGTAGGTCTCAATTAATGCACTCATCATGAAGTGGTCACATGCATACATTAATGTGTACATCAGACAAGTTCAGTAATCATTAAGTTAAAATTTTAAATATCTCACCTGGTACTCTTTGTCCGAGTTGAAGTTGATGCGGAATGATTGCCAGGTTTCCCCAGCATGAGTCAGGCGTAGGAGCTCAAGGTTGTTCTCTTCAGACAGCCTCCACACCACCAACTTACTGTCATCTGCCGGAGAAGTATAACAAATGTTATTTGGACAGTATGCCACAGCTGGAATCATGTGAACATCAGGATTGTCTTCAATTATCACTGTTTTACAAGGGAAATGAACTGACATTATTGTATTTCACAGTTAGCCAAAGTATTAATATTTCATACATTAGCCCCATCTACTGGTTTTAAATATCAAAACATGTTTTTATACTGAATCTCTTTTTAATCGGCCAAATGCAAAAACAGCCTTTGCGAAGTGTCTGTGCAAGATGTTCCAGTATGACAATTGAGAAACACAGAGTATAGGATGGACACAGTACATACTAATTAATATGTAAAAAGAAATAAAGAAATTGCTGACATGATTCATAGTAGTTAATTAAGTAAGAGTAGATCATTAATAACCTTTACTGAAATAGTCAAAGCAGTAACTGAATCATCCATATATGCTGAATAATTCAGATCCTGAATAAGTCAAAATAGCTACCAAAGTATTAAGATTAATGACTGAATAATTGGCGAACAGTATAATAAAGAACAAATTAGGTCACATAATAGTTGAGGCAAGACCATGAATACTATTACTATTTAGAACCCTAGGCCAAACTTATGGGATGTTTTCATAGTTAGATGTACTTTTGTTTCCCCCTTCCTTTTCATTTTCCTCAATAATCCAGTATCTGTGTCGGTGTCATCATCAGCCCCGCCCCCTCTCACTGTTCAGTCAGTGTCTGCATGCAAGTTGAGCATGTACACATGGACAGAGCAGTAAACATGCACTGGTAAGCTCCTTTAGCATTTAAACTGGGATTTACATCAGTTAGAAATAAGGGAATTTTAGCTGTTTTCAAAGCTGGATTCCTCAGTGATACTTCATCAAAAAATGTGTTGAAATTAGATACTGTGAGTCTTGTAGTTTGTTATATGTGAATCATGTCTGTATGTTACTCTGATCCTGAGGTATGAAGCCTAGAAAATGTCACGTAACTGCCTGCAAAATGCAGATCTCAGGCTCTAAGAGTTAATATCAAACTAAAATGACAATATAGCTATAAGTATAGCTTACCAGCAACTGGCTGATAAACCCAAAAACGCAGGCAGGTGCCTTTGGTAGGGGGTAAATGAGGGCTCAGCAGCCAAGCTTTCTGGCCAGCAGTGTTGCGCTCACTGTATGGAAGGAACAAGAAGTGACCTAGAAAGAAAGAAATTATACAAAACAACATTAATGATGTGTCTCAAAAGTTACATTAGTTACAAGTGAATTACTGAAGAACAAATAATTGGCCACTAAACACATTTAAAAAGTAAAGAATACCTCTTTCGTTCCCCAGTGTGTGGTCGTGTGGTGGTGTGCGGTAGTGTGTTTCAAACAGCAGGCTGCTCAGCTCCCAGTCTAAGATGTCCAGATTGGGGTTCTGAGTGTTGGTCCATCCACAAAGGCCTCGTTCTAGATCACATTTGTCATCTGAAAGGCAAGTTACATCACAATGGATCAATGCACCATGTTGGTACTGCTTATTCAACTCTTTTTGTGAAGATTTTAAACAAACCTGTAGAAGGACAACTGTGACTTGAGAAGATGATGTCATCAATGGCAATGTAAGTTCCTTTTCCTCCAGCTCCGGTCACCTCAAACTGCAACTGATAAACCGTCCACACACTCAAAAATCTGCATCTTTAGCATGCATATTACGTGATCCATATCCTTATTATTAATTAAGGACATCTTCCTTATAGGTCTACCTATACACACACACACACATACATTTTGTTTTGCTCAATGAGTGTATGTGAGATTAAAGGGTTTCAAATATAAATGGTAAAAGTATATCATAGCTGTTTTACATTTTATACATCTAACTGTTTATACATCAAATAAGAATTTAAAACTTAAAACTTTCATGTATTTATTGATTGTTTTAGGTCAGTGTTTCTCAACCCTGGTACTGGAGGCACCCTGCACATTTTAGAAGATTACCTGTTTTACCACACCCCCTACAACTCTAAAATGAGCTGATTGGCAGAATTAGGTGTGTTGGGAGTAGGGTAAGCTCTACATTCTGCAGAGCAGCGGTGCCTCCAGGGCCTGAGATTGAGAACACTGCCCTAAAAGAATCAATAAATGCATTTTTGGCACCTTTCAAAGATAAAATGGGACTCCAAACATTGGTTATCGAAGACCAACAAAAACCGCCCCATCAGATAAACAGCAAAGCCTGGAAGTGTGAAAAGCTTAGAGCCAGTCTCTTGAAAAGTGTCTTTTTGTTGAAGTTGTAGAGGTTCCTAATGGCAACCTGTGATAACCCATCCCATGCAGCTTAAATATTCTCACTCAGTTCCTGCAGATTGTGTGGTAGGCATGGAGTGTTTATAGTGCTTCAATAGGATTCCCACACTTTTCAATCAGGGATAGGTCTGGTGATGCAACTGACCCTGGCATACTGTCTGCGTCTTCAATATGAGCTCTTGAGATGGCAGAAGTATGTGGACGAGAGTTGTCCTATTGGAATAGCACACTAGAGAGTGTGGTCGGAAAAGGTAGAGTCACTGGTTGCAGGACCTCATTAACTTAACGCTGGGCTGTCAAAGGGCCAGTAATGAAGACCAAAGGTAATCTGGAATCGTATGAAACTGAACCCATACCATGACACCAGGCTGTCTGGACACGTAAACCATTGATCTTGGTACTGGTCATGGTGCCTCCACACAGATTAATTGGTCATCTCCACCAAGACAAAAGTGGGACTCATCACTAAAGATGACAGTCTGTCACTGCACAATGGCAGTCATGCATTTTTGGATGCATTTTTTGACAATGAGTATAATTGGAGGGTGATGTCTGAGTTTTGAACATTGCTTTATTTCAGTAACAGTATGTGCAGTAATTTAGTCCCTACCTGCCAGTCTTCATTACAGCTGATGTTGCTCATTGCAAGTCGCCACACATTCCCCTGGCTCAGACTACTGGAGAAAATGTTGGTCTTTTCCCCCTTCAAAGATTTTATGTACACACTGAGAGTACCTTTATGACATACACAGACACACATTAGTATAGCTTTTGAAGGTTTTCATAACACAACATGTGCGTGACTTTGCTGCTTAACCTGGGTTATGTCCTCCAGTGTGGTACATGAATTGGACGCATTCAGTGAATGCCACACCATGGCGTAGAGGAGAAGTCAGGGTCATCACACTTCCTTGAGGAAGGACCTCCACACCACTGTGGGCCAACATGTAGTAGCCTGAGAAGACACAATATTACTGACTTACGGTACATTGACCTCAGGGGCAGGACAAGGGCAGTAATGTACTCCCACACACCCAGCCAGCCATCCATCCTCACCCATCTTTGTCTCGAGACTGTGGTCAATCACTGGGCCAGTTCGGGTGGAATCCCAGTTCTGTAGTATCCACAGTGCAGCACCACTGCTGCTGTAGCCACAGTTGTTGCCCTCAAATGAGCACATGGTCGGCAGAGAGCACGATCTTTCTAAAAATGCCACGTCATCTATGGCCACTTGGCCATCAAATCCTGAGCGCACCGCCTCAAACACCAACTAAAAAAACAGTGAGAAAAGAAAGATATAGACAGAGAGAGAGATTCATGTGACTAAGCATATCTAGATCTGTCTGAAAGGTCCTACTGGGTGGAACTTTATTCATAAACACCTTGTTGAACGTTACGAGTTAAAGAATTATTTAACAGTATGTGTATATTTAGTGTATATGTATCTCTTACTGAACTTGTACCTGGTAGCTAGTAAGCTGTTGGGGCACTGAACAGTGTCCTTCCTGCCACATGTTTCCATGGCCACCTATACGGGTCCATAAGAGGTCCTCTGCTCCGTCAGCATGTAGTATTTTGACACTGAGAGCACCTGCAAAAGTAAATAGCTTTTCTCTTAGTCAGAGTATCTTAAAGTCCAAATAAGTGTAAGTGGCTTATTATGTGTTTCATTCCTAAAGGGAATAGATCTGAGATGAAAACAAGGCAATTTTTAAAACCTACACACATTTGGGGTAGTATGACGGCAATATTTATCTGCTCTTTACCTGTCTGAGGGCCATAGAGTTTGTAAAAGAAGACGAGACAGTGCTCAGTAACTGTAATCTGACGGTGTGAGAGAAGACGACCAGAAAGACCACGCAGTGTTGTGCTCCACATATCCACCACCAGACTTGTCCCTGAGAACATACATGAACAATTCGTAGGACTGTATTTTGATATTATGACACACATCACAAGACAAGTGTGACAGGATATACATCAATCAACCATTAACATTATGTTTATACACTCACTGTGTATTTAATCAGCTTTTCATACCATACATGAGCACCTTGTAGTTCTAAAATACAGACTGTAGTTCATTGGTTTCTCTGCATAATTTATTATCCTCCTTTCACCCTGATCTTCAATGGTCAGAACCCCCCACAAGACCGTCACAGAGCAAATATGTGAGTGGTGAATCATTTTCAGCACTGTGGTGACATGGACATAATGGTGGTGTGTTGCACTGGTATGAGTGGATCAGACACTGCAGTGCTGCTGGAGTGTTTAGACACTGTGTCCACTCCCTGTCCACTCTATTAGGCACACCAATCTAATTGTTCCTTTTAGATTTAGAGATGTAAAGTCAGTGACAGACGCTCATCTATTTCTTCATCCTCTAAAAAGTATGCAGAGAAACAGAAGAACAGTCTGTAATTTAATAATTATGAAGTGTTCCTGTTTGGTACGAGGAGCTGATCAAATGGACAGTCAATGTAGAAAATGGAGATATATAATTTTATAGTTGATCATTGTATTGTGATATTCTATTATAAATCTTAAGGAAGACTTTCACAGTATAAACACACACCATCATATGCAAAAAAAATCTGAGTAAAAGAAAAGTTGATTTTTCATGATCTCCAAATTGGAAGAGTAGGTACAAGACAGAGTTCAACACTGCTATATGGTAGAAAAAATTGAAACCCAAACAGACTGAACCACTAACACCAATCATTAGAAGTAAGCGATTAATTTATTATAAAAATTGGTACTTTGATATTGTAGCAGGCACGAAGAAGACACAAAAGGCAGCATATTTTCTAAAGGAATTGTTCTTTATTTTGGCTTATCACACACTTACAGCACCTAACGTACCTAAAGTCTATCAGTGGAGCCGCCACAATATATTGATACTTTTTAAACAACCCCTAACACTTGGTGCAGAGAAACTACAACATACAACTAGCTGTTTCACCACATTATTCGTTCTACAAGAAAAGTTGAAATGAGTACAGTAGAATATTGTCCATACCACTGCCGATAGTGTGATCACTTCCATTCATCACGCTCCAGTCATAATTATCTGATTGGTCTTGGTACCAGCTACATAAATCAGTCTCAAAGTTACACGACAGTCCTGTTGGAGAAAAGTCAAATTAACAATATTTTTACTCACAACAACCGAAAGGTTAGTGAATATAATACAGTAATTCCAAAGGAATATTTGAAAAACTGTCATAAGAAGCGAAACACATTTCTCTTTAATAGTGCATAATGACTAATTAATTAATGACTAAATAGCATGTCCTGTGTGTTAAGGTCACCCCTGCAGAAAATGAAAATTAGAAAAATGCATCCAATTTCAAAGTTTTTCTGTAACATAACAGAATAATGTAGCTACATAAGACCAGCTCTCACCATCAGAAGTAGAAGGGAGATACTCTGTGTGGCACTTGGCATAATAAACATCCTTCACTGCTATTCTGGTGTGTGGGGTCAGCTCTTGAGCCCGAGCTCTGAACTCCAGCTTGCAGAAAACAAAGACAGGACCTGATCATTACATCAACTTACAAAAGAGCAGAAAACACTACGGTCTTCAAGCTCAGAAATATAAGATGCCATTAAACAACCCACTTTGAATATTTCAGTGGTTGGTTCTTTCAAACTGCTCTCTGTCTACCACTTGTTTAGTATCACCACTTTTTACTGTACCACCACCAATAACTTAGAGACTTCTGTGTTTCAGGTAAACTCTACTGGTGTGCATAATCACAAAAATGGTTCTTCCTCTGAGGCAGAACCAACCAATTTAAATAAATAACCAATTAAATAGTATGTGGACCTTTCTGCTCTTCAGAGCTGTAAATATAGATGCATTGCATGAAAAGTATGCAATTCTGTTTGAGAGTTTGTAGATTTTGTTTAGGAAGATGGTGTTGATTTCTCAGAAAACTGCTTGAAAACTCGCCAGCTGGCTTCTAAGGCAGCATTCCACAACATTTATCCTATCTTTACTGTTCGCCAGTGGCGGCTACTAGTCTCTCAAAGAGGGGAAGCTCATTGTTGGCTTACATCATAAAATTTGTCAGTTTATTTATAAGTAAATTCTGCTCTCTGTTCCTCTTCAAGAAAATGGCCTGTGACCCTATTGTACTAAGTAGGCGTCTTTTCCAGGGACTTGACCAGGGTTTGCTCAATGGCCAGAAGAGCTAGGCTGCTTAGACGGCCTTGGACTATCGTGTTGTAAGACTTAAGTCTTAAGCTGAGGCATTGCACTGTCCAACGCTACAAGAAATCACAGCTTTCCACTGTCATCCTGTAAGCCCTGATTTGAATATAGGACTTGAATTTGAGTCCCTGAATCAAAGTATGGCCATATATTTTCAGGAAACACTGGAATGCCTCCTCTGGAAACACTTCTCTCATGTCTTCAAACATCCCTGGATTGATTCATTCTAAGAAGCGCAAACATTCCAAATATGTTCCAAAAAAAGCTTCTCCTCATAAGGAAGACTATCAAGTGGCTTTGCCAATATCAACAGTATGAATCACTGATTGAACGAACTAACGAAACAATATTAAATTCAAACAAGGAAATGTTGAAACTGTTAAACTGAAAGAAGGTAACACAGTTTTATTTACAGTGTAATAAATGAACAATGTAAATGGTGGTAATTTCGCCAAGCAAACACCAAGAAATGGGTTGCTGTTTGTCTTTTAGTTGCAAAATCCCCAGTGGGATTAAGCTCTCAATGATTAAGTGATGGTATATATCTCAAAGCTATCAATCAAAATGGGATTTAGCCTTTCGACTGATCCTCCAATCAACATGCTCTGCATCCAGGCCAGCCAAGGCCAGTCCACAGCTCCAGTCCACACAATCCAATGAGCGTTGAGTTTCGAGGCAATAAAAAAGATTGTTCTATGCAGTCCCATTGAAGTGAATGGACACTCAGCTTCTATGGGCAAATGCATTGTGATAAGTAGCTGATTGTGAACAAACTTGTCTTCAAGAGAGCTTCTCTTGCAGTTTTAGAGAAATCGTGGCTGCTGTACACCAACATGGAGAGTACTGTGATGTTTTACACTAATGTGATGTGTCGCACTAATAGGCATCTTCTATGATCTTCAATTTCATTGTCACTTTAATTCTCATGTTCAGTAGTTAATTTAGCATTTCCGAGTTTGCCTGACCACAGTGACCAGGATTGTAGAAACAGTGCTCCATTTAATGCATAGGTGCTCCAGGACTGGAGGTCTTAGGGCACCTATGCATAAAATGGAGCACTGTTTCTCAACACTGGTGCTAGAGAAATTTGAGAAATCAGTACCTGGAAGCGGTGATCTCTGGCTCCAATATAGAGCTTCTCATTTACCCAGGATGAAGTGTTCTGCCCTGTCCTCCCACTGAACTCCCACAGTGAAGGCAGAGTACCCAACACACTGTCCACTACAGCTACAGACAGTTCACCTACACAGAGTGTGTTAACTGTTCAATACACCTGCGCACACTTCAAATTCTAATCAGTGACAAATTAAATGTGTAACCCAAAATTCAAATTCAGCTATGCAGTTTAATACACTGAAGTGGAAGAGTGCTGGGTTTGGAGTACCTGTATGGGGGTTGCTGCCTGTGAGGCTGTAGGAGAAATGTAGGGTGCACTTTGGGCCAGAGGGACCCAGGAGAGGAGTACGAGTTTGGGCTTCAGTCAGCTGCTGACCAGGGGCATCAGTCACATACAAGAACACCTCTGACAACACACACACACAAACACACACACACACACACACACACACACACACACACACACACACACAAATAGCAACACTTGGCAACAAACACCAAACTGATAGAAAAGTACGTTATCATAAATCACTAAATACTGTAGTCACTTTGACATATTTTGTCATTTTACCTACATACATAAATGATTCAGCTACATTGAGAGATCGAGGTAATGTATCTAAATGCATACAATTGTATTTTTTATATAGTATATAGAATATATTTATATAGAAATGTACTTAATAAATAATAATAAACAATTAGATGTTTCCTATAACCATCTACCAGTCTCTGACATTGACTGGAAGAAAGATTTTCCCTGCAAGGGTTTATTTTTAACAGCAAACGTTTCTTTCTTGCACACCTTTTGTGATGCTGTACTTTGACAATAACTGTGGAAGAGCTACCTGATGTTCCTATGTGTCATGTCTGCCCTTTGTCAGTCCAGTTTACCTCTGTCTTCCTGTCTTGATGTTATTGTTTCCTCCATGTGCTCCTAAGCACATGGGTTGTTTGTTTTTGTCCTTGTCTCCTCCCTTCCCATCTGTGTCTGATTTGTGACCCTGCCCCCTCCTTATCATGTCCCAGGTGTTGTCTATGTCATGTTGTATTTAAGACCCTTTGTTTCAGTCTGTCTTTGTCAGTCCTTTTGTTACCTACCATGTTTGTTACCACAGTTAGTGGTTTGTTTCTGTCAGTTTGTTGCTAGTCTACTTTGTTCCCTTCCCTGTATGTTAGTATTGTTACCTCCTGTTTTGTTTGTAGCTTGTTTTGTTTTATTTAGTGTTAGTTAGTATTTCCCTGGTTTTGTTTGTGTCTAAGCTTTGTTTTTCTTTATTTATTAAATCATCTTCCCCTGCATTTGCCTCCACACCCACATACTTGTTCTGTCTGCTCACACTTGACACTATGGTGACATTTTAGGATTGTTGGAGACTTCTTAAACATCTTGCATTGTGCTCTTGGGCTAAATGTGCTAGGTTGTCCGAACCTGGCCATGCTGGCAGTTGTTTTAAATGCTCTCCATTTAAATTATAATATATTATTTTCCAGACAGTGGAACAGCTTATTTCTTATTGTTTTGAGATCTTTCTAAACCTCTTCCCAGACTAATTTCAAAGTCCTCTTTAACAATGATCTATTCATTTGCAGCTGATGTGGTACACCTAATTCTGATTTTAGGCATTTTAAGTAGTAAAAAATAAAATTGTATTTCTATTAGTTACATTTTAGAAGTGATGTTTAAAAGACATTTCTTCAGTTTAGTTTGTTTAGTTCACCTTCATCCCTCAATATAGTTAGAATGAAGATCAATGTGTTTATATATGATAGAAAAGGTTTTCATAAATTTATATTCTGTTTGGTCAATCTGTCCTGAAATATAATGCCAACATAATTTTTATGTGAATATTTAATGTGTTGTCTCCTGCACAATACCATTGCAGTCACGCATTTCAGTCAATTGATTAGATTTTAGTGTAGCTTTTATTCTTTTTTGATGATGACATTTTTATGGTAACCTTTCACTGGGAACACTAATGGCAGAACTAGGGAAGAGAAAGGGATGAAAACAAAAACAAAACACAAACAGAACAGAAAACCTGAAATGGATAAAAGAACTAGGAAAACGCAGACAGACAGACAGACAGAGGACCAACATGTGCCAGGGCTACAAACACAGGACTGAGTGTCTACTCCTAGTTTTGCCCTTAAAACAACCTCAGAAGGTGATGCTCATGTTGGTGCCACTAAAATGTCATTCAGCGTAGAACACTTGATCCCTTAGCCTAACTTTTAAAAAGTAGTGTATGAATAGAAATTTCAACCTCTCTTTTTCTGCATGCCAACTCTATAGACTCCCACTTACCTGTTGAGGCATTAAGGTTTAGCTTCCAGCCTTGGCTTCCTATGCTCACGTCTGTCCAGCCTGTACTACCCTGCTCATAGGAAAAGTCCCCTATGGGCATCATAAAACACAAATCATATTTACACTCATTTGAGAAATGATAATATCATAGACATCAAATATAATATCAATTATAACCAATAATGTGTATGATAGATTATTTACAATCTAATTCCACTGTAATTGTTCTTTTTTTATTATTATGCAATACCCTCACCACACTGTGATTCATCCTCTCCATCTGTGCAGTCTTTTTGAAAGTCACAGATTTTGCTGGCTTCTGTACAGGGGTGTTTGGGTGGTTTGGGAAAAGATGGTTGTGGCATTGACTCTGGTAGCAGAGATATTAAGACAAGAGGAATATTACCTCAGAATAATGAACAACAAACACACATTCGTTCAGAGTTTCTACGACATATAAATGTATAATTCTTCACTGCTTAACTTAATTCTTGAATCTTGAGTGAACTGGTATTTGTATGAGTTTAGTTTAGTGCATATCAGTTAACCAGGTCCCATTTTATAGGATACAAACAGTTTAAGTGTAAGCTGATTACTGGAGTCAATGTTAGTGTAGCACTTTCCCATAAGTAACCACAGATAGAATAGTTTACCATTAGACAAGCGACATTCAGGGGACAGCGTGATATCATCAACAGCAATTCCTCCGTATGCCTGGTCCCTAATAGCTGCAACAAACAGTATCTGCAGCAAAGCATAAGAAATGGAGAGACAAAATGCAGAGGGTAGGTAAAAGCAAAATATGCATTATTCAGTTTGTTGGTATATTCATAACAATATCTTCAAAAGTGCTAACTTTCACATGCTCTTTAGAAGTGTATAATGTGTCAGATTCTACAAAAATTAACAATGCAATTTGACAAAGATTTTTTACAGAGAAGTATTGTACCTAATCCTGTACACACCTCAAGATACAAATCTTACGGTTAGCAATGAATCAATCAATTGAGTAATTTTTTTGATGTATAAACTGTAAGCATGTCTGCATATTTCATTTCAGGATGAAACATGATTTTTCTGTTTATGGAGGGCATGTAGAAAATAAACTGATGAATACACTGATTTATTTTTAACACTGAAACAAAAACACCAGTTATTCCAGATTCATACTGGATAGTGTTGCTCTCATCGTGTCCTCTCAGTGTGATGTGTTGTTATTGTAGCCAGGTTACCTTTTATCTTTGTCCCCATTCACTTCCCACGGTTTGGAGTTCTCGAGTCTTAATTTCCTTTACGACTTGTTAGCTTCAGTTTGGTGAAGGAATTCAGTTTTTGTTTTGAGGGAATTTACAATGAACAAAAGAGAAGGTAAAAGCCTTCTTTAACTTTTATCCTGGTGCAGATCACCACGAGCCATGGTCACAAAACCTCAGTACACGTTTTTGGGCTGGTTGAATGGCATTTTGGGGGCGTACATTTTAAAATTTAGAAATTTGCCTATTTTACAGCTCATTTTTGGAGGAGGACACAATAGTGTTTGAGATTCATGGTATGTCACTTTCATACTGTAAATTCATATTATTCAAATATGCAAAAAACAAATAAAAAATACAGTTTGAAATTATAGGACCAATTTCCAATTTAACCATATTTAATTATAAACTATTTAAACATTATTTTTATAATGTAGTTTATTTTGCATAATACAATATATTGAGATTCAAATGGTTTATTATAAAGATGAAAAAATGGTGAAATAGTGTCAAGTTAGGCCAGGTACCTGAAATGTACTGTTAACAACAAATTCGACCTCAGCTTTCACCCACAAATCACCAAGTGAGCCTCCTCGCTGCCACACAGGGTAGATTTGTCTCTCTGCCACCAGTACTGACAGACCACCAGACACTCCACCAAACTGATGTGAGTACATCACCATCTGCCAGCAAAACCAAAACAATCACAAAAATGATCAGACGCAGCATATTGTACAGATCAAAGAGTTTAGACAATATAATTATAAATAATTAATATAAACAATAAATTATATTGATTATAAAAAATGCAAGACATGGGGCTAGAACTTACACGACAAGGATGAGTGCTGTTGGTTGGTGCCAGAGGAGGGCTGTGAAAAGATGCCCAATCTTTCTTTAACTCAGCTGGCTTGGTAACATACAGGAAATGACCTGCCAGTAAATATATGGGGATATTTTGGCAACAAATACCTATTTATTTTAAAGCATCTTTAAGGGATCAGACTACATTAAAGTACCTTAAGTACTAGTGCAAGTACCTGAAGCAGAATTGGTGGAGTGGTCTCTTCCAGGTCCTCTTAGAGGCTCAGATATGGAAAAGTTCATCTGATGGGTCCTTATCCACTTCAGTGATGAGAGTGATCTTAAGTCCCAGCTACATAAGTCAGCCTCAAAGTCACAGCTCATGTACTGTTCTATAATAAGAAACCAGAGGTTATATATAAAAACATAAATATTAAAAAATATATTTAAAAACATTAATATTTTAATAATAATTTAAATATATTTAAATAACAATTTCATTCCGTTTTTTCTCTGCTGATCAGGTTGGTTTGTAGGTCATAAAAAGCAGAAATCCAGTATGTCAAAATATTAGAAATATTTCATTCAGATTTGAATTTAAAACAAAATGTTTGAAGTATATCACTTTAAATGAAATGAATAGAAAATGTTTTATATCAAATAAAGTTTTCTTTTTAAATGTATTTTTTACAGTGTTCTTTTGAAATGCACCAGTATATAAAAAGGTCTGGCACTAACCACAGTTCTGTTCATCTGTTTCATCTCCACAGTCATCAGTCCCATCACACACAACATGTCGCTCCACACAGCCTCCCCGTTTACAGTCCAAAGAGTCTTCACCACACACGTCACTCCCTGAAGGAACTGAGAGACAGAATGTAAGTGAGTGCTGTTTGGCTGACTTAGAACACAACACTCAAATGCAAATGCAAATGCAAATGCAAAAAGTTCAATATTACAAGTAATTGAAGTTGATAATATCATCACAGATGTCTCTGCTTATAAAGAAAAAAAGCAAAAACCAGCATGTGTTTTGAACACTTTTATACTGGTCAATCAGCATCATACCAGCACAGTCCAGCATAAACCAGCTTTGACAAAAGCTCTAATCAAAATTGTAGCAAACAAGGTAATTAAGAGGTCTCTAATTGACTTTTGTCACTCTGACACTGGTATTGATTTTTATTATTTTCTCATTCTGTTTTTTTATTTTATATGGATGGGTGCAGCTGTAACAATTTGCAAATTTCCCCTGGTAATCCTTTTTTTGATTATACAAAAATAATGACAACATTTATGCTCAGATGATTTCTTTTTCAAGAACTTTGAAAGCACAGAAAGCAAGATACTGGTCACATTTACAACATATCTGCTGATGCATATTTAGAAACAACGCCATTAAACCACAGACAGTTTTATAAATGTGAACTGTCAAAACAGCCAAATCTGAGCTAATTTGTCTTAATTTATATATTTGACTACATTTGGGATAAATAATAAAATTATTGCTTGAATCCACAATACATTATAAATCACAATTTCCTCAATATTGTGCTGCTCTACCTGGTAGAGCACAATCCAGAAACTCCAGCTGATCGATGGCTATGTCTCCTGTCCTCCCCTCTTGGCGGCGTGAGTTAAGCTGAATGTTGAAGGGACCGGAGATGCGACCTAAGAAGATTGTGGCCTCTCTCCAAGCACGGACACTTGTGTTCTCTGGTCTCCACATCACTGCGTGCTGCCCATCAGGCTGCCACACTGATGCCCAGAGATAGCTGTCTCCTAGGCCTGCATAACCTGGAACAGTCCGTTTATAAACGTACATGAATGTGGGGATCATGTATGTCAATTTCATGAACAACTTATTTGTATAGACACACGTATCTACCTATGTCAGATAAATCAGAAGAGGGTCTTTCTAATGCAAGTGTAAGTTTTGTGTGTGTGTGTGTGTGTGTGTGTGTACACCTGAGTCCCAAATAAAGTAGCGAAGGCGAAGGCGGCAGGTGTGGGCGGACTGGGTAATTACAGGGGACACTAGGACAGCAGTGCTGGGAGAGTCTGCTTCCACTGGTGTCACTGCCATGAACCAGCCTAAATGCATCAACACAAACACATTGCACACAAAGACATGAGATGACTATAAACATGCCAATAGGTAGTGTACTGCATGAACATGAGAGTGATGGGGTACTTTCTGAATCTTTAACACTGTTATAATGAAGAACATTTTTAAAAGAACTCATAATAATTAATAAATCAGATGTTCTATACTGTCTTCATTCCAACGCATGTCGTACAACAATCAGACAACCTCCGAATGTGAAAGCAGACGCTAAACAAAGTGCATGGTGGTCCAGTGTGTGTACCTGTATTAGTGCCAATAGTATAATCAGAGGAAGGTCCACTGTTGGGCAGGTGGTTTCCCCTCTGACGCCTCTCCCACTTGTAGCCAGCATCAGTTGATTTATCTGTCCAACCACACATTCCAGCATCCTCAAAATCACATGCAAAATCTTTCCCCTGATAACCTGTTACCAAAGACAGAACAGGAGAGGTTCTTCAAATTCACAGAATCACAGAACACACCTCATTCCATTTCAGATATGAGAAGCATGTGTGTCTCACCACAGTCCTGCTCATCGCTGCAGTCTTTGCAGTCACACACAAAATCACATCTCGGCCCTTCACAGGCTCTGCTCTCCAGAGCAACAGCTACAAATAAAGAAATAAACATTAATCAGATATGTGATCATGCCTTGCATTACAACTTTATATAGGAACAAGATTTGAGAGTGTAATTTCTGTTTTAAGCTTTGGTTTTTTCTGTATTTAATATGAAGTGAAATGAAGTTCAAATGAATTGATTAAAATGTTCCACTAATCTTTACTTGTCTTAAGTGTTTCAATGCAACCATGAGTGAGCATCACCCTGAACAAAGTCTCTAGGAGGTAAGATGATACTAACATACATTTGAGAAATTGGTCTGTTATACACTCATTGTCAAAACAGTTGCACAAATAGTTGCACATACAGAAGTAGTGTCTCCAAGTATGGTGTCAAGTATAAAGTAACATGCCAGACATGTTGCAAAGGTGATAACCCATCTCATGCAAATAGAATATTCTCACTCAGTTCCTGGATATTTTGCAGAAGGGATTGAGTGCTGCATCAGATTCAATACCTTGATGCTGACCTACAAAGCCAAAAATGGACCAGCTCCTCCATACATGGACTAAAGATCAAAACTCAAGCTGTACCAAGAGTCTTTTGAGCTTGAGGTACAGCATGGCTTGACCCACTGTCCCTCAAAATGCAAGGAAAACATGCATCCAGACTCTTTTCTGTTCTGGCACCAAAATGTTGCAATGAACGTCACCTGGGGGTCCAAACAGCAGTCCAAACGTTTGTAAGTCGCTCTGGATAAGGGCATCTGCTAAATGCCGTAAATGTAAATGTAGTGCTGATAACATTCCAGTAGGATGACACATATTTTCAAGCAGGGATAGGTCTGGTGAAGGACTGGTCATGTCATAGTACAGGCAAGCTCTTGAGACAGCTGTAGTATGTGGATGAGCGTGGTCCTGAATTGTGCGTGTTCAAAAGTTAGGACCACTTTTATCAGGACCTCATTGGGTGGTCAAGTGCAAGTAATAAAGAGCACTGGTGATGCGGCATCATAAAAAAATTGCACCCCACACCATGACACCAGGCCTTCTGGACATGCGATGTGAGACAACAAACTGTTGATCTCAGCACTGACGACAGTGCCTGCACACCACCAAGACAAAAGCCAACCTGCAGGGAACAGAAGATGACCTGCAAAAATCAGAGATCATGACAATCTGGTGTGAGTTTGGGAATCTGGTTGTCTCCTTCTGGGGGCAGCTATTTCTGGATGTGTCTCAGGACAGTGTGTAACTGTATGAACATTTGCCCTTATTTACAAAATGCTGGTGTGCTTGTGCTAGTGTTTGAGGAAAAAACAGCTCATCTTAAAGGTCTATTTCAGACACTTCAGTAAAATTTCCAATAAAACTGGTTCTGACCCAACATAATGAAATACTAGTTATTGTGTATAAAGCTTTGGGGGAAAAAATACACACCATGTTTTTCTTTTAAATAGCTTCAATAAAAATGGAAACTATTCTAGTCAAGCTGCACCAGGGGTGGCATAAAGTCTACCAACAGCTATTCAATTACATTTCTTTGCATTACAAGATAAGATGATCCTTTATTACTCGCACAGTGGGGAAATGTATTGGAGGTCTGAAAACATTTTTTTTTATCAGTTGTTATTTCTACAAATAAATGCTCAATATCAATATAGTTATTTGCCATATATTTCATAGAATAAAACTTAATTAGTCTTACTAAAGGAAACAAACATTTTGTTGTACATTAACTTGGATTTTTGGGACAAACATTTTAATATCAACAGGGCTCATCTTATTAGCTATAGTAATTATCTATCAAATACTTTTCACACAAAATTTCAATGTAAATTCATATCAAAGCTAAAATTATTGTAAATTATCAAAAATTCTATTTTTTTGCAGGACTGCTGACAAGCAATAGATGAACACATACGTTTCCCACTGATATTGTCACAATAACTGAAAATGTTTACTGAATGCAAGATTGGTTATTCTCTGTGCCCGGGAACCTTCCAGAAAGGTTCTTTCAAAGTTCATATCATCCACAACTGGAAAAGCTCCAGTCAAAGTTCTCTGATAGAACAGTTTATATCAGCGGTGCTCAGACAGATCAGGGCAAGAAGTTCTTCACAGAACTGCAAGATTTGTATTTAGTAGTTTAATAGCTCTCATGTTAATGTCACTGAGAAAATAACGAGCTTCTCAATTTTTTTAACTGGTTTTCTCATATATAAGTCCATTCACAGAATAAACTGCAATCCCAAAGGTGGTTCATCACTGAAAAGCCTTTTGGGTCTACATGTAGGCCTAAGGTTGGTCTGAATGGCCTTCTGTAATTATTTGGCAATTAGAGAAACTGAGTTCCTTTAAGTGTTTCTGGAAACTTATTTATTCATTTGAAAAAACAGGGTAGTGGACTGTGGTTCATGTTTTTTTTTCTCTAGTCTAGCGAGACTAGTACACGTTAAAGCATATTTATCATATTTGTTTTACAGCATTAACGTTTCAATTTTACTTCATTTATTTCTAAAAAAACATTCTTCCATTCTTTGGACCATTAATGCAAGATCACTTGTAGGTGAAACTCAAACAATTCAATAAAAACCCACAGGCACACAATTTATCAGCCTGAAAGGAGATTAAAAATGATTGATCCTGATTCATGTTGTCACAATTCCTACCTGAAAGTGTTAAAACATAGAAAAATGCTAACTCACCATGTTGAACAATCAGCAACAGAGCCAGGAGCTGAATGTATTCCCCCCTCATCCTGTCGAGACAGTGTGTGTGTGTGTTCCACAAGCCACCTTCACCTTCTCTGTATAGATAACACCTGGACTTGATCCCCTTACGTACACAGCTGTATTGGCTCTCCTGCTATAAAACTGCTATAAATCTTCAGCTAAAATACACCAGCAATTGCTCGGTACTTGGGCAATGAACTGGATCTGAGGTCAGATTATTTTTTTACTGCAGAGTGAAGGAATGTGGAACTGAAAAATAAAGACAAAACAATAAAAGTGGAAAGCAAAATAAATCTGTTTATTGAAGGATCACCGTATATTAATGTGTCACTGTACTTTAAGAATAAGGTGATAATTACTAACATGTCGTCTATTTAGGTAACTCTATGAGGACAGGAATTAGAATATTGTGGAAAATTCATCCATGTAACTTCACTCAAAAAGGTAAAGTATCATTTTATATTCATTACATATAAAGTTTTACAATGATTAAGTTTGAACAGTGCAGCTTATATCTAATGAAAATAAAAAATACAGAATCACAAATATGTAATATATTTAATTAAGTTTGAATAAATGAATAGAAAATTGAACTGCAACTACATTAATTGATTCTTTACTTTTTTAAATTAAAAAATGAAAAGAAAAAAAAAAACAACTTCATGATACTGTATCTTTTTGAGATCCATTAAGTGTTCCTTAACCCTGGTCCTCGAGGAACCCCTATTTCATATTCGTTCCCTGCACTCAACACACCCGATTCAATTCATCAGCTCACTAACAGCCCTTTTAGAGCTGCAGGGGGTGTGTTAAAGCAAGGACTCCACCAATATGTGAGCAGGACCAGAGTTGAGAAACACTGCACTAGTATAAACTTAACTCCTTGGCAAAAAATCTGTTTTGCTGTTAATACAAAGTTTCATTTAAGAGGTAAATTGTTTTGATAAATATGATAAGACTTCCAGCTGAAACTGCTGACAGAACGGATATAAACCATCAATTCATTTTGCAACTTCCTCAGGTTTATAACCTCCGCACCGCCACCATCTGAGACTTCTAGTAATAATTGCAGGGTTTAGCAGTGCTTTATATATCAGTGTGTTCTGTCCAAAGGCCTACAGATCCACTGTAAAAAATAATTCCTCCTGAACTATGAATGTAAGAGTAACACAATGCATCCTTTTGCCTCTCAAAATATGACATGAATGACAGTGTTATTAAATAATACAATGCCCATGAATAAACAGTGCATTCTTCAGGAACTGATTCATCTGGTTACCCACAGAAGTCTCTAATGTTTGACTACAATGTATTGTCCTAGGCCAAATCTGAGATTCTACAGCAGCTCAACCATAGTGGTTTAAAGTTCCTCATTGACTTTTAACACCTTTACTCCTGGTTTAGCCACTTAGCATTGTGAGATCACTTTCCAAAATCATTTTGTTACTGCGGTCACTGCCAAAATGAACAGACAGTTTACATGTAAACAAATCAAATCATAAATAAATATTAATGAGGTTCAGAATGAAGGGAGGTGATGAAGAGAAGATGGTCCTTTGCATGTGGTATTTCCGTGCTCCTGAGAACAGCTCCATTTTCAAACAGCTGATCTCGCACAGATTGGTTTGTCCTCTGACTGACCAGCATGCCAAAACCTTGATCCACAAATCAGTAGCCTTCATTTGCCCAAGTAATCTCATAATCTGGGTATCGTATCTTCAGTTTTTCAGTAGACACGGCGTGATTTGCTCGTCCGAAACCCTGAAAACAGAGACAGATAGCAGGTGAGCATATTGTGAGAACTCCACCTCCAGAATCTCTACACAGGAAGATCATGACAATCAGAATCAGATCCCACCAATGGCTTAAGGGGAGATAATAGTGGCAGCTACAGTTAATGTACAAATAATTAATTTTATAAATTAGTTTATATTCGTTACATGATCAGATTTCAGTTTTTAGTTAATCATGGAGCACTCAAACGAAACGTCTGGGTTCAGAAACAACACAACCTATGAGCAACTCAGCTGGACTGCAATGATTTTATTGGCATCCAGATTTGAGTCTTATCACTGAGGAGATGTGTAAACCTTTTATTAGAGGCACAATCATAATAAACTAATCTAATCTGAACAGACGTTTAGAAGAGTGTAATAAGTACAGTTTAACTGGATCTACCATTTTTAGGGGTGCAGTGGTATACTGGTATTAGGTATACTGTGGTATGTCGTAGTAATTGTTATTATACAGTATACCGTTGTTTAATATTGGCACTAAAAAGGCCACTGAACATGGAATCCCACCACTTTCAATATCTAAACAATCAATACATTACTGGGGAAAATAAGAGAGTCAATTTCACCCTCTCAGCAGTCCACCCAGATTTTTTATGGTTCTCCCAATGTCTAGTACATCCCTGGTCATTTGTGCCCTAAAATATAGTTTTAGGATCCATTTCAGTCACAGCCCTAACAATCTTTTATCTGCATTTTATTTTCTCCTGTTTGGGTTAATCAGATTTATTCTTTTTCCAATTCATCTTTAATCAAAAAAGCATTTGTACAAAATTCTGGGTTGGCCTCTCTGGGTGTAGGCCACTCCTGTCGCTCTTGTCAAAGGGGACCCAAAAGGGAATCAAAGTCTACCAAATATTTGTGCAGTGGTCTGTAAAAAAAAATCCAGAGCTGAATTAAGTTAGCAATTCAGCCCTGTATGTATATATGTAGTTTAATTTAGCAGTATGTCCACAAGAGGGCAGGATAAGCACATAGTATTGGCATGCATTGATTAACACAAGGACATGCAATCCTGGTCCTGGAGCGTCAGAGCCCTGCACAGGTTTGTGTTCCTTCTGCTCAAACAAAGCTAATTCAACTTATCTGTTAATTGCCAGTTTTAGTAGATCTGTTAGAGCAGGAAAATCAGCAAACTAAGGTTCCCTACCTCAGGGTAGGGTTACCTATCTCTGGTTGAAAATGAAAGCCTGTCACTACTTTAGTGGCATGTTTGACGCTGTACATTTAATTAGCAATAGATCCTTCAGAAACACGTCATGTGTCAGATGATTGTGCTGTCTGTTGTTTGGAAAGGATTTGGATTTATTTATTGGATTTAATGTGTTAGTGCAAATATTTGCATCTCATCTATATGTTGGCAAAACTTGTAGAAACACTTGCCCTGCAGGTACTGTTGTGTTCTGAATTTAGCTGTTAATGCAGTACTATTCTATGCTATTGACAGACCCAAAGCTAGTCTGTTCAACATTACTGCCACGCAATACTCCGTGATGTACACAGAGACAGAAGAGGAACATCTTAAGGTGCTCCAAAAAATGGAAAAGGGTTTCTTGAAGGTTCCTTCAAGCACTCTAAAAGGTTCCTTCATAGTTTCAAAAATGTCCAGACGTTCCTCAATGATCTTGTACTTTTGACAGTGTATACAATTTGTATTCTATTTTTCTATATTTCTCTCTTTATCCGTTTTTATGCATCAATTCTGTTTCTGTCTGTTCTCGACATTGCAGAAATCATAGGGTGCTATAAAGGTCGCTGCAACAGATAATAAGAAAAAGAAGAAGCAATATTATGAAATACTGTATTTTGTAATGCTGTAAAACTGAGACCATAATGATGACATTAAAATTCTACTCCTAACCTAATTAAACTACACATTGTAAAATTGAAACTGCTATAAATCTACTAAGAGCTTACCATTGAGTAGCCATAGACATGGATCTTTTTCTCTGCACTGTCATGTTTGATCCGTCCACCTCCTATACACTCACAGTCCACACCACCTGCTCTCTCCAGATCACCAGAAACCTTATCATAGATATCAGCTAAAGAGGACACACAGACAATCAAATTAATAAATTATACAGCGGTGATGTGTATCTGACAGACATGGAACTTGTGTGTCTGTCGTCTTTCTGCACACAATAGTAGGATAAACAGGTACAATGAAAACACACAGACAGCTCTATCAATTTGACATCATCCTTCATCCTATCTGCTTAAATTGCTACTATCTGTTCTTACCCATTCGCAACTGGCCTTCTTGTGCACATGAAATCAACCTTTTTTGAAACAATTGAATTGAAAGCTTCAAGGGCTCATGAAGCTTCATCTGGTCATCACTAGACAAGACCTTCTCAAGTTGCTCTCAGGTTTTCATCATCTGGTCCATAGAGCTGGGTAATATGGCCAAAAAAAAAATAAACCCTGATATATTGTATCTGAATATCAAAATACAATGTGAAAAAAATAGGACACACCATGCAATCCTTTATCCATATACAAACAGGATGATTCTATAGACCAAGTCTTATAATGTATAGTGTACATAAGAGCGTGAATGGGGCAGGGTGGAGCAGAGTAGAGGAGAAGCTGTGGCAGAGGGAGTGAGCAGAAAACTGAAACAGAACATTATTTAAAAACTGTATAAACAATTTTGCCTCAGCTCATATCCCACTGTTTATATCCTGATATCAATATCTGGTTAGTTTATTTACAGACACCTTTATTGACTAATCTCTAAGCCAGGGGTGTCCAATCTTATGTACAGATAATGGAATGCAGATAATCCTGGAAACCCTGCTTTAAGTGAAATGATTCTAAACATCAGTTCACCCTGACCCTCTCCCTCCAACACAGAAGTTTAGGTTAGGCTTTAAAGCTGTGCTAATGTCCATAAAGGAGCAGCATACTTAGGGTCAATAGGTTAAATTTTAGTTGCTTAATCAGATTGATCTACAAGCATGACCATGTTACACAGCCAGTTTCTTTTTTTTTTGACCAAATGGCCAATGTGCATGACCAGCATGACCAGTGTTTTGGTCATGCTTGGTCTTACTGGTCAGACTGGTCAACCAGCAACACAAATACTGGTCCAGATGAGCAGCTTTCAATCACCATAATCATCAACGACCAGATGGACCAACTGAATGTGGGTGGTTAAATAATGAGGCTTCTTTCTGATAATCTGTTTATGAAATTTGGGGAAACGGAGACATGTTTACTGGACCAAGTATGGGTTAGCTGATAGACTGGTGGATACGGGTGGTGGGGTGGTAGAGAGGGCTTAATCCCATGCTCTCTCCACCATTTAATAAATCATCTGTGCTAAGAGGATTTGGGGAATCTTTGGTCTGAAAGGTATTTTATACTGTGTGGCTTTTCTAATCATTTAATGAAATATGAGAGCTAAACCACAAACACACACAAAAAGACATACACACTCACCCACACACACACCTAAACATACACTCACCGCCACATACACAAAAATACAAAAACACACACCCAAACACAAATATACACACAGTAATGGAGTAGTGCAGAGTGCATGATGATAAATACCGTGGTACTCCGCCCAGCTGTAACCGCGAACAATGTCAACATAAGACTCTTCTTCTTTGCTGTGAACTCGGATCAGGACGTACTTAAAAACGCCGTTCGGATCAATGTCAGCTTCTGGGATTTTGGCCAGCTGTTCAGCAGACATTATTAGACACTAAGAATAACACACTCAAACTCTCACACCGCTGCTGTGATCACACCCGCGTGCTTTTAGCGCCGCCTATCGGAGCGGAGCTCCTTTTTAACTCAAGGGCTTTCAGAACACAGAGCAGGTTTTCAGGCCACCAGGGGGCACTCTACAATTATCTGCAGACCCTCCCTCAGAGGGAGACACACTAATCAATAATCATAAAAAAAAAAATGCCACTACTACTAATAAACAATAAACAACAATAATGATAATTATAATAAACAATAAATAATAAACAATGAACAATAATAAGTAATAATAATATATAATATACACACAGCTTTAAGACAGTTAACTCTTACAACCAGAGCTCTGCACTGCAGGCCGCTTTCTAGGCTTCGTTTCTCAGGACCAGAGTAACGTACAGCAGGACTGGACTGGGACAAAATCAGCCCTGGCATTTATGGTTCAGACCGACCCCTCATAATTAATGGATTCAGTCAGTGAACACGTTCTCAGCCAATTTATTCACATCAGGAAAACATATTTTCATTTACAAAACATGTTGAAAAATACTGAATAAAAATATTACAATAATGAGAGGAAGAGAGAGGGTAACCCAGTCACTGCTAGACATTATGTTTATTCCAGAGAAAAGTGCAGTCCCAGAACTTCTCTGGTGCTCTGCAGAAGGCCACGGGCTGGGTCAAACTCAAGCGGCACTGACTCAACTTGGCTCTTCAGGTCTCGCTCCATCAGCTGTAGGAACACACAGGATTTTTACATGTAAAGTAACTCATTTGTGTATTACGCTTATAATGATTGGGGTAACTTCTCCATATTCCATTAGCTCATTCACACACCTCAAACATGGACAGCTCCAGCAGCTCACTGATATTTTCTTCTTGCCTTGATAGAGGCTCATTTATGGCTTTGGCTGCCTTTGATACATCAGGATGGTAATGGTTCTGCAGTGTCTGAAAAAGGTAAGAACATCAACGCTTTAACTTGAAATAAATAAAGCTACTTTCCAGTGGAGAGAACCTTCTCTGATGTACAAATAGCCAGTAACATTTTTGCCATTACATTTAGTAATCAAAGCTGATGTATGTGTCTTATTTGTAAACTTGCATGGATCCACCACTGTTCTTTGCATTCACTGTAGATTTTAACATAGTAAACATTTAAATGAAGGTTATGACAGGAGATAAGAATGAATTCACCTTTAGTTCCCATAAACTGCTCTCTAGCGCATGACACTGGACTGGATCCTCCTCATCCATCACATATGGATCAATACAGAGCTCTGAAAACAATAGAACACATATTTTTAATGTTTAAATAACAAATAAAGCATCAGTTAATTCATTTACTGCTTTAACTTTCAGGATGTGGCATCAAATAATAAATCAAATTTTAACATATGCAGTATACAAATAATATAATTGTAAGTGTAGCAGAGTAATAAAAATTAATACATGCATACTGTTCATTCTGAAACATTAACTGAAAGGGGCGTCTTTAAAATTACAGCAGTAAGAAACTGGTCAAGTTTGGTCAAGTACAAGGGTGACAAATATTGCACACGTTGGTTATAGTGCATTCTGAAACACTGGAGAAAGAGTTGTTCCAGACACTCTTCTGACAAACGTATTGAGAAATGAAGCAAATTATAGGCTGCTCAGCTAAAATGATCTTGCCTTGAAGTGGCAACCAAAACCTAATGTTTTTGAACCTGAACATGATGCTACCCTCACACTATTGTTCTTCCTAAATGTTATAATTTCACTTGATTTTTGGATGGCTACAGTTTTTGGGGATACACCATTCCAACCCTAACACATATGACCTGGAATAGTGTGCTTTTATACAGCTTTTGGGAAAGTGCAACAGTTCAATACACAAATTAATCCAAACAAAACTAATGTGGTCAAAACTCTCCCTACAAGTTGAGAAACCTTAGAAACCAACCCCTATACCACAGCCACACCTTACTAACACTTATAGGCACACATTGGCAAGCAACACTAATATTATGACACCTTAGCAACCAACTTAAATGTCACATCAACACTGCAGTTCACGCAGATAGTTACTGTACTCTAGCTAATAAAGTAACTTTAGATCCATACCATCAACTGCACTTGGTCTGTGGATCAGCACTCTGCATGAGGGGTGTCTACGAATGAGGTTGTATATAAATGGCAGTACTATGAGCAGGGCTGTTGGTGGTGCTGTCAGTGCCAGACGAGACAGTCGCTTGATAAAAGCTGCCACAAGATAGACTGGCAGATGACTAAAAAAGAAAGACAAGGCAATTAACAAGAGAACTGTTACAAATTCTCAGGACTATTAACTAAACTCCAGTTTAGTTAAATGAAGTCGCTATTCACTCAAGTGAAGGAGTGGATTTACCTTGAGGAGAGGAAGATATTGGCTAGGTGGAAGAACCGCGCTCTATACTTCACATGGAACACTGAGGGGTCCAGCAGGTTGTATAACTTCTTATAAAAATCAGGATAATCTCTGTTTTAAAAGAAATCATGAATATGTGAACACAATCTATGAAACTATGAAGGTAAACATAATTGAGCAAAAAATGGACGATTTACGATGCTTTGTAAGATTTTAAACAGCATTATTCAAGAATCAGTTCTTCTTCCTCATGGGCTCCCCCAACAGGTGAGAAGTGGAATTCATGCTTTGAACCACACCCTCAATAAGGACCTTGCATGCATTTCTGGACTAGCTGAGACACAAAGACCTGGCATCTGAAGTTAAAGAAGAACGTGGACCATGGTGGTAGATTAATATTACAGTATGTTACACAAATTGTGAGTGTTTTCCTGACAGCTTCCATTAGCAGTGTGCTGAGTCTGAAGTGGCTATGATAAGAGATCATATTGATTTTGAATTCGCTATTTTAAAGTAAAATTCTATGTGATGTTGCTTTAAATACTTACAGGTTGTGCTTATGGATGAGAACAAACAGTCCATTCAGAGCCAATAAACTGACTGCTCCACCTGAAGTCAAAACACAGACACAAGAGTATGGTTTATTCCATTATGTGAATCAAGAAGCCTATTATAACACTAATCAGCAGAATGGTGTGTCATGAGTTCCATTTATCCTCTCTTCACAGAAAGAAAAATCTTTAATTTCTGACACATGCTTTCAATAAGGTTTAGCACATTCTCACTTCACATATTTTGAAACGTCCCGGTGTGTTCTTACAACAATGGACTCACCAACATCATATGCTGCAGTCAAAAAGTCGATCATCAATGTGGGATCACTCATATGGGGCAGAATGGAGTCATGAAGAATGACTAGCACTTTTTTATACATGCCTCCAGGCAACTGCAATAAAGTATAAAGCCTGGTTAAAGAGTAGTCATCATCCAATTTCAAACAGCCAACAGTACTTCATTTCCAGCGTGTTGCCAAAATGGATTCACATGTTCTAATGACTGTGTTTGAATCATAAAGTGGAATTCAAACAAGATTTTGAGGGCACTATAAACTTCCACAATGCACTTAATTTTTCTTCTTTAAAGTAAACAGCAAAGTTCACGACATTAGCTGAATGTGGACCAAAAGCAATTTTGAGTCTCATTGCTAAGCAATAAACAACAGAACAAAATCAAGCCAAACGATGTTCAAACGATGTATGCAATGATACTTATAAACCACTGGATGCCATGAAGTTAACATGCTTTTTCATGCACTGTTAATTCATTAATGGGGGCTTGTGTTTCTTAACAAGATAATGGTCACCTCACTGGTCAAACAATCTGCAAAACTGCCTCCCCCTTCAATTAAAAATGACCTCCTCCCCCCACGAAGACCTTTGTTGGATGAGCTTCGGCACTATGCAGTCAGGCGACGGCCCTGGTGTCTACTACTCCCACTACTTAATGAAATAAATAATCTCTCTCTATATAGTGTAATACTAATAAGGACCCATTTCAGTCACAGCCTAACTAATATGCCAACATATGAGAGCTTTACTGTACCTTGTATTTCAGAAACGTCAACCACATCTGTTCAAATGCTCGCTTATGCTCCTTCATAAAGGGGTAGAAATAACATAAGTCATTTCAAGATTTGTGGCACTTCAGACACAACAAGGTGAAAAATGACAGCCTTACAAGTGCACACTTACTTTCAGTTTTGCAGCTTTCCAGTCTTCCTGTTTAGCTAAAAATGAGCAATGGGGTTAGTGCTATAAAACTCACTTGTTTGGAAAGACAATAGTATTTCAGGTTAAAATTCTATGAAGGAGTGACTTACTGTCTTGCTTGGTAAGAAAGTTGGTGATGTCTGAAGTCTGACTGGGTATAGTGATGTTCGTGATCAGTGTGAAAATGTTGTTTTGATACACAGGCAATACAGCCTATAAGACATGGACAATCAATCAGTGTCATATTCTCTTCTATTCATTTTGTCTTAAAACTCAACATTAAATGGAAAACATAGAACATACCCGTTTGTTCTTCTCCATGACTTTGGTTATGTTGTCACGGATGGAGCTCATGACATAGTAGCGCACATCATCCATTTCTAGGAACTCTTGGAACCTGGAAATGAGGAGAGCCATGTCCTCTGTCTCAGAGAGCAGACGCCACACCACTGCCTGCAGATAAACACTCAAAACTTAGCACCAAACCACACCTACACACACTAGGGCTGGGCAATATGAACAAAAATAATTATATATATTTTAAGTATATATTTTATCTGAATGGCAATATATGATATACAATAAAGTGGAAAAATACACTGTGGAAAAAATAGGACACAGATCTTTTATGTTTTTAAATTATATTTAAACATATTAAAATTTGATCTCATTTCTACACACCAAGTCATCTTCACGCCAGAGCTCTGTTTAATGCCTCCATGGTGCCCAGCCTGAGATCACACACACCTCCAAATTTAGGCCACTGGAGGACTTACCAGCATAAGCTCTATGGGGAAGTTGTGGTGCTCACTCCATTCCATCTTCTGGAGAGGGTGCTTCCCCTCAGCTGCTGCAAACTTCATTAGGACACAAAGAGCAGCCTCCTACAACAAAAACAACAACATGATAAGGTCCTAGAAGATGAAGCTACATTATTCTAGTGCACTGAACAGTACTGATAATTCTATCGTGCTTGATTGGCTAGAAAATAATTAAGGCATTAAAGGATCAGCTTTTAACTGATTTAGATCTTATCTGACTGACTGCCACCAATGCATTAAAGTTAATAATGGACTGTTATTCCACCATAGTCAAATACGTTGAAAAAAACGTTGACACAGTTTCTTCATTTAAATGTCCACATCAGTAACAGTAAAAACGGTCTACTCTCATTTACACCATTTACAAACCATGTAAAGCACTTTCTCATAAATTTGTTGAGATAATGGCGCATGCCTTCATAACCTTAAGGGTAGATTATTGCAATGTCCTTCTGGCTGGTAGTTCAAGAAAATCATTGCACAAGCTCCACTTAGTCCAAAATGTAGCCGCTAGAGTTCTCACCCGGGCTAAGTAATTTGATCACATTAGTCCAGTTCTCTCATCCCTTCATCGACTATAAAATACTGCATCTGACATACAAGTCGCATAATGTTTTAGTGCACAGTGCAGCTCATTTCACTCACCTTGACCTGGAACACTTCATGACCAATGTTTTCCAGAAGGAGCTCCACACAGTTGTTGTAACGATGTCTTACAAAGATCTTGTACTTTTCGTCTGCATCATGATCACCTGGAAAAATTAAAACACAATCCTTATGAGTAAAAAAAAAAAGTAGGTGCAAGCAAACACACAACATGGTCAAATTCATACAAATTTGAGGATCAGGATCTTCTGAAAATAAGATCTGTTATGTTCCTGTATCCTATGAACCCTTTATATTTTATTATCAGGAGAATAAAAGAAGGTCAAAGTATGTAAACATTCCATAAAAATGGCCTGGCATTCTGAAGGTTAAGAGAACTTTATTTTCCCAGCCGCAAAGCTGATATGCTCAACAAGATCTGAAGTTCTTCAGAGAACTTGGGAGATGGACCCAAGATTCAGGTTTGTCTGAATAATGTCTGGAACCTGCAACACAGGGGACTGGTTAACTGTAGGTGTAAGGTAAGGGGCAGCTCAGGTGTGCTGGTGAGAACAGAACTGTTTTACTGGTGCCAGAATAGCCCTGAAGTTTAATCTCCTACCTTCCACGATCTCCTCTTCTTTGGGAAGCTGACCAACATACAGGTCTCCTCTCTCCAACCAAGCACAGAAGATCTTCTGACAGGCAGAGATGGCACAAAGCACTTCCTTCTCTTTGTCGGACTGAAAGAAAGCCAACCAAACACAAAGACCAGTAAGACAGAAGAGTGTTTGGATGAAATGTTGTTATTAAAACAGCTCAGCTTCTCTCACCTGCAGACCCTCCAGAACGTCGAATATGTCGTTCACATGTTTCCTGTTCTGCAGAATGAGTTCTGTTTTGGTATTTATCGCTTTCCTATAAGAGGTTTTGCTGTTCTCTGGGTCTCCCTGTTTCATGCTGTTCTCCCTGGAAGGCGCCATGTTTACCAGCGCGGAGCCACGCTGGAGCTGCTCAACAGAGCGGCCTGTAGCGCCCCCAGCGGCGGGAGGGGACCTGGTAGATTAACTCTCATAAAGGTTATTATTTGTTTGCATTTACAGCAATAATTTGATGCTCTTTTCCCGACAAACATACACTGCATCATGTTGAATATATAAAGTGGGCAGTCTTGAACGAGGCCTCGTGGTTGAAAGGAAGGAAATGACTGAAGTGCCCTTGAGCAAAGCACTTAACTACCTGAGCATTGTGGATGGGTGGATAGGGCTGGCTCTCTCTCTCTCTCTCTCTCTCTCTCTCTCTCTCTCTCTCTCTGTGTGTGTGTGTGTGTGTGTGTGTGTGTGTGTGTGTGTGTGTGACCTGTGTGCAGTACAGTAGGTATATATGCACATTTAGGTCTATATATTTTTTTTAATTATTTGATCATTTCCATACTGAAAAATGTCATAATTTCTCACAGAAAATATTTCAATCTGATCTCCAGATTAAAGTAGTTTTTTTTTTTTTTTTTTTTTTTTTTTTTTTTTTTTTTTTACAAATGTACACAGATGGCTTTAATGATCTACCACCCACAGCACTGGGTCTGATTAATACCGCCCAGGGATTGCGCTTTTAAATGAGAGACAATTACAATCTCTGGCCGCTCGGTGGCGCTCAATAGTAGTGCCTGCCATTCACACCTCACATTGTCATCATGCAATAAATGCAATTCGAAGCACCTTATTTTGGTGGAGATTACTAAAACTAAAACGACCTTCTTTGGCTTGTTTTTACCATGTTTCATAAAATTATTTTAGAATATTACAGATTAAAAGGAGAATTGTCAATTACTCTACAATTATTCTCATAGTATCAATGCAATGTTTAATTGGCCTTATTTGGCAAGTTTACCAAACTTGTTCAGGCCAGTCCACCAATAACTATATATTAAAAAGCAAGCAATTAGTTTTAAATATAGTGGCCAATTTCATTTTTTTTGTTGCTGGTCAAAAAAATCAGCCTCTGCCTCAAATCGCGATACAAAGTGGAAATGGAGTGAAAATCATGATTTACTTCAGAGCTGTAAAAAAAAAGAAATTGTATCATGAATAGACTAATCTCTTATTTTCAATAGTCTACTTCAAAAACATGCTCAGTGTAAAATTAGAAAAGATGATTCAAAAGACAGTTTACATACTGGTTGGATTAAGGCATGCTGGGTGAAGTTCCTGAAGATTAATGGACTTCCAGAAGGCATGTTATGCAAAAAAAAAAAAAAAATGCAAAAAAGAAAGGCGTATCATGTAAATATTCAAGCAACCGAAAAGCTTTCCAAGCTCTCAGACATGAACTAATATTATTTCTAATTGGTCAATATTGTTGATAAATAATGTTGATTTTATATAATAGTTGCAAAGATTGGTGTCAGACAGTAATTCATTCTTTGTGGTGTTTAAACCTCAACCATTACATAATTTTATACATTATATAAATAATGTGTTTTTCTCAGATCACACTGTTCTGACTGTAAAAAAAGTTCCCTTTTTAATATTATGTGCATATGATTGTTTTTATCCTGACAGTTTTCTTTATATATCATCTCTGAATATATTATATTGCTTACAGTCTTGCAAGATTTTACAATACAATAAAGCTCTTACCAATACACAGCCCTAATATTTATGTAAATTGAAAATTGCAAATGTACAATAATATTACATCTCTATCTCCAGATAATAATATTTTCATTTTCATATGAAAATGTTTAGAGTCTAACATATGATTATGTATTTATTGTACAGCAGAGGAGCAGGATATGTCATCCCCTTGGACATTTTTATCAAAATTGAGTTATTTAAATATTCTTATTCTGTGCTTAACTTCTTAACAATATGTGAGGGGTTTGGGTTGTATGCATTTTAGAAAATTTCCATATATGTCAATGTCACTATAAAGACTTAAAGGCTCAACATCTCAGAACTGCTCACAATGCAGACAGAACCATATAGCTCTAAGGGGACATTAATCTGACTCTATGAACCTCTGCATTTAATTAATTTACTGTGTATGCTGAGTATGATTCTCTGTAATGCACAGATGTTTATGTATCAGCATCTGATTATGTGTAAGTGAAAAATATAAGCCCATCATTTTCAAATCCATGCATCCCTTTTGAAAAAGCCAGGCACTCTGCACTATTATTTTCTATTATTTTTTTTTTATTTGTGTTTATCCATTGATTGATTCATTTTCTCTAACAGCAATATAATACAATGCAATAATAGAATCCTTTACAGGATACAGTACTACTTGAATTTCTATCAGATTCAATATATTTAATACATATTTTCCAAGCATTACTAAAGGTCCTTTTGGAAAGAACCCCATTGTGCTGCAAGGAGCATTAAATTTAAAATTTCTCTCTAAAATTATCAGGGTATCCACTTCAGGTTGGAAGTAATTCACCAGCTCTTTTTGTATTCAGTGACTTAAAAAAACATGTGGGGCTTACTTGGGTAGAATGTGGGCTATGAGGGTTTTAGGTGGGTTCCAGGTGAGCTTGGGCTTGAGTGAGTTTGTACATGATGTTACTAGGCCTTCCAAAATGTGTTTCCTAAACGTGACTTCCATTGTTATAAACTCACCCTAATTTCATGGGGGTCCCATCTAAGCCCACATGTGCAATGTACAACTCAGATGGGTGCCAGGGTGCCCATATTTAACCCCACCTTGTCCCATCAGGCACCCTGGGGGGCATCTATATGTTGGGCCATCATAGAACCCATGCAAATCTTTCTGGTTTCCAGTTGGGCTACTATGCAGCGTCACATGGAAGTTGATCCATTGAATGGATTTTTTAATTAACTCTTAGAACCTGAGATCATCATAACTCAGGACCAGAGTAACCTACTGAAATGCTACACATATAATGACAAACTACTTACCCTATATAACAATGCTAGAAATAAATAGGTGAACAGCACATGAACAACAGATAAGACATAACCCCCCTGGTGAAGCAAAGGGCAACAGTGGCAAGGAAAAACTCCCTCAAAGCTGAAGGAGGAAACCTTGGGAGGAACCAGACTCAGAAGGGGGATCCATCCTCCTCTAGTCAAACTGCTTATACATAGCTAATTAGGGGACACTGGACTTCCACACATATGTTCTAATACTCAGGTGTACTGAAGTAATGATAGTTTGATGGTGGACATAATAGTAACAGGTCTAATTAGGGTCTGTGTAAATTTCTACATAGTTGGTGAAGGAAGGTGGGCAACTAGTTCGGGCAGGTTGGGGAAACTAGTCCAGGGCAGGGTGGGCAACTAGTTTGGGGAGGGGTGGGCAACTAGTCAGGGGCAGGGAGGCAAACTAGTTCAGGTCTAATAGGCAGAAAGTGGGCAACCTAGTACATCAAACTTGTAAAACATGTCACAAACGTGGGTTAGAGCTTCAGAGGTTCAGTAAGAAAAGTATTAAGGGTCTCTGAAATTGAATGCTGACCAGTCCTGTCCATCATCCCCGCTCCTCGGGGCTGGGACTGACGGGGGGGGGAAGGAGCGCGCAGACCCGCCCTCCGGACGCCATTTCTGCCCCTCGCTCTGCTGGAGAGGAGCTGTAAGCTGAATCTGCCCGATCCGAGTCGGTTCGGCGGAACAGAGCGGGTTTAGGTGGCGTTTCCGGCTGTGAGGGGGCAGTGAGCGGGCAGTGAGGTCAGGTGGAGTCGGACAGAGCCGCAGACGGAGCGGGAAGTCGGGCAGCCGTTGGTGTGAGGACGTGTTGCCGCCGCCATCTTTGTTACAGCTGGCGGGGCTGCGTTAGCTGCGTTAGCCGGAGAACGGCCGCGAACAGCCTGATTTTAACCGCCTTCGGCTCAGAAATATTGAAGGAAGCGGTGGTTGCTTGAAACGTCTGGCCTGTGTGCTTCACTATGCTGATTTAAAGGCTGTAGTTAGCTCACTATGGCGAGCTTTTCTGTGTGGTAAACCGACGCTCCTGAGAGGCTAGTGGGCTAAACTCGGTCCTGAAGGGGGAGGAAGGAGGAAGGAAAAGGGGAACTTTAATGGGTTTTATCTGCCTTTGTGTTACGAACGCTTTCCACGGGCTTTCTCTGGACGTGTAGCCCAGGTTAGGGGCAGAATCCGTGCTTTCGTGGGGGTAAAACGCAGCAATGGCGGGGCAGATGAGGTTGACGCTGGCGGCAGCCTGTCTGTGATACGGCGGGTGTAGTGTCCGGGGTGTCGCGTCTCAGGTCAGTCGTTGTGTTTCTTAAGTTATTGTTCCACATAAACCCCGTTTTAGTGCTCGTAAAGCCGGCTGCTCGTCTCAGAGACATGTCTTCGGCGCGGTTCGACTCCTCGGACCGAAACAGCTGGTATTTCGGTTCTCTTTCGCGACAGGAGACTCAGGGCAGGTTACAGGGACAAAGACATGGCATGTTCTTGGTCCGCGATTCGTCCACCTGTCCCGGGGACTATGTGCTGTCCGTGTCCGAGAACTCCAAAGTCTCCCACTATATCATCAATTCTCTGCCAAGCAAGAGGTTCAAGATAGGAGACCAGGAGTTTGAACATCTGCCCGCGCTTTTGGAGTTCTACAAAATTCATTACCTGGACACGACCACCTTAATAGAACCTGCACCGAGGTGAGCACCTTAACCCGGCCGCTGAGGGAGGCAGGGAGGGGTGGTGTCCCAGCCTGATGAGCTGTGGACCTGCGGCTTGTAGGGACACGTTTGCACTGGTCAGTTAAGGTTCCTTCATGGGTCAAACCTCTTTTACATCTACAGGCCCAAGGGGAGAAGGTGTCACTAAAGAGTCATTAATGGGGGTTATAATGTATCTAACAGGACAGGGTTGCTGTTTTATTATGTATTGATAATAACACTTTAATGTTCATGATGGCACATTGTTACTCAGTAGTTCAATGTTTAAGTGTGTGCTTAAGATTCTTGTTTCTGTGTCTTAATGGTGGCTTTTGCTCTTTAGATACCCAGTTTTATGTAATAGGTCTGGCTGTGTTATGCAGATGTGTGTGAAAAATGAGATCAGCATCAGTCCATAGAGTCCAAATCCCAGCATCTCTTCTGAAAAAGCCAGACTCAGTGCAAAGTCATTTTTTGGGACAAACAGAGCAGTAGAAATGATCCCTGATTTCTATAAATTTATTATTTATCCTTATACAAGAAGTATTAATTAGTGTGTGAATATTTATATATAAAATTGTGTATGTGTGTGTTAAATGTTATAATGTTCTCTTTAAAGGTTACAACATTAATGCCTTTTTTTTCAGATTTCATATGTAATATATAGCTTTTAATTGATTTAAAATAATTGTAGTGATTTTTATAATTTTGGCTCATTCATTATAAAATGCAGCTCTGGATAGGATGGGGATTGGCAAGAACCTGATATGATGTATATCATGATACAGGGATTTCAATTCAGTATACTGCAATATTACAGTAAACTTATTTTTGTCATTTTAGTAAAACGGTCTTAAAACTCTCCATTGTATGTATAAAATCAGAACAGAAACATTGGATCGTGAGACAGATTGAGGTTTAAACACAAAACACACCAGTCTGCCACCAGTGTAAAGTATATATTAAAGTAGATGTTTCTGAGTGTAACATTGCCGTCTTTTGATATATGTATTTTCTTACTGTGACATTTGTGTGGCTTTGTACCAGGTGATTTTAACATATATTTGCGTCTGTTAATCCATCAGAGCACACTGAATACTAAATTTACACAACAGGAACCTTGCATTTATATAGTTGTATCTGTACTTTTTCAGTAAGAAATGAATCTTACTACATTAATGTTACAGCACTACATTCTGGTTTAATCTGTTCCAGGTGTAGAATATAATTTATAATAATATATTGGTTCCACTACAATATTCAGATAATATTCATGAAATCTTTTGCTTGTATTTTCAATTCTTTCTCCTGTTAGAATTGTCAGAGTACACAACTGGTATCACCATGGTACTTGTTGCATTTTCATCCACCACATTTACAAAAATTGCATTTTCTTTTTGCAATTTTGAGGATGCTTTTTTCTTGAGCAACTTGCATTTGCACAGGTTGTACTTAGGATTAGTTAGGAGTTTTTGCCAAAGGACTATCCTCTGTCTAGCTTGGTAATCAACTTCTGGTTTGCCATTTACATAGTGGTGTCACTCACTACACTACCCCAACCACTAGACAACCTAAACAACCACTAAACAACTACATGTCATTGTTAATCTATAACAATATCTATTTGGCTTAAGATACTAGAAAGGGCAGCATGAAATGAATGCAGCAGTATAGCATTGGTTATCATAATGACTCGGCACCCATTCCCCGTGTGCCAATGTTACATGATTTTATAGCCTCTGGGTTCATGTCCATGTTTTTGAGCATAGTTTCTTTTTCAACAGGTACCCCAATACAGCTCTAACCAGCGGTCCTATTCAGACAATTGGTGGACCTGGTGATGAGAATTTGGAGTATGTGCGGACTCTATATGACTTCACAGGCAGCGATGCAGAGGACCTCCCTTTCAAGAAGGGGGAGATCCTGATTATCTTGGACAAGCCTGAGGAGCAGTGGTGGAGCGCCAAAAGCAAGGAGGGTCGTGTTGGAATGATCCCTGTACCCTATGTCGAAAAGCTGGTCAGGCCATCGCCACATCCAGGGCAGCCAGGCCACAGTGCCCGCAACTCTAACAGCTATGGTATTCCCGAGCCTGCACATGCCTATGCTCAACCTCAAACGCCATCACCCCTGCCGCCTGGTACACCTGGTGCTGTCATCAACCCACTGCCTTCCATGCAGAATGGGCCAGTTATGGCTAGAGCTGTCCAGAAAAGGGTTCCCTGCGCTTATGACAAGACCGCCTTAGCACTAGAGGTAGGTTATTTACCCAGTATACCTTACAAATAACAACTTTTAAAGACGTCTTCCGTCTTCTCAATTTTCACTCTGCCAACTAAAAGTGACTTTTTGCTAATGGGAAGTTAAAGCATTATTTCAAAAGGGTCATAACATCTGAGACTCAGTGTCTCAATGTATTGTATCAGTTGAAAAGTAACATTGAACTTGCAAAATGTATTGAAAGCTACTTTAAATTAACTTTGAGTTCTCCAGTGATTTTACCCTGCAGTATTGTACATGTAAATAATTTTATTCACATTGATTTTGAGTGCTTTTTGGTTGTTTCACTGAGAATTAAATGTAGAAGGTAAAGTGATGGGTTGAGGGTTTTTTATGATTCTTCCAGATTCAGTTGACTGAAGGGGAAAGTGTTTTTGATCCTTAGAAAGACGCTTTGTTATTGAAGCTTGATTATGAATAAAAAGACTGGAGTCTTCTATAGTTTGTAGAATGTTACATATTTAGATGTTTAAAAAAATATCTAGTAAATTATCTGATTCTGCAAGACTTAATATTACAGGACTGACACCAGCACTTGTTTTGCCAAGTGACTTCTCATGCATAAGGTATTTGCTATGGATGTCATGCTCTGCTGATTCATAATGTTGCTCTAAATAAGAAAGAGGGTCTCCTGCTGTGCAGTCCCTCTTTTCAAAATGACATGAATTACATATTGGTGTATACGTGACATTATGATCATTTCACAACTAGACACGGTTAGTTTTACTGTGTTCATCACACTTGCACTCTACAAATGTCAGGAAGTCTGCAGCTTCTTTGACACTAAAGACAGGCAGCAAGATACCATGTGTCCTGTCAAGCTGAGAAACTCAAATGTATGCAAATGAGTTACGATTCACTGAAACAACAGTGAACCAATCCAGAAAATTCCTTGGTCTGGTCACATCAGTGGTTGTTCTGCTTCTTTAGTCTTGATTCTCACTCTTTGTTCCTTCCTAATTGTGTTTCCACTTGGTTTCTTTAAACAATAGCTCAGTAGCAATAGTGAAGAGACTGTTTGTTTGCTCAACAGAAGTATTTGGTTGTCAGTTTACTGTTTAAATGAGTTAATTTCCAAAAATATAACCAGGAGTGCAGATTTAGATTTTTTTATTGTTCTAAATCAAGTCCATTTTATAAGGTTTTCAGAGAGGATGGGTTATATTCAGTCAGTGAGAAGGTGTTGCTTTGCTGCCATAGTTGAGAACTTGTTAGATCCAGCTTTGAGTGGAATTCCATTCCTTCTACCTGGCTGTCATTCTACCTGGCAAGTTCCAGCACCCTGCTGCTGTTTTTCAGTTCAGTCACAAAAGTAGACATATTTCCAAGGAAGTGATGAAAATCATTATTGCTGCAGTGTGTTACTGACTGGATTTGGTTTTATGGCTATATATTGCATCATACCAGTCTACTTATCTTTTATGTAAGTTTTTGATGAATATTGAAAGAAAAAGCTCAATGAAAATTTTAAATAGAACCAAAAACACAAGCGCAATCTGAAGAAAATATTCTTGCTTTGATACGTTATTCAGCACACTCCTTGGCTCATGCCGAATCATCCATTAGTGGGAAAAAAAACATTTTTATTGTTAATATAGGGGACACAAATGAAAGCTTGTTATTGATTCAGCCGTATGTGCTTTGTTTTGATCATAAAGTAATTAAATCATTTAAAATAACTATTTTATTGCTTCCTTTATGAGAACCAAGTTTCTGTAGTGTTTCTTCACAGACAACAAAATTTGTTACATTGGTGATTAGAGATGCATATTAAAGCTGAAGTGTTTTTAAGCCTTGAATTTGAAGACTGTAGGCTGATTTGCACAATAACTACTAAAAAGCTGACTGTTTCTAATGATGGACTAACATAACAATTACATTTTTAATGAACAAAGGTACAGCATACAGAAATGTTAATCTGTTATAAGTAGATTCTGCCTTATGTAGCTCTTTGTGTGTGTTTTGTTTTTCTTTTTCTTTTGTCTGAGTGTGTGGAAAGCAGGATGCGTGCCAGCGTACCATGGACTAAAGCAGAAAGATTGAAATTAGAGCAACTATTTTTGGATCTGTTTGCTTCGAGAAGGATGTCTCCTCTGGGTTATCTGTTGAACACAAGTGTTATAGTTAAGAGAGTTGTTTCTGTGTAACAAAGCATAATAGATATCACTATATTTAACAATGATAATCTTCATGACAGCATATTCACTTTTGACTTTCTGCTGTATATTACCACAGGCATGTGCATAAGTGCATAGTCAATACATTTTGCCATTTACTAAATGAACTGAGCTGTCATTAGTGCTGTTTGGGGTAATCTATATATTCGGAAAAGCTCTATGATGAGTTGAAGCCTTGTCTTAATGACCAATGAATTTTGATTGCGTTGTTTATAATTTCTCGAACACAGTGTCACACAATGTTCAGTTTGTTTTATTGTATTTTAACAATTTTTTAATAAACTGGAATTCTCTAGATTTGGTTCAGAGTTGTGGGACCCACTTCTAAAATATGAATTTTTAGCTTGTGATTGAAGTACTTTCTCTTGTCTTATTTCCACAGGTGGGCGACATTGTGAAAGTGACACGGATGAACATCAGTGGTCAGTGGGAAGGCGAAGTAAATGGACGGAGAGGCTTGTTCCCCTTCACCCATGTGAAAATATTGGATTCCCAAAACCCAGATGAGAGTGAATGACCTGGGTTTTGTGTCAGCGTCCTCTCAACCTGCTGGCTGCCCCATGTTGTCACCACCTGAATCGCGCTTGCCTGCTTGAGGCTCTGCCACAGCGTGTCTCTTGAGCAAACCATTTGCGCGGCTTTTGACTGTTTACAGCTCCAAACTCAAACAGTTCTTAATCTCTTTCCCTGGTTACAGGCGAATCAGTATTTTTGTCTGCCCTAAATGTCCTATTATTTCCATGCTGTCAGCCACCTGTCCCTGTGCCAAGGTGGGATGTGAGTGCTGTGGCTCACTCTGTGACGCCTAGTCTTTCTTGGCTTTTTTTTTTTTTTTTTTTTTTTTTTTTTTTTTTTAATATATAATTGAAACTTTTGAACGCTAGCTTTGACTGTTTGCGAGCCAAACACATTTCAGACATTTCGGAGAAAAACGGTTTTGATGAAACAGAAAGGGAATAGAATTTCTTGAAAATGAGGAGCAGAAGATTAATCCCTATGGAGGAACTGTGTTATTGCCAACCCTTTACCTGTGTGATCCAATATACATTGTTCTCTCCCCCCAACCCCACTCTGTAAAGCCTAACTCTTGAGACTGACTGCCTATAGAGTAGCATGTTTGTGAACAGCTCTGATCAGACCTTTGGTCTTGCGGTGACGGGTTCCTTTGAGTAAAATATGAATTTCTTATCATTCATCTTTGTGTGTCAGAAGCAGTCTAGTTGCAGACTTAAGTGGTCCTTTGTTCCCTGACAAGTAGTGTGTGAAACTAGCCTACAGTTGTAGCCTTTTCGTTTGTGCCATAATAACACAAGATGTGTAAATATCAGGTGTAGTGTAACTTGATGGTTGTGGCTTGGAGGCTTTAACTTTAGAATGGTGAAGGGCTTAGCTGAGAGGCTTTTTTGAGTGTAGTCACAATAGCTTGGGGACATGAGTAGGTTTGGAATATTCTGATAAAATTGTCCACCTAAACTTTGCCTTTCATGTGAGCAGGAACATTCGCACAAGCAATCATGAGGTAGTATATGCACCCTTTGGATATTGGATTTGAATAACACTGCTTTCTGCCTTGCCTTTTTCTCCACTACTTTCCTCATTGTCAGAAGAGGTTAGCAGCACCTGCTTTGTCATCAGTTGATATTGCACATCAGCAGTTCTCTGCTACAAGATAGTCAAGATTTGTCATTTTCTCATTTGAATTCTTTTTATTTAGAGTAACGATAGCATTCAGCCCTGGATTTTGTTCTTCAGCAAGCCATTGAATTAAGCATTTACTGTGTGTTTAAAATAAACCTTTGTAAAATCTTTAATGGAAGATGATTTTCTAAAAAGGGATAAAATGCCTGCTGGTGGCCTCTGTGCATGACCGCCTGGCCGAGAGGTTTCCTCCCTCTTAGGTCCAATGCTGCTTTGTCATCTTGTTTTCCTCTCAACTTTGAACTTATGTTTAAATGACATCAGTGAAATAAATTTGTTCATAGTTTCTATCTCCCTGTGTCCCTTTTAGGCTAATCTTTATCAAGCAATACCCCAGCCATTTCAGAAGAACTCAAATAATTTAAGTTTTCAGAAAGGTTTCATTTTTTTTTCTAACGACATTAACAGTATTACTGTGCTATTGTTTCACATTAGTCTCCATCCACATGGTCTCCTTAGTTCAGAATGGAAACTTGTGCCTTTTTATTTTCTTATACCATTTACATGTGTTAATATTGCCCATGGTTAACACCCGTGCTGGTATGACCCATCATGTACAGAGTGAGTAAATAAAATTTACGTTTACTTCTCTTAACTGCCTGTGATCCGCTTCTTATCATATATTCTAGACCGAGCTCCCAGTCCTGTTCTGTCATTATTGACATTGATTTTCACAAGATGTTCAAATGTATTGCTATCAGAGAGGAACTATGATTGCAGACAGTTTTGAATCTGGAACAAGAGGACAGGAATTTTTATTAGCACTGCTTGTGATGGTGGCTGTGCCCTGGAGAAAGGAAGTAATTAGAGTATCTTGATGAAGTGCTAAGAAAAGAAACCAGTGCTCTGAATGACCTCAAGAAACTTCTCAAGGAGAGGTGTTGCTTCTTTTTCATCACATTAATTATTTCGATAAAGCTGTTTTCCTCTTTCAGTTGAACATGACATTGTAAGATTCTGGTAATTATCTGGTAAAAGTTGTGAATATTCTTATTTGAAGCTGTTTATTTTGAGGACAGTGCAGAGCTGAGCCTCTTTTTACCAGTATTATTTCCAGAGCTATTTGTGAGGGTTTTCTGGAGGGGCTGTTTGGGAGTCAAGGCAGTGCTTGTGTTCCCTTCACTGCTGGCACAGACATGTTATGGCAGTGTGCCTCAACTATTTCTGAGAACTTTGTGTAGCAACTGGTGACAGAAAGGGAATATATGTAGGTGGGTCAATGCACTGCCCTCTGGAGGACATGCAATATCATTTAACCATTAAGTTCACATTTTGAGACATGCTCCTCGGTCTGCCAGCACAGAAATATTATGATAATAATAATTTAATACTTTAAAGAAGCTGATTATGAGAAGGGATGGTGATGCAGGAATTTATAGACCATTCAAATACACATGAAATCTTAGAAATACAGTAAGTTGAGGGTTCATTTGACAAATTTATAATACAAATGCAATGCTTGGTGACGTTCAATGGGTTATGTCTGCAGTGAAACAGCTGCCAGTGTCAATACTGGTGATATGCACAACAAGCTCAGAATATGTGACAATATTAATGCAATTGCATGTCATATGACCTACCCCTGTTTCTAACTTCCCTTTTGTAATTCCCAAACATGTTAATTTGGTGTTATTTTGAAGACCTGAGCTTGCCATCCTGAACAAGTTACTGTGCAAACCTGGGTGACACGAGCACATACGGGCTACAGATGGTCTTGTTGCTTGGATGATTTGCACAAACAGGTGCAGATAAGCATGACAGCATCCGACAGCAGGGCTGTGAATGTGGCTGCTCTCTTGCAGGCTGATGTGCACTGCACTGGAGGGGCTAAAAATAATACCAATTGCTACACTGCCTCTCAGTCTTTCTGCCTTTTATCTTTTTATGCTGTGGCAAAGTATGAAGTTCTGACATTCATGCTGCTGTTTCATATCTCTGTTTTTTATGAACACAATCAATTGCAATATAAAGCTATGGCAGAACCAAAGCAAATAAACTTCTGTATTTGAGAGAATTACTCTGATTGATTTACTCTGCACAACTGTACTCACTACACTTGGTGAAAAGCTTGTGCACAGAAACCAATGATATGAAAGCACTTGAGTTATATTGCACAAGAATAGGTTATGCTGATGTTTGTTGTTTTCACAATGGTTTCACACTGGCTGGTTAAGTGAGCCATACACTGATGTACCACAAGTTTTCTCGGAAGTTCTGAGGGGTGTTACTCAAAAGGCTGTAAATATAGATGGGCCAAATTGCCTATAGAGGGCAGCCTTTTGCTCAGGGTTTTTCATGTATTATTCAGGGCCACCCTGTTTAATATATACAGTATTTTAACTTGGAAGTACTGATGGGAGATAGGGTATGATGTACTCCCAATGCTTCCCACACCTATATCCTATATCTGTCACATCTTCTGACATATTTATTTTAAAACATAAGTGAAGATCATTGTACAGCACTGTGACAAAGTCCTGCTGAATAGCTGGCTTTGTTCTGAATTTTTTTTCTGACAAATGTAGTGCATATTGTGAACAACGATTGAACTGAACACGATCAAATGGGAATTTGAAGTTAACAACAGGTTGTTTCCTTCCCTTCTTAACACCCTTGCTCCTTTTAGAGTAATCTCCCCATTTGGTTAATAATACCACCCAGCATTCAGCCTATATTTCCTGAAGCCACCCCACCCCCGTCACCACCTCCTTACCCACACTTTGTTGCTTGGTTTGTAAAGTGTTGGCCAATAGCTGCAGTAGACTGTTCCTCAGCTCATTTTGTACTCATTTAGAAAGTAGACACTTCACAAGCTACTGTAGTCTCTCCTGCCATAGCTGTATTTACACACCACAGAAAGGACCCTGTCTTCTTCAGGCAAACTCAAGGCCTGCATAATTCCTGCTGCATGTCTAAACTTGAAGATCTTGTCAAAAGCTCATGAGCAAAATGGGTTAAGAAAGGTGGGGTCTTTTTTTTTTTGCAAATTTCCCATTTCACATATTTAAATAACTGTTTAATTTACATGCATCTCAAATGGGCAAAAGAAAGAAGGGCTTTCTTTTGAGAAATATAATGTTATAAAAAGACAAATTCACCAAAAAGGTTAATGCTTTGAGCTACACACATTAATTACTCAATTGCTAATATCCCACAATACTTATTTGAGAATCTTATATAGACTATGTTAGACAATCAGTTTGGAGGACTCCCAAAGGAAAGAACAATCAAAAAGGAGATCCAGTTAATATATCTGTAGTTTCTCTTAGACAAAAATTAGATTGGACAGAAAGACTTTTGCATAACTTTCCTGCTGCTCTAACATAAAGACATCTGTAATTTCACATCTCCTCTTGGGTCTCGCATTAGACATAAATGAGACATAAGAGCTCATCTTGTCTGGATTTGGTCCTTTTCAAGACTCCATATGAGCAGGAATTACTCTGTAAAGCAGTTAAAAAACTTGCATAATCATCCAGAAGTTAAGAACCAAAGCTTTGTAACCCCAGTTAAACACATAAACAACTGTCCAGTCAGATTGATCTTTTATTTCTTCACCAGAAAAAAAAAATGTTTAGTAAAAAGATCACATGATGTGTTTTTCCAAAATATGAGATATGAGATTATGGGTTGGTGTGCATCTTCTTCCTCTTTTACTTTCAACTGTTGAAAGCAGTTGATTTTTCTTGTGAACTGGTTATGGAGCTTCAGTTCTCAAGGCCAGGGTTTCTCAACCTATTCCACCTCAAGGCCCACCTGGTCATAAGTAGAAATCATAACCCGCAATAAAACAAAAACACTTTTTTATGTTGAACTGTTTTTGACTTTTATTTATGTAACAATGAAAACATGAGAATTAGGGGCTGAGAAATAGTTTTATGAAAAGTAGCATCTTCATGAATACATCCATAACGAAGCTGAAATGCATTGCCACCTTCAGATGACACAGATTCCAGACCTCATATTGACAATCTATCTATTTATGCCATCAGATTATATAATTGCAGATGATTTTTTGCTTTTCTGAGTGTTTCTTTGTTTAAGAAACGATTATGCCACTTTTTACCTAATTGTCTGCATTAGGTGCCTGTGACTGTATTGCGTCAAATGAATTCCTTTCATTTGCATTATGATGTTATTATTTTTTTTTATTATATTAATGTGTGTATAATATTTTAGTTTGAAAGTTACTGATCTCTCAGTTTTTCTTTTTACTAATGAATTTGTTTTTCCCACATAGATTTTATCATTTAAAATACCATTTCTGGTCCACTATGGACTACTGCCTTCCTCTGAGCAGGGGCCCACAGGTTGAGAAACCCTGAAATGTGAATTCATATATTTGTTAGATGTGCAACTATTAATAAAAAAAACTGAAAGCTTTTAGTTCTGAATGAGAAATGCTGAAGTTCACACTGATACTCCTGTCTTTAGTAAACAAGAGTTATTGTTTTGGCAAATCTGAGCATATTGTGAGACTTTACTGAGATCAATATTAAAACCCAAGAGGAAACACGTGAAATTACAAGGTCTTTATGTCAGGAGACACATTTGAGTAGCAGGACTTATGCAAACGTCTCCTTTGTCTTTCTGTCTGGTCTATTTTTTGTCTTGGAGAAACTACAGAGATATTAACGAGACCTCCTTTTTTATTTTCTTCCCTTTGGGAGCATTCCAGACTGATGGTCTTGTAATTTCAAATCATTGAGACACAACTCGACACAGTCTATATGTGATTGCTCCAAATTGTATTACAGCTGACTGCACATCTTAAGAGCCGCTGGGGTTTGCACCTTGATAGAACACCCAAATACAGCAAATAATTGTACTGGATTTAATGAGATTATCATCTCACTACTTCTTGCACATTATTCTCATTAATTTCCATTATTACTCAATGTGGTTTCTCCAACTGTCCCATTGTAGTAATAATGGTTTTGCCTTCACATTAGACAGCTTATTGCTCAGTAGAACATAGGTCTCAGTTAAGGCCTTCATCACGCTACTGTTGACATGAATCAATACTGGGCTTTTTGCAGCCCATTACTAGCAGGCCCTGAGGCTCATTCTACTGCCACAGATAACAGGCTATGATGAAGGGTTTTGGAGGGTTTGCGCGTGTTTCTGCATAACAAATCCACATTCTGAGCATGTTGAGTTATTCTATGAATACACTATTTGGCAAAAAACCTATGCACCCAGAAAGAATTGATGGAAACTTGAATGCAGTAATGTCGTAGGCAAATATGTAAATTATTTGACTTTGAGAGGGGGCGCATCACTGGACTGAGAAAGGCAGAATGGTTGCTTTGATGAATTTGTTGTCATGGTGCCACTGCATGTCCTGACAGACAGCCATGTATTGACACACAGCCACTGTCATCTTTACTTGCAATTGTGTTATGAACAAGAAATCTGGACTGCTAAGGAATGCTTACACGATGAATCCAGATTCTGTTTGGGATCCAGTGACGGTCAGGTCTTTAATCCTGCCTTTGCTGTGGGATGAATCACTGCCCCAACTGCTGGTGTGATGATTTGGGGAGCCATCGCAGACAACCGTTAATGGTATGAGGGATACTAACAGTTCAGCAATATGTGCAGGACATCCTGCGACATCCACACACAGCAAGGGTTTCCCAGGACTGCAACACTTCCTTGGATTTATCACCAATCAAACACTTATAGGACCAGATGGGATGTCGGCTTCAGCAACCTTCGAGTGTGCTTAATCTACAGGCTCAGTTGAAACATCTGTGGCCAAATGTGCTGTGGGATGCCATACGAGTCCATATCTCATCATGTCTCTAAGCTCGAAGCCCAACAGCATATAAGGCCTTCTTTCAAAAGTAGAGTTTGCCCCAATAAACATATCCTTCAGCTTTTATATTGTAATCATGTCAGACTACAAAAAATGTTATGTGCCCAGCATGATGCTCTTACCATCTGCAAACACAATAGCATATCATGAGTCATTTTTAGTGAGACTTAATAAAAATGTAAGATCTGAGGAATCAAATAGAAGATATCTTGAAGGATATTGCGCAATGCTGTATGGAGAGCCACCAACAGGTCTGTGGTATTTGTAGGTGGAGGATCTCTGGGGGTCAGATGTACTTCTTCGTACATCCCATTAATGCTTGATTGGGTTTATGTCTGGAAAAATTGCCATTCATCAGAAAAATCCTGGAATGTTCCTCAAACCAAATCTGGACAATTGGCACAATGCAATGTATTATCCAGATGGAATCTCCTATTATCATGGATGTACAAGAAGTCCATGAAATGTTGAAAATGGTCACCAAGCAGTGAAACTAAGTGGATGCCACTCAATGACATGTTTAAGTAGAACAGTAGACCCAACCAATGCCATTATAATACAACCCACATCGGTATGGAAGCACCATCAACCTGCACAGTGCCTTATTGACAGCTGGGGTCCATGGGTCATAGGGTCTGTGCCACACACAAAACCGTCAGCCCAAAACAATAAGTACCAGGGCTACACATTCTGCCAGTCATCTTGTATCCAGTTAAGAAACTGCTGAGGCACTGTGCTGCTGTTGTGTTTTAAATAAAGTAATTTTGGTGTATCTTCTGCTCCCATGCAAGATAAAAATCACTGGACAGAGTCACATCAGGAATTCTAGACAGACTCCACTGGTCACAGTATCCAAGCACATGTGAACTACCACTCTGTCCATTGTGGGTGGTAATGCCTTCCGCAAGGTGTTCCCTGTACACACGTGACACTGTGGATCAAGAAATGCTAAATGTTTAATAAGTTGGGAAATGGAATTTCACATGCATCTGGCACTCATCCTTGTACCTTGCTGGAACTCTGGACAATTCCCATTGCCTTGCACATGAAAAAACTTTGTGGATTTTGGAGCATTGCTGTGAGCCTTTGATTGCATTCAGTGACAAGAGCATTAGTGAGGTAAGAATGTTGGATGAGCCCTGACTCCCTAACTCATATAGGTTGGATTACCATCATTCCAGAGAACACGATGCCACTGCTTCACCGCCCCCTCTAGCTCATGCCTAGCATTAAGTGTGGTGCCAATAGGTTTATGCTCTCCCGAGAGTCCTATTTTATTGGTGGTACATCTCTACAGGGATTAGACAAGCTGTGTGTGAACATTTGTACATCTGTTTCAGTAATGAGTGCAACTTAACATAGCTGAATGCATTTAGAAGGGCTGTTCACAAACAATTGGACATATAAGGTTGTTTGAGCATGTCCAATTACTTTGGGGCAACTCTGTCATATATATGCAAGTTAATGTTGGAAAACCACATGCTTCACTAAAAATGTCCAGCTGCATTTCACCACTTTTTGAATGTTTAATTGTTTAATTATTATAGTTGTTCTCTCTTGACCATTTCTGAATCATCTTTGGCAAACCTAGCCTAGTATAGAACCTTATATAAACAATCTGGTGAATATATTTGATTTGATTTGCTGTATCACCAATGTCACTGTATGGAGGTGAAATCATCTAATGTTGAATTAAATGTCCTTAGGGAGTTGTGTAATGGGTTCTGTGGTCTCAATGGGAACTTGGTATTTTTGGGTGCATGGAGAATGTTCATGCCCCATTTGCAAGCCTCTGTGATTAAACATTTACATTGACATATGCTGCTGCCGTCTGTTGTGGAAACAAGGCCGTGGAGTGTTAGTTTGGTTCTTGCTTGCTTGCCTTGGGAACTAGGGCAGTGCGGAGCTTTGAACCTTCAGAGAGCTCACTCAACTCTGGGTGTCGTTCAACCTCAGTATGTGTCTTTGTCACTATCTCTTCTTGAAAGAAAAAAAATCAAAGTAAGAATAGAGTTAAGATATGCAACATTGTTTTCATCTGTTCATTGCACTGCTCCAGAAAGTGTATATCTACTGTTCCTTCACTTCCAAACATCACTCAGATGTAACAAGATACAATTATAGAGGGAATATAGTTGTTCCCTCATTTAAAGATTAGCACGAAAGATTTTCATGTCGTTAAATTAATTTTGAATCATTAAAAAGTATCTAAATCCTTCAACTTTGTGGGTGGTTTAAGGAAGCTTGATTTATATGCTGCTAAATGATGACTAGTAGACCAGAACCACCCAGCCAGGTCCTCAATGAAGTCCTAGCCACAAGTAACAATTACCCACAAAAAAGAGGGTCATAATTTTGCCTCTTAGGATCTAACACCAATCTTCTAATTACTACAACTCTGGTGCCTTATTTGCTCACACTTACCCTTTTCTACCACTCAACTTGTTTAAGATATTTTGAGAATAACAGTCATGTACACCAGGGGCAGTTCTAGGCTACTTGTACTAGGGCACATACACAAGGGCACAGCTGTACCCCTCTGCTTGCCAATCACTCATCAGCCCACAACTGCATCAAGTAAAAGTGTGTTAAACACTAAATATGTGGGCCACACTTGCGCCAAACATTCATGGCTATCTGGGATTTAACGGTTTAACACTAAAGTGGGCCATGGATGAGAAATGAAAAATTAATGAACACTAATCTCCTTAGTTTTTGCGATACTATTTGCCAAAAGTACATTCACAATAAAAAAGCATTCATATAGCCTAAGATACCATTGCAGATTCCTGTGGTTTAATGATATTTCTGGTCTTTTAATGTATTTTTCATGGTTTATATGGTTTGAAGTGGTTATAAACTAAATATATATTTATCAGTAAGCTGTTGTTACTTTGCTGTTGCATGGCTGACTTTCTTTTAAACTGTAAGGAATGTCCATTATTCTATTCTGTAAGATTTATCTGTTCAAGCTTATTGAAAAATGATTATGTGCATTATGAGAAATGTAGTCCCAGCTAAACAGAACCTTCCCATAATTGTAGGTTTTGGTTCCCCTTCTCTACCATTTTGTAACTTTCTGGGAATGTTCTACAAGATTTCCTAAAGATGTCTAATATAAAAGTTACTACAAGGTTCCCATCACTCTAATCAAGGTTATGGGAATGTTCCTAGAAACTTACATGGTTCACAACAGGCCATAATCAATAAGGTTACATGAATGTTACAGTAACATTTCCAGAAATAAAATGCACAACTAACAGCAATGTTCTATTGGAACCAAAAGGCACCCAAAAATGAATGTTACTAGATTGTTCTGTGAACCAAAGATTGTTAGCTGAGGTGTCAGTGATGAATTTGATTTGTGTCCTGAACCTGATCAACAATCCAGGATAATTACTGCTGTTATTTTAGTTGAGAACGGCAACAGTGAATTGGGTCTTATGACGCCCCTAATATACACCCAGAAAGTTAATTCCATATTGCACTATATGGTTTCCTTCTAATAAGAAGCAATTTGTAGCATGCCAAATATAATGAAATCACTTTATTTTACATTTACATGCTAAACAAGTCTATGGTTATATAAAATCTCTTTCACACACAAACACACACACAACCACATTACGTGGCTCATTAGCAAAGTTTGGGACTGTTCTTCATCTTCACATCATCCTCTTAGTTCTCCGACTATAATGACACAAGTGAAAAATGGTGCAGTAACAGAAATAAAGTCAGATGTCCTTTCGGTTTGGTCTCAGCGATTGTCCCCGCTTCTCCCTTCCCCCAGTGCACTCTGCTCAGCAGGAATAGGGGAAGAGAGAGTACTGACTCCACTCAGCCATACTGCTATGGTGATATCCTGAGGGGTGCAGACTGTTTTCTGACATCAGGTGGTGTGGATGGGAGTAGGTAGGGCTTGAGTACTGCCCGGGAAGAGCCCCACTCCAGTGAGTTAAAGGTTGCTCTGTGTTGTAATGGCCATATAGAGGATGACCACCAAGGTTCGGCCTTCCTTTGGAGCAACCAGGAATGTTCTGGGTCATGGAGAAGTCCAGGGCTCTGCACTGTGGGGAACTGAGGCTCATTGTGGGCAGGGGTCTGGAGATCTCCTGCTCAGGGACAGTTGCCATGTCAGTGGAACTGGGTTCAGCTTGGCTGGCAATGCAGGATGAAGGTGAAGGCATCTTCTCAAACTCGTGCATTCTGTATGGAAGATTGTGGAAGTTAAAACAAGCATATGATGCAATATATTAAAAGTTTATAAAAATTTAAAAAATCCCAAATTCCAGTGTTCCAGTATTCAGTTCTCAAATGGGGATTTTATCATTTTTGCTTTTTTTAATAGTTATTTTTAACTTTTAGTTTAGTTTTATCATAATAACCTTTATGGGCATTACATATAAAACTCAGAAACCAATTAACGCAGATCAGCATTTTAACAATTCAGCAGCTGAATTATGCAGTCAGTTGTTAGAATTCCCTCTTGACTTGCTTTTAATGGCATTGAAGTTGCTATTTAGTATATTTAGACATACCTATGAGGCTGGTAGCTGGCCTGTCCTGGAACTTGCTGCTCAGAGTTGGTGTAGTCCATTATGCCTTCACCATGCAGACTTTGAGCAGGGTCCTGCTCCCCTCCCCACAGAGACATGTGTTCATCCTGAGCCATGGGGACCTCTTTGGATAGGAGCAGGCCCTCTGAATCATCCCTATGAGGATCATATGGCAGCCTAGGCATGTCTATGCATGTGATAAAAAAGAATACAAATGAACATCACTCCACACACCACCGAACCTCTGATTTTTTTAGGGGTGAAGAAATTACCTGAAAAATTCATGAACTCTGGCTCCTTATCTGAAGTCTTGAGTTTCTTTGCTGAACTCTCGGGACACATTTGACTCTTCTGTGCTCTGTGCCTTGAAAAGAATGAAAAAGAATTTAGAGTTTGCCTTTCTCTCACAAGATCACAATGTCTTTCACCACTGAATGACTGATATGACCTTTCACTTCACCTTTTACCATGTGTTCCCTCTTCCCTGAAGCCCTTTGCAAAGGGGTTGTGGTCTATCTTCAGCTTTGTAATCTTTAGGACAGAAATGGCGTCAAATTCAGTAAAGAACAGGAAAGTGTTTATCTATGCATGCCTGCAAAATCACCAGCCTCTGACAACAAATATATTCGGTGCACCTGCTCCTCTGAGCTTTATATGTGGATGCCTTGCTTGAAAAGTGTGCAAATCAAGTGTTTTTGGCTCGTTCTACATGCAGTTGTGTGAGAAACTAACACCATATGAATTTTATGAACAAGATCAAATGAACAAAAACAACACAATCTCAAAATGATTTGCACAATTTTCTGCTTGTAAGGCAGCATTCTCTGTTCTAATACTGCAGTTTACCTTTAAGGAACAGCTTTAGAAACAGGAACCTATATCTGTCTGCTGGTATTCTCTGAACCAATTGCTTTTTTTTCTGCCTCAGAGGCAAAGCTGCCTTCAGAACAGTTTTGAGTAGTGATTTTGCACCTGAGCTTATCGAGGAAACTGACCTTGCTGTTTTGGTAGACCGTGACTGCTGTGAAGGTAGTTTCAGAAAAAGTAAATGTTTGGAAGACACCCCATCGCACACTGTAAAGGTCATCAGCCTGCACCACGTGGAATCGAGGTTGGTAACGATGCATAGAATGCAGGATGATCTGAAAAGGGCAAAAGCAAAAGACAATCACACAATTTTCAAACCCAGCCTTAACTGAATCTGTAGCACTTGGTCAACTGCCATGGACAGTCATTTTGAGTGGAACTTGAAGCAACTACACATTGTTTTCTTATTGCAAGGTGGAGCATTTAATTAATGTATGTTCCATAGCTATGGTCTTACATGGCCTCTCTGGTCCAGTGGGTTATTGGTGAGCTTCAGCTTGAGAAAGGAAATTGGCTGCTTCATCCAGTGACTGCCAACAGCAGGAGAGTCTGGGTGGACGTAGGTCCGGCAGGGGGGCTGGGGCTCTGCTTTCCCTGCTACCTCCCACTGCTCATTATTCCACTGTGGGTGAAGAAATTCTGATATTAGCAAATGCAGCCTGTCAGTTCAGATCATTCAGAAAACACACTCTCGTTAGTATACATGTATGTATTGTTTTGTACTCTCATTATTGTACTTTTGGTGCATTATAATATTTTAACTGGTAGAAAATATGTCTGCAGAAAAAGATGTGCACTGAAAGGTTCTTTTTTGTACCTTAATAGGGTACAGCCACAGCAACAGGTTTGTACTCTTGTACTTAATTTTCTTAGTGTGTTGGATACCTACAATCCACTTGGACTACATGTATTATTAAAGGCTTTTTCTCTGTGTTACAAACAAGTGAGAAAATTGAGAACTTAGACATATGGTCAAAATACAGAAGTCTGTGAATGGGAGGGTCATCTCATGTAAAGTAAGCTGATTGCCCTATATAGGCTTAGATTGCTCTACTGGAAGGCAATGGGGGAGTGGAGGGAAATTGGACCCCTAACCGAGGGAAGAAAAACAGGAAGTGATAATAGCCTTTGATATTCATTGTCTGTGCTGATTGGCACTCCCCAGGACTGCCGTCTGCACTTGAGAATAGGTCTGGGGGGGGTTCTTTCTTTGTTGTTCTATGGAACCAAAGAAATACTGTAGCTGTTTTTTCCCAGTCTTGTTTATTTAAAAATTCCCAATCCTTTATGCCGAACTGCAGGTTTTGGTGGCATCTAATGATTTCAGAACCAAAACCATGATTAACCTTTCACTGCTTTTTGCTTACCTTATACCTAGAATTGTCCACTGGCACCATGTCCACCATGATGACATACTTGGCGTATGGTACTAGTCCAGACACACTGATGTTGCAGTATGGAAACATCCTCCTATATTGCATGGAAAAATAATAGTATTTTGTTGAGTGTGGTTATGAAACTGCATGCATGAACCATATCATTACAGCTCCCTGTAGCTGCTCTTTACTCTATATAAATGATTCAGGATAAACAGACCAATAGAAATGCTCTAAAATGAGTACAATAAGCTCTAATTTTACACAAACTTCCATTCAAAGTTAAGAGGATATTTGCATTGTCTTGTAAAGTTGCAATTTTGGAGATACAGGTCTTTTACACTGGGCAGCGACAATATATGACGAACAGTTCATCTCTGTAATCCGTGTATCATCTCTGTAATCCTGTATCGTGATTACTGATGTTTGTTCACATTTGATTGATTTGTTTGCTGTAAAACTTCATTACCTGCCAGATTTAGTGATAACCATCTCTGTTCCAATCTCATGGAAAGATTTCCAGAGCTCTGAATACTCCAAGTTCATTGCAATGTTTCTTTGCTGGTAGGAGTCAGCTGAATGAGCCATGGAGGGTGATGGAGATGCAGATGAATGCTTCAAGTCTAGATCATTTAAAACAAAGGAGAGATTTTAGATTGCATGGTCAGTACTGGAAAAAGCACTGGAAAGCACCTATTTAAAACCAACATCTACAGAGTGTGCATCTTGAGAAAAGTACTCACCAATGATTTGCTGCATTCTTCAGGTAGTGTAGATTCTACCCTCAGTGTGAGTCAGTATTGGCAGTGTTAAGGAAGAAACCCAAGGCCACAAAGTTGCAGAAGAATTCACGAGGTGTGGAAGTTTGGTCACCATCAAATAAAATGACAAAGGCCACAGAGCTTGGTTTAACCTTGAGTTTAAAGATGTTCACTGAGTGGGTGGGACCTCTGGCTAAGGTGGGCAGGGTCTGCTTGGCAAAAGTGAGAGGGAGTGGGGGGCCTATTAGCAGACTTTGAAGTGCTCTATTAGCAATGGGGGTCAATGTCCCTAGTTGTTTAGGGGTAGAGCAGGAGGTGGCAGGAGGATCAAAAGGAACCTGAATAAATCTCTAGGAGAATTAGAGTATATTTTCATGTCACTCAGAGGAGAGGTGGGATGTGAACAGACAGGTCAAATCATGCCTAAATCCATTGCAAGTCAGTATGATTATTGTTCTGAATTAAACATGAGAATATTGTATAATCAGAACAGCCTGATTTCATTATACAATGTATAATATTCACAGAAAGCACTGAATATTAAAAAAAAGATCTTCCACCTAAGCCTAAAGTTCAAATGTGGTTGACCCCATACTTTTAAGACATGTTTATATTTTCCCTCATCGTTCTTCAGTCATATCTCCCACATCAGGCATGCTTGAGAGCAATGCCCTGTCTACGTATAAGTCCACCACCCCCTCCAGACTGACCTGTTTGTGTATTGGGCACTGTCTGCCCTTGACAATGGGGGAGATGGCCCTCCTAATCCTATCAGGCATTCAGTCATGGCCAGAGAGAGCTCTTATGGGGCTGGCAGTTAGCGGCCAGTTAGTGCCAAAGGGCCAGGGGGAGGGGGGGGGGGGTGGCTATCCACAGATAGCCTAACCCACTCCAGATCTTCTGATGTCCTGTGACGACAGTCTGGGCCTGTAGTACCCTGTCTGCAGCCCATACAGATGCAAAGTGTTCAGATGGTGGAGCGATGGAGGAACATTCACACAGATTCTGCATATCCTCTCTGCTCTTCAGAAAAACAGCAGCAAAGATCTAATCCATCCAATTTGGTCTAGTTCAGGTCATCTTAGAGAAGCACTTGGCATTCCATCTAGAGAATATTCACGTCTCTTGATTCCATGCCTCAATTAAAAAAAACCCCAATATGGACAATTAGCCAGGACATGTTTTATGTCTGCAGGTTGTTGGGTTGTTGTAATAAGTGAGCATGAATAACCATTTAAAGTCTAAAGACCCTTTGCTTGATATGAAAATTCTTTACTTATTTAAAGGTTCTCATTTCTCATCTCTATTACAAATGTTTGAGCTAAAAGTATTTCAGTTCAGCATCTGTTTGTCTCAAATTGTGTCCAGTTACAAAGAATTATCACTTAATTTTGCAGGTTCTGTCTATGAAAAGGACAAAAAGATAAGAAATGTAAATATGGCTGCTAATCTTGTTTTTATGTAAGCAAAAAACAGATGCCCTTGTCCCATTTTTGAAGAAAACATCATCAGGAAACCACATTAGGCATCATCCACGTTACACAGGTATTTTTGAAGGTGTTGTGATTTGGCCTCTCTCACATCCAAATGTCATTTTGCTTTAGCTTTTCCAAAATGCTCAACAAGGTGGAGACGGAGCTCTATGAAAATGCTGACATCACAATGCATGCATGTCTCTATCTGAATCTCAACTACCTCCTTACTCCCTGTACTAAATACTAACAGCAGTGTACTTGCAGATTACAAATATATATATATATATTATCTGCAAGTACACTGCAAGTATATATATATATATATATATATATATATATATATATATATATATATATATCTGTCTCTTATACACAATATATATATATATATATATGTGTGTGTGTGTGTGTGTGTGTGTGTGTGTGTGTGTGCTGTTTAGATTTAGAGATTTAGAAACCAAACTGCTGTGACTTGCATAGTGCACTATATAAGGAATAGGGTGTGTAATTCTGTTTTTCGTCACTGTACAGAACTGAAATAAGTTTGGTTAGTGTTTGATACAAAGCCAGAACATTCAAAAAGTGTACTTTTTTTCCTAAATTTCCAAAACATTTAACAGTTCTGACCACATTTCTAATTTGTATATATTTACAGGATAAAGACCTCTTTACCACAATAAGAAGCATCATTAATGAGCTGCTCAACTAATTGAACTGATTCTGTTATTTTAAATAATATTCAATGGATCAAAATGTGCTAATTAAAACTGAAAGCAGAAAATGCCATTTCTGTCACTTTCTGTGGTCACTCTTTACTTCCTCTGGAGTGTGTGTGTGTGTGTGTGAGTGCGTGTGTGTGTGTGTGTGTGTCTAGACATGATCTGAGTCCTTAAATCTTGCCTTGGCACATCTCACCTCTGACATCAGATGAGTGTGTTGCAAGATTCAACTAGTAGGTGATTTAGCTTGGAGCATTCATACATGCCTCATGTCTTTGCCCCAGAAACCTCTCTAGCATTACACTGTTTGAACTCAGGGTAGATTAGAGTGGAGCAGAAATTTGAGTGGGTTGATGAATCCTATATTCCAGCAGGAACATGCTCCTGCTTCTATTATTCTCACAGGAGTGGCAAACGGAAGCATTCATGTGGTTTCAGTGTAAATGCAGTAAGTGAAAGCACAGTAATACAGAAAGAGAGGAACATCTACTCAAAAGAATAACTCATGTAGTACTGTAGGTGCCTCTTCATGACACTATATAACTATATAACAAAGATTAAAATCTGTAAAGATAATTTAACCTGTAAGTGACCCTAGTGAGATAAGTACCACACACCTTTTAAAAGATGTGCAATGTCCTTTACAGCACTTTGTCTTTCCCTTTAACTCGTGAAATTCGTAAGTGACTCATACTGGACAGAGATGTTTGGTTAGTGCTTGATACAAGCTCATTTTTTTCTAAATGTCTGTTTTACACCATTAACCATTCAAATACCAGTCTTGACCACATTTACAGAACAAATGATGTTATGAAACTGATGCTGAGACACATTACATAGGATTTTAACCATAAAATATTTGCAGAAGTCATGTGACCTCTTTTACCACATATTAAATGGAAACTCTATAACCAGTAACTGTATAAACATTATCTGTATAACCAGAAACTGTATAACCTGTAATTGTATAACTAGTATTTGTATGACCAGATACTGTATAACAGGTTGCTGTATAACCAGAAACTGCATCATCAGAATCTGTGTAACCAGTAACTGTATAATCAGAAACGATTTAACCAGTAAGTGTATAACCTGTAACTTTATAACTAGGAACAACATAACCAGTAACTGTTTAAACAGTAACTGTGTTGTCAGAAACTGTATAACATATACATATACTTAACAAGTGACAGGCTTTGTCCATAATATTAATTTACATATATTAACTTACAATGGTTCCTAAAATGATGAAAATATTGAATACATTTGTGTATATTAGATTTGTGTATAACATAAAAAAAATCACTGCAAAATTATATTTTAACATTTATAATGTATAATTTAGATATATTTATTTGAGTTCATTTAGACTGATAATGGATATTTAGCACATGAAGGGGTTTTCTAAAATTTGAACTGATGAACACTTTTACTGTGTTCATTGTACAACTTAAATTGTATTTAATATTCTATTCATAAAATGTATTGCACTATACACTGTAGCTGAAGATACAAACCACTTTCAACAGTGTCAGTTCAACCCGATTTGTGGCAGCATAAGTTTAAAAAACAAGTTCAAGTATTGTTACAATTCAGTAATCAGATTTTGCTGTGTCTGGTTCTGAATCACCCGCTCATATAACCCTACATATCTACAGTTCTCACAGTTCAGCGGTATGCATACTCAACCCCCATCACAGGCAAATACATTCCACTGAACAATAGTCATTCCAAGCAAGACAATTTCACCACACTCCAGCAAGCCCCCCAGAACTGTCTGCAATGGAGGACTATCTGCCAGGATGCCCTCACACCTCACTGTGGGCCATTTGTCTCAAATGATTGTATTTAACAGGGCAAAAGTGCACAAAAGGTAAACGCTCAGGGAACAGTGAGATGGGCCTATACTGCCTTCTCCATGCTGCTTGTGAAATGCTGGAATAAATAACTAGCCCGCTCATCCCAGACAGCAAGTTGAGACATTTCAGTGTTTGTGCTGTAAGCTGTGGAATTTGCTCTACGCCCAAGGGAACGAATCCTTCCACCCTCAACACGCCTCATCATACACTAAACCATCTCCTAACAGGCTTCCACCAGTGATTACTGGAGTGGGCATTCAGTCACACAGTCCAGTGGTCCACCTGGTGGCCCAACTGGACAGGGTATGGTTTCATCAGTACACAGCTTTGCTAAATAAAGTTTTTAAGGTGCTGGAAATATCAATGTTTTTCAAGAGAACAACTCCATCTACTGGTCACCAGATAAACCACAGTTGATTACAGAATATTTGAATTGGTTTGTCCTTAAGCAAGTGTCATAAGCATAAACCGTTATAAAAATATATTGGCATATATTCTAGTGACTGCTCCTGAGGACACAAAGAAAAAGCATTACAATTCTCAGTGTACTCCTCCAATCAGTGCCAGGCTGTTATTTATTTCTGTGGACTATAGTTATAGTTATTTGAGCACCAGATGACAGTGTTGGGTTGAACCAAGCTACTGTAAGTCTTGGTCAGCCATGAAGAAAAGCATTTATTTTGGCTGTTTATTTGTAACAAACAAAAATACTGTTTTACTGATTAAAGGTTGCTGACATGTCCAGGAACTCCACTGTATATACGGTTTATCTGATGTCATTAAATGAAGGATTGTTTAGATAAAATACTTGCTTGATGGTAACTGTTGCTTCTGGCTTTCTTTGAGGACAGGTGTTTCATGAAATCCTAAAGTAATAGGTGTAGACAATTATACTTAGAAGCTGCATTGGAGGTTGGATAATGCGTCAACGGTGTTATTGGTCCAGACAACTTCTCATAATTCTTATTAGATGTTACTGGAAAATGAAAATGAAACTTCTGATTCTTTTGTGCAGCTTGGGGCTGTACAAAATATACAAGTTCAAATGCAGATCATACATGCCTCATGAATAAAAGTTCGGAGCAGATCTCGGGAATTACCACTCACAGATTTTGGTTGTATTTGACGTTGCATCAAGAGCTAATGTTAGATAAGTATTAGTAGTAGTTGTTGTTGTTTATGCCCACATTACCCTACACACTCTGGAGGACCTACAGTACTTTATTAATAGAGCAATAGATCATTAATAAAGGGAACAATACAAGCAATTTTCTCTGTCTGTTCATTTTGTCCAGTATATGGCACTATGTGGATCTTTTTGTATTGTATAATGTGTAGATTTGTGCTGTTATGTTCAATGTGTTGTTAGTTAAGTAGTTAATAATTATCATTAGCAACAATGTAAGCTGAGAGTTCAGAAAACCTATAAACTAAACTGACCATGATCATTTCTTTATCTATTCTGTTTTAGTCCAAACAGTGACTGGTTGGTGTGACGCAACAGTGAGAACCAAAAACCGCAAGACATAGTGGGGTTCAATTCCCAGTCTGGGCAACTATTCTGTGCTACACCAATAAGAGTCCTTGGGCAAGACTCTTAACACTGCTGTTACTATTTCCCCTCAATGATGTTAAATTATTAAAAGTTAAAGATGCACTTTTTGATATTTTTTCAATATTTCAAAGTGAACGAGCTGTGTTCTGACCTATGCCACAAGTAAAACTAGAATATTGGTGAGGTAGACAGAAACAGAGACATATAGAGAGACAAAGATCCAGCATGGAGTTGCAGAGCTGGACAGAGCATATATAACTAGCTATCTATTCTATCTCCACAGCTGTGGGTGGTTCAGCTCAATTAGGGGCTGTTACTGCACAAAGTCTCCTCCTGGTGGTTGGAGGAGTCCTCACCCGAGGGCCAACCCGCACATATGGCTGCAACAGGCTGAAATGGTCTGGGTATATGCGATTACTTAATTCCCCACCTAGCACATCGAGCTTAATAAGAGTCACTGGACAAAACTCCTGCTTGGCTGGAACTCAGTGTGACTTGGTACATTGACCTGCTTCTGTAACATGATTATATGTAGGTTAAAATGTAGGTTGGATAATGCCATGTATAGAAATGTTTAATCACCATGTATTATTTTTTCATTTTCATTTTTTCATGCTGACAGTGTTGGACCTTTGAGGAAGGTATTATTAGTATTTTGTAAATAGTAATTTGATATTTGCTTGTTCTTTTAAACCTAAAGATAAAGTCTATGCCCTCACTAAATGTGGTTTGTAATGTTGAGCTCCTTTGGCACTGCTGTTTAACTAATCCATACCCAAGAAACTGGTCATTTTGGATATATCTTCATTTCAGTCTCAATTGTCTTCAATCTGGGACCTGAAGGCCTCATGCCCTGCATATGTGGCAGATTCTCACCATCTAACGAACACACATTTTTGTAATAATAAGGAAACAAGTGAATTTTAATAATAATTGAAATAATAATTCACCCCACCTTGGTTATATAGTGTATGTCTGGTATTTTGTTATGATTTGATCCTGAGATATAAAGCTTATACTGGCATGTAACTGCCCACAAAGTGTGGATCTTGGGTTGCAACAGTTAAGAAGGTTTCCCCCTCCCCCTTGTAAAGTCAACATTTTGGAGATCAGAAGCTTTTTGTGCAACAGATTTGAAATGAGATGAAATTAAAAGGTCTAATTGGTTATGTACTTTCATTTGTAATGTGGGGACATCCTAAACAAGATCTGCTCCTATGCAGAGGCTGCAATAAATGATCCTTCCTACATAATGAATAAAGCCCTAAAGTGATCCTGCGGTTGAGATGAATGCCCATTGAGGGTGTTTGGTTCTATCTTTGTCCTTTCCCAATCTCACACACACACACACACACACACACACACACACACACACACACACACACACACACACACACACACACACACCTGTCCTTTTTCCTTTTGTCACCAGAGAACCTGAGCTGTTGCTAATCTTGATGCTGGCAGGAAGCCAGGTTGATTTTGGGCTGATCTGTTTTGGGCTATTCAGAAAGGAGGCTGTGGTGGAGAGCGTAGACCTGGCGAACCGGCACTGCAGCATGGTGGCGTGGGACGGCCGCCAGACCGAACCCAGCGACCTCCCACAGTGCCCTCTGGGTTAGCTTACACTGCACTGCGCTGCTCTGCTGAAATCAGTGAATTAGTGCTGGGAGGAGAGTGAGAGAGAGAAAGAAGGTAGAGAGGGAATGTAGGAGGAATGACTCAAGCAAAAAAGAAAAGGATGTACACAAAATGGTGATGACTTTATTTGCTGTGTCAGAATGAGGGCGCCCCAACACAAGGGATTTGTGAATCAAGAGTAGGCTGTGCTTCAGGATGTTAAGATTAATGTGTGTTTGGAGAAAGGTTTGCAGGTAGGTCCATAGAATGTTCACTCCCATTCATTCACCTCACCAAATGAGATACCAAGAGAGCCACCTGAAACTGTGATGAGTCAAAGGTAGGCCCATAGAGGAATGAACTTCAGGGGAGTTGAGGAGGATGAATTTCAGTGGTTTCAGTCTTTGTTTTTCTCTGGTTTCACTTCTTGACCTTGCCCTGGGCAGCAACAGCCTCCATGGCCTTGCGCACCGTCTCCTCATCCCCAAGAAACTGCATGGGCTTCACAGGCTTCAGGTCCTTGTCCAGCTCATAGACGATGGGAATGCCAGTGGGCAGGTTGAGCTCCATGATAGCTGCATCTGTCATACCTGAAGAGACAGAACAATGTCCAGGTTACCACTCAGACTCTAAGCTTATCAAACCCAAGGCTTATCGGCCCCTGACTGCTATAAGATATTCTGGAAAGAGACCAAAGAAAGGTATATCTGGTTCAACAGACAGAGTTTAAGTAGTGCTGCATGATGATTATATGGTCTGTAAACTGTAATGCTAGCTTTACACAGGAGTGTCAAAAGCACTTAAGTGAAAGTCTGAGCACTGCTTCAACATTTTACTTGTGTGTGTGTGTGAGGACAAAATGTCCTTTCATTTGAATGCAATATTTTTTCATTAAAAAAAACAAAACCCACCAGGTTTTACTCCATGCCAATGAAAACACTCTGCATCTAAATACACATTTCAGTGGCAAAAATGAGTTTTCAAAAAAATAACCACTGTCACATTCTGTGGTAAATAAATAGATTTATTTCTGTGTATATTTTGTTCTGTGTACATTTTTATCTCTGTTTTTACCAACAAGCTGATTGGCTCTTTTTGCTGAAGGGCAGGCTTTATTTGTAGGCAGATGCCATGCTAACCATTAGCAGAGTGCACATACTGTATGTAGTTCAATTAGTGACTGTTCTCCTCACTTATAATATCTCTGTTTTTACAATGTGTTGGAAAGCAGTTTAACCAATGGTTGGTGCAAGTCCATGTAGACTAATAGTAAAATGGAGAAGGCAGGGCTTAATCTAACATGTAAGTTGTAAAAATGTAAGACAAAATGTGTGGGGACTGTAGAAACAATTACTGTTGTGAAATCAGTGAGAAATCCTGGATATTTGACACAGATACAGTTTTCATATCCGTAAGATATTTGAAAAGAAAGGACATGTGGTCATCTTATAGTATTTAATCATATCTATTTCTAGCCAACTAATGCTATAATAACTGTTTGTCCCTACATTATTTTATTCTGTCTTTACATACAAGAATATAATGGTACAAATACTGAAATTTAGTACATGTAGACTGTAAAAGTGAAGCCAAAATGACACAATATATGCAGTCATTTGTCCCTAATGTTCAGTGGCTAGTCTCATTCCAAATTTGCTTGTAAACTATGTTTATTGCAGGTTGCATTCTACAACTAGTTATGTGGAAGTAAAGTAAAGGTAAATGTACTCATAGACCCACTGTGTTCACACACAGCGGAATTTGTTCTCTGCAGTTCATCCATCCACATGCAGTAATACACACACTAGGGGGCAGTGAGCAGCATGGTGCATGGGCAATTCAGTCATGCCCTGCCAGTTCAGGGATTCAAACCAACAACCTACCAGTCACAAGACTGGCTCCCTGAAGTTTCCCCATGTAAGGATTTACCAGCCATATGATATTCATATGCACCCTACTTGGCCTCCCATGTGCATATATAAACATTCTAAGATAAAGTGAGAAGTGTTGAAGTGGCCCTGACCTTTCCTTGACCTCTGTGACCTTCTCGCTCTCCCTGCACCTCAGTAAAGGCAGCTAATAGAGAATGCAGGACCTTTCTACAGAAAGGTCATGGCTGTAACAGGAATCTAGCCCATGGCCTTTTCCTCTGTGTGTGAGTGGGGACTATTATTAGGCACACTATCATCTGGGAATGTTAAAGGCTCATGATCAGACTTACAGTATCCTATGTGTCTAGAGTTGCTGTATAACCAGTCAGTGGGTAGATTACAAGACCGGCACAGTTTGATTGATCTGAGCCTTGTGTTATGTCACATTTTAGAGATTTAAAATCTGCACTAATGTCTCTGAATAATGTCTGAATACAAATGCAGGTAGAACTCACTCTCCAAGTGCTTCACAATACCACGCAGACTGTTGCCATGAGCTGCAATGAGGACGTTCTTGCCGGCCTTGATCTCGGGAACAATGACTTCATTCCAGAAAGGCAGGGCACGGGCAATGGTGTCCTTCAGACTCTCACAGGTGGGCAGCTCACCCTCCTTTAGACCCTTATAGCGCCTTGACTGGTGAAAGAGTTTGAAGCAACTTGATTACAAATGCAGTGTAGTGATGCAATATCAGGCTTTTACATTATTCAGTGGCTAATCTAGTGTTAATCAATGACTAATTAAGGGTTAAGCAATGGCTAATTAAGGGATAATCAATGACTAATTAAGGGTTAATCAATGGGAAATTATCAATGGCCAATTATGGGTTAGAAAAATGGATGCAGACACTAAAGATGTTAAACTACACATATTAATTAATGAAAGGGAACAGCCATCAGATAGCATCATGGAAATAGCCGTAAGTTAATCTTTTAAAGACTTCACCAGTCTTTAGATCAGTATTTCAAAACCACAACTCTTCCCCAAGGACAGCAAGGCCCTACTATCCCCTACCTCACTGATGATCTTGTGATAGGCATGGTCTTTGTCCATGGGGGGAGGTGGGATGTCGAAGGATCGTCTCCAGATTTTCACCTGCTCCTCTCCATGCTTGGCTGCCGTCTCTGCTTTGTTTAGACCAGTCAGACCACCATAGTGACGCTCGTTCAGGCGCCAGGTACGCACCACAGGCAGCCACATCTGGTCTGTGCCTTCCATGATGGTCCACAGGGTCTTGATGGCACGTTTCAGCACAGAGGTGTAACATATGTCAAACTTAAGGCCTGCATCCTTGATGGCTTGGGCTCCACGCTTGGCCTCCTCCACACCCTTCTCACTCAGGTCTGCATCAAACCATCCGCAGAAACGGTTCTCCTGATTCCATGAGCTTTCACCATGGCGCACAATGACCAGACGATAAACAGCAGTCATACTGAGAGTCTTGTTTTTTTATTGTAATACTGAGGTACCCTATCCAAACCCACAAGGCACAGCCCTCCTTGCTGTCGAGCACTCAAACTGTGACAGTGAGCTTTGGGAGTTTGCATGCTCTTTTTATAGCATGTTGGAATGTGGATTCCAGAGACCCCATGCTCTGAACCAATAAAACAGTTGATCTCTGGACGGACACCTAGGAATAGCCAGTTAGATTAGGATTTTTTTGAGGGTGGGCCGTATATCTGCTGGCTGTAAGGGCAGAGGTTATCCATAGATTCAAAATAGCAACATGACTTTTAAACAGAGGGCCATGGAATAAACGAGGAAATATCATAGTTAGCTTAGAAGAACTCTGAAGGATTAATAGGAGGGTTCACATCAGTTGGTAGTGACTAAGGGCAAAAAAGCAAAGTATTAGCTTGAGATCCACAGCAGGTGTGTTCACATGCAGTAGTAAAAGGATGCCTGATTTTCAAGCCAATCACTAAAACCTTCTCTCCCCATGTGCTGACCACTGCGAATGGCGTGAGTCATCAAATATAGAGGTCAGCACAATTCCACTGAGGGTGAGCCTCTACTTACTGTGTAACCCTTTCAGTGGTGTACTGTACTCAGCAAAGCCCAGTTTCTTGTCTGAAAATTCCCAGAAATTCTCATTTGATGCAGAGAGTTGGATCAATTAGAATAATAAAATATGCAAAGAACAAGAAAAGCCCCAGGAAATAGTGAGCTTAGTTTCTGAGCTGCTCATACAGCAGTGCCTTTATATCAGTGAACTCCATATTTTTGTAATTTTGTATTTTTTAGGTATTCATTCTGATCCATTCTATCTTTTTTTGCACTTTTCCATAAAGATGTTAATATGATGCTTTTTTAGGGGCTCTTAGTGAATAGAATGGTTCTAAACCATAAACACTCTGCATGCTTAAGAGGTTCTTAGCGTTGTGAAAGGGTTTTTCATATTGATGGAGAGTCTTTATCCTTTGTTTCATGTGTTGTTCACCTTCTTATTTTTGATAATTTCTGTAAAGCTGTTTTATGACATCAGTTGTAAAAAGCACTATACAAATACATTTTACAGACCGATTGACTATATGGTTCTATAAAAACCTGTTTTAAAATGGTTTGAAATAACGCAAAAAAATTTTTTTCAAAAGGTTCTATATAGGTTCTATATAGAACCTTCAAAAGGTTCTATATATGCACACTCTACAGTGCATTCTCCATCAATCTGAAGAACCCTTTCACAATGCAAAGAACTCAATAACCATTCATGGTTTTGTTTAGAACAATTTTCTTTACAAAGAAAAACCCAGAACCTCCATTTTTAAGTGTGTAGGACCCTTTTTGTTGTTTTATGGAACCCTTATCAAAAAGGTTTTGAATGCAATGAAATGAATGCAAATAACCTTTTAAGCATGCAAAATGTTCATGGTTCTGTTTAGAACCATTTTCTTTACTAAAGAACCCCTGAAGAACCATCAGTTTTAAGTAGACACCAAACATTTTGTGAAATTTGGTCATCTGTATGGGAAACATTGGATGACTATGCCTGTTCCACTGCCTTTACTGTGCCTTATTTTGTGTTTGTATTTATTTTTGTTTATATTTTATGCCCTTAAAAGTCTGTTTTTTACTTTATTTAGCTGTTATGTAACCCTCCTCTGGTACAGGTGTAGCAAATGATAATTTCTTACTCTTGTGCTCAGAAATATTTATAAAAATCAATAAATATGTAATTAAAAAACAAATCATTCCTGCTGATAACTGCAAATCAGTTAGTGCAAATCAAAAACAACTGTGTATGATGCAAAAAATATGAAGCATTATTGACTGCACAATTTTACAAGCTCTCCTAGGCTTATTTCATACTCACATTTGGTACAGTACATCACCCTGCGCTTCACAAAACCGGGCCAAGCTACTAGACTGTGCATTAAAATATTCTCAGCACTGGGCTGCTTGCACATCCAATCTCTATTATAAAAAATCCCTAGAACAGTACAGTTGGTACATTTTTTCAGATCATGGCCTGGTTATTCATCTGTCTGTTCATTCCTAAGTATGCCTCATTTGCAAATGTATAATCTTCCTTATTATTACTTTCCAAATGGATACACATGCTTGTGCCTGCACTCTCACTACACATGAATAGACATAGCATAAAGATATTCTCATTTTCACTCATGTCTTCCCTTTCTGTCTAATCTGAAGCCTTTGGATGCACTACTCACAGTAACCTACAGGGGCAGTGTTGAGACGTGATGAGAATAGCCCATTATTAAGTGTGCATCAGAAGCTGCATCTGCATAGCCTATAAAATATTGTAGGGGCATTTCAGGATAAAGGAAAAAGTAGTATTGTACCAATGGTTCATTTGAATGTGAATGATATTTATGTAGATTAAAATGCTCAGGAGAAAAGTTGTTGGTCTTTTTGCTGGATATTCATCAGATGATCACTGAGAGTGGTGTAAAGAGAATGAAGTTCCTTCACAGTCTTGCATGACAAAGATCCACAACAGAAGCCACATGTCTTTGTAAAAACTGCTGTGAATGTGATGGCATTGTTCATCTGAAATATTTGCTTTCTGCCTTGGGCCTCCTTCTCTGTTTTACAGAACCTCTTTTCTCTGCTCCTTTTCTCCACCTATCCTGATCACCCCCCCCCTCTCTGTCTTTCCATCTCCTCCCTCCCCTCCTTCTACTGTCCCATCACCCTCTGTATCTCCCTCCCTCCTCCCTCTCCCTCCCCCTCTCTCTCTCTCTCTCTCTCCTATTGATCCTGCATAGTCAGAGTTTAGAAAATCACTTGCGTCAGACCTCCCCTTCCTGGCTATATAAGCTGCTGGGACTGCAGCAAGAGCAGCAGATCAGTTTTTGTAGGCTGACTGCAGGAAGAGGCAAGGGACAGAGCATCCCGTCCTTGCAGCCATGAGTAGCGCCGGTTACGACCCCTACTTCTCCTCATCCTGCTACAAGCGCTGGTATGCTGAGAGCAGCCCCCGGGCTCCGGCTCGCAGCCGCTCCCGTACCACCTACACCAGCCATGCTGCTCCGCTGTCCTCAGCCAGGCTGCATTATGCCTCCCCTGGCCGTGCCTCCTCATCCCTGCTGCTGAGCAGTCCGGCCCATTCAGTGGAGCTGGACCTGTGCCAGGCAGCCCAGGTTAGCTCAGAGTTTAGGCAAGTGCGCACCCAGGAGAAGGCCCAGCTCCAGGACCTCAATGACCGTTTCGCTGGGTTCATCGAGCGGGTCCACGAGCTGGAGCAGCAGAACCGTGCCTTGGAATCTGAGCTGCTGCTACTCCGTCAAAGGCATGGAGAGCCATCCCGTCTTAGGGCCCTGTATGAGCAAGAGGCCCGAACCCTTAGAGCAGCAGTGGATGAGGCACGTCTGGAGAAGCAGGCCGCTCTCAGCCAGAGGGATCACATGGAGGACACCCTGAGGAACCTGCAGAATCACTATGAAAAAGAGGTGCTGGCCCGTGAAGAAGCCGAGAGCAAGCTCCTGGAGGCCAGAAAGGAAGCAGATGAGGGTGCTCTGTCCCAAATAGAGCTGGAGAAGAGGGTGAACACTCTGCTGGATGAATTGGCCTTCCTCAAGAAGATCCATGAGGGTGAGATTTCTGAGCTGCAGGTGCAGATCCAATATGGGGCACAGATTGCTGTGGAGACTGAGGCCACCAAGCCTGACCTCTCAAGTGCTCTGAGGGACATCCGGGCCCAGTACGAGAGGCTGGCAGCCCGAAACATGCAGGCGGCTGAAGACTGGTTCCGTGGAAAAGTGGGGCATCTGACGGAGACCGTTGCCCACCACAGTGAAGCGGTGAGGAGCTCCAAGGATGAGGCAGGAGAGTACCGCCGTCAGCTACAGGCCTGTGTGTTGGAGATTGATGCATGCAAAAGCCTCAACGAGTCTTTAGAGAAGCAGCTGAGAGAAGTGGAGGACAAGCAGAGTGCAGAGATTGCAGCAATGCAGGTCAGTCTTAATGTTGCTTTCTGAGAAATTTGGTTGAACTGAAAAACGTGGAACAAATGAATATAACCACTCAAAGAAGACATTTGTGTGTGAGGTTTAAAGCTCTGATTATTTTGTCATTGACAGTTATTTTGTAATGCTAATCAACCTTGTTTGACTTGATGTTCTACAGGACACAATCAATGACCTAGAAAATGAACTAAGAGCTACTAAAGGTGAGATGGCCAGGTATCTTAAGGAATACCAGGATCTTCTCAATGTCAAGATGGCCCTTGATATTGAAATAGCTGCATACAGGTAGGGAATGCAACAGGGACATAACCTTATTGAAGACATTTCTGCAGTATATATATGTACATTATGAGCAGACGGTCCAGTCGCATGCATTATTCTGAAAAGTTATGACCATTTCATTACATGTCCTATACTGCTCTGCACTGTTTTAACAGGAAGCTCTTAGAAGGTGAGGAATCACGCTTCAATGTGGGTGTGGCAGGAGGACTGGCCAGTGCCTACTCAATTGGCCCCGCCTACACAAGGCCCATGTTCACTCTGCAGTCCACTGTGAGCTCTGGTGCCCCCTATCTACTCAGCTCTCGCCTGATCAGCTCCACTTTCTCAGCTGAGCCAACACAAGAGGAAAAGGAGGAGGAAGCAGAGGAGGAGGAGGTGAAGGAGGAGGAAGAGGAGGAGGAAAAGGAAGAAGAAGAAAAGGAGGAGGAAGAGGAGGAGGAGAAGGGAGAAGAGGAAGAAAAGGAGGAGGAAGGAAAAGAGGAAGCCGAAGAGGAGAAGGAAGAAGGTAAGCTCGTAAAGTGTCAGGTCAGAGCACCTTTTTAAATTCCTGCCAGAAGGGCTGCTCATAAATGACTTTTGTGTTGCAGAGGCTGAAGAGGAGGCTGCAGCAGAGGCTGCTGAGGAGGAAGAGAAAGAAGGAGAAGAGGAAGAGGAGACTGAAGAGGGCAAGGAGGAGGAAGGAGCAGAGAAAGAAGGGGAAGGGGGTGCTGAGGAGGAGGTGGAAGGTGGTGAGAAAGAGGGAGAGGAGGAAGAGGGAGAGAAGGAGGAAGATAAGGAGGAGACCGAGGCAGAGTCAGAAAAAGATGCTGAAGGTGAGGCAGCTGCAGAACCAGAGAAAGACACTGAAGCTGCCACAGAGAAGGAGAAGGATGAGCCAGAGGCAGCTAAACAGAAGGATAAAGCAGAGCCTGAGCCAGCTAAAGAGAAAGTTGAGGCAGAACCAGAACCAGCTAAAGAGAAAGCCAAGGAAGAGCCAGAGAAAGCCAAACCCAAAGAAAAGGCAGAGGCTGAAAAGCCAAAGCCAAAAGATGAAGGCGATAAAGCCAAAGGTGAGGCAAAGGAAAGTGCAAAACAAGAGCCTGAAAAGAAGAAAGAAGAAGAAAAGCCCAAAGGAAAGAAGTAAGGTCTACGACTTTAGACAGAATAGAAATCTCAACTTGCACTTATTTACTCTCTCTAGTCTGATGAGGGCGCTCAGTCCAGAATGCAATCCAATGATGTTTGACAATAGAATCAATAGAATCTGCTCTGAAAACAGGCTGTAATGTATGCAATATATGAATGAGTGAAAGAATATTTGAATGTTATGAGTTATTTTCTCCTCACACAGTCTGACTAAATGTGAAACTCTGCTGCAAGTGCAATAATAAATATGCTTCAGGAGCATCAAAGAGACTTGCTCATTATTTCCATATAACTTCACTTTGCCTTTGTGTTTGCACCCATGGTCATAAATACATCCTGACAAACACACATCATAGCTTTACAGAATGTTAAGTTTCATCTTAGTTTGCGCAATAATACACAACCTTATTAATCCCCCGATGCTTGTTACACATAGAATGACTGTCACACACAATGACTGCACATAGAAAACATTAATAATACTTGAAAATATGGTACTAATTGGTGTGTCATGAAAATGCTACATTAAATATTTATATATTTTTTTCGAAAATCTACTAGAGTTGCTGCATGCTGAAGAAACCAATGCTTACTGTAGACCTTAAATGAACACAAGCTGTCAGTCACTGATGTACAACCTTACACATTTCACATAACATAAAGATTGCCACATATATTAACAAAGACCCAGAGTTTTAGTAAAGTGTTTTAGATTCTATACACTTTACTGAATGATATGATCTACATATACCCTGTAAATTCTACTGTAAATCTGAATGTTAATATGTAGTGTAACCTGTTGTCAGAATGCACAATTGGGCCTCCTTACCTCTTACACACACACACACACACACACACACACACACACACACACACACACACATATATATATATATATATATATATATATATATATATATATATAATTGAACCTCCTTACCTCTAATATCTGACAAACATTAGGACATTAGGAACTGAGTCTGAACACTTCCCATAAATCAGTGAACAAAATCATAGGAATGACCTATAGCCCCCAGTAATTGAGAGGGGCACCAGCCACGAGAGCATGAGCTCAAATCTGAGGACTGACTGGGAATTCCTTAGGTCTTAAGCAAGGCTTTTAACCATCTAAATGTCCCAAAGACCACTGGTGTACTTAAAATATTATATTGCGCCCAATGTGGACACAGACAGAAAAATGTCCATCATTTAGCTTTATCAAGGAATGTTTAAGCCTGGCGACATTTTGAATGACATATTACTGTCATGTCCATCTCTGGTCTCATTTATTTCTGACCGCACAGCAGGCCTCAAGTTGGAAATGAAAACTGCAAAGCACACACTCAGTGGAGACCTTATTAAGTATGCCATCTTTGTCCATGATAAAACGCTTTGTCAGTAACTATACCACAGAGAGTCCTGCTGCAGGTATGTAGGCTTGTTGCTTTATATGTATCTAGTTCATGGACTTACTGTACTGTTGTCCTTGTTTATAACTGCACTTTACTGGTGGTTTTACTCAGTGCCCATACTGGTAAGACTAACTAGTTTATTGACCTTGCTAAAAAATAAGGTTGAAGTTATATATGTGAAGAAAACATTTTTACACAAAATCCATAACTTCTCATGCTTAATAAATGTCAGCATATATTTAGAAATTAATTTGACCAATACAATCAATATTAGCTCTTTAGCAAACCATTACTATTAAACCTAGGCCTTCAGTGTAAGCCATAAATGTCAGAACAGATAAAAAAAAACAGCCTGCATAATAAAATATTAGTAGTGTTAATTTCACTTATCTGTCTCTAGTCTTTGTTTTGTTCATCTCTTGTTCTTCTGAGCATGTCATGTCTCCGCCCATTCCCTGCTGTGTTCCATTTGTAACCCTGCCCCATCCTTATCATGTCCCAGGTGTGATCAATGTTCTGTGTGTATATAAGCCCCTTAGTACCAGTCTGTCTGGTTGGTCTTAGTGACTACTCCTGTAGTTTAGTGTCTGCTGTTAGTCTTGTGTTATGGTTTGTGTGTAATTAGTCATCTTGTTAATAAATCATCAACCCAGCGTGATCTCCTTCTTGCCTCTGATCAAGGCTGTGTGTCACTGCTTGTGCTGCTAGATTTAAGTGCAGCATTTGATACAATAGATCACACTATTCTCCTAGAAAGATTAGAAAACGTGGTGGGAATCACTGGGACAGCCCTCTCGTGGTTCAGATCTTACCTAACTGATCGGTTTCAATTTGTAAATGTAAAGGATGTGTCTTCCAATCACACTCAAATGAGATATGGAATCCCACAAGGCTCTATTTTAGGACCACTACTGTTCACTCTTTACATGCTACCCCTTGGCACAGTAATAAACAGACATGGCATTAATTTCCACTGTTATGCAGATGATACTCAATTGTATATATCAGCCAAACCTGATGACAAAACTAGATTAAAGAAAATGGAAGACTGTATAAAAGACATAAAATCTTGGATGGGGCATAACTTCCTCCTTCTAAATAGTAACAAAACAGAGGTCCTCCTTTTGGTTCCTAAAATTGCAAGAAATAAATTATCAGACTTGATGCTAAATCTGGCCGATTTCTCAGTTATACCTAATTCAGTAGGCAAAAATCTTGGCGTCATAATTGATTCAGATTTATCGTTTGACCAACACATAGGTAATATTACTAGGACCGCTTTTCTCCATCTTCGTAATATTTCCAAGTTAAAAAAAGCCCTATCCTTGCACACTGCTGAAAAACTGGTGCATGCTTTTATTACCTCAAGGTTAGATTACTGCAATGCACTATTGTCAGGTTGTTCAAGCAGGAACCTAAACAGACTTCAGTTAGTTCAAAATGCTGCAGCCAGGGTCTTAACTAAAACTAGAAAATTTGACCACATCAGTCCAATACTATCAGCACTGCATTGGCTTCCGGTTAAATTCCGAATTGAATACAAAATTCTTTTACTTACATATAAAGCCCAACACGGGCTCACTCCTGAATACTTACAGGATCTAATTCACCTTTATGAGCCACCACAATCACTCAGATCACAGAGTGCTGGCTTCCTATTAGTTCCCAGAATTCAGATGGCTTCAGCAGGGAGAAGAGCCTTTTCTCACAAAGCCCCCCAGCTCTGGAATAACCTTCCAGATAATGTTCGGGACTCAGATACAGTCTCAGTCTTCAAGTCTAGCCTGAATACTTACTTGTTCAGTGTAGCATTTGGTCATTAATGTCTTAGCTTATTTACAGGCTGCAGATCCACGGGTTCATGGACATAGGGTTTTATAGTAAACTGGGATGTTGGTGCTGCCGTCTGACTCCTTCTCGCGATCACTCTGGTTTGTGACGGTGGAGCAGTTACACGCCAATGTTTCAGGATGCTCCCATGTTTATGTTACCTTCTGGTTCTCTCCTTAGTTATGCTGTTATAGTCAGATCTGCCGGAGTCACTCGCCACACTCTGGTAATGTTTACATTCTCTGTTCTCTTTTTAAATTTCAAACTAATTCATCTCTGTATCTTTTCCGAGTTAACGATGACCCACCAGCCAGAACTGATTAGGTCCTAACCCCAAGTTCTGAGAAGGACTCCAAGCTCCCCTGATACATGTATACATTGGCTCTCCACCTTCCACCAACTGGACCTGGACTAGTTTCCCACACTGCCATGGACTAGCTGCTCACCCACCATCACCAACTGTAGAAATCTACTGTTAATATTATGTCCACCAGAGAATTAACATTACTTCAATACCCGAGTAATAGAACAGAGATATAGGGGTCCAGTGTCCCCTAACTATGTATAAGTAGTTTGACCAGAGGAGGATGGGTCCTCCCCTTGTGAGCCTGGTTCCTCCCAAGGTTTCTTCCTCCAGCTGAGGGGGTTTTTCCTTGCCACTGTCGCCATGTGGCTTGCTCACTAGGGGATCTGTCATTTATACTTTGTTTCTGTTTTAACCTTTCTTATTTATTTATTTATTTATTTATTTATTTATTTACTTACTTACTTACTTACTTAATTAATTAATTAATTAATTAATTAATTAATTAATTAATTTCTGTGAAGCTGCTCTGTGACAACTTCAGTTGTGAAGAGCGCTATAAAAATAAATGTTGATTTGATTTGATTTGATTTGATACTTCCGCCTCCACCTACCTCCCTGAGTCCGTGAAACGTTACAGTTAACACAAAATTAACATGCATTTGAGCATGTTTTAAATTAAACACAAACATTCAAACCTTGATTTGAATATATATAAATATATATATATATATAGTTTTATTCTGATTCCATTGCAGAAAACAATTTTCCATTTCTAACAATTACTCAAATTTTTAATCATATAGGGCTCCCAGAAAAAAAGGTAATGATGTCCCACTCACTGGACATCAGTACGTCAGTTGGTTGATTTCTGTCGGTTCCTATTTATGTTGACTGTTAATCTTTCCCTCAGCTCATACAGCTCCTTTAGATGTATCTACCCATATATTAGTGCATCTCAGGGAATTAGAATATCATGAAAAAGTTAATTCGATAAAATTCATTTCGTTCACAGAGGTTAACAGAGCTCATATTTTATTTTAATGAAATGTAAACATTTACAAAAAGTCGAAATCAAAAATCATTTTTTCTCAAATTATTAGAATATTTTATTTAAAATTTGAATAAATTGCTATTCAAACAGTATCAACATTAAAACAAAAAAAGACTTGAAATAATATATGTGACAGTTTACCTTTTTTAACAATATTCTGAACAAATATGTACTTTGTCCTCAATATTCTACTGTAATTGCCTGAGATACACTAGCATCACTGAAAATATCCCAAATATTATTCTTTCTCTAAAGGCCTAGAAGGTCCTCAGAATATTCCTCATATTTTATCACAATTAAGGGGTGTTTATTAAAGCTAGCCAGCTCGCTCACCTGGACATTGGAGGATTTGGATGGTGATCAGGGCTGACAGAAAATCTGCCAAGGTTACGACTAGTTTAACTCAGTTCCAACAGAGGACACATCACAGAAAAAATCTCTGATTCTAAATGAGAAATTGTTCTTTATTCAGCAGTAAATGACCTATAATATTCATTAATTAATCCATTACTTATATCTCATTGATGGCAGTTGTGCCTTTAGTATTTAATGTATTTTATTTCAGTTGTGGGAAATGAAATATCTTTAGATATTATTAACATTTTACCACATATTACCATGTAATGTTAGTGGAAACCGTACTTGTCTATATGAACATACTAAAACTAATGGTTAAAATGTTCTTAAGGACATGTTAAAGCCATTTTTTTCAGTACGCTAAAATGCACTGATTAATAATTGATGTGGATGTAAATGAAAGAGGTAAAATGTGATGCACTTGATCCTCATGGTAAATGAAGCTGTCAGTGACAAATTTCTAGGAAACATTCTACACATTATACATAAATGCTATTATGTATTGAAGTAGTTCAGTTGAAATGTCATTTCGTTACTCAAATATTATGAGTAAAGCTGAACGTTGTTCAGTAAATGAGAGAAAAAACACAGAACACATCTTTTATTATGATGTTTATTGAGCAAACGCTGAAATTCATCATGATGAATAAAGACATGGGACTGCAAACAGTAGCACCTCATTAATGTTAAGAAGTTAAATTCAAGTCCATCCTATGCATACAAGAATGTATGTGTGCGCATAATCAGGTATATTTTCATTTGCACTCATAAGGTAAACATAAACAACGACGGTAAAAAGCATGTTTAAGGCTAGGAGTTTCTTAGTTGCTTTATGTACTGTATGTATATGGTTAATGGGCTTATTGTACTGTTGTCATCCATTGTTTATAACAGAATTTTATTGTTGGATTTGTTTGGCTCAGTTGGTATCCTCGCATTTGTATTAGTAAGGCTACTTAGTTGGAACACATTTCTTCACAGATTGCCCTATTGCCCTACCCACGATACGGTCAAAATAAGCATTGATTTGACTTCTCGACATTTACGCCACTCTCTCAGCATCCATTCATAAGCTGTGCAAATCTCTATAATACTTTCATACATACAGATAGATTTTCTACCCCAAGGAGTGGGGAGCGTGCTCCCCCCCTGAGCTGGCATGCAGACGCCCCATCCCCAGTGCCCCCATCCCCAGCTATTGCACACTGAAAGAAAGTTCGAAACCCATGATACCCCAACCCGCATCTGCAACAAATCCAATTTAAAGCTATCACTCAACATGCATTTTGAATTTTAGCTTGCCGCATCTTATGGCTTCTCTCTATGCTTTTTTTGTTTGTTAAATCTCGACGGTGGTTAACGTAATTAAGTACATCTTTATCTAGCTTTATGTTTTCTTTGCAATGTTAGTTCAGATTTGATTGCTAGTGTCATCCTCAGCTCCTCATCTCTTGAATGACGGCTAAGTGCTTCTTCACTCAGTTTCTGTAGCCTGCTTCACTGACTGGGTGGGCACTTTCTCCCCTTTCTTGGTAGACAGCAGCTTCTCCTGTACCACCTCATCCACCTCTTTCACTGTCTCAGTGACGGTTACAGACTTGGTAACATGTTTGGCTCCATCTTCTCCAGTTGTGATAGTCTCCACTGTCTTGGTGATGACCACCTTCTGGCTAGTGTCATCTTTGGTGGGGCTTTCGTCCACTCCATTTGAGATCACTTCTTTTTTGTCTTCCTCTTTCTTATCAGCTTCCTTTTTGCCTTTGTCAGCCTTTTCAGTGTCTTCCTTGGAGGGAGCATCTTTCTTGTCTGCCTTCTTTTCCTCTGCCTCTGACTCACTCTTTTTGCTAGCCTTTTCAGTTGATTCAGATTTTGGTGCCTCTGTCTTTGGGGGATCTTTTTTCTGAGGCTCTTCTTTGGGTGTTTCCTTCTTGGGAGACTCACTCTTGGGTGATTCAGATTTTGGAGCTTCTTTCTTTGCCTCTGCTGCTTTTGGAGCTTCTGTCTTGGGAGACTCCTTCGGGCTTTCGCTCTTTGGAGATGAAGCTTTTGGAGACTCACTCTTTGGAGATCCAGCCTTTGGAGATTCAGCTTTTGGAGATTCAGCTTTTGGAGATTCAGCTTTTGGAGATTCAGCTTTTGGAGACTCTGCTTTTGGAGACTCTGCTTTTGGAGACTCTGCCTTAGGAGAATCTGCCTTGGTCACAGTGGCTTTCTCTGTCTTTGCCTCTTCCTTTCCTTTCTTGTCCTCTTTCTCAACTTCTTTAGCTTTTTTATCCTCATCTTTTTTCTCTGGTTCTGCTTTGTCATCTGTCACAGCTTCATCTTTCTCCTCTGCCTCTTCTTCTCCTCCTTCCTCTTCTCCACCGCTGGCCTCCTCTCCAGCCTTCTCTTTCTCTGGCACAGACTTTGACTCAGGTGCCTTATCACTTGAGACCTTCTCCTTGGCTTCCTCTTCTTGCTCTCCTTCTTTGTCCTCACCTTCCTCAGCATCTTCCCCTTTCTCTCCCTCTTCTTCCTCCCCCTCATCTTCTGCCTTCTCATCACCCTTATCTTCTCCTTCTTCTTCTGCATCATCACCTCCTTCCTTCTCTTCCTCCTCACCTTCCTCAGCCTCCTCAGCAGGGGCACTGGCGCTCTCTTTGGCTTGGGTTGAAGCAACAACTTCCTCCTCTTCTTCTCCACCCTCACCCTCCTCTACCTCTTCCTCTCCTTCTTTCCCCTCTTCTTCTCCTTCACCTTCTCCTTCCTCTTCTCCCTCATCCTCTTTCTTGTCTGCAGCCATTTCTTCTGCCATCTCTTCCAAGGCCTCATCCAGTTCGGATTTTTCATCCTCCACTCTGGTCTCTTCAATAATTTCCTCTACAAACTTGTGCTGCACCCTCAGTTTGGGAGGTTCAGACTTGACCTTGGGGCCTTTACTGATGGCCTGGCGGTAGGGGAAGGTGCTGAAGTGGGTCTCCTCTCCTTCAAGGAGTTTCCTAAATTAAAGATTAAGCACCAACAATCATAGGAGGCATGTATGTGAAGTATGTTTACAAATTAATTCAGGTTTAGTCGTCATCCATTATGACTCAGCATGCAGTGTCAGTTATAATGATTTGGTATGACGGGGTCCTCTACATGTATTTACCTGTATGCTGCAATCTCTATATCTAACGCCATTTTGACATTCAGTAGGTCTTGGTATTCACGTAGGTGTCGAGCCATCTCCCATTTTGTACTCTTCAGCTCATTATCCAGCTGGTGGATGGTTTCCTAGAGATGCAAACATGACATTGGCTTTACTGTGTAACTAAAACATGGAGAAAAGGAGAGTGGTGGTAGGGGGGGTGGGGGGGGGGTGGCAGCAAGGATATGACAAACTGTTGCAAATGACATCATCCAAAAACCTAAGAGCTGAGAATGACTCAGCTGAGAACAGGCAATACCGATGTCCCCCTAATGTCCTGTCTGTTAGTGCTGAGGGTTTATATATATCTATATCTTCTTTATTGCAGCATGTTAATTCATGCCCTTATCATCTCCCATAACGCTCTCCTCTTTTTATGTTGTGGTAGCCCCCGTTTGACGCAGCAACCCTCCTGATTGCAGATATACTGCACTGTTTATGTCATTTCAAGGGCATCAACTGAAAAGTGCTGGATAATTCAGTGGAGATGATGAGGACATAGCTGAAGGGAAAGTACTGCAGTGAGACAGGGGCAGACTGCATAAGGTTGTCCTGCTGCTCTCAACTCTCTGCAACATGACACCACTGCACTGCACCTCTTCAGTAAGCTATGTTCACCTCTGCAGAAAACTCTAATACCTTACAGCCAGTGCTGCAGTGCCTTTTGTTATGCATCAGAACTCATTATAACTCCCGCTAGAGCACTTACATATGATTTAGTTGGAAAAGAAAATAAGAAAAATAACTGGCCGGCTTTATAAAACCTATAATTATCAAATATTATCATAAGATGTTCATCTGAAGTCCTGTAACAGTTTGTAAAGCTACAGATCTATATGACGAAAAAAGGAGGAGATATTAGTAAGCCTGATGCATCAGCAGTTTTCTTCATGCAGCTAGGGGGTGCCTGCTACACACTGAATACTCAATATGGCATTTTTAAAGCTTGTCTTCCTATTTACTAAATATTTATCATATATTATGTAAATTGAATCCGACGAAAAATTACAATGAAAATACTGAAACCAGTGGGATTTTAAAAACTTGTCTTCTTCTTATTTGCTCAATTGTCTATCATATGTAAAATGAATTCAGCAATCAACTAAAATGAACATACTGTTACCAGTGGCATTTTTAAAACTTGCCCTCCTCTTATTTACTCCATTTTTGATCATATATTATGCAAGACTGATTCAATTACAAATTAAAACTAAATAGCAAACTGTGCAAATAATAAATACATAAGAATGATCACTTTTAAAATGTGTATTCATTAAATATAACTAACTGCAAACGAGTGAATGACTAAAACATAGCTGTTCATAAGACAATTCTATGTATTAAAATTCATTAATAAATATACTTTTTATTACACAGATGCATGTATAAAGTCTGAAATCTCAAACGTTAAGCATAATAAACACTATAAAAAGATAATAAAGGTATAGGACATATAAAAGTACGATGCATACAGGTCATGATTAGCATTTCATAACTTCAATATCTGTGAAAACTGTAAATATGAGCTGATTCTATCATTCTGACTGTTAGACACTAATTAAAGTTACAGCAGTGAAGGAGCTCTATGTGGCTGTGATGCTGATGGAGGTGCGATTCGGGTACCTGAAGGCCGGCCAGGTCTGCGCAGTGTCTGTCCTCCACGTCGCTCAGCTGCCTCTCCAGGGAGTCCTTGGTGCCGCGCACGGCCTCCAGCTCGATGGTCTTGGCCTGGAGCTGACGGCGGTAGTCCGCGATCTCGTCGCGCGCGCTCCTGATGGCATCCTTGTTCTGCTCGGCCGCCTCGGTCAGCTTGGCATAGCGGCCCACGAACCAGTCCTCCACCTGCTGCAGGTTGTGGGCTGAGTGTCCCTCCAGCTGCGCGCGGATCTCGCGCAGGGCCTCGGTCAGGTCGGCGCGCTGGTGCTCGCGCGTGTCGGCGGCGGCGTGTGACGCCTCCTGCACCTGCGCGAGCAGCTCGCTCACCTCCTCGGCGTGGTTGCCGCGCACGAAGGCCGCCTCGTCCCGCAGCGCGCGCAGCTTCTTCTCCAGCTCCTGGCGCGCGAGCGCCGCGTCGCCGGCGTCACGGCGCAGTGCGCGCGCCGCAGCCTCGGCCTCGTCGCGAGCGCGCGCCTCCTCGTCCAGGCGCTCGCGCAGCCGCCGCACGTCCTCGCCGGCGTGCTCCGTGTCCAGCTGCGCCTGCGCCGTCTCGTGGTGCGCCTGCTCTAGCGCGCCGCGCAGCTCGCGCAGCTCGCGGTCGTACAGCTCGCCCAGCTGGGACTGCGACGCCTGCTTCTGCCGCAGCGCGTGGATCTCGTCCTCGATCTGCCGGTTCTGCTGCTCCAGGTAGTGCACCTTGTCGATGTAGACGGCGAAGCGGTCGTTGAGGCCCTGCAGCTGCTCCTTCTCGTTGGCACGCTTGTACTCTGCATCCGTGGGGCTCAGCTCCGCACTGTCGGCCGTGGAGCTGTATGCGCGCGCCACGGGCACGTTCACGTTCACACTCCTCTTGTAGACGGCGGAGGACGCCGGGCTCGCCCTGGACCACGTCTGCGAGCGGAACCCGCTGCTGGGGGTCCCGCTGCTGCGGCTGTAGCTCGTCCTCGTATCCATCGCCCTCCTGAAGGGGCTTCCGATAGTGTCTACGGAGAAACTCATCCGTGCGGATGATGGGGGGAGAAGGGGGGGGTGGGCGGTGTATGTGTGTGTGTATGTGAGTGTGTGTGTGTGAATGTGTATGTAGATGTGTGTGGCTCTCACAGCGCTCAGAAGGCTCGAGCCCCGACTTTATATAGCGGAGGCGCTCCTGCGATAAGGGAGGGGGAGGCGATTCTGACTGGACCATTGATCCATTGGAGAGGGAGGGAACCACGGGTGACTCTTCTTCATCACTGGCTCGGTTTCGTGGTCAAGCTGCACGTGGGGTGAGGCTGTGTGGGTGGGCACAGTGTAGAGAAATGGCACTTTCTGCAAGAAGGACATGGGAGTGGGATGGTGGCACTGGACATATCCTGTGGACCTGATGGGGACCGGTGTGCATGAATGAAGGTGGAGCACATCTGGATACCTTTCACTGCTGTAAATGATGCTGTTTTGCAGTTGAAGGTCAGAGCGGTCAATCAAGGACAAGGCCAGGATGTGTTCAGCACTCTGGACAGCGGCCCTGGACCCTAAACTCCCTGACAAGACACATAAAGAATGCTCGCTTGAATGACAAGCAGTCTTGTGATGACTCTTATAAATAGGAATTTATGAGGATATAATGATATCAACGTACAATCAACAATTAATTGATGTTATACTTTATTTATTTGGTTCAAGCAAACATGCCCTTTTATTCAGGTAATAAAAATGATTGCTTGTAAACGCATATGGCTGGTTTTCCAGATGTCGACTAAGCCTATACACTTATTTTCAGTGCCAATGGTGAATCTGGTTGAAATTCTTTTTAGTCCTCCTCCTGAGAACCAGAATAAAAGGCTTTAAAATTTAGATAATTTAAGCGGTTGAAAGAAACATGCTCAGCATTTCCTCCACAAAAATGTAAGTTGTTTATTTTTTATCATTATATGTCCCTGTAGTGGGAATCAGGTCTTGATTCCATGGATTTTATCAAATATATTAAAACGTAATTGATAAAGAAAGGAAAGGATATGTAATGCACCTTTTAGCAAATGTATTATTCATTATACGAATCAACAGGGTCAGTAGTTTACCAAATTAAGCAAGTTCAAATGAAACAGAAAAGCTCTTATTTCTCTCTCCAGGCCAGTAAAGTTCAGCTTACACACTGCTTTTATCCAGTGGACATTGGTTGTCATCACTTGTTCCTTTTCAGGCTCCTAGAAGGCTGATAGGTTCTCCTCCTCCCTTTCAACTTTTTGCTCTACTCTCTATCTCTTTTCCTGACAACTTTGACTCCACATTCACAATTTACTGATGGTTAAAAAATCAGAAATCATGTCCACTAGAGAGATATGAAATGTTAAATTACTATATATTTCTGAAATCTTACTCAAATGAAATTGCAATCAACAAATTTGCAAATTATTAGCCACAAAAACCTAAAAAAGATCATTTGATCCCTTGATGCAATGTCCACTCTTTTGAAAAGAAAGTCTGTGTGTTCTGTTAGCCATGTCCCTACAATTGAGACATCACTACAAAGCCAAGGATGTCAAGTCAAGTCAAGTCAAGGCTTTTTATTGTCATTACAACCGAGTGCAGGTACACAGTGCAATGAAATTACATTCCTCTGGAACCAAGGTGCAACATGGAGCAGCAATACAATAAGACGACATAAAGTGCAAACATTACAATAAATACAGTAAACAAGAGATGGTTTAACAGACAGGACAGGACAGTACAATACCAAGTGGTACAATGAAGTGAAATGAGTGGTGGGAATAAGATGCAAGAGATATGTAACATACTGTAACATCTAGATGTGCATGATAACAGCAGTTTACAGATGTCTTCTTAAAAATACTCATTATGATTGATACATGTCTGTTCAGAAGAGAACTGTGCACTATTCTACTCTGCAGCATTGCACAAATATATTTTTCATGGGTGAATCATAAACTTACACTATGATTGCATCACAAAACTCAATGTCTGAAGTTTACAGAACATCTTAAGAAACTCTGTAAGATTTGGAAACCAGTGCTATGAAACTGTCAAATCAGAACTTTTTGGCTACACACAGCAAAAGAACACTTTGTGGAAAAGGTTACTGCATTTCATGAAAAATGCCCCTTGCCAAATGCTGATGGGTTATGTTGCCACACAGATGAAGAGACAAATAGATTCCTTAACTTAAGGTGAACAATTTCCTCTCTGACCCAGTTGGGATGGTGGTGCAGGCCTCTTCCACCTACAGCATGTTTGGAAAGGTTAAACTGTAAATCACAATGAAGACAGCATGAAGAGATACAACCTGGAGATTCTGAAGAATGGCCCTCACACTCCCCTGACATCATTGAACATTTGTGAATAGATCTTAAATACGCTGTGAAACAAGACAGTCGAAGAAATGTTCAGATCTGGAGTCCTTCTGCAAAGCAGAGTGGGAAAAAGTCCAACAATTAGCTAGATATAAAGAGTGTTTGCAAACTGAGATTTCTGCCAAAGGGATGTTACTATTGCACAGCCACACTTGTGATTTGATGTTTTGTGTTTTATGTTGGAAAGGACATTCATTATGCATTAGGATTTGCTGAAACGATTGTGTTGAGTATCTATTTGATTGGCTACAGAGGCTATATTTACTAATTCTCAACTGAAAAATCAAAAACAAAAGTAAACAAGTATGCTCTTTTGTGTGTGTATATAAATGTGCATGTACAAAGGAAATGGAAAAATGTAATATTTAACTTTTATTATTAACAAAATTTAAAACCATTAACATTCTGTAAAATATTTTTGACAAGCAATTTTCAGTGAAATTATCTAGTTTAGTTTCAGGTGACATTTTAAGGTAATTGAATAAGGTAACCTGACTGGAATACTGACATAGTAATAAAAGAAATACAGAGCTATGTTTGAGAAGTGTTACATGTTCGCATGTTGGATTAACTACTGCTCAACTTTATTATCAACTTATCATTTTATATTAGTATTGAGTATTGTAGTGAATGAGGAACATCACACTTAATATGTCACACACAGACATACAAGTAATCCAACATAATTTGTAACAATACGGGCATTGAACAGCGTCTGGGTGGTTCATAAAGGCCAAATTGTCCTTTGTCTGTTATTGTATCAACTTTAATTAGAGTCAGCGTGAATCGGGCTGGGGCGAGAGACAAGGAGATCTATCTCACTGAATAGCATGTAATTACCTTGTGCAGATGAAGAGTCTAATCTTGGCTACTTGAGCAGTCTGATGAATGACTGCTCTGACTGCAGGAAAATGTGCTGTGCTCATTGTCTTTAATATATCAGACACCGAGCCTGCCACTCCCATAAAGGCCTGAGTAGGTGCTCATGTAGAGAAAACTTTAACTCTTCATTTAGGCCTTTTTCTACGCAGAGATCCATATTTGATGTTCCTCAAAGTGAGCTTTCTCTGAGTCTCATAATAACTCATCACAGATAAAGCTCTTCAATGGAACTCTTCCTGTCTCTCCACAGAAACCTGAGGATAGAGGATGATAAGCACGATCAATATGACCTCAGTGATCCCAAAGCCTGCAGACAGTATTCACTGGAGAATTGAAAAGTCTGCACTCAGACAAAATCCTAAGCCTAGTCCATTATAAGGGTTTTTATTCAAGTTTTACAAATATTGCAGACTGGTCAAATTATTTGATACATACAAGAATTATAGTCATTTTAAGGGGTTACATTAATGCAGAATTACTAGTACATCTCAGGGCATATCATTAAAACAGATGCATTAGTATATTTAATAAAGTCTTCATGTGTGAATTATTCCTTTTTAGGAAAAAAAAATAAGATATTGCATATAATATGTTTAATTTTAATGAAGGTTTCACAGCTAGCAAAACATTCTATTTAAATCTTAAAAATGTCATAATTGTAAATATTTATAGGTTTGCAGATACTGGGAATTGATCATGTATTATTTTACATTTCTCCAATCAGTTATTACAGGGGAAAAGTCAGACAATTGTAAAATGGCAAATTATCTAATTACAGAGTGGACTCAACTTAGTTTAGTTAAAAGTTCTCATAATTTACTCCTAATTTAGTTCTGAGACATTTTTAAAGAAGCCAACCCAGAAACAATAAATGAACTACAGTTGAAATTATATGAAAATATTTTGCTAAACATTTAGTCTCCTCTTATTGTTTTTTTTTTCAATGAGCTCTTGCTGGGATTTGTATGTATAATCTCCTCACATCTCCTCTGCTTTTACGTTTTTACTGTATAGTAGGTCCTTTTACCGCATATGATGCCACATCTGTTAATCACTGGCTGGCAGATAAACTATATGGGCAAAACCTCTTAATCATTGAATCAGGACACACCTCTTAATCAGTTTCATTTGCTGGACATTCCCTTCACAGACAGCACATATACTGTTTAAAGCATCTGAGCCTGAAGCCTGAAACCTGAAATCTTCAATATCAAACAACAAGGGCTCATAACAGGGATGACAGAGTTTATTATAACTTATGTAGCTTACATACCGGTTTCACAGTAGTTATGGTAGGTCCTCATTGAATGATTTAAAGTATTTGCTAAGTAGAAAGTGTGCAATTTAAAGGGGTTTAAAAACTTTTACAGACTGCAACTTTTAACTATTTAATGCACAACCACAGTCTTCTGTCAGTAATATTGAATTTTCATTCCTTTTACTGCAGTGTGATGTCATTTCAAACTCTTTGACCGCACTTGCTGCAGATAATGCAACCACGAGCTTTGCCAATGAGGACTCTTGAGATGTGAAAGCCTGGTGCAGACTGTATTTGTGCAAATTTATTCCATTTCTTCAAGCCACTCTGTACAAAAATAGGCACAGACAAATCATATTTCCAGCAGGTCAAATAGAATTAAAAGCTTTGACCAGTGCAATTTAGCCATCAGCATTACCAAGAACAATGGATTTACCCCCCCCAAGGGCAATGGAATTAGACGTTTCACATTAATAACCTGCTTAATTCAGTTATCTCTGCTGCACTTTTTCCATTGTTATCTTTTGGCCTTTGGAGAGTGTGTTTGATGCGCTTGAGAGCACAGCCCATTTCAGCCTAAGCAGTCTGCAAATGCTCATGCAGGGCTGTAAAAGAGGCACAGATGACGCTGCACATCTCTCTGAGATGTCCCGTGCGCCCCTCAGTGGTGGCTCAGTCTGCTCTGTCAGCCTTGGGTGAAGATCATCCCCCCTTTAAATGTGTAAATCAGCCTGGTGGAATGGGAGGCCGAAGTCAAGGTGCTTTTGTGGCTGCTTTAGGGTGGAGAGACGTATTTTAAAATTCAACACAGGCCCACTCTAAGCACTGCAGAACACTTGGAGCTGTTTCAGATGGCACTGCAGCAGAAGCATGCCTCATAGATGCAGCCAGGCTCCAATAACGTCCCCTTGTCACGTGAGTTATTGCTACAGTCTTTTTAGGCCAGTGAAACATATGGGCTTAGGAGAAGCGTGAAAGTGATGAGGCGAGTGCTGAGTGAGAGGCCACTGATTTATTGCTGTAATGAGCAGTATGGGCACATGGAACATCAAGTGGGATTTCGAGACAGGAGTGGACATTAGGTTATGATGAAGGGACAATAAAGCTATATAGGGCTTATACTGTCTCTTATCTATTGTCTTTCACATTTGACAACTATGGTTTAGAATGTACTCTAGAGTACACATAAGAGTATATTCTTTAAGTCAAAATCATTTAAGGTGGATATTCTTGAGGTCCACTTTCAATACAGTTGCATGGTTATTTATATATATATATATATATATATATATATACCATAAACCATCTGGGCCACTTTGGGCATTTGTGGCTTAAATGGTCACATTTCGGCTTCAAAATTCATTGGTATCTGGGTTGTGTCTCATTCAAAAACATCCTTGATGCACCTTAAACCTGCTAACTTCAGTGTGAATAGTTTGGTTTGAAATTGATTAAGTTACTGTTAAGCTAGTTATAAGTTTCTTTCACACATTGACAATTTCAAACATTTATTACACTCTCCTATAACTTAAAAAGCTTAAAGAGTAATATCTGCATGGTCCCAAGAGGAATTTGTGTTTATGTAAATATTAGTGCATCTAAGAAAAATGCTGTTCGTGATTTTATTTAAAAAAAATTTAACTGTCAAATATGTTATATTCCTCACATTTAAAGGGATGTATTTCAAGCTTTCTTTTGTTTTAATTACAATATGTTCTGATTAATCATTTAGCTAAACCTGAAATTAAATATTCTTATAATATCAGATTTAAGATTTCTGATTTTCATAAGCTATAAGCCACACAGATCAATAATAAAATAAAAAAGGTATGAAATATCTCACTTTACAGATAACCTGACATTTATTGTAATGAAATTATGAATATAAATGACATTTTTCAAAATATTCTATTTTTTTAGATGCACTAGCATGTGAATTTCAGAAGTCATGGAATGTGAACTAAATGTATTTCAAGACCGAAATCAAACACATTGAACAGAGAACTTTACAAAGCAACCATTGTTATTATATTACCTTAACCTATACCTGAAACTAAACCCAAACCTAAACTTAACCCATACTCCAACCATGAGTTTCTGATCATTAATTCATTTTAGATGCTCCATAATTGGTTAAAAACAGCATGCTGGGTGATGTATTTAGTATTGTTGTTCTTTGTGTGCATGGCAGTATGTAATGTACAGTATGTACAACTTACCAGTGTGCAAATAAAGGGCACATTTTATTCATATATGTACATATGTTTGGAGATGTTGATGACTATGGTAATATAGTGTAGAAAGTACACAAGATAAAAAAACAACTTTCAATTCAATATAAAAAGCTTATTCCAAGCCATTTTAGATGATTTCTAGATGTTAGCCATTTTAGATGATCTATTTTTCATCTTTGTTTGTTACAATACATTTATTGTGGTGGCAGTGTGTTTACATGCACTCAATAATCCAAGAACTGCAGGAAATCCGTTTTTACAGAAACACAACACATTTACTGGCACTTGAGTAATCAGATAATGGAAAAACACTGGGTTTACAGGAGTCAGGCAATAGTCAGATTTATACTTTATACTGATGGGAGGAAGGCAGAGCTGTTCTGGCTACTTATCCCCTGATCAGGGACAGCTACAACTTGTCAGGATGAAGCATCTATGTACAGAGAAAGCAAAAAGAAATCAGAGTAAGGTGTATACATGTGATTTCTTAAATAGATTTCTAGGCCTTAATGTGATTTAAAAAATGTAGTATGCTGTTTACATGACCAAATAATCAGATAGCTGCAGAATTATGATTATGATCATAATTTGAATTCTAATTTGAAATCTGATTATGACCAGATTATTGACTCAATGATATAAATAGGATTCCATCATGGAAAGATTAATTTAGTCAGGTAAACAAACAATCCAGTTTAAATGGTTCTATATAGAACTGCATTTACTAAAGCACCTTTGAAGAAGCCCTATTTTAAAGGGCAATAGCTGCTCTGAAACCTGAATGGGTCTAAGATATTTCTTGAATGTAACCTTTTCCTCATCATAATGTGAAGAATTGCTGGTTGCAACATAAGCATTCTAGGTCCTGTGATAAAGTACTGTAGTGGAACATGTAGCTGCTGATTCAAACCTCAGGACAATACCTTCCACTAAAGCACCCCTTAGGGTGTTCTTCTGTTCTCTAGTCTCCATCCAAGTCAGATGCTGTGACTCAGCAGAAATAAAAAAAGAATATGCTCTTCTGCTGTGAAATACAGTGCTTAAATATATGCAATCATCTGTTTTTATGTCTTTAATCTCAAGTTTTCCTCGGTACATGATACTGATGCACTGAACTTGCTTGTGTGTTCTGAATACTTTTCCTTGATCATGTTTTATTCATTTCAACAGGCACAGTGAGGGAGGCTAAATGTGTGTGTGCGTGCATGAGTGTATGTGTGCAAGATAGAGAGAGAGAGAGAGATCCCTGCAGGACTGTAAGGTGGTGATGTATAGCCGAAGCCTCACTCAAGACCCCCCTGAGGCTGGACTCTGGATGAAGACACATAATCAGCACATCAGTGCAGGAGGCCAGCAGGATCATGCTAGCAGAGTGAGGTAACGATTTGTACAGTGGACAGCCTCCAAAACCCATTACACAGACCTGTGTTTGTAGGCATGCAATCAATGGGCCAAATAGTTAAAAAAGCCTGACAACTTCCAATAGAGTAAAACAGACATGGCAACACACTGGTACACAATGCTGTGTGGCCAGGGTCTTCATAAACCAATGGTCCTCATAATGGCTGGGTCAGGGACTTTGAACGAAATATTATAGTCCAATTTAACGTGAGCTGCTGTGAGCGAATCAGCATGCAATAGTAACAAATACAGGAAGAAAAAATGGTATTAAACCAAATTTGAGTACAAATGCCACTGAGTCTACCAACATTAGCCCTCCTGATATGTTCATTTCATGTAAATTCACTTTGTGCTCCTGGTCAAAAATGATTGGCCCATTAATTGCTGATTATAAATTCATAAGTTAAATCATAAACATTATGTTGTGATAGATGTTATCAACTTATGAACATTACACATTAGTTACTTTCATTTGCTATTTATGATCTGTAGGCGTGAATGACAAGTTCATACAACAATATTTTGAGTACAAAGAGCATATCTTATTTTATTATTATGATGATGATATGATATAGATATCAGATTAAACATTGTGATATTAATCAAAATATTAATAAGAATATGGGATTTGAAACTATTCATTTTTTAATTATTGACCTGTATGATTTTATTAGTAAATAAAGAATATAGTCCCAAAATTACACTTGAAAATCATATTAGGACATAAATATGAGGGTTAATGCAACCTGGCAGACTAATTAGATTCATACAGAGTGTTTATTAATGCATTCAACAGCACAACATGACTAAGATAAAAGCATGAATAGAAAGCTGGTTGCTTGACAGCTCATGCACAACACAACTACTCTGTATAATGAACAGAAAGCCTCCTCCAACCAAGGCTGCCATTCATTTAATTCCTAACTTTAACCCCACCTTTCATATAAATGTTTTAACAACTGATATCTGGGTGGAAATATTATGTTGTATGTTCAGATACCCCATGTTGACAAAGTCATAGAATCTCATGATAATCAGATTATTTTTTTTTCTATCAGAAAACATCTGATTGGAACACAATATGAGGTTTAATGCTACCTGGCTGGCTAACAACTAATTAGAGCACTTACCAGAAAACCTGCAAACAACTTACAGAGTGACATTCATCTACAACTAGAAATTAATGTATTATATTATTGCACTGCTTCTGAATTTTAAAACAACCTGCAAGTATGACAAATATAAAATAACAAAAATCCTTTGAATGTCATGTATATGTATGACGTCACTGTTAGAAAAGGAAAACTTGTAGGTCCAAATTAAGTAATAATAACTATGTTATTAATTACTAGGTATTTTAATCCAACTTTTCTGTTCCAATAGTCAGGTACAGACTACGGCTTGAATGGGATGGAGAGGTATTTATCAGATTTTAAACTGTAGGTTGGTCAGATAAAGGTGACTGGTTAGAAGAAAGCTGAAGGACGGAGCAGAGCAAATGTGGTGAGGTAGGTGCCCTGACCCAGACAGTCATAAATATCAGCTCTTCCTGAATTGTCAGCTGTAGTCTCTCTCTCTCTGTCCCCCCTCCCCAATGTCATCTATGACAGTGCACAGCAAATGTAATATAAGCATTAATGACATCTTACAATGATTAAGTATTGGAAACAATATAGTGCAATATTGCTCCTGTCTCAGTATAATGTCAGTATCTTTCCGAGAGTCTTGAACAGTGCCACTGTTTCTTTCTCTTCCCTCCCACTCAGCTCATCTTTATGTTGAATGATAATGAAACATGTTGAATAGCCAAATAAAAATAATGTGTTATTATGCATTCTGGTTGCCTCTTCTTCAACAAAGAAACCCTCTTGAGCAACCCCAAAGCCTGTCATAGGCTTTCACTTTGACTTTCATCTATTCCCCAGTTAAGGATGATGCAAAGGTACATTCAGTATTGCAATAGAGTCTGCTGGAGTGAGAATTAAAGCATCAAACATTCAATGTGGAACCCTGTGAATATCACAGACATATACCCTGCTTATTAAACCTAAGTATGGTCAGGAATGGCTGGGCAGCACTTCTCATCTGCACACTCTGGACACCTTCATGCTTCAAAGAAATGATTCAAGGCTCCAGAGGGAGTGCTTGGCCTGAGCGAGGCTAACAGTGTTAAAAGGAGTGCAGGAGCTCTGGCTTGTGTGAGCGGCTGACATTAGAAGCATTAGTCTGGGACGGGGCACAGAGGGAGCGAGTGACTCACACTCAGAGGAGTGAGGAGACAAGGGTGGAGGCAGCAGTGATGTCATACGGTGCGTCTGGGTGGGAGAAAAGTAGAGGGGAGGGGTTACCCAGGATCTGCAGTTTATCTGCAATGCATCAGCAGCTCTGTCCCCCCCCCTCTCTTTCTCTCTCTCTCTCTCTGTCCCACTCTCTCCCTATATTTAAATCTGTAAATAATGCAAAGAATACTGAGGCTTCTTTAGTATATCTCTAAAAGATACCCCAACATCTTGCACAAACAAGCACATAACCATAACCAGGCCGGTTTCTTCTCTTTGAGCTGTTTCTTTGGAGAACTGAAAGTTGTTAAAGCATCTTAAAGCATTTCTTCTGCTGGAAGCTTTAGAAAGAGGTTTAAAGTTTCACAATGTTCAGGCCTAACAGTCTTCTCTCTTGGACAGCTGAGGTGGTCATCGGGAGGGGCCGCTTTATTATTTTTGACCTTGAATCTTCTTGGCACGTTGAGGTCGCTCTCAGAGCTGGTGGGCTGTGGAGTCACATGACTTAGCTGACCAATCAGTGTGAGAGTCCCATATCAGGTGAGAGTCGTAAAATGAGGATGATCACATTAGTGATGTTGGTGTCAACACAATGTGCCTCTCAGGAGACAGCAATCCAGCTATAGCAATATTTCCCCCGCTGTACCTGAGATTTTCAGCAGCAATGAAGATGACACTGTTAACAGAAATGTGATCAACAGTTAACTCTGTATAAATGGAATATATTAATTATCAGTTTTATGTGTAATTATAACATTGAAAGTATTATTTATTGTTAAGTATTGTTTCATTAATTTTACATAAATTAAATGTACATTTCTGCCAATTTATCTGCATTAAATAAAGTTTATAACTGCAAGAAAATGTGTGACTAATGACAGGAATATATACATTTTTTCTTTCAAAATATATGTCCATTTTTAGTTTTCTGTATAATGGGAATCTGACTTATTCTTTCATATCATAATTCTATGCATGAGCCAATAGAAATGCTCCAAAATGACTTTAATTACTCTTAATTTATACCGATATCCATTCAAAAGAGCATCTTTGCTTTCTCCTGTTAAGTTTCCATTCCCTTTTTCATTGTGACAACATGTTAAAAGTTTCAGAAAAGACCTGTGTTTATCTAGCTGTCTGTCAGTCTATCGATAACAATAGCTTCTAACAAATGTCTGTTTGCCTGGTGCTGGATGTACTTGAAGAAGTTCTGCAGTAGTAATAAAAAATTACTCAGCACTTTTTGTCCTGTTTTTTCTTCTTCTTTTTCCACCCCAAGTACTTTTTACTTGAATCACGTGTTCACAAAAGTAAAGATAGGCTTTCTTGGCATTACATTACATTATCTGTGCTGCCTGCATACATTTTACACTATAACATTATAGCTCCACCAAAGGGACCATGGAGCAACTTTTGTTGTTCTTGCAATTATAATGCATAACCTTTAATAATGCTGCTTCATAGTAGATCATTACTTCTTCTAGCACAGCATTACTCATAAAATGGGGGATAAAGCTAAAATACCATCTGCCTTTAAATAATCTTTAAACTTCATAACAAGTACAAATATTAACATATCAATAGAGTCCCAAAGGCAAGTTTAAAGGTGTATAAATGGGTTTACTTGGCATGATGTGATACAATTGCTAAGGAATGGGAAACAAAGCAGAAGGCCAAAGGGTGTCACTGCATAATGGTGGCATTGTTTCTAGTATGGGTATGTAAGGAGTGTGTGACTAGGATAGCTGAATGTAGGTTTGGGTGTATCTGGGCCAGTGGAGTCGTCAGAATGCACTGAAGCATGTGGATAGATTTGCTTATAAATCATTAATTTTGTCTCTCTGTGTGCTTCTATGGCTTAGAGGTTTGGGCTCTTATTCTAATCTCTCCTGTAGTTACTATAGTTGTTATCATTATTATTATGATTGTGCTTTTCTTCAATATTATTAACATTGACATTTCTTTTTATCCTTTTTACTGCAAAAAGGAATGTGCCTTATTTACCAAATGTTCTTATGAAAAAAAACCCCTGAGGATTGCAAATTTAACACCCTGCTGGATGCCATCAGCAGCTGGAGCACGATTGAGCACAATTAGCCATGGTCAAGCTGTATGTGTAGATGGCGCTCTCTTCCCACATCACACCCAGTGCAATGCTGGCCAGCACAGGTGTCTGTTGGCTGTTGTATCAGAGCTGAAGACCTGATGCTTTCCTGCAAACATGTCAGCTGCTCAATGAAACAGTGGTGGCAGTTCGAAAAGAAACAGTGTCTCCTTACAGTGGCACATTATTTAAACTTCTTTTAAAAAATATTTTTACTGAAATTATTTTTTATGTCATTGATATATTATTGTTTTAATTAGATTCAATAAAACAAACTTTTTTACATAAAAAGTAATAAATAGAAATAAGTTTATATATCATATCATTAAGATCAACTGTAGATACATTCATTCAATTTAAGCAGCAAAAAAATTCTACCTTTTTACTGGGGACTGGTCAACATTTTTGGTCCCCATGCAAGAATGGAGAATGGAGCCCTAACCTGACAACACAGTTGAGAAGAGAGAGCAGAGATGGCAAAAAAATAATAAATCGAATGAAGTACAAAAGCAGCTCTGTCTGTGTCTGTCAGTCCGTCTCTGTCTTTCTTTCTCCCTCTGTCTTTCTCTCCTTCTGAGGGTCATTGAGGACATATTGAACAACACACACACAGGTTCTCATCCCCCCTCCCTCTCTGAAAACTCTCTGATGGACTCTGAAAGCACCATTGCCTAAAAATAGCACCATTCTCATCGCATACAGATAAATAAAAGCTAAGAAATAACCTGTGGGACATTATTATTCTATTATGGGGGTTGTATATTGTTGAGAAGTGTTGAAATCTATCTTTTGTTCTACTTCCTCATTTTCTCTCCATCACTGCCGCTCCTGAGAGCTCTCTAGTGATCACTAAATTGACATTTTTCTGCAGAGTCACTCTCCTTCTCTTTTTTTCTGTCTTGCTCTTTTTCTGTCTCATTCCCTCTGGAGTTCAGTTCTGTTGAGCAGGCTCTATTCTGTTCTGGCCTTTCATTGAAAGCCCTAAAACAACACTGCACATAAATACATCAACCCTGTCAAATCAAAACCATTTTTTCTTTTCTTTTTATATACCATTGAAAACAGTGACTCCCATTTATATTGTGTAAACGTTTCACGGTGTACCTATCTAACTACCTTCCTATGCACTCACATTGCTAACCACCCACCCACTGACCTCCAGGCCTGCCCGCCTGCCCCCTCCATCCTACACTCACTGAGAAAAAAAATAATGCACCTAGAAGGAGTTGTTGGAATCGAGTGAAACTGTGTGTGTGTGTGTGTGTGTGTGTGTGTGTGTGTGTGTGTGTGTGTGTGTGTGTGTGTGTGTGTGTGTGTGTGTATGTGAATGTAATTATGATATATGTAAGTGATTACAATATTGGAATGAAATGATGAGCTGGTTAAGTAAGGATAAGTACCCTGATGGCCCTCTCAAGCATGGATACAAGATGCAATACAGTTGGCTATGGAGACATCCTGTGGCACATTGGATACAGTTATTGCAGCTGGGCCTGTAGATCCTGCATGCTCATAGTTTGTTGAAGCTGGTGTCCCAGATGGTCTCATAAATTCTTGATTGGTGACCAAGGAATTGCTGCAATCTGGCAGAGACTTTCCATCAAAACCCTTGCTGTGTGTGGGTGAACATTATCCTATTTGCAGACTTACAGAATGTATACATTACATACCATTGCTCATTGATTTTCAATCATACTTAGGGCTCCCCAACAATCATGCATCTTATTTTCTGCTTCTTCCTGGTTGCAGTGGATTTGCAGCCTACCTGGAATTTATTGTCCACCAATTACAGATTACTACCCACACCCATTCACTCAGAAACTAGAGGCAATTTAGCACAGCCAATTTGCTTATCAATGTATACCATTATTATGTGTACCAGAGTATCCAGAGGAAACAAAAGCAAAAAGGAAGAACCCACCAAAGTCCCGACAGACAGTAAGGGCAAGAATTAAAATCACCCAGGAGTTAATCATTTGTTTTCTATTTAACCATTTCTTTTATGCAAGACAGGTTGCATTTGAATTTGCTCAATAATCACTGCTGATGTTTGAGTAGCTAAAGAAAAAGTTAAATGAATTAAGACTGGAAATATTTTATTGAAGACAAATTTGATCAATGGTGCCAAATTCCAAATAAGATTAATTGTATTTGATTGTAAATATAGTTTTCTACATTTTCAAATGTTTATACAGTGTGTATAAATCAACAGCTCAAACGTTGTGGGATCCCTTTGGCTTGGGAAAGAGGCCTTAGATGAACGTCTATGTTTTCTTGTTGTCCAATAAAGTTAGCAGATGTGATTTCATTGTTTTTACTGTAACTTGAGAAAGAGATCAATTTGCATGGCTGTACCAAACAAATATTGCAATATGATATGTCCAGAATACCTGCACACTTACTGATGCACTTAAGAGCTTCATTTCTAATCAGATCATTTAAAATGCAATGACATGTAGACAAATAAATTCTGCTGTACAGTCCTGGTTGATCAGAGCATCACCAGACCAAAACTCAAACCATTCTTTTACATAATACTTCAACCCTGCCTATTATGTCTTATTTTATTCCTCGCTGCACTGTGTAGTGCTTGCATATAGTATTTTTTACACTCAGTGCTGTGTTTTATTCGTCTATAATGTATGTATGTCTGTTTCATATGGGTTAGGAGAGCACTGTGATATTTTTGTTATTTCTGTCGTTGAGTGCTGCAAGAAGCTTTTGTTGGGTGTGTCTATGTTCTCTGCAATGCATCCTTTGCTTCTTAGATGAGGTACCAAGAGAAAACATCTTCACTCTGATCTCCAATGCCTGCTAATCCCCCTCACACAGAGCTCACTGGGTGCTTTTGCAGTGCATTTGGGGTGTGCTATACTCATCGGAATATCATCAGATTAAAAATGTGCTTCACTAAATAGGCTGTGAAAAGTATTTTTTCTTGGCACAACTTGGCCCAAACAAATTCCAAGATAATAAAATAACAACCCAAACAGGCATGAGACTTCTCTACATGAATATGCACCAAAAATGGCATAAAGTGACTGTATAACAATTTGAAAAATGTTTAGTGGAGAGCATGCCAAATGCTATTATGCGATTGAAAATGAAGGTTGTCACAGCAAATATTGATTTCTCAGTTCTCTCAGTTAAACCAAGAGTGTGTTTGTTTAGTTAAAAAGTGCAGTTATAAAGTGCAGATCACTGCTGGTGTATATTTTACATGATACCGCAGTTGCCTCCCGTTGTTTTGTGATAGAAAGCTTCAGCCACTCTGGGTGTAGCAGATATATCACTACTTACTGCAGAGAAGCTGCAAAACCTGGCCTGTTGTCACTCTTACACTTGAAAAATTCACAGACACTTGGATCAGGTTCGGCAATTTTTTCTGTAAAACAGAGCCAAAAGTCCTGCTCCTTCTCTGCTCAGTTGTACTAATCCTGCTCCTGAACCCATAAGGCTCAGAAGCATTCACATATCCAGAGTACAGTGATGAGTAAGGAGAGTGAGGGGATTGGGTTTGTGCTGAGCTCAGCAGGATCACTTTATAGATTAGTCTCCCCAGTGACCACTCGGAAAGGACTCTTTCAGCCCATCGCCTTCCAAGTAGCCACAACTCTGTTTAGTCATGTCTTTGAGCATTCTGTAATCCCTGTGGACATTGTGCAGGGGAGGAAATGCCCATTGTAGTGGCTGAGGTAAACTGAGGACCCTGATCCCAGACAAAGTATGCCTGGAATTCCATCCAGCATTTCTCCACAGGCATGAAGGTGGCTGCTGTGGAGGAGTGGTTCTCAAAAGCTGAGCAACTGTGGTACAAGAACCAGGACAACCAACAGGAAAAAGAGGCTCAAGCCTATTGAATTGGAGAAAGGCCATGTGTGGTTGTCCACAAGTCATTTATGATTACTCATCCGGTGTAGTTTACCCTTCACTATTTAGAACCCTGTCTCTGGCAGCTACGTCCCTCCTATTGCATTTGAACCTCATTTCATGTCTCTTTTCTTATGCTGGTGATTTGTGGTCCACATTACTGGCGGTGCCCTTGATGTCCCTCATTGGATCATATTGGGTAGGGCACATTCCTGAGGAATAGTGTTGGGTTTGTAGTTGGTGACATTCTGAATTTGGAGCTGGTACAAGAAATCCACCTTCATTAACTGGATCATGTTGCTCTGTGTGGGAGGGGCTATCCCCCATGGAAGTGGTATCAAGTTGCTGGGGCAACTCCTCATGTGGAAGGTACTGTCAGACACACCACTGTGCTCCCCTTCAAATTCCCATGCTCAACCTAGCTGATCTACTGATCGCCAACTAAGCAAATCTACTCTCTCAGGACTCAAGCACTGCAAAACCACCTGTTCAGATGTCTTAAACTTTGGTATCACATTTACTTTCTACTAACATCTATGTGTTTTTACTTGTGATGAGACTCTTGTGACTTTTGTCTCAGTCAGTCAGTCTGAGTTATTGTCTCATAAGCTATAAGCCACTGCCTGAGCCAATTAGAACTCTTGTCTGCAACTGCACCCAGCCCTTGTTTTCCATTTGTGGTACTTCAGCTTTAATAAACTTGGATTTTAACGGGTTAACTACTTAGAATATGTATACAATAAGTACAGCTGACACTGTAGGCAAGTACAACAACATGCTACAAGTCATCCAATAGCAGTATTTAAATTGATCATGAAGTGTTACCTCAGGGAACAGCTTGGGAATGCCCATACCTCTATAAATTTGTGAGGTGTTATCTTGTGTGTGAGGTTAAATACTGTCCAGCATGCTCATGGCAAGGTGATGTGAATTATTGGTGTTTAGGTGTGGCATGATAGTGGGTGCTAGATAAATGGAATATTTCATTTCTGAAGCTGTGCAGACATTCCTCAATCACCAAGGAACCTTCAATAAAAGGACAAGGGTTCCTTGGAGTTTCCTTGAAGCAGTTTAAGAGGTTCCTCCACAGTTTCAAATTGAAGGTCCTCAAAGATCTTGTACTTTTTACAGTGTGGAAGGCATTTCCACCCACAGTGGGTGGTAATGATCATAAATTGTGGCTTCTGGCTAGAACTGTTCATGCAATCAGACAAGTGATTGGCAGAGATCACATCCACATTTAGTGCAGGAGATCCCACACACACACACACACACACACACACACACACACACACACACATATATATATATATATATATATATATATATATATATATATATATATATAAATCATACAGGTCAGTGCAGTCTTCTTCTTGACTTTTGGCATGTCAGTGTATCACAACCGCCATCCGGTTCTCTGGGAATTTGTTTACACAGCAGGTAAGAAAGCTAATGTAATACAGCTGAGGAAGGAAGAGGCTTATACTGCTGCAGATTTCTGTGTGTGTTGGGGTGGGGTGGTGGGGTGATGGTGGTGGTGGCTAGGGCTGGAGAGAGAACTCAGTCATTTGTTATCTGAATCATGACCCAGGCAAACGCAGTAAAACACTAGAACCAGAGAGAGTTATTTTCACACGTTCAGTTTGTCTTTGTCTCTCTGTAGATGTGGAAGGTGGAATCTAATCAGAGGCTGTTATGTAACTCTGTCGCACTTGCACCTACGGGCTCAGATATACGAGTGTGATTACTTTTATGGCAGAAAAAGGCATGTCTCACAACAGCATAACTTACCAAGTGCAGTCACAGGAGATGAACTGAGAGAGGACAGAGAACAAAAGAAACAGATATTGAAATAAATATACTGAAAGGTGGTATGATGTAATGCTAGAACAGTGTGGTCAGAGACAGTGCCAACACTACAATAACCAGCTCAACAGCCAAATAGGGGTGTGGCTTCAGAGTGGTGCAAGCATAAATTTATGTTGAATGTGTGTGTGTGTGCGTGCGTGCGTGCGTGTGTGTGTGTATGTGTGTGTTTTCATGGGTGCATAATGTGTGCACGTCAGCTTTCACCTGCAGAGAGACCATGAATTAAAGTAAACGTGTGTGTGTGTGTGTGTGTGTGTGTGTGTGTGTGTAGTATGGCAGTACACTTCAGCAGGCTTACTGCATACTGTTATTACATGGAGTGCCATGATAGATGAGGAGCTTGACTGAGTGCAACACATGGTCTGTAAACAGTCTTTGTTGGTTTTAGCTGCAGGTATACATGCAGTTGAAGAGAAAATCAGTGTCGATCTGAGGTTCTTGTTCTCCTGTCTCATGTACAGTTGCATCAGCCTTACCTTGGCCTTCCAGTGTGCCCTCAAAATTGATGATTCAGGCAAAAATCTAATCGACACTCCTTTCCCCTCATTCCAATCGATGAGCCAGACTGACGTCTGAAAATTGCTTTTTGCACTGGAGCTATGTGGCTATTGTAAGTAATGAAACAGAAGCTTAAAGTAAAGTTTAGTAAAGAATAGTAGAGTTTAATTTTACACACGGCGATCATTATCTCAAATAGACAATGATATACTCTCATTGTTTCTGTTTTTTACTGTTAGTTGTATAGGTTATATAATCTGTACTGTAATGAACAAAAGTCCACTGCAGAAAAGCACTGTTACAGTGGTCAAAATTACTGTTACTGTCAGAAGATAAGTGAGCTGAAGACAAAATGATCTCCAAAAGGCATTAAAGATGAAACATTTTAAGCAGTACCAGTGTATTTGTTTTTGTACTATTTTAGAGTCAAAAAAGGAAAGAAGGTTTGTGTGCTCGGAAACCTTTGTCCAAAGTCTCAGACCTTAATGAGCCTGTTAGGGTTATAGCTTGTTCACAATCCTCATTAGGAAAGGCCAGGTGATGCAATTTTCCAAGCTTGATTAATATCCAGACTGTCCCAGAAAACAGCAGCCATTGATTCTTCTAAGTATTACCCTCCAATTGTACACCTTTGGTCAGAATGAAATGTTTTCTGCATACTCCTTAGAGTCTTCTGGAAGAACTGGAAGACTTCTGCAAGGAAAGTGTGGATGTATCATCTTTAACTGTATGCCTTTTGGAGATCATTTCATCTTCAACTCGCTTATCTGTTCACAGTGAGTCATTTTGGCCTTTTGCACGCCACAGCAGATAACGTGTCTTTTAGTCTAAGAAACCACGCAAGAAACCACATGGATTAGGCAAGTCTGTGATCATTTAGGCAAGCATTTTTTACAATGCTAGTCTATCCCCTGGAAGCTCACTTCACTTGTTAGCTGTAAGCCTAAAGTAGCAGCTTTGGGCATTCAATACATCCAAGGTAACTATACATGGTTTCACAGAGAATTCCACCAATGTCAGCTTGAATTATACCTTTACAATGTAAACAAGCCAATTCAGAGTGGTCTGTTTAAAGGGCTCTGATGTAGACACTAAGGTTGAATCGCAGTGGTGATGATAGGACAAGACCCCTGAACCGTTTAAGTTAACCCGCCTCAAGTACAGGGTCAAGTACAGCTCGGCTTGACCCACCATCCCTCAATTCTGGCATCAAAATAGTGGAACGAACTTCCCCTGTGGGCTCAGCTGAGTCACTCACTGTCTTCAAACATAGACTATCCTTTCAAGAGTATTTAAAACGTAAAAAAAACGTAAAAATTGTGTTGATTATCATGACCCTGACTCCTATTATTATGCTATCAATCTGCAGGTGTCTCAAAGTGCGGTCAAACCAATCTTCAAGATGACCAAGATGACTGACCATAAAGACCAAAATGGTCTACTAGTAAGACAAAGCTTGTTGACCAGCATGGCCAAGCTGGTCAACAAGCATTACCAACAAGACCAGCAAGATCAGCAAGACTAAGTTGGTTGATCAACATGAACATCAAGACCAAAATGGTCAACTGGCAAGACAAAGCTTATTGATGAGCATGACCAAGCTGGACAACTAGCATGATCAGCAAGATCAAACTGGTCAGCCAGTATGACTGGCATGATACTATACTGGTCAAGAACTGGTTAACCAGTTTGCTTACCAGCATAGGGTATGCTTTTGCTTGAATGACCAGTTTTCTAACCACCTTGAACATGAAAACAACTACCAGTTAAAGCTGGTCTCTTCAGCAGGGTTCACAGGGAATTTCCCAATTCAACATGTTGACTATTGAACTGTGGACTCATTTTGAAAAAAATCATAAAAACTGTAGGAGAAAAGTTTGTGACTTCTGTCTGAGCCATTTCATCAAACATGCCTGCTTTGTATTCAGTGACAGCACCTGCTGTGCACACAGGCTTCATTGCAGGTCTGCACAATCAAAATATCAAAGACTGGGGGTCTAATATTGAGACCCTTTTTCTCCCTGATCCCCCCAGCAGGCCTGCATGGCATATGTTAGTGAGCTGGAAGAAAGCTCTGTGGTTTTATTACATCCAGAACTCAGCAAGCTGCAGCAGCTCTCTGCTGAACACCCTATGCTCCTGGCTAGTGAAATGTGCTGCGTCTGCAGGCCTGCTGGCTGATCTGCGATGAGCGAGATGGAGAGGTAATTGATAACGGTGCAGGCGGGTTTCTGCACTGCAGAGCTCCTTCGTTCCCCCCACCCTGCATATGTGTGTGTGCTGCTTGGCGTGTGTGTTTATTTTGGTGGTGTACTTTTACACTGAGGCAGAGATTGTGCTGCCCTCTTTCGGGCAGTAAAAACACAAATGCTGAACCAACCACCCCCACATCCCTGAAGTGCTGACTCATTAAGGTAAGAGGATAGTGCTGATACAACTACGCAGCAGAGTAGATCTGGCTTTGTTACTGTAAATGTGGTTAGTTTATGATGTCTGCATTTTCATTTTGTCCGCAGTTAGAGTCACTACTGTTTAGTTGTGATAGGGCACAGCTATAGAAGCTGAGGTCACCTTGGGTCTACTTGTACAGTGTGTGTGTGTGTCTGTGTGTGTGTGTGTGGGACAGGGGGACTGGAGGAGGGTGAGGACATGTAAGAAAGTGGGGACAGTGAGTAGAATGGGGAGAGAGAAGATGAATGTGAGCTGTATTTACTGTGATGATTAAATTTCCTATTTATTGTTACAGTAAAAGAGGCAAACATAGGCAAAACATTGTCTTTCTGAAGGACATTACAGCAAAAATGAAAAAAAAGTCATGTTACCTGGTCCAAATCACTTACATATAATGTTCTTCAGCTAGTTCACTCTCCAACAACAGACTCCAAGGCCACTGAGTCATCGCAGCATATGATACAGAAATATCCAGTGGAGTATAGGCACCAACTTAAAAACATGAAGCATGAGCTTTAATATGCAAGTGGTGTAGACGAGCTCCATTGATAAATCAATTTCACATGTCAAAAACTAAAGAGACAATAATGATGGCGAGAGTCAAAGGAGCCATGGAGAAATTCACAATGAATTAATTATTAGTATAAAAGTATGTCTCATCTGAGAGCATACTTCATTAAAGCATTCCTTTAACTCTGAATCCAAGATCCACAGTTTGTAGGCAGTAACATAGCCTTTTTCCAGGCTTACCCTGAAACTTCCCCAATCTAAAATGGCTAACTGAATTAAAACCCAGTTTAAAAATGTCCAGTGCATCTTTACTGCTCAGTCCTGCATGCAGACTCTAACTAATCAGCGATAGGGGTGGGGCTAATGACATTACTTGCCCAGATATTGGGTTATAGAGGAAAATGAGAAGGAAGGTATTGTTTGCCCTTTTTCTTTGTATAAACAGTGTTCAAATATCAAAGTATTCTGAACTTATTATTATATTATAATAATAATATTATTATTAATTAATTAAAAATGATTGCATTTGCAGCTCAAAAACATTTCAATGAACAATTTCCAACAGGTAGACCACCACATCTGCTGTTATGCTCAGGTGTACTGGAGTAATTCTCATAGTTTGATGTTAGTCATAATAGCATCAAATTTGCAGATAATTAGGGTCCAAGTAAATTTCTACATAGTCGGTGATGACAGACGGGAAACTAGTCCAAGTCCTTTAGCTGCCAGTGGGCTGCCAGTGTGAATGTAAAGTGTGAAAATGGAACAGTTGGAAAAAAAAGGTTCCTATATGTGCAGGGAAGCAGAATTAATTTTCCAGATCTTAATTTTTCCAGAGCTGTATTCTGAAACAGCACAGAATGAAAGCAAATGTAAAGCAAAGTAATGTAATGTGACCAAAGTCACACTTGACCATCAGTACTTCATAATGGCTTCATGTGATAGGAATAAGTGTGTCAGTACAGTGTTTGTGTAGTATGGGCTGTAGCCTGGCCAGCACTGAACACTGATCTCTGGCAGCTATGACTTAAGGTAAGAGAAGCTGGGACTGGAAGGTTACTGGTTCAGTCCACATGAGCCAAGAGTAAAGAAACAGTGCTTCCTGAGGTGCCCGTGCGCAAAGTGCCTAACCTCCAACTGTTCCCTGGGTGATGAGGTGGCTGACCACCAGTCTGAGTGTGCATGCTCACAGCTGCTATTTTATGAATAATACACTATGCGGTCAATATCATCTACACCCAATGCACTATACATAAATATAAAAGATTTATGTATGTCTAGCACAAAAAGGAATGTTATTTGTGTTAAGTCCTCTACTTTGCCATTTGATATTTTCTACAGAATTATTGTTACAAATGTAATTTGGTTTGCAGTATTTTGTTTTTTAAAACTGCTATATCATGATATTTTTAATATCATACAATTTAAATGTTTTATACAAAAAAAGTTGAAACATTTGCTTGGCAAGCAGCAGCATGCAATCCTGGCCTTGGAGATCTTCTACATTTTAAATACATGAGCATTCAGTTTAAATACAAGAAATCTGATTTAATATTCAGAAGCCAATTATTAACTCCAACAGGTCTGTTAGATTATGTTTGCAGCTAAACCAGGATTTGGCACCCTTGATTTAAACTACATTATAGAAGAATGTTTTTTTTTTTTATCCATTTTGACATTTATTGTAATTATTTATTTTGGAATATGTGTTTATTCTTAATATATATATTTTAGAGTAAAACATATTAGGATTGTTGGATTGACTATTGAATTCAATTGTAATCAGTTTTCATATACTGAAGGTTTTGAAGACTACAGTAATACTGGGTAAGGTCTCCCTGTACTCTTTAAAACAAGCCTCTGTTTCTCAGGGCATAAATGGCTGATTAGATAGTTGCATTAATAAACTGGTGATCAGTGAGTGTATATCTGAAATCAGTCATTATCTTATCTGCATTGTCCTGATTAGGATCACAGTGAAGCCAAATCCTACCTGGTGCAAGGCAGGAATAACTCCTTGACAGGGTGCCAGTCCATCACAGTCCATCACTTACCCTCAACACACAGGCACATTTTAGCCATACAGCCATCATTTTTGGATGTTTATCAACATATATGTGGTACAACTTTTGATGTCAGAATGATTGTACCTGCCAATGTAGGTTTTTGTGATAAAAAAATACAGGTCGTGGTTCAACTTACTCACTTCTCATCTTACCCTTATCCCCCATATGTGATTATTAACTCCCCTTATATTACTCAGAAATGTGAAGATATTATTAGAACGCTCAGTCATACGACACAACATTTATTGAAATCCTCTTAAACAAAAACCCTCTGTAGAGAGACTCTTTTTCGCTCATGCCAGAAGACACAGGTCTCACATTTTTCCATGCACACTCCAAGAGATACTGTATTTATATGCATCCCGTTGTTGTATGATGGGTGATGAAAGAAAAACAGGAGTGTGTGTAGAAAGCCTGTGTCTCTCTGGGGAGGTCTGAGCTCCCTGCCCCTCATCTGCATTTGTTTCGGTGCTGGGTGGAACGGTGCAGTGTATGCACTGTCACGCTGTTGCTGAACCTCGGGAGACTCTCTAAGACCTTGATGAAAAGGCATTCCTGAAAAAGACAGAGTCCCACGGCATCTCACAGAATGCAAGCATTCCGTCAGCCCCTGCAGACTGCTCTCATTAAATATTTAAAACTCTAAGCACAGCTATTAGTAATCTAGCTTTCTGTTTTTCCCTGACTAACTAAAAATGAGGCCTGATAAATTCCACTGGGAATGTGAAGGGTTTTAGAATTTCACACAGTGTAGGAATCAAAGGTGCAGTTAGGTAATTAAACACTGTGTTGCTCACTGAAGAGAGTGACTTCTATGAAGAGTTTTATGCCTTCAGTGTGTGTACATGATGTAGCAGGTCAATCTGCAAAAACAATGTATGAAGTTAAAATTTCTCTCTGACTGACTTTTTGACTGTTTCTTTACGAGAGGGAGGTTATGAGATCTATGCATCTGTGATGCAGAAGAAAAGTGTGCACTTTATAATTAGTGTCTCTGTTGACAATACATTCAATAATGCATCTACTGATGGCGGTTTAACTGTTATGGATGGATTACAGCAGGGTTCCTCAACCTGTATGCCATGAAGCACTCTCTAGTTGTCTACAGGTCCCATCTCAGGGTGAGACAGTAACCAAGAAACAGCTTGTAGTTTGATTACTAGACATGTCTGATAGTAATGTGTCTTTACTTTCTCATAACGTCATGAATACGCTATTTTTATGCTCTTGTTCAGGCCTTAATTCTCATATTTTCATTGTCAGGGAAATAAAAGGCAAAAATAATTTTATATTGAAAGATGAATTTTGTTTTCTTGTAAGACATTATGCTTAGTTATAAACAGGTGGGCCGTCAGGTGGAAAAGGTTGAAAAACCCTGGATTACAATACGACAGATGAAGTAAAAAGGCATTGTCACCTTCATGCAAAAACCTTTAGCTTTATAGCAACATCTTCAAAGGAGAAGAAAAAAGCATTCTGAGATTTCATTGGAGACAAATGTAAAAAGATTTCATTCCAAGGCATTTTAGATCACTTCTAATGTCACATTGGTTTAACAGTCAATGCCCCTGTATCTTAATTTTAACAGCAGTTCATAAAAACAGAATCATGCAGCAGATGGCTGCCTCAGTGTGCTGTTCCTACCTGTGTATTTGTTTGCTAATATTGCCAACTGTGTGTCATTTTCAATTACTTGAAACAGAGAGCAGTTACTGACCATGAACATTTCAGACTTCCAAAGCCACTTGAACATTTGTAAATTCTCATGGGACATGCAGGAGAGGCAGGCAATTGGGTCAACAAAATATCACAAATGTGTACATATACATCTAATGTGAACCACAAGAAATATGTAACACAAGTAACAGCACAAACACATGTAGCATACTTCATACATATTTTACAATTTTTCACTTGTCTGATATGCATATAAACATTGGCATTTGAACCATAAATTGGCCATTTGAGGACATTGACAGTTGTCCCTAAGCCACTCCTGTGATGTTTTGACTGTGTTGTGTTGACTTTATGCTTAGGCTCATTTTCTTTTTGGAAGATGAACCTTTTGCACATCTGAGGTCCTGAGAGCTCTGAATATTTTTTTTTATTAAGAATCTCTGTACTTTGCTCCATTCAGCTTTCCCTGAACTATACCAGTCTTCCTGTCCCAGCCACTGAAAAACACCCCCACAGCATGATGATGCCACCACCGTGCTTCACCGTAGGGATGGTATTGGGCAGGTGATGAGCAGTGCATTGTTGCTTAGAACATGTTGGACATGTTGCTTAGAATTGAGGTCAAATAGTTTAACCATCATCAGACCATAGAATCTAGTTTCACACAGTTTGAGTCCTTTAGATGCTTTCATGTGTCTTTCACTGAGGAGGGGCATCTGTCTGGTCACTCTGCCATAAAGCCCAATGCTGCAATGATGGTTACCCTTCTGGAAATTCCTCCCATCTGCAACCAGGATCATTTGGTTCTTGGTCACCTCTCTTATCAAGGCCTTTCTCCCCCATGTTATCCTGTCACTGAGCTTCACTGTCAGTTCATATTGTTCCTAATGGCTTGATTTCATTCCATTCAATTAATTTACTGGTAAAACATATTATGATGAGAAATGGGCCAGAGCTAAATTTCATAAAAAGGGGTTGAAAACTCATGTTCACACAATGTGCTTATGGGGTAGTAAATGCAGAAGAATGGGATTTTTTTTGTTAAGACTTTCCAAAGGCCTACAGACTTTCCAAAAGCATTGCATTGTACAGGCAGAAACAACAAGCTTGTTGATCCAAGAGTGAAGAGGTCAACCAATGAAGACATTGAAAAGATACAATGCCATTTTGAGCCCACAGATTTTGTGGACTGCTTTTGGAGAGGCAACTGACAGACTATGAACACAATGATACGGTGACATCATACATCAGCTTCAGCAAAGACAGCCACATGTCAACCAAGCGAGGCTGAAATACAGCAAAGACAAGCCAGGGTTCTGAGCTGAACAGAGACAGCTTTGAAAGGAAAGAGAATGGAGACAGAACTGTCTACAATGAAGACAAACACAGGCTGGATAAAGGGATTCAAATAAAATTTAAGACTATCAAAGCCATACTAACAGCATTTATCAACACACTGTGTAATTGTCTAGTCTATTATGTTTATCATGTAAACTCACCAAGGCAACGTCCTTGTATTTTTAACAAAGCTGGTGATTGTGGGACATAGTGGGACAGTATTATTATAAGGATACTGATAATTGTAAAGTGTTACCAACTAATGCTTAAGTACTGCTTAACTAAACACTGAGTAATGAAGCATTACTCCCAGTGTACATAATTCTGGAAGCTTCATAAATGTAGTTAGTACAACAGTCCACGACTGGTTAGTTAATTAGTATACTTCCAGTAAGATTGCAGGTTACACTTGCAATCTTATATGGAAAAGTAATTATTGGGGAAATTATATGTTAATTGTTGATTTAATACTAAAACACGTAGTTACTACAATAACTGATCAATTACTTTTGAATCAACAAAGAAATGAAGAACAATTAATTAAAGTGTTACTGTCATAATTCTCATGACTTAGTACTTAGTTTAGAAATACTTAAGCATTCATTAAACATTAATTAAAAATCCTTATTACAAAGTGTTAGCTAAAAAATGTTACCTTCGACAAACATATATAGAACTCAAAATTGTTTAACCCCTTACATTGCTTCAATTTCAAATTTAGATATCTGTATGTATTTTCCTGTGTGTGCACTATGTGCATAATCCACCAAGGAGCAGAAAACACAAGTCTGATTTTGTTTAATTTATTCTATATTGTTATTATTAATACATGATTTAATTTAGTTGGATTTAAAAGCCCAAACTGAGTTTTTATACATGTTTAAATGAAGTAAATATAGTTAACTTCTGACTATGCAAAACTGTCTGTGACTATAGCCTGTGCTGGCCTCAGTTCAATAAAGACCTTCAATGAACATGAACAAGGAATGTTAATTGCTCCGACTTCAGCTTGGCAGATGACAATTCTCATAAACTGTGTTCAGTGAGCAGTGAAGTGACTCCTCACTGATCCTGTTAACACTCTGAAATGTCTTATTGACTACACCACCCACCACTGAAAAACACCCCTGTCTATATGTGTCCCCCCTTCTTAACATCTCTTTCCTGCTCTCTTCGTCTGTCTTTAATTTGGAGCCAACGCCCAGCTTCTGCAATGCTGCAGTCTCTCTTTCCATCACTATATTCCCCCTCCTCTTGTTCCCCTCTTTGCTTCTCTGCAGTGAGGAGGAGGAGGAGGGGGGGGCTGCCGAGAGGAAGAGTGACGCTCACTGCAGCACTGTATGAGAGTTCCCCACCCACAGACTCATGGGTTGACGGCCAGACAGACGGACAGGATGAAGCTAAGTCATGACACTATAGATTTTTCCATATATTTAAACCCTCCCAGCACTCAGTAGAGGATTTCCATTCCTCTGTATTAATAGAGTTGTTCTACTCTAACTTACACATAATACCTGTTACTGAGCATCAGACATTGTAGATGAAGTACTAACTACATAATAAGCAGTTTATAGCTGAATATAATCCCATATCTTGGATATTTACATACTAGAGCTATTTAATAGCTACATGGAAAACAAAATAAAATGGCCTTGAGAATTTGCATCTGAAGTGACACACCCATAATATCTGTACAACTAGAAAGGCTATAATTCATAATACTATATTTATAAGACTTTATCAAATTGTATCCATAATCACTTCTACATCTCTACTAAATTACTTTTAAAGAATTTATTTAATCTCTTTCTAGTTCTTTACTGAATCACTTGTAAATACCTTTGTTCATTCACATTTAAATGATTTACTGAATCAATTCTAAAAGCTTTAGTGGATCGCCTTTATAGATTTTTCTGATTCGTTTCTGACAATCTTTCTGAAATGCTTTTCAGCGGTATAGAAAACCACCTCTATTGGCTTTACTCAATCATGTCTTAAGGCTGTAAGCAAAGTCTTCCAAGGTGATTCATTAAAGCTCCTTTAAGTGATTCAGCAAATAATTTGGAAGGGATTCAGAAAGGCTTTTAGAAGGGCTTCAATACACTATTTTGAATTGATTCAGTAAATAATTTGGAAGTCATTTGATAAGGCTTTTTTATGTGGCTTCCTAAATATTTTGGAAATGATTCATTAATTTATTTGGAAGTGATTCAGTCGTTTGAAATTATTCAGTAAAGAATTCAGTTATGATTCAGTGAATAATTTGTAAGTGAATCAGAAATGCTGTTAGAAGTGATTCAATAAATAATTTAGAAAAGCTTCACTAGATCATTTGGAAGTGATTCAGTAAAATATTTAAATGTAATTAAGCAAAAGCTTTTAGAAAAATAAAAGTACATAAATATCAGTAAATCAAAAAGGGAATCAGAAAAATATTTTGTAATGATTCAGTGGAGACTTTAGAATTGATTTGGTGAAGCTTATAATAGTGATCCAGTAAAGCATTTACAAGTGATTGAGTAAATCATTTTTATGTGATTAAGCAAAATCAACAGTGCCATGCAAAAGTTTGGGCACCCTGCATGGTTAGTATCTAGTAGCGCCCCCTTTGGCAAGTACCACAGGTTTTTATAGTCTTCAGTTTTGAGAGATTCTGGGGCGGTCTGGCATGCACTGTTTTTTTGAGGTCTATCCACAGATTTTCAGTGATGTGAGGGTCATTGGCTGCAACACAACTCCAAAGTATGATTGATCCAACCCTATGCTTTATGGTTGTAGAGGCATTCCTTTCATGAAACTCTGTGTCCTTTGCTCATAACAGCCAAAGAGTTCTAGTTTAACCTCATTGGTCCACAGGCCTCCAAAATGCATCATGCAGGAGAGGTTTTCTTCTGATGACTTCCTTGAAGGCCATATTTGTGCAAGTGTCGCTGAAAAGTAGAACAATGTACAACAACTCCAAAGTCTTCACCTCCACTATTCCCGTTAACTGCCATTTCTTAATTAAATTTCAGAGGAAACTTTTATTTTTTAAATCTTTCTGTTGGTTTGTGGGCTTCAATCATTTTCATTTTCAGAGTGCTAGGCAGCTGCTTAGAAGAATCCGTGGCTGCTGTTTTTTGCAAAGTTTGAGGCTAATTAAGGTCTGAGATCTTGGTCAAAGTTATTTAAGTGCTCTGATCGAGGGTTCTCATGCTTTCCTTTTTTCACTCTACAATTGTACAAAACCAAAATACTACACTGCTCTTGGTTCAAATACTGAAAAGTGTGTTTTATCTTTAACTTTATTCCTTTTGCAGATATTTCATCTTCAACTTACTTAACTGTTCAGAATAACAGTCAGACCGTGGGTGCACGCCATGGTATGAGAAGTGATTCAGTAAAGTATTTAGCTTGGGAAGTGATTCAATCGAGCCTTTTTTTCTCTCCTGTATTTTCATCCTACCCCCACACTCTTAAATGTTGCTCTTCAGCTATCTCTACCTACCCTCAGCAATAGGTCTTCGTCCATAAACCAGCAGCTCCACACAGTAACATAGCTGAGTGATGAGCACACTGCATTCTCAGCATCTTCAGGTTGAACATCACTCAGCTTAATAGTGATCTCATATAAAATGTTCTAGAGTGTGAGTTTGTGTGTGTGTGTGTGTGTGTGTGTGTGTGTGTGTGTGTGTGTGTGTGTGTGTGTAAAGGCTAAGGAGAAGGCTATATTGCATCAGCAATAAGGCTACAGTGGAAATGTATGCTGAAGGTACTTCAGGAGACACGATTAAAATGGATTACTCGATTCCTCAGAAACTCGTCCAAGGACTCATCCATTAGCACGCTGCAGAGAGGGCTGTACTGAAAACATATTAAGATGTGCTACATCTAACAAATGACATGGCTGGCTTGTGCTGGTGGGATGGAAAGGACAAGACAGCGGAGGCCAAGAGTCAGCAGAAAGTGGTGGACAGAGCCAGAGTGGAGCCAAAGCCACATTTCAATCATGCCAATATCATTTAAAGGGCAAATGCAGAGAAACGCTGAGAATATGATGAAGACATAAAAGCTGCTCTGGTAGGAGGATCTTTAGGGCTGCAAATAAAAAGGCTGAGGAGTAAAAAATAAGTTGTTTCGAGCTGCTTTTATGAATCAATAATACTGTCGTCACACAGAACAAGTCTTTGCGCATTTGCTGTAATGTAATGCTTGTTAGAAAAGGGCCCTGCACACATTGATCAGGAGCGACGCTAATGCTGTCCTGAGGTGCTCTGGGATTGTTCTCAAGGGGGCGTCGTAATTCAACCCACCAGCTTCAGCAAGTTTCCGGGCAGGACACTAAAGCAGTTCGATACCGCATCGGTTTCTGTGCAGCAGCACAAACCTTCTTGTTAGACAAGAACAGCAAAGTAAAGGCTGGCATGGCCTCCATACTCTGAACTACACAGAACAGCATGTGTCTGTGTTTACCTGACAGAGGTGGGCCTATGTTTGGCCTGAATTGCCATGCAACCAATAAATGGTTCGTTTTAGACATGGGCTGGTAATGTTAAAGGCAGGACGGGGCAGGAAACACTAGACTGTGCTGCGTATAACCAATGCAGCAAGCTAGCAAGCAGTATTCCTCCAATCAGCATTTCACTCACCAAAAACAGGAGACTTTGCACTATTCTTTCTCTTGACAGGGAAAAAAAAGAAAGCTATGATATTGAGATCTTGGCTCCGGTGGGATCCCTCTGAAAGAATTTCTGAAGTGATTCCAAATCCCCCCCCCCAAAGTGCTCTATATGCTGAGGCATTGACTGACTTCTGCTTGTCAGATAAAAAAAAAGCCTAATGGCGATGCTTCATACAGCTTGAGGCAAGGTAAATGGAGACCCATGCCCCTGAACATATATTATTTATCTTTATATGAAGCACTTTATGCTGCTGCCTCATATTTAACTCAAATTAATAACTAATAATAGCGGCAGTAAAACTTTGTGTACTTAAAGTGAGAAGGTTGTTTAATGTTACAGCTAGATGGTCTACCCCAAGATATTGATATGCCTGTTAAGACACCTTACTGATAACAGAGCTGGTTATTATTGGAGACAGTATTTGGATTGTTTCGACCCAGCATTTTAGGTCAAGCATTTAACATAAACCAACTTTAATGCCACTGGAGCAACCATCTAGCAAGACCATAGCAACCACCTGGGATACCATAGCAGCCACCTAGACACAACCTTATCAAAGGTGACTAAGTGGTTGCTATTGTGGTGCTAAGTGGCTGCTATAGTAGTCTATATGATTGCCATGCTTAGTGCTTGCTCTGTAGTTGACTAGGTGGTTGCTATGATATCCAAGATGGTTAGCAATGCACAACTGTAATCATCACACAAACCCAAATCTGGATTGTTCCAACACAGCATTAGTGTGGACTGTAGTAAAAATATTAGTTCTGTATCACAACAAAATATTGAAGACTGTGCAGAAGTACAACAACATGCAACTTCTGCATTTAACCAATCACTGGCAGTGGACACACACGTGAGCCCACACTATAAGAGTTCGGGCCTATGTTATTTAAAGTTTGTCCTTGGCTGCCATCTTGTGGCCAAGACGAGGCAGTTCTCCTGTTAATCTACATTAGATCTCCTAAATAATAGGGCTTTTATTTTTAAACAGAGAACTTATATTGTTGATGGCCTTAAATATGCTAATAGAACAATACAAGAATTTCAAGTCCAATAACCTGAAGAATGAATTCCTCTCTAATTGAGTTTACTTTACTCTTTGGTCACGTCATAATCGGTTGCAAGAATTAATTTTCTCTGAGATGAAATGCTGATAGTATTGATGGCAAATGTCATGTTTTCAAGATGGGGAAAATACTCTATGAGGTGAAACAAATTATATATTGTTATTAAATATTATATATAAATCACAAAATACAATATACAAATTATATATAAAAAGGAACTTGACCTTGGCTGCCATCTAGTGGCTAAAAAGAGTCATTTCTCACATAAAAATTTTTCCCAATCAGAAGGGATTTCAAATGGGTCTTTTATATTGCTGATGGCCTTGAACATGTCTATTGAACAATCTATTGTTTTCAGGTACAGTGAATTAGTTTACAGTACAGTTTGTTGTTGGACTAATTGCTGAAATTAAACTACTCTAATTATGAGGTTAAATTTTAAAAGAGGTCAGTGTTATCAAACAATTATAAGTCAAATCATTTTCCATATTAAGAGCCTATTCAACTTTTTTTTACAGCCTAATATATCATCAACTCTTTTTTTTATTACATTATGAAATACCCCAACAATCATTTTTTTCTACTCTGGTTGTTCTTCTGTATGCTCTGTATTGCTGTGACATATACTGTGATTTCAATAAAAACAGAATTACTGTGGTTTTACAGTAAATAACACATCTCACCCCATGTGGGAGTCCAGCTTTCTCATTAAATCATGTTAAGGTTGTTCCTCAAACTGGAAATAGTTGCCTTGCTCCCCCACGTGTCTCACAAAGCAGTCTAATGATGAATGTCTGTGTAAAAGAATCACAAAGGCAGCAACACATTCTTACATTCAGCTGTGTTATTATCTATTCACAGTTTCACTCGATAACACAGAAGCCAAGATCACTAATCTTAGACACAGACATAACTTGCCTTCCTGTCTCAGAATTCTTTATAAGTAGGCCACATTTCTTATGTTTCAGACACTGCCAATTTTTCCTGCTTGAAGAGATCTATTAAACATGGAAATGAACAGAAGAGTAGAATCAGGTGTGCTTTGCTTTAACAGATCTACTACACCTTCTTATTAACAGGTGAGTAGAATCAGGTGTGCTTGAGTAGGAGGAGCCTAAAACTGTGCAGGAGTCTGGCTCTTTATGACCAGGACTGCCTATATTTTCGGAATGGTGTATTCTTATGAACAGTGTTTAAGTGGCATGAATTATTTCTCACATCTACTTGGCCACTGAAGTATTAGGTAGAAATGATATTTAGAGACATATTTCCTTCCTTCCATTAAATAAACCAATATCTTAAAATAGCAATTGGTTCTCTCGATTTAATAGACAGTTGGATGGATGGATGGATGGATGGGTGGGTGGGTGGATGGACATTACAGCAGCACAAAAAGCACAGATATAGTGAGAAAGCAAACACGAGCAAAAGATAAACATAATAATGATAACTGAAAATGATAAAAGATAATAAAATAGATACATAATCTGCAGTGCTATGAGATATTCTGAATTATGTGTAGAAATGTTTCCTCTGTTAGTAACACAGAGTAAGTAATACGGGTAAAGAGTGTGTAGTATAAATGGACAGGAACAATATATTGCTGCTATTCAATGAAAACCATGCATCTCATTTGTGTTAGCTTCATCATAGTGTGATGAATTAGCAGCGATTAATCCAGCTTAATCGCCAAAAGAGCTTCCAGTGTATGTTTACGGCTCTGTCCATTGGTACATTCTGAACCTGCATACAGCCTCTGACTGATCAGAGAGAGGGGGCAGGGGTGATGATGTCACTAATCTAGACATTGGGTTATAGAAGACAATTAGAAGGAAGGGGCAGAATTTTTATTTGCAGAATAAAAGTCCTGAGAAGGTATAATACTTTAACATACATAAATAACAAAAATAATAAAAGACATTTGGTTTATTTTGTATGTTATTTGGACCATTGCATTCAAAACATTACAAATAATTCATCAACATTCTTCCATTTTCAGCTCAAAGACGTGATTATTATATTTGATATAATATTGATTTTTATTTATTTTTATTCATTCAATTTTTATTTTGTGTAACTGAGACCTTCAAATTTTCTTTCCCCCTCATGTACCACATGTAATGCATATGGCAATAAGGTCTTCTGGAGCCCTTAAATCCTTGAACGATCCATTTCCATCAGGATATCTGAGCTGTAATCCAAAAAAAGTGATCAAAACATGGTAAAATAAAAAAGATTTACATCCTGTTGATTTTCCATCTCAAATGAAGAACTACACGAGAACCCTAGTATCTTCTGGACATGAAGTCTCTCTGTGACTGTCTTACAAGGACTTTCTGATTCTTTGGACTTTAGTGTCTCAGTGTTATTTGAGTGATGAACTCTGCCCGGCCGCCGAGGGGCGCTCTCTTGTTCCCAGCCTGAACTCAACATTGCCGAAGAAGACGGAGTCGATGTGTTCTCCCAGAATGCTCAGCGCTTCCTCTTCCCTTCTGCGGCCTCAGAGCGTAAGTGTCTGCTATGGAGCTCGGCGACATAAACAGTCCTTTATCCGCCTGATATCTCTGCAATCCTAACGTCTTCAGCCCCCAGCTCACAGATATGCCGTTGTAGTTGTTCTGCGAGACGATATGAGTTGTTATGGTGGTGTTTAAAGCAGGATGTTTAATATCTTCGGGTTGTGGCCGGTTGCCATGGTTGCTGCTGCGATAATCGGGGTAAACTGCATTAAGTGTCGTATTCAGTGACACTGAGCTTATTTTAAACTCTTTTTCTAATTTCTTTTTACATTTGCGTCGAGTATTGCGAGTCTGAAACGGTAATATTGTGTGGGTGAGAACGTTTGCTCCTTTCAGCTACACCGCGAGATCCGGCAGCTCCGTGTTCTGAGTAAAGGTTGCAGTGATGACAGTTTAGGACACCTTTGAAACCAGTCGTGAAAAACACTTTGCGAAAAGATCTGAGCAACCTGTATTCAGTGCAACACTAGTGACCTGACTGCTGCGTCTATTCTCTTTACAGTTAAATTAGGGTTCTTCAAGGGTTCTTGGTAAAGAAAATTGTTCTATATAAAATCAAGAACGCTTTTAGAACCCTCTATGGTTAAAGGGTTCTTCAGATTCGTGGAGGATGGTTCTGTTTTGAAGATTTTGAAAAGGGTTCTATTGTGAGCATTATAATGGTTCTTTTCAATAAGGTTCTATGTAGAACCCTCAACACCCCTTTTTCTCAAGCCTGAAAAAGCCTTTTAAGATGTGAAGAACCCTTTAAACATGCAGGTTTTCATGGTTCTACATGGGACTGTGTACTGTACTAAATTGCCATTGAAGAATCCTCATTTATGAAGTGTTGCTGATTATTTCTTTGCTTTCTGTAGACCTGCAGAAATGGTCCGCTACTCGCTCGACCCAGAGAACCCGACTAAGTGTAAGTATATTTGTGCTAAATTATGGGGTGAGATTCTGTTTTTCTGTATGTAGAACATTCAGATGATCCTGGAGGCCTTCATTAAAAGGATAGTTTTGACTAGTATTGGTGTTAATCTATGAACACTTTCACAATCAAGTCTGGCTATTTCTGGTGTAAAGACATTGGCTCTGTTCGGAAAACTCATTTTTGTTTGTGAATATGATGAACTGTAACTGCGTTTGGTGGTATTGGTGGTTTTGTTTGCATGTGGGCTTTCTGGACATGTTTGATCTGTGAAAATAAAGGATATGATTTAATTCATGGACTTTGTATTAAAGTCTTATGTCTTTCCCAACAGCATGCAAGTCGCGGGGCTCCAACCTCCGTGTTCACTTCAAGGTAAGATTTTGATTCATTTTACAGTGCTTGTTGCTGGGTGTGTTCATGTCCCCAAATAGCAACGAATGTTAATCTGAGCCATGAAAATTGCCAAAATGAAGTGGTTACATATCAATTGTTGTTCATTTAAATTCTTTTTTGAGGACTCCCAATGTTGTATATTCCACGGCTGCAATGATGATATTTAGGACACCTTTGTATTATGATGAAAAAAAACTGCGTATTTTCTGAGCAGCTTTGACTGCAAAACACTGCAATTCACAAAGTTGAAGGTGTGTCAAGTTTGCTTGAATGTTTCTCCTCTCTAGAACACCCGTGAGACTGCCCAGGCCATCAAAGGCATGCACATCCGCAAGGCCTCCAAGTACTTGAAGGATGTTGTTGTCAAGCACCAGTGTGTCCCCTTCCGCCGTTACAATGGTGGTGTTGGTCGTTGTGCCCAAGTAAGGTTCAGCTTTTGCTGTTGACTCTCTTTTGATGAATGCATTTTCAGGTTGCTATTGATGAGCCTTAGGACACCTTTGAATTGTATCTTGAAAACAATATGATCTGAACAGCCTGTCACTTACATTAAGGGATAAATTTAAGTATTCTCAGTTTTCAGTAGTATTTTTCTCTTGTAGGCCAAGCAGCATAACTGGACCCAGGGACGTTGGCCTAAGAAAAGTGCAGAGTTCCTCCTCCACATGCTGAAGAATGCAGAGAGCAACGCTGAGCTTAAGGTAACTGTAGAAATATAATAAGACATATTGTTCATTGCAATGCCTTTTAGAAGCATTTCTATAGATTATAAACAGACATTTTCTACAGAGTATCTACAAAGACAAATTGGAGTTTAACTATGGTTATTTGGCTTTGCCGGATTAGCAAATTCATTGGCATCATTCAGAGACCTACTGTGTACTCTGACCTGTTAAAAATGACTTGTTTTAAGGGTTGCAGTGATGACTACTTAGGACACCTTTGAAATTGACATGAAAAAAAAATCATAAAATCTGAGCAACCTCTGTGTGTAATGGCTTTATTGTATGCAATTGCACTGGTACTACAAGTCATTAGCCATCTCCAGAATTCAGAAGTCTTGCAGATAAATGAACACAGGAAGTAAAATGAGCTAACCCATTTGCTAAAATCTTCCTGTTTTAAGGGTTTGGATGTGGACTCTTTGGTGATTGAGCATATCCAGGTGAACAAAGCCCCCAAAATGCGCAGGCGTACTTACCGCGCTCATGGTCGCATCAACCCTTACATGAGCTCCCCATGCCACATCGAGATGATCCTCACTGAAAAAGAGCAGATTGTTCCTAAACCTGAGGAGGAGGTTGCCCAGAAGAAAAAGGTACTGTTTTGTTTTATTGTGAATTTCCATATAACATTTCCCCCCCACTTAGATGTTCCCACTTAATATCAGGTTTATGCCCATCAGCATCAAATGTCTGAACCAGTGTCATTTCGGAATGTCAAATGGTTAACTCTTCTGTAGTGCTGCCTTCCTGCACAAACTGGTTCATACCCATGTGTTCAGAGTTCTTTTATAGCTCACTTTGTCTTGTTTACCTATTAATTCACTTGTCATTTTCCTGCAGGTGTCCCAGAAGAAGCTGAAAAAGCAGAAACTTATGGCTCGGGAGTAAATGTAAATAAATTCCTCTGTTCGTACCCAATAATGTGGCCTGAGTTTTTCTTTATTATTATTTTCCTCTACAAACTCGGTTTTGTTTTTGTGTTGAGTTTAATCACCTGTACATACAGGCATGAATAAAGGGTTTAACTTGCATATGGTTTACTGACACTCCTGGCATTTGATTTATTTATTTGCCCACTAAAGCAGGGTCCTACTCTTTTAAGTTCAGTGCATCTACTTAAGATGGACTTCAGGTGGAAATTAGTAATGTCAGTTGGCATATGTAATAGCTGGAAATAGTAAAACAAGCATTGTCAAGCATTGTTTAATCTTGGAAACTGGACTGCAGATAAGTAATACTAAAATTTACACCCAATCTTTTTGGCTAGTGGGTGTGGAAAAGGAATATTGTAAAATGGGGCACAACCTACATGGTGGATAGCTGGAAGTGATATTTTGATTCTGAAATCAATGTACCTGTGTACAGGGACTTAACTTTAAGTTTAAACCTAGTGTAGTGCTGAAACAGCACATGCATTTCCTATGATAATAGCATATTTAGTACTCTATAATTTTATGTAGTTTACTTAATGAAGTAAACTGCATCCCCTGAATGACCTTTAAATGGGAAGTTAATACTGTGCTTTTGTTTACAAGAGCTGTGTTAATATTGGGATAAATCATTTTATGCATTTTCTAAATATAAAGAATTGATGGGAAGCGTGTTTGCTTTGATAGGTTTCAAAGAGTGAGTTGTTCGGGAAATTTTACATTGAGTCGCTAATTCAGAAATGCTCCCAGAAAGGGAAAGGTCATTAAGTATCTGGGTCTGTAGACCAAAATTCTGCCACTAGAGGGCAGTAAAGTGGCGCTGAAAATTCAGTCGGAAGCAGTTTCAAATAAACCGTAACTTTTCTAGCTTTAACTGCGGTCACTGCATCTAAAATATCAATGGGCATATTTCATTGGTTAGGGTTTACTTGTCTTGAAAATTTACCATTTATTGATTAAAAAATAAATGAAACAACTTTCAAGCTGTTTACTATTTTGATTACACCAAAAGATATGAAGTAAAGATGTGTGTTCTTTTTAATAACCCCATAGGTTTCTCCAAATGTTAATAGGCCACATTTTGCTGTCTTTGTGAATTACTCCGTCGGTAAGTTGTCAGGTTGTCCAGTCTCAGGCAGTCGGAAACTGGGGAAACTACAGCTATAAGCTGGATTTGCCTGTAACATTAGGTCAGTAAAGTTATTGATGGGACAAAGATTTCTGACTTTTCTGTGGATTAATTCGGTTTCACAACTTTAATGAGGACTGATTTTAGCTATTTGATTATATGATTAGGTATTTGGTGGAAACTGGTAATGCTTTCCTGCAGGAGAGTCAGATGCCTAAATTTAATGCTGAAGTCACAAACCAAATCAATTGTGCAGTAAGTAAATGCACAAAACATACAAATTAGCCAATAGGTTTCTTACACTGCTTTATTCTTCCCTTTAGTGAAATTCATGTCATATACTGAATATCCTGGATGTTTTGTACTTGTCACATCTTTTACAAAACTAACTCATTTCAAATATGTATTTTTTTGTTTGTTTCGCTAAAATTTTCCTGTGTTTTATGGAGGAATTGGTTAAAATCCCTCCAAGCTGACGAGCAGGACACTTAATTGTAGTAATCCACTTGTGGGTCACTCCAAATACTGAAAGCAAAGGTTCACGTATTTTTGCATAATTTTCCTCAAATTTGTGTAATATTTCTGTCTCATTGGTTTGATTTGGATCTCCTGACCTACCGTTTGGGACGTGTGTTGAAACCTGAAGCTCAAATTTATGTTTATATTTGGGTTCAGAAACTTTCAAGCAGCATTATATACTGCTGTACATTTCCATGTTTACACAAAACCATTAATATATATGTACTTTTACAGGACATTGAAAATGCAGACATTTGAAGACATTTCTACACATAATTTACACCATATAACGGTGTTTGGATGACGTGCTGGAGGGCGTGGGTTCTAGTTTGCCTATAACTGACAAATAAACCCTGAAGTGTGAATGAAAAAACAAGGTCAGCAGTTGAGAGTGTAATTAAAAAGAATAATTAAAAACCATTAGATTTTCTGTTAAATTAACGAGTACCTGGCTGGTCTTTTCTAATAGTTGTTGGGGGGGGGGGGGGGGGGGGTCTGAGGGGGTCTGAGGTGTGCAGCCCACCTGTAAGAGGGTAAAAAAAATCTGTTGATCAGGAGATGCCCATCGGTCCTCTTAACTGAGCTCTCGGATGGAGTCGGTCAATCCTGATCCTGTTTTATGTGCAATAGTGGGCGGCAGCTCTGTTTAATGTGCAAATGAAAGCGGTGAATATAGAGAACCAATGAAGGCAGTGCTGAAGGGGGGTGGTGGGGGTATGAGGGGTGTTCTTCAGTTCTGCCCCAGTCCACGTCACCGCTCTCTTTTGCCCAATCGCGCACCGGTGAGCGGCTCCACTTTCTCAGCCGCATCCGCCAAAGTTTGGAGTTTCGCAGCAAAAAGCCGCGGGTTGATGAAAACGGTTTATTATCCGTGTGAACCCCTGAGACAGACTGGGCTTTTATTTATAGATTTCAAAGCGCCGAACGGGCAGGTCTCTCTCTCATTCTCACACACACGCGCCCGCACGCGCTCGCGCTGTCCGTCCGAGCCGCGCGTAAAGAAGAATGCCGCTCCTTGGAGATGCGCGGTGTTTCCTCCAGTCTGGATTTCACCTGTGAGGATGTTTACAGCGCAGCGCTCCGACTAACGGGATTTCCAGCAAGCCTGCCTTCTATTTTTTCCTTTCCCACCCAGAACTTTTCTTTTCCTGTTGTCTTTCTTTTGCGTTATTAAGATCAAGGCGATGCTTTGTATGACCACTGTCCACTCTCGCCTGCTTTGATGCAGAACAGTCCACCCTCGCTCTTCTCCTCTCGCTGCGAAACCCGACAAACTCTATTTCTCTAACAGTCGCATTTCTTCAGTTTCAGCCCCAGTTTTCCTTTCATTTCTGTGCCCGAGTTGTCTAGTGGTTATGCTCGCCGTGGGTCAGATGGACGGGTCCCGTCAGAGCTCTTTCCTCCTCGGCCCTCCTCCCCTGGCCGCCCTGCACACCATGACCGAGCTGAAGGCACCTCTGTACCCCTCCTACCCGCTGCCCTCTTCCTCATCCTCCTCCTCAGCCTCCCCCACTTCGGCCTCCCCCAACCCGGGTGGCCTCCCTGCCTCCTCCCCGGGTTCGAAGACCCCGACGGGACCCCCGTCAGCCGCTCAGTGTGGCATTGCCACCCCTCACGGGATAAATGACATCCTCAGCCGGCCCTGCATTGTCGCCACCACGCCTTCCTCTTCCTCCACGGGGCCAACAGCCTCCTCTCCAGCCGGCCTGCTCTCCGGACTGCCCCGCTTCAGCAGCCTAAGCCCCCCTCCGCCCCCCGGCCTTTACTTCAGCCCCGGGGCGGCGGCGGCCGCGGCAGCAGTGGCCGTGGGCCGCTACCCGAAACCTTTGACCGAGCTGCCCCCCAGGACCCCCATCTTCTGGCCGGGAGTGGTCCAGAGCCCCCACTGGAGGGATGCCAGGTTCACATGCTCACCCCGTAAGTGCTTCTAAATGTGAGCTGAATTGGTCCAGCACCTAATTTACTGTAAACCTCCTGTAGTTCATCTGTAAATAAGGCACTGACAGTTTTACTCCACTCACACCAGGTACAGTGGAAAGATCAGGTGTCTGACTTTTATCTTAATGCTTTGTCACTAACAACGTATTGATATAATATCTGATACTGATACTTGATATCTAATATAAATGCAAGATATCTACAGTAAATCAAAATACAACACATTATGAAATGTATATATTAGGATGGTCAGGATTTCAGGCTGTGGCTGTAATTGTATTATATAAATTTAATATCAGGTTAAATAAATTAGAAGAAGTCTATCTATATATTCTTATTTATTTCAGTTTCAGCTGTTGTACACTGCTGTGAAACGTATATCATCAATTTAAAAGAAATATTAATTTGATCAAATTAATGAATCAAATGAAGCCTTTTACATTTTTACACCTTACCTACTCATGACATTTTTAACCCCATATACCTTCACTTGGCCAACTTGTTCACCACCTTTAACAACAGCGATTTACAGCAATAACACATGTGGCCTGCAGTTCAAACAATATATCATATCAATGTTCTTCTTTGTACATTTTTCTTTATTGCATTAATGTTTAGTTTTAGTGAAGAAGTTAAGGCAAAGTTGGTGTGAAGTTCATGTTCTTTTTCGGTATGTTCTTCAGATCAGAACTCAGTGCTGCTGGATAAGGACGGGAAGAGGAAACACACCCGACCCACGTTTTCAGGACAGCAGATTTTTGCTCTGGAAAAGACTTTTGAACAAACCAAGTATTTAGCAGGGCCGGAGCGCGCGCGCCTGGCCTACTCTTTAGGAATGACCGAGAGCCAGGTGAAGGTGAGAAAGAGCGCCGCACACACACACACACACACACACACACACACACACACACACACACACACACACACACACACACACACACACACACACACAGCACTGCAACCCTGGGAACAGCTATTGTTACAGTTATTCTTGAAAAATAAAAATAATAAAATAAAAATAAAAAAGGTTGACATTAGAGAATACATAATATAAATAATTATAAAAAAACTATAATCGCTGTTTCGTAATAAATAAATAAATAAATAAATAAATATGAAATACAGGAACAAAGTCGGTTGATAAAGTATGATATAACTTTATCTGTATGATAAAGTCTGTTGTTATTTTGTGTTGTCATACTTTATTATTAACATCATCATTATTAGATATTATTATTATTATTATTATTATTATTATTATTATTATTATTAGTAGTAGTAGTAGTAGTAGTAGTAGTAATAGTAGTAGTATTACTGGTATTGACCGTATTTTTAGATGTGAATTATTAATATTTTATTCTAGCAAATCTGGATTGTTCATAGTTAATTTTTGTTTTGATTCGGGCGAATCTGGATTATTAATTATAAATTGTTCCTATTTTAACAAATCAACGATTGTTCACAATTAAACCCTAGACTATTTATTGGTAATAATCGTTATTATTTGAACAAATCCGGGATATTAATTATTGTTTTTGCGATTATTCAAGCAAATCTGACTTATTCATTATTAATAATGAATAATGAATATTAATAAGAAAACCTGGATTCTTCGTTATTATTTATCTTCTAAATTGAGGTTGTCCTTTGACTCTAATTTGGTGATTAGTAATCGTATGGTGTTTTATTTGATCGTGTCTGGATTATTAATAAGCATGTATTTTATATGAATATGTCTACATTATTAATAACGGCGTTGTGTATTATTGGAATAGGTATGGATTATTAATAATCGAATGGTATTTCATTTAAATGTCTGGATTAATAATTACTATATGGTGTATTATTAGAGCAGGCCTGGATTATTGATAATGGTAGGGTGTTTTACTTGAATAGGTCTGGATTTTTCATAATCGCATGGTGTTTTGTTTGAATAGGTCTGGATTAATAATAATCATGATGTATTGCTTGAACAAATCTGGATTTTTTTATCATCGTATCGTATGATGTTTTATTACTACATATCTGGATGATTAATAATCCCGTGGTATTTTATTTGATCAGGTCTGAATTAATAATGACTGTTTGGTGTTTTTGACTGGTCTGGATTAATAATGACTGGTGTTTTTGACTGGTCTGGATTAATAATGACTGTTTGGTGTTTTTAACTGGTCTGGATTAATAATTACTGGTGTTTTTAACTGGTCTGGATTAATAATGACTGTTTGGTGTTTTTAACTGGTCTGGATTAATAATGACTGGTGTTTTAACAGGTCTGGATTAATAATGACTGGTGTTTTAACAGGTCTGGATTAATAATGACTGGTGTTTTTAACTGGTCTGGATTAATAATGACTGTTTTTAACTGGTCTGGATTAATAATGACTTTTTGGTGTTTTAACAGGTCTGGTTTCAGAACCGCAGGACGAAGTGGAGGAAGCGGCACGCAGCAGAAATGGCTTCGGCTAAGAAGAAGCAGGACTCGGAGACAGAGAGGCTGAAAGGAGCCTCAGAAAACGAGGAGGATGACGACGATTACAACAAACCTTTAGACCCGAACTCAGACGACGAGAAGATCACACAGCTGCTGAAGAAACACAAAGCAAACCCGGCTCTGCTGCTGCACACGGACAGCGAGGGCTCCTAGAGGACTGACACACACACACACACACACACACACACACACACACACACACACACACACACACACTATCTCTGTCTTCATCAGCTCCGAAAACGCGCGCGCGTGTGTGTGTGTGTGTGTGTTTCTGTGAGTAAGGACGCAAAGCCTCTCACACTTCTGGAGGAGGTCAGCAATAGAGACGTCTCACGTGAACTGGACGTGTACAATAAGAGCGTGAGTGGAGTCCAGCAGACATTATATTACTGTGAATATTTATGTGTAAAATCCTTCTTTTTGTAAAGTAAATTCCAAGATCCCGGCTCGTTCTCATCTTCTGCTCTGGACTGTTTTTATAACAGCAGATTTCAGTGAGAGTCTCCAGCAAAACCCAGCAGCTTCAGCCCTTTAAAACAAAGAGGAGCTCAGTGAATAGAAACCAGCTGCTTTCATTTGATCCCTTTTTCTCGTTCGACAGTTCAGCTCTCCTAAACTGATGTTCATTCACTGGTGTGGCTGAAAGTGTAAATAATAAACGCCGTTTAACAATGAAACTATATTTGTAATATAAAGAATAGTGTTCGTCTCATACTGATAGAAGGATGTTCTCTTTACTTTCCACACTTAATTTATGAAAATCGGTTTGTAACAGTGTTTAAATCCGGAACATGCGCTTTGCATATTCGTGTGTATTGCACTTTTATTTAATAAAAAAATGAATATTATTATGAACCTGCCTTTTTCCTGATATGGTTACTTCTCATGTTTTGACTTATTTATGTTTTTATGACCTATTATTATTATTATTATTATTATTATTATTATTATTATTATTATTATTATTATTATTATTATTATATGTACATTATTGAAAAGACTTAATAATAATAATAATAATAATAATAATAATAATAACAACAATAGTAAATCATGTGTTTACAGCTCGCAGGTGTTTAATCAGTGTTATCACTGGGTTTCTGTAAGAGTATATTACGTTAACGTAATTAGGAAACTCTACTTCCTGTTACTTCCTGTTCAGGTAATTCAGTTTCCTCTATCTGTTTTTTATTTAACCCCCCAAAAAGAAAGAAAAACCCCAAAAGCAGTATAACAGGTGAAATTCAGGGGGTGTTTGCGGTGGTCGTAAGTTGATGTTGAGATAAGTTCTCTGCGTCTGTCTCGCATGATTAGATCAGCGTGTTCTCTGAAAATTGGAAACCACTCAGCCGAGTTATTCTCTGCAACGTGATATTTCATTTCTAACAGGCGACCGAAACAGACGCAGCTGTTCCACTGAATCTACACCACTTCTCCAAAAATATTAGAAGGAGGTGAAATGGCTCTGGCCTTGTTAATCTTAGCCTCTTTTAAATGACACAGCTTCTGCACACATTTTCCAGCCTGAAGGCTGGAGCTACTTGTTAAAGTGACTGATTTAAACAAGCAAAACAGATATTTCAGTGTTTAACGCTTTTAATTCAATTTGATTTAATTTTATAAGTTTATTAAATACAGGATTTTTATATCAATGCTTGCATTCCAAATGAATAATATAAAAAAATAATAAAAAAGTAAACTATAGTGAAAATTGTGAAAATAGTAGTGGCTACAATTGTTCTAGAGCGCGTGGTTTCACTTATTTTTATATATTTTCATTTATTAAAATAAAAATTTCTGTTGCCTGTTTTTTTCAGCTGCATGTGCAGGTTATTTTAATTTTATTCTAGTATTTTTTAGGAGTCACTTATCATTGGAAAATGTAATTATCTAGTATTGTTTAGGTTCATTTTGTGTTGCTTGGTTTTCAATGGTTTGAAAATAAGTCAGGTCGGATTGACTCATTATTTTAAGCTCCATCAACAAAATAACTTAATTTCTCTCTTCAAATGTCCAGGGTGTTTCACTTTCTTCCAACAGTTCCTGTTAGATTTCTCTTGGCATTTTGGGACAGTGCATCGCCGTATTTACTGCGTTTATTTTGTTATATACTGCCTGGTTTTGCCTCCAGCAGATTGGGCCATGCACTGATATAATGTTGTGTAAATTATGCAATTGATCGCCATTGGGTTAAGCAGTGTGGGTGTAACGATTTTCTTCAACACGTCGAATTCTAATGAATATGTCCTTATTTGGCTACATATGTAGGCCAATGACCTGATTTCAATAAGGTATCAAATTACTTTTGAGTGAGAAGTTAATGAACTCTTATCTGCAATAATTAATCTCTGATTGCTTCAAACTCTAATATCTATATTAGCATGCTCATTAACATTGTAACTAGGGCTGTTTCATTTTGAGGACATGCTGTAGTATGCTGATGGAAAGATATCATCGCTGATTAACCTGAGATCACAACTAGTGGCAGCTCTGGATCGTTTATTACTGTTATTGAAAACATAATCATTGGGGCCTACATTTTAATACCTTTCCTCTTTTCACTTTTCAGCATTTTTAATGATTACAAACTATTTCTGTTTATTAAAAGGACTCCAAACGGTTGGCTGTCATGAATGAGTTGTTTAACATGGCCAGAATCTACTTTTCACAGCTTCACATGGTAGATGAGGGCTATCAAAAAGAGTCTCCAGTGAAGTTAAAGCATATCAAAGCTTTTTTTTATTGCAATCCAAGTTATAACTGTTCTTTAAACAGAGGAGAAAAATCTGGCCTACAGCAGTGTGAGTAGGATGGCTAGTTCTGTAGCTGAAGAGAAGGAAAATCCACCAGTAGGTCTTTCAAAAGAGAAACAGAACAGAAGAATGGCTGGATTTCATTGGATGTTGATGTTAACTCATATCAAATTATATTATCTGCAGTAAATCTATGAATTATGTGTTTTTCTCTGGTGTAATAGCTTTATAAAGCTCTATAACAAGTCTTATTTTGTTGACAATACACACAGTCCTACTGTACATTACATTAAGTATTACTATATCAGATATGGGGAGTTGAGCAGTATCATGTTAGTGCAGCTAAGGGATAGCTTCTCAGTGTTACTGGCATCATGTTCTCACTTGGGTCTTTTCATTCTAGCAGCAGCTGCTTTTCAACTTCTGTTTAATGCCACTCTTATAATGCCTTCTAACCTCCTCTATATACTGTTCAAATTAAACATAGATGATTTCAGTTCATTCAATACTTGTGGGAAATTACATGCAATCATTGCTGTCTTTAACAGGTAATTTGTTTTAGATCTACCGCATAGTCCATATATTCATCTTCATAATTTGCATTTATTTGGAGGTAGCATGTATTATTATTATTATTATTATTATTATTATGTATCATGAAATACAGCGGATGCATATGTACTATACTTTCTGGTTTCTTGTTTTATACAGAATTATGGCAAAATGATTGATCCATGGGTGAAGAAGCTTTTGTCTGGTTGCCATTTCTACAGTTGCTGGGACAATAATACATCAGTGTGATCCAGGTGTGGTGAACATGGCTTTCGTACCACTGGGACCGGCAGTAGCATCTGCTGGGTGCCTGCAGTGCTGCTGTGGTGGCTGCACTGATCCAGGCACACTCACTGAGCTGCAGATGGCCACATGCTCCAGGGTCAGTGCTGCTATCCCATCACACACTTGTTGTAGGTGAGGTTAATTAGTCGAAAAATAACTACCATGCATCTCTGAACCCTCAGTAGGAGGCTTGTCCTGCATAGTTTATCACCTGTTTTTGCGTGTCTTGTGTACAAGTAGATATACACAGACAATTGCAAATCACTATATTAATTAAGCTGCATGCAAATGATAGGAAACCTTAATGGACTACACTGGCACTAACACCATACCAAAAAGGGTGTAGAAAAAAGTTACTTGGAGCAATGCCACTTTTTCTTCCCTTGCTTTCATAGAGATGTCCTTCTATGGTGTATTTATTTTTAAAGGGGATTCCACTAATTTTACAAAATACCTACATGCTTAAGCTTTTTGCCATGTGAGATATTATTGATTTATGAACGTTTTGAAAATACCACAATATCAGAATGCATGAAGATTTTCTCAAATGTACCAGTATTTTATCATTGTTATTATTATTTATTATTTTATTCAAAACCAAAATTAAACAGCAAAATAAACAAATAAAAAAATACCCAAAACATTTGAAAACATACATGTGTATCAGAGCAGCTGCCCTTTACATTGTGTAAACAAATTACTTATAAAATTATATTAATAATATAAACCTAGTAAAAATGAATTTTGAATGATAAGATAAATCCTAACTTATGTTGAGGGTTAAGAATAGTTGCCATTATACACATAATTAAAAAAATATATATATGCATATATATTTTAGTATATTTTAGTTTGGCTAAAACGTCTGTAATTTTCGGTATGAAGCACCACTTCACATAGATTTTTCTGAATGACTTTGTGTTCTGTTTGTTCAGTTCTCATTTAAGAATGACTTGATATTATTTATTAAGAAGGTTTTGAATCATGCAACAAATCAGCTTAATTTTTGTTCTCCACTTCATTCACAGCACATCTGAGATGTCGTTCGGCCATTTAGCGAAACATCTAATATATGACTGCTTTGTATTTTGGATAAAGAGCCCATTGATGTGCTCTCAGTTGAACATGTACTACAAGAGATTACACAGGTCTGTGTGTCATGGGAGCCTGCAGGTCCTGCATATGATCCTGTTTTACATATGCCTGCTGCCTTATCTCTTTCACACCCATTTGGAGGCTTCTGATAAAGAGCACCTTGGGAGCTCCTATTATGAATAGCCATCTTATTGGTCACCTCAGAGATGTTTTATTTTCAGACGTTCTATTGTTCATGATATGATTTTATGTCAACTGTTTCTCATAATGGGTGCAAGGAAAGCAGAGTTCATGTACATTTTTGTATTATATTAGAGTGTAATCTATTTGCCCCTGGTGTGTTGAACAATAATGAGCATGTGCAAAGGCTGTATGAACTTAATTAAAGATTGTTAGCCTAATCTGTTAAGCAAATGAATGACTTGGTTAATCATTCACGTATCCAGTGGGTCGTAGAAGGAGGTGGAGGTGAGGGTGAGATGCAGGTGATGAGGTGTAGAGACTAAAGTGCTGGGGTTGGTGTAAGTGTGTGTGTGGTCTCGAGGGGATATTTGTAGTGATGTCTAGGGGGGCTCTTATCTCTGTAGGCTGATGCTTTGGGCACCCATGGTGGGATGAACACACTCCAGTGTTTATAATCTCTTCTAATCTTCTCTAATGATACTCTCTTGTTGCCCTGTCAAAGCCTACAGTCCTAGTGGCTTACACACGGATTCGGATGATTTGATTGTGGTAAATAACACAAGATAAGCATTTACAAACTAATCTGCTGTGTATTGTTTGTTGAGTCATATTTGAGCCTGATTTGGCCCATGCTGCTGTAGAAGTATGAACTTATGTGTGAAGAATCTCTGTAACTGTGTGATTGATGAGGAAACTAAAGTTTTCTTTGGCCTTGATCAGCTTTTTCACCTGTTGTTGCCAGTGTGTTATAAAGACTTTGTCATTTGCCCTCGTTCTGAGGCAGGGTGGGTGGATTTGGCGGGAGTGGGGAAGTGGGGGATAAGGTTGGAGAAATAATGACAAAATGAGCACCCTCAGTAGATGACTCTGGCCATGAAAAAACTGCCCTCATCGGCCAAGTCTTTTGTTCTGAATTTTATTAGCACTAGCTGTGCTAAAATAACCTGTTAACATGTATCATAGTGCAGCAATAATAACCTCCTCAATCATATTTTAAAAGTCACGTCAAGCCAGCCCAGTATAATTCATCTCTATGCAAATACATCAGTGTCAGCCCATTAGTGTATTGCTAAAGGGGGGTTTTATTAAAATGCATTCTTGTCTCCTCTCTTTTTTTTTATTCCAGACCAATAAAACATGAGCCCTATCGGCCAAGAATTATAGCAACTATTAGAGTAACATATGGACAGCATGCACTCTGAAAATAAAAACCAACAGATAAAGTGGCAGGGTCATGGCAGGGTACAAACACTTAGGAAAATGGCAGTGAAGTAATAGATTTCTCCCTGGCTTGCTACAGCAGCCTGGCCTGCCATTGAAATCAAAGCCTTATTATACATTCATTTAGGCCCGTATCACATGGCAGGATGCATAGCCCTCACTCACCAGGACAAAAGTTATGGGTGCCACAAAGAGTAGTGGCGCAATGAATTAAAGAGACAATAAAAAGGTGATAAAGTGCACTCTGAATGTATTATGTCTTTTAATGAAATTAAAACAGTGCAGTGGGTTTGTCGACTCCTATCATTCAGCAATAGTGATGTCAGAGGAGGGGGAGAATATGGGTACTGTTAGAGAATGCACAGCCTCTTATGGCCTTACAGCTTTTAGAGGACATAAAGTTTCCACCAAGTTAAAACTTGCTTGCAAGTATGCAATGTAATGAGCTAAGTGAAGTTAAAATTCAGTGTTTTATGGGTAAAAAGTGAAAAGTGTTGGACTGTGATCTATACATGCGATGTCCAAAAAAAAATGCTTGTGTAAGAATTTATATTGTCACTGATGTAACAAAACCATGTTGCTGATTTTGTAAGAGATGGGAAAACGTAACATTTCTTAACGTTTGATGAAGGTAAATGTAATAAAATTTAATTTAAGATGCGAGATGATTTTTCTTAGATCATTTTTTTAGCATTTGTATTTGTGTTTGTTTGCTGTTGCTGTCACTCAAAAACCTAGTGCCTCTGAAATGCCAGCTTAACAAGAGAAGTTAAACTTGTCTTAACTTTCAGTGGAAGTCAATGTAAAAATATGTCTATATATTACGCACGTTTATGGTTCTATTCTGTATGAAATGTTGACACAATGTAAAAGTATGTAAAAAAAATCGGTAAAAACTGAGATTTTTTGTATAGCAGCAACAATATGTACAAATGAATATCCAAATGAATGAATGAACAAAAAAATATCCAAAATAATTAAGATTATAATATGACAGTAATGATGTTTTTTAAATGTTGCACCAATGTGGAAATTGTGTGTAAGTCTGCTGATGTTAATACATTAACATTTATAAAATGTAAAAAACAGCATCATGAAGAAATTCTGTCCAAAGACATATATCCTGGAAACTGTAACTTTACTGAAGGCAAAAACAATATTAACATGGGATGTAAATTTGTGTGAAAATATTTAACTCCAAATTACTTCCACATTAATTCTATGGGTCTACTCATTTCTAAACTTTTTCACAGTCAGAACAATGACTGCTGTGTTCTAATAATTATATTTATATTTATGTTGGTAGGGTTGTAAATACTGCACAATGAATGGACTGCAGATGTTAGATTAGCATCCTAAAGTTACCTGAATGTATCAGTCTTGTTCAATCAAATTTCATATAATCATCATCAAATATTGATCGTATATAAATGTCTATCTAATGCCAATCATTTTATGAGTATTTTGTAGCAATACCAATATTGTATCAATAAATGGTCTGTATTGTTCTTTTCCACAATGTTTTTCTGGTGTATTGCAACTCTAAAAGGACCAGCTTGAGCGCTGAGAAGGTATGTGGTGCTCTTTGATCTCAAATGTACAATCAACTATCAGGTATTGCAAGGTCCTTGTAGAATTTGCTGTGTCGTGTTTGGCTGGGTGTTGTATGTTTTTGGGGCCAGACGCTCACAGGGGGCCTGATTACTCCTCTGCCGTAATTCTCTGTCGTTTAACGCTTTATCAAGTCCAGTGGATTCTGTCATGGCTGCATGAGCTGTGGATTTTTCTTTTTTATAGCGTCATTAATTTCATGCGGATCATTAGCTCTCATACAAACCCATGTTTTGACAAATGTAAGCAGTGAATTATGTACATAATGTACCGCACCCGCCCATGAATGCATCACATGATAAACAGGGACTGCCCTGGCATATTACCCAAATGTGTTTCAGGGGGTGTCTCTCCTCAGCTCGTCACTCCATTACAGAGACAGCTCACTCAATAGCAGCTGACTGTGTATGTGTGTATGAGAGACACATGCGGCCATTGAGGGGGCTTTCACTGTGACCACCAGTGCATTCTGGCTAACAGCATTAAATATTGTGTCTGATGAAAATGATTAAGTGAACCTCAGCATATTATATCATCACAGTTCAGGATAAAGCTCTTTTTGCCACTGATTTTTGGTTTATAGAACTTCTGTCCTCTACACAGAAAGGTTTTGGAGATGACCCGGTGCTCTTGCTTTTATTTGTCAGGGAAAAAGCAATGATTTTATTGTTATTGCCTGTGATCCAGTTAATTGGTACACTGTGGTCATTAAATGTATGTACATAAAAGTATAGACTGGGATATTTAACATAACAATAAGCACAGTGAAAGGGAAAGAGACTGGTAAAATTGGCAATCTAATAATGAAATTCCAGGATTTTGACCATTGTCCCCAGCAGGAACTATTATCCATTCCCGTCTTTCTCTCCAGCAGCCTATTGAATTTGGATGATTCATGTATATTTTGCTGTGTTTTATTGCTGGGGTGAGAGCTTAAGTGAGAGGCCAGAGCATGAACTCTGGAGCAGCCTCTCTCTGACCAGCGCTAATATCTAAAATGCTTCTTATGACCTACTTATGAAGTCAATCTTTGAAATTCTATTGATCTGAATGCCAAATCAAAGGACGTGGCCCCATGCAAACTGGGGTAAGACGACTGAGAAAGCAGGCTGTAAGTGCATTGGTCTGACCTCTTGGCTCTCTTTACTTTGCCTCGCCATATGACCAGTGTCCCAGACGGTTCCCTCTGTCAAAAGTCAGAGGGCAAATGTTGCACCTGAGGTTGCTCGCCATCAACGTTGTCAGACGTTAATCTAATCTCTAAAGAACCAAGTATATACATAAAAGAATAGGATTCTTTTAAAGAGGAAGCATTTAAAATGGGGCTTCGGTAATTAAATAGGGTGCTGCCAAAGTTGTTTTGATGTGTATTTAATCAATGCTTCAGACTCATAACAGCCCCATGGCACAGTCATGCGAATTGCAGTAATCAATATCCATGAGACCTCAGGTTCATCAGGTTAAGGTCCTACTCCTCATTTCCCATTTTCATAATGTTATTTATTGCCAGGATGGCTATCAAACAGTGAAAATGTTAAATGACAGAAATACCAGAAAATACACTTAGCAGTGCTTTAGCCCATTTACCACTCTAGACTACATGCCTATTGACTAAATGTACATGAAACACTAGCTTGTGTGTCTCTGGACTTGATAAGATTCCGACTCTATGGTGACCTAAATCTGTGTTCTGAATGGTAAATAACCCTGTCTGATGCTGTGTCAGAGTGACCTTTATTTTTTGTTGCAAGGATTGACATAATGATCTGTGCTCCAATTTTCCAGTTACAAGGGGGTGATACACCATGAAGATGAACACATGGTGAAATTGCAAGGGAGACTTGTTTGACTATCAGAGGATGAGAACAACACCATTAAGGTAAATATATTGAAGTGATGTAAGACAACAGACCCACCACTGCCTATTAATTTGCTGAGGTTAATGTAAGTTGTTAATTTCTCGTCTTGTTCTGATTTTTATTTTATTTTTATTTGATTTTTGAAGTGTCTGTTTAACACTATTTCATGCGTAAAGCTGTTAAACTCTGAAGAGCTTTAATAAAACACCTCGGCCATTGGTCTGCCAATGAAAAATGAAAAGGCATTTAACACAACACAAGTGCATTGGTGTGTGGTTGTCAATAAACTAGGGAGAAAATAGCTCTTGGTTAAAACCAATATACCTTGTTTGCTCTAAAGTGTACATGATAAAAATGCAACTATGTAAAGCTTATCCAACAGCATGTGTTATTTTATTGATGGTTCTTATTCAGATAAACTATATACTATATAATATTCTGCAATCTAATGGAAAGATAGCTGTTACAAAGTGTTGCTAAAATGAATGAATGAATAAATGCAGTAGTACATTGACTTCTACCTAAAGAGCCTCATGGCTATGGACACAATGGTCAACCATTCTGGTGAACCAGGTTAGACTAGGACCTCTTTCGGTGTGTGAGGTGAATGTGTATGAGGCATCAGGCTCATTGTTTACACTGGATTAGATTCCCTTTGAAATGAAGGCCATTACGCTGCTCTGAGACAGTGAGTGGCGGACTGGAGCACTGGGCAGGGTCTTGCTGTGGCTAGGGGTCAAGAGTTGAGCCTCCAGAGAGGGTTCATCTCTGTGTCTTTGGGTGAGGGCAATGCACAGACCTATTATAACTAGAGGTCTATTCCTGTCACACACTACTATAAATTTATAGCACATCTGTATTGACTTGAAGTTATGCTGTGTGTCCATCACACACACACACACACACACACACACACACACACACACACACACACACACACACACACACACACACTTTTTGTGTTATCATACAATAACATGGATAGAATTTTCAAACTAATAGTTACAGTAGTGGATCAGTGTTTGGTGTTTGTGTTGCAGCCAGTGGCGCAAGGAACATTTCACTGGTTGAGAGATTTAATTAAATACTTGCAAAAACACCTCAATATCAACAATAGACTACTTCAACATGCACAAGCTTCACAAGGGGTGGACACCAACCTTGTCAGTGCATCAAGAGTAACCATGTTCCCAGGAAAGGGACTCCAACTGCAACATTCCTAAATTTGGAATGCATTTCGTTTGGAGTCCTAGAGTCTCAGCGTAAACTTGTAGAGTCTGGAGGAAGACTGGAGAGACACAGAATCCAAGGAATCTGCTCCCCACTTTTCTGATGGTTTATGGTACCAGGATGGTTTAGGATGTCATCTGCTGGTGTTGGTCCATTGTGTTTTATCTAGTCCAGAGTCAACATAATTTTCATGGAAATTTCATGTCTTAGTCTTCTGCCAAGCTTTATGGAGATGCCGATTTCCTTTTCCAGCAAGACGTAGCACATGGCCACAATGGCAAAATGTCTTACGTAAGCCTTACTGAAGTCGTACTGAAGGTTTTATATAAAACATTCAAGTTTAACTTTTTGATTTAACACTGAATGAAAATGAATTCTAATCAACTAAGATGCACTTGTATATTTATATGCAAAGGTTTTGGGAATCTGGCAATTCAGTGATGGGGTGCCCAGATGTTTGCACATGGCTCCTTTCCTTCATAAACTGTACAAAAAAAGTCAAATCTCTTGACAGTATCAGAAAGTGTGACCAAGGTATAATGCTACTATATGCTATCCATGTCATTTTGAAATGAGTGGAGACGAAAGGAGAAAGATATGTAAGAGATGACATTTGTTAGATTCTTCTGTATGACATTGTGGGAAGCAACAGATTCCTAAGCTGTCCTTTCCTGACCTTCTGGTCTGGTAACACTGTCTCAAAATCCCCATCTGAAACAGTCCTGGATTGAGAGCATAGAGACAGAGGCGCCTCTGCAGCTCCTCCACAGATTGGGGTGACATAACTAAAGAGGCATTAACACCCAATTGCGACATCCCTAAGTAAACGGCAAGGCCTTGGCGAGCATGGGAAAACAGCATTATAGCCTGGGAGCGAATTGACAGTGGGAGAAAAAAACAATTTGAGCCTTGTTTTGTTCACCCTATCTACGTGGACCTGACAACTTTCTATCATGTATACCAACTTTCCCAGGCAGGATTAGGTACATAAAAGACCATTTTCTGGTGAGTGTGGCCATAAATCAAGCTCTCCTGGGTCTTGCCTCGCTCTCACCTCTGGCACTTGTAGCCTACACAAGTTGTCTCTGTTCACAAGCAGGGCTGATTCTTGCAGGCTTGTGGGACAGCACAGAGTGCAAACACAAACCCATTCAGGGATAAGGCACAAAAACATTGTTGTAAAAACAGATTTGGAATAGAGGCTGATTAATGCTGAAATGCTTCCTCAATAATTCTATTTCACATAAGTCTTAAACCTCTCCAGTAAGTTTCCAGCAAATGCTATGGAATTCAACTTTCAGCAGTTGTTCCTGACCTCTTTTAAAATCTTAGATTCAATACAGGCATTTTCAAGGCAGTAACATGTTGTTTTCTAGGCTACATATCTCAGGATCAAAGTAACCTACAGACATGATGCACACATGAGTCTGATTGATCAGTGAGAGGGGGTTTCAGAATTATTTCACAATAAAACAATTAAAGTCCTGAGAAGGGATAATACTGACACATACTTAAATAACAAAAAATAAAGGACATTTAGGCTGTGTTTTTATTTTATTTGGACCATTTTTGAAGAACTCACTATTATAAATAACTAATCAGTCTAATAATTACAAATAACACATCACAATTATTGCATTTTCAAGTTAGAAACACTCTGGATGATCAATTTCCAAAAGGATTTCTGAGATTTCAAGTGTAAAGATTTACAAATTTGAGTAGCATATCTGGCTATTTTTCTCCTAAAAATACTTTTCTCTTATAAATGTTTTGGTGAATAAAAATATATCAAGCTACAAAAACATCCCACAAAATTGACCTAGAGTTCTAAAGGTTAAGATAAGCAGGTGTAGCACTCAGTGTTCTGGGCTGTTGGGCTGATCACACAACAATGGTTGTCACTTGAAAAAATTCTCTGCATTGTTCAGTAAGCACTGTTTCCTGCTGCTGCCACTGTGTGTGTGTGTGTGTGTGTGTGTGTGTGTGTGTGTGTGTGTGTGTGTGTGTGTGTGTGTGTCAGTGCTGAGGAGAAAGGCTCAGTGGGGCCTCTTTGTAATGCCGTAAAGTGGAAAATTCTCAATTTGTAACAATTTGTCTCACAGCAGTTGGAGCTGGTATAAGAGGCTAAATCCCCTCCTGCCTTGTCTTGTCACTACACATGGCTGAGATAGTGCTCAGCCTAGAACAGCAAGAAGCCAGAATAAAATACTAATCTATTCTACAGTGATCAGATTACAAACCTTTATTTAAAAAAGGGTGTTTGCTTGATGAATTTTGTTCAGTTTTAGGAACACACTAGATTGGCAATGTCTTAACCCGATGAAAAGTAAGTATTTAGGAACCTGATCACAAAGTTCCTCTAAATACATCTTCTAGCAGGGTTTATTAGGAGATAGATGTACATTCTGAGATAAATTGACATTTGTTTTTACTAATTATTATAAAGTAATTATTAAAAAATTAATTATACCCTCTAAGTAAAGTTATAAGTAAGTTTTCATAATGTCATCTGATGTATTTTGAAAGCTATACCGTTTCATTGCTAATGACAGAATATAATAGCCATATTTTTTGGAAGAAAAATATTTTGTGAAAGTAAATTTCTTCACCTTGCCCACTTGTTAAAGTTAATAAAACCTAATTTAGTTATACATCCCAAAAAACGTAACCACAACAAGCAAAACCAAAAAAGAAACAAATGAAAGCATTGGCCTAGACACCAATCCCATCAGACAGACAGGTTCTAAAATCAAGTGAGTGTTCAGGAATATGCATGTGTCGTTTTGTCTTTTTCCCTTTGGAAAGAGACAAATCAACTTTTATTTTGTTGTGCCCTTTTATTGCAGCCATCTTTATGGCTTTCAGCTTAATTCCACCGCCTGCTAGAAGTCACAGGGAATGAAGAGAACAATGCTGTACAGGGTAAAGACTGAGTTTGAAGATTGGTAATTAGATTACCAAGCCAAGTAAAGCCCAGATGGGAAATATATAATATAATGATGAAGAAATTATAATGAAAATGGGTTAGACGGAGGCAGTCCAGACAATCTTAAAGCAAACCATTATAGAATTAGTAGCTTATGGATCAATCTGTCTTTTCTTGTAGAGACCTCATGCTAAAGTCTCATGTACATAAATGCACTGTGAATGCAATTGCTTACATTCAACTTTTAAAACAAATACAAGACAAATAAAAAACAGCAGGTGGGTTTAGTAATTAGCTTTATGTTTGGTTGTGTCGGAGATCTTCATTACATTGATAGTTTCATTTATCATGATCATTTTTGATGATATTATTGAGATTGTAGTATGTGGAAACATTCCATCAGACTTTAACGGACACAAAAACATATTTATCAAAGCTCTTTTTCATAAAATAGTTGAAGTTGAAGAGTATATCAGACATTATGGAACCTCCTTTTTGCACGTAAAAATACTTAAACACTATACACATGCAGTGTAACCCTTTTCAGTAAAGGGTTTGTAATCTTACTTTACAATGTTTATATATATACACTTTTTGTATATACATTTCACATTAAATTAAGAAACCATAGAGCTTTTATTATGCATGTAAAATAAATTCATCTAATTCAAGATAAAACTTTCCTGGCAAAAAAATATTTTAACCACCCAATTAGTAGATAAGTAACTAATGAATGTCATGATAATCCAACATAATCCAGTTTGTCAGAATGACTTGTTATGGACAGTAACAGATGTATTTAAACAGCACACGCCACCGACTGATAAATATCTTCTAAACAGTTTCTTCAGTGGATCTCTCACTGGGTGTATACAGTGACTTCTCTCACAGCCAGTCATCACAGATATTTTGGAGTGGAAGATGAAGGATGGTCTCTAAGTAAATTGAAATGTTTCTTCTTTTCCTGAATTTTGTTCACCTGTGTGGAATAACACAAAGCTCTGAAGAATAGATTGGTTATCTGAAGGCAACAGTTGGACAGATTCTATCTTCTCATACCTCCTGAGAGTACATTGTTGTTTATGTAGTCAGATCCTTAAGCTCCTCCTTGTGATGGCACGAGGATGGTTCCACTTTAACCACAAAGTGGAAACCTGGCAAGAGAAGTACAATTCCTCAAATATCTGACAAGGAGAAGTTGGCAAATACAGAAAGCAAGTATGGAAACTTAGGCAGTGGGAACTTCTAACACCTCCCAATTCTTAAAGGCAAGCATCCAGCTGTATAAACCAGTGATTCTGTAAGCACAATGTAAGCTATGCAGGTCAGCATGGTGTAGGCTGCTACTAGGCAAATAAATATCTTGATGTAATGGTATAAGGAGACTTTTCTGTCCCTCCAAATTCGGCTCGCACCTCATTAGCAGCCCAGCTGAATGATGGGAACACCCCATTTCACTAATGAAGCATTAAAAAAAAGTACCTAATGCTTTCAATGGCTCCTCGGTAAGCTGCTCAGCAAAAGGTGCTGTATTGTATGTTATAATGCTTACAGATGAAACCATCATTTAAAAATCAATATTGGCAATGGCTTGGAAAGGTGTCAGCTTTAAGTGAGATAAATCTTTACCATCAATATTTTAAGGTTTCAGCAGGTTTCACTTTATTTTGTGATATTAATATTCTTATTCTTCTATATACAGCTTTATAATATGCAATAAAGAGTGCACTCTTTAAAATAAAGTTTTGTTGAGGAGAGATTCTGCAGAAGAACCATTTTGATTCAGTAAAGAACCATTTTTAATGAAGTCAGTATAGAGGTTCTCAACAATGATTCTTCTATAGCATCACTTACTTGCATTGTAGCATCTTTAGTATAATATTGACAGATATGTCAATATATATATATTGACAGATTGACCAAAATATTATGGCTGCCTCCCTGTTTCCACATCCACTGTCCATTTTATCAGCATCTCTTACTATACAGGAGTAATTTGTAGTTCTATAATTACAGACTATAGTTCATCTGTTTCTCTGCATAGCCTCCTTTCACCCTGTTTTTCAGTGGTCAGGACCCCATAGGACCACCACAGAGCAGGTATGGGTGGTGTGTCATTTTCAGCACTGCAATAACAATGACGTGGCGGTGGTGCATTAGTGGGTGTTGCACTGGTATAAGACACAGCAGTGCTGCTGGAGTATTTAAACACTGACCACTCACTGTCCACTCCATTAGATACCTAGTTGGTTCATCTTGTAGATGAGAAGGCAGAGACAGGAGCTAATCTGTTTCACAGTTTGTGTTAGTCATCCTCCAGTTCTTCATTATTTCTCACAGCATACTGCCCACAGGACACTGCCCAGTGGATGCTGTTGGCTGGACATCTCTGGTCACAATCCAGCAGCGACACTAAGGGTTTAAACACTCCGACAGCACTGCTGTGTCTGATCTGCTCATCTCAGCACAACACATGCTAACACACCCCCACCATGTCAGTGTCACTGCAGTGCTGAGAGTGACCCACCACCCCATAATACCTGCTCTGTGGTGGTCCTGTGGGGTCCTGACCCTTGAAGATCAGGGTGAAAAGAGGCTAACAAAGTATTCGGAGAAACACTACAGAACTACAGTCTGTAATTATAGAACTACAATGTGCCCCTGTGTGGTAAGATGAGCTGATAAAATGGACAGTGAATGAAGAAACAAGAAGGTGGTGATGTTATGGTTAATCAGTGTATATTAGCTCATCCTGTTAATCCATTCAGAAATTCACTATGAGGAATTACACTTTATTTATTAAAACTGCCTGTGCATTATTTTCATTCTGTATTTAAAATTGTTTAGATAAGGAGTGTTAGAGGACACATCCCTCATTTCCAATAATGTATTTTATACATATTGATTAAAAGAGTTAAAAAATTAGACTCTCTATGAACCTGTTTTCTTGCTACACATAACTGTTAAAATGTCATTTGATAGCAGAGAGATTGTTTTTTTTTATGGTTGGCTTCTTTAATGTTTGAATTTTGCCATTGATGTAGAGAAAAGTGTTCCACCTCTCATAACATGGCCATTATCTGCCATCGAATTTAACTTTCTGAGGTGTTTGTAAACCATGCAAGCAGATAATCCAATCTTGGACTGAGTGAGAAATGAATCTTCAGTCTGATTATTCATAGATGTAGCCATTCTCTCTCTCTCTCTCTCTCTCTCTCTCTCTCTCTCTCTCTCTCTCTCTCTCTCTCTCTCTATAAATACCACATGCACACACAAAGGGTGATGAAAAAGATGACAAAACCACTTCCATTTCAATTTTTATTTATTTGTTCCTTCTAAAGTGAGGCATGTTGTTGAGGAATTGTTTTTATTAATTTCATGGATTATTTGCTCATTAGGCATTAATCATAGTGCCCCATCTGGATGGTAGTGCTGTGAATATGCGAGAAACAGCTATTCTGATCTCAATTAGATTATGCCTCTCTTCTTAGCCTGCTCATAAATCATTCCCCCAAAGTGAAATTAACAGTTACTGGAGCGCATTAATAATCTACGTCAAGCATTGAGGGGAATTCAGCAACTGGAACCACCCATCCCAGCCAATGGTGAAAACATCATTTTGTTTATGAAATATAAACATTCCACGGTGGGGTTCCTCTGCAAATTCCACCCCCCAGCGTCTCTGACAGCGAAAAATGATGGCGTGCAGCAGGCCAAGCGAGCAGTCACCCAGACACAGCATGTACAGCGGCACATCTTGACCGTGATCCAGATGGGCTCCTAGCAGTTTTCCACTACACTGATTGCACCCAAAACATATACTCTGCATATAATCCTCAATAGCTTCTTATGTGCAAAAAAATAAACAGTGCTTAGTCTTTTCCAGGTTTTACATTAGTGGGGTTTTTATTTGTTCTTGTGTGCATGTGGATATTGTTTAATGAACAAAAATATATTTCTGGCTTTGGTCTACAAGTCTTTGGTCATGATACAGTCTTATGTAAAAGTTTGGGCATCACTAGTAAAAGAAAGTGTTGTTTATTTTTCTAAGTGTAAATAATCCATCCATATCATCAACCGAGACACACATTCTATAGCATAATTTCTGATTAGTAGCTTTATATAATGCATAAAAAGACATTATCTATGATGTATGCAAATATAATGGCACACAAAATACAGTGTTTTTTAAGCATATTCAATTCCATGTACAGGATCCTTTCACTTATTTTCACTTAGTAAAATGACAAACTGTGTCCCAGCGGGACAAACTACTGTATCTAAAATTTGTTCAGGATAACAAAATGAAATATATCCTTTCTTATTTTAAATTAGGACTGTCAAATCAATTTATTGTGAGTAATTGAAGTAAATCGTGCAATTGCATATTTCATGTTTTTATTTGATCGCTGGCCACCATCCAAAAATACCTGTTCTGTGGTGGTCCTGTGGGGGGTCCTGACCATTGAGGAAATGTGTGAAAGTATGCAGAAAAACAGGTAATAGGTCGACAAAGTCTCCTATATGGTGGAGCTGGTAGAATGGACAGTGAGAGTAGACATAAGGAGGTGGTAATATGATGATATCATTGTGTATGTATATATTAGAGCTGTTAATGAGTTAAAAATATAAACTACTTAATTGCTCAGTTTGCTGCAGTTAATTGCAACTAATCAAGTTCAGTCCTATTATAAATACAAATAAAGTACATGTATTGTGAATGTGTGAGTTTAGATTTTTTTTACCTTTTCTTAAGAAGGTTCTTAAAACTGGGACTGGAGTTCACTGAAGTCAGGAACCAAACCTGTGTTCTTCAAATAACTGCAGAAAAATAACTTAAGTGAAAACAGTACATTTCTGCAGCCAAATTTCATCACACAATTTAACACAATGAAGTGTTGATCATGCAAAATTCAAACTACTTATTGGATGATAGTGATGCAAATAATATTCAGCAAACATGAGGAATGGTTACCCTGCACGACCCTAGGCCAATTCTGTGGGGTGTTTTCATAGTTTGACATATTTATAATCACCAAAATTTTTTAAATGTATTTATAAGTTCATCATAATTATTGACAGTAGTCCAAATAAAATAATAAAATTCAATAACCCATTTTTTGTTATTTATGTATGTTTTCATAATACCCCTTATCAGGACGTTTACACTGTGTGAGCAATGAAAGAGGGCAAACAGCCCATCCCTTCTCATTTTCCTCTATGTCCTGTATTTCCTCGCTTCCTCTCTCTGATCAGTTGGAATCTGCATGCAGTAAACATGTACTGGAAGTGTCCATTGGTATTTAAACTGGGATTCTGCTGGAAATTTGTGAATTTTAGTTGGTTTCTGAGCTGGATTACTCACTGGTAGATTATTATACAATGATGAGATGGTTAGCTGTGGTAAGTCTGGTAGTGTGTTATGATATGTGTATCATGTCTGTATGTTATGAAGCCTAGAAAACAGCATGTAACTGCCCATAAAGTGAGGATCTCGGGTTCTATCAGTTAAACTGATACAAAGATGCACATAAAATTTGTATTTATTGTCCTTCTTAAGACTTTTCCCCAGAACCATACATAGGATTTTGTTACGCAGTTGATCAACACAGTACTGTTCAAATGAGTAAAACCTTATGTCATATCTTATTTGGTGACTCTACATGTTTATGATCCTAACAGTCATAGTGACATTGCTATTCAGATGACAATAATGGTTAGGGTCATTGAATAACATCTTAGTAGGATATAGATCCATTAGAGGAATCCCAAATGAGCAGATTATTGACACACAGCTAAGTGGATGGGGTTAACTTCTTCCAGTCCCCCAGTGACAAGAAGCACACAAGACGCGAATGGAAACATCCTACAAATTCCGGTCTCCTCAGAGGCTGACAGCTATGGCCCAGTAGCACTGTTATTGCACTGGGGGCAATAGATAGTGAGATATGGAGAGCAATAGCGACAATTATAGGACTGAAAGCACAAGGGCTCAGTGATATATGAAGATCACTTAATGCCTTTGTGTCTTGTACATTGCATCTTTGATAGATTAGGAGTGCGACATTAAAATGGAAATTACTTCTCTTGAGCTTGACGAGGGACTCCACGTGACCTCTGACCTCCCAGTGAGACCAAGCTCTGACCAAATGATCCTTCAGAGAGGGAGATTGTCATGAAGCGGTCCAGAGAGAGAGGGCTTCAGGGAGGGATGAGGAGGTACACGTGATGCACAGGGATGACACTTTGCCTCCACCATTGGAGGCGGGTGTGTACAAACTCAATTTTCCAATTGCACTTAATCCTTCAAACGGTGGGCTGAGGGTGACTTGCACTCTTTCACTCTGAAAAACAAGATGCAAAAAGAGTCCTTTGGAGTAATGTCAGAACTACCACTTTTGGTTCCGTAAAGAACATTTCAGTGTGTTAATCTCTGCCCACATAATCTCTATCCCCCTCATCTGTAGTGCAGTGGTTTAGACACATTTGCCTGTGTTTAGAATAAGAACAGAAAATAACAGATCACATGGGTATCATTTTTAAAAATGCTTCTTTATGGAACTAAATAATTGTTCTTTCATTGCATGCCTCAAAGAACCATTTGTAGTGGCCTATTCAAAAATCACTGTGAACTGAAACACTGAAAATAGGGGTCAGGAAAAATGCCATTCATGTTTCAAGATAAATTTGTACATATTTGTACTTATGAAACAGCATTTCAGAAATTGTGTATTAAATATAGGTTGACCCTTGTGCAAATACATGGCCAACAACCCAGACATGCAGGAATCAAATTATTAGAACAGAGAATATTAGAGAGGAACCAGCATAATGCTATTACCAGAACCTACACCTCACCACCTAAACACAAACCTTACTCTAACCCTAACCTTAATCAAAACCATAATCTAAATGTATCCTAAAACTTAACCTAACCCTAATCTTAACAATAATGTAACTTTTTAATCTGATCCTAACCCTGAGCCTAACCATAACCATAATTCAATCTAAAATGTATACTGTTTCTATCCATTATCTCCTTTTTAGATGCTCCATAACAGGGAAAAAGCAGCATGGTGGTTTTTTAACGCAGAGGTTGGTTGGTGTGCATTTGGTAAAACACTTCAACCAGTGGATGGGAATGAAGTGAAAGGCACTTTTGGAACTTTATGTTTGCATACTACTTTTATTTCAGAAAATAGAAATAAATGTTTTGCTCTCAAAAACATGGAGCATATGATTGGCCATCTTAGCTGTTAATAGTAGTCTGTGTTAATGCTATATTATATAATTGTGTTTTGAAAACCCTCATGTGGGAAAGTACCTGGAATATATCTTGTACTGGTGACTTTATATTCCCTGATTGCTACATACACAGCTGTAAATGAAAACTCCCTCTTCTCTAGTGACTGCCTGCTCCTCCTTGTCTGCTTCTCCATCTCTGCCATTTCGGTTCGGAGAGCTCAACTGCACCATCCAATCCGATCTCAATTTGATGAGCAATGAACAAGTGCATTGACAGACTCATATCACTTGTGATGGCAAGCATTTAAAAGAGGGAGAGAGAAGGAGAGAGAGAGATGGGGAGGGGGAGAGAATAAAAGAAGAAGGAACACCGGGATTGTAGGGAAGAAGAAGAAATAGATTTGGGGACAGAAGAATTCCCCAAACCGCTCTTATTCATCTCTTACATCTGTCACACACAGGAGAACGACGTGCTGCGTTCCCTTCATCAATGACCTGACACCCACTGTCTATAATTAATTACATCATTTACATCAGACTATTGACTAAACAAATGCATAAATCACACAGCCCCCCGAAGTCAATAGATGGAGACATATTTAATCATGTTCTAAATAATGATTACTGCTCATTTAATGCAATAATTATTTTCAGCAGCTTACTGGAATCAATCCTGCATGTATGTATGTCTATAAGAGAGAGAGCGAGAGAGAGCGAGAGAGCGAGAGAGAGACAGAGAGAGAGAGAAAGAGAGAGAGAGAGAGAGAGAGAGAGAGGGACCATGCAGAATGGGAAATAAAGACTGCTGGGGAAGATGTTGTCAGAAATACTGTGATAGAGAATGCAGTATGTGTGTGTGTGTGTGTGTGTGTGTGTGTGTGTGTGTGAGTCCATGCTTGTCTCTTTATGTGGAGTGACAGGTGAAAAGTGGCTGTCAAAAATGCACTGGATATTTGCTGTTTTGTTTATCAGCTGCCGAGAGCTGAATGAAGGAGGAGTAACATGTATTGCCTGTCTGTCCACTTTTTCATCTGCTGTTTAAATGGGCCTGGGGATTGGAGAGTGAAGTTTATTCCACCCATTCCCCCCCGACAGTAGAACCATTTATACCAAAGCGCAAAGGAGACAGCGCTCTGTCACCAGAGACACTGCTTCAAATCAGCTCCTGAAAATTTCTGCCCGTTTAGGTCACACCTAGCAATCTCACAGCTCTTCACACACTCGCACTGGTTATAGTCTCATCATGTTCTAGTAGAGTGTGCCAGTGCCTTCTGCGTTTGCTCTCGTTTTGTGTGGGAACATGCCTGAAATTTTCTCTGTGAAAGAGATCATAGGCTGTTCCAATGGTTCCTTTCTGAACCTTTTCTGAATGATGTCGTCACTATCATGTGAAACCTCAAAATTCCCTTTTTCTAATGTTCCAGCTGCCCATTATATTATGACAGCATGCCATTCCTTGAAGAATGGACCAATAGAAAATATCCAATGTTTGACCATTTCATAAAAAAATGACCAATAGAAGAAAGAATGGACCAGTAGAAACAGTGGGATGAACATTGAACATTTTATGACGAATAGACCAATAGAAACAGCCAATAGATACAGTTCAAAGTTTGAACATTGGAACCATTTTCTAGTGTATAAACAGTTCATGGGGATTGGACCAATTGAAATAGTCCTAAATGTGAATAAATGTGTTCCACTAACATATCAAAATGCTTTTTTATATGCTTTGTTTCATAGAATTTAATTATAGAATTATAAAGTAAAAATTGAGATTTGCAAATTAGATTTAGATTTTCCTGCACTGTATTACCAATTGTGAATAGAGATTTATGTAGGTTAAGAACTGTCAGTGTTGGTGTGGGACTCAAATCTTTTAAATGACAACATTTTTACTTGACACCTCCAGAGCTCCTGGGAATCCCTTTCCCAAACAATCAGATGGTCAGGCGGTGCTTCCCTGGCCTCAAATTCATTAGGGTCAAAGGTTAATGACTTGGTGTTTACCGCCTAACCTGTTCTTTGATAAAAGGAGCCCACCCTTCTCCAGCGTTTGGTCACTTTTATAAAGACCTGAGTGTAGCAACAAGTAGTATGGAATGCAACACGATGGTGAGAACCACCAATATTTATTCATGATAAAGAGAAAGTGCTGCAGTGTTGGCACAGACTACTTCATTTACATGCTCTTATAGACTGTCCATCACCAAATAGATGAACCTGTCTCACTCATTCACTTTCTTTGTCATCAGACAGCCGCTCTGCATTGGCACACCATCAAAGGCCACAGCAAGAACCACAGCAAGCCTCGCTATTTATGAAATGTGGTATTTCTATTTCTTTATTAATAATTAATTTTTTCCTGTAAAGTTATATCTGTTGTGTAATCAAACCTGCAATCAAACCCAAATCGGATTTATGAATTGTGCCACACAAAAGATGAATCGTTTTAGGTTACACAAAATTTTGTAAAAGAGATGTGTGTGTGAAGCAGGGCTGTTGCTTGGCCTGGGCTTATAACATAGCCCCTACACAAACATAACCACCACAAACCCCCTTCATCCGTGGAATTAAAACAATCACTGGGACCCCCTCAATTGAACAAACACCGTGTGGGCTGAGCCTTGGGTCAGGCAACATCCTTGGTGTGAAAGACTTTTTTTTAATAGTTCTGATTTTTAAATATTTCTTCTACAGCATTGTTCATTGAACTATTTCTAGCATCTTTATTTTTGTAGTAAATAAGTTTGGCTTCAGAACTGACTTTACATAAAGAAGTAACTGATTATCCAAACAAAGTTAGTAACTACAGATAGTTATTTAATAACACATATATATATATATATATATATAAACTTTATAGATACTTAAGGGTGTTTCATAATCAATTTTCCACATCCTGGCAAGAATCAGCAGCCAACTGTGCACAGCGTACTCTCTACTGGAAATGACCTTCCACCTGGAGGACTATATTGAGCACCAGTGGAGATTCACCTAGGAGTGCCAATCCATATCTGGGCATACAGACACACTTTCACTCACACATACAAAATCATTCACACACACACCAGGGCAATTTAGAATAGCCATTTCACCTGATCGCCACGTTTTTGGAATGTAATGTTACTGTTGTGTTTCCTTAACCCCCTGATCCCTTGGTTTATTGATTAGTTTTTAAAATTAATATAGAAGCTATTTTTATTAAGAATATATAACCATTTCATATATTGTATTATATACACCCCCAGGGTTCCATTATAGGGTCCATGGAACTGATGGTAACAATGATTTAGTTACTATAAAACCTATTGTAATGTACTATGTATGTAATTACTATGGAGGTTTGGAAATATATGAAATATTTGGAATAACTATCTTTTGTATTAGTATGTGTATCATCAAATTTAGACAGTGTGAACCATTTCCACATTAATGGTCCATTCAAAATGTTCAATATAATAAACAAAACATCTCTTTTCTTCATTTTTTCTCATGTTATGTGAAGTTGGTATCATTTTCCAGCTGTGTGTGTGCACGATAGAGCATGAGTGAGTAAGTGTGAGAGTGGTTGCCCTGAGGGTCTAATCCCCACTGCTCAATCACTGGTGTTTAAAATGGAGAAGGGCAGAGATAAGACCAGTGGAGACTCATACCTCCGCACACTGAACACAATCGACCAGCAACCTCTTAAATGACAACAACTGCAGCGCTTCTCACAAGAGCAAACCCCATATCAGCTGTCTTCCAAGGCTGCTGATTCTGCCCCATGACAAATTGTCTAAAGGCAAACATAGTGCTAAAGGCAAACTCCAGCTCAGTCAAACCGTTCTGGAGCCTTCACTAACATTTTATTACTGTCTACTGAGCAATCGCTTTTACAATAGGCTTTCTTTTCACCTGTTCTTTCCCTGGCATTTTTCAATGGCAGTCTCCGGTTTACTTACTTTGTTGGCCATAAGATAAGTACACTGTGAACTTGTGTGGTCATTGTGTAACGATTCGCTGAACACATTTGAGTGGGCCACGATGGACCCTTTTAATACAGATTAAACATTAACAGTCTGAATCCTGCAGTTCAGCAAGACTTTAATATGTGCATCCCTAATGAGGTGCATTTTATTTACAACTCAAATACACCTTTTCCCTCTTAGTATCGCGTTGTTAAATTGCCCTCTTCCTAGTTAAATTTATTGCCATTTAAACATGACAAAAAGGCCATAGAGGTGGTCATTACAATAATCCATCATGTCTACAACTGCTATCCCGCATGGTGCTAAATTCAATCTAAGAAGGGTCAACAGACCTTTTTCCCCATCTAAACAAGCCTGAGTGCTGGCTTTCCTTAACTGCCATCAGTTTACCTTTGTCAACAAAAGGGCACCAGTGGCAAATTAAAAAGTGGATTCTGACAGGGAACAGGGGAAAGGTACATGGATTCATTTCCATTCCACAGTTAAATACTAGCTGAATGCTAGTAAAAGCTTCCAGCTGTTTTAAACAGTTGGAACACATTTGCTTAGTGAAATTGTTACAATATTAAAACATTTTATTATCCTTATTTAATCCTAATTCATTTACGTTTGCTGTGCTTATTAATTCCTCCAGGGGAGACAGTATTCAGTGCATTACAATTCACAGTGAACGATGCTCTCATCTTTTTTATGCTTAAAGAACCTACAGTTGAGAGTAAATCAGTAGATCTCCACCCCTAGCCCCATTGATTATCCACCTAGTAGAGCTCACTGAACGCTCAATTCTGCCATCAATGCAGATTGCGAAGACAGAGGAGAACCTCCAAGCCCAAGAATGAGCTTTTATTTTGTGTGTTTGTGCTGAAGAAGTATTGATTGGAGTGCAATGGCTTGACACCCGCAGTCTGTGCTTAGAGTCGATCTTCACCATAACCACGCTAGATCAAATCCTGTTTTAATACCCACCCATACACACGTTCGAAATGACAAGATTTTTGAGTTACTACAGCTTTCTTCAAAGTTGAATTGACTTTTTCTTTTTGGCCTATTTGTCAGGGCTCAGTTGCTGTGAGGCTCAGAGGCCTGTTTATGATGAAGGAGGGAAAAAAGGATAAATGGCGGGACTGAATTCTGCTGAGCTCTTTGATGAACTGGATTCCCTTGCTGAACGGAATGCAAAGAGCGGCTCTGTTAACTGTATGAAAGATTCCTTACAAGTGGATTCTTTGAGCACTGAAATATAACATGTTATCTAAACGAAGCCCTTACAGTGTTAAAAATTCAGGTGCTGAAAAGTGTTCTTTGGGTGATGCCATACAAGACCTATTTGGAGCCATAAAGAACCTGTATGTATAAAGAACCCTTACATTTATTAAAGATCCTTTTCCAGAGTTCTTCACACACATATATCTCTTGTAAAATTGTTCTTTAAGGAACAAAAACAGTGTCTCAAATCATTAGAATATTTTAAAAGAACAAACAGGAAAGGAAAATACAGAAATATTCAACTATTTATACACTCAGTACTCTGGGGTCCTTTAAAATAATTCACCGCATCAGTGTGGTGTGGCACAGAGGCTTGTGGCAATGCTGAGAGGTTGTTGAAGCCCAGGTTGCTTTAAAAGTGGCCTTCAGCTCATCTGCATTGCTGAGTTGGGTGTTTCTCATCTTCCTGTTGACAATATCCAATAGATTTTCTAAGAGGTGTGTAAACTTGGCTGGCCAGGCAAGCACAGTACTATTATGTTCAACAAACCATTTGGTAGTGCTTTTGGTGATGTGAGCAGGTGGACATTTCCACAAGGCTTATCAATTAATAAAAGCAAGAAGTGGGAATTAAATATATATGACGCTTTAACTTGAAACTAAAAAAGTAGGGTATTGGCTCCAAGTGGACAACAGGAAAGTTGCACGTATTTTAAATCCAATATTGGTCTCTTTATTTGAAATCATGACATTTAAACTGTAGACCAGTTGTAGCACATTACATCCACCAACCCAGCCCATGGTTTTATGAAGATGTGCTAAAAAGAATGGCTGGGTCAGGATGCTCAAATAAGACCTTGCTTTCTGTATTTGGTTCAGACAGCGTTGTGTGATTTGGAATGTTTGGTTAAATAGTGCTGAAGACAGAGCTCATACCAGAGATACAGCTGTTTAAATATATGGCTGCTTCACTTCTAGTGCACAAGCGTTACAATAAGGCTTCCTTTAGTTCTTGCACTGTTTAACTTTGCTGTCCACCTTTGTTAAATCATAATTACTGTTATCACTGTTATCAGTGGCTTACTCCAGTGTAGAGCCTTTAATAGAGATGTCTCCTTCTGCTCCAGTGGGCAATCTTCTTAACAAGCTTATAATAATTAATAAATTGATAATCAAATATATGAAATCTCTCACTAACTGATTAAACTGTCTAATCATATTATTAATTTGATATTACACTGATTTTAATATCTAATTAACATCAGTCCAATATGACTATAGACTGATGTTTATCAATACAGGTTTTAGAGAATGCTTTTTTTGTTGTTGCTGATATCATACCCATGAACGGCAAATTGAGCTTTTGTTTAGATACAAATGGAATTGATTATTGATAAATTCAATGCCAGATCAACTTTGGTCTTCTTTACAGGAACATAAATAAATAAATATGTCTCATATTAATCAACAATTGATAAAAATGTATTGATCCTGATAACCTTGATTGATCCTTCCTTTCCTCTGCACACAGCTCAAACTTTTACAACTCATTTACAAAAATAGTTTAATTGAATGTTTTCTTAATAAAAAAAAATTGATTAGTTCACATAAAGAACCCTTTTTGGCACCATTATTTTAAGAGCGTATTGATGAAGACCTTCCTTGGGGCACAGAATTGTTCAGTTCAAGCTTTTTTAGTCCGATGTTTTCAACTAAATGCAAAGGTGCTGTGACTAAACTTAGTTTAATGTGCTGCACAGTATTTGAAATACATAAATATGTCAAGTAAAGGGTCCTTAATAGACCTGCTTGGCCCGCTGATTGCACCAGTATTGTTTCCTACTGATTAGGGCAAAAACATGCCCCAAGGACCTCCCATCTCAGAGCCATTTAATCAGCATTAGCTTCCTTTTACCCTCTCTTTAATCTGTTTTCCCTGCAGGTGTTTTGAATAAATCAATAGGAATACATGATTGTCTAATGATTTTCGGAGGCCATCTCTTCGACCATGGCTGCATGATTTAGAATGACTAATTCCACTTTTTACCATTGATCCTGCTTCATGGAGGACATGCATCCTTGCCAAATAATGTCCAGAGGAGGGTGGGTGAGAGAGAGAGAGAGAGAGAGAGAGAGAGAGAGAGAGAGAGGAGAGCATACATAACTTAGCTTCAGTTGTATTCTTGGTCTACAAACATTTATACTGAAAGATTTCCTTTTACCTGAAGGAATGTAATACTCTCAACACTTCACAAATCAATCCAACATTTCACCATAGTATCCAATCGAAAGCCTTTTTCCTGTTTGTACAAATGGCAGTGTCTCTTGTTGATGGACACCATAATCACAGGCGAAGCTGATTAATTATAGAGCATGCTCTAGAGCATCCTCTGGCTGCAGGAGCCTCATTAGCTTTCCACTGGCTTTTCAGAGCAAATAGGCACTTTTTCTGAGTATCTGTTCAAAAATAATATATTATCATTTTTAATTTTAATTTTGATTTATTTACATGGTTTGGCTTTTTAAACTTATAATTATTGTATTAAACCACCACAGAGCAGGTATTATTTGTTTAATGGGCCATTCTTAGCACTGCAGTGAATTCCTGCATTGTGCTGGTCCTGTGGGGTCGTGAAAATGGAAGAACAGAATGAAAGAAGGCTAACAAGATTGATTGATTGTAAACCAGTAAAATCCATCCATTTCAGACAGTCATCATCTATATTGGGTGTTCTAAAACTTTTGACAGATATTCTATATCTATTAACATTGCCTGCTCTGAAGTCTGATCTGGGTTACTTTCAGGTGCCTGGAAACAAACTCACTCCCTATAAAAAGCACTTAGACGCTGCTCTGTATTTCCTCCTTCTGCAGACTCCAGCACTGTGTGCTGACCTGCTGCCCTACAGATGAGCTGCTATGCACACCTCCCTACTTGGGATGAGCTTTTGAATATCAATGGACATCTCTGGACATTTGTAGCCAGTGACTCCATGTCTGTGCAGGGAAAAAGCTGGACATCTGGGTGGTAACATGCCTTGAAACTGTTAGTAGAGGACAGGTTACATCTAGAACATATGTCAAACTGGACAGCTGGACAAAATTAAGTGATTAAGTTCAAATTGAATTACATCAGAATTATATTTGCAGGAAAATTGCATTCGGTATTAATTGTTTCATTGTTGCACTTTTGACATATTAGTTCAAATATATAATACATATGGTATATGCAAGGGATACATATGATACATGGATGATAGGTAAAATGTATTTTTGTCTTGTGTTTCACATGCAGCCAACAGGTTTGCTGCATTTACAAAGAATGCTTCACTCCATTTATTTGACCAAGCAACAAAATTTTGTTGTTGTTGTTGTTGTTTTGGCCAAATAATTCCAGTTGCTGAGTATACTGTGCATCCCTAAGTCTTTAGTAAAGGAAATGATATAACTCTGGAAGAACTCAAAGAACCATCTGAGTGGTAAAATTTGAAGAACAAAAAAATCCCTTTTGTGCCATATAGACCCCTTTTTGTTAAGAGTATATAACACTTGGAGCGTAAAAAGCTTGATGATTCATATCTACACAAGTTAGTGCTTTGTTTGGGCTCAGACCCTTCTCCACTGTGCAGCAGTGCTGTTCCTCACTAATCCCTCTCTTTGCTTTTCCTAAATGGCTGAACCAGCAAAGCAGTTAAAAGTCACTTCCTGTGACCCCCTGCCCTCCCTCTTTCCCTCTTTCTCTTCCAAAGCTGCCTTTGCTGTGCTGTTTACCAAGAGAGTAAACTTATTAAGTCAGTGATGTCAGATTACAGAAAGAATGGGGTCTGAATCAAAGGCGCCAGTTAGTATATACATGCCTGCCTATTGGAAACCAAATTCTACCTTCCAGTTTCCACATGCCACAAATGTTGGACATGTGGAATGTATTTAGGTATGTTCTGTGCCTTTTTTCTGGGCATACTGTGGTGAAAAAGTGGCTTAATCCATGTTCTTTTAGTTCTAATTTCAGCTTTAGGAGCTTTTGACAGATGAGCCGAGAGCTGCTGAGCAAAGACGCCTATGAATCTTAAGTTGCAATGAAATGTTCTTAGCCTTTTTGCAGCCATCGGTTTTTAATCAAAATTACCTTGTAATTGGTGTGTTTGATTAGATTAGTTTGAATAAAATCAACCCTCAATCCCTCCCTTAAAAGGATTAAGGAGAATGAAAAGCAGCTTGGGAAAAAGGTTCATTCTAAAGACCGGGCATGAGAAATGGATGAAAACGCTATCTTGAACATTACCCCCCCACCCCCCCACCCTAAAAAAAGGAAAAACAGAGAGAAAATGATGAAGAAAAAAGGTGGACTTGTTGGGAATGCAAATCACCTCAATCCCATTTTATGCTAATAAAAGAATGGCAAAACATTTCAATGTATTCTTGTCTTGTTACAGGCTGGCTAAGAGCTTCTAAATCCCTACCATTTACCAAATTAAACTAATTTAAAGTGCTTCCAAAAGGCACATCTGTAGGCTGACGTGGGTCCCAGCCTCTGAGAGTGGGCTTCACCAGGCATTCTGTGTCCCATTGATCCTTGAATAGTCATGCCTGTCAGGCAGCCATATCAACCATTATCATTCTAATTTTACTGCCTTTCTTGGTCCCTAATCTAATTTGCAATGATGCTGGAGCATTTCGCGAGGCCACAGCACTTTCTTCAGAATTTCAACAAGGGCATTAAAGCTCCCCAATTTACATTAATGAAGTGCACATTTAATTAAGGGGGAAAAGAGGGGAAATGGAGGGCTCTTGAAGATCAGTGATGACTTGGATATGATCGGGTGTGCAGGATGATTCTCTCGCTGCCCTCTTCTGCCCTCTTCCTTTTTTTTTATGGGTGTCTGCATGCATAGCCGCCCATAGTCTCTCAGCACTCTGAACGCATAGCCAAATCATTTGCTTTTACATTAGGAGAAAATCAGATCACTAGATCATTGTCATTAAACTGTCTTGGCCAAGCTCATTGTTTTACAGCGTCTTTCAGAGATGTTTTGAATTTTAAACTGTGCACCCTGAGTCCAGAAGATCTTATATATCAATAACTATGTGTGCCACTGAAGATCTGTTCCATTTCAGTGTACTGGTGTTGCACGTAAGCATCTATGGATTTTAGACCTTTACAAGGGAATTTTATGTGATAAAGAGCATTTCCCACACTCTTAAACATAAAGTTTAAAGGTTCCATTGAAAAGTCCACTCTAAAGAAAATCAAGTGTGGTCAAAAAAACTTTTTTGGCACCATCATTTTTAAGAGTTTACTCACTATGCAGTGTCATAGAGAGTAATACAGATGCCTCCATTCTTTTTACTAGTTGCTGTCCCCAGCCCAACTAGCTGGATTGTCTCCCTCTCCTCCTTTCTTTGGCTCTGTGTCATGAGCCTTGGGGGAATAGGGGAGGCTGGCCAACACTGCTGACCCAGGCCCCTCCGAATAGGCAAGGCCAGACTCAGTTTGGGTGGCATGGACAAAACATGTTTTCAGAGAGGGTGCTGGTCTCTGTGGAGGGACAGCGGGAGGGGGCGGAGTGGGTCCCACTGAAACAATCTCGCCACTTTAATGTGAAAAGGCAAAGTTATAAATTCATCTATTTGCTCTCTCCTGACCCGGCCTTTCAGAGAGCCTCCTGCTGGGTTGGGCGACTCAGACACAATGCATTAGCCTGTCACAATATTGAGAAAAATTGAAACACTGAAGAAAGACCACCAGATGCTTTATTGTTTTTGTCGTTTCCACATAATTAGCCAGGAAGAAAAGTCACTGGTCTGGTTGCAGTGCTCTGAATGAACTTGAGGATACACATGCTGTTGTATGATCAATTCTGCACACCTTCAGCAAGCTAGCTTCTCTCCTCATCTCACCACTCCTGTTTCTCATCTTGCATTGCTTTGCCTCTCTTCTCTTCTCTTCTCTTCTCTTCTCTTCTCTTCTCTTCTCTTCTCTTCTCTTCTCTTCCCTTCTCTTCTCTTCTCTTCTCTTCTCTTCTCTCCCCCTTCCCCGTCAGTTCTCTCTGGGTCAGCCTTGGGGGCCCTCCCTCCCATAAACATGGTTGTGCAAAGTTTAACTGTGCGTGACAGATGGCCGTGAAATTTGTTAACACACAGCACACCAGGCCGTCTTAAGACAATTCAGCTGCCCCATGCTGACTGTTGGTGTAGCTGAACAGATTAGCGGAATCAATCTGTTAACACCTAGCGGCATTAAGTCTGACTGGCTGGTTTAACACCACCCCTCAGGCAGTTTGTAACAGTATATCATGTGTGTGTTGTTATTTAAAAATCTGCGAGCAGGACAATCAAAGAGATATTAGGTGAGTCAAAGAGGAGTAATATGATTTTGATTATGCAGGATTTTGGTCTTTTAGTCAATTTGAGAATCAGAAGTAAGTGAAAGTGATAGAAATAGCACAATAGCTTTCAACAAGCAAGACAAGACATTCATATTACAGGTTAAACAGTTCATTTTTTATATAATTAATTAAATTTATGATGCAAAACCTGTTTTTCACTTTTTGACATAATTTGAATCAGCCAATTGTTCTTTATATTATGTCAAAACTATTTGGTGAATGGACCAATAGAATGCCTGAAATTGATATTTGTATTGTGAATATGGAAGAATTTAATTCAAACATTTCATATATTCCTTACATTTAAAGTGACATATTTTGCCTTTTGTTATCATGCTACTATGTGATTAGTAATTAATGAATTCTGATGAGTCTGGTTGGGTTACAAGCCAACATGTAATGAATACAAAATGACATTATATCTACATTTCTGAATGAAATTATGAATGTGAATGAACTCTTTCATGATATTCTTTTTTTTTTTCTTCAAGAAACACATCCAGTGAGTTTTATTGTTTCTTGTCACTGTTGCATTTTGCTGCACCATTTCAAACTAGACCCTCAGTCATAATCTCACCACCAGCAGGTCCCGCACAAAAGCACAGGGGAGGGAAAGAGGCAAAGGAAGTGGTGAGAGAAAAGCCATCTTAAGATATGTGTGCATGAATCAAGAGATCCATTAAATCTATTGCGCCGGCTTTCCCTGGCACTCCATACATAAGCACCCTACCCTAAATTCTCCCCATAGTGACTCAGTGAAAGGGAGCAGGGATGAATAGCGCACTTTATTAGAGCATGCCATGAGCGGTCAAACAGCAGTGGCGGCCCTATTCTTTGCTCGCTCAGCCCCATTATTAAAAGGGGCTTTACGGAGCCTTGTAAAAGTGTTTTCTCCTCGGGGGGCCTGCATAATAAAAATTGAAGTCAAATTAAAGCCCCCGCCAAGCAAAGGACTGTGGGTGGGCTGCCTCCAAGCAGCACTGCTGACGTCCCATTCCCACCACTCATAGCGTGACCCCGGGCAGGGCCACTTTTATGTGGCTGACAGCTTCATGAAGGACAGGAACACAAAGTTGTACATGGCATGAAATTGGCCACAAAAGCAGAGAGAACGGGTGAACAATTCCCAAGCAGGATGTGATCAGAGAATCACTGGGCGGGCACAAGAAACAGATGTCTGGTCCACCCGGAAGCAGTACTTTTGAGACATTTTTGAGAGAGAGGGAGAGACAGAAAGAAAGAGAAAGGGAGGGACAGATATGCTGGAGTAAGGAGTAAATCCGGGGGAGGGTGAAGTTTTAAACAGCCAGAGTATGCCTGGGTTTCAGGCAAAAGCCAATGAATAAATTAGGGCCTGGTAACAGTAGAGGAATAATAGGCTGAGGAGGTTTGAATATGCTAAAAGGGCTTTTCTGAGCAGAATGTAGGACTGCTCCTTTGCAGCTGTAACACTTTACACACAATAAGCACTCAACAGATGGGAGTCATAGGGAAAAAGAGCTCAGTGTTCCTTAGCTAAGAAGAGTTCCGCCCCCAACCCCATCTTAACGATCCCACTGCTTTGGCCGTCTGCCTGTGCAGGTGTTCTTTAAAAAAAAAAAAAAAGGCGCAATAGAGTGCAAATGCACTGAACAGCTCAGTCACTTTAACGAAACCATGATTTATAGAGGAATTGCAAATCTGTGGCTGCATATTAATCCAGTTCTTGTTTAAAAGTATGGTAAAAACTTTAGTGATGTTAGGGAATAATCTCCTTAATTTTTTAATAGTTTATTATTACACACACAAAGTTACTTTGGAACCCTCATGTTAAGAACATCATATAGTATCATACAGAGGTTTTAAGCACTTAAGCACATTATTATAAAGATTAATCTCAGCAATTACAGTGCTTAAAGTGTCAAAACTCCAGATCCCATTAGAACATATGGATTTAAACATAAATACAGTAAAATGTAACAAGCATTTCTCATTTTAAAGAAATGAATCGAGATCTTCAGAGCTACTTTGGAGAATACAACTTGGTTCCAAATTGCTCCTGGATGCATCCAGCCAGCATTTCAATGCATTTGTTCAATTCCATCAAGAGATTCCATCAGTAAGCACTGATTCACCAAATCAGGTGTTGGGTTATGACCATAAATAATACTACATGTTCATGAGGAGAGCGTTGGAGATTTTTTAACCTCTTATGCTCTAATCTAATGATTACTAAATGGTAAAAAGTACATGCAAAGCAGTACAAACCAATTATACCAATGAGTTAAAAAACCCAGGAACCAGCTTTTCCACAATTCTTCTTCTTCTTCTTCTTCTTCTTCTTCTTCTTCTTCTTCTTCTTCTTCTTCTTCTTCTTCTAATTCTTCTTCTTCTTCTTCTTCTTCTTCTTCTTCTTCTTCTTCTTCTTCTATTATTATTATTATTATTATTATTATTATTATTATTATTATTATTATTATTATTATTATTATATTTTTACTTTGTTAGGACTCTCCCCATCATATATGATGTTCCCAGCCCTAGGAGGGTAAAGCCATGCTTCCTCTGATACATGTGAAGCCAGCCACGACCATCTACACTCCCACAGAGAGTGTGCCCAATTTTTCTCTCTCTGCCTGGCTGCTGATGGCAAAAAGCAATCCTCTGATCACAGAGCTAAAGCATTACTGAGCCACGTGGATATAATACTATTTCTTATATCACTGTATTATATATTTAATCAAATAAATATCATATATACCTTATGTCCTGATTCTGAGGCACAAACCAATGTCACAAATGATCACATAAACTAAAAAATGAAAGGCACACTTGAGGTGCATCAGTATTTTTTGGCCTGTGACCTATGGCTGAAGAAACCATCTATAAAGCACAACCCCAACCTCTTCACCCTCATCCTGCCCACTGAGATGTGTTGGAGGACATCTACATGAGTATTTAATCTGTGTAGTCTCTTTAGAAATGCATAGAAATCTGAAGACTCAAAATGAAGATTGCGCTGCTCTTAGGTGTGGAAACTTAGGAAGGCTTAAACTGAAGTAATTTAGTTATTGCTTCTTCTGGTCTAGATTTAATTTCCTCAAAAGTCCTCACGGCAGCTCTTCTGCTCTCTTGAATCCGTATTTGCTTTTACATGTCATGCACAGGCAGAATATTAATGTGAATAGGAACAATTTACAGGGTCCAAATCAAATAGCTAATGTATTTCATTTTGATGATGCCGGAGCGGATTTGTAATTTCACTATCATGACTAATGGGTAAAAAAAATGATCAGGGAGGTGCATTTTTTTGCATCAATCTTGTGTACTCTTTCGCTCCCACTCATCACATTGATAGAGATAATCTGTCAGCCCAGCATTCATAGGTAATTTAAAAGTGTAGATCTATGGGCAAAGTCCTCCATAAACACAGTTATTATGACTTACTGCCTGTTAAACAGACGCTCTAATCTTGCTTTCGCACTGACTTATGAATTGTGAGGCCTTGAAAATAGCCATTTAAAACACATTTGTCTTTTCTGGATTTGTCAACAGTCATTGCCCTGGTGTACATATGAGAGAGCAAATACACAAAACTCAGTCTTGTGAAATATTATATATTAAGGACACAGGATTTCTTAAAAATGAGCTTATTCTTTCCCTTAATTCAGATATGATTTAAAAAAATATGACTTATTTGAGGTGTTTGTCAGTTAGCACAAGGATAGTAGAGACCAGCTAAAGTACTGACTGTATGTTCCAGGGACTAATTCTGTTAGAGTGACTTTTGACCCCAGTCTAAGGATCAGCCAAAACTGCATTTATAAGTCTGGGCTATAGAGGACATCCCAGTTAATCACTCTTTGCCTGAATGCATGCTGCCTTAATAAAACTGATATAGATAATGATATTTTCCCTCATTGAAACAGGGAATCTGGCACAAGGGTAAAATTAAGGTGCCGTTCCTAGAGGACAAACCCTCCAGGGATCACTCACTCTGCCCAGTATGTCTTTGCTATGAATTATTTTTAACTGAATTAGTGTCGATGCTTGGATGCATACCTTGCAATAGAAGCTTTGTGGAATCCCATTAAAAGAAACTTCATTACTGCAAAACACTCAGTAATGACATGCAATCTGCCTGGCACCTTTGCAGGTTATTATGCGCTTGATTTGTGCCTCTATGATTGCTATGTTAAATTGGATTAAAAGATCTTTCTGATTCCTTAACACCAAAAAGAATAAATGGCTTAAGCACATGTAACACATCTGCATAGTCTGCAGGCTTCAGGACAAGGAGAGTTGAAAGGCAATTACAATCTTACTCGAACTCTGAAGTTTGCAACCTGTCAAACATGCACATGCATTTGTTTTTTAATTTTGTGAAGCATTGTTAGAAAAGCACAATGATGTCAGAATTGTATTTGAGTGATATTTCAAGCCCATATGTAATTTTGAACCCATATTTCATTCTGGTAGAACAAAATGTTTATGAAAAACTAGGCTACTACACTAAAATAACTGCATTTGTACAATCTGGTAGTGGATCAAAACCATCTGATGACATGAGACCATAAACCATCACAGACTGCAGAAACTTCACACAGGTCTTGAGACACCTTGCATTGTGTGCATCTCCACTCTTCCTCCAGACTCTAGGGACTTGAGGTGAGACTGATATCAAAATTAAATACACAATTAGCTTTTAACTGTAAAGAGGACTTTGGAGCACTAAGCAGTCCAGTTCTCTTCTTAGCTCAGATAAGATGCTTCGACATCTCTGCTTCAGGAGGGGCTTGATATTAGGAATGCTGCAGTTGCAGCCTTTTTCCTGGAGACATCTGTGTGTGGTGGCTCTTGATGCACTGACACCAACCTCAGTCCAGTCAATGTGAAACTCTCCCAAGTTCTTGAATTAACTTTTTTTTGACAATCCTCTCAGGTTTGTAGTCATCCCTGTTGCTTGTGTACCTTTCCCCACCATTTTGTACCCTGTCCTACCCTGACCCTCTTTGTGGAGGACGTTTATGATCATCTTCTGTTGTGAGGTCAACAGTCTTCCTTGTGATTGTGATGCATGTGTGGAACTAGATGTGATATTTATACTGTTTGAATAGTAATTTACTCAAACTTTACTTGAATATTGTAATAATTATAATTCCAATATTTTAAAGTAAAACAAAAATGCTTGAAACATTTTGCCTTATATGAAATGATTAAAACATTTTTTTTGCATTTTTTTGTCCACAATATTCAAATTCCCTGAGATGCACCACTGATTTTGTAATTAATTACAATATTTGATAATTAATCAAATATTAGAATATTTAATAATTAATACATTATTTGATAAATGAACAGCATTTCATGAACAGTAGGCAAATTGAAATACTCCAGAGTCACTTGCAATGAAGTCTGCTTATATTTAATTATAATTCAATATATTTTATTCATACATTCATTAAACTTATGATCCATTTCTCTCTGATCAAGGTTGCAGGTTGTCCACAGCCTACCTGGAATCTCTGGCCACAATCCTACATAGTTAAGAATGATTTTCCTTCTCCTGTTCTCCTCAGTTACCAGTTCAGGTTTTCTTATAAAACCTATGAGATATTATCACTTTCACGCAAAAACCTTGTATCTCCATTTTTGTTGTTGAAATTGCCAGACCTTCCATTGTGCCAATTTCATGATGAATAGATCAATAGAAATACTCCAAAGCAACTGGGAATAAATTATAAAATATATTCTTCCAATAACTTCCTTTGAAAGTTGAGGTTCCTTCCTTCTCCTGTAAATTCACCATTTTAAAGATATGAGGGTGTTTTATCACAGTCAAACTATAATACACTATGCAGTTTAGCCTTCCAAAAGTGAGCTGTTTAATATTATCCATAATTACAGAATTCTGCACAGAATGCTCCTAAACATCTCATTGAATTTTTAACTGTGACTAATTTCTTGTCTAACAATGCTAAAGCATCCCATGCATGATGATTCCATAAATATTTTGTCCCACACTAGTTCTAAAATTGGACATGAAGGCATGCAGTGAGCTGCTTAGTGCTTCACCACAAACCACAGCTTGGTTATTAAAAACAGTTCTTATTTAGACACCTCATCTTTGCCCTCTCCCAATTTGGGCCAGATCTATTCATTATCCCATCTCGGCTCACTTGATTAAAGAGTAAGCCTCCATGACTGTCACCTCTACCCATAGTGACATCTCCCTTCCGGGCCACCATCTGAACGGTTGCCCCTCTGCCGTCCATGCGTCACTTGGATCATGTGACGGGGATTATTAATGGCCGCCGTCTCTCCGCCACTTGACACGGCGCTCCAGCTGTCAGTGGGCTCGTGGGCCGTATGATTCTGGCGCTGGTGCGGTGCCAGTCTTGGGCCTGACCCATCCGTCACTGTCAGCAGTGGCTGGGTGATGAATGGGCCTGGGCGGCGCAACGTGGGGAGAGGCGCAGGACCTCACTCACTCGTTCCTCTCTCAGAACTGCCCGTGCCAGCTGAGGCCCACACTGAGGCCTAACCGTGGCTGACCCATTCCTGCTGGGCAAGAACACTGCATACTTCTTCTACATGGCCTGGAAATGTGTCTCTGCAGTCCTTACATACCTTTGCATGAGACACTGTGTAAAAATGGTACATGGTGTATATACCGATGAACCATAACTTTATGACCACCTTCTTGTTTCTACATTCATTGTCAATTTTCCAGCTCCTCTTACCATACACAAGAACTTTGTTGTTCTATAATTGCAGACTGTAGTATCTGTTTCTTTGCATACTTTGCCCTTCAATGGCCAGGACCACCACAGAGCAGGTACTGTGTGGGTGTTTGCCATTTTCAATACTGCAGTGACACTGACATGGTGATGGTGTGTTGTGCTGGTATGAGTGGATCAGACGCAGCCCTGCGGTTGGAGTGTTTAAACCCTTCAGCGTCACTGATGGCTGAGAATAGTCCACCAACCAGAAATATCCAGCCAACAGCATCTGTTGGGCAGCATCTTTTGAACACTGATGAAGGACTAGAGGATGACCAACACAAACTGTGCAGGAACAACAATTAATGTATGTATTGAAATTTCATTATTGCAATAAACACATTTAATAAGCCAATTTTAGTAGAAAGACATGCTTAAAATAAAAATGGCATAACATTCTTACATTGTGCTCAAGGACATTATTAGACTTTATTCACTAAATTTAAATGATTTCACTTGGTAGCATAATGCTTTTGCGTCTAGTGTTACTATACGACCCAAGTTTGTACAGAAAATCTTGTGCCCATATAAGAAATCTGATCAAATCAAGCCATTTATATAATGAAACAGAATATTACTCTGATGCTTTATACATAAGGGGCCTGCTCAGCCTTTAACAGGTGGCAAGAAAATGTGAACAATAGATTGCAGGAAAGACTTGGTATAAGACATCATAACTCCTGTCCATGACTCCTTACTTCCTCTTCCTTCCTGCTCCCTGTCTCCCATGCAAAAACACAAAAGACCCCCCTGCTAATATAATTATATCACTAATTATGCATTTAATTCAGTTATAAGGAGCTAACAGCTCCCTCAGTGACAGCTTCTGCTGCTAAAAAGCAATTCATTCCTGAGATGAAGAAATCTAATTAAGGGGAAATGCTTAGTTGAGAAATCCTTTCTGAGGATAATCCTGTTTGCTGGCATTAACATCCCAGCTGTGGCTGATGTTTGCCCATTATGACAATGCATGTGTGCGCTCGCATTCGTAGTAATGGGAAGTGCACACACAGGTTGATGTCAACCATTTGAGTTGAGCACCTGAATACTGATCAATCAGAGACCTTCTCTCTTTAAACAGCTGTTCACCTTGTGGTTCTGGAGCCAGACAGGGTTGAGTGTTGACCCCATTTAGTCCAGAGAGCATGAGGGGGCAGGTTGTGTTTGTTTGTCAACACATTTTGAATTTAGACCAAGACTTCAGTCAGAATACCCTTCCATCTCAAGACACCTCTGATGGACTGGACACGACTGTCTAGCTTTGCCACAAAATCCATCTTTAGAAAAGGTAAACCTGCTAATAAACTAAATATGACCCTTTAATGTTTTTTATTATTGGACCAGAGATTTTAGTTTCCCAGTATTGGCAAAAATTCCCTTTATGATCTAACCCTGCCAAGGAGTGTTTCAGAGACACGTGTGAACAGCATCCATGTGATTAGCTCAGTGACACAGATACGCTCTCCACACACTAGTAATAACAGCTTTTAAATGGAAGTCATCCATAAGAAACTGGGGGCCATTGGGGAGGTCCAGGAGAGGGCTCCGATTAATTCAAATGTGTCCGGTGTGCAGTGGCAGATTGGAAAGTTCCCCAGCGTGCAGCAGGGGGGCCGGGCCAGCGTGGTCAGGCGGAACCCCTGGCTCTCCGCTTCCCCGGACCCCCTACGTCCCCTCCATCACTGTCAATAAGGCAAACTGAGGGCCCCTTACATCATTTAATTTACTATTTCAATGATTACATAGCTCATTGCCTTGCCATTGTTTCACTGATGGGTTTAATTAAGTTGGGATTAATCACGGCAGGTGATATTTAATGTTTTGGGTGAGAGTGAGAGGGAGTGAGTGGCCTAAGATGGAGAATATCACTCTCAGACACTTCACTGAACAGGAGGTCACAGGAAGATTAATACGCTGCAAGGACAGGGGTTAAAAAATAAATTTCCCGCATGTTCTGGCTCTTTGGTTTCCTTTGCTCTCTTCATTTTTCCCCATCTTGGGCCATTGGCCTCCCCACCCCATTCTTTACCTTTTGTTGATTAGTTCTCTCAGGATGTGAGGTGACAGCACGGAGAGGTCAGTTGAATTATGACGGTAGCCTTTCAGAGGTGACCCCCCCAACACACACACAGTAACTGTGATCTACATGTGGAGCACTTTTCTTTCCCATCAGCACGCTCTAATGAGCTTTCGGCTCTAACACCTTCATCTCAGTGCCTATTTGATGTCTCCGTCATCAGGAGAGGGTTGATATTTCATATAATTTCACAGCCTCAATCATTTTTAATTCTCAAATTCAGTATTTGTGTGATCTGAAGTCAATGGACTTTTGATTTGCTATATGAACAGACTGATCAGGTGTTTTGTACAGGCGCAGTATTTTTGAGTATCATGATATCTCTCCACCTTCCAAAGAAGAGGATCTGCATCTGTGGCTGTAGGAGCTGACTACTCTTAAAACACCCACACGTCTGCTCCTACTGCTCTTTTGTGGAGGGGTGTCTACCTCTGTGCTCCTGGATATTGTGACATAATTATAGGCTTGTCATTTATGGACAGAACCTTCCCAGACAGCATAAAATGAACCACAGCCAACATTTCTACTGCAGTTGGTTTAGGGGCCTCTGTCCAACATTGCTAGAATTGGGATTGCACACCAGGTTGTGCTTTTGCAACACTTTTAATTAATTTCACTGGTGTTTCTCTTTAAAAATAAAGTTTCCTAAATTTTGTTTCAGCTCAATTGTGCAGTTCTAAGAAAAATTCAATGGCATCACTCCAGAGAATTCTGAGTTTTTGAATCTTAACGTAGCACCTGGTACCACCTATAACCATGCTAGTGCTGAACAATAGGAGGAGTGGATGTGTCAGAGCTTGGGGAAAATTAAATGGCTGGAGATGGTCCCTTGATGAGAGTGCTTGGTATATGCTGAGGAGCTAAATGGACCAATCCCTTTTCTATCAGTCTCTCAAATCTGCCTGTTTGTCAGGCACACGCGCCTCACTCGTACAGTGGCTGTGGACAAAGGCTGCTGAGGTGGTGCTGAGGGACTCCCCTGGCTTGTGCCACATATGTTCCCAGATGCTTTCCCCCCTCATCTAGGAAAGCCATCTTTGGCGTGCTGCTCATTGTGGGTTTTACAAGGAAAAGCTTTGAATGTAATTATTTGTCCAGGGCTCTGGTATCATTAACATTGTAATAGGGCATCTGTCAGTGTTGCGACCTGCTGCTCCAGTTGGACTGGAACCTTGTGTCATTTTTATCTTGGCCTGGATCAGTTCAGTAATTAACCTGTATCTCAGGTCAGATGCTGGTCTCCCTCTATGCCACGCGTCGCATGCCACGCTCCACGTGCGATGCACACGGCTCTTGTTATCCTTCAATTTGGGCTTTTAAGTGTCATCATCTCCATTTCACACTAAACAAGGGCAATGTATGCTCTAAACATGATACAAGAACATGGCCAAGCTTCAGGGTTTTTTTTTTTTGCTTGTTTTTTTTTTTTTTTTACTGCAGGAGGCCAGCCAGCCATGTAGATTAAATGTGTGCCAAGCTATTGAGTGCCAAGCAGATACCTGTTAGAGGCCTGAATTTTATGAGAAAGTTAATTGAAGTTGTGTGTTGTATGTTAAATAAATCAACCTTCAATGAATTCTTATACGCTACTCTGTGAATATTGTAAAGGTTTAATTGTAATCGAATAAAAGAATGAGGGCACGCTACATAAACCCAGCACTACAGTGGAAATGAATCACCAGTCAAAAGGTTGTGAACTGTTGATAAAGCTATATGACTGATGAGGTCTGGATTGGCATTTGTTGTTTGTGGCTGAATGATGGTTTTCCACTTGATTATATGTCTATATAAATAATAGGTGAGGCCAGAATGATCATTAAATCATTGCTGGGGTTCAGAATGATCAGGAAATCGCTGCTGTGGTCTTTGTTTGTGACCAGATGAACTCACTACTATGGGCCATCTGTTCCTGGCGTCCTATTTATTTTCTCCTTGGACCGTTGTATTGACTCTCATGCAGCTTGGCGCTCTCTATTCATCATCATTGTCTAATTATCAGTATTGTAGTCTTATTAATAGTTCATTAAATATGCAGTTGTGATTGTTACATAACCAACAAAAGGAATTATGCTGTATAAACAAATATTTAGGTTTCTATAACACCTTTCAAATGTGTCATTAAATTAGTGAAAGTTTGATTATAACACCAAAAAAGTGTTTGCTACTTTATTTTAAATACCTTGGGACATTTTTACAGGTCTGTTAATTATGAAATCCTACTCAGGGTATGTTGCCTTGTTGAGGCGAGAAGGCTTGTGTGCATCAGAGAAGCAGAGAGCTATGCTGCCTGGAGTCTTCCGGGTCTCCCATGGCAGAAAGGTTTTTGCAGAGATGCCAGACTAAACCTACCACCTATGTTGGGCAGGAGCAATATAGAATGATGACACTGATGGATGATCACTTAAGAGACATTGGCAAAGGCATCAATTCACCTGCGTGGAAGAAGGCAACAGGAAACCACTTCTGTACATTTACCAAAGAAAACCACATGGATAGACACAACAGAATGATTCACAAGATTGTACCAGAAGATGGGACCCTCAGTGTGCATGGCACTCAACAGACTACTTCCTGTGTAAGAACTTGGAATGTTTGAGGCATGAATCATGGCAAGCTGGAACTAATCAAGATGGAAATGAATCATCTACATATCAGTATCCCTGGGATCAGTGAGCTAAAATAGACCGGATTAGGACACTTTCAGTCAGTAGTCACCATCAACGTCTCGGGTCATGAATAGCAAAGAGGAAATGAAGTGGCTTTCATTGTCAACAAGGATGTCAGCAAGACTGTTATGGGATACAGTGCTTTAAATCAATCATTCAACATTACATCATGCAGGTTTATGCCCCAAGTGAAGAAGAAATTGGAAGGTTTAATGGTGAAGTCCAGACTGAAATTGACAAGATCTGCAAACAGGACATAGTGCTGGTGATCTGAGACTGGAATGCGAAGGCCGGAAGTGAGAAGGGTGGAAACACAGTTGGACGCCATGGACTTGAAAACAGGAATGAAGCAGGAGAACAGCTGATTGACTTCTGTTACTACAATGATTTCTTCATCACGAACACAGTTTATAAGGTATCTGAAACACAGCAGAACAGGTTTGTTTCATTTAAACTCAGTATTTCAGACAAATCTATAAAACAACATTCTTTACAATCTCTTCAATTGGGCTTTAATATACTACAGCTATGTCCAAATGTTTGTGGACACCCCTTCTCTAATAAATGTAGTGAGATACTTTAAATAGGACCTGATATACAGCTTGTGGACTCAGGAAGGAGCAGGTAAACACAGATGAACAGTAATTCTTCAACACACACACACACACACACACACACACACACACACACACACACACACACACACACACACACACACACACACACACATCAAACGTGCAGAAAACATGCAAACGTCTATGGCCTGTGAAAAAACTACGTACAATTATGTTATTTGGGTACAAAGTGTTTATTTAAAAAAAAAATCTATGCTGAGTATTATTCAGAACCCATTTTATTATATCTATTATTTTGCAAAGTAAATCAAGAGAGCTGTGAACTCGATTTTTCCACACCCATTATGCTGTATCAGTAACTTTACTAAAATTGAAATATTTGTTGCCATGTAGTATTTGTTATATATTTATTATAATGTTCAGTATTCAGGATAAAACCCTGTTACTGCTAAGCTGTTGAATTTTTAAAAAATCATGGCTGCCCTTCTCTCTCTCTCTCTCTCTCTCTCTCTCTCTCTCTCTCTCTCTCTCTCTCTCTTTCTCTCTCTAATTATATATTCTAGCAAAAGTAACATGTGACAGTACAGTGTTATATGTCCATGTAAAAGTTGCTGAGAGTCTTTGCTCTTTCAAGAGGGAACATTTTAAGTAGTAGGTAACAAGGGCTAACAAGAAGTTGGGCCTGTCAGTGGGATTAGGTGTAGATAAAGGCAGAGGAAGCATGTCACCGTGAATTACCCATGAAATGTGCCTGCAGGCAAGCTAAAGGTCAGGAGCAAAAAAAGGCGGAAAAGTTGCTTGTCCACAAAAAAGAGAGTGGACACAAATTTCAGGCTGGATTTAATCTCAAAATAATTATTATGCATCCATATGTGAATAACTTTGAATGTGGAATAGAGGAGAGGATACATTTTGGGATTAATTTAGCCTCGGGGCAGCCAACAGGCGCTCCATGCCTGCGAGATGGAGGAAGCTGAAAACAGAGCATTTACGGAACACTGCTTGAAAGATTAGAATATATGTGTGCATTTATATTGCCTCCTTTAGTGTCTCCTAAATTATTCATATCATCCAGATCAATTCAGTCAAAATGTGTTCTCTGACGGAGGTCATACATCTAACAGGGGTTTGCCTCTGCATTCATTTCACTTTAATATAGATCTCTGAGCCCAGGCCTGGAAGCTGGCAGAGACTGCTTTTCAATGACATGCTGATGTGTTGACATTAATGCATTGCTATACGCTATATGCCACTGTTTTACAGACATACAAGGGTGATGTGCTGTTGAGCACAGAAAGGGCATTAAGGGTTTTCAATTACTTTTGATAGACATGATGATGGCATATGTCAAGCAGACGCTTTGTTTAGAGAACACATTTAAGTGGTATTAAGTATCTCATTTCAACTGTGGGTAAGCCACAGGAGGGGTGACAGTTCATATGCAGGAGTAATGTGTGAATAATGCAAGGTAATGAAGAAGCGTATAAAGTGAGATTTTAATATTTATATTTACTTTAAAGGGCCCGCATTGTGGAAATTTCTTCTCATATTTTGAAATAGAAGAGATTAGCATGTGAACATTATTATTATTGTAATTTCACAAAAGCAGTACATCTGTCTACTGAACCTACAGTAGTACAGTCCCAGCCATTCACATTAAAGTTATGAGTGCTCTGTTGTAATTTGCTTCTTAAATTGCATACAATAGTTTATCCAATCTAATCTCCAATAGGAAAGGTATAATAAATCTGCATGATTCTACAAGCAAATCAATACATGTCTGATTTGTATGTACATGGCTATAGCCGTGTGGGCCTACACAAGTTTTTTTTTTTTTTTTTTTGCATTTAAGTGTGAAAGCTGTTTGTGAGCCCGGCAGCAGTACAGAGAATCGTCCTGCTTTCTTCCTGGGTTTGGTTCGAGCTGACTCTGGTTCGGTCTGCTGCAAGTGTGTAAGCTACTGTATGTGCTCCTGGCATTGTGTGAGGGTTTGTCTGATTTCTAGTTAATTTGTCACACGATTGCATCAACTTATCGCCTGCATGGCTAAATGTTCTCCTCTGAGAGTCTATCCTCATTTGCAGATGTTCCTGCATGGAGAAATGTCATGACTCCAAAAAGCTGTGTTCTTCAGTCTTGAGTGTTTGTACCCAAGGAAAATAAAGAAAAGCAATAAATGGAGGAACCTAGGACTTACTATTCTCCAAAATACATACAATGTGTTATATTTATTTTTATCCTTTTGCATATGAAAGTATCACTGTATTACAACCCAGACATGCAGAAATTAAATGATTTAAACAGAGATTACAAAGCAACCTCCACCTCCACCTAGACCTAAACTAATTCTAGCCCTTATTGTAACCCTGTTTTTCTCAACTCTGGTCCTGGAGGTATCCCTTCCTTGTACATTCTAAAGGATTCCCTGCTTTTACACACCCCCTGCAACTATGAAAGTGATTGTAAATGATCTCATCAGTTGAATCAGGTGAGTTGGGAGCAAGGAAAGCTAAAATATGCAGGACAGGGGTGCCTCCAGGACCAGGATTTAGAAACACTGGCTTAATTCCATAACCAAAAACCACGTTTTTCTCAGTGCACCAGTGAGCAGAACATGTAAATATACTTGTTATCAGGAAATATATACGTACATGTACCTGGATATAATAGCAGGTTGTATTGGTTTAGCCAACATGAATAGAGATTCTTTGCATACATCAGTATGTATGTAAAATAGAGATAATGATCATGTAATGTGTATATTGCCATATGCAAGCCTTACACAGAGCGTCAGATACACAGAGCACCAGAAACTCTATTTATCTGACGCTTTGATGTTAAATACAAAAGAAATGCATTACACTCCATGAATTTCTGGAAAGCAAGTAAATTCAATCATGATTGTGTCCTATTGGCTTAAACAAGTGTTTCCAGGCTTGCCGGTGTAACTTCACTTGTGCGTCATTCATGTCACCCAGCCCTGGACCCTACAGCTTAATATATCTCTCTGAATCTACTGGTGGTGTCAGAGTGAGCTTCTGTCACCTTTGTCCCTTTTGCCCCTTCTGAGCCCTCTCCCCATGGACAGACCTGGTCAGACCTCTGTGGTCCTGTCCCAGGATCTCTCTCTCTCAGATCCTGCTCGCTTCAAGCCATTCTATCAGTAGTCTTCATTACTCCTGACCCAGTTTGGTCATCAGTCACTTAGTAAAACAAGCCCAGAATTGGCCCTGACTGGGCTACTTCAGTTGTGTGGGTGATGTGCTTCAGCTCCAATCATCTGCCCTGTGAGCCTGACACACACCTGATGGGGAAACTCAACGCATCACTCTTACCTGTCCACTCTCTGTACAGCCCTGTCTTTCTCATTCTGCCTCAGTCTCTTGCCTTTGGAGAGCCTTATCTTGCTTTTTTAAACATTGTAAAGCTAATATTGAATGTGGACCTGTCTGCACAATTACTGATCTTTAACATTTTCTTTAATATTAATGCAATATAATATATAACATATAACAGTTTCTATCAAATAACTGGCATCAAAGCCTATTTCTTTCATTTTATTTTCACACACACAAACACACACACACACACACACACACACACACACACACACACACACACACACACACACACACACACACACACGGTTGCCGGTTCCAGAGCAAGGCATGTAACTCCCCTGCTGCTCCCTGGGTGCCATGGCTGCTGACCACTCTGGGCACGTGTGTTCATTGCCTCCTTGTGTATGAATTCATAACAGGTGTGTGTATCACATTCATATGTATGTGTGTCATATGTAATAAATATCAGTGTGTGTGGATGGGTTAAATGTGGAGGACATAGTCCCCTGTGTGTAAGCACAGTGGGTCAATGTGAACCTTTATTTTAAGCCATTTTCAAACCTTCATATCCCCTGGAATTTGCCTGAATCTCAAAAACTGTGTTGAAATATTTTGTAAACTGAACATGAATAGGTGTGGATAATCTGCAATAGGCTCAATAGCTATATTTAAATATGTTAATCTGTGTGACATCATGAAAACCAGTATTTAACAATAGTTAATAACTTAACAGAAGTTAATCCCAACAATTTTATTCCCTGATATGTTCCCATGATTTGGGCCAATTAACAAATTTTGTACATTGGCTTTTATGCGGTTGTGAAAATTTTTTTTTTCTCCTGCAAAACAGTATTTAACAATTTTTACATGCTATTCCCATCTATTGTATTCCAAAATATATATATTTTTCCATGATATGAATCCTGTAAAAGTTAATATACGCTGGAATTTTCTGCAGAAAATATCTTGTGGAAAGATCTTTTTTCGCCTGCAAACCACACACATTTTTTAAAAAACGTCCTTCAAATTTGTGCTGTTCACTTCATTAAGGGATTTAGTCAACCCAAGACAATTGCCCTTTTACAGATTCTTTGATGTCCTGTATAAGGATTTTTCCCACTCTCTCCATAGCGACATTCAGGCTTCTCTGTGATGAATTCACAATTATTGATGGCTTCATATAAGCAGTGAACTTCTCCAATCGCCCCACATGGTAATTGTAACGGAAGTCATATGCATAAAATTAATTATACCGTCCAATAAGGGCCATAAATCAGTTCACTATCAATTCACTGGAAAATGCTTCAAACCACATGTTCTTTTACATAGTTCAAGGTAAAAGAAAAGGGGTTTTCTGTTCTTGGCCAAATTACACGGATCTTCATTGGGCATTTATTAAACCGTGGAATGTCTTGTGTTTTATCTGCCTGTCTGCCCATCTTTCACCCACCCACTGCAGAGGCAAAGCTGGTATGTGTGTTGTAGTAATTCTGCATTTACACAAGTGCTAATATTAAAAATAAGTCTCAGGTTTATTTATAGAAGGGGAACACCTAAATTCCATTACTTGCATCAGGCATTTTTTCTCTTCATTTCTAAAAATATGCCATTATAAAGAATCTTCTCTCAGAGGAGAGAATAAATTGCAAAAGTCAGAGCAACACATTTAAGATAACAGTCACACCTCCCAGCTAATTCCTGTCCCATTTCATTTTACTTGATGCATTTATTATAATGAGAGATCGCAATGTAGTTCATTTCAGGTGCTAGCTGGCAGCTAACTCCTATTACTGGGAAGTCATTTATTCTGTCACACTAAAAGGAATCTAATTGCCCAGATGGAATGCTTAATGAGCACTTAGGCAATTAATTCTCGAGCTCTCCAAATTTGTATTTTGTAACCTAATTGAGTCATCTCACTTTCTATGGTTCTTTTCTAAATTACAGTGCTGTGTCTAAATGTACTCTCGCAAGCAACATATTTTAATATAACCTTAATATGTAAGAACGCCTTACCACATAATGTTCTTTCATAATGTATTGTTTATTATGTATAGTATGCTACACTCTAAAAAATAAGGGTTCTTCAAGAGGTTCTTTGAGCAATGCCACAGAAGAACCACTTTTGGTTCCCTAAAAAAGCATGTTTATAAAAAAAAGTGCGAAGATCCATAATATTGATGAAAATCATTTACATGAAGGGAAGGTTCTTCACAGTCACAGCACTCATCTCTTTTACAGAAATTGATTTATTATGAAACCAAACATAGTTCTTGTACGGCATTGCACAAAAACAAAACGGATTCCCCTATTTAAGGGCGTAGAAAAAGTATGTATGCTCAAAAATGACAACCTAAATAAAAAAGTCAAAAACTTGTAAAATGTGAAATTATTTTTTTTGAGAATTTCTACTGGTGCATTCTTATCAATGTACTAGTATATCTCAGGGAATTACACAACTTTTATATTTACTATAGTCATTACTCAAGTAGTAAAATATTTAAAACCTTTTTTTGTGTGTGTCTTGTGAAAATCACACCTCAAATGATTAGTATGATGTATAATTGGAATATTTAGTTTGAGGAAATTACTATTCAAACAGTGTATATACAGTGTCTAATTCAGCACACCCAACCACAATCATGGGGAAGACTGCTGACCTCACAGTTGTCCAGAAGACAAGCATTGGCTTCTGGTGTTGTATTAAAGCGTTTAAATGATAAGTTGAATAGAAGGGGAAAATGTGGTGGGTAAAGGTGCACCAGCAACAGGGATGACCACAGCCATAGGGTTGTCAAGAAACACTGATTCGAGAACTTGAGAGAGCTTTACAAAGAGTGGTCTGAGGCTGATGTAAATGCGTCACACACGGACGCCCACACACACACACACACACACACACACACACACACACACACACAGGGTTTCAATCACCCTTTTTTTTTAGCACACATCTTTTTTCTAGAGTATATATCTGCATGTTGTGCTGGATGCTTGGTCGCTAGTGCATGTGGGGTTTGATTTTTATGGATAGTGAGGGAGGTTGGTTGACATGCCATTATTTCCTCCATAACCAATTTGTCAGGTAACAATAATGCCTTGCAATAATATTAGTTCAAGTAGTTAAGCTATTCGATACAAGCTATTCCAGCCGATTGAGCCTTATCAGCTAACACAAACTATGGAGTTTATTGCTGTGAGTGTTGCTGGTATTTTAATGAGGTGTTAGAGCATTGAAATATCCCTCGCATCCAACACACACCAAACAGCGTGGCTGTTACCATCAGGAGGTTTCACGTTAGTGGGAGAATCCTTGTATAAATTCATGGGGTCACGGAGTGTGGGTTTGACATGTGGAATCCTCATCAAATCCTTATCCCATCCAACTGTAGGTGTGAATGAGTGGAAGAGACATTTCTCTAGAGATCTGTGTTCAGAAATCTGCATCCACGCGTGTTTGACTGTAGATAAGGGGTCATCTAAGCTATAACATTAACTATTTCAGAGTATTCTTAATGATGTGAGTTATCTTTTCTCAATTGCAGCTTTTCCAAATATTGGTTCTAGATGCAGTCAAATAAACCTTGCATCTTTTGCAAGCATTTTTTTTTTCCGATCCATTCAGAGTGGTCTGTTGTGTGGAAACCTTTAAAAGGGTCAGTTTTATAGGGCCACTTTAGAAAAATGCCCTGGCAGCTTCCCTCAGCAAACAGCCAAGTCCCGAGCATTTAAAAGAGGATACACTCCTATGAAGCTTTTAATTATCTTAATGCAGTGAATTCTCTTATTATACACATCTGTCATGTATTTTGGCTCTTCACAGCCACAGAATCCAGAAAAATACACAGACACGTACTACAGACGTTCCGTTACAGTATGTTATAACACAGATCTGTTCTGAATGAATTTGTGTACCTATGCTAAGGAAAGTAACTGATATCAATTTAAAATGGGTTTCTTATGATGATTTATGTCCTGACTAATTTTATGAGAAGACCATATGAAATGTGAATGATGGGCTCTTTTATTATTGCATTTAACTCTTAAGTTAAAGCCACTATTAATCAAAAGTGGCAGCTAGATAATTTATCACTTAATTTTGTCACATGCGGTGCTGCTGTGTCAATACAGGTTTTTCTCAGTGTCTCAGTGAATGACTGAAACACAGCAGCACATCAAAACCATTACAATTATAACTTGTAATATGTGTCATAATATGTGTTTGTTAATGATCTTATTATTGTTGTTGTTTACTATTTTGTGTAGGCATCCAATAATTTTATTTAATAATAATAAGTCTCCATTATTTTATAATAATAAGTTTAAGTTATAATTCAATTAATAACCACAGTTATTACAATGACACATGTCCAACTTTGAGCATTTCATGGGCAGCACTGGCAGTAATTCTGAGAATTCTTGTTATTCAGTGCTGTCATGCACATAGAGTTTACAGTTATCCTCATAAATAGTTATGCACACTAGTTTTAAGCCAGCTGTTATTGTGGCCATTGTTATATTGTCCTATATATTAATTTGAGGTACAATATTCATTTTAAACCTTAGACTTTATACACATCAGTCTCAAACACATAGTACTAAAATGTCTATCAAAACATAAATGACTTAACAATAAAATAAAAAATCTGCCAGTGATGGCCAAAAATCAAGATTCCAAAACATCTAAAAAGTCTACAAAATCTTTAACAATATAGTAACAGTAGTTTAAGTAGGCTAATTTGACACATAGAAAACAGAATTTTTTTGGAAACAAAAAAAATTTCAAATCTAGAAAAAGAGGTGATATTGCAGAAAAGAGATCTTTGTAAAAAAAATGAAATATGTTTATTAACTTATATAAACATTCAAATAATAATTTAAATAAATGTTGTAAATACAATAAAATATTTCTACTTTCAAGCTAAGAATGTTTTTGCAACTATTTAAAAGAGTGCATTTGAAAAGCACTGTTATTAATATTATATTAATATAACCTCTCATTGCAGTAAAACTAAATTCATGGGCAAATCTGTGCTTAAACAGAATTCTAGTGGTTGTATTTGTGCAATGCAAAAGAAACTAGGTGGCTGTATGAGCCCTGATTGAGGCTTTAATGAATAGCTCACTGTGTAAATGCTACAAACAGCACATGTTTAAAAAAGTCCTCTCATAGCAATAAAACAGAATTATCCTCTAAGTGCTTTCTCTTCATGTGCAGGAGCAAATGTAAGCTTTAAAGAGTTGGATTCCCTGAGTTTCAAATGGCAAGTGTGGGACATTACACTTCACAATGGAATCCATTATAGCTCTCAGAGTTACAAATTATCATTGCCATCCTCTTCAGCAGAAATCATTTACAAGCCAATGGGCAGCCAGCACGCTCAATCCATGGCATTCCTGACTGAGAGAGCATGGGGACGGCATCGGCGAGAATAAAGGAGAGAGAGCGCATGAGCAGACGCCATAGTGCTCATCCATGAGTGAGTGCAGTGGCCTATGGGACACAGGATCTAATGCAAATGACATTTCCTGCCTATCAGAAGGACAGTGTGAAAGAGAGAAAGAAAGAAAGTGAGTGGCGAAACTGTTCAAATGTCTTTACTGTAAGGCTAATTTGCTTAATGAATGCTTCCCTCCCCTTTGTCTTAGGCACCCTCCCCTGTGCCCACCCCCTCGCCTTGTGTGAAGACCACCCAAGAGGGCTGTAGATTCAGGTACACTGGCATTGTCCAGGGGTTCATAAGTTCGTACTCTCCCACCAGAGCTGGATGACTGGACACAGTTCTTTCAGACACATCCTCATTCTTTAGATAAGCATAATAAAAGAGGTTCCTCTGAAGCCCCATCGAGATGATTAGCTACCATGGCCCATCCTTACTCCATTATATAAATGTTCACTTTAATTGAATTTAATGTAAAATAATAGTTTATTCCAAGTAATGTTAGAGCATTTCTAATGGTCTATTCTATTTATCCAGAATGATTTACACAGTGAGGAGAGCAGCTACAGGGTTCAAACAATGGACAAAACTAAAAACTGACACAAATGGACATTTTTGTTTCTTTGTTGAGAGAGGCTTTTATGTTAAAGTCAGGTTTTGCAATTAGGTTTACATTTTTTTTCTCTGCTCTTCAGAACTTAAGAATAGAAGCATTCAAATGGTTCTTGACCTGATCAGGTTCATTATAATTTAAAAAGGTCCTTTTAAGGCATCTTAAAAATTTAGGGAACCAAATGTCTAAAGCATCAAAAAGCACAACAAAGAAGCCATTCTTTAAAGAGTCCTTCCTGAACTGTAAATTGAACATGATACTTTAAAAGTCTTCTCCGTTCATCTTGGCTGGCTATGACAAATCAGAAATATCAACATTTATTTATTTCAATTTTCAGAACCGCAGGCCAATTTCTAGTTTGACATATTTTTATTCACAACATTTTATTCACAACACAATATTTCCTCATTTGAGATATACATATGAATAAATTGTTCATATGAATTTGTGTGATTTTGACCTTTTTTTGGGCAAATACACATTTTACATCATAGAATATACACATGGCCATCCAGGGTGTCTTTGAGCTGAAAATACAATAATTGTGATTCATTATTTGTAATGATTAGATTGACAAGAATTTTAGCTGTTTTTTTTAACTGGATCACTCACTGAGAGTTTGTTACAAAATGATGACATGGTTATGATATGTGTATCATGTCTGTAGGTTACTCTGATCCTGAAATGGGGATGTAACTGCCTGCAAAGTGCAGATCTCTTGTTCTGAGATTTAATTGTTCTGTGTGACCTAAAGCCCTTTAATTGTATCTGTTATAAAAATAAAAGATATTAGTATAAATAAAAAAATTATACTTTACTTTTAAATTGATTTTTTATATTAAAATCAGGAATAATGTTTTCCTGCACTCAAAAAATAAAGGTGCTAAAAGGGTTTATTGGAGTGATGCCAGAGGAAAAATTCAGTAGATGGTTCTTTAACCGTTTTATTTGAAAAGCACTAGTCTGAAGAAGAGAGGATCATTACCAATTCAAGTTTTTCCTCTTCTAGAATCCAAGCCAAGAATCATTTAGAAAGCTTTACTTTCACAAGTGTGAATACAGCAGCTTTGCTGCACTGAGAGTTGGCACATGTGTCATGGTCCAGCCTGTTTACAGAGCATATCCAGTGGGCCATTAAAAACTTTTCCGTCAAATGACGGCTTGCTTGAGTGGATCTCAACACAGGTCGGCCCTGGCTTATGGTCTAGCCACTGTTTAGATCCGATCATTTCATGACTAGTTAACATTCATTAGAGCAGGGATTCTCTTTTGCTGATGGATGTGGGGGAGAGAGGAGGGGTAGGAGAAGGGGCGGCGGAGGAGAGTGGTTTAATGTGCCCTATTTATTACACACTCTTAATTCAGCCAAAGAAATAACATACAATGTCTACGGGCTCCAGAGACCCAGACTTCATCTAAAGGGCTATATCGATGGACCTGGCTCTCGCTGCTTTCTAACAGGACTAAACAGCTTTCTCTCTTTTTTTCTCTTGCTCTCTCTCTCATTCTCTCTCTCTGTATTTTCATGGTCTTTGCCTCTCTTGCCTTAATGTAATTGAAATTCAGACAGACAGACGGAGCAGTAGATGATGTGTTGGAGTTTTTAATGTGTCACCAGTGTGTATGAGTGTGTATTTGGGTGTGAGTGTGTGTTTGTGTGTATGCATGTGTATATGTGCACGTCTGGGCCGTACCTCAGGCCTATAGGGGTGTGGACGGGGGCCCGGAGACATCTGCTCTTCCTTTGGCTTGGCAGCAAACACAATGGCCATCAAAGTGACAGAGGTTAAGTCAACCCATGGCACAGCAGCTGCTCTCCCTCCCCATACATATCCCCTTCTGCCCATTCATACACCCTCCCCTGGATACGCCCTCCAGTTCCCCCTGATGGATTGCACCTAATATCATTAGCCTAAACATTCAACTAATTATACTTAAGTCTCATTCTGGCCAGACACTTAAACTCATATAAGTCACCTTGCATTTTAATTCATTTATTAAATTTCCTAAAATAGGATTTACATACAATACCACCTAACTAAGGACTGTGCACTGAGGTGGGTGGGTAGGTGGGGAGGGGGCTAGGAAAATCAATTAAGTCTTAAACTGTTAGCCATTTATTTAACCACGCAGGGTAAGCAATGCATGCATGGAAGTTAAATCAATTGCATGAGCCTTTTCAAAGGGGAGGGTAAAGAGAATTTAAATGGAGGTTAATAGGCCCCCGCTCTGTCTATATGCAGCACAACTGCTGCCAACAGCAGGTTATTTTTTAGAGAAGGTGTTATCAGGAATAGTGTCCAGATGTTTGATTTATGTGGCAAGAGTATTATAAAAAAATGTCACAGTTCTTACAGTCTGGAATACTACTGACAAAATCTCTGCTTAAAGCAATGCGTGTATTGAATGGGAAACAAAAAGTGTTTTTCTTTAGAGCCTGATTTTATTTATTTATTTAATGTACTTTATAATATAAATAATATACATACATTTTACAGCTTTAAAACATTCATAGAAGATGTATAAATAAAAATAGGGGGAGAATTCATAACTGTTTAACCAAGCCTTGAAATACTTTTAAAATGCTTTAAAATACATAACGTATCTAGAATTCAAAGTTGGTAGGACAATACAGACAACCTGAAATCTACCATACAGTTTCATTATACTAGTACTATTGTATACAGTAATGAAGTAGTTCACTAAAAAGGGAGTTTTTGTTATGGTTAGAATTAATTGAATGACTTTTTTCATGTAGCTTAGTTTTAAGCATCCAAACCTCTGCCACGAAATGTTCATCAATGTTCAAATGTTCATCAAGTTCATCAATAATTTCCTCTAATTTACTAAAATGTTTATTGTTCAGCTTATTTCTCTGTTATGCTTTTCAAAGCTGTGTGTTTTGGCTGTAGTCCTAAAGAACTGCCAAATTATATCATTATGTTGTATCTTGCCTGATGCTACTGGTTAATGTAGGCTTCAGTGGTGAGCCTGGGGATGTTCTAATGTGTACAACTCTGCCACCAATAAACCAACTTCTTACACTGCCATCTATAGGATACATATACAACTACAGGACATGTGTAATCCTTATCCTTCTTTCATACCAATATATTCTTGCTACATGTAGGATCAATGTGTTTCTGTGTTTAACAACCCATTTCTGACCAGCCTGATCAATTCATTACTGTAGAGTAAGTGGATCCTTTATCTCATTGCCTGATATATACCAGTTCTGTACTATGTACAACAGCCTAATTATAGTGGATGCAGCACACATCAAAAGTATAATAATAATAACAACAACAACAATAATAATAATAATAATAATAATAATAATAATAATAATAATATTAACAATTATTATTATTATTATTATTATTATTATTATTATTATCATTATTATTATTATTATTAATGTTATTATTGTTAATGTTGTTATTATTATTATTATTATTATTATTATTATTATTATTATGTTCTTGTATACATGTCCCATTATTTTTATATATTATAATAATATAATAATATTTAACTGCTACATTACAATAACTGCTTTTTATTATGATGATGAACAGTTTCATTATTGTTGCTGTTGTTGTAGCTGTTGTTGTTATAACATCAATAATTATTTTAAATTAGTTTTTGTATTTTTTATTGATTCATAAAATAAATCACTAAACCTCTGGCCGTGTGCATTGTGAGAAGATGTCAGGTGATTTGCACAATATTTAGAAAGTCATACATTTCTGGATAACATAGACCAAATTGCATGATTTATGATCTGAGTCACGTTGATCAGTTGAACTATAACAGCAGGGCAGAACCTAAAGCACGGCTGGCTTTGATGGTAAATTCTCTTATAAAGCTGACTGCAGAAAAATCAGAAACTAAAGGGAGTGAAAAAAGGTGATTTTAATGCTCATTACTACTCTTAAACTTAGATTCTGTGATTGAGTTAATAATCGTGTACTATAGTCCCTTTCATCAGTGTTGTATTAAAATACCACTTGAAAAAAAACAATTGTAGGAGCATTTCATGACAATAGAACTAATCCAAAAACATGCGGAATGCATTTTCATCACATTTTCATACAATATAATTAACATTTTTCGTCCATCTTTTAACCTGAAACATGGTTGACTGCATAGGGTGTGGATGGTTTGATTGAACAGATAATCATTTTTCAATGACCTTAAAATGCACTGTGCAGCTCCTCCAGACCACACTGACAGCACAGAACGACTCCTACTTTATGGAACATTTAGAAAGCATCTTGATCTCACACACACACACACACACACACACACACACACACACACACACACACACACACACACACACACACACACACACACAGCCCGTGAGCCTGTGGCACAGTGCAAAGATGGATCAATCATGTAATCCCAGCCAGCAGTCCCCGTCACACACACTACAGAGAAAATCATAAAAGCACTCTGTCCCACTGCTGCCCAGTCATACATGTGGGCCAAAGAGTGGTAATAACAAACGATGAAGGCCCAATTAGAGCTTTGACAGCAAATACAGAAATCCTTCCAACACACACACACACACACACACACACACACACGCACACGCACACGCACACGCACACACACACAAACTTATCCTCAATTCTAAGCCTCAGAGAGGACTGTCACAATGGAGCCATCTGCTTTTTGCCAAAAGAATAGGACTCTCTGGAACTGATGAACATAAACTAGAACCACCTACTACTGAGCTGTGGAGCAGCGGAACTGTGTGCTCTGGAAAGATGGTGCTCCATCCAGTACTTTCGGGATGATGTTTATGTTGATTAACTGTCTCTACTGTTCAGAGAAGGCTTTCTTCTAGATTTAGGAGCATTATTGAGAGGATTGCATTCAGCAAAAGGACTTTGCTGAGGATGCTGAATGAGGATATTGCTTGATGAGGATATTGAATGATCACCACCGCACCTCATCCCCAACTCCCAAAGGTTTCCCAAAAGTACTGAAAAGAGCTACACTATTCCAGAGAACAGAGTTCAACTGCTCCTCAGGGGTGTTATAACCATCAAACCCATGCCTACAATTAGGCAGTTTGCCAATAGGTTCATGTTTATTTGTTCCAGAGAGTCCTATTCTATTGGCTGTACTTCTCTATGGGATATATAAAGCTCTGTGAATTTGCACATTTGTAACAGCTGTGGATGCAGTGTTACAGAGCTGTATGCATGCATTTTTATGGGACACCTACAAACATTTTGGTACTCTGCAGACATTTTAGGCACCTATAAACATTATGTAAAATCATATCTTTCATCAAGAAGAGATTATTTACTGCAAAAACTCCAGATTCCATAAGAACACATGCAGGTAAAAATATATTCAGTGAAAAATAACAAGAGTGTCTCATTTTGAAGAAAGTAGTTGAGATCTTGTAAGCTAGTTTGAAGAACAAAGCTTGGTTTCTGATAACTCTTGGACACCCTCAGCCAGCACATGGATCTGTTCAATTCCATCATGAGCTCACCTGATTTACCCTTTAAAACCCTAGGCCATTTTGTGGGATGTTTACATAGTTTTACTTATTTTATTTATAGGAGACAGTCACACATGATTATATTTTCAGGAGATCCTAGGCTACTCAAATTTGTCTTTATTTGATATGTACAAATTAAAAAAATGTATGATCAAAATGATCAAAAATGTATTTGCACCTGCATTATTTTTGCTAATAAAACACTTTACTTCCAAGAAATCCTTTTGGAAATTGATCATCCAGAGTGTTTATGAGCTGAAGAGCTAAAACCTTTATTTACTGTTAGATTGACACTAATATTTATAATAATAAATTCTTCAAAACAGTGGCTCAGAGTGCCTTAGGTAAAGACCAAACATGGGGAAGCAGCATTTAGCTACTATGCTGCTTTTAAATGGAATCAGTTGACATAGAGCGTTAGAAGAGCCCAACACTGGACACTTTTAAATCCAGGCTGAAAATGTTCCTTTTTGATCAGGCTTTCACCTCAGTTTAAACACTGTTAACTGGGAAGCAAACTGTGAAGCACTGTTTACAGAGAAGCAATCCTGTAATGGCAATTCTCTCATTCTCTTATGTTTATTTTTTATTTTTTAAATATACTACATGTTTAATTTCATTGTTTGTTTTGTAATTTTTAGCTTTTTTTGCTTAATGATTTTTAAATGTTTTTTTTGCATTTATTGATTTAATGTCTGTTTATATAAAGCACTTTGCCACTGTGTATGAAAGGTGTTATCCAAATAAACTTGCCCTACCTCTTCTTGCCTAGGAAATAGCCCACAATGTGCAGATCTCGGGTTCTCAGTTAAGCACTGATTTACTAAACCCTGTTTGTGATGACCATAAATGATGCTAGACTTCCACGAGGAGAGATTTTGGAGATGTTTTTTACTGAATAAATAAACTCTTACTATGTCAATTAGGAGCTTTTTTACTGTAATTTTCACAGGTGCCAAAAACATTTGGATAGTACTGCATATTGAGAAATGCGTACTGTTTTACATAGTGCTGGCAGTATTAGTGTGTTCATATTTCCAATTAATATGGACACTTTTAACACATACATTTGTTAATCTGTTCATTGTCCAAGTTTGGCCCTTAACTTGTGATCAATGATGATTATTCACAGAACATTGTTATGATAACAAAATAATTTTTTTTGATGCTAATATAATAGAACTCAATCTATATCAAGCTTATATTTATTATTTTATTCATAGATAAATGTAAATTTTTTAAATCTTCAGTTTTAAGAAAAAGTAAAAGTGTGCATTCCATAAATCTATTGACAGTCCTAATGTTTTTTTTTTTTTTTTAAGAAAACATGTTTAATATGTGAAGTACTTCAGTAAACTGGTGAAGAACCATTGCATCAAATGAGGGTTTTTCATACTTCCTTTTGAAGCATCCTTATAAGAGTAGGATGGTGTTTCAGCATAGCTGTAAGCCCTTGACTCTTCATCTCTTACAGCAGAGTGAATAAAGCTGTTGTATATGAACAGTTTACTGGAAAGCAGTGATTAGTTTTTAAACTCTTAAGAGTGAACTATTTGGATGTAACTTGAGTGCATTTGTTGGCACTGTGCCTTTTATAGACTCGTTTGTTGTTTGATTACTGGTTCTGCATTCCATAAAAAGTGCACAGTTTTGCTGGTTGTTATCAGTGGAGACAGATAATGAAGCGTACTGTCATGCTTAATCATTGCGGTTTGCGGAGCTCAGGGGTCCACTTTGATGAGATCGATAATTTCTCAGGGGGGTTATTTCTACAGGAATCGCCAAAACACTCGATGGGAGCACTTTCAAACAAAGGTCAGGCCTGCAATAATATTTTCCCTGCGCGACTACAGATCGTTCCCAAATGGACTGGCCATCTGCAAGATGTGATTCCAAAGCTGAGTAAACTTTTCAGAAGAGAGAGTGGAAAAAAAATAAAAGACATAACAGAAGGCCATGATCTTTGTGTGCCTTCAATGAGTGCGCGACAGTGTGGTGACTGTGTATATGTGCACATATACATGTGACTCATGTGCTTGCTTTTATGTGGCTTTTGTGTTTGAGTAATGTGTAGAACTTCATTGATTCAAATACAAATACATCATTTTCACCTGAATGGAATAACATAAAAGTTCTAAAAAGGGTTCTTTGAGTGATGCAATAGAAGATCCATTTTGCGTCCATAAAGGACCCCTCTCTGAAAGAGCGGTGCATGTGAAGAACCTTTCATTTTTTTAAAGAACATTTACAATTTCTAAATATCTTTAAATGTTCTTCATATTAACACATCTATTTCAAAGCTGGTTCTTTGTGGAACCAAAATTGGCTCTTCTAAGAACCCATTGTCAGTGTGTGTGTGTGTGTGTGTGTGTGTGTGTGTGTGTGTGTGTGTGTGTGTGTGTGTGTGTGTGTGTGTTTGTGTGTGTGCTTTGGCAATGAAGAGTCTAGCCTGGATGTGTTGTAGTGTGACATGGCATGCTTATCTGTGGAGGCTGATCAAGGGCTTAGATCGCGGCTGCCCCAGGCATTTGTTCTACAGCCTCCTCCTCCCTCCATGTCCTTTCTCATTATTTGAGCTCCTTGACTTTCTAGCCCTGGGTGCGATGAATCCCTATGTGGAGCTTAGTGCCTCCCAGGAGGTGAACTGCTCCATGAGAGGACGTGCAAGACACACATCACACTGACAGTCAAACTCACTCTCTCTCCTAACCAGTCCCCAGAGACTGCATGCCTCATGGCTATAGCTATGACCAATGCTGCTGCTGGAAGCTAAATGTTTTACCGAGGCAATTAGCAGCAAAATCACTAACATAACCAAAACCCTGAATCATGTGTTCTTTATTGAATGCACAATCAGCTTCACATTCATATTCATATGAAAAAAAAAACTAAGATAATAACTACAGCTTAATTATTCTGAAAAATACTGGTACACTCTTTGGTCGCCTTTGTGTCATTATGAATGTCATCATGCTTATGATTGACCTATCCATGCTTCACCCACTTTAGAGCAAAGTGCTGAGCAAGCTTTGCAAAGCGCCTTCCAAGAAAATGAGAAACTGTAGTGCACAACAGAATGTCTGCTTTTAGATGCTGTGCTACCAAGATGGACTATGGGGAAGTCACACTGGAAAATACAACAGCAGAGAATATGTGACCATGCTAACCTAAACAATGCCATCTGTTCTGTTCTAACACTGTGATTCCTTCTCCTTACACACAACAAATTAAATATTTATCAGTGGTAAACTGTGATTGTTATAAAGTTGCAAATTTCAGGTGTCTAAACGAACAATTAGACAGAAACTCCACCAAAACTGGTAAGAAGTTTATGGTTATGGTTAGGGTTAGTGTTGACTTTAGTTCAGCTTCAGTTTATGTTATGATAACATTTAGATTAGGTTTAGGCTAACTTTACATTAACCTTAGATTATATTCAAAGTTATTTATTTATGCTAATTTATTTATTTTATTTTATAACCATATTTAGTTACTGAGTAGGTTTGATGAAGCTTTTACAGTTAAGGCTTGTGTCATACTAAGAATTTGATTTATATTTGCTTTGCAATATACTCAGTTCAAATGGTTTGATTTGAACTGTGTATATGTGATCTGTTTGTCTGGGTTGTGTCGCCAATTCATGCATATGCATAACCTATAATTAGTACATATTATACAATTTCTGACACACTTTAAGCCACTATCAGGTCTTGCTCATACTCACACATTCATGTCACCTTGCCCTGAGCACAATGACCAGAGTTGAACCCCTTTCACAACTCCCAAACCGAGGTAGCACATAATCATAATTAACATACTGCTCTCTCATGACTTTGGCAAGTCAGTGTATTGGTGTTATTGTTGATAGTTAATCAAATATGTAAAACCTTTGGTCAAGCTCCTTAAGGCCTAAGTGATTGTAGAGCATGCTTGTTTTTTCTTTCTATAAAACCAGCTTGGGTAGTGTGGGATAATTAAAGTTAATAAAGGGAATTCCACTGATATTTCAAAATTTCGGCATAATTCAACCATAAAGATGTAAACAATATGATTAGATTTCTTTACATTGGTGGTAAGAACCATGGTTAATGATGATAATGAAATATGTTTTTATTTACTAAAATGACCAGTGGTATTTTATCTGTTTGTTATGGTAAAATAGTCCTAAATAATCTGAATAAAAAACAAACTGTATTCAATTCAGGAGTATAAAAAACACGTGTCAGGTTCTAGAAAGTAACCAGGTTCTGTTTGTAATGAGAATGCATAACTGCACTCACTGATATACTGTGCACTGACTATTTTTGCAGTGGATGACAAAGATTGCAGAGGAGTGCTTAGAGTGGATTGTTCAGAGAGAGGGGTGAGCCAAAACTCAGTAATGCAATTGTCCTCAGAGCTATAGCTACTGTTGTCATGCTTATCAGCATAGTAACTGTAGCCAAGCCAATGTTTATCGTGGTTTTAGAGTGGATGCTGTCATGCTCTCTTTTGGCTCTCCAGATCTCTTCAGCAACTTTATGGTTGTGGTTTAATAGGGAGTGAATGAGCAGATGAAGACTGGGTTTGCCTCCATGTTGGTAGTGGCTTTTGTTTAACCATTCTGTTTTTGATCAGCACCATGAGCAGTGCTGCAGTGGCTTAGGTAAACATCAGAAGATCCTCTTTCAGGGATATGATGTATGTAAAAATATGTGACTTTCTTCACATCTGAACCAATTAATGATGCAGAAATTTAGAACGACTGGTGAAAACCTCAAATGAAGTTATTTTGTCAAAAACAAATGTGTCTCTGAAGGTTTCTCATTAGACTGAAAAGTTTATATGAAGTTCTCAAAAGCTAGTGGTTGGCGTGGCACAACAGATGCCAAAAGTGAGTTACCACACTATGTAGGAGTACTATACTGTGCTACACCAATAAGAGTATTTGTGCAAGAAAACTTTTCTGGCCCACTTCTGTAATATATATATGACCTTGTAAGTCGCTCTGAATAAGAGCATGAGCTACATCCATAAATATATAGCTTGTCCACCCTAGCAACAGTAGTCAGGAATGGATACATTTGAGGGGCGGAGATTCAATAGGTCTGGTTCACTATCATGTACATTTCTCGACATTTGGTGCTTACATAACCGTTTGGTGTGCAGCTATAGCTATGCATGCATGGTCTTTGTGGTGGACCTATGAGTCCTACTGTGGTATGAAGCCCCCCCCCATATGAGAAGGCTTGGGGAAGGGGGCAATTTCTCCAGAGAAATGCGATTTTTTCCACAGCAGTCCACTGAGATGGAAGATGTGGGTGGATGGCAGGCCAGCAGTGTGAGTGTTTGATGTGGGAGGTCTCAGATTCACCCTGCTGGGCCGGACCCCGAGACTTCTCATTAACCGTGTCATCAAAGGCCCTCGGCCCAACTAATCATAACATTAGCGTTGACATTACCACACAGCTACGAGCTTCTTTTGAGCGCTCCACAAACATGCTTGCGCAGGCTGAGTCATTCCTCCACAGCGAGGGAGCTCTGGCTGAGGCGAGCTTCGCAGGCCTTAACCGCACCATCATAGCACGCCTGATCATAAGCACACATGAGTTCTGACACACATACACAAACAGCAGTACCACATTCAGAACCACTGTAGTCTTCTTCTTTTTCTGTTTATTGCAGTTTGTAATCAAAACATGGAGGGCAGGAGATGTCTGGAAGCATCACAGAAATCAGACAGAGCTATGCAAGGATAAGACCGAGCATACAGGACAGAAAGACTTTAACCCTTAGAACACGAGATCTGCACTTTGTGGGCAGTTATATGCTTTTTAATAGGCTTAATATCTCAGGATCAGAGTGGCCTACAGACATGATACACACAACAAACTACAGGGCCCTATCAAACCATGGTCTCATTATTGTGTGATGAATTATCAGCAAGTAATCTAGCTTAAATTCACTTCCAGTGCATGTTTACTATCCAGTCCACATGTACATGCTTATCCTGCTTCTGACTGGTCAGTGAGAGGGGCAGGGCTAATGACATCAGGGCTAATGACATCAATTCAATTCAATTCAGTTCAATTAAGATCAAATTGATGTTTTAGTAAATCTGAATGGTGATGACATCACATTCATAACTACACAGTTTTATTTCAAAGAAGTCAATGTCATGTTAATTGGATGAGGGAATTATAATTGTTTCAAAAGTAATTAAGCTGGTTAATCTAAGTGATTTTAGTAGAATTTATTGATATTCATAAAACTATACAGTTCTGACTTGACTTTGCTACCTTCACATAAGAATTGAGTGTAATATGTTCACAATTATAAAGTATTTTCAAACCTTTTAACACATTTTTTTGAAAGAAATCTTTTTTTGGTGGTGATGTTCATCTGTTTTTTTTTCACTTCCACAAAAATGAGAACTTCCTTTACCTACAGTCTGAGAGAGTGAAGTATTGGAGATTTCAGAAAAAGAGACAAGATGTGGGCTGTATTCTTAGTCATTCTAGGTTCATTTAGTTTAGTTTATTTTAGCATTAATGGTTAAACCACCACAGACATTGGAAACCTTACACTGAACTTCAGATACCTTTGATTCTCTGGCTCTCCCATCTTCCTCTAGAATCTAGGAGCTTGAGTTGGAAGTCTTGATTTCCAAATGAAATGAACTTTACTTTCATCTGAAAAGAGGACCTTGGATATAACTGTCAACTGTCCATTAGTGTAGTCTGATGCTTTAATACAGCTCTCTTAGAACAGACCTTCTGAGGCTTAACCATTTTGTGGAGGGTGTTAATTGTCAGGTCAGCAGTTTTTCCCATGATGGTGGTTGTGTGTGCTGAACTAGATATATGGTATTTATTTTAATACTCAATCTCAAATTCTAATGCTCTAATAATTTGAGATATTCAATTTCTGATTTTCATGAGCAATAAGCCATAATGATAGAATTTAATGATTTAAAATTACATGTAAATATATGTGTCTGTTAAATTAATCTTAAACCTGTTAATCTGATTTAAAAAGGTAAAAAAAAAAAACAAGATCCAAATATCCAAAGCAGCTTGGTTCCTCTCAAGGTTTCTTCCTCCAAAAATGAGGGAGTTTTTCCTTGCCACTGTTTGCCTACTGGCTGCTCATTTGAGGCTTGGACCCGGATCCTTGTAAAGCTGCTTTGTGACAACTTCCTGTTGTAAAAAGCGCTCTATAAATAAAATTTGATTGATTGATTGATTGATTAATATCCCGTTCCAAAATATTTGTCCACCTGCCATGAAAATTTAAAGGGGAGTTGATGTTTTATAAAATGTATAAAACATGCAAAAATTGAAGTTACAACTACTTGATCTGACAGCGCAGTTATGTTTTAGCCCCACTGCTTTCTACAGATAAGGGTTCTCAGGTTTGAAGGAGAGTGTTTCCTCTCTGCTCTGCCCTTAATTAAAGCAACAGCGATTGGCTGAGGGCGCTGTGAGAGATCAGCTGTCAGGACTAGTAGGACAAGATTCTCAAACACTTCCACCTCCTCCTGCATTACCCCTGATTCTCCATCTCTCCCCTCCCTCTCTTCCGCTCTATCACACGTGCCACCATCTCCTGTCCAGAGGTCGATGGGTCTCCTGTGCCTACCTTGCTTTTAAGCCATCAGCCACCCCCATGGGGCATGTGTGGAAGATATATCTCTGTCACCCTCTCCGGACGCTCTCCGGGTAATGCACTGAAGGACACGAGTGCACCCATCATTTTGGACCTTGGCGCAAGCGAGAAGCATCCCGCCTCTCCTTTTGGGAGGCTATTACAGACAGTGTCCCTTCTCTCCAAGAGGGAGGCAAACCAATTAGAGAGTGTATTTGCCGTTAAAGGACACTTCCCTTACAAACCTGGCCACAGGGTCGCATGTTTATTATGTCATCCCCTCCACTGCGGGGGCCATTATTACAGATAAGTGTCACAGTCTGGAGGTCATTGGGGGAAATGGGATTCTGTTTTTACCTGATGTCCCACATTGTCCGATTATGCCAATGGCCCTCTAAGTGCTTCATTATTATTATTCAACCTATATTCATATTTAATTCCGGCCTGAGTTTATCCGTTTAAAAAGGGTAGTTGAGAAATGACCTGCAAAGATCATTGCGAGACAGAGAACAAGAAAAGGTTATAGCAAACCCATCTCCCGCTGCTCCGAAAGTCTTTACACATGTTTTCTCAATCCCAAAAGGCATCATCTTGAATTCGATTTGAAAGACAAATCCTGCACGCTCAACAGGCCCATCATTGTTCCTTTGAAAAAGCAGCTCCCTGTGTGCAACTATCAAACGACTTTTTAAAAGGTAATTAAGCAGCAGGCCTCCTCCGCCGGGGGAGCGATGAGTTTCACTTCATTAGCATTCCTGTGTATATTAACTCTTTGCAGGGTACAATCATGGAATTATGAACTGCCACATGCAGAGGGCTGGAAGGCCCCATCTTACTCTCTGGAGAGAAAGAAGGCGTGAAGCGAAGAGAAGAACCATGCCAACTTCTCAGTGGAGCTCAAATCTTCCTCTGTTATTGTTTAATTGATGAAAGGTTTCCTATATACAGCAATAAACGGCGAGGCCTGTTGAGAACAAAGACACATGTCTTATCTGAAAATATTTTCCTTGGAACAGAATGACTCAGCTGTGGATGAGTCAAGTAAACACCACAAATGGCGTAATTACATTGACAGAAATTTCCATGTATACAAGGTTCATACACAGGCACAGTTCACTTTAGAATCATTTGTAACTCTTGCACATACTGTATTAAATGACTGAGGATTAAGAGGAGACTTGGTAAGCATGGTCATTTGATTGTCATGACCTCTGATCCTACTTATTTAGTTACATGATTTTTAAACCTCATAATGTATAAAAAGCCAACTTACAGAAATAATGATTTTAATATATAAGGCTTTTACTTAAATAAATATAAATATAGTATAGCTAGTTTGGGGTAACTACATCTACAATTTAGTAATTTTAATGATAGATATATTTCCTATTTAATTTTCCATAGAGAAATGTCCCTATATAAAAGATTTTTTCACATACATAATCCCAGTCCATCAAAGACCACATGATAAGTGACAAATAGAACTTTGCAATCTGCATCATTTCCAAATTATGAACTGACCAAAGTATAAGTTTAAATAGATTATGGGGGAAAAAAATTTAACATGCAATAATGTTGATGAGTTATTTGTAATGATTTGATGGACAAAAATATTTAAGGAAGTTATTCACAATACTTGAAAGTGGTCCAAATAAAGTAAAACCTGAATGTCCTTTATTTCTTTTTATTTGTATATATATCAGTATTATCCATTATCAGGACTTTTATTCTGAAATTTGAACACCGTGTAGGCAAAGAAAGAGAACAAACAGCCCCTCCCAATCATCTCATTATCAGCCCTGTCCCATCTTACTAATCAATCATGTCATGTATATGTGGACAGAGCAGTAATCATGAACTTGAAGCTTCTTTTGCATTTAAAATGGGAATTAATTCAGTTGGAAACAAGTGAATTTTAGCTGTGAATCCAAGCTGGAGTACTCACTAATAATTGATCACAATGTTTGCTGTGTGATATATGTATCATGTCTAGGTTAATCTGATCCTTAGATATGAAGCCTAGAAAATGGCATATAACTGCCCATAAAGTGTAGATATTGGGTTCTAAGTGTTAATTAAAAGTCACATTTTTTAGGCAACCACAAATATTATTAGCAGAAACAAAAAAGTAAATGAGCTGCAGCTGAAATTGCTTAAATATTTTGTAACATTTTTAGTCTTTAATTCCTTCCCACTGAATTCTTTGCTATTAATCCCCATCTGTCATGACATGCCTTTTTAGGAAATGGTTAATATCTATTCATATTCCGTCATGTATTTAGTTAGCTTTTTTTACTGTCACTGAGAACTTCTCATTGTTTCAGTGTGTGTATGTGTGTGGTCAGCAGCGATGAGCTGTGCTGCAGTGATGTGATTAGTATGTGCTGGTTGTAGGGGAGAGTGTATAGGCTGGCTGACCCTTCCACTCATCTGCATAAGGCTGGAAAAGCAAAGCAGCTCCTTCCATCAGCATGCAGTGACACCTTCTTCCTTTAATGCACTCCCTCAGTTTATAAATGACCAAAGTGCGATAAACATTTCTGCCTAGTCTGTGCCCCGGTCAGCCGCAGGCTAAGGGAGATGTCTTGCTGCCTCTGCAGTGACCTTAGGACATATATGCATCTGGTTTATCTTCTGAGCCCTAATGATTTATGGAAAATAATTTCAGCAGTGCAGCAATTGCACAGGAGTGGCACATTTGCATAATGGTTTTATTAGATTACACGCAGGACTTCATTTGTTACTCAAAACCATACTGATGTTATGGTAACTTGATTTAGTGTGTGAGGTAATAAATGAGGAAGCTTCTGTAGTCCTCTTATGGCATTTTAAAGCTGCACATCAAATAGTTCCAGCTGGTATGAGTGTGCATGTGCTTTGATGCATCTCAGGTCAACGGAAAGATAAGCGTATATGTAGTGTGGGTGAGGTGCGGCTGTAGTGGTGGAAAATGGAAAGAAGGAAATGTTCTCAGAGATCGGCACTGTAAAGCTCCTGACAGTTGACAGATGAGCCTCTGTTAGTAGAGGACTAACTGCAATGCTATGCCTGTCTACGAGATCAGCTCCCTTGGAAACTTATAGAGATGAATATCGCTGCTTCTATTCTGTATGTGTACACTACAAAGTAGTCCAGAATTATTGGCACTCCTGGAAACACGAGGGATGTTTGGCCATACACTGAAGGTTTGAGAGAAATCTAATATTTAAGTGACATAAATTATTCAAAGAATAAATAGCTGCCTTTAAATTTGCCATTTTCTTTGAAAAAAGAGCAAAAAAAACCCCCCAACATGACTTGTAAGCTCTCTGCTTTCAGCCCCTATGCAGGATTGATGCACTAACATGTGCCTGACTTTGTAACGGCCTTTAACAGCTGAAATCCTGAATTCAAGAAATCCTGAAAACACACTGTAAAATTAACTGCACAGGAATAATACATTAAGAGTATAATGTGGGTGTTAAATAGGCTTGTAAAACTGTGTCTAGGCTTTTATTTATTTTATTTTATTTTATTTTATTTTATTTTATTTTATTTTATTTTATTTTATTTTATTTTATTTTATTTATTTATTTATTTATTTTGGTTCAGTCACATAGTTACTATTTTGAAATCACAAATGACTTAAAATACTCAATAAATACATTCTTTGGCACCTTTTAATAAAGCAATGATTTGCATAACCTGATACTAGATAACTTCAAGTAATCCTGAGCTTCCATGAGGAGAGGATTGGAAATAGTTAACAATCACTTAATTTGTACTAATATGATTTGAATTCATTCTATTATTTTGTTTAAATCTGTAGTGTGTTTCATTTAGGTGTCTAAGACACATTTTGTTCAGTACAGTACATTTAATGCATATAGAACATTTTGCAGTTTAAACAGACACTTGAGTTACAATACATTCAAAACTAACAGCCATTGCTCAAACATAGATACACACATACCCAATACTGAGACAAGACATTTCAATTGTTAGACACTTTAATAAGTGCAGGCCTTGTACTCATGTAATTTGTTTTCAAAGTGATGCGTCTTCATTCTGCACTTTTAACGGTGATGTACTCAGCTGTTCAGACGGTGAAGAGAAGCAAATGCATTCAATTTCTTATTGAACATTGACTTTCAAATGTATTTATGTCCAGGGCCATATGTGGCTTCAGTGGTTGTGTATTACATTTTTTAAAGAATTAAAAACTCTTCAATCCCAATCATCTGTCAAATCCATTGTACAGGAAGACTTTTTACTCTCTCTCTCTCTCTCTTTCTAAAGGACACTTAAATCAAAATCCCTCACAGTGCTGAGATGTTGCTTCATTCTCCCCTTCATTATCCTCTAAAGTTGAAAAGAGAATGTCCTCGTGTGGACTCTGGGTGATTAAAGAGTCTTGAAATTGCACGGTGAGACACAGACAGCGTAAATGTCCCGACTATTTGTGTTCCTTCAATAAAAAGTCTGTCTTGTAGGAGTAGAGGTGCTGTAAGATTAATTGAGTCTTGGAGACTTTCCCTGTGTCCTGCTTCCTGAGCCAGATATACTGGTGGTGGGGAGGTACTGACCAAAGCAAAGAGACTGTCACATTAATGTATGATTAATTGCAGCTGGCAAGGTGATTAATTAGTGTTTGTGATAGTGAACATTTACCAGGCCTTTATGCCTTTCCCTGGAATGCCAGTGTGTCTATTTCTTTATCCATTTACCCAGCCCAGCAACTCTCCTGAAAGAGCGCAGAAACTTTGCATATTCTAGTCTTGTCCCGTTTCATTCTCTAGCTGCCCAGAAGAGCACCCTAGGAATGAAGGTCCTCAAACATGATTGATTGCCTTTCTTTTTTATTTGTAAGTTGGAAATCCAGAGTAGTTTCAGCCCTGCCTTATTTTCCCCCTATGGCTCTCTTTTGCTGTACTTTTTGTTGCTGGTTTCTTTGGCTCATTGCTACAGGAGTTTGCACTGGTGCTCTTTCTCTGCAGTAGGATTGATTTGTGAAGCATTGTGTGCTTTTCTCACATGGCTCTTGTTCTGCCAGTGCCCTTAGCTGCACATATACATGTGGGCAAGCAAAGACAACACACACAGACACAAAAATAGAATAATTTGAAAGAATAATAATAATTAAAAATAAATAGAATAAAATAAAATAATAATAATAATAATAATAATAATAATAATAATAATAATTGTAGTTGTTAGTATTATGAATTCGATGTTAATGAAGTAACTGACTATGAAGAAAACAAGCAGCTTACAATGACAATTAGATAAAAAACAATACTAAAAATAGTGTTTTAGTTCTGTGCACCTTTCTTCATAACATCCCATGCTGCATATCTGGGCTTGTACCCAACAAAATATTTAATTGGACTCAAGAGGCCTTAAATCATTATACAGCATACATTTGATATGACAACAGTAAACCATTTAATGCATTCACTTCAGTGAGCCATTTGCCATTGGCATTATACAGCTCCGTCACTTGGAGATAGCCCTCTCTGTTTGGCCATATGGACATTAATAGTTACTGTTTTGCACTGCAACCCTCACACACAGATGGGCGTTCTGTTTCATGATGCTCAGGACTTCCTCTATTCCAGCATTCTTCATAAAATCACTCTGAAACACAGTACTCTGCTGAACGATAAAGTCAACGGCATAAATTACTCTGTTTATAGCTGTACATTCCAAATTAAGGCTTTGCCATTAATTGAGAACACAACGTCAAAGAGGCATCTGTTAGCTTTGGCCCGACAAAGGCTTCTCACACTTTTTTCCCCATACTGCTGTTTGTTTTGGCTTTAAACTTAGGAAGTAATTACTGATGTTATTCTGTTCACTCCAGCGAAATTGATTTGGTGAACATTAAAAATATTTTGGTGACTCATACAATGGTATGGTAAAGTCATTCTGTTATAACCAGATGTGTTCAAAAGTGTTTGCTAATACTAATGCTAGTGCTAGTACATTTATTTATACATACATATACTGTATATTTACACGACTCCAGTCCAGTCATATTTAGGCTCTTTCATTTACACTTCATCGAGTAATCCAGCTCGGAAAACAGCTAAATCCCAGTTCAAATGCCTAAAGAGTTCCAATGTGTGTTTATGGCTCTGTTCATATGTACAAGCTCAACCTGCATGCAGACTCCGACTGATCAATGAGAGGAGTCGGGGCTGACGTCCAGTCTGCTTTTTGAGCAGACTAATCCAACCCATCTGATCTAACTTACTGCATTCGGAAGTCCTTGATTAGCTGAACCAGGGCAGCCTGGTTTTAAGTGGAATTTGTACATACAGTTGTGGCCAAAAGTTCACAAAAGTTTTGAGAATGGCACAAATTTTGACATGCTTGATATCAGCTTCTGTCCAAAATCTTGAGTGATGGCAACTCATTCTTGCGTAATCAGTGCTTGGAGTTCATCAAAGTTTCTGGGTGTTTGTCCACCCTCTTTTTGAGGATTGACCACAGGTTCTCAATCGGTTTTCCGGCCATGGACCCAAAGTTTCAATGTTTTGTTCACTGAGCTACTTTGGCCTTATGACATGGTGCTCCATCATGCTGGAACAACCATTGTTCATCTCCAAGTTGCTCTTGGGTTATTGGGAGAAGTTGCTCGTGGAGAATGTTTTGGTACCATTCCTTATTCATGGCAGTGTTCTTTGACAAAATTTTGACCCACTCCCCTGAATGAGAAGCAACCCCACACATGAATGGTCAATAACCTTTTCTCCTGAGCTAACGAGATCATCACGGAAATTATATTAGCAGACAAAACTAATTGCAGGATGGCTTGGTGTCAAGAAGGGCAGCAAAGAAGCCACTTCTCTTCAAGAAAAACATCAAGGACAGACTGACATTCTGCAGGAAGTATAGGGATTGGACGGCAGAGGACTGAGTTAAAGTTATTTTCTCTGATGAAGGCATGTTCAGACTGTTTTGGACATCTGGAAAAATGGTTGTCTGTAGAAGAAAAGGTGAGCACTGTGTGATGCCAATAGTGAAGTGTCCTGAGACCATTTAGGTGTGGGGTTGTTTCTTATCCAGGGGAGTGGGTTCACTCAAAATTTAGCCTAAGAACACTGCCATGAAAAACAAATGGTATCCAATCATCCTCCAAGAGCAACTTCTCCCAACAAACCAGGAGCAGTTTGGAGATGACCAATGTTTTTTCATAATGGAGCACCATTTCACAAGACAAAAGTGATAACCAAGTGGCTCAGGGAACAGAATTTTGAAATTCCATTGAGAACCTATGGTCAATCCACAAAAGGCTGGCAACAAAAATCAGAAACTCTGATCAATTCCAAGCACTGATTAGGCAAGAAGGGGTTGCCATCACTCAGGATTTTGCCCAGAAGCTGATATCCAGGATCCCAAGGCAAATTGCAGAAGTCTTTTAGAAGAGCCAACACTGTAAATATTATTATAATATAGTCCTTGCTTAAACTGGATATATTTGTCACTTAAAAGTAAAAAATACTAATAAAACATGCTAATAATTGTACTTCATTATTCCACATCTGACAAAAAGCAGCACAGACACACAGAAATGAAACAATGGCTGTTTCCCTGTTTGCGTTCTTGTGTCTTATTGCATCTTCATGTTCTTGCCTAGTTGCCAAGTTGTGTTCCAGTACTCAATTATGTAGTTAAAGTTTCTGGAGGTTTTCTTGTTATATCCAATAAACGGGATGCATTGATTGGTCACTTGCCAGCATGAATGAATGGAAATATCCAGCATTTAGAGCTGACACGATATTGGAAGACAGTGGTCAGATGCACAATATATTTTTCATCAATCAGTTTCATCCATCATTACCTGAACCCACACCTCAACCAAACCCAACATTAACCATGACTTAAACGTAACGTAAACATAACCTAACCTTACCATGATTTAATCTAATCTTGACCTTAATATTTCTTGATTTGCACTTTTGCCATATTTGTACAAAGTTTGTGATGATATGTTACAGTGGGGTTTGTTAGATTTGGGGTGTGTTAGAGTTGAAACCTGCATGAAGGTTGATCTTTAAGAGGGGGTTTGAAGACCTATGCTACATATGGAGACCATGATGAAAGATCTGTTGTTTTTATGTCACACAATTCAATGAAGCTGAAGTTATAAGAAATGAGTCAATCTGGACTGATTTCTAAAGTATAATACAAGATAGACTGACAGAACAATCTGAATGTTACAATAACAACACCAGCCCATTGAATAAGAGATGAAGAAAAATGAAAAGGAATACTGACATAAACTGAAGCCAATATAATAATAGAATAAAATAGAATATTCATTTAAAATACCCTTTTTCATTGTACTTGCATTCTCCCTCTCCAGTACACTGCTGAAACCTCTTCCTCTCTTCTTTTCTTTTTTTTAGTTCCTTTGTAAAGAGACCTTTACATTGTTTTTTTCAATCTGATATATTTGTGCTTCAAGTTACATTTCCTAGTTATTTTTAACTTTGACTCGAGGCATTATTTTATTGAAATATGAATATTTTTCCTGTGTATTGATTTAGGCTAATCTTTCAACCTCTGTTATAGTAGTATTGACTACAAGTCTACAAGTCTACAGTGTGCATAAAATTAACAGCCATGCGCTACCATTTCTATCTCACATCCTTCAACGTGTCCCGTACTTTCATTCCATCACAGTAAGAGAATGTCAACTGTAAGAAAAAGAAAAATTCATCAGAATATATGGCTCTTAATGTAAAAGCCTATCATCCTTTCTGTCTTTTTTATTGAGTTTGCAGAGCGGAGTGATGCAGGCAGGGATCAGAGGGTGAGTGCATGGCCACCTGTATGGGCCGCTTGGCTCCTGCTCGCTTATACAATAAAAAGCCTTTTCTAGGAAATTGTTCAAAAAAGAGCAGGACTTTTCATCATGGCCATTGAAAGGAGTAACTTTTCTTTAGATTATCTTTATTGTTGATAATCTCTTTAACTACAAGGGTGAGTCGCTACACCTGAACCTTTTCTTCCAGAGCTGCTGCAATTGCTCTACTGCGTCAACACTAATCCCATAATTCAGCAGGAGGGCGTTGCCCTTCTCCTTTTTGATCACAGGCCTCTACAGTTGCTTTGAAGAGAGAGCACAAGAAAAGCAGCTTTAGAGTAGTGCAATTTCATTTCAATAACCTGCATCTCTTGCTTTCTCTCCTTCAGTGCAGGAAATACCATGCAGTAGGCCTCATCCCCCTCTTTGCTAGGGATTGTAACAGCATATGTATCTGTACTGAACATTCACAGTATGAACGTACTGGTTCAGCACATGCACTCATATGCAAAACACATGGTATTTAGCCTATAAGTATATTGATGAACTCGTTCAATGCACTTTCAAAGTGCTCGTGTTAGGGGTGTGCACAGTGACACATGCAAAATACAACCAAAGGGACAGGCAAAACCTTGTGCACACGACTGCTTGCATGGCAGCAGACAGATGTGACAGATAATTTGCAGTGACTGGTTATTTTCCAGTAACACACATTGCTGACAGTAAGTGTGACCAGATGCAGAGCAACCAACTAACTCCACCTCAGTTTCTCAGCAGCTTTGTATCATTAAGGTCATCACAAATAGTAGAGGTATCGTCTGATGCTTACTATGACTTTGAAATCCTGTCTGGGTGGAGTTTCCATGTTTTCCCCATGTCTGTGTGGGCTACCTCCAGGGACTCTGGTTTCCTCCCACATTCCAAAAAACATGAAGATCAGGTGAATTGGTTACTCTAAATTGCCCTTGTGTGTGAATGAATGAGTTTGTGTATGAGTGTCTGTATGCCTATATTTGGATTGGCCATTGTCCTCGGTGAACCCCCCCCAGTGCTCAATGCAGTCTTTCAGGTGGACAGTTGTTTCTGGTAGAGAGTACGATGTGCATGTTTGGCTGCTGCTTCTCAACAGCGTGTGTTCATTGGGAATCTAGAAAAGTGCTATTTAAGTATAACTTCATTATTCACTCTATTTTTTAACATCAATGCTTAGAATTTGCTAAAATAAAAAATAAAACCCGGGCCTAGAGCTGACAACACAGGTCAAAACCAATTTAAACAAAACATTTTACTGTTCATGCTGAACATAAGTGCCGAATGCATCACATCATAGAGAACTACATACTTAGTAAAAGTCAATGTCAGTCACATGTGTTTGTAACGTCATCTTCGAGCTATTGTAGCAGTAAGCTGTGCAGTGAAAGAGGATGCTACAAACTAACTTTTGTAAACTTTGCTACCCTGTAAAGTAATTAAACTGCAAAAAGGGGATATTTTTCCAAGACGAATTAAGCCAGGGCTGATCCAAAGCACTGATCCAAATTCCTGAATGCAAAAATGTGGAATGCTATCATTGCTGCCTCTGGCCTTGTACTATTCTGTCTACAGTGTAAGTGTGTATACCTGTGAACAGTTCAATAAACCAGGCTATAAATTCATTCAAAATTTCATGTGTCCAGGATTCCTTTACATTTTGCCAGAGGGACTTAAGGACAGAAGGACATTAACCTCCCATTAAAGGAAGATATTATATGTATATTAGAAATGTAGGCTGGCATGAAGACCCTAAATTATAGTTCTAAATTAAACCAGAAATATTTGGTGTTATGGTGTACTAGATTTGGCCTTAGCATCAGCCTATGACAATCACCCTGCTTTCAGAGCTTTAAAGTTGGATTTAAGGGGTTGCCCTGAGTCACCCACTCGGTACTTTAGAAGACAGAAAAACAGCACAACACACAACATGACTGTGTCATTTTACATATAAAACAGGCAATTTGTGCTAATAATAGAACAGTCTTCATACAAAATAAACCTCAAAAATGGCACTTAAATTAACTTTGTGATGATGACCTTTTCAGGAAGGGATAGGTTGGTCTTGGTCTTGCTTTAACCCTTTAACCCTACCATATAGTTATTATGCAGTCATTATTTAGTTTATTTAGCATATATTGTGATGTCACACAGGGTTGTGTCCAGCATGCCACCTACCAGTATGCATTTGGGGATATGTTTTGCTTTGTTCTAAACATGTAGCAAATCATATGTATGGACCAAACCATGAATTTGTAGTACGTTTATACCCCAACTAATGTAAGTGTCTTATATATTTAATTAGGCAACAGTTCTTTCGAAACAGAACTATAATCCATCCCCACACATACATTTTTTCTGTTGTAGCCCTACTTTTTCTTAGTGAAGGCCATAAACAATATGGAGATTAATATTGTCTGCACTACCAATACATAAGTTCTGTTTTCAGGTTATGCAGTTTAGTATAATAGAAACTTCAGTGTTTACATAAAAGCTAGATCATTTAAGAGTGAAAGAATTAGGATAAGTAGGATATTTCCTCATCATGCATCTCAAATTGGAGCCAAAAGGAAGTAATGGGGAGTTGATAGGATCAGCAGGACTCTAATTCACTAGCTATTGATCAAGGCTGATTTCTACTGGGATTGCAGACCTGTTTCAAATTACAGTAAGCTGACTGGTGCTGGAATACCAATGATGGCATTTCTCAGAGCTTCTCTATAGAATCATGAGCTTCCAGCTTGCATTATGTAGTGCGCATGTGTGGTTATATGTGCTAGATATCTACACAGTATGAGACTCCTAGCTAACTGATGCACTCATGAACTTCTTCAGGACTCACAATGATAGGCTTTTACACACACACACACACACACACACACACACACACACACACACACACACACACACACACACACTTCTTACTGCCACTGCTTTTCACCATATTATGCAAAGGTTGCTCTGATGTTGCATGAAGGAAAGTTAACACTTTTGTGCACTTTACATTTTTATCTAGACATTTTTTTAATAATCTGATAAACTGGCATGACATCAAGTTGCAGATTAAAATGTTGTACTGAAAACAACCAAATAAGCAAAATTCTTCCAAAATATATTTAAAATAAAATTTCATTACTCCTGTTTTTGCTGTACTTGGAAAAAAAGTACAAAGCAAATAGGTTCCCTTTTCAATTGAAAAGAGGTGGTGTAAGCTGGATTTTTAATAATATACTTGACATCAGAGCAACATAATACCAGTGGAAATTAAAGTCCTCCCACCTCTTGCTTGCTTTTATTGGGAATCTTAAGATTGCTTTGTTCTCAGTCTGACATCATATTCAAGGCTTGGTTTATTTTTGCATGGAATGGGGTGGTTCACCACAGTCCATGCAAATCAAAAGTCTTGATTTATGCACCTTTCTGGTGGCGGCTGGAACATTAAATTTAATTTTGCTGCTGCAACCGGGTTCCACCTCGTGCAGGCCTGACACGGTGAACTGGGCCTGCCAGAGCACCAGAATTCATTACTTCTCCCACAATATGCGAAAGCAACATTTGAATGAAACATTTGTCTCTTGTCAGAACAGCGTAGCATCTACTTCTCTCTATACAGATATATTAAAAATAGGAGGGGAAAAAGCCCTCGCACTTGATTGTAACAAAGCTGGGAGTCGCGTGGCCTTGGCACATTAGAATAAGGCCTGTTGTTTGTGGGCTGGGGAACAATCTGTTTCAAGCCATGATATTCCATTATGGTTTTGCAAAATGGCGCCGGGCAAAGTAATGAAATGTGTTTCTCCTCCTGCCTATATATTTCCGCATCATGAGGATTTAGGAACACCTTGAAATTCAAATTTATTTAAAGACAGAACCTCAATCTGCATGATTTTCTTTGCTTAACTTGCATGTCTCTTGTGCCTATTCTTATACCTTATTTCATTTATTTTCACCCTTCCTACATTACATCAAACTGTAACAGTCTTAGATTGGACCACTCCTAGATAGTATAGTAAATCAAACGATATATGGTATAATCACACTATATATATATATCTATATTTGTGTGTGTGTGTGTGTGTGTGTGTGTGTGTGTGTGTGTGTGTGGCACAGTCCAACAGTCTAGAACCGCAAGATGTCTAAGGAACCCTCCAAGAATCCTAAAATGTATCTTGCCACTGTTGATTCCAAAGTGCAGCATCTGCCATTTAGAAAGAGACCGAGTATGTTTGATTCTCACTGGAGGTGTGCAAAGAGGAAACCCTTGCTATCAAAGACAACATTGACAGGCATCAAAGGACAAGACTGACCAGGACTTCTGGAACAGTGTGCGTTGGACAGAATTTGAATTATTTGGGTACAGTACCACAATATATGTTTGCCGCAAACCAAACACAGTATTTGAACCTCATAACAACTAATGAAGAAGGGCGGAAATGGTCATGGAAATGTTATGGTTTGGGGCTGCTTTGGTGCAGCAGGGCCTGGAAAGCTCTTCATCATAGAAACCAGTATGGAATATTTATTGTATTAGTGTGGGCTTTAGGAAAATGGAAGACCATCTGTACAAAGATGGATGCCGAAACATTACACAGGTGAAAGAATTCTGCATGGAGGAGTGGGAAAATCTGTATTCCAGTCAGTGTCAGAGACTCATAGATGGTTATAAGAGCATGAGGATGGTCCTTCCCCTGTAAAGTTGCCAAAGTTACAAAAGCAAAGTTGCAAAGTTTTTGTGTGACTTTGACTCAAAGCACACTTAGAAAAGAAGCCAACGGATAGATGCTTCAACATGTAAGAAATGTGTGGCAGAGTAATCGTCCATGCTAAGTGACAGATACTACAAGTGTGAATAAGGTTGAAAAACACCTATTTAGGTGGACTGTCAGAATAAGAGGCATTATGTTGTAAACAAATTGCATTCCTACTGAATCTGACCAGGGGCAGGAGCCACAACAGAACATTCTACAGCGCAGGCCTAGTGAAGGGTGATTAAACATGAGCAGCAAAAAGGACAGATCTAGAGTTTAAAATCATTGTTGAGAGGTAGATAGATACATAGCCAGCTATAAGCAAATTATATTGTACGTTATGCTCAGACAGCTTCAGATTATATCCACATTGCAGTGTATTTAAAAGGAGTAAGCCTGATTACATGACTGAACTGTGGCAGGGTGCAACCTTTTGATAAAGTGAATTCTTCTGGCATTCGCAGAGATGGCTGTTGACTTCAAGGGCGTGCTGAATATTCCGATTGACTATTCACCTTTTGCTCCTTCAGCCGATTGTTCCGGCTCAGCAGCAGCCCTTGTTAAAGCGCACTCTCGGGAAGCTGGGAAGTCGGGGTAATATGGATTTAGCTCAAGTGCACCAGTTGATGAAAGATTTCTGCTGTTGGAAAGCATGGTAATGTGTGACTTAAGTTCTGTCTTGTATTGTGTCTTATTGTACTCATAAAAGAATGCAGCTGTTACTGTTAAAGCTTTGGTATTATGTGAAAGGGTTTATGTGTGCTTGCTTTTGTTATTTCTTTAACCGAGACCACAGTGGGGCGAGAGGAGGGATAGGAGAGTGAGAGAGAAAGCGAGAGTCTTTGTGAAACTGACACAGGGATTTAAAGAGAGTCAACAGCTGTGATCTCTTAGATTGCCTATTTCAGTTTAAAGATATGTCATAAAAAAGTGCTGCTGTGTTTTGTTGGAAACTGAAGCGGTGTAAACTAGCGAGCTCCTAAAATCCGTATGAATTTAATGTGTTATCCCAATTAAACACATCAGCTGCAGATGCATAATTTATTGTGGTATGACAGTGACAGACCAGCAGAATTGTCTGATATTTTAATATATACAGTGCATCCGGAGAGTATTCACAGTGCTTTACTTTTTGCACATTTTGATATTTTACAGCCTCATTCCAATTTTTTCCGTCTTAATTCTACATACAAAACCCCATGATCACAAATTTAGAAAAGTTTATTTGGGATTTTTGGAAATTCATTTAAAATAAAAATAATAACATACAAAAGCAATCACAGCCTTTGTCATGACACTTGAAATTGAGCACAGGTGCATCTTGTTTCCACTGATCATCCTTCAGTGGCCTCCATCATCCGTTAATTGAAGAAGTTTGGAACCAACAGGACTCTTCATAGAGCTGGCTGCCCAGCCAAACTGAGTATAAATCGGTGACCAAGAACCCAAAGGTCACTCTGACAGAGCTCCAATGTTGCTCTTTGAAGAGAGAAAACCCATACAGAAGGACAACCTTTTCCACAGCAGACACTGGGATGAAGGTTTATATTCCAACAGGATAACAACTCTAAGCACACAGACAAGATAGCAAAGGAGTGGCTTCAGGACAACTCTGTGAATGTTGTTGAGTGGATCAGCCAGAGACCAGACCTGAACCTAATTGAACATATCTGGAGATACCTAAAAATGGCTGTGCACTGATAATCCCCATCCAATCTGTTGGAGCTTGAGAGGTTCTGCAAAGAAGAATGGGAGACACTTCCCAAAAACAGGTGCCAGGCTTGTAGCATCATATTAAAAAATCTATCTATCTATCTATCTATCTATCTATCTATCTATCTATCTATCTATCTATCTATCTTTCTTTTTTCAGAATCTATCTATATATTTTTTTTTATTACATTGATTGCAGGCATTGCCGCTGCTTTTAGGGGCTTTCTGGAATTGAATGGCCAGAGCAGGTCTATCTGCTGTGTGTCGTGTCTGCGGTGGCATTCCGATGACTCTAGATCCCATGGGCCCTTTCAGAGGCAGACCAAGCAGCCAATGCCGAGATGCAAATGACTTTTCAAGGTCCTTGTGATTGCTCATTAACTTTCAGCAGGCATAAGTCCTAACTTTATTATTGACTGCACAGAATACACAATACACTGACCTCTGCCATGCACAACTAAATCTCTTCCTGCCAATCTATCCGACCGATTTTTCGCAACCGACCAGAAAACTGCAGCCAGCAATTTAGTCACCTTTAGTGTTAACACAGCGGCATCGCAGCAACTCAAACAAAAGCCCCATCCTTTTTTTAAAGGGAGTATCCAGCTTGCAGTTGAGTCTTCAACTCTTTAAAATACAGAATGTCTAGCAACACATAGTGAACATGTGATTAAGTTTTATAGAAGTAGTTTTAGTAGTGTGTGTGTGTATATAGCTGTTATTTAAATATCAAGTAATTGTCTCTGAAAAATAAAATAAAAGAAGGGGCGTCAGGTTGTGAGAACAGCAGTGGTAGTCTATTGCTTGATGCCAGAGTTACAAAATTAACTGGAAAATGCACTGTAGCTATAGCAAAACTCATAGATGAACACATTATATAATTTTATATCAAACATAATTATTCCTAATGTACAGGTAACCCCCCTTTCTCTGGTTGGTCTATCCCAGTTAAGAATGGACTATTCCGGCTGAGCTCATCCCTGGCTCATTATCTGGTGCTTTTGGGACTCATTGACTGTCTATTATATACTCCTGTGTTTGGGCTCGTACATCTCTAGTGTTTTATCTCATTTCTGAGACACAAGCCGTGTCTATTCACTATAGTTTTGCACTTCCTTGTGGTTCAGACATGTTGTAAAATGTAATGCAGGATTTTCAGGCACTGTAACAATCCCACAATGCACTGTAATGTATAGTGCACAAACAATGTTCACTATCAGACATGGAATTGTTTGCATTGTTTGGTGTGAAGAATCACACATAGCTTCTCTTATCAAGACTGACATATGCAACGTATGCTGTTGTATAGCTCTAAACAATACAACTACTATTCAACTACTAGTTGAGTGTCCAAATCAATTTATGTGTTATGTGTTCTGGCATCATTACACCAGACTTATTTTTAGTTTTTTTAGTTGAAACTTTTAGTTTCAGTTAGATTTGTCCCAATTTATTGAATCTGCACAACCAACTTTAACTTCTGCATTACACCAGTCACAGAAGGTAGAAGTTTAATAAGTTGTTGATTATTCAGTATTGGTTTAGTACATTTCAGTTCATTAAACATGAATTATTTGCCCACTAATTATTGACTATGTACTGACTTAGTAATGAGTAATCTTTTATCCCCAATCTGAGATTTGTTTTTTGACAGTATCTAAGCGTGAGGAATCTTTGGATTCTAGCTTTGTCTACTAGCTATGGATATTTTCTGAATGAACAACAAAGTACTTTTGTCTGCTAAATGTCATAAATGTAAATGTAAATGTACTCTGTTAGTGTAATAAATTGTGTGATTTATTTTTTCCAGGAGTACTTCATTAGTATTTTCCATAGTATAATAACCATTATTTATTATTACACATTATACATTTTTAAACATATGTTAGCAACACAATAGCAGTACTTTGTGTTACAATGCATTTTACTTTTGATTGTTTGCCTATTTAATTTGGATTTTTTTCTGTTGTATGTTATCTTAACAGACCTGGTAGATTTTACAAGTTATTATACACTTTATATTATTTACATGCAAAAGTTACTGGCAATTAAAGTATGCCTTTAAAGTTACAGTCTTATTACATTGTGTTATTGTTAAAATATTACATAAAAAACTAAGCAGACTATGTAGAAAAACAGTGTTACCAAATGTCCCATTTATTTTGTTAAATAATATTAATAAGATAAATGAATAGACAATATTTAAATACCGCAGACCTTCATCACTTGAACACTCCTTAATGGTTCTTTCTGTCTTCAGTCTGAACACACTGTTATGATGCAGTCAGTAATATGAGCAGCAGCTAATCAGACATATGCAACCACATGCCCAAGGAAAAAGAAAGTGTATGTATCATTTCTTGCATATCACCCTCCCGAACCTGCTGGAGCTCACATCAGAAACAGGAAGTGGCTTATTTATTGTTCATCAGGCAGTCCAATTCAGCCGCCTCTACCTGTTACATCAAATATTTACCAAAAGCCGAGGGACTTTTCAGCTGGCCATTATAAATCTCTTGACTTGGCAGGGTCTCAGATCTCTGCGAGCCCAGCGCTTATGCAGATTAGGGGTGGTGAATCAACATATTATAAGCGGCTGACATTTGTCCTGATATATTGAATCGTTAGTGCGACAGAATCACTTAAGCTGGATCCACTAACATCAAGTTTCCTCTCGTTATTGACCCCTGCAGAGCAGACCTGACAAGTGGAACTGCAGCAAAGTTCATTAATAATGTGAAATAAATCAATTGTGGGGGAAATAGAGGAATCGCTGCCGCAGGGTCATTTAGCCCCATCTTTGATTCTGTACATCCAGGTATTCAGGTACCATGAGTCTGCTTATGTTTAACAGCAACGACATGCAATACAGAAGCTCTTAATGAATAGATGTTTAATGTTAATAAACTTTCACACATGCTTAACTGAGAAGTTACAGTCAGAAAACTCAAACTGTAACAGAAGACAAGTTCTCCTTAAACCTTTGACAAACACTATACTAGTATATATTCATGTATATGAAGATATGAATAAAACATGAGCTGTATTGATTAGCTCCAAAACAGTGTGAGACACCGGCTGACAACAGGGAGGGCTCTTACCCTCCTGCAGATGATTAATTCCTTTTAGAAAAGAGCCGAAGTGGCTTGAATTGAGTAACTGTTATGACAGCATGTGGAAATATTTGAAAAATGGATAGATGCAGAATTTAAACCTGTTGTGTGTTGCTCAAAGGCATATTGACATTTATTATAATGAATGATTTTCTCCCAGACCGAATATGAACAAAGATGCTCTCAAAATGAAGATAAATTCTCTGAGCGTCTGCCAACCAACATCTCAAAAAGCCGTTCAAACCTCTGCATGTTCATCAATCAGCTTTCTGTTGCATACAGTAGAAATAGAATAGTTTATGCCATTGCCTGACACTGACTTTAAAAATGAATAGTCAAAGCAACATTCATAATTCGTAGTATTATATATTCAATTTAAGCAGTTAAAATTTAAATATTACATTATAGAGTGTTATGTTTATAGACACATACACACACACATACACACACACATTTTGTATAATGTAATTTCAAAATGTTTGGGCTGAAATTATCTAATATAAATTATTTATATTAAAATATTTATGTTAATATTGTATTAATTTTACCATTGAAATATAAAATAACAGTATGTCTTATTTATCATGCTCCCATACATATAACCCCCATAACAAGGAAGAATACAGGTGTTGGAATTAAGTCATAAATCATTTAATTTGCTTATGCATTCAAACATTTACAGATATAAACATTTCTCACGTGATTATTTATAGTACATAAACCCGAACAAATCTGAAATGTCACCTCATAAGAAATATATTTCATATGAGCTAATTAAAATTTAGACACTGTGAACCAAGCTTTAGATTCTTATACCTAAACATTTTCTTCAAATCCGATTTTAAGGTTGGCATGTCCCTCAAATGACAACAGATCTTCACAGCTATGAACATTTAACCCCTGACATCCCAAAGATTAGCTGAACAATAGGCTTTGAGTTAAGAACTGGATGAAGATGAAGCAAAAGTTTATTTGAATAGTAATTGTAATAGTATTAGTTATTATAAAAGCAATCATAGTCAATAAAAAAAGTATATACTTTAGGCTTTGATAGATTAATTTTCTTTTTTCAAATAGAATGTTGTTAATCTTACCATTGAGTTACTACTCTTTTACCATTTATAACTGTCCTCTTTTCAGTCTTAATAAGAGTTTTTGTCACTGCTAAAAACCGCCACACTCATTTCTTCAGCTTGTCAGTCTTCCACTTTTATTTCTTCATCATTCTTCACTCCATCGATTCCTTTTCTTCATCAAGTGGCTGCAGGGAGCAAGCGGGCGGTGGTGGAGCTTGGCAGCAGGCAGGCCGCGGGCAGTGGAAGTGCAGTGTCAGCCAGTTGCAGCGTCCTTCAGCACTCACTGTCTCGTGGGGGAATGAAGGTCGAATTTGCTGACAGATAAAAGAAGAAGAGAAAAAGAAGACCATTTACTTTGCCATTCTCACCTGAAACAGTAGCTAATCCTTCCCACTGGATAGAGAATAAAATTATTGTGCGTAGTTCAGATTAATATTAGGAAGAAAACATTAGTTTTTTAACAGATTTATCATCAGCAGTAAAGTTTACAGAGGATGGAGGCAGATTGATACTGAAAGAGTGGATCAAGTTTTTTTTTGCCCCATATGTGAAAGAATTCAGCTTTTGTGGTGTTTGCCCATTTTGAGTCATTAAATGCTGTAAAAGTACAGGATGGACCACTATAATTCCAAAGAACACACTTCCACTGCTCCACAGTTCAGTAGTGTGGGACTTCTAGCATTAAGAATAGATGCAATTTTATCTGCTTCAGAGAGACCTATACTAATGATAATACTTCTCTACAGAGACTAAGCAAGCTTTGTATGCATTTACATTTACATAATGATAATATGTGCAGCTCATAAAATAACATTGTGAAAAATATTTTTTTCCCCCACAATTTAATTCATAAAGGTAAATTGTGACATTTATTAACTATCAGAAGCCAAGATCCACACTTTGTGAGCAATTACATGTTGTTTTCTAGGCTGCGAAATCAGAATAACCCACAACCTGATACACATAACAAACCATAAGGCTTACTTGCTAATCAGCAAGTAATAGAACTTGGAAAACAGCTGAAATCCAGTGTGTATTTATAGCTCTGTCCAAGTGTATATGCTCATCCTGCAAGCAGACTCCTAGTGGTCAGTGACATCTCACAGACCAGATGTCACAGACAGATATTGAGTTGCAGAGGAAAACAAGATGGGAGGGGCTGTTTGATCTCTTTTGTATTTTTTACAGTGTTCAAATTTCAGAATAAAAGTCTTGAGAATGGATGCTAATACATAAATAACAAAAATAATAAAGACTTATTATAGTTGGACTGCTGTCAACTTATTTTTTTAATACCATTGTCAATGTAATCATTACTAATAATTCATCAAAATTATTGCTGTTTCAGCACTAAAAACTCTGGACAATCAATTTCCAACAGGAATTTTTGAGATGTAAAGTGTTTGTTAGTCCTTATAACAAAAAGTAAACTTTTGATAAATTAATTCAAATATTTAAATTATATGTTCATATATACATATTAAAAGAAGAAAAATCTGAGTAGCTTAGGATCTGCTGAAAATAACAATATCTGGCATGTGTGGCTGTTTCCTATTATTACTTCTCAAATATTTTGGTGAATAACAGTATGTCAAACTATGAAAACATCTCACCAAATTACCCTAAAGTTTAATTACATGTAAAATGACATATTTCAAGCTTTTTCATTTTAATTTTTATCAGTATGGCTTATAGCTCATGCAAATCACAAATCCAGTTTTTCAAATTTTAGAGTAGGTCATACAGAAAATGATGTACAATACAGAAATATTCAACTTCTAAAAATGTTCATTTATACAGTCAAAACTTGGTTGGGGCTCCTTTACCATGAATTCCTGCATCAGTGCTTCATGGCATGGAGGAAATCAGCTTGTGGCACTGCTGTGGTGAAGTTATTGAAGCTCAGGTTGCTTTGATAGTGGCCTTCAGCTCAGGTATATATTGCTGGGTCAGGTGTTTCTTATCTTTCTCATGACAATACCCCACAGAGTCTCTATATGATTTATCATGGTCAGCGATTTGGTAAGAGTTTTGTCATTGTGGGGAGGTGCTGAGTCCTGCTGGAAAAGGAAATTAACATCACCATAAAGCTTGTCAGCAGATGGAACCATAAAGTGCTCTAAAATCTGAGTGGACCAACCACAGCAGATGATGGTTTGGCACTCCAGACCATCTGACTGTGTCCACTTCACACTGGACTTTTGACACCTTGAATTCTGGGCCTCACCACTCTTCCTCCACACTTTAGGAGCTTGAGTTGAGACTCTAAGACTCTTGACTTTCAAATGAAATGCAGAATTAACTTTCATCTGAAAAGAAGACTTGGCAGCAGTCAAGTTATTATCCTGCTCAGCCCAGGTAAAACACTTCTGTTGTCTCTGCATTAAGAGGGGCTTGATATTAGGAATGCTTCAGTTGTTGCCTCTTTCCTGGAAATATCTGTGTGTGGTGTGTGTTGATGCACTGACACCAGCCACATTCTTGAATCAAATTTTCATGATTGTCTGTGCGTGTACTGTACCAGACACTGTATTTATACCTTTTGAATAGTAACTCACTTGAAGTCGGAATGAAATATTACAGTAATTTGAAATGAGTTTCAGATTTCCATATGTTAAAATCCACACGGATCACACTTAAAGTATTCTACTTTAAGCTTAATGAATAGGTGGCACGGTGGCGCAGTGGATAGCGCCATAGAAGGACCTGGGTTCGATCCCCGGGTGGGGCGACCTGGGAAGTTTCTGTGTGGAGTTTGCATGTTCTCCCCGTGTTTGCGTGGGTTTCCTCTGGGTACTCTGGTTTCCCCCAAAGACATGCATGTTAGGTGAATTGGTGACTCTAAAGTGGCCCTTAGTGTGTGAATGTATGTGTGTGTGAGCCCTACGATGGATTAGCGCCCTGTCTAGGGTTGTTTCCCGCCCTTGCGCTCAGAGTTGCTGGCTGGGCACCGGCTCACCCGTGACCCTATTCAGGAATAAGTGATTCAGAAAATGAATGGATGGCTTAATGAATATCACATGTATATATATGTAATACCTAATTAAGTTAACCTAATTGAGGTAAAACATTAAAAATCACTTTATCATTATATTATATTTTTGTATATGCACTAGTATTATTAATTATGTTCAAAACAGGAACAGGAAAAATGTATTTTTTGTATCTCATAATGGGGAAAATTGGGCCATGCCATAAAACATCCACACAGTGTAAAGAGCAGTTGGCATTTTCTAGCAGTAAAAAAATATTTGTACTAAAATAAAAAGTATTGATGGTTAGGGATGGTTCGCAATGCAGTGTTACTGCAATGACCTCCAGTATGCTGACAGGGGCTGAACTAAACACGTCTGACTTGATGATGTGGTGCTAAAATGGCTGCCTCAGCCCAGTCCAACCCAGCAGAGATCAAAGCGGAGCTGAGCGCTGCTGCCACGCAATGAAACATCCCAGCAATTGCTCGAGACAAACAGTGTGATAGCTGCAAACAGGAGGGCAAAGCAGCATGCAGACACTTCCCTCGGGACAGATCCCATGCCAGCCTGTCTGATTGTCATCGCATGGTGCATGAGAGCTTGACTTGATTAGGGAGACTGGATCTTAATCCCAAAAAACTAGTGAAGCCACAAGTAATCACACAGCCTATGGACTCGCAGCTGATTGTGAGGGCATGGCTAATGGGAGAAGACAGTGAGGGGCATCCAGAAGCACCCCAATACTCTAAAAGAAAACAAGAATATGGGACAAAGCAACATGCTCAAAGCAATAAGCTTGCTGTATAATGGAATAAATGTAGATGCTTGTCCAGTGGAACCTATATGTAGTGACCACTGGAAACAGTAGGCCCAATTCACAAAGGTGCCTTGACTTTTAGCACCCTCTCCCAATTTTGTGGAATGTTTTCATAGTTTGATGTACTTTTATTTGCCAAAATAAAAATGAACTATTTATAACTATTTATAGGAGACAGTCACACATGCTAGGTATGAAAGAACTTTGATGTGATATTTGTAATGATTAGCTTGACAAGGACTTTATAATAATAAGTTCTTCAAAATACTATTCCAAATAAAATAAAAAACATTTTCTATTCAACATTTTTGAATGCAATGTGAGCATATTTTGCTCACCACTGTATGGATTGGAATTCCAAAAATTGTAAAAAAAAAAAAAAGTACTACTCCCTCTGCCTTGCTATCATAAGCCCATAAAAATGTTATATTTCACTGAGTATTACCTAGTTCATGTTTTTTCCACAATTTGTTTTTTTGCTGAATGAATAAAAAGTTCATATTTTTCGACAAACAATCCACACATCTCTAGTACAGTCACAGTTTCCAGTACCTACCATTTCTAAGCAGAGTGAAATCAGGATCAATTCAGCCTTTAAATGAAAATGGATACAAATTTTTACACTTAACCCCACAGGCAGGTTAATTATAACAGATAGAGGGGTTTGTTGTAATAATTGCTACAAAGTCTGGAAAATTGATGCACAATTAATTTTATTTTCTAACCTGATTTATAGGATAGAAAAAATATATAATTAGAGAAAAGACAAAATAGTCAAAGTAGATGCAGTGTTTTGCTTCCTGGTAGAGTATGATGTATGTATTATGTATGTAGAATTATGAATTTCTTTTATTATTTACATTGATGGTGTTGATTGCAATACAAATAACCCCGCCATGTGAAGAGGGTACATTAGCCTGGTTAGTTTTCACTGTGAGTCTGTCTGAAAGTGTGTCAAATAGTGTCCAAAATTGGTGTTCTGGTTGATGGACTATTCTCAGTCCTGCACTGACACTGAGAGGTTTAAACACTCCAGCAGCACTGCTGTGTCTGATCCACTCATACCAGCACAACAAATTGGCACACCACCACCACTTCATTGTCACTGCAGTGCTGAGAGTGACCCACCACCCACATAATAGTTGCTCTGTGGTGGTCCTGTGGGGTTCTGTCCATTGAAGATCATGGTGAAAGGAAGATAATAAAGTATGCAGAGAAACAGATGAACTACAGTCTGTAATTATAGAACTACAAAGTGTTCCTTTATGGTAAGAGGAGCTGATAAAATGGACTGTGTATGTAGAAACAAAGCGGTAGTCATAATGTTACAGTGTGTGTGTGTGTATAATGGCAAACTAGAAAACATAATTTAATCCCCATTTTCTTCCAAATCTCCAGTGCTTTTGAAAACCACAATCTATCACTCTTAAATAGAGTAAGCTAGATAGTTGCCCAGTAGCTCCTAAAGCTAGTTATCTATCTTACATTGATGTAAGCAAGAATAATTGCTCCAACATGTGTTTGAAATTGTGTCAAAAATACTTTGAAGCTAAAAATAGTCTAAATAATAATATTTATAAACATTTATAGTGTCCCATCACCAAAACTTTACTGTTGCCTAAATGGTAGAGGTGTGTGAGTGAAAAGCTAGATATGGAAATGAAAGGTGTCTTCACATAAACAATCCACTAATACCATTGTTCCCTTTGCTTACACTTTCACCTTCGACTCCTCTATTTAACCCTGCCTGGCTCTGACAAAACACACCGATAGTGAAACATAATGGGGTGTACCACTCTCAAAGCCCTTGCTGTTCTCTCATCTCTTCCGCTCCCAATAAAGCAGTATTAATTAATCCTGATTACTGCTGCTGGGCTGGTCATTGTGTCTGATTGAATGGTAGCATTTACGGTCAATTTAGCGACGTTCTTATCAGTGGACATAGGCCTCATTTGTAAAGGCCTAATTAGCTGTGAAATACATGACAAGTCAATTGTGGTAAAAGGGGCCACACAGAATGAAGCAGTGATCAGGGTCTATGTCTGTCTGCAGAAGATACACTTGTAATGGTGTCTGGCTTTGGGTGATGCAGCACAAAACGACACCACAGAACCGGTGGATTCTAAAGTGAGCAATGGTAAAGGTATGGATGATTATAGGTGTGAAATATGACATTGTGTATAGACCGAAATAGTATATGCCCCATTAATATGGAATTTTTGGGTGTTTCATCCAGCGGTGAAGCCGAATTTTTATAGAGAGTGAAACAGTCCAGTGTATACATTATAGACCTCAAAAATCCCATTTCAATGTCAAAATAAATATCGTCTACATTTCCATTTGTCCACACATATCTGAAATGTCCTTGTGAAAAAAAAATAAACAGTACATTTGGCTAAACCTTCAAAGCGGCTTTAACAGCAAGCAGATAATGGTGCGCCTGTGGAGCCACCAGTGGTTAGCAGGCCTTTGCCACTGCTGAGATGCTGTAAGGTGCCTATGGAAAGAAAACAGGCTTCAGCAGGCCTCTGTTTACTCAAGCAGGTGCTATGAGACGCGGCATGCTCAATTCCACATCTGTTTGCCATATAAAGCGCCAGGACTCTATCAACCATTTATGTACATAAATGACGTGGAAATACAAACATTCAAATTTCACCTTGAACTGATACTATTTTAAGCATTTCAAACCAATTGCTGTTTATGGTTTCTACACACTATCAAGATAGCTTGATATGTGATCATTAAGAACACACTGTAGAACACTGTCTCCTTTTGTTATTGTAAGGTGCCTCCTATAGCTAATGTGCCAAAAAAAAAAAATTATTATCGTAAGCAATTACATGGTGAACAGCTCTGTTATGTTTCAGCAACAGAGCAAATATCATTTGAATGCATTCCTTGCTGTGCTGAATAGGGAATAATCAGTATAGTTTGAGCTGTTGCCTTTGGCAACCCTCCTCTTTGCTCGGGCCTATAAAACACAGATAGCTGTATCTCTCCATGCTTTCAGTGGCACTCGCCAATTTATGTGGCATCTGATCCATCTTGCTGACTTGCCCATCTGCCCCATGCAGGATATTGGCAGCAATTTCGCATTACAGACTGTAAAAGTGCCATGAAACGACAAATGGAGATTTTTTGTCATCAATAATTGTTGCGACGCTCCTCCGTCAAAGTTAGCACATTCTGTTGTTTCAGATTTGGAATAATTCTGTCTCTGCCAGGTGTTTATTGTGTAGCTGACAAAATTCAGACAGGAACTAATACTGATAATGCAAAGTGTAATAAATAACAGTGATGTTTATACCCTTTGAGTGGTTCCCAACCCTGGTCCTGGAGGACCACCTGGCCTGCACATTTTAGTAGTTTCCAGCTCTGATACACCACATTTAACTCTGGATGGATTAATTTGCTGATTAGCTGGATTAGGTGTTTTGGGAGCAAGGTAAACACTAGGTTGTCCTCTGCCAGGGACTATTCTGGACTCATACACATTCCTATAAAATAGGATATTTAAAGGTTCCAAGCAGGGTCTGTTTCAGCCTGCTCTATTAGGGTGGGCTGGTAGAAATAATAGGTGGGCAAGTTGGTGGCTGAAGGAGGAGATGGCTCAGTACTTAGACTTATGCTCAACAAATATCAAAAATGAGCTCAAGTAACAGAATATTATACTTACTGAACTTACAGTTACACATCAAAGTACTACTGCAGGCACGTTTGTGTTTAGGTCATGATCCCTAGAATGCACTGTTCAATAAATAATGTGGGGTATTTTTCTGTGCAAAATGCACCTGCTTATAGATTGAAGCAGTGCTTTTGGGCAGGACTCAAAGTGATATTTAAATATTTGTCCAATAACCTTTTGAGTGTGCAGCAAGCAACTTTAGAGGTGCGTAATAGTTGTAGGTGGTATTAAAAAGCTTCACACTCACATGCCTTCAGAGAATATAGTTCTTTATAAAGCTAAAGGTGTTTTTTTCTGAGGGATTCCTTAAAATTAAACACATAATATGGACAAAAGTACTTATGCATAGTTTCTTCTGAAATAAAGGCTATTAAATAGAATTTATCTTTCCTTCTAAGGCATAACCTCTAGTCTCATGTGGTTAGGCATGGTGCCAATAATTTAATATTCCTATTATATTGTCAATACATCTCTACAGGGCCTAGATAAGCAGTGTGTGTGCATTTGCACATAATGTATGTGCCAGCAATAGGTGCAACCTAAGCTAAGTGCATTCTTTAGAAAGGATGTCCACACATTTGGTGTAGAGCGCTTTCTGCAAACAGTGCAGAGTGCTGCATTCCAGAGAGCTGAAAACCGTAGTTGATTTGTCACTATTTTGACAGAATTAAAGTATCTTGAGACAGAAAGACATTTACTTTCATCAAAGGACTGCAAGGCAAACATGACAAAGCCTTTACACACTCTGAAGGAAAGAGAAACAGAGAGCAGACTTGAATATTGGGCTGACAGGGCCTCTCCCGGGCGTCCTGCAGGGGATCTTGTTTTCTTTCTATACAGCGGACAGGGCAGTGGCAGCCTAAGCGAGGGCAGCCTGACCCCAGCTTGCTGCACTGCGTTTATTTGTGATGCATCGTGTGCGGCGTAGAGGAATCCAGCATGGCTGCCGTCACTCATGCTCAGCTCCAGGGCGTTGTGTTTAAGTTCCACAGTGTGTGACTTGCACTCTGTCCGTACCCAGTGAGTGTTTGTTTGAAATCAGTCTTGTGTGTTTGTGCATTTGTAGTGTAAATGAAAGGGCATGACCAGAGAGAATGTAGATATAAAAGATAGCACTGTGTGTGTGTGTGTGTGTGTGTGTGTGTGTGTGTGTGTGTGTGTGTGTGTGTGTGTGTGTGTGTGTGTGTGTGTGCTAAAAAGATTAGTGTCCTACTGGTGACATTAATAATATGTGAGTACACAGTGCAGACATCAGTTTAAGGGGAGATGTTTATGGTTAATGGGTTGGACATTGAATTTTAGGAAAAACCATACATGCTTATTTAAGCCTTTAAAGCATGAAATATAAAATACACAAAGAAATAGTTTTAGAATTATTCTCAATGACAACCACAAAGGTATTATAAACAGAGAAATTAAAAAATAATATGGAAGGTCTTTGCTCTTGCAAAAGCATGACAGTGACAGTGGAACTACTATCTGTAATGTACACAATAAATACAAATAAATTAGTAAAGATAAATATTTTCAGATCAGGCAAATAGACATTTTTAGGATACAGTAAGATATGAAATGAATAATACTGATAAAGCATCAATTTGGAAGATTAAAAAAATGGTTGTTTTCAGTGTCAGTGTGTTGTGTTGTGTTTGTGAAAGAAGAACAGATTGCAACAATGGTATGAGACTACAAATATTAAAATGACATTTATTGATAAGTTTAAATAAAAGTATTATTTGTAAGTGAAGATTAAAAAAGTAATTGCAGGAACTGCAGTTGTCAGTAACATTAGTTTGTCAGTTCACATGTGTAACTTCACTGCAGCACCATTTCTAAGGTAGTATGACAGTGAGTTGTACAGCAAAACTTAATTTTATAATCTTTGATGGCATTACATTTGAGCTTACATTTGCCACTAATGTTCAAGACTCTGGCTCCCAGTGAACTATTACTGCTGGAGACATTATTGGAGTAGCTAATTTCACATTTTAGATTATAGAGTCTCCTATAAACTGAACACTTGTAACAGGCTCTTCAGCGGGTGCTTCGCTGAGCGGGGCAAGGCAGTGGTGAGGCATCCTTTGTTTTTTGACATTCTGGACTCTAAAGCTGGATTTGGGGGCTGCCAGCTTCCTTTGTGGCATTCAGGGCTGTTTTCTATAGAAGACAGAAAGCCAGCACAACACACATGATCATTTCACCTATGAAAGAAGCAAACAAAAAGAAAAAAGAGTGAAAGGTAATTCTGTCAGATTACAGAACAGCCTTCACACTGAATCCCTCAAACATGACATGAAACCTAAAAAAAAACCTTGCATCTATGTCATCTGATAATGACCAATATAAAAGATCTTTATTTTGTAAAGAAAATATAAAATTCATTGATGCAATATAAAAATGCTTTTGAACTGTAGTCAGGTACAAAATAAAAGACATTGTTACTATATGCAACAAAATGTCCAACAATGTGCAACAAAATATTTTACTGCATGTGCTGTTTTTTATATACAGTACATATAGTGCTATTATACAGAGGCCAAAATAATGACAAATGAATGCTAAAATATTTAGATTTCTACTTTTTAGCATGGCTGTATAATTTAGTACATATTTTCACCTCTAGCCTGTAAAACGGTGGAGAAAATATATGTCCCACTTGTTTATTTTCAAACTCATAGTCTAAAATAATAATGTTGAATTTTTAAAAAAAGTGTTTAAGCATGCCTTTAAAGTTACTATTTTGGAGGTACAAGGTTTTGAAACAGTGATCTTAATTTGAAGTTAGTTTCAGGAGTATACTGGGGTATGACAGCTGTCATAAATCACATAGAACTCAGACGATGTCTTTTCTGCAGGCTAGAGGTGAGAGGTGATGGGGCAAATATTATGCTCTACTTTGTTTAATTAAGCATGAGAGAAAAGTTGAGCCTCCAGTGGAATTCTGAATCACCCTTACCGAAGCACCATGGCAGCTGTTCAAAGTCCTGTTATGGAAATCCTAAATATTTAATACATCGATTAACATTAACAACGCAGGCAGAACTGTTTCAACAATTCCATTATTATTTGATATCTCTCCGCAGAGCGATGATGGGTGGCATAATGAAAGGTGGATCTCTATTTCAACCTTGAAGGGGTTCGGCGGCCTGCCAGTAATGAAGACGTATTAAACCTTAATGTAGCTTAATGTAGCAGGTGTCATATATCTAATGTACAGAAGCTCTTTCTAAAGCATTATATTCATCGCTACTACCTTAAAAGCCACTAAATCTTCAGGGCTAAGTCTAGTCTGGCTATGATTCCCCTTCATTAATCGATAGAAAAATTGTTAACACACCCTAACTGGGTTCCATTAGTCTGTCCCTGTACAATAAATGTGCCAATGCAGCGCAGTGGGAGTGCAAACTGCCTAGTGCACTCAGGTTAATGGCCAAAGTTGAACAAGTGACCACTCAATCTGCAAGGACACCATATTCTCTCACTGCCTGATGATGCTGGGCCTGATTAACTGTTACTTACAGGGCAGGAGAGGAAAACTCTTGCACTTCCATAACAGTTTCTGCAACTTTAAGTTCATGAAGAATTGTAATGTTTTGGTGAGACGTACATTTCTGCCCAGTACACTCACAAGTGTCTCAACTGACAGGGACATAAGCATTGATTATTAGGATGCTTTTTTTAAATCAAGCTTCTGATAAATAAAATTGCAATATTTAAATATTTGGCCCTATGAATTTTGGAAAACATTCAATAAGCTTTCAGAGTTATTGTAATTAGTTATAATAGTAATTAGTAAAATAATTTTACAATATATTACTGCATCTTTAATATAATATGATGCATATTCTTTATCTTTATTCTTTATCTTTATTTCTGTGAAATTTAAAAAAGTGGAGATTCATGGTTTCATCTTGGTAGTGACTCCCTGATAAACAGGATATGCAATAGTCCAGAAATGAAGGCTTTGCTATAACAATATATACATTTTACAGAAATCTAATGTAATCTAATTATGAAAATCTGCACCTAAACCTAACTTTAACCTAACAAAATCTATACCTTAATCTACATGTAAACCTAACCATAACTTTAAACATCTTAACCTAAACTTGCACCTTAACCTACATCTAAAGCTAACCTTAACCTACAACTTCATCTACATTTAAACCTAACCTTAACCTCCACCTTAATGTCTACCTAAAAGTAACCTTAACTCTTATTCTAAACCTAAGATTAACCTACACCTTAATCTAGACCTAAACCTTACCTTCACTTCTTAAACTCCATTCTCATGTCTCAACTCAATTCTTGTATGTTGCACTTCCTTCTGGGTGCAACTATTATTTTGCTGATGAGTGTATATGCCCTAATATTATTTTCATTGAAATAATTGCAGTCCTACAAGTGAGAAACACTGAGGTTAAACAGCGTCCCTCAAATTTCACCACAGGAAAACAAACAGGACACTTTTCATATAATTTCGCTTGACAGAGGTGAGTTGCTGTGATACATTATTTCAATACTTCTTTCTGATCTTGGAATGGCCTCTGCGCCACAAATATCACTTGTTAACGATAACATCAATCCCACCTTTACAGAGTGTTTGGGCACTATATCTTTTACGCTCACACTTGGTGACATTTCATATCCTTATCAAAAACGAATCCATGTGTTTATCAATCACTGCTCTTGCGGAATAGTGCGGGCGGAATATGTTCAGCACAGTGACAGTCACTCCAGTTTCCAGTTAACCCATCACGGAAGTCCTGCAGGACTGTGATCGGGGATGAGCTGCCTTGGCCATCCGTGGCTGGCTCGGCTGCCGTGAGCACATTGTCTGTAATTGAGTTTGGTCGGGCCATGCTGTGAGGTGCAGCAGCTTCTGTCTGCCGGGCCACTTTGCAGGGTAATTATTATTGGGATGAGTCAGCTCCAATGCATCACATTCCAAAAAGGTATTAGGAATATCAATGGATGACCGGAGAAGAGGGTGAGCGCTCAGTTTCGGTGGGCTGCTTCCAGCTGTGCTGGAAAAAAATTTGATCAGCGGGTAAAAAGTGTATGTGACAAAGGGGTAATTAAGTCATGTCATGCTGCCAAACCTGACGGCAAGGAGAGAGAGAAAACGCCTGAGGTAATTGCATTTACTTCATCTTGTAATGTGCCCCATCATAACTGCTAATTCAATTGTACATTCATTCTGCCAGCTCCTTGCCATTAAGCACACATTTAATTGCTTCCATAAAGCTTTTAATATGCAGTGCACAAAGCAGGGACATGACACCCACACCACCGAGCACAGCTGTCCTGCCGACACCATAGAGATAACAGTGGAGGGGTGGGGGCAAGGGGGGTTGTTCTACTGGACAGCACAGTCCTGTTCCAAATACATCATTATTACCAGCATTCTGGGCCCATTTCACACTTGCAATTCAGGCTGCAGTGTGTGTTTGTGGTTGGGTGGATAGGTGGGGGGGGGGTACCATCCAGACACAAAAAGAGACATAATTAGGGCCTGACAACCTGGGCTTTTGTTGCGTTTCCATGCACACCACTGGCAAGGAATGTCTTATCTTGTAGCCAGATGAGAGCTTAGGGCCACTCCAGGGCAAAAGCTCCAGATAAGGCAACCACACACAAATACACACACACACTTACACACATACACAGCGGGTAAGAGACAAGGAGAAAGAGAAGAGAGGAGGAACAGACAGAACACAGAGAGATAAAAATCCATGTTCAGGCATCGCTCCCCCTGTCTGGCAAACAGGACTGCACATTAAAGCGGAACAAAGCCCCCCGAGGAGACAGCCCATCAATTCAGCGATATGTACACAATCATTACAGCAGAGAAAACAAAGGCTAGTGTCAATTGCGCCGGCGTTATAAAGCAGTCTCTCAAATTAAAACCTTGTAGCAAAAACTGCATCTGATGGCAGCAGCTATTTAGTGGCAATATTTTATGGGGCAACCAATGAAAAGCAATAACTGTTTTATTTAATGTATCTGCTCCCTGCAGGGAAGGGGCCTTAATAGAAGCTGTCGATCAATGTCAGGGGCGGGGGGCAATAAGAGGCCTGACTGCAATAAACATGAAGAGAAGATAACGGCGGGCCCGGCTGATCAGCACCTTGTTAACTTCCAGCCTGGCACACCCCGTTTGTCATTTTATTTTGTAACACTCATAATTTGTCATGGTAGATGGTTATCGGAGGCTTGCTCTTGTCTCTTGGTTTTTTTTTTTTTCTCACTCTCTCTCCCCCCTTCCTCCTCTAATTCGCCCTTTGAAGTGAGGGTAAGGTGAAAAATAGCAAGAGAGGGAGAACAGCCACTTGTAAATAATGTGTATCATCCTGACACGATGGATCTATGCCGAGATCAATGTGGGTATACATTGCAGATGTGCTCTGTGTGTGTGTCTGTGTGTGTGAATGATCAGAGGGCGTCCCGGGCAGATGGAGACATCTGTTGATTCACGAGAAACAGGATGTTTACTGGATCTAAGACATGAACACGTCTCCTTTCTGCAGCTAATACTAAGGAGACATATTGTTCCTTCCGCAGAACGGATGGTTTAGATGGTGGAACGTTGACTTGAACAGATAAATCAGTGTTTCAGCAGATTTGTCACAAAAGCAGCAACTGTGTTTTGATGAAAAAAATTGCTTGCACCTGCAATGTTTTGTGTTTTTTGGCTCATTAGGACCAAAAACTTTACATCTCAGAAATCCTTTTGGAAATTAATCATCTAGAGTGTTCTTCAGCTGATAATTAGAATTTTTATCAATTATTTGTAATGACTGCATTGACAAAGGTAATTATAATAATCTTCAGATTACTTGATAGTGGTCCAAATAAAAAAAAAAAAGAACCTGGATGGCCTTTATTATTTATGTATGTATCAGTACTTTGCCTTCTCAGCAGTTTTTCTCAGGGCTTTAGAAAGAGAACAAACAGCACCTTTTGTAAATCTGGTAGTTTATTATAAGTGTATCATGTCTGTAGGTTACTATGATCCTGAGTTATGAAGCCCCAAATATCAGCATGTAACTGCCCACAAAAGACAAACTGCTGTTACAAATGTATGAGTAAAACATAGATGGGCAGCGTTTTCCAATGAAAAGTTTACAGCATTCTTCGAGAACAGTGTGGCAATAATGGAATAATAATAATAATAAAAAAATTATTCATTTCATGCATCATATACATTCTTATTTATAACAGTTAATCTTGGAAATAAGTGTGGTTTTGCTTGTAAAAAACAAAATATGTAATTATGATAAATGCAAACAAACAGTGATGCATTAAAAAAGTAATGAAACAGTCTTTTAAAAATTAGTTGGTTCTAGATTTGTCCTCTGTGTCATTTCATAGATATCTTCTAAGTACAACTGAATTTCTTACAGTACTAAGTATTAGCCAATTATATTGAGTGAGATCTACAATATATAATGGGCTTTCAGCATCTTGAATTTGTCAAAAAAAACCATTTGGACATGCAGCACATAAAACACTGCTTTGTCAGATTAATGTCACACAAAAAAACATTTATTCTGTATTTTTGTTTTTCACTTTTGATATAATTAGACTTCATTCATTCTAACTGTTTATTTTAATATTAGTAAACAGCATTTATTTATTTGTTTGTTTGCTTGCTTGCTTGTTTATTATTCATTAAAATAGACACAACATTGTCCTTTGGTTAATTTGTGTTCAATAATTAATTAAAAAAGATAAACCATCATTTATGATTTAGAGCTCATGAAAATCCGAAATCCATAATCTCAAATTATTATAATATTTAATTTAGACTTTGAATAAATTACTAATTAGACAATATCAACATTAAAACAATGAAATACTTTAAATATTTTTGCCGTAAATGTAATGAATATAAAATAAGCCAGTTTTCATTTTTGAATTTAATTATGAACATAATTATATTCATGACAAAACATGAACAAATCATTTTCATGACATTCGTTTTTTTGAGATGCATTAGTATACCCCTCAGAGTACCTCCACAGTGACAGGCAAGGTACGAGGCTGAGAGTATGAGCTTGTTAACACCTGGTCATTTCACATGACCAGTATCTGGATTGTATCCTGGAAAGATTTAACTGCATGCATTTACACATAGTAGTCAAATGAGTTTCTGGTTCTGATTGCTGTGTGTGACGGCATATGCAAATCCGCTCTTTACATGGCAACCTGTTGTTTATCCATTCATCCTCTTTCTTGTGTGTACATTCAAACATCATGAGGAGAAGTTCTGGTTGTACTGGGAGGATTTTTCGTTATATCAAATGCATCTCAAATTTGTCCTCCTCCTGAAGTAGTCTGAGCGTTGGATTTGTATCTGGTTTAAATGCATTTTGAATGCGTTTACACTTGCAATTTTATGTGGCTTACATCCAGATATAATCCTGATACTCAAGATGGATGAAGAGAGCATATATAAACAGGGTTTGAGCAGTTGGATTCTGAATGCTCCTGTGATCCACTACTGTATAAAGGCCAATAAACTACTAATTAACTAAATGTAAGCATAATACCTAAATCCACTGCCTATTAATGCAATTAAAAGTTGAAATGATATGAATCACACAGTATATGTTTGAAGTTGAAGAGTTTGGGAGTTTTGGAGTGCTCTGGAAATCTCCACTTTCCCCGCACTCGCTGTGCTGCCTTCAGTGATTAGAATACAAGAGGCTAAAAGTAATCGCAGCCCGGAGAGGAGGATGCAGCTTTAATCTTTATAAAAACCTTCACCCAAGTCCCCTGTCCCGGAGGAGCGGGCCTTGCACAGGGAGATTAAATGCTTCTTCACATTAGTAATGTCAGCACAAAATGATTATCTTCTCTGAATAATTTATTCCCTGCACAGTGTAATTTCCTTATCTTTCCCTTTTTCCCCTCTTTTACTGCAGAGGAGACAGTAAATGGCTGTTAGTCTTCAGAAAACCTATGGATCGTCTTTTCCATCAATCAATTAAAAAACACTTACCTCACACTCAACATGATTTATATCTTGTTAATAGAATTTTCTCACTATATCCCTATATTATTATACCCCTAAATTCCATTAGCTGTTTGCTTAATGCTCATTTTAAGGCTGACCTCTAAGGGGAGAGAGATAAGGGCACTAGTCTAATAATAGCCGCAGTATGCCGGACCTCTTTCTGGGAATGCTGTAGGTCAGGGCTTGCCGAGGTCTCTGGATGCAGGCACGTTCCCTACTGAACAGAGTATACACTTCCGTGACCTCTTTATTGGTCCACATGTAGCCCCCCTAATGCTTTAAAAGAGCGGCATCTCCAGACAGCCATCACACAGAAAGATGAATGACCCTCCCAGGGAATTTTCAAATGCATCACAATAAATACACATGCTTACTGTAGCATGATGCAGTCTGACTTCATTTAGTGTGTTTGGGGATGTATTTGATATAAAGCAAACTACGAGATTAAGATGTCTAGATGTCTAAACACAAGTTGTAGAGGATACATTTAAGTTCTTTTATATACAGTTCTGTGCAAAGGTTATGGCACCTTTATAAATAAATGTAAAAATGTTTCTTTAAAAAACTTTTGCTCAGTAAATCACTCAGAATAGAAAAAAAAGTCCATTCCTTCAGAAAGTAGTGTTGTTACATCAAAGTGTTCATTAAAACATCTCCAAAGCACTCCTGATGGGAGTTTTATATTGTTTATAATTCCTATCCAGCACCTGGTTTGGTAAATAAGTGCTTAATTATGTTATGCTATTTTCCAAATGTTTTCTTCAGATCCACAAATTCTCGTTAACTATGTTTACCTGCATCTGTTATAATGTGTTCTGGTGTTTATACAAGCAAAACTTTCTTGTTGCTAAAAATTACATTTTTGTTTGTTTATGCCTGGCGTGTATATATATATATATATATATATATATATATATATATAAATTTATATATATATAATATATACACACGCCAGGCATAAACAAACTTTTAACACAACTAAGGCATTCACCTTTAAAGTGTGTATGAGCAATGCTAATACAACATTTAACGAAGTGCCCTTGACACACTTGCATGTAAGATACATTTTAAATATTCATTACAGCAGGCCCTAAAGACCTATTACCATTCCCAGGCCCAATACCCCAGGGGGCAGATAGCACTGCTTTAAAGGGATGAGTTAAAAACTACCAGATAGTGTCATCGAATAATCAATCATGTATTCCCACCCGTGACTGCACTCATCTACTTAAACATGCTACAACATTTCAATACATTACGGAGAATTAACAGGGACATGGCACCTAGCTGCAGGAGCTTTTATCGAGGGGATCAAGTACAAATTCAAAGTCCTTAGTGCAGAAAATAGAAGTTAGAATTTTAAACCCCTTAAGTACCACTCATACATTAAAGGTAACTATGAGCTCCAATTATTTGGCCAATCATAACATTATACACTTTCTGAGATTTGTAACAATTCAAATGGACAATGGACAGGTTATCAATCACCTAAACAACAACAACAACAACAACAAATAAATAAGAACAACAACAAACTACAAAAATAAATAAATAAATAATAATAATAATAATAATAATAATAATAATAATAATAATAATAATAATAATAATAATTATAATAAATAAACTGGTACATATGATTTAAATCATTCTTGTAATTAGTTCCTTTAAATTAACTGTAAGATTACATATGGCTCTTTGAAAATGGATTAACATCACGGTACTGAGACATTTTAAAAACAGTATAGAGTGACTGTTTTTCTTTTTTTGATCTCATCTAAAAGTGGTGTACATTTCTTGCGGAAATTTTTTATTTTATTATTTCAATATATCAAAAATGCATTACCCAGTATGCACCAATGCAGTAACAGTTTTCTTTATTTTTCCTTTAAGTTTCCATCTTTGCATTTCTGCTAAGCAGAAATAGTCCAATGTATATTTTCAGAAAGACACAGTCAGATTCTGGCTGAGCTTCAAATAAGATTTATTTGTTTGCTTGGCAAGATATGATTTCTCATGGCTGGCAACACAAGTACAATCAAATAAAAATTGTTTGCCTTTTGTCACTGAAAAGAAACTAATTACATGCAAAGTAATAGATTTTAACAGCCCCTGACCTCATAAAAAAGTTTTTTCTAATAGTAAAATCTAATGAAATATACCATAGGAGTATTATTCTTTTCAAGATGTCTTACGGAGCAAGCGGTTTCAGATATCAAAACCTGCGTTTGATCTAGTGAGATGATCCATACAGTAATAACAGGGCAGAGACAGTAGCACCCTATGGAGAGAGCGCAGGGCTTCTAGACTCGGGCCAAATACTGGCCACAGTTATTAGATTATCCTAAATCATGGCATGATCAATAGCAATGTGTTTATTTTTGTGCCTTGAGTTATTCATTAGAAATTCAAACAACCTTAAAGAGGCTCATTAGGATCCGATTTGCTGGGCCTTCTAGAGACTTATTGCCCCATTGTAGAGCGGGAGAAAGGCCAAGGGACAGTGAAGGGCAGATATGCACAAGGCACCATTTATTTAAGCTCATATGAATCACATGCTTGCCTGTTTTAACTCCTTGTACCTGATACAACATATGTAAATGTATATAAATGCATGTGCGTTGTTGAGTACCCATACCTGCGACAGGTCTAAACTGGCTTTGTTTAGTTTCTTTGGCTTTATTTCTAATATTGTTCAAAGTGATTAAAATGTCTCAAAGAGAAATGTAATATGAAAGAGGCAATTCAATGCAATATACTGATAGATGCTTTTGAAATGAAACCACTGACAAATGCAGCTCATTTTAAAAGCCAGGCCTTAAAAGCTATTTTGTCATTATCACATTATTGCATTACCATTACTCGACGTACAGTAGCCAGTTCAGATAATTCATCACAATTGCATTAAGGCGCTCAGATCCCATTTGACTGGGGAAATGGAACATTAATTGGCATTTGTTCAAGCCAAACAAAGGACATCAAGGGAAGACCACCAAATTAAAAGACTTTCAGACACACAGTATAAATCCTCAAGGGCCATTGCAGTGTCCAAAAAGGGCCCAATGTGATAGAAAAGGTTTGTAAATCAGCTGCTTCATGAAAGTGAAAGCAATGAAGATTGTTTTTAAATTAACCACAAAAAAAGGAAAGTTACCACACAGTTAAGATTTGGGAATGGTTCTTGGCTTGGCTCTATAAGCAAAAAAGCTTAATTCCTCACTTCCAAAAGTTGTTCTTTTCGCTCCTTCCTCCAAAGAGCTCTGTTCTTCCTGCATTATTTTTAAAAGCAGATATAATCTACAGACTTTCCCAGATTGCAGATGATTGAGAAAGGCCAGGACAGCAATAAAGTTAACCCTGTCCCAGAATGTCACCTGAGCCAGTTTGTGCACCAGTGTTTATATGAGGCTGCAGAAGAGGTGGGGGGGTTAGTGCAGAGGTGGGTGGTGCCATTTTTTTTCACTTTCCATCTCAGTACCAGAATTGATGGAATGACCTGGACTTGATCTTTGAGGGCAACATGGCTGATGGTTCCTGCAGATTGATAAATTGATTCAAAACTATTACCATGGTAAAAAAGCAATAAGGTCATAAAAATTGCATTGGTCCAGCTAAGTAAATCCGGGGCATTTTGGCAAAGAAGTGGTGCAGGAAAATGGCAGGAGGAGCAGGGCATGAGGCGGAATGAGAGAGCGAGAAATGACTTTGAAGAGCTCATCATCTTCAATCTATTTTTCCTGTCTGTGCTTCATGCTGCCGCATAGAGGCACTTCATTACAGGGAATAATCTGTACACAGGCTGTGGCGGCCAGCCTGCCTCCTGCTCCCCTCAGCTCCCCTGGGGGGCTTCAGCTGGTTAATACCTCATCACCAGCTTCATTGAACGCTTTAATCTGCACTCCTGTGATCAATAGAATCCCGCTGTAAATTAAAAGGGCCATTTCAGTAATCGCCTGTTAATGCTCATTCTGGAAAACCATTATTTGTGGAAGGCGCATTTAGTGGGAAAATCGCCACGGTGACAAGGCCCTGCGCTCACAGAGATTATCCACAGACGAGGATTTGGACAGAAGCAGAGGGAAACGGTGAGAGAAGAGGATTCAGGCTGTCCCCTCAGAGGAATAACGTGTCCTGCAGACAGAGAGAGGGATTGAAGGAGAGAGGGGAGGTGGGGGCTTTGTGGAAACTGCTCCATTTACTGGTGACAGAGAGAGAGAGAGAGAGAGAGAGAGAGAGAGAGAGAGAGAGAGAGAGAGAGAGAGAGAGAGAGAGAGAGTAAAACAGAAAGAGAAAGTTAGATAAAGGATAGAAATAGAGAGAGAAGAAAGAAAATGAGAGTGGGGGTGTCATGAGTATATCTTCAGCCTGAGAGTGAGACAGGGAGAGACAAATGGAGAGAGAGAGAGGGGGAAAATGGACAAAAGGATAGATGAAAGACAGAGAGAGAGAACGCGAGAGAAAGTTGGATGGAATGAGGGACAGAAACAAAGAGAGAAAGATGGAACACATCTTCTGCTAAAGAAAGAGAGGGATTGAATGAGACATAAGGAGAGAGAGACTGTTGGATACAGAAAGAGAGAGAGAGAGAGAGAGAGAGAGAGAGAGAGAGAGAGAGAGAGATTGACCATAATGGAAAGATGGGTTAGAGATAAGTTTAGAGAGAGGGGAGGTGCCCGTCTGCTTGGGCCTCCCAACACTCATACACGGCCGATAGGGGAAGAAAATGAAATTTTCCAGCCCGCCCTTTCTGCGGCAAATTCAATTACTGCAGCCGCTTGTACAAAGAGCTGTAACTTCCCTGGGCCTCAAATTGAAAAAAGCTAAGTGCTGATGAGATGGTGAATAACTGTGCTGGCTTTGACAGCAGCCAGGTGAGAGAGTGTACAGCAGACACACACAACCTGGTGAACGAGCTCACCGACACCACCCAGCTTACTCAACACCTTTCCTCCAAATATTTGGTGCAGACAAAGTTGCATATTAAATACTGTTCCTTGCAGGTCTCTGTGGATATTCCTAACAACTCCTGCTTGACAGCCGAATGCACCACACTGCCAGCTCCTCATGATAGACAATCCAGTGCAGATTTGGTGGTCAATAATGCAGTTTTCCTTTCTCTTCAGTAAAATCATAATCACGTTAAAATATTCTCTCCCACTTCTGCTCTTTCTTTTTGATTTTCCACCTCAGTAAATCATAAACTCAGTCAAACCTAAAAAAAAACATCAGTTTTTTTTTTTATCCAAGCTTGCTCAAGTGACTGGAAAATTAACGGCCTTCTTGTAATCCTAATCGCCATCCTTGTTTCCAGTCTAGTTCTATTTAATTCATTCCTTCTTTTTTTTTTTTCATTCTGAGCGCAGAGACATCTAGAGTCAAACGCAATGATGAATATAAACAACAGGATTCCATTTAGAGCAAATTCTGCAGGGACTTCATAAGGAGAACTGCCATTTGAGTTTGAGATGCATACACACACACACACACACACACACACACATATACACACATACACACACACAGCAAGGAGAGAACAAAAAGCTATTAAAGTTGTATCTTAAAAGGTCAATAACATTTTGTATAATGACTTTGACTGTTTAATCCAAATATATGAGTCTGCTGCTAAGCCCTCTCCTGACATTGATAGACTTGAGTGGCAGTGAAGGATCTTTTCCTGTCAAAACATCAGAGAGATAATGGGAAATGCCATTTGAAAATTCTCCTCAGCCTGTGCCGACACAATAGGTTTCAGGGAAAAAAAAAACATCTCTTCCTAATCATTGTAATTGTGTGACTTGGAGTAGGCAGGAAAGTGTCAAGTGCTTTACGGTGTGGGTTGCAACCTGAAGAGCGCTCCAGCTCTATTGCTGGATAGCATATCTCCTCTTCCCGGACGTGTAATGTTATGTTTGCTCTTGTGATGGCCCCTGAATACCATGTCAACATCTCATCTGCAATGTAAGACAATTTCCGCACCTGAAAAGAAACTGTCTCGAGTCAATAGACTACAAATTGCTCTTGGAAATGGGATGATCTTAAATAAAGGCCATTTGCTCTCCCCACCCCAGGTTTCGACTGCGAACCCCGCCTTTTTTAATCATTTATATGTTTGGCTGTTTGGTCAATTTACTTTGGTCTTGTATGTATTCGGTTGGTGAGGCCATCAATCAGACACATGATAGCAGAAATCACCCGCTACAGTATTACAGGTTATTAAAAGGATGATGAGAAAGCACCGGCATATGTCGGCCATTGGCCTTTTTCTCATTTACCAAGAGCATGGCCCGCCGCATAATCTAGTGATTCATCATCAACAAGTGGCAGCAGGCTCAAGTCTCCATTGATGAGCTCCTGTGATCATTTCACCTTCTAAACACAAACAAGAGCTATCCAGACACAGTCTTCTGCACAGCAGAATGTTCTCCCCTAACATTTTGATCAGGGTGTTTGGGTTTGAGGCCAGTAGAGGTGTGTCTCTGTCAGACTGCAACATTTCCTTGATGTGTCCAGTCTCTAGATTTGTCCTCCACTGAGCATTAATGGGACCAGCTGGGGTGCCAACTTCAGCAACATATGAGTGTGCAGGATCTACAGGCCCAGCTGTAACATTGGTGGGCAATTAAACTGCAGGATGCCATATGAAATTCATGCCCAACTGTATCTCATCTTGTATCCAGGCTAGAGGGGCCCATCAGGGTATTAGAGACACATTTTGATGATATATTTTCCCCCAATAAACTTTCTAATAAACCCCCAAAATCCTTTCTCTTTAAAATTGTAATCATTTACAAATATCATTATAGTCACACATAGAATAGTGAGCAGGAGGAGGAAGCAGCCGTTCAGGGACTTTTATTCAATATGCATTCTTGTGTGTTCTTGGGTCCTTAGGTTCTTGCCTGACATCATCTTCCACTGCATTCCAGTACTCAAGGGTACATTCACCAAGAACAGTTATAGTTCCTAGATGTGTTCTGTTCCACCTTGAAACTTTATATATAAACCTTTACCTTATAGCTAATAGCATCACTGACACAAAAGAAGGGGCTGTTTGCTCTTTTGTTTTGCTCACACAGTGTTCAAATTTCAGAATAAAAGACCTGAGAAGGAATAATAATGACTATAACAAAAATACTGAAATAACAAAAATAACAAAGGACTTTCACAATCATTATAAATAACTCATAATATTTACATTTGTAGCTCAAAAGTACTTCCAACAGGATTTCTGAGATGTGCTTCTTAGTCCTTATAAAAGAAAAAATATATATAGGCGCAAGTAAATTGTTGATCCAAACATGGTTGAATTTATGCAAATATTTATATTCCTTTTATTTAAGTTGATGCATCAACATTTTATTCAAACTGATGAAATATTCCTGTTGGTTCATTCTTCACAAAATGTTCATAGTGTAAAGGGCAGCTTGCAGTTTAACATGGTTTATAATTAGATACAGCGTAAAAGAGATATGAGGCTTTGGTGTGACAGTGATGTAATGTTCTCTGAAATGACTACTGAAGTTCTTCAGAGGAACAGGCTCACTGGTGGATCACTGGCGTATGTTACTTTTACCACTATACACACTAGAAGGCCTTTAAAGGTGAAGTGTACACACATACACAGTTCCACATATAACAAAGTACTCTCATTCCCTTTCTCCTCCTGCCAAACAGCCCTTGTTTGACAATGATTTAAAACCTAGCCTGACCAAAGTTCTAATGTGAGTGTCACTTTACTAGTTTTTACCCCTTAAAAAGTGACACCATCCTGATTAGATTGAATTTTACAGGACAGTGCTCCGCAGAAAACTGCCCTAAACACAATGAACAATAAAACAAAACACACTGAAATAACTTTGTGCATTTGTGTTGACTTACAGCATTGAACCACTCTAAGTCATTGAAAGCACATATTGTGTGTTGCATTACATTTGGTTGCAATTAGCAATGTTATGTCTATGACAAATTATGGACAGCTAAACTGTGGACCATTTTCAGAGGTTAGAAAAGAAGATAAAATAAGAAATGGACATTTAAATTGCAAATCATCCACTAAAGCTCTTTTTAAGAAGATTGATGGCAGATTTTGAGGGTTTTGATTAAGCTTTAGTGAAATTACTGTGATTAGTCAGCACTTTAAATGAATCTCTTTATGAATTGAAATAAAGTGTTATCATTTGGTATTTAAATAAGACAAATGATAGAAGTCATCTCGTTGTCTTTACTTGGGGCTTCAGATGATATTGCCATCATTCAGGATATTAATAATACAATTTGAAATTTACACACGTTAATCATTAAACATTTGAAAGCTAAGTATGAGAAGGTATTAAGTCTTGTTCTATGAGCTGAATACAAAACATTGTTATACTGGAGCCAATGCTGCTATGAAATTAGTAGGCCATGGGAACTCATTAGAGTTTGAGAATAAGTCACTAGCAGTGTGTATATATATATATATATATATATATATATATATATATATATATATATATACTTTGTCAACTGATTGCAATGCTGTTGTCTTCAGTGAAATCCAGCTTTCGTGGAGAAGACTAATGAATATGTGTGTGGAGTCACCATGGTCAGCACTAACATTAACTCTTAGAACCTGAGATCTGCACTTTGTGGGCTGTTACATGCCATTTTCTATGCTTTCTAAAATACTGTCAAGTATTTTGAAAATCCTACTATTTTAAATATTCTTGTCTATCTAATCATTTCAACTGACTTATCAAAATCCTTGCATTTTTAACTCAAGAACACTGCAAAAGCAGTTCTAGGATATTTAAGTGTTTTTAGTCCTTATGAGCAAAAACAATAAAAAAAATGTTGTTTTTTTTAAAAGAGGCCATATGGCCACTTTGTTGAACAATCAGGGTTCCCTATACACTGTTATCATATATGATGCATGAATAATTATGACTAGTTATCATTTATAAATCAAATTCTGATTCCATTAAGGGCCATGTACTTAGCTACAGTGGAATACACTACAGCACAGTAACAAGCACAATGTATTATGCTTTAGTGACACTGGGTAGCTTCTTTTCTGTGTGGGAGGAATAGGGATTTTATAACGCAATTTGTTATAAGCCACACAAAATCCCCAGGCCCTGATAGATTTATTAGAAAAGAGCAAACTGAGGTGCCACCATCGCTCCAGTGACCCCATACATCATGGCCTTTGTGACCACATATTAAGTGCTTTTCTCATCCCCCGCCCATTAAAAGTAAATAATCTGCAGAGAATGAGACATTTGTTAAGGAGGCATCCTATTTTTCATATGTGACAGCTATCTGTTCATACGCAGGGCTAGAAGGTGTGCAGGCGGAATGGGGCCGTGGCCTGGAATGATGATGTAAAATGCAGAGAGATGATGCTTTCATGGCCTGTTCCGTCCTGCTACACCCAAAGAGCCTGCATGCATACACACAATACACCCTACATACAGAAATATATAGATGATACTGTGCTGATCATGCTTTATCTTAAAGCTTTATTTCAAACTGAGCATAATGTTCATTAACATGTTACAAATTTAGCATTTTACAAATAGCCAAAATAAATAAATATATAAATAAATATTATTTGGGGTATCACAACGAAAGATATATACCTGTATTCAGTGCTAGCATTTCCTGTATTGAATCCTGAATGCCATTCATTAATTTCCAAAAAGGAAGGAAAAGCACTTGCTGAAAGTCATTCCATAATGAGATTCCAAATGTGTGCAGGAGGCACATAATTAAGTTCATTAACTTAATTATTTCCTTTGCCTGCACACAAAGGAGAGAGAGAAAGAAAAGGCAAGCTTTCACTAATTAAGTCGGCGTCATATTGGAATAAATGAACATTAAGGAGCTACATCAGTTTCATGTTGTTGCATATTCATAATGTTAAATTAATTTAATATTCCTCATATAAATCATGCAAATTTATGAAGTGAAGGTTTCGTTTTATTGCACCATATTAAGTCATGTTCGATGCACAAGGTGGCTTTGAAGTGAAGCATTAGCCAAGGTTAGCTGCTTTTATTTATGGCCTACCTGTCAGTTAATACTGTCAGCTGGATTTTATTGCTCTTTAATGTGCTGGAGCGCAATAACAAGGAACACGGTTATGATGGCTATCATCAAGCATATCTGCAGAACAGCAGCATGTGATGCAGATCACTCTTATTTAGCTACTTACTACATATGGGTACTTGACAAATGGAGGTGAAACAGATTCTTCTTTTAAACAAACTCCTCTTTTTCAGAGGGAGTTTATGAAATTCTAATGTTCAAGATCTGAACTGTCCTGAAATGTTAGTATCTACCAGACAGTTCACCAGACACTTCCACACACAACAATGATGAAAACAAGTTAATGTTATGTGTAACCTTTATTTTTAAAAATAATTGTCACATAACTAGTAACACAACTGACAATACAGTCACACAATAAGACATTTACACCATTGTGGACATAACTGATTTTTATTAATATTACAATTTTCTCTATATAGAGCTGTCACACCACATAACTAGCACATCAATCATTTGACAGAAGGTATGAAATTTGTTAAATGAATAAGAGATTTAGACTTGCCATGTTTATTTCACATCAGTGCCAAATATCTGTGAGACTTTCTTGTTTCACAACAAATCCTGATTTAAAAACCTTATCATCCATATCTCACCACAGGACAGCATTTTCATTGCAAAATGTACCGTATTTTCCGGACTATGAGCCGCACCGGAATATAAGCCGCACCCGCAAAGTTAAAAAATAAAAACCTGGAAAATAACATATATAAGAAGAAAAAGCTGCACCTCATTATAAGCTGCATGGTTTAAAGCGTGGAAAAAAAAGTAGCAGCTTATAGTCCAGAAAATACGGTCATTTACTGTGATGATTATTATTGTAGAAGTTTATACTGGTAAACTTTGTGCATACAATAATACCAGAAGCATTTAAACACTATTTCAGTTTATTTTATAAATATTTATATTACATTCTTCATTTATATTACTGTCACACCACAGGTCATTTTGTAGGTTTGCCTCACAGTAAAAACAAAATAAAACATCTTTCATCTAAAAGCAAAACAGTTACATTAAACATTTTATATAAATGGACAGCAGTGGTTTAAATGGCATGGAAAGAAAGCTTTTGGTATGAGAATGGAGTAAATTACAGAGCTATACACACGTTCCAAGGGTAATGCCGAATTCTAATAGGTGAAATATCCTCAGCAGGAAGTCCAGCAATTATCATCAGGTTGACCATATTCTGAATACATCTGACAATATCAGAGAAGCACAGTTTGATTTGATTTTTTGTTTGCAGCCAAATGAACCCCATTATTAAGAAAACTAGCCATCAGATTTCTGCAGCCATTATTACAATAAATAATGTGGAATAAAATACCCCAAATCCTTAAGGGACCTGTTGAGGTTCCCGGTTAAACACTCACCAGCTCATATTCTCTTACTACTGCCGCTCCGTTGGACTGCATGAGGAACCACAAAGGCCTCCTTAAATAACACACCGCACATGTGGCATATGACCAGGCCAGGGGAAATGATTAGTCTTCAATGGAAAAATGTAAAGCCACTTGATAAAACCCCTGGTTTGGGTCATAACACTGTGATTGTTCTTAACTAGTGTGAGTGAGGGAAGCCAGCTGGGTCATATCTCCCTCATTAAGGACTCATTGGGGGAGGCCTGTACCATCAGCCTGATTCGGATTGTGCATTTGCTGCAATTTGCCACGATTAATAGAGGAGGGTCACACCAGGTCACTTTCAATTTCCACCCATAGGGGTGAGAAATGGAAACAAGTCATTTGCACAGATCTGAATAATTCGCTCCCAGGAAAAAAAGGGAAAATATGGGCTGTTGAGAAAGAAAGAGAGGATAAAGGAATTGGGTTGAGGGCTTGAATGTTGCCGCACCTTGCACAATAATAATCCATGCAGCCCCCATCGACTTGCATAAAGGCAATAATGAATATGATGGAGGATATGAATCCAGATGTAGGAATAAAGCCTCCCTTTCTCCCTGCTGTCTCACTTGGGAGCCTGTGTTGCGTCTAGTGAGCTTTTAAACTTATCATAAATGTATTAAGATTGCACTGGGCCATGAAACAGCTGTAGACAATTAATCTTCTGCAAATCTTATCTGAAGAATTGGTTTCTGCAAAGTAACATCTGCTGCGAGAGGCGATTATTCATGGGCAACACAGGCTCGCCACACTTTTATGCATAGGGCATGATCATTGGCAATGAAGTAAAAATTTATAGTTTTCCCTGTTCAGTAAAAATAACATTCAGCAGCATTAAAACATCATCCATCAACATTGTCTCGGGGCTCCGAGCCCATTGCAGGCAGAGAAATTAAAGAAAATATTCATTTCAGTGTGAACTTGTAGCGTGCTGCTCCACTGAACTGATATTTTCGCCTTCTATTTCTTTCCCTCTTTGGAGAAAATGAAATTGAACAGTGCATTTCAATATCACTGCATGGCTTGCTGTTGGCCCTGATGTGAAATGTAGACAGTGTGACTGTCGTTACGATTTTCCCATGATGTTCCAGAGAACATTGCGCTCGGCTCTGCTGTTGAGGAAAAACAAATGGCATTGATGGTAGAGGAAAACGTGTTTTATAACTCAAATCAAATCCCTCATCAAATTTGTTTATTCACTACATTAGCTGTCATAGCAAGTGATCATTATTTAGATAGCCCTTATGTGTGAACAACAGGATATACCACTTTGGCAGTGGTGACAAATCCATTGTTTCTGTAATAGTAAAATAGTAGTAGTAAAAAAACAATTCATATGGTATTAATGTGTGAGATTCATTATAGGTGGGCCATGTTAAGAAAGGGGAAATCAATTCACAATGAACAGGAATGTTTATGGAGACACTGCCTCCTTTATTTTCTCTACATTAATTATAGTCATGTGACTTCTTATTTCCCAACTGCCGGCACCTCACAGATGGCAATATTATTTACAATGCACACTGTGGGCTGGAACGGAGCCAGATGCAATCTTAATATGAATTTGATCATCTGTAACTTTGGCAGCTTGTCAATTAGGACAATTTTTCAATAAATAGAGTTTTTGATGTGTTTTCTTCTTAATAAAAAGTTTACTTTTGATTCAGGTCACAGCAGAGTCAGAATATATAAATGTAAGTGAAAGATGCACATCATCCTGGAATCATAAAGCTCTACCTGAAAATTTTTTAATCAAAATTGAGTTGTATTGTATAACTTTTTATCTACATATAGAATGCCTACAAGTTAAAATTACACCTCACATAATGTTAAGACGTTGTCACAGAACACACTTTCTGTTTTCTAGCTTGTACAAAGCTCATTCATTATTTCCGAATCATTCCTTCTGGCTGGTTTTATTTCCCAGGATACTGTATCATTTTAGGATGTCGAGAGTAGCATAGAGTAGCATTATCAGTATGCAAGGGTCCCACATCTACCAGGAGAAGTGAAATATCTGCTTAGCCTAAACTTATGCTGCATTCCATTTGAACTGGGCACCAATCATCAGCCAAAAAGTTACCCTATTTCAGCCACTTGGCAGTAACTCCTAGTTCCCCTCACTTCCTTAGCCAATCGGTTTGAATAAATTGGGAATTCATTGGCAATTCTTGGAATTTCCTCCAATCGATTGATGAAGGTGAAGGAGAAGAACTGAACATGATCATGGTGTGGCTGATATTTGGACTGACGGATTTGGACTTGCTTCAGTTTTTAACACTTCTGTTTACTGTATTTGTGTTTTACTAAATCAGTCGTACACTCAGTAATGTCTCTGGACATGTTTCCATTGTGTTTAAATGTGTAAAATATCAGCTGGTATCAATAAAATTGCAAACATCATGATATAATCTGACTTCCGAGGCAATTTGAATGCAGTATTAACGTAAACATAAACTTTACCATAACCCAAACCCTAATCATAACCTATGTTTAACTTATCCCTTACCCCAAGTGTGTCCATCCATATAAAGAACTTAGAACCATAGGAGCCCCTTGGAAATCATAATATATGTATTAAATATGGAAAATATTTTTGTGCAAATGTTACAGTTTTCATAGGATGTACTTTAGTAGTTTATGTCTGAATTAGTGTAATATGTTGAATGTATATTAATATACTATCTAAATTACTGTTTATATGTTAGTGCACCTAAAAAAAAGTTAATATTATTAAAAAAAACTCATTCATGATTACAATTGCATTCATGAAGTAAACTGGCATATTTTAAATCCATTACATGTAAAGTGAAATTTCAAGCCCTTTTTGTTTGTTTTACTGTTGATCATCATGGCTTATAGGTCATGAAAACCATCAAATCAAGAATTTCAAAATATTCAAAAATGTTCATTCAAATTAAATTGATTACTAATCACAGTATCAACTTTAAAACAAAAATCTTGAAATATATTACTTTAAATAGCCGTAGAGCAGGTTTCCCACTACTTTGACTATAATTACTGTTTATGTAGTTATTGTTATTTGTCCATTTGTCTATGTCCAGTGTAACAGCAACATGATTCAATAAAAATGACTTCCCTAGAGAAAAAATAAAAAGTGTACCACCACTACAAGTCCTAGGCCTAAATATGTGTAGTTATACTCATAGATGTGCAAATGATATAAGGCCACTAGTTCAAAATCTAAACACCAGCAGTCGCTTGCATTGCCTTTTAGAACATGAATAAGAAAACCAAATGGTCCAAATATCAATAATTATTAAGTCAAATTCAAACCCTCCGCATACAATCTGATATCATCACATTTCATAGCTCTGTAATGTAAAACTACCTGCTGTGGCCTTTTCCTGACTTCAAGTGGGGATTAGGTTTAAACTTCTACATGTATTGTTCAATGTGACATGCTCAATTTATCATTAGTTGTGAAGAGAGAACGGATGAGTACACTTTCAATTTAGTTCAGATGCTTTCTTCATTCATCATGCATCCTCATCCATCATTACCTTCCTTTGATTTGTACAAAAACACACTTTCACAAGTTTAATGCAATTAATCATGAAGCCGGATAATTTTCTATTAATGGAGCGCAACCTTTATTTCATAATTTATTTGATGAACTTGCAGAGTGAAGTTTGTGGAATCTGGTCGGGGTAAGAGACACATTGCTCAGAAAGCATGAAAGTGCACTGCTCTGCACTCAGCTGCTGTGCTGCTTTTTCTTATAGCTTTATGTACATTGCCGAAGAGCTGCTTGCCTCTAGCACCATCTGAGCGTGCCTTTTGGTCTTCATATAACAAGTCCTGACAAATTGGAAAAGTTGGAGCAATAGATAGGAGGTGACCTGAAAACAAAAGCAATCACAGCAAAGGGTAAAATGCCTGGAACGGTGAAGCGCACACATGGCTCGAACTCAAGGTGAAATTCTGCCACTCTGTCAATAACAGAAGAAATGTGTCTCACATCCCACAAAGCTACAGGCAGTTATTATGACCATGTTCCTAAAACCAGGTTATTTCATATGGTTCTCTGTCTACAGCATATAATACTAAATAAATAAATGAATACATTAATTAAAAAATATATAAATAAATAAATAAAATAACATCCTTGCATAGAAACAGATTAGAAACAGATTTGTGTTTTCTCCTAAGTGTAGTCTAAAAATCAATGCATCTTTACAACTCTAATTTGATCAGTCTCAAAGCTGATACATTCCAAAAAGCAATAAATAAAAATTACATAAAATCACACCCAAAATGTCCTATAAATATAAAAGGCACTCTTGTGAAAAGGAAGCTGGCAATAACTAAATAAGAACATAATTATTTCTCAAACTGAATGGCCTGGAATCTCACCACAAATCAATCAGCCCTCTACTCAAAGAAGTTCGGACTCCATCTGAGCTCAATCAAAAAGAAAAAAAAATCGATGCCGGTCCAATTCTAGCCTGTTTCATTAAGCTATGTTAATCAGGTAGAGCTGCAAATGAGTTGGTCTTATGTTTCCCCCTCCTGGACTCCTTTAATACAGTACAGTGTAGAAAAGAACAGGATTACAACAAACACTGTGTACGGAAGCTGCAGAATGCTGGAAAACTATACGAAGGGGAATGCAACCATTGGCTTTTATTCTATGAACGTATATTATATATTTAATCACGTAGTGCTGTCAACACCTACAAGTGTATCATTAGATAATACAACAAGAAATTCTCAGACTAAGCAATCGTACATAATTTAAATCTGTTTCAAGCAACAAGGAAAGTACAGCTGTGAGTCCTGAAGAAAGTGGACTAAACTTTGTTTTCTAGGTTTTAGGCCTTGGTGTGATACAGCCTCATACACATCCTTTGGTTCCAGCCATGGTCCAGGATAAAAGCCTGGCTGGCCAACCTGTTGGAGGCTGAGCATACATGCCTGGTTGAATTATTTATCCTCTCAGTGGCCATGTGGTCAACCTTTCATTTGGAGCATGTACATTCTTTGTAATTCATTTTTTCAGCCCGATCTGACTGTAACCAGTATCAATGAAAGTGCACATTGTGGCAGTGCTGTCTAACTAAAGACAATACACCTGCTCATCCACCAGATATCAGTTGACTAATAATAGTAAGGAAAAAAGTAATGACAGTTGTAGTAGCTACATTACATGGACTAAAGTATTGGGACATGTGCTCTTTCACTGTTTCTTCCAAAATCAAGGATACAAGAAGACTTTATCCTGCTTTTGTTGGGGGAACTGCACTTTCTACCAGATTTTGGAACATTGCTCTGACAATTTGATTGCATTTGGTGATAAGAGATGATCACCACCTCACTTTATCCCCAATTCATGCCAAAAGTACTGGATGGAGCCCCATCATTCCAGAGAACACAACTCCACTGTTCCCCAACTCATTTCAGGGGCCTTTATTCCCCCTAGCCCAATGTTTCTCAATTCTGGTCCTGAGGCCCTCCTACCCTGCACTTTGTAGCTTTAACACACCCCCTGCAACTTAATAACTCCAGGACCAGGGTTGAGAAACACTCCCCTAGCCCACACAAATAGGTTCATGATTAATTGTTTTCTATTGGCAGTATTTTTCTACAGGGACCAAATTTGCACACCTGTGTGAAACTTAAAGTAGCTGTATTTGTTGATTAGAAGGGGTGTCCACAAACATTTGGACATACAGTGTATATAAATCTGTTGATCACAGTGAAATAAGTAATGGACAAAAGTATCGGAAGACGTGCTTTTTCTGGAGTCTCTATGGTCCAGACAAGCCTTTCCACCAGATTTTGCATTTGTTGATAAGACAATTCATGATGTAGATGATCAGGATGTTGAATGACCACCACCACCACCACCTTATCCCCAACTTGTCCCAAACATATTATATGGAGCATCATCTTTCTAAAATACACAGTTTGAGTGCTCCACAACTCAATGCTGGTGACCTAATACCCTTTAGCCCAGGGGTAGGCAATCCAAGTCGTGGAGTGCCAGCTTCCAGCACAGTTTGTTGATTTGCCTGCTCTAACAGACCTATTAAACCTGGCAATTAACATGTGAATTGAATCAGATGTGCAGAGGTCTGGCACTCCACTCCCAGGGTTGCCTACCCCTGCCCTAGCTCACACCTGCCAATATGTTCACGATTATCTGCTCCAGAGATAACAGGGACTGTATTTGCACATCTGTGCGCAACATAGGTAGCTGGATGCATTATAGAAGGGGTGTCCAGAAACATCTGGACATATGGTGTATGTAAATCTGTTGACAACAATGAAATTAAAGCAATGGCAGTCTCAGTACTTCAGTAGTGGAAAGTACAATTCCAAAGTATTTGAAATACATTTTAGTCAAATATACTAAGGATTAAGTATTAAGTAGTGGCATAATCATGAACACATTAAGTTGAACAAAATGCCAGAAGCAGCTGGGCCAGAATGGTAATGATTCACACCAAACAAGTCGATGATTCATTCAGTCGTGAGGAGTGAGCAGATTCTTATCTGAAAAATCAAACCGACCATGAATAAGTTTCTTCTTTGGCGAACACTTAGCACGTACAACTTGACTCTATGAGATGAATTTAATGGGCTAGTGTTAGGGCACGATCAAGTATTAAGACCTATCAAGGTGTAGAGCTGCAGGGGAGCAGAGTGAGTGTGCTGGGATTTCTCTCAGTGCTCCTCTATTGATTTTTCTCAGAGACGCATCGTACCTCCCAATCTCCTGCATTAGTGCAGGGCCTGCTTGAGTCACAGAAAGGATTGTAGAACAATGTATTTAAAAAACATTTTCCCCAAACTAATGGTGGGTCTAGGGCAGAGCCAGGGTCATTTACCCTTCTGATTAGGTAAGCCACTCTCTTCCAGGCAACCTGTGATTTGAAATGATGTTCGGCTTGAACTACATTCTCCAGGAAAATGATCTAATTTAGTGATTTATTCATATTTACTGAGTGTACCAGCATTGCGTTTGTATAGATCACATCTGGGTAAAAAACACAAATCGGGAAAATCGAATCAAAATGCTGAGACATGGCGGGCAATCATATATAGAGTGTTCGTCAAGGGGGGGCCCATAGGGGTCACTTCCATGCTTTTTATGATGTCTCTTTGAAATCTATCTGAATCACATTAAATTGGATATAAAGATGTGCAGACACATACATCACAGTAAATGGTGTGCCGGAGCATTGCTCGTGGAGAATCCCACCTCAACAATCGGGTTATAAAATCGGCTTCAGATCCGATTAATAATTCACAATCCTGTTAGGAGAGAACAAACATTTCTGTTCAAGCAATTTAAGTTGCAGGATTGTTATTAAAGCCCAGTGTTGCCACGGGGCTAGAGGGGTGGTCTGGATGGGAGCCGGTGAGGGAGAGAGGGAGAGGGAGAGAGAAAGGAAAAGCCATGAAACCTAAGCTCGCTCCATCCCTCTGTGCCACAGAATAACTCTGTGCTATTTCACACTCTCTGCTTTCTTTATTAAAGTGCCGTCACAGTAAACATGTATTATGGCCCTCTCTTCAGGTGCACTGTTCGTGCTCAGGCCTGCATTCGCCTCGCTCTGGCTGAGGAAACTTTCGGCATTTTTTGCTGCAGTTTTCTGCTCCCTGACATCAGCCTCTAATGAGTTTATAATGGCAGGCGTTGCAATTGAGCTGTAAGTAAAATGAGCTAGTAATATTGCAATCAAGAAGTCAATGATGCTCTTAACATCATTAGAATCGAATGACAGAAGAAAGATGTATCCTTTTTCACAAGGTTGAAAAGTAGCCTGCTTTGGACTCTCACTGCAGTTTATACTCTTTTGGTCATCATTACCATCTAGCAATAAGCTGTGAGGCACTATTATGCAGGGTTCATGTTGTGGCAGAGGTCTTAGAGAGGGTCCCTTGATGAAGTGTCTGATTATGAGGTGGCCTGTAATACCTGTTGCACAATATGTACAAAAAAATGATTGAGATTCAAGAAAACGAAAGAATAACTTCAGATCACTACAGTGAAACTATACAGAATACGATGCCCACAAGTTCAATTTGGTCTTATATAGGTCCCTTTGCTCTTATGAGCAGTCCAGGACACACACGTCCCAAATTGTGCTCTTATAAATAAAGGTTCTTTAAAGAGCCAAATGTAAATATGCCATTCAGATTAAAGACTTACCCATGAAACGTACGTCCAAACCATGATATTTTATTTTTTTAAGAGTGTATCAGCAGATAAAAACTGCCACATGCTTTCTGAAATAAAACATCTCATTACACTGAATTAAAATACACAAAGGCATACATTTAAGGATATAACATAACACTGTTTCACAGAAATTCTCAATACTTTGAAATAACACTGATAAAAGTTGTGACCATGGTGTGAGAACACTGTTTTCATCTGTGAACGCTTTCCTTTCTTGGTGTAGTGTGCCCCCCAGTGGTCTCATTAAGAAACAGCCAAAAAGGCTGTGAGCCAAGTAACATCATATAGTCCTGGTACAAATGAAGCACTTTAATAGCACTGATATTACTGGGATAAAATGTGACTATAAGATAAAATTATGATTGCATGATTCGTAAATCCCTGTTTTTTGAGAAATTAAACATATAATGGTGATCAAACCAACACTACAATGCAACATAAACGACGGCAATACAACAATTCAAAGGAACCAGCCTGAGTGTGTTCAACAGTGAGAAATACAGCTCAAAAGAATCAATGTGACTGAACCTGTTTAACATATAAAGGAAAACAGGACTCAATTGTGACAACAGAACAAATTGTGGTTTAAAAAGAGGATTTAAAATCATAGAAAAGGACAAGTCTTAAAGGGAAGATGTATCTACTTTCTCATTTTAAGGACACTGTATACTGAGCTTTTTGTCACCAGCTTATATTAAGTGCTTCAGTAAAGTATAAATAAGCAATTTCACACAAATAATGTGAGCTCAGGTGGAGCCTGAACTGTATTCCTGGACTATAAAAGGATTATCCACAGTGAATCCTCCAGGACTATGTAACATGACCTGTAACAGGCTGTACGCTTAATCACTGCCTGGAGAACCTGGCATAAATCTGAAAGAAGCAGAGCAATGTGTCTTCAGTCCTGTCCTACAATCATACTGCTGTACATCTTCTGCTGCTCTTCTTTATAGGACTTCTTCACTTTCTCTCTTTTTAAGCCCCCATCCCTGCAAGAAAAAGAACAGACATGAACACATTTGTTAGCCTAATGTACATATTACAAGACACTGTAATGGTCACTTTAAGTGTATTTAGGTGGGTACATACTGCATAATAATAATAATAATAATAATAATAATAATAATAATAATAATAATAATAATAATAATAATAATAATAATAATAATAATAAAAATAATAATACATTTTATTTCAAAGGCACCTTTGTGGCACTCAAGGACACCGTACAAAGAGTAACATACTGTACAAAGAGTAAACACTAGTATACACTAGAATGTACACAGAGTAGGAGATTTGAGATTATTAATGAATGTTCTAGACATCAATCAGACATAACATTACCATCACCTGCCTAACATTGAATGGTCCCCCTTGTGGACAACACACTGACCTGGATGTTCAGGTTATGTCCGCATGTACACAGGTATTTTTTATGAATGAAGATTTGCCTCCTTTTGTTTTTGAAAATATTTTCATCCACACAAAGACACTTCCATGAGAATACTAACCCTGTACCTCATAGATACAATAAAATGTTTATTTTACATGTTGAAATATATCTGCATGTAGACGCTGTAGTTTAATGCTTTTAATCTCATGTACAGTGGACCTAAAAGCATAGAAAATGTTGACATAACCTTACACTCTGGGCTTTAATTACATTATTTATTCAGTTTTATTTAAATACTTTGTCATACTGCATTCTGTCTATTGCATAATACTGTAATAGAGCAAATGACCATATAATGACAAAGGCTCTCCAGGTGTGAACACTCACCAGGACAAATCCACCAGTCCTCCCTGCCGTGCTATGGCTGATTTGACTCTGTTTGCAAAATGGACAGCATCCTCTCCATCCTAACAAAAGAGCCAGTTAAAGACATACATTGCATTATGGGAACACAGTTATATCACCACTCTATCTGCCTTCTTACCTGTATATTCATAGGAGGAAGGTACCACACATTACACACTATAGCCCAGCTGGTCATCATCCTGAGGAGGTAGCTCACCATGTTGTACTTTCCGCTATTCCAGAACGCATCTCCAAACTGCGGGTCATACTGTCAGAGTAAGAGAATATGAATCAGCACACTAGCCTGACTGTATTAGGAATATAATTTTAAGTCAACAACAGCAATTAAAATACCTTTATTGCTACTGGGTATATTGTCCCTCCTATCTCAAAGCTTCCCTTTTTGAACATCATGACTGATGTATTATTGATGCAAGTTCCTGTCATGTGAGATTAGAGAAGTCACACATTTAACTTGCTTCAGTGTCACAGCAAACAAATATAGCCCACCATCTGCATTTCAAAACCAGTGCACTTCGTTTTGTTTTACCCAGAGGGCAATCTACCATGCTCACTCCACTGCATGGCATACATGCATCCAAGAGAGCTGAATTCTGGAAAGGAGGCAAAATTCGCCACACTTCAAAAGGCAACTCACTGCACTGATAAAAGGCAGACATCATTTTGCACCCCTTTACAATCCAAATAATGTCAGTTATAGGAAGACACAGCCGACATAGGTAAGGACTACAGGACATGGCAAAGTTCTTTCAAAGTTTCTGCTCACTAGTCTGGAGTGTGAAACCAAGATCACTGTAACACACTCTAAGAAAACTGGAAAAATGTGTATCCTTATTCACCTTATTCTGTGTGACAAGAAGGAGGTGGACATCTTTGCTCTGGTGCAGCAGCAGATCCATTGATATAGATTATAAAATTATATTATATTATTAAATATAATCCTTAAAATTATAAAGGGTGTCACAGTAATGGGAATAAGAGAAGAATTTCACCTGAACAGCAGTGTTACAATCATTACACAAAAAGATCAGAGTATGTTTAAACACCACATATCCAAGTGCATCTCTGACTGAAGGAGCAGATTACTCTTAAGACATCCACACATCTGCTCTTACCATCCTGTGGAGGGGAAACCAACACCATCAGTGATCCATTTCTCAGAGTAAGGGTATTCTGGCGTGGGTTTATCTGGAACAAAGTTAGACTAACAGCTAGCTAGTTTGCTGTGCTGTAAATAGCTACCAAGCCAAATTTACCTGACGTGTCTGCTTCACAGAACTGAGGCATTTCTCTAAATAAGGGTTCTCGAGTTGGTTACCCCTCCATCAAACAGTAAGAGCAGACATGTGGACGTTTTAAGTGCAAGTTAGCTGCTCCAGCCACAACTGCTGCTCCTCCTCTTTGGAAGAAGGTGGATGGATATGTGGTGTTTAAACACATTCCAACCTTTTTGAGTTCTGTTCCCAGCATTGTTGTTCAGGCGAAATTCTCCTCTTCTACCTATTACTGTGACTCCATTTAACTGACCATATCATACTGCTCATTCTGTTATTTAACACTGTGGTTATCTGGATCAACAGTGCCTCTGCTGCATCAAATGTTCTAACACAAAGGAGGCAGAAACAAACTTTTGAATGGGGGCATGAATAAGGCAGAAAAAAGGTAAATAGATATGCTGGCGTTTCACACTGTTTTATAGTCTCCAATGCATTCAGTGCAATCATGTCTAGTGTCTAATATGTAGAACCACTGACATGAGCAAAAACAATAATGAATAATAATTCTACATGAATCTACATTGGTCACATGCAATGTGAGAATTGTATTAAAGAAAAACACAAAAACGCATACAGCCCTTACCCTCAGGGAAGATAAGAATCGGTTGCTTGGTTTTATCTGCAATGTGATCTCTCAGCCTGTGATGAAGAAAAGGAAACAAGTTCTGCATGCAGCTCAGTTTACATCTGCATGTTTTCACACTATTCAACCTTTGCTACTTTTTTAACTTGCAACCTTTTGGCCACTGCATGGCGATCTTTCATCTCCGACCTTTCAAACCACACATGGGGACATGATCGCACCATTGACCTCTGGATGACCCCCATCAGGCCTCCATGAATCTGACCGACCTATGGAGAGAGAAAACAACCAAGTCCTATCTTGTTCAGAAGACACTCTAGAGTACATTTCACAAAAAGCATGTATGATACGTGTCTGGATCTGTATCTAATGATCTTTGTTCTGCCATTTCCACTGTTTTTTTTCTAAGCTACTGAGAAGTGAATGGACTGTATGAAAGTTGCAAAGTAATCATTAAAACAGACAAAATATTACTATCACTACACACTAATAATATAAGACATAGACCAGGGGTCACTAACCCTGCCCCCAGAGGGTTACCTTCCTGCAGATTTTAGATCCAACCCTAATACACCCTATCTGATCCAACTAATTACTGCCTTCAGAAGTTCTTGATTGGCTGATTGGAGTGTGTTAGATGTGGGTTGGAGTTGAAACTTGGGGGAAGTCTGAATTTCCATCTAGAGTCTGAGTCTGTGACTGCGGAGCCACACACAGAGCAATCAGAATTCACAAAACATGAAACATGTATTTAAGTCAATGATCAGTTCTCAGGATATATCAAACAGTGGCATATTTGGGTTGAAAACAGGATGATACTGATAAATAGCTGATCTTCCACCTTTACTCATATGGCATTTTTGTGGTTTGAAATTTTTGAAATTTAGGGAATTATTACTGTCAAAATGACAGAGACAGTTAAACTCTATTCAACTTTGGTGGTTCTGTGGTTCACAGGCGCTGAACCACGGGGGCAATCCATATGGATCATGGATTAATTATACCACTAATAAATGTATGTCCTAAAATGTCTCTCACCTTACTAAAATCACATTCAGGTCCTCAGTTGTTTTGCTCAGACAAATTCCAGTGGTTTAGAACACATTATGATTCATGTTATTCTCTAAAAACAAAACCTTTTCTGCTTAACTGAATAATAGGGCAGAGTTCTTTAATATTTACATTTTAAAATGCTTTAAAAAGTGATTTTCTGAAGCAATTAAATTAAGAGTCCAGTTTAGCTTTGTTAATTTTGCATCTCCCCTCTTAAAATATATACATTACTGACTCCAACTTGCCCTTCTAGGCCTGGGCTTGGCCATGTGCTTCTGTTTGACTTTTTTGCCAGGCTTTTCTGGGCTCCACTCCATACACCTGACGCCTATCTGAAAGTCATTAAGACACTATTATAATCACTTTGTTCTGTGTGTAGCAAATCTCTGCGACTGTTGCACTCGTCTGTGATGTACCTGCCTGTGTTTTGACAACTGGACTGCCCCACATAAAGCCACTCTTTAAATGCAGCCTGCTTCACATCCATTAGTACAACAGTAAGAAGTGTTAGGTTCTTCTTCATTTTTTTGGAATTTCATGTTAAATTCTATCAATTGTAATTTAATTGAAATAATCTGACCATCACCAACAATCCATACAATTGGCACAGACTATGTTGAATAAATGGTATAATATACTGTAGTAATAAAATTGTCATTTTAATAATAATACAGGTTCAAGAAACATAGAACATAAGAGTTTTCTATATACTATACCAGGTCATATTGATATAATGTTGTTTTATAAATACTTTACTATGTTTACTAAGTTTTTAAAAACAAAGATTTATTACAGTTTGGTGAGATGATTTCCAAACAGTAGCCTTTCTTTGATATGTACGATGGCTGGGTGATATATTTAAATCGATTTATATCTATATTTATATTGAAAATGAGCACGATATGGGCAGAGGTGATATTGTTTATATCGACCTTTCTTCTGCCCCCTCGTTCTGCTCAGCACCCTGTTCTCAGCTCCACCTCTACTTTGCTCCCCTCTACCCTTACATACACACTAAGGAGGGGGCATAAGACTTAGTGTGTATAAAGAAGAAATGTAGATCAAATGTCAATGTTTAAATATAGCAACAAAAAAAGACTTCACGGGGTTTCCTCATTTTTCACATTGTATTATATTTAAAAAAATCCACCTACCATGGCATAACATCCGTCGTTTGCCAAAATGACAATGTCTATTGGAGAAGTGTGGTTTGCGACACAAATCCCCCCTTTCTTTGGACGATTTTCCCTGTAAATATAAACATGTGCATATAGTTTTCCTATATTTGTGGATACTAGAGGAACATGCAGGGATAAAAGGGTTGGGGGAGGAGGAAGTCAGAACAATTACCCACTTGCTGTGGTAGCGGATTCTGGCAGACAGTCCCCTAGCACAGATCCTGTAGCACGTAATGTGTATCAAATCACTAATCCAGTCCTTCACACTGACCGAGACAGAGGCACAAAGTGTCAGCACATAATATTTCACTTCTAACAAGCTATTTTTACTTTATATACAAATGAACTCATGAAAAAAAAACACATGGTTAACATTTAATCCCTTGTTAGTCATTGGTTTGAGACACTTTGCTCTTAACGTAAGACTTTATGACTTTCTCAGAAAAAACAATATTACTTGCTGTTAGGGAGCAGGCCCACAAGTGTTGTGCCTATCACCAGCCAGCTCAGTCCAATAGCAGCCAGGGTAACCCTATAAAGGAGCAACAGATGTTTTAAAAAATGAACATCAGTCAAGTAATGAATTTAAGTTGATCAATAACTCCTAAACGCAAAACAGATAAATGGTATAACTATAGCTCTATAAGGACACTGCTTATGCCATGATAACGCTACTTTAATTATATATACATGTGTACATACACTCATCCTCACAAAAATAGTTGCACCCAGAAGGAAGTGTTAGATTGCGATGCAATTCAGAAGGAAGATAAAGGTTACCAGAAACAATAAATGATTCAAAATTTAGACACGAGCAATGTTTATTGAGCTGCACATATAAAAGTACTGTCTCTAAGTATGGCATTGGGTCACCATGTTTGCTAAATCAATATGCTAGACGTCTCTGCAAGGAGCTGTAGAGGTTTGTAATGGTTCACATGTATGGTTCACATGTATCGGAGGAGGCATGTGCTCTTCCTCACCTTCCTAGTGTCAGTGCTAGAGGGGTTGAGGGAATTGACACCTCCAAAACTGGAGTAATAATTTTCTTGAATAAATTAACATTATAAACAGCAGATCAGAACAGATGAACACAGACATAGTAGCTGAGATCTTATGTACCAGATTGAAGAAGGTTGCTTCCAGATTTCTCCTGGACGTGTCCAATTCCATCAACAGCTCACCCGATTTAACATCATTAAGCTTTGATTTACCAACCCAGGTGTTGGGTGATAACTATAAATAATACTAGAATCCCATGAGGAGAGTTTTGGAGACACTTAAATTAGGGCATAATTTTGTGTATTGTACCTTTTGTACAAGGTATAAAAATTACCATATCATAATATCACAAGTTATGCTGGAAGTCATCTGTGTATAATTTAATTCCGAAAAAAGAGAGCGTCATTTGTGTGGAAATTGTTTAGTTTCAGGAGGGATGACACTCTGCAGAGAACATTCTTATTCAAATGTTGTAATATAAACAGCACTCTTAAAGGTTACTATTTAAATATATAGCATGCTGTGATTTTCTTGTTAAATAAGAACTGCCTATTATCATTTCTTTTAAGAATATTGAGATCAAGTTTTCCAGTCATATCACTCATCCCTAGTATGAATGCACAAAGTCATGTTAAACCACTACTTTATCAGTGCTATTTGTATTTAGTCAAATATTAATATTTTACTAAATAAAAAACACTTACTGCCCAGATCAGGAGCTTTTTTCATTCTAATATGCAGTACTGTTTATATGTGTGAGTGTATATATATATATATGTATTGCATATGTTTTTTTCTTTGTTAATCCATTTTCCAATAAAGTATTTTGGATTCTTTATAAGCCTATTCTTTGATTCCTTTGATTATAGACCTAATGCAGTTAGATTATTTTATTACACAATGTTAATATGGTGGCAAGCTTACCTGAGTGGTAAAAGGACACAGTAGCGTATAAACACGCCCAGGCCCCATATGATGGTCACTCGTACACTGATGTACTGGAAGTTGTTGTTGGTTCGTGTCAGAAGGTTCCAGGAGGCCAACTCTTCAGATGTGAAGCGCTGAGTGACCTGGTCCTCTACAATGCTCTCTATGCCCTTCTTACAGAAATAAAAGGCATCACAGAGTGTGAAATCTCCCCCAGCTAGAGATTTTGGATGAGAACGACGCAGCTCGCCAATCTGTTCTTCCATGGAGTCATCGTTTCTCTCAATTATTCCTGAAATGACAAATTATCTCAGCTTTAGAATCCTAGACCAAATTTGTGGGAGATTTTCTTAATTTGACAACCTTTTATTTGCTATATTATTAGAAAAGTATTTATAAGAATTCCTGGGCTACTCCAATATGTATTTGAGATATAAGAATTAAGAGAATTTAAATATTTGTATGAGTTTTGATCAAAGATTTACTTGTGCCTACAATTATTTGGTGTTTTTATTTTGCTAAAAAGGACTAAAACACTTTACATCTCAGATCTCCTGTTGGGAATTGACAATCCAGAGTGTTTTTCAGCTAAAAATGCAATACTTCTGCTGAATTATTTGTAACAATTAGATTTACACAGATATTTATAATGAGTTCTTGATAATACATGCCAGTGGTCCAAATAAAATACAAAAAAATAACCTGAATGTCCTTTATTATTTTTTATTGTCTATTAATATTATTTATTAATATTATCCCTTCTCTGCACATTTATTCTGAAATTTGAGCATTGTGTGAGCAAACAACCCCTTGCTTTTCCTATATAACCCATTATCTAGGCTGGTGAGATCATCAGCCCCGCCCCCTCTCACTGATCAGTCAGAGTCTACATGCAGGTTGAGCGTGTACATATTTACAGGGCAGTAATTGGAAATTATTGAATTTTTTCTGAGCTGGATTACTCGCTGATAATTCGTTCAGAAAATGAGATAGATAGTGTAAGTCTTGTAGTTTGGAATGGTATGTGTATGAGTTATAAGGAATACCTAAAATGATCAATATTGGCTAGGATTTCTCTGTATTTCGTTTTACTTTAAAGCATTACAGTGAACTGTATGCTGAATGTGATAAAATATGCAGTGTGCTGAATATAATGAAGTATTGGCAAGTATTGGACAGAGAAACGTGCATGTCACACTTAGCATCTATGTGGACATCTAATTTGAGGTGTTATGCAATCCTTTTGTGATGTTTCCTTCCTACTCAAGAGAGCTTCTTCAATATGCAATTATATACTCAGTAGAAGCCTTAACAATTACAATCATCATCATTTGATGTGTACATTAACGATGGAACTTAAGAATATATAGCATTTCAAAAATGATCAGAAAATTATTGGAAAGTACTAGAAAATAATCTAAATTATTAAGCTTATAATATAAATTTTATATATGTGTTTATAGTAGTATAATATATATATATATATATATATATATATATATATATATATATATATATATATATATATATTATAATAGCATGTATTTATTAAGTTATTAATATATATTATGATATATACATATTAATATAATATGTCAATTCTCTAGGAAATCAAAGGCTGATCCTAAATAAACAAATAAATAAATAAACAGAATCTACAAATGATCAATGCCATGTTTCAAACTGGTTAAAGTTCACATCAAATTTTCAGTCAGACAGCTGGCATTATGAAATCTAACCTTTTGCAACAAGTTCAGTTAACTATTTAGTGTTGACTACTGACAATACAGGATCTTAAGAAAACACAATATAATCGAAAAATTTTGCATCATACTACACACATCTCTGCCAAAGACTGTCCCAAGCCGGTTTGAAAAAGGAGGAGGGTTGGGCGTGAGGCTAGCAACCTCACCCCGTAAATGAAAAAAAACCCAAAAAACCTTTGCAACAGAAACAGCAAGCGTCAACTTGCTGACCAATGTTCCAGTCGGAATGTGAGGAACTAAGTCTAAGTAAAGTAGTACTACACAACACTCATTTTATAACAGGATGATCTTAACCACAGGCAAGCAGCAATACCAACCAAGATTTCTTTTGAGATACCAGTGCGCAAAACCTCCACCTGACATGAATTTATGAGCATGAAAATATGTCTTTCAGACACTTTTATGTACATTTTTGTATTAATATCATGATTTTATGCATTACATCATATATTACACCCTTTACACAGTAGCTACTCAGTTCACTTTTGATATGTCATGTAAGATACAGTGCCAGCGGGAATTCACTCACCATTGGGCAGATGAGCGGGGTGTGTATCCTGCTCCTTCTGTCCTCTCTGGATCCTCAGAGTGGCCCACTGCCCATAGAACAAATTTATTTTTGGCTGACCTTTATTACACTGCCTTACACATAAGATATATTGCTTACACTGGCATGGATATTTAATGTTCTGTCCTTTTTCTTACAATTATTAACCTCTTCAGTCTAGGCTTAAAATCCAGTTACTAATCTTAGACCATTATTGTCCTCATGTTCAAACGTATGGCTGAATAGTGAGTAAACACAGTCTGGTCAGGTAAATTTAATAAAGGATAAATGATTTTAACACAACAGAAAATACAAGTGTGAAAAAACTGATTCCGTGTTTTAAACCATCATGAACAAATGATGTATCACTATTTCATATCATACCATAATCATGCAATGAATGGGTTAAAGCCATTCCTCTCTGGGACAATCGATAAAGTATTATAGATTATTTTTTTACAGTATTATTTATCTTTTTTTTTTTTTACCTCCAGGGTTTTGACCAGGACTTTAATGTAGAGGTCTGTGAAGCCCAGTGACACTCCAAACATGGCAGGGAGCACTATGAGCCCCATCACCACACACAACCACACCTTGAACACCACCAGAGCCACGTCCCAGCTGGAGCCCTCCATTTCTTCCAGTGCAGCAAACTGGTATCAAGGCATCTGCAGGAGGAAATCGTGGAAATATTTTACACAAGAAACTCTAACGGGAGGTAATCCAGGTCCAGAAAAAAATAATCCAGTCCGGGATTTTGTTTCGAATCCTCGGGCGTCTGTACTGCACGTGCGCTGCAGCGGAGCCGCCCTTGCGGTTGGAATAGAATCCCTTCTGGATCACCTTCTGGAACTGGATTACTCAGCTCCGTGGCACTTATCGCGAGTTAAACCCAAATTCAACCTAAAAGCCAGCTTGTAAACAATGTATACAGGCTGTATTTTGTGTCCTCTTCGAATAGAGGGACTTAAGTTAGTTATTCGTGCTTCTGCACTGCTCTTCACACAGATGTAACATCAACACCAGCTGTATAGTCAACGTGTACTGGTTAACTTCCTAAACTAGTCACAGTCACTTACCGTGCTGCCTTTCATTCTTCCTTTCCAGGGGTTTGCCACTGCTGTTACTAACTTTTAAGGTCCAAATACATTTTGCCCTCGGAATATCTTTCGTGTGACTGAACACAAAGTTCAACTTGTATTTCAAAACCCATAAAATTTAATATGACGTAACAGCGCCCCCCACTGGCGAAATCACAAGCTTCAGCAGAAACGTGTATCTTTATGCCCCCAATAATAGCACAGCGGCTGTTATTTCGTTTGTAACTCTTGGCACTTTTATATGAGCTTTCCCTTATCTATCAGGCCCTGTGGGAAACGTCTGGTTTAGAGACTCACATACGTCTCGCGTGTGATCAAATGCTCCCCACGTGTTCACAAGTAAACACTGTGATCACATGTCACAGCTGAGAGGCGCAGGTCCCGAGGGCAAATAATCCGCACCGGGATTTTGTTCCAACTGCGTGGACGGCGCTGCTGCAGCTAGAGCTGCTCATGCAGTTAGTACAGAATCCCGTACTGGATTATAGATCTGGATTCGTAAGAATTGCAAGTAAAGCGTGATATATCCAGTTCGTCTGTGGTATTGAGTGACTTCTGTGGTATTGAGTGACTTCTGTGTAATCACAAGTAGAAATCAGAATGAATTTGCACAAATTAAGTGTATTTTCTGATTTATGGTTGTTTTAATCAATCCATATCATTTATAATAGCTGGCCCAGTAGTAATACTCTACAGTTACTATAAATAAATTCCCTTTGAATTTACTTATATTACAAGTTTAATCACATTATACTTTCAAAAACTTTCAAAAAAATGTATATAAAAATATGTGTCTTTAAACAAAATGAATAAATTAAACTAAACAACAAAAAAGGGAAATAAATAAAAAGGTGATGTGGCAAAAAATATATTTAAAGCAGATCATATTTTCTGACATATGAAAAAAGCTTACTACTATATCAGTTTTAAAGACTGTACATGAAGTTCAAATTCCTAAAAACAGAAAACAGTGGACAGGTTTCTAAGCATTCTACATTTGTAAAATAAATATTTTGCTAAAATCATGACACTGTTAGCCAAAAAACCTCTCTACATTAATTTTCATCAATACCAAATTTGAAATTGTTAAAGTTACAAAGTAAACATTCTTCATTGGACAAAATTATCCTTACAATTAACTATTTTTGTCTTTAAAGCTATTGGATATACATGTCATTTGGACAGACACAATACAGAGTTGTGTTTCTCAGCCAGGACATTTGAGAGCTTTCTCTGCTTTAAAAACACCTGATTCAACTAATCCGCTCATTAACAAGCCCTTTCTGAGTTGCAGGGGGTGTGTTTAAGCAAGAAATCCACAAAGGGCAGGGGCGACTCCATGACCATAGGTGAGAAATACTGATATAAAAATAGTGTGTATAACCTGTGAAAATGTGTGAAAAATGAAGGGTCTAAAACCCCATGTGAAACTGGGAATATATTTCATCTACTGCTGGGCTCAGGCCAAAGTGGTTGCGTCAGAAAATGACCTGGCAATTGGTGCTATTTCTCAAACCATAATCGAGAGTAATAAAAGTCCATTCAGGATTAGTGCAAGATTAGAGCTTTAGATTTTTTTTTTAGACCCATTGGATCAGAAAACAAGAAAAACAGGGCCTATAATGTGCCGGGTGTAGGCCTGCAGTTATTTTTTAGCCCCTATACACATGTAAGTGACCCACCACAGTTTTGCTCCAGATGGAACAAGAAGGAAAGTTTTAGTGAGGTATAGGAAGAATATTAGTTTGTTGGCTTTAATGTGGCTTTGTAGGCTTTCTCTAATTTCCTGCTTGCTTGCACATTGAAATCCAAACACTTTAGTGCCCTGCTAACATTGGTAAATCAACTGGAAACCAAAAAGTTTTGTTCACGAGTTCCATGTTGGCCTCATTTATAGATATAGGTCCCTTATGGGACCAGAAGGGGTTAAAAATGGGCCCCATTTAGGTCATACACCCATGGAACCCATGTGAGATTAAGGTGAGCTGTAACAATGGGGCCCATTTGAGAAGCCCAACCGGATCCAAGTAATAACACAGATACAAACTCACTAAGAGCCCAGGCCCACCTGAAACCCACTTAGCTCATTTACCACCATGTGAGCCCCACATGAGCATGCTTACTGGGAAATGAGTTAGTCCACATAATTTGATCCCATTACTTTTAGAGACTCAAGTATTAAAGTACAAAATGTGTTTTAAAATAAACTGTTCCAGATTATAGTGGCACTTTAGTTAAACACGGGGAGAACAATTTATTAAATATAGGGAATAATTTTCTTTAACAAATGCCGTTTTCTAGGCATCAGAGTGGATTCTATTATCCAGCTCAGAAAACAGCTTTTTAAACGCCAAAGGATCCATACAGTACATGTTTACTGCATGCAGGCTGATGATGTCACCCACACAGATATTGCATTATAGAGATGATGAGAGGGAGGGGCTATTCTCTCTCTCTCTCTCTCTCTCTCTCTCTCTCTCTCTCTCTCTCTCTCGCTCTCTCTCTAAAATAAAGTCCCGAGAACAATATGTAAATTACATAAAAAAATAAAATACATAAAAAAAATAACAAAAATATTAAATCCAGGTTGTTTTTTTTTTTTTTTTTACTTTATTTGAACCATGGTTAAATATTTTGAGTTGTAAATATCCTCGACAATCTAATCATTACAAAAAATAAATTAATAAATCATCAAAACTGGATGAGAATGTATTTTTAGCTTAAACAATGTAGGTGCAAGTAAATATTTGACCTAAATATGGTCAACATTATGCAAATAATTAAATTATCCTAATATTTTATCTATCTATCTATCTATCTATCTATCTATCTATCTATCTATCTACACACACACACACACACACACACACACACACACACACACACACACACATAGACGATGTGTATAGGGGGTCATGTTTATTCCACGCCTCTAGGAGGCGACACACCGTCACAACGTCGAGCCTGATGACAGAAGATGGTGAGAAAAGTTGTGGGCTGTGGCTCAGACTGATCAGCTGATTGATTCCTCAGTTCAGTCGTTCAGCTCAGCGCTATGGAGGAATACAGCACTACTGTCCGGGTGTCCGGATTCGTTCTGGGTTCATTAATGTTTCAGCACTTGAACAGTGATTCTGATGTGGTGAGCATGTTTATATAAGACTAATCAGAAAGGGACAGAGCCGAGCACGGGGGAGCCCGCTGTAGGCTGAGCAGGCGTATAAAGGGAAACACTAGAGGTGGAGAATCCATATCCAGTGATATCCGTACCCGGGTTTTGTTCCGACCGGCCGGGCGGCTATGTGAGGCTGAACCGCAGCGGAGCCGTGCGTCCGGTCGGAACAAAAGCTGGGAACAGATTTCGCTGGACATGGATTCTCCACCTCTGGTGTTCATATTTATTCGCCTGCTCCGGTATTTTTTACTGCCTCTGGACCAGATATACGTACCGTCGGTTAAGAACTTAAACCTTGCGTTGTATCATATAATGTGAATCTGGTATTTGTTCAACATTATGTCCTGATGAACATAAACGAGATATCCTAGAACCCGAGATCCACACTGTCATAACTCAGGATCAGAGTAACCTACAGACATGATACACATATCATAACAAACTACAGCAAGTAATCCACTGGACTACAAGTATTTGTATCAATATATTTGTGGACTTCCTCTCTGTGAGACTAATTAAAGATGATCTTATCTTGTTCTAATCATTACCAATAACGTCTCAAAATGATAACATGTTTTCAGTGTTTTACATTTTCATGTCAAAAACATTCCGGATGATCAATTTCCAACAGGATTTCTAAGATATGAAGTGTTATTTTGTCCATATAAGACAAACAAATGAAATACTGTTAGCATTATCTTTATCAAAACGTGGTCAAATTCATACAAATATAAACTCATACAAACACTTAATTTTTACATCTCAAATGAAGACGGATTTGAGTAATCCAAGATGACCGGCTCCTATAAATACTTTTTTGGCAAATAAAAGTACGTCAGACCTCAAAAACAAGTTCTAAAGTCATTCCATTGATTAAAAAAATCTGTTCCCTCAGTTTAACCTTTAGAAGCATAGGTTAATTTTGCAGGACATTTTTATCATTTGACTACTTTTATTTGCCAAAAATTTGAGGTGTAAGTATTAACATAATTTAAATATCTGTATGATTTTGACCATGCTTTAATCAAACATTTTGATCCTGGGATGGATTTTTACTTTCCTGGATTTTCCTTCTCTGGCAAATACATTGGTTTTTGTGGCATCACAAAGCTGTAAAGCTGAAGCAGGCTGACTGAGAAACAAAGTTTGTTCATGTATTAAATAAACTCTGTCCTTTGTTTATGAATCAGGAGGGTCTCTTCATAGGGGAAAGTGTAGGAGAGGAGAAGAGCAAAATTACAGACTCCCAGACTGACCACATACAGTTTGTGCACACAATAAGTAACCTCTTTTCTTCATTATGTCTTGCTTAAAAGGTGAATACTGCTGTAAATCACTTCTATGGCTTTAAGGAGCATGCTGCTTTTCTTTTTCAGATATTCAAAAGCACATCACTTGTAGAAGAATTCATAGGTAGGTGTAAAATTTCCAGCAATGTTATTCTTCATGCTTTTTGCTCAAGTTTCCAAAGGTCTGATATGTCTGTTTTCTTTCCTATTTAGCTTCTACAATAATGCTTGTGAAGTCGACAAAGACAAGATTCAACAAATTGTGTCCAATTTTAAAGAGGTACTAAGATTGCTCTAGATGAAAATGTGGTAAAAGCATGCATGTAACATGGTCAAATTCATACAAACATCTAGAGATGTGTGACTCACTCCTATAAATTATTTTCTAATTTTTTGGCAAATAAACGTACATTACTTCATGAAAACATCTCATTGGCTTAGGGTTCTAAAAAGGTTCATTTCATATGAATGTTTGTTATGCTATTTCTCCTCTTTTGAATAAAGGAGAATGTGATTGGATGGTACCGGCAGCGCAGAAACACCAGCCAGCAGATGACCTTAAAAGAACAGCTGGTTCATCAGAATTTGAGAAGGCTCCTGCCACATCAGGAACTTATCTTCTTGCTGCTGACACCCTCAGATGCTACATCATCAGGCTCCACTCATCGTCTTGAATACACAGCATTTATATGGAATGGCAGGTGAGAATTAATCACTACTCATCTTACTAAAACAGAGCTGAAGTGTGTGCACAGCTGTAATATTTGTGAACTTCTGTGTGTTTTGTTTTAGCCAGTACAGTAGCATCCCTATCTCAATAGGCAACTTGGGTATGCTGGACCAGCAGGACTACTGGAGAGTATCAGCTACTTGCCCATCTCTGAGTCGCTGTCAAGCTGTAAAAAAACACAAGTACTTGACAAACTTATAGATTACTGTAGCCTTTATCTCTCATCATCTGGACCATCGGTTCATGTTGTGTTTCTTCTGTACGTAGAACCAAATTCTTCTCATCAGAAGATGATCTCAGGGAGGTGGAAAAAGTCAACAACATGAACGATGCCTTGTTAGATGAAATGAAGGTAAGATGTGAGATTATGATCCTAGAGTAATTAATAAATCCTTTCTGCGGATGAACTCTCTGAAGATGAGAGTCTGCATCCGAGTAACCTAAATGGTGTACACATAACAACCTGGAAGACTTACTCTTTCTAACTCATTGCATGTTGAATTATGGGTGAGTTCTGCAAATCAGAAAAACAGCTCAGATTCACTAGTTTTCACCTGAATTAAATCCCAATTTAAATGCCAATTCCAGTGCATGTTTACTGCTTTGTCCATGTGTACATGCTCAACCTGCATGCAGTCCAGGACTGATCAGAGAGAGGCTGCGGGCTACAGACTGGGGCAATCTGATCCAGATATTGGGTTATAATGGGAAATGAGAAGGAAGGTGTTTATTGCTCTTCATTTGTTCAGAGTTCAAATTTCAGAATAAAAGTCTTGAATAGGGATACTGATTGATAAATACCACATATAGGATTTTCAAGTTCTTTTTTATTTAATTTGGCCTACTCCTGTCAAGTATTTTGAACAACTTATTTTAAATATCCTTGCCAATTTAATTATTACAAATAACACATTCTTGCATTTGTGGCTCAGATACACTCTTTAGTTGTTATAATCAAAAGAAGCACAAACTGTAGGTGCAAATTCATACAAATATTTAAATTATCTTATTTTTTACTCTCAAATGAAGACATAGCCTAGCATCTAAAAGGTACATCAACCTGTGAAAACATCCTGCAAAACTGGTTTAGGGTCCTAAAGGTTAAACACCACGGTGCCCTTGCCTGCAGATTGTGTGTGAGAAAGTGGAAAACAGTGAGCGCTTGGTGGAGAGGCTTCAAGCAGACATCACTGAGCTCAAAGAGGCCATCAGCAAGCGGAAGAAGAAGCAGCAAGAGTGTGATGGTAAGAGTTGGCTTCAGTGATTGTGTCCCAGATTTTATCAGTTGCAATTAACTAATTGAAACTGTGCATTTTATTTCAGCCACAGAAAAATCCACTCTAAATGAGCCCAGGGAGAATGTTCTGCTCTGTGCAGCACTGAAAGCACTGTTCCCAAACACACCATCATTACGGACACAAACTTTAACTGTTCAGGGCTTTCCAGTACTAGAGATGTGCTGCAATGCTGACCATGACATTGACATTCCCACCAGACTGCCACTGGTCTTGGAGTATGAACATGGCATGAGAAAGAGGAAAGTCAGCAGAGGCTGCAGATTAAAGGAAAAATCCCAGGTCACAGGTGTCTCACTTATACGCAAAAGGAAGAAGAATGCAACAGATACAAGTGAATCTTTGTCAGAAAGTGGGTCAGATACAGAGGTGGAGATGGCCAACCTAAATGACAGTAATTCTCCTGTTTTTTAAATGCTAATACATTTTGTCTCGACTCATATCTCTGTACGTTTTCATTAGGCTGTTAGACAGCAGCATAAATGGGCTAAATCGTTGCTTCTGAACCCTGGGCCTGGAGGCATCCCTGCCCTATATGTCTTAGCTTTAACACACCAAGGGCTTGTTACAAATGATTCAATTGATCAGCTTGTTATCGGAAAAGCTAAAATATTCTTTAGCACCAGGTTTGAGAAACACTGGGATAAATTATGAAAATGCATTACCATGCTGGGATCATTTGTTGTCTGTATAATTTTAAAGGAACATATCTGATATGTACTAGGTAAAATACAAGAACCAAATTTTTTAATTTGTGCTGTTTAAGCAAATGCTCATGTATTTGGTGTTTTGAGTTCAGTTTCTGCTGCATTGCTGTACAATGTAGTTGATGTAAATGTTCCATATTTTTGTTTTTATGGAAATGTGTTTAACCATGTATCAGTGTTGGCGTTCTGAATGACATGTCATGAGAGTTTGTGAGATTTTTACTTTTTTGTGTAAAAGTCAACAGGCTTTTAAATTCCTCATTAAACAGATTTTTTTATTAAGTTGATCAAAAACAATGGTTACATTTTTCATCCAGAGTCAGCTAATCCAAGTGTCTGATGGAGCAGACATTGGGATCTTTCATAAAGTCTGGGTCCTTCAGTGTAACGGACATGAAGCCTGTCGGAGAGATGAAGTTGAATTACTTTTACAAAGGACAACATTCAGATGTATTCAAACATTTTTATAACTCATGATCTTGGAGGCACCCCTACTCTTCACGTTTTAGCTTTAACACAACACATGCAACTCTGAAGGGCTTGTTAATGAGCTAATTAGTTAAATGAAGTATGATGGGGTAGGGGTGCCTCCAGGATCAGGGGTGAGAAACACAGAGCTACACTCTGAGTGATGCCATTGAAGCACCTCTCTTGGTTCCAATCACATCAAGGCATTAGGTTTTTCACACACAATTACAAAAATGGAACTTCATCTATGAGCCAATTGTAGCAAAGAAATTGTGTTACCCATTGCTCGCGCCCTCTTGATTGCTTTTGTGACCTCTCGTTGTTTCCTGCCACAAAGGCCTGCAATAGTTGAATTTTGTTAGGCATTTTGTTAAATGGCAAACTATTCTACATTTTCTAGTTTTATTAATCAATTCACCCTTACCTGTTATGTGTCTGCCATATATCCTGCCTGTGTGGGGTGAGATGAACTGTGACAACAACTGTAAAGAGATTCATTCCAAATGGTAAAGGCCTGTTATACATAGGATATTTAACAAGTTCAAATTAAGAAATGAAATTCCATCAAAATACTCACCTGGACATTTTTGTAATCTATTGCCACTTTGCAGAGGATGCATCCTTTCTGAGGTTGTTTGAATGGATTTTCCATTTTGACAGGCTGAAAGAAGACATTCAATACTCATATACAGAAGGCCGTTGTACTGCCTTTCAATTGAGAGAATTGTATTTGTGTACGTGTACAATTTTCTTATTGATTACTTACCAGATCAATTATTTTGGCCTCTTGTTGAGTGGTGGCCACACTTCTGAGACACCAAGCTGTACAACACGTGACAGAAGAGTGAGAGGGAAATAATTAGGCTGAAATAAACTAAACAAAACCAAGTGGCAAAACTAAGTTGCAAAACACATCTGGTTTTGAATGCAGTGCATCCAATCAGATATTTGCAGACACTATATGGACAAATGTATTGGGACATCTGCTCAGTCATTGTTTTTTTTTTTCCAAAGTCGATGGTATTAAAATGTCATGCTGCTTTTGTTGAAACAATTATCTAGTTGAGTGTACTGTCTGTGGGAGGCTTTGTACTACATTTTGGTGCATTGCTGTGATGATTTGCATTTTCATCAAGAAGAATGCGAGTGAGGTAGCTGATCACCTCCCAAACTCATTCAAAACGTACTGGATGGAGCATCATTCCAGAGAACACATTTCTACTGATTCAGAGCTCACTGATGGGGGCTTTATACCCCTCTAGATTAGTGTTTCTCAAAACTGGTCCTGGAGACACCACTGGACTGCACATTTTAGAAGATTCCCTGTTATAACACCCTCTGCATCTCTGAAGAGCTTGTTAAATGATATTACACTGAATTAAGTGTGAGAGCAGAAACTGCAGAGCAGGGGTGCCTCCAGGACCAGGGTTGAGAAACACTACTCTGGCCCATGCCTGGCATTAGACATCGTCCCAATAGATTCATATATCTCTACTCCAGAGATATATATTCCTATTCTGTTGGCAATACAAAGTTCTTTGCGTGCATTTGCATATAATGTCAGCAATGAGTGTAACCTACAGTAGTTGAATGCATTCATTGAAATGGTACGTTACATAAACCCAGAAAAATAAAAAAATAACTGGAAAAATGTTTTGAATTTCAAGATGGTTAATTTGGTTTAAAGCCGGTTTATCTCAGCTGGTCAGGGCTGGTAGATCAGTTCGTCTCATCCGGTCAGGACTGGTAGATCAGCTCAGTCACAGTACATTACATTATAGACTCAGTTACAGTAAAAAAAATCACTGATTACCTGGAATGTTAGGCGTGATCCCATTCCTAAACAGAGGTAACTGAAACACTCGACTGGTAAGGGCAAACATGTTTCCAGTGGGTGACCATGACACCTCTGCACATTCCAGCGCTTTACTGCCATCTACTGGACTGGTGAAGTTCAGCAAAATATAAAATGAAGGAGAAAAATGATTTCATTATACTCAAAAAATCCCAAATATGATATTAAAAATAAATATAAAAAATAAAATAATATTTAATCTCCGTTTAAACCGTAATAATTTCTTTATCAACAATATGACTTATTTTGTTAAACGGAAGCTGGCACTGGTCACGTGCGCCACATACTAGCGCGCTATTGGGTTATTGTGTTTTTTAAAAGTCTCTTCATAAGGAAAACATCCGGTATGCAGGTGGGCGGAGTAGTGTGGCGTTAATGCGGCGCTCTGTCGTTTGTAGTTCACATTTAAACCGTTGAATGATGGCATTTACTCGGTTAGTGGAGCTGTTTGGCTGCAATGTTGTTTGGTTGGAGCTCAGGTGACGCTCTGTGATGATAAGACTGAGATGTTAACAGGCAAACATGAACACGGACGTTGACTCCTCGCGTGGAATCGCTGTTAAACGAAGCCCCTGGTCCAGAAAGAGAGCCAGAGAAGGTGTGAGGAGTAACTTCACTCCAGCCAGGAAAAGAGCTGGGGCTCCTCTGGGGAACTGCACTGAGAAGCCTGAGCACAGCAGTGTGCTGCAGATCAGGACGGAGGAGAACAGAGTCGAGCAGGTGGCTTTGTTTACATGATCATATCTTCACCTTGTAAGATCTGCAGATGGTTTACAAAGAGTCTGTTTCTGCATCTTTTCACCTCAGCTAGTCAGGGCTGGTAGATCAGCGGTAGATCAGCTCCCCTAAGTCACCTCAGCTGGTCAGGACTGGTAGATGAGTTCATCTCAGCTGGTCAGGACTGGTAGATCAGCTCCACTCCATTTACCTCAGCTGGTCAGGGCTGGTAGATCTGTTTGTCTCAGCTGGTCAGAGCTGGTAGACCTGTTCATCTTACCTGGTCAGGGCTGGTAGATCGGTTCATCTCAGCCGGTCAGGCTGGTAAAATAAGCTCCACTCAGTTCATCTCAGCAGGTCAAGGCTGGTAGATCAGCTCTAATGAAAGATACAAAAGGCATAACAGCAAGTTGCTTAAAAAATATATTTCAAACAATGTAGCTATTAAATTAAGTTTCCTATAACTACCACTTATAAGTGAGCTGATTTGACTCCTTTCAGATGATTCAGTGAAATAAGGACTGGGTAATATGGACACAAATCATATCCTGATGTATTTTAGCTGAATGGCGATTTACAATATACAAAATGATATATGATGTGAAAAATACAGTGTGGAAAAATTGGAGTTAATTGTCTTTACTATATTTTGGCCCGGTGGTTAGACCAGTTTTGTGACTGGAAGGTTGTTGGTTCAGTTATGTTTTATCATGCTGGTTTAATTCCCTGAACTGGCAAAAAATGACAAAGTACCCATGATGCACTATACTCCCTAACTGCTCCCCTTGATGTGTGCTCACTGCCCCCTGGTGTGTATATATATGTGTTTTACTGCTTGACTGGGTTACACGTGGAGGACAAATTTGTGCAAGCAAAGTGGATCTATGTGCACGTTTATATTTAACATTAAGATGAAATTATTTTCAGGTTGTAGGGTGCTTATTTTATGTGTTTTTTTTCCCAGTGCTGCAGTGACAACGAGGATCTTTTTGATGGTTATGACAGCATCATTGGTGACAGCTCCTTCCTGGCCAAACTGGAGGATGTGGAGCTGAAAGAAGAAAACCATGACAACATTGGGTTCAACAAACATCCTACTAAAAACACTGTTAAAGAATCATGTGGTGATGACCTCACAGACTCCATCTTCACAGAGGAATTCCCTGATACATCACTGAGGGACTTGCCAAGCTCTCAGCTTGCGTTTCAGCAAGATGTTGCAAACCCAAAACGTCAGTGCAGTCACGGCATGGAGAGCACTTCCACTCCAAATGTGAGACATTCAATGCAGGCTGTTGTTCCTGCAGACACCTTTAGTGATAAGAAATCAGCCCCTAAAGCTAGACGGAGTATGACGGACCAGCTAAAGAGGGCAATGCTGGAAAATGCAGGCACATCCAACAGGATCTCCAAGACTGCCCTGCAGAAAGAAGCTGTAATGAGTGAAGAAATTACTGTTGCCATGCAGACAATTGAGTCTGCATCTAAGGAAGGCGACCTTGGCCCTTTCTTTGGGCTTCCATCCAAAGTCAAAGATTTAATCATGAAACTAAAGGGAATTCAGGACTTGTATGGTGATTAAAACACATTCTGTATAATACACTGTGTATGATTTATTCATATCTAAAGTCTATAGTGCAGCAAGGGACCTGGTCAGTTCAGTCATATTTGTTTGTAATTTCTCCAAGATCATTAATAGTCCAGAATGCAGAATATTCATTAGTTGAGTGTTTCTTTGTGGGCTTTGCACACGACGTGGTAACCATGCTGCTTGCTGTGTTGTGCCCCAGCGTTCTAATCAAGTATCCTGTAACTAATACAGCAGTATCCTCTGTATTAATCAGTGTAGTGTTTTTTAAACTTGAAGCAGCTGTAAAGTGTTCATCAGGAAACTGGATTCTGTGTAGTGGATGAAGTCTGATACATGCTTTGAGTCTATTTTTGAGTGTATTCTAAAATACAGCATTCTAGCAGTTGTACTGAACAGTTGAAAATCAGTATATTAATAATAATTAAGTCTTTATCAATGACCTGAAAAGCTAGTAAATCACACTGATGCAAATTTTGGGTCTCTGAGAAGTGGATTGCAGATTTTAAGCTTAACTGACATTTAACTGTCTTCCTGTGTTCCAGAGTGGCAGAAGGCATGTCTGGATCTGGACTCGGTGAAACAGAGAAAGAACCTCATCTACTCTTTACCAACCAGTGGTGGGAAGACCCTGGTGGCAGAGATTCTTATTTTCAAAGAACTTCTTTGTAGAAGGAAGGATGCAGTGCTTATCTTGCCCTATGTAGCATTGGTGCAAGAAAAGGTAAGCAGAATAGTGTGGCCACCTTAGCTGTTCACAGTGAGAATACTTAACAGTATTTACATTAGTGCTATCTGATCTAAAAAAAATGCTGACATTGCAATATTTTGTTGTTCTGTAATATATACAGTTATATTAACTGTAATTTCAGAATGTAAGGAACAGCAATAACATTTCCAGGCCAAATTGGACCGATGCATGTTTAACCATCCAAAAGTATCATCCTTATTTGTTCAATATTTATTCAATAAATGTTGAATAAATTCATTAATTAATTTCATATTTTGTGAAATTAGGGTTTTGATTTCAAAATAAACGTGGTTTACTGTTCCTTAACTTTTTCAAACAAAACAAAATCGCATTGTGTTTCAACTTTGAAAAGATTGTCATTTTCATCATATTTTCATTACATTAATGTGTACTTATGCTTCAAACATATACAAAATATTTTTCTTCTATTTTGAAACTTTGAAACGGTTTGATTTGACCTGAAACATAATAGAGTTTAAAGACACACACATTGTTTTTGTTTTATTATAATACAATCCATCATTGATACATCAGTGCAGTTCAGTTTTCTCCTATAAATTGATGGAATGCATTTTAATATTCTTAGTTATTTATTTGTTTAATAATGTACTTAATTATATTTTTATTTATTTTAGGTTAGAGGATTGGCTAGTTTTGGTATCGAGTTGGACTTCATGGTGGAGGAGTATGCTGGGAGTAAGGGAAAATTCCCTCCAGTGAAAAGAAGAACCAAGAATTCTCTTTACATCACTACAATTGAGAAAGGCCACAGCCTTGTGAACTCACTGATCGAGACAAACCGACTAGACAACATTGGGCTTGTTGTGGTGGATGAGGTTGGTTATAGTATACCTCTTTATACTCTCGAATCTTTTTTGACTATATGCTTTTCCTCTCAATAACACACTTGACATTTCAATGTAAACATATTTTAAAGAGCAACACCAGCATTCTTTTAGTCCCATCTCTTTTCTCTGTGGTCCTTGGTAGCTCTGGAGTAATGGTTGCTGGCAGGCATGATGTAGTCATGGGTGGTTAACTATACAGATACATAGAATTGGTTGGTGTAGGGCAACAGATAATACCACCAGTGCACCACCATACAAGGTCAAAGACTGCGGTATGAATCCCAGTCTGGGCAACTATGCTGTGCTACACCAATACCTTGGGCAAAACTCCTAACACTACTCTGAATAACCTTGTAAGTCACCCTGGATAAGAGCGTTAGACAAATGCCATAAATGTAAATGTAGAGGCTGTTCCAAAGTGAAAAATTTAGTATATGGCCTACTTTGAGAGAGATTTGGAGGACAACTAATGTATTATTCACAGTTCTCCACACACCTAACACATGGAGAGAGAAATAAAAATCTTGACAATTGTCATGATAAGCAGGTTGTGTTTTGGTAACAGTAATTTCACTGGTGTTGCTCTTTAAAAAAATGAATCACGTCTTTGAATGAATTATGTTTTTTTATTACATGCAGTTATTTTTACTTTCTTTAAAAAACGTTCAGCTTCACATGCTTGGAGATGGCAGCCGAGGGGCAATTCTTGAAATGACTCTGGCAAAAGTATTGTACATCAACAGTAAGCAAAACTTTCACTGGAGCACCATTTTTAAATTTATTATTTTATATTTATAATTTATATTTTATATTATTTTTAACATTTCACTTATTGCTAATGTTTTACAGATAGCACCCAGATAATTGGAATGAGTGCAACTTTGGGCAACATTGGAGATCTTCAGAGGTTCCTGAGAGCTGAAAACTATACCAATGACTTCAGACCAGTAAATATCACTTTTGTGTTGAATCACAACTATAGAAAGTGGATTTGAGAGAACCCGCTATGTACATTAGGTGAGTCCAGTCCTCCAGCTTTGCATTGCTGTTTCTCAGGTCAAGCTGAAAGAGTATGTGAAGCTGAGGGATAGTATTTATGAAGTTGAACCAAAGGAGGAGGAATGCTTCAAGTTCTCACGTCTTCTGGCTTTTAAGGTAGAGGAATCGATTTTAAGTGGACTCAGTTTAACAGTAGGATTTTTCTCTTACTGGGAGAGATAAATGATGATCTATTATTAATCGACAGCTTTTTTTTTTTAAGTACTCCAGTGGAATGCAGAAGATGGACCCAGATCACATTATTGCTCTGGTTACAGAAGTAATACCACAGCAGTCCTGTTTGATTTTCTGTGCTACCAAGAAGAATTGCGAAAATGTTGCTAGCATGATCTGCAAGTATTTACATAAGTATGTACTCTCTCTTACAACTTAACTTGCACACAAAAACCTTGTATTTCCATAATTGCCACTATGCAGTTTTGGTCATATAAGTAATTGTACTTGTTTAAGCCACTGTGTTGTGCACACACAGGAATTAATTCTCCACATTTAACCCATCGTCACACACATACATGTACATACTAGTGAATTCACACACATGCGCAGAGTGGGCAGCCCTATTCTCAGCACCCAGTGAGCAGCTGTGAAGTTCAGTACCTTGTATCCCTTTCAAGGATTTGAACCCGCGACCTTCCAGTCTGGTTCCCTAACCACTAGACCACAGCTGCTCCCATAGCATATTCACCCATACGGTGAATCTGGCAAAAGCCCTTCATATTATTTTGATATTTCATAGTGAATGGACCAATAGAAATGCTCCTAAATAACTTGGAATAAAATGTTTTACATTGACTAATGTAGAATAATACCAGGACACTGTTATTCTAAATAAAATGGTTTTGTAATTTGGTCACATTTGAACCCAGGGATTGTATGTTTAGTGTTCACCATAGCATTGCCATTTACTCCCCAAAAACGCTTAGCTTACTGTCAAATATCCATTAATATCATTTTTTTTGTAATGAGTGATTAGTTGAATGATAGGCTGTTAATCAGGAAATTAGCACAACCATTAAACTACAGACTGTACCACTGAAACTGACAACTGAATCATTTTAAATGTCTCACTTATTACAATTTAATGTTTTTTAATAAGCCTGCATTGAATGTTTTCACAGAGACTTTCTGAAGCACAGAGAGGAAGAAAAGGCCACCCTACTGGCTGAACTCAGAAACAGTGGGAATGGGACCCTGTGTCCAGTGCTACAGAGGACTGTGCCTTTTGGCTTGGCCTACCATCACAGCGGCCTGACCAGTGACGAGAGGAAGCTGGTGGAAGAGGCTTATTCATCTGGAGTACTCTGTCTCCTCGCTTGCACTTCTACTCTGGCTGCAGGCATCAACTTGCCAGCCCGGAGGTCAGTTCTGTGCACACAGAGTTCATGAAGAGAGAATATCAGTAAAGCTATCTATCTACCACTTGCCGTATATTTCAGTTCTGAACAGACCTAAAGAGAAATGCTTACAGATTTGGAGTTATAATCAGTAAATAAAAATCAGTATAATCAGTATAAAAATCAGTACAAAAACCATCAGTATTCTATCTTATTGGAATTATATTCTGAAATTTGAACACTGTGAGAGCAAAAAAAGAGAACAAACAGCCCCTCCCTCCTCATTTTCCTCTCTAACCCAATAGCCGGGTCAGTGATGTCATTAGCCTAACCTCCTCTCACTGATCAATTGGAGTCATGCATATACACACAGACAGAGCAGTGCATAAACTGGAAGACTTGGATTTAATTCAGTTGGAAATGAGTGAATTAGTTTTTTTGGATTACTCACAGATAGTTCATCACACAACGATGACAGTGGTTAGATAGGGCAAGTCTTGTAGTTTGATATGTGTATCACGTCTAAGTTACTTTGATTCTGAGATATGAATCCTAGAAAATGGCTTGTAACTGCCAGCAAATTGCAGATCTCTGGTTCTAAGAGTTAAAATGTTGTCAAAAGTGTTCGCTTCTGAAGTCTTTACTTTGATGATGCAAGGTTTTACGACAGCTACAGCTTTTGGAGATTATGTATGTTTGACTTTGTATTTGCTAAATCTGAATTTGTGTTTGTGACCATTAAGGGTGATACTCCGCTCCCCTTATGTGGGTGCAGACTTCTTGAAAAGGTGTCAGTACAAGCAGATGGTGGGAAGAGCAGGACGTGCAGGTATTGATTCAGTGGGAGAGAGTATCCTGATTCTACAGGACAAAGATAAAGACATGGTGAATATCAGTACCTCTTCTGTCACAATACACACAGAGGAAATCCATATAAACATCCCATATATGGTCTTTACAAGTGTTCATATATTTTATCCATTTAAGGTAAAATCCATTACATTTAGCTTTAGAACCATTCAATACAGTACAGAAGTACAGAGGTCTCTTCACAGATGCTGGACATAATTATTAGAAATTGTTAATGATGTTCTGTTGGTCAATAGGTTAAGAAATTAGTGTCTGCTCCAATGGAGAAGTGTTACAGCAACCTGCTGCATGATGGGTTTAAGGGTCTTTTGAGCCTCATCCTCTCCCTTATTGGCCTTAATGTAAGTGTTGTTGGCTCTACCATTGATGTAATCTAGTCACCTAATTTCAATCTAATCTTCTGGAGCTGATTTTGATTCATAACCCAGGAATGGTCAGTAATGGACATACATTTGTTGTTGCAGATAACCCAGTCTGTAGAACAGGTCGTGGATTTTATGTCTAGGACTCTACTCAGTGTCCAAGAGAGTCAGACTTGTCAACAAAAAAGCCTTAAGGTACTCACGGTGGAGTCCATTGAGATGCTGAAACAGAAGGGTCTCATTGAAGCTTCTTCTATAACACTTGATGAAGCTAATCTACAAGTCACCAGACTTGGAAGGGCAACCTATAAAGGTGAGACTTTTCTCTAATCTCAGTTGTTTCTATGTTCACATGGAGGACTTGCCACACTCACCTGGAGCAATTAATGAAAGCTGAAATTTGTTTAACTGAAATTAATGTTAACATTATGCCAAGCTTTAGACAGATTTGTTTATGATTACTTTTATTGGCCTTGAAATCTGAACTAGATAATTAAAATGCATTTCCTAAACCAAGCACTTAATCGTGCCACTGATTTGATTCAGTAAGTGTCTCAGCTACGATCTTTGTTCCTCTTTTTGTCCCCTCATCAGGCTCAGTAGACTTAACTTACTGTGATGTCCTCTACAAAGACTTGTCAAAAGGTCTGGAGGGTTTGCTGCTCAACAGTTTCCTGCATTTGGTCTACCTGGTCACCCCTTATGACCTGGTTTCTCAGTGCAAGCCAGACTGGATGATTTATTTCACACAGGTTATATTATATACACTCTCAGACTTTACATATCACTTTTACAGTTGCACGTTGACATGTTTGACAGCTTTTTACATAGTTACACTGTGAGTTGTTTAATGGTGTTTAATTAACGTTTATTCTTTCAGTTCTCAAAGTTATCTTCTTCCGAACAAAAAATGGCAGCTGCTATTGGAGTGCCAGAGAGCTTTGTTGCAAGGAAAGCAGCTGGACAGAGTGTGAGGAAGGTGATGAGGCTGCATTCCTCTCGTGCTTTTGTTTCTCATGCTTTTCTACATGGAATTAAATTGGATTAGCCAATTTTAAATCTGATTAACTGTATAGCTTCTCAGATCCCAATCCACTTATGGTCCATGTGAAGTGCTTAAGTGTTTAATCCATATTTACCAATACATTGATCTTTAAGTTACTGAAATGAAAGCAATTAGCCGTCCCAAATCTACTTAGAACTGGCAAATCCTCATCACATTGCAGGGTTTGATTATTGTATGTTCACTGATTTGTCTTGTGTGTGCCCTAGAGTATGGATACGTTGGTGGTGAACAGGCTGTACTTGGCACTGGTCCTTTATTTTCTGCTGAGAGAGACTAACCTGTGGAACGTCTCTGAGAGATTCCAACTGACTAGAGGCTTTGTTCAGACCCTCCTCAGTTCTGCCTCAGCCTTTTGCTCCTGTGTGCTGCATTTCTCAGAGGTGTGATCACATCACAGGCCATATATTACTAGGGATGTAACAATACAGCAGTATCATTGCATGATACTGTATTTTTGTATGTCGTGACTAGCCTATTATTTTGTGGCTAGAGACATAATATATAATATACTATATAAGATACAAAATATTTATTTGATTTAACCCTTGGAACATGAGATCCACACTTTGTGTGCAATTGCATGCTGTTTTCTAGTCTTCATAACTCAGGATCAGAGTAACTTGTGTAAATTGTGTGAGTAATAATCAGCAAGTAATTCAGCTCAGAAAACGGCTAAAATTCACCAACTGAATTTAATCCCTGTTTAAATGCCAGGGGCTTCTAGTGTCGTTTTACTGCTCTGTCCACATGTACATGATCAGCCTGCATGCAGATTCTTACTGATCCATGAGAGGGGCAGGGCTATTTATGTCAGTGACCACATTTAACCCTTCAAAGGAATTGATAGAACAATTATAAATATACTGAAATTTTGGCTTGTTCTTGCAGGAGTTGGAAGAATTCTGGGCCTATAAGGCACTTCTGACAGAACTGACCCGCAGACTGACCTACTGCGTACAGGCAGAGCTCATTCCCCTGATGGAGGTAGCTGGAGTGATGGAGGTGTGTGCCACATTTCATATCTATCATCTATCAATCTATCTGTCTGTCTATCATTTTTTATTAAATAAAATACAATTCATATATTAATTAAATAAATAAATTTTGAATGATTTCTTTGATTACAGCTCCGTGCCAAGCAGCTCTACAATGCAGGCTACAAGACACTGGCTCATCTTGCCAATGCTGAACCAAATGTATTGGTCAAAAAAGTGGATAACCTCTTTAAGAAGCAAGCCAATCAAATTGTGGCTTCTGCAAAAGTTAGTTAAACTTTTCCATCGTTTCCTTCTTGTTTTGTTTTAAAGAGCTCATTGTGGAAAATTGTTCCTTGTTTGTGATATGATGTTTTGGTTTTGTAATAAGTGAGCGTTTTATTTAACAACTTCTTATATCGGTCTCTCTTAAAAACATTTCAGATGCTGTTGCAGGAGAAAGCAGAGGCCCTACAGGAAGAGTTTGATGACCTGCTTATGTTACCAGATGATCTCCCATCTGTGTAAATCTTTATCTATTGTATAATTTAATATGTATATTTATTTTTAGCTTTTTGTAAAATATTTAATGATGGTAATGTTAATATGACTAAACAAAATAAAACAAGTACATATTTAAAGCTTCATTAATGTCCATTTGGTTTTTGGAAGGAATGAATCAATAAAAAATAAAGAAAAGCTTTGGTATGTGACAGAATGACAATTGAGAATGTATACTGGATACAGAAATTATGTATATTGAAAGGTCAGCCTTCATAATATAGTTACTGATTCAATTTGAAAGAAAATACTTTTAAACTTCCCCACCAAATTTAATAAATACAGTCTTTAATTGAACATCATTTGCTACAACAGTGGTAGACAATGACAGTCTTGGAGGGCTGGATTCCTGCACAGTTTGCTGATTATCCAGCTCTAACAGACCTACTAAACCGGGTACTTAACAGATCAGTTAAATCAGATGTGCTTGAGTTGGAAAAGCACAAATATGTGCAGGAATCTGACACTGCAAAAGCATACCATGAAAAGATTGATAAATCATGGTGCCAGTTATCTTTTGATAGATGTTTTGCGGTATATTACAAACTATAAGTTACAAAAGTCCAATTTATTACTGGGAAATGGTCAAACGTTTATCATTTAGGATAACGTTAATCTATTCTTCCCAACTGCAACTGGTACAGACTGCTTCATTGATATGTATTCTTTAAATGTGTAACCTTTTACAAATCCTACCAGAACTGACTATATTTAGGACAGTGTATTCAGTATTCAGTTGTCACTACTGGTCAGAGGGGGCTATTCCAGGTCCAGTAAGTAGAAATCTGCCCCAGGATTGTGTTCTGAGTGATTGGCCAGCTAAGATGATGGTAAAGAGGCTGTAAATGATTGGACTTGGTACTTTTAAGTATATTCATGCTTCAGAAGCAACCTTTTAACTCTCTTGCCGGGGCGGATGGTAAATGGGGGGTATTTTTATTTTCTGGACCTGGAAAAGACACCTCTGCTACTGGTAAAGAGGCTGTAAATGATTGCCTTAAGATACTTTTTTAGGTACTGAACTGGTACTTTGCCTAAAAATCCTCTTTTTACCTTTTCTTGCTTAGGTAAATAGCAAAAGATGGGGTGTATTTATTTTCTGGATCTATATAAGCCACCTCTTCTAATAAGGAGGCTGTAAATGATCAGATTAAGGTACTTTTTACATTTTTCAGGTGCTGCACAGGTACTTCGCCTCAAAAGCCACCTTTACTCAGTGTCTGTCCAATCAGCGCACAGCTCTCCTCACGCTCTCGGATCTCCACCATTCAGATTTCAGCTGGGCGGCACGCTGTAGCTCAGGCCACGCCCACTAGTTTACTCCGCTGTATACACGCTTTCTTACCGGAAATGCCGAGTCCGCAGTTCGGTCACGCGTTTCTCATCTCTGAAGGGTGTTAGTGCACTGTCCGCGTCCAGCAGGAGGACCATGTCCCTGCCCCGGGCCGGTCTGCAGCTCACAGACGCGATGAGACGGCCGGGACGCGGGCTTTCTGCTCGGGTCCTCTTCACTGCTGCGGTTTGGATCGTCCCGCTCGCAGCCGGGGCGGGTTCGGCCCCGGATAACGGCTCCCACACTGTCCATCTACAACTGGACATTGGTCACGTGGAAAGAAAAGTGGACGAGCGGTTCTTGTCCCTTGCTATAGATGCTAGCTTTGTGAGCCAGGAGAAGTACCTGTATCTTCTTGGGTGAGTGTTATGTTTATGAATAAGCTCCTCATTCACAACCACTGAATCATTCAACTGGGGCTTCATTCATTTTTATCCAACCTGTAAGAGGTTAAAGGTCATTTATAGTAGTGCAGGTGACCCTCACACACACATCACAACATCATAACAGCTGTTTCGATCACCTCCTCTATTAAGAGCTGATTGGATGATCACTGTCGCGTAATTTGCTGAAATATGGGCTGGGTGATATGAACAGAAAAATCATACCCCGATATATTTCAGCTGAAGGGCGATTGGCGATATACAGCACAATATATGGTGTGAAAACTGCAGTGAAATAATTCAGACACTCAAATTTTTTTTTACTATTATGGAAAATGAAATCTTGTGTTTATTTCTCCTTTATAAACACTAAGACTTTCAGAGTGAATGGGGCCGGAGGGGAGCAGGGTAGAGGAGGTGCTGAGAGCAGGGGGTGGAGCAGGGTAGAGGAGGTGCTGAGAGCCAGGGGCGGAGCAGAGTAGAGGAGGTGCTGATTTATTTATTTTTATCTGGATTACACACATCTGCCCCTAACTTATTTTTTTGTGGTGTGACCATAGTGTATGTCCTGTAGGCCATGACCCTGAACTAGAGTGTATGCCTGAATTTACAGCTCACCAAAATTGAGAACCCTTTCAAAAGCCTTGGCCCCGGCATTTCTACGATTTGGAGGGACTCAACAAGATTTCATGCAGTTCGTCCCACAGAGGGCATACTATGCGCCAAAAGAATACAGTGCAAGTTCTTTTCGTTATTCAGGTATGCACCCATGACCTTACATATATTTCACTTCATGTGTAGTGGACTGTTGGCTTGGAGCTTTTGAGTGGTCATCTGATTTCTCCAGCATGACTCCTGTTTTGCTTTAATAAGAGAACAGCAACCTGATTCTTTAAAAAAAATGTGAATTTATGTGGTTAATATGTAAACTCCCTCGCGCTCATTACCATTTTGAATCATGTTTCCCACTTTGTATTTTACATTTACGTTATCATGACCTGTTCTGACACTAAAACTCTTGTTCTGTAGGAGACTCATGTGATAGACTTGAGCTCCCTCCACTGTTAGAAGAAAGGTTGAAGAAGGAATGGGCACAGCAGGCATTGATCTTATACCAGGAAGAGCAGCTGGGGAAATTTAAACAAGTGAATTTTTCTGGTAAGCCAATGAATCCCCTCTCCACTGAATAATAGACAGAACCATTTGCAGTGCAGAGAAAATCTGTTGCATCTAATGCACTAGCACTATGATCCAAGGATCACAGAGTTGAATCCCAGGTCATGCTGCTTTCTATCAGCAGATGGAGTTCAAGAGAGCAAAATTGGCCATGTTCTCTATGGGTGGGTAGATGGTTCTCACTCATACCCAGTGCAATGCTGGTCAGCGCAGGCTTTTCTCTGAGTGCTTTCAAGTGAGTTTGAAGAGGTGGTTGGCTTCACATGTCTACATTCTCCTAGTGTCAAGATCATCATGTGTGATAGGGAGAGGGTCTTCCAAATGGGGGTAGGAGGCAATTTTTAAAAGGGGCAGTCTCTGTAGAACACTGGTAACCAATACCAGTTGTCTACTTGTATTGCACTTTTTAAAAATGATGACTGGTACTGATATAGTGCATTCTAGTGTACTTATGTGTTAATGCTGTAATAAATAATAGTTAGTAAAAATCTAATTCAATTCTTTATTTTTTCATTGAACAGAAGATGCAATTGACCTTCTCTACACATTTGCCAACTGCTCTGGACTGGACCTGATATTTGGTTTAAATGAGCTGTTGCGAACACCTGACAATCGCTGGGATAGCCACAATGCTGAGCTCCTAATGAACTATTGTGAATCCAGACAGTACATCATGTCCTGGGAGCTGGGCAATGGTGTGATTTTCTATTTGTGCTTTAATGCTTTTTTTTTTTTTTTTTGCAGTGCTTGTTTTAATCGTCCTAAGCACAATTAAGATGTTATCATAGTTATTGACTGATCTGTGGAATTATGTCATCCACCACTAGGAATTGTCTTTTAATAGCCATGCAACTTGGTATCATTCCCCCCCAGAGCCCAACAGCTATGAGAAGAAGGCAGGAATTAGAGTGGATGGTTACCAGCTGGGACAGGATTTCCTCTGTCTTCATAAAATCCTACAGGAATCTAAACTCTACAGCTCATCTGACCTCTATGGACCAGATATTAGTCAGCCACGAGACCACCGCAAGGATTTACTCACAGGGTATGTTTTTAAGAAATGTTCATATAATGCTGGATTTCTCTGCAAAATCTGAAAAAGTAAAGGGATATTAGAGAAAAGGCCTATTCAAGGAATAAAGCCAAAGTCCACACATTATACACTCTGGTGATTGTAGTACTGTGAATGTAAACTCAAGCCTTTGAATTTTAACAAAATATTTGCTGGTAATCTTTTCACATTATTTGACATTTTTTGTGTTACAGGTTTTTAGAGACTGCTGCTGATGTCATTGAAGCATGTACCTGGCACCAGTATGTTGCACTGCTGTCAGTTTTAGTGCACAACACACATGCATGTCTTGCATGTGTGGTTGCTGAGCAAACGGAACCTGTGGTTTATGGTTTCTAGCTCATAAAGAGAAGTGTCTGTATTCTGTTCTGTACTATATTTGTAATAGCCTGTAATGATTTCAGCCTTTAATATTAATATTTTTCCTTTCATGTCATGTTGTTTTTTTCTCTTATTAGCTATTATGTGAATGGTAGAGATACATCCTTGGAGGATTTTCTAGATCCTGAAGTGCTCGATACTCTGACTGTGAAAACTAATGAGGTCCTTGAGGTAAACGATGAACTTCTCTGGTTTAATATATTCTAAAGCAAGCTTTAATTTTCTGGTTCTGTGCTCCATTACGCTGAATTTTAAAAGAGACAATAACTACAAGGTTAAAATGCAGTATGTCAGCTTTCATATAATTCACTATAGAAAAAACTGTAATAGCATTTTTGACAGTTGGCATAATCACACCCCGTAATAAACAATAACGTTCAACATCCAGTGTTTTATTGGAAATCGTGTGCTCATTTCCACCGAATGATGCCAGATCCTTTGAAATTTTAACTTGTTAGACAGTCATGACACAAATAATGCTACAAACAAGACCATAATGATGATACCAGCTGCTCAAACTATACTATGCTACTGCAAGAACAGCTTAACCACAGGGTATGCATGGTAGTTTGCATGAACAACTTTGGCAAAGGTGTCAAACTTATGATGCCGGTTTAGTTTGTAGTTCAGAGGATCAAGTGACACAAAAAAACATCAGATTTCAGAACTTCTTATTCAGTTCATACTGTTGACAGTTTCTGAAAATGTTAGCAAAAAGTTCCTAAGATGGGCATGATTTTTTACTGTATTCAAACAGTGTGTATAAAGAGAAAATGAAGATAACTTCAATAGATTTCAACAAAGATATGTCTTTGTTTAGGTAGTAAATTCTCTTTCTCCCGGGAAGAAAGTCTGGCTCGGGGAGACGAGCTCGGCGTATGGAGGTGGTGCTGTTGGCCTCTCGGACACTTTTGTTGCGGGTTTTATGTGAGTACTTGCTATCATGTTGGTTAAAGGTCTGAATGAATCCATTTAAGGAAGAATAACAGGTACAATAGTGTCTTACATAAAAGTATATGTGTGGAGATGTTCATCTCTGACTGTTATCTAAACTCCTCTCTGTTAAATTTTTACTCATAAGTTTGTGAACTTGCGTGTCACAAACCCTTTAAAAGAGGTTGAAAGTTCCTTCTAAAGGTCTGTTTGAACTCAAGTCTGTAATGCACTAACAGTGTGAATCGAGGATTGCAGGGTGGAATCCTCATGCTGTTGGCAGCCTTCTGCAGTCTGAGAGAGTGTAATTATCCATGCTCTAATGATGGGTAGATGGTTGTCTCTCCCCATATTACACTACAGCACAGGGGTCTTTGTAACATTGTAACAGAGCTGGGGACCCGAGGCTTTCATCCGAGCCCATTGGCTGCCCAAAATTGGCAGCAGTTCAAAAAGAGTTGGTGGCCAGCATCACATATGCCAGTCCAAATGGGGATGGGTAATTGGCACTTCCAAATTGAAATGGAAAATTGGGGCAGAATTAAAAAAAAACAAAAAAACACACTCCAATTCAGAACCAAATTACTGTATGTAAGGCTTCTTATGAATTGGTTGTAGTGAATTATGTTACATTTGGATTTTAACCTTAAATTATTTACAGACAATATCATGTGACCTCAATTTAACAATTTAAATGATTGTTATTTTGTGCTCTTATGTAATAATGATTTCATTATTTTAATGAAATAATATCAGAGGGTAGGGGGCAGGACTGTTCCCATACTGAAAAGACTGGGCTTCTTTTTGAAAGTTTGAAACCAGTTTCCATTGTCTGTATCTGACAAGCAGTGCAGCAAGCTTTTCGTACAGTATTTAAATGCAAAAATGTACAAATTTGAAAAAAACAGAACTCTTGTAATAAACCTGCAAGTGTGTTTCAATTAATATATTCTGTTTTGAACTGATGTATAAATGAATGCACCCTGTTCGTCTCCTGAAGGTGGCTGGACAAACTGGGACTTTCTGCCAAGCTGGGTTTGAACGTTGTTATTAGACAGGTGTTGGTTGGATCTGGAGCCTACCATCTAGTGGATGAGAACCTTGATCCTCTTCCAGTATGTATTATAACCAGACTGTTCATGTGTTTACCATGTCTGTTTCACTCTGTCTTTTAACTTTGATTTGTATTTAAAAAAAACACTTTTAATTAGAAATCTTAAGTCTTTATGCTACATTCATGCCCTTCTCTTTATGGTAGGATTACTGGCTGTCAGTGCTGTTTAAAATGCTGGTAGGACCTGAAGTGCTGAAAGTAGGGGTTGTGTCAAATTCAGGTCGTAACCGTCTATTACGGGTGTACCTTCACTGCACTAACAAAAAAAGGTACTGTGTCGTAAACCTCCACTGATACAGCTGTTGTTGGAAATTTAAAACCTAAAAAGGAATTCAACATTTTTCTTTTCCTTTTCAGTTCAAGTTACAGACAAGGTGCGGTGACTGTGTTTGCCCTTAACCTGAGGAAAAATCCAGCCACAATCAGTCTGCCAGCTCAGTTCTCCAACAGTACCATTGAGGCCTATGTGCTTCAGGCACCAGAGCCAGGAGAAGAGGGACTGAAATCCAGGTACATTTTCCTACACTCTTACAAGCTTATTGTTCATTTATGTTTGGTTACACCCTGTCCTGCTATTCTGGTTTCGGCTCAATGTGGTTTAATTTGCAGGGCTGTCACACTGAATGGAGTTTTGCTGAAGTTGGTTGATGAACAAACACTTCCCCCTCTTCAAGGAACTAACCTGCCTCCTGGCAAACATCTCAGACTGCCTGGATTGTCCTTTGCTTTTTATGTTTTGAAACAAGCACATTCTCCTGTCTGCTGAAATGGACTAAAAATAATCTCCGTGAACTGGCAGCCTTTTTTTATAGACTTTAACAAAAATGCTGCACTTGTGCCAAAGAACGTTTAACCAGAAGCAAAGTCAGTGTTTACATTTTTAGTCAGAGTTTCAATTTGCCTTTTTGTGTGGAAAAAAAACCTATTTATTTCCAAAAAGTTTTTTTTTTTAATCAAAGACTTTGTAGTGGTATTTGAGTGCTATAGAGCAGTGGTCCCCAACTCCCCGGGCCGTGGACCGGTACTGGTCTGTGGAACAATTGGTCCTTTTTATGGAACTAAAAGTGGTTCTTTTATGGCTTCCCTCAATCAACCAATGAACCAACTGTAACACATTTACATTTTAGAGTGTAGCATAATGTTTTCCAATTAGGGTATCAAACTCCTGACTGGGAGTGGTGTTACCCAATACATTGGATCAACTGCTTAATAAGCACTGATTAATTGTTGTATCACAATTCAAGTGAATTCCTTTTCAAAAGATTTTATATTGTACAGATTGTGGTCCATCTGTTTCTCTGGAGTTTAAACACTCCAGCAACACTGCTGTGTCCGAATCAGTCATACCATTGCAACACACCATGTCAGTAGAAATAAGCACATAATGCTATCATTGATTGGTGTATATTTCATTAAACTGAATATCTTCATTTTTTTTTTTTTACAAAGTTATGATTTTTTTTATCTGCATAAATTTATAATAATATAATTTTTATGATTCTTGTAGTAATAGAATCAGCAAAGAGTTTCACCTTTGCCACTTTGTTTACAGGAAAATAAACACAGTAACCAAGAAATCCTTACTATTTCAAAACAAATGTTTGTTTCTTTGTTAAATATTCATCAAATTAAGAAAGAAAGGGAACAGTGTGGCTTTTATTAGCAGATGACATCCAAAGCAGACAACAGACAAAGTGCCTGACATTCAACTTCCCTTCAGTGGTTTCTTTATTCCTCCTGTTCTTCTCCATGTGTAATAATGTAACATAGGGATTTGTAATCCAGGTTGCCTGCTGGGTCGATGTTGGAGGACTGAAACATCTGCCGTACCTTTGATTTAAAAACAGTATGAGATAAAATCCCAAAGTGCATAAGTAATGTGTTCAATCAGAAAAGGACATGTGTCTCACCTCCTCTACACTGAACTTATTTGCTTGTGTCATCAGGATATGTTTTAACCTGAAATGAATAGAATTACATTGTTAAAAATCTAAAGTTCATTTTCAATCTGTTGTGTCGACTTGTATGATTATGATGGAGGTGTATAACTTACTCTTCTGTGTGTATGTAACCCTTTGCTTCAGGATCAAACATCTTAAAGGCATTGAGTATGGTGTCTTCAGGGTCTGTGCCTGAGGTCAGAGAACATTTAGAAATACCCTGTGCTCCAATGAGGTTCAATGAAATACTCTTAAGCAGTGATTCTCAAATAAGACCCCAGAACCCTTTGGATTAATTTTAACTTAATTCCAATACACAGCAAAATAGCAAAAACATCATGGTCCCTGAAGACCATTGCATAAGACCATTGCATAGTATAGCTGTCCAATGAAAAACATGTATCTCCAAAATGACTTTACAGAATAAAGCAAACTTTATTTATTTTTAGCTGCTCTTATTTTATTTTTTTAAATAATGTTATTGAGAACAATAATTCAATCTGTGGAATTGTGGAAATCAGGGTTTTTCTATTGAGGTAAAGAGGTCACATGACCTCAGCTGTAAATATTTTAAGGTTAACATATGTTGCAACAATTCCTTAACTTGTATGTCATCATTTAGCACTAGAAATTGGATCAGAACTGACTAAATGTAATATATGACATTTTATTGAGGTGTTTGGATGGTTAAATGTGTTGAACAGACCTTTAGAGTTAAAAATACACCAGATGAGCTGGTTTTGTCTCAAGCAATTAACCGAACACACCAGCATGTTGTAGGACACAAGTTCATTATTCACACACTGTCCTGAGGCACATCCAGGATGTTCAGAATGTGTCACTTGGGGACTTCAGTTATAGTGAAATCAGTATAGGACAAAGCACTGTAAAGGAACTTTCCACATATTCTAAAGGCTCTTTCAGACATGTCACCATGAGCTCTCATAAGTTAAATCTGAATGGATGTTAAAATACCTTGTGTGCAAAATAACTACTCATAACGGTTCTGGAGGCAGTTCAACAGAACAACTGTAATTGATTGAGAACCAATAACCAGTTAAATTTATATGGGAATTAAAGATGTGCACTTCAGTTTGAGATGAATTTAGTTTGTTAATAGAATTCTTACTTAATTATTAGACACGAGCGTTTTCTGCAATAAAGCTGTGTTTACATGATGGAATTGAAGATGAATCTCTTAGTGTGACACTGTCCCATGAAAAAAATTGGCATGCAGTAAAGATTAGATAGAAGCTGTCAAAATGTTGCCTTGGAGGCTAGTTAACTAGTTTTCCATAATATGAAAAGAATTTCTTCCCCAACTGAACTGTACACCTTTATGCTTCCACATATAAAGCTCTGCCTGATGTTTATTTTAATTGTTAATTTTCTGTGTTCTGTGTCAGAGCTGTCTTCAGAACTGCTTTGATTAGTGATTTTGCACACAAGCTGTAAAATAAGAGTATATTCCAAGTCATTTAAAAATATTTCTATTGGTCTGTTCATCCAGAATCCAGGACACAGAGTGCAAAACGTCTAAAGGGTTCCAACAATGGAGAAAACTTTAAATGGACAAAAGTTGATATGTTTTCTATTGGACAGCAGTGATATCTCTAAAATGGAAACCTTATACAAGAAAAAACTAACATATCACTGTTAATATAAACAGATTTTAATCAAAATTATGACACAACATGAAATTTCAAATTCTAAATTAAATAAGTAGAAAACAAAACAATGAAGATACAAGTTTTTTGTGTGAAAGTGAAAATATGCATAGTTTATGCAATCAAAGCTCCTATATTTACACTGTAAAAAATGGTATTTGAACTCCCAAACATTTAATTGTAACTTACCATGAAGTTTTTCTCCAAACAAATTAAGGAACATGGTGAAATTGATAGGACCACTGGCTTCTTTCAGCATGTCTTCCAGTTCATTATCTTTAACGTTGAGTTTACCTGTGAATTTGGGAGAAGTTTCAAGTAACCCAAACCAGAGCTTCTGTGAACAAATCACACACATGCAGTGTGTTTGATTTATTTACAGCAGATAATACCTACCAAGTGATGCATATGTGTCCTTGAGGTCTTCCTTGTCAATGAAACCATCTCTGTTTTGATCAATGAGTGTAAACGCCTGTTCCAAGAGCAGATTCCGGAAGCATACTGTTACATACTGTGAGTGACTTTACAAACATCTAGTTTGGTGTTGAAAGAGTTTAATCCTCACCTCTTTGAACTCCTGGATTTGAGTCTGCTCGAACATAGAGAACACATTTGAGGAGGCCCGCTGGGCACGCTTGGCACCCCCTTCCTTCTTCTTGGTCTTCCTGCTGGCCTGAAAGGTGTGGTGATATATAAAAATCATAAATTTTCTTAATGGGAGTTTTTCAATCAAAATTCAGTCTATTATACTCTCAAACATGAATACATAAGGTATTCTAAATAGCAGTAGAGGCTTTCAAAACCTTAGCAGCTCCTTCAGAACTTAAAACCTTCATAAATCTCACCATGTTCCACCCACACTGATGCTGTGCTCCAAATGTGTGTCTAATTGGGCTCCAAACTCAAAGCTTAAATACAGCAGCTGTTAATAAGAGGGAGAGGCTTAGAGATGCTGACTGCCCTAAAGCATCTCTCAGTGGGAAAAGCTCTTGTCCAGCAGGGACCATCAGCCAGGCCAAAGTATTCCATACATGGACAAGCTATTAGGAAAGGCCCAGGTCCCCCAGAGGCAAAATTATTGCTCTTCATAATTGTTAACTCTTCAAAAATTGCTCTGTGTAAAGGTATTCACTTTTTATTTAACACCCCAGGAAAAAGAGAGAGTCAAGGATAACAAAGTTTTCAACTTTAATAAGATTTCTATATTCAAAAAGCCTCAAGCAATGGTATTATTGATCAATTACCTCAAAAGCATGGTAACACACAGACGGTGAGTGAGAATCACCCTGCCCTCTACCTCTACTAGACTTTGAACTTGACAAAGAATGCAGTGCCTGGTACCTACAATATACTGTATAATACCTCAGCACTGCTGACCTTCCTATATGGTTAAAACACTGAGGCATGTGCTCTTATGCAATATATATAATATTTAATGTAGCCAACTGTGTGTCTAATTATGCAATGTAGAAACAACATGTTGAGACCATCTGTTTTCTAATTCTGGAATGCTACATCATTTCAGAGCATAGTGAGAACATGAATGTTGGGCTAAAATTAATGTCCGAAATGTGAAAAAGACTCTAGAGAGCTGCTATTCTAGTAGTATAATTTGAAAGAGTCATCTGAAGCAGCCATGTCAGGTCCTAAGGGTCTTAACAAATGGGAACACATGTAGGCTGAACATCTGAATAGAGCCAGATACATAAGATGGGTTACAGCAAAATCTCCAATTAATCTTCTCCCATAAACACTTAAAATCAAATAAGAAAACAAACAAACAAATGAATGAATGAATAAATGAATGAATAGATGGATGGATGGATGAATGAATGAATGAATGAATGAATGAATGAATGAATGAATGAAAATGACCTGGATTCTCTCCTCCACCAGGTGGCAGTGTTTCCATACTTTACACTCCCCTTTCAGTCTTTTTTTTTTAGGCACCTACACTTTGTAACTCATTTAATAGCTCATATTTATGAGCCAGAGGGCCAGATATCATTACAGCTTATTATATTGATTATAAAATCATCATTTCAGAAAAGTCCTGACTAATGTGTCAATGTGTTATTGATTTGATAGCAACAATCCAGTTTAACACCTTATCCCTTCAGATGAAGAGAAAATGATGTCCCAAAACTCCTAAAGACAAGTCTCTGTAGCACCTACTCTCTTCAAACAAGGGTTAAAAAGGGGAACCTTTCCACTCATTAAACTTATTTCAAGCACCTTAAATAACCATCTTAATTTTTGTCTCGTAAAATTGGTCCAAATGAAGTGCCTGGAGCTCATCCTGATTACTGAAGCATGCATCTTTATTCCCCTGCACTAATGCAACCCTATCACCAGTGTCTGTGTTCTGACCTAGATGAGTGCAGTGAAACCCCTCTGCTGTCAGTGCTAAGTTGGGGATAGCTGAGGATGAAGGCCTCGTTGTTTGTCATGGCCCCTGATAATGCCTGGCTTGTGTCAGAGAGGGAGAGCAGGCTCTTGGAGGCCTTGCCAGCCACACATCTTCTCAGCCTCATGGGAGAAAGCTTCGAGTCTGCTGGCCAATGAACACAAACACACACTCTGACCGAGTGGTGTGTCCACAGCACACCGCAGCTCTCAGCTGACTCTCAGCTTCATTAAGAGGCGCCGTCTGGCTACAGAGTTATATACTCAATGAAATGTCAGAGTCATTCAGAGAACATAATGTCTCCATTGTATCTGAGGTCTCTGAGACAATGAAATCACAAAGGGTTGTGGTCTTCTGTAGTCTTCATTCACACACTGACACATTTTAGTTAATGATACAGCGGGCTGTACAAATGCAGGAATTCATTATGATGCAGTTAATCCCAATCTTCACTGTGCATTACTTTAGTAATACCAGATCACTATAGTACTGTGATTACTAGATACTGTGATTCTCATTTGAGAAGTCAGTTCCATTTTCGATGATTGTTAATCACATTATCTGGTGAGAACAGACATTATATTTTTCACAATAATAAATTGAAACACTAATATGATAATACAATTTTGTTTTATAGTTGCTGTTATTTTGGCAACAGTAGATATATTCTTATAGAAATTATGTCTAAACTTGAATCAAGATTCAAGTTCAAGGCTCCCATCACTTTTGTCAGTATGGCGATTTTTTTTGTTTTTGTTTTTATTTTTGTTTTCTTTAAATTTTATTTTTGATTATTAATTGATTTTATCTCAATAAGTGATAACAGGTATAGGAAAAAATAACTTGTTAGATTTTTATATTAAATAATAAAAACTATTATTAAACAATAATACACATACAATAAATGTATATATATATTTTTTTTCTTCATTAGTATGAAATATATTTTAGCAATATATTTTCATTGCTGTCCAGTGATGAACATGTATGTTCATTTTTAGTTTTGAGCCCTGTAGCTGCTTTATAGATTTCATAAATAATTCTGAATGAGCAGAAATTACTTTGAATAAATTTTTGTTTTACAGAAACTTCCATTAAAAAAAAAAAAAACATTAAAAAAATGAAATAATTTTTTTCTCCTGTAAAATCCATTTTGGAGATACACGATGGATACTGAACATATAAAAGTCCTTCATTACTTGTAAATTTAATCGTGGATGTTTTTTTTTTTTTTACTTAAATAAAATGGTAAAGTTTGTTTATCTCAGTTTTGTGGGGGTTTTGTGTGTAACAGCTGAACTTGCACATAGAGGAGTATCCTCTGAAGGGGATTTTAACTGGGAAAAGGAGTTTGGCTGCAGTGGGGTAACAGCCACAGCTGTTATTACCTTTATTAAAGGCCTTTAGAGCCTCGTTTTTCTACAGAGGGGGCGGGGGCAGCGTGATAGCCCCGCCCCCTCCGTTCAGTAAGCCGAGCCGAAAGTGCAGGTCTTAGGGGAGGGCTGTCTGACCGTGCGGAGGGAAGATCAGTCAGCGGTGTAATGTGGACAAAACAACTTTGCATGAAGTGCAGAAACATCTTTTGAACGTTTGAAACAAGTGGGCGGGACTACAGCAGGCTGGCCTGGAGAATGAACGCTTGATCTGGAGCCACAACAAATGACGGATGGACAAGATACACAGGTTGATGTTGGGGATAATTACAGGTAAGAGTCATAAAAACAGACGCCAGAATTAAAGACACTTTGATTTTTACATGAAACAACTGTTTTGTCATTGTGATCACATCAGTGGTCTGCATACTAGTTCCAAAATAGCCACAAGTGTCCATTATTAGGAGATCTGATCTGGTTCTTGCACATGAATGACAGAAGGAGGGCGTGGTCAGGGGTGTGAGTGTCCAGTATAATTGTCTTCGTGTAACCTGGTCAGTTTTGCTTGTTTAATATTATATGCATGCATTTTCAGCAGGTGCTGATCATGCAAAAAATGATTTCTATTCTATTAAATGAGCTGGATGTCTTCTGGAAACAGTGCTGGATTGCACTCTTACTTCAGTAAGAGTTGTCACCACGAGCTGTTCTGGTGTGTGCTGCGTGCCACCTGTGATTTGTTTGTTTTCTGCCCTAGCTTTTGCCCTATGCAAATATTCCCAGGCTGAATGGAATGCGACAAAGGAGACAGCAAATAGGACCGTGTCCTGCAGACCCCATGACAACAGTAGCAACTGCACAGGTAAGTGACAGGGGTTTGCACTGCCCTGCAAATGTCCAGTTACGTTCCGAGAAGCAATAACACGAGTTAAAGGGGAAAGCCGTCCCTTGTGTTGTGAAAGGAAACACTGTACAAGCAGAAGAATGAAAAGGATAAATGCTGTTTTTGTTTCTGGCATGTTTCTCTACTCTACTTCCACAGCCCACGCCTTCCACATTTACCATGCACCTGAATCACCACTAAGACTCAGATCAATCAAGATCAATCAGGTCGACCACACCAGTAGCACTGTTTATCATCTTATGGAGAACATGAACTATGAAGATGTTTTATCAGACAGTTCACTAAAGCAAAAGATGTCGTGTTGCTGTACCCCAAGTGGAGGTTGTAGCCATATATAGTTGTAGAGTTAACTGTAGCATTGTCTTCTAAACAATAGTTCCTACTGATGTTTCAGAGTTGACCTGAAAACAAAAGGCAGTTAGAGTTGTGAAGGATCCTCAGAACACTTCAAAGCATCCATATAACAGGTAATCCTCTGATAGTGACCTAAGAGATCATGTTGCATACGCTTAGCTGTAGTAACCAGAGCCAGGTCCATTCATCTAGTAAGTCATAGGGAAGGACTCAAGGATTCAGGTTTCATTTAGTGGGGCAGTGGAACAGCAACCAATTTGCTGCCTCACCCTTTCAGCTAAGATTGCCCTTTTGCGTGGTCAAACACAGAATGAATCACATCTGTTTTGGCTTCAGGTATGAACTGAAGATAAAGGTCATACTTTCATTAAGCTCAACTGGTTATCACCCTCTTGCTGGCCTATTTTCCCAGAATGGAAAATAGCACACAAGGTCAGACTTTAATTTTACTCCTCTGATGATCTCCTGATTATCCCCCTCTTGAAACATGTCTCTCCAAATTGAGATATGTGAGGGAATGGAGGTCGTTGAGCATTGCCTTCACATGCACAGATGTCCTTACATCATTTCAGTTGTACAGCTGTCAGTGTTGAAATTTCATTCTGAACAGATGCCAATGATGACCATAGATGGAGTGGCCACTTTTCCAAGTGTCCGGAAGAGTATGCATATTACTGTGTCCATGGAACCTGCCGTTTTGTGCAGGAGCAGAACACTCCTGCCTGCAGGTGAGGCTTTGATCAGTCTGACACCTTTCAAGCAATGAGTCTGGCTTTGGTGGCAGTGTGTCAATGCAGATGTCTGGCTGCAGGAGCCAAGTTTTGAATGAGAAAAAGCTCTTTTGAGTTGCTGGTCTACAGTGATGGGGAGTAACTCATCAACTCCTTCTACATACAGTGGTGCTTGAAAGTTTGTAAGTCCTTTTAGAATTTTTTAAATTTCGGCATTAAATTTGACCTAAAACTAAAAACCAAATGTAAACAAGAAGAACCAAATCAAAAATAATTAGACAATGATAATGTAAGTGAACTTTTGCTTTCAGTATCTGGTGGGACTCCCTTGTACATCATTAAGTGTAGCTAAATGTAACTGTTGATCAGTCCTGCAGATTGGCTTGGAGGAATTGTAGGAATAAACAGCCTAATTTTTAAGTTTTTCACCGTGATCTGCTTGCGTCAGGCCCTCACACAACATTTCTGTTGGATTTTTTTTGTAGAATGACTTGTATGCTTAGGGTCATTGTCTTGATACATGACCCATGTTCTGCTGTGATTCAGAGAAAAATTGTAATACAATAAATCAGAAATGTTCTGAAACACTTATCTCACTGCGAAAATCTCATATTATTGCAACCCCAGTAGCTGTTTTACTGTAAATTAAGAGATTCAAAATGATTTTGATGATACACTGACCATGTTTTTAACCTCATCTCTCTGGTCTGGAATGTTGCTACTGCACTGTGTAACTTTGGTGGAGCTGCACTAGAACACAAGTTGTGAAAACTCTCTGACTCAAATCGTATTTGTGTGCCATGCTGTAATATTACATTTACGTGTCAATCAATGTGGTTTTCTAATATCCACTTGTCAAGTAATCCAGCTGTGCATGAGCGGCCAACAGCATGATTTGCATTTACAGCAGGGGTGTAATTATTCAACTCTAGGGGGAGCTCAAGAACAAAAAAATATCAAATCTTACAAAATACTGCTTTCACTTTTACTCTTTGTTCAAGTCAAATACAGCCATGCCATATTAAGACATAATAATATTTTTCTTTATAATGGAACAAAATTGCATTATTAAATAATAGTATGCCATGCTACTTTTCCCATGACTCTCCTGCTTCTTACATTACAAGTTTTTTTTTTCTTCCCACAGGTGTGAAAGTGGGTACATTGGGTCAAGGTGTGAATATTTAGACCTTGGCTGGCTGGTCGGAGATCGGAAGCAAATAGTCATTGCTGGTGTCATAGCTGGCCTGGTCTTTCTATTACTTATTATTGTCTTCACATGCATCTGCGTACAGTAAGTGACAACTTTATCCACAGAAGAATGCAGAACTTTTGCGTGTAGTCTAAGACTGTCCTTAGCCTAGTCAGAGACATTTCATTTTTCTTGGGTGTACTGTACACCGCACATCAAAATATTTTCTAGATGTTGCCCACATTCCAGTGAGATTAAAGGTGCAGATACCAGGGAGTGGAATGTGATCAGATTACAACATGCTGTTTATTTAACAAACAGCCTACGACTTTTACAGTTCTGTGGAATTCATATTTGCTCTCTGTATTCATTAGACCATGATGGTGGTCTTATTTCAAATGAAAATATTCTGCTGACACACATGTCCAGACACCTTGTTTAGACTCAATAGAGCAGGTTTAAGTGCCCTTGAAATGTGCATGTAAACCTGAAAGATGTTTGTGAGGTGCACACAGGGTTCTCCACTTTTCATGTGTAAAGTTGTGTCGAATACATTTGAAGGTAAACTGAAGCTGTTTGGTTCTGTTTTACAGCAGTAGGCTGAAAATATGTCGAAAAAAGAGGCGAAAAAAGGAGAAAAGGGATGAAGCAGAAAGGCTTCATACGCTTCAAACACTGAACTCAAATGAAGCCTCATCTGCCCCTACAGAGACCTCTGACAATCTCACAAATGCTGTATAAAGTGAGTATCTTCATTATCCCTAAAGCATTTTAGATCCATTCAGTATTTGTTAATCACAGTGGTTCTCAATCGTGGTATTGGAATACTACGCTCCTTATTTTAGAGTTTTCACCAATTCCGGCACACATGATCCAACTAATCATGCTAACTGACGAGCCCTTGTTGTGTCAAACTTGGTGTGTTACAGCAAAATTGAATGGCATTTTCACACCAACACTGTTTTTAGTCTGGTTAAATCGAACTCTGGTGAGATTTGTTTAGGCATGTGTGAAAACATCTCACTCCGATGTGGACCAAAACAACCACACTGAGACGCTTTAGAGGAGGGGGTCTTGGTCCGGTCACAAACAAACTCTTGGTTTGTGGTGAGAACATGATCCAACCTTGATCAGATTTAGTCCTCAGGTTTGTAGTCCCAATGTATTTTAGCTCTTTCTTTGTATTTTATTTAAACATTGAAATTTGATCATGTTTATATTTCGATACTGATATAAATATCGATATATTGCTCAGCCCTATGCAGGTGTTGTTTAAACTGGTATATTGGTCAGATAATCACTATGTCTATGAAAAAAAAAAAAATTGTGCACAAATCTGACATGGCCATGAACACAGTACCTTCTTCCTGTATTTACTTTCTTGCTCCTGCTCCAGACAGGTCTGACCTAGAAGCAGAGAGAGTATTCTCACATGATTTATTGTGACACATTTTGGCGCAATCAGATTTTTCCTTGTGTGCAAACAATCCAAACCACCTGGGAAACACTCTGCAACTAACAATTCTACAAGCAAACAAGCAGAGCAGTGGTAGTGTAGGACTAAAATTGAGAACCACTGGTTTATCAGATTCAACTCACCTGACCTCCTCAATGCAAGGCCTCCAAACCACAGAGGCCTCTGATGATGGTGCAGCCACTTTAAAAGATCTACGTCCATAAAACAGAGAGAAGAAAGTGAAGCACCTGTGTTATTTGGAGTTGCCACAGGAAAGAAATGAAGCTCTACATGGGCAAAGGTTTTGTTTCCTTTCTTTGGTTCCATAATTACACTGCAGTTCGGCTCCCGTGTTATCAGGGAGATGCAGTATATATTAATACTGTAGGTAATAAATGGGAGCTGGTGGGAGTAATGGCAGGCTGGAAAAGTCCAGCAGGGAGCATTCAGGACTTCTTCCAGCATCTGCAGCTACCTGAGCAGTTTTGTGCACCATGGAGAGAAGTACTGTGTGTGTGTGTGTGTGTGTGTGTGTGTGTGTGTGTGTGTGTGTGTGTGTGTGTGTGTGTGTGTGTGTGTGTGTGTGTGTGTGTGTGTGTGTGTGTGTGTGTGTGTGTGCGCAAAGGTCTGGAACAAAATGGAAGACCTAACCTTTAACTGGTCCAGTGATCATGATGTTGAGTACATATGTGTAAACCATTACTTGGCTTAAAGCATGCATGAATATGCAAAATCTTGAATAACAAGCTCCTTATATCTGTGGGTGGTTTCAGTGCTGTGTTAAATCAGCAGACCTTGGCATCTCTTAAGCTTAGCTGAGACCCATCTATCAGATAAAAACATGGAACACAGTTTCCACACCTTAAATGGACAATGAATGTGTTCCACCCTGAGTTGTATGAAAAGCAGCAAGTCACTTTTGTTCACTGTAAAAGGGAACATGTGCATAATGTCAGCAGCTATAAAGCATGGCTGCCGTGGTGGGCATTATTTTAGATCACAGTTGGACTGGCTTCTGTTGTGCTCAGCAGCAAAAGTAACAGCAGTCTTCAAACAGTCTCTAACTTTTAAACTAAAACGAATCAGACTTCATTAAAAGTTAAAATGCCATTTTTCTGTAAGTCTCAGAAGAATGAACACATTTTAAAAAAGTAATCTGATGAGGTCAAACTGACTTATAATTGCCTGCAGCACCTGGCAATTATGAGCTTCTGGCTTCATTTGAATAACCTAACCCTTTTAACCTACTATCAGTTCCTACCATCTATTTCACAGACAGCTGCATCCTCAAGCAAACAGCAAGATAGCAGATGTAGCTACCGAATGCGTGGAAAATGGTACTAGTAAACAACTTGAGTTCATACACAAAAGAAACAACATTGTTCTGATTATGGTAATAATGCTTATCATTGCATGGAAGTCCATGCCTTAAGATGGAAATTTAAGCAATGTTTGTTTTAGTCTTAATCATTTACACAAAGTTTACTTTAAGAGGAACTAGGAGGACTTGGCATAAATGTGGATCCAGTCATTGAGGGTAACAGGAGTTCATTAATATGAATGATTGTGGGTGATATCAGCAGTGAAACATCCTCCTTTCCAGGAGGAAGAGAGGTGTTGGGTGTTTTGTAGATAAATTAATATTTTACCTCAAATGTAATTGAAGAGGAACCTTTCACACACTTCAGTTAATAATTCACTGAATACTGTGCAATTAACTGCAGTAGTGCCAGTCAGTAATTTTATATTGTGAAAAAGTTCATTTTTATTCATAATTATATACAAAAAGGTAAATTATTAAATTTTATATTCATTAAACGTGAATTCAACATGGCTTAAAATCAGAAAATCTCTTTTTCATACTGTTATATAATAATTAATTCCCAGTTACTGTTCAAACAGTATAAAAACAGTGTCTATTTCTGCACACTCAACCACAATCATGAAAAAAAATGAGAAAGACTGCTGACCTGACAGTTGTCCAGAAGATGATCATAAACCTCCTCCACAAAGAGGATACGCCACAGATCATTGGTGGCTGTTCTCTGATTGCTGTATCAAAGCATATTAATGGAAAGATGACTGGAAGGGGAAAAGGTTTCATAGTCATTTCCATTTAATTTTGATATCAAGTGTTAGAGTCTCAACTCAAGCTCTTAGAGTGGCGTGACATAATCCAATGTGTATGTCCAGTGTGAAGTTTCCACAGTCGGTGATGGTTTATGGTGTCATGTTTCCGGTTGGTGTTGGTCCGCTGTGTTTAATGAAGTCCAGAGTCAATGCAGATGAAGCAGGACCTAGCAGCCACAGTTATAAAACATCTTATATATCTTGTGAAATATTCTAATAATTTGAGAAAAGGTATTTCTAATTTAAATGAGCTATAAGCCAAAATGTGCTTCTGTTCTTTTCTTAGAATCTGTAGCTCTTATTCTGAGATGTTTGGCTTTCTTGTCCAGGTACTGGTCAGTAATGTGCATTAGGTCATTAAAAGTTATGCATAAATCACAGTGACTTTATAAGTAAGACTTATTTACAATGCAGTTGATTTTAGCACTAATACTGTATTTATTCCATACAAAAAGATCACAGTTTGAGGTCTAACAGTACAGATTTGTGTATTTGTTTCCAGTCCTGTGAAACTGGTCTACAGTCTCTCCTGCTGGATGGGATGACAGCCTGACTGATAAATGATCCTGAAGGTGTGAAGAAAAAACTGAGCAGTTCCTTTCAGGACTAAGACTGGGCTTTAAATGGACCTGCGGATGTGGTATTTCAGTCAGCCTTTAAGGTTAAGTACACTGTTGCGTACTCTTTAATTGAAGAGACAACTGCCTTGCTGGATAAAAAAAAACAGGACAGCAATTACTAGTTGTTATGGTGGCAGGAAGGTGGACATTAATGTACCTACAAATGGAGCATGGTGGCAGCATGGACTTTGTCATGCTGTATGTAGGTGGCCTGCAGTGCGCAGAGTGAAGTTACCACTGGACTGTTAGGCTGTGGCATGTGTGTTTAAAGGCAAGTGTCATGTCACGAGACCAGAAGAAGGGAGCAGCGTCCACGTTAATGAACTGGATTAAAATACGAAGCGATCGCTCATTCTTTAATGAGACTTTAGTTGTACTACTAGTATATTACGCAGATCCTTCCTGCCTGACATGGCTTTATATAGAGAGTTCTCAACCAGACTCTTTGGGACAAAGTGCAATGGCAATAATCTTTGAATACATCTTTTTTTTCTGGCAGTTACCTCAGAATCAGTTTAATAGTTACTGTAGCATTTTTATATTCTTGCGTTTCCCATTGTCCAATCCTTTAAGGACCAACAGAATTTTTGTTGTTGATTATTTTGACCTTTTATTTATTGCTGTCTTCTATTCATATGTAGTGTTATGTGCTGTAAAGTTATAATTGTGTCTTTCAGTGATGACAGATAGTACTAGTTTCTATGTAGAGTGTTCTGTGTAAAGTATAACCACAATAAATCTTTCACTTTCCACAAATTGTGCCTGTTACATTGTATTTCTTGTTTCATTCACCCGTAAGCTTCACACACCTCTCACATAAGTATCTACAGCAGAAACAGTATTATTTTGCCATTATTAACCCTTTTGTGTATGAATCTTAATCCTTTTAAGCTGATAAAAATGATTCAATTGCCATGTGGTTTTACATACATAAATCATTTAGTCTCCAGTCACTCTTCAGACCAAGATAAACCCCAAAACAACAAAAAAACAGCAAAAACAAACAAGAAAAGCACATACATAGGAAATGATTACTTTTAAATAGCTGTTCACTGTAGAGACCACCATGCATAAAAGGCTTCTGTTAATATTTTTGTATCTCAAATGAAGACAAATTTGAGGAGCCTAGGATCTCTCGAAAATAATATCTGGCAAGTGTGACCATCTCCTATATATATTTTATTAGTACACTGAACAACGAAAACATCCCACAAAAAGGTTTAATGAGAAAGTCAAACAAGTACTTAATACCAACTAGTTTATTCTAACTAGTTAACATTTTGGCCAAAGAATAATGTTCTTTTTCAAAGCTCAGCCTGAGCAACCTGAGCTGCCCATTTTCAGATACAACCTGTTGTACGTGTTGTTTGCTTACACCCTTCAGCTAAACATCCGGTGAAAGTAGCTTTGTCCCAAAGTAAAGTGACATTTCCACGCCCTAACATTTGCTTTTAAACTTCCTTAATAGGGAATGTGCAAAGGTGTTCGGAAACAATGTCTGTTCCTCTGATCCTATTGCTAAGGGAAACAAACACAACACATCCTGTATTAACCACTCTTTGCTTTCTGTCCTAATTGTGACACCCTGGCTGTGACCCAGTCCACAGTGTTACTGAACCACAACCCTAACTGATAAAGCTTAGAAGTGCCGCTGTTTAACAGGACTTTTATTGCTCTTAAGTCTTCCAAGTGTGAATGCACAGAAAAAGTCCAGTGCGATCAGCACAGTCAACCTCGTGTTTCAGCAGGTCCATAAATAGCTCAAGCTGGCCTGGTGACAGTGATCAGGGGGACGTCTGGAATTCAACACCTCCATGAGCTCATGAGAGACGCGTGCTCCACAGCTGCTCCTTGGAGTTTCGTTGCAGCTATCTTACATGGTTCGTGCAAACAATTAAAAGAGCAAGGTTCAGTCTGAACTTCTGGCCCTGATCTGCAAACCATAACAGTTTCTGTGGTGGCTGATTTCCTGGTGTCTACAGAAATATCATCAGTATCAAATGGTTCCATAAACAAGAGTTTGGTGCAATAAGTAAACACAAAGTTTGATAGTTCATCACTGTCAATGCAAAAAACTCGTTTTTCCAAACTGGCAACTTTACAGGAGAAGAAAAAACGAACTTTCAATGGAAGTCGATATAAACAGATTTTATTCCAAGTCTAGAGCATTTCTGATGGCCCATTCATCACGATTCAAAAATATGTGAAAATGTGAAAATGGTTATGTCTGGCACTAGTTAGTGCTTATGAAGTGCTGTATTGGTCTGTTCTCTGTGTGGGCTTCTTCCCAGAAGCACATAGTTGGTTAATTGGCTGTGCTGACTGGCACCTTGTCCAAGGGGTTTTCAACAACCAAGTAGAGCACTGTAAAAGAACAGGATCCTTGAGGAACTTTTGCATGTCATTCAAGTTGAAACAGGTTGTTTGTAGAAGTACCTCTTGTGGCGCTTCAAGGAAGCTTCAATAAAAGGACAAGTGTTTATTGAAGGTTCCTTGAAGCACCGTCTTGAGGTTCCTCCACAGTTTCAAATTGAAGATCCTCTGGAAGTTCTTCAAGTGTCTTTTTATAGTGTGGACAGCATCTTCAGTGTTGCCCTGGGTGCAGTTTGTGGGTGAGGTGCCTTGCTCACTTCAGTCACAACTGATCGGTTCAGGGACTTGATCTGGCAGCCATAAAGTTGCTTCTCTTACCTCCTGTCCATGCCTGCTTCTTAAACATTTGTCAGAAATGGCACATAGAGACCCCAAACCTATGCTTTAGAGAAGGTGCATAATCTTGTGTCTGGTGACCGCTCTGATGTATGCATTCCAAATTTGCTAAAGCCTGACCCGGAAGAAGAGGATAAAACAGTTTTCAGTGGAAGAAGTAGATAAAACAGACTGTTTGGAATTCCGTAGGCCTTATTCATCAAACATGTCTTCTTTTAATCCCCTTATTCAGTTTTTGTAATCTGGGGTTTGTACAGTTTACACGGATCATGGTCAGAGAGGAGCTGCAGACAATTCTGTGCTTTAAATACATCATCAATATTACATGTTTTTTTCTTTGTTGGGACTTTTCTTAAGAACAAATTTGAGAAAATTATTAGGAAGATACTGGTGAATAATGCCCAAAGTTTTAGTGACTCATTGCAAAATCTACTTAATCTACAACAGTTTAGCCTGCTTCTTCATGCTGAGGTCATAAGGACTGGGTGCAATACAGGAATGAGGTACAATATATGGGAGCCAATCATAGGAGATGTCATTTACAAAAAATGGTCATAAAGTCAGAGCAACAAAATACAGCTGGTTTAATTCTTATCAGTGAGTGATCCAGCTCAGACAACTGATAAATCAATTTGTTTCCAACTGACTTAAATCCCAGCTTAAATGCCAAAGGAGCATGCAGTGCATGTTTACTGCTAACCTACTAAGGACATCACTAAACCAGATATATCATATAATTTTGAGCACTGGAAAGTATTTTGAAGAAGTTATCCTTGTCAATCTAATCATTGCAAACAACTCTTCAAAATGATTTTCACCACAAATTCACTCTGGAAGATCAATTTCCAATTTGCTCTTATGTCTTATAGGCAAAAAACTAATTGCAGGTACAAGTAAATTTTAAACAAAACATTCATACAAATGTTTAAATTCTGATAATTTACATCTCAACTGAAGGATAAAGAGAGAGAGAGCCTAGGGTCTCTTGAAAATTACAAAATCTGGCATGTTTGACTGTCTATAAATACATTTTTTGGTGAATTAAAATATGTCAAACTACAAAAACATCCCACAAACTTGGCTTAGAGTTCTAAAGATTAATAACATACACATATGGTGAGAAAAGCAGACTTAAATGTCCTTAGTACATGTGATGTTATTGATATATTTATGTGGATTTAGACATTTGTGTCCTGACTTCATACATCATGCACACAGTGCCATCTAGAGTTCATCCTGAGTAGCTGTGCAGTGTTGAATTGATTGGTATGCATGATGAATTTCACTTTACATATTAGTATTAGTATAGTAATAAGTGAAAAATAATAATAAGTGTTGCTGAAAGGAAAGCAAAAACAACAACAACAACAACAACAACATCAACAAGTGAATTAAGGCATTGGCTAGAGTGGTGGGCTTTAAAAGATGGGTCACTGGGGCAGATGTTAAAGGCGGGAATCATGCTAAAATACTAAAACTCATTTTGTAGAAATACGTTAATCACAAAGACATGCCACAAAACTATCTTTTTCAAAATCCCAACTTTCTGGCATTAAGAAACAGTAAAAAAAGAAAAAAAGAAATAATTGTTTAGCTCAAGTAGAGGGAAAAAATGGAATAATTACTGAGGGTAATATTAGGGAATCACAGTTCTTAAACAAACACCTGCATCAGATTAAATCTGCTAATTAGTCTTCAGTTACAAAAGAGTGCTCACACCTTGGAGAGCTGTTGTACAAAGTGAATTGACATGAATCATGGCTCCAACACAAGACATGTCAGTTGAAACAAAGGAGAGAATTTGGATTTACATACAGAAAAAGCCAAACCATCATTTACACCTAAACAGAAAAGAGCAAGTTTACTAAAGAAAAGCAATCGTAGACTGTAGATGACTGTGACTGTGTGACTGTGGCAATGACTTATGACAATTATATTTCTTTCTTTTTTATTAGTTTGGGATTTTGAAAAAGATAATTTTGTGGCATGTCTCTGTGATTAACTTTTGAAAGAACTTTGTCCAAGATTTGTATATATATATAAAATCATAATTGTGGAAAGACAATGGAAAGACAATATTGTCTATTGTTTCGAATGACTCATATACAGTTTTCAATAAACACAGCATTTAAAAAAAAAAAAAAAAAAAAAAAAAAGAATTAATATTTAAGAGTGTAAAACAACCTCATTATTCCTCCTCCCTCTAGGATGGACTTGTTTGATAATGAGTAGAACCCTTTAATAGGAATTATGTAAAGCACATGGTGTATTGCCTCTACTTATGCTTCTAGCTTTCCAAAACTTAACAGAAAACCCAAGCTTAGCAATAATACGAGAAGCTTTATTTCTTTGTATTATAGCCTGTGAATTAAAGCAAAGGTCCAAAACTAGTGTAACACGTGTACTGGAGTGTGCAGCTGTCTGGCAGACCTCTCCTTTTCAGTGCAACATGTTTGAGGCAGGTGATTTAAAGCAAGGAGCACCATGTGCTTCCAGTACTTTATTTAAAGACGATTTCAGCATTCCGAATATGCAATTGTTGCTGTTTTCCAGAAGGCCTGCTGTTGTTCACATTGTGGAATTTCATTTATACTTCATATTTTGCAAACTGCTTTTGAAATTGCACCCCACACCATGACACCAGACCCTCTGGATGTGTGATGTGTAACAAGAAACCGTTGATCCTGGTGCTGACCGTGTGCACCATGGATTTGTTTATCATCTCCTAAAGGACAAAAGTGGAATTTGTCACTGAAGATGCCCTCTGCCATTCTGAGTGACAGTCTGGCATGACATAAAAAATTATAGGACTATATTACCCAGTGTATAAAAGTAGACAGTGGACATGATGGACAGTGCTGATTATTATTACTGAAGCAAAAAGAAAAAGTCTGTTTTACTCTAATGTTTACAAACAATACTAAACACATTTTATGGTTTTATTGTGCATCTAAAACTATTAAACTATTTGAACTATCCTGATTTATAATTCTGTTTACACTATAGTGCTGAAGTTAATGTGATAATATTGGGTGTCAAAGACATTTTGGGGGTCATGAATAGTACATTTCTTGATAGCTACACTAACCCCAAAATTCATAGAAAAGCAAAGGAGAAACCAAATCATATCTCCCTGTCTGGTTGCATTTAGGATAACGAGGTAATGGGTAAATTAAAGAAGATTTTATTGCTGAACTGTTGTTCACAGAAGGAAAGTTTATGTGGGGTTGAAGTGATACAGGATTTCTAAATATTACACCCATCTGTTGTTTGGCTGTTTGGAGTATTTTTGATTTGTGTTTCTCTTGTGAGAGCTGATTACTGAGTGCCAGTAACTCCAGGCATGTGGACTGACCAACTGTTGGTATGTATTTATGTACAGATATACCTGCCAACAGAGAAATCTCTCTCTGGCTCTCTCTCTCTCTCTCTCTCTCTCTCTCTCTCTCTCTCTCTCTCTCTCACAGTCTCATCATCAAGCACCTCATTAAGTAACCATAGACCAGATGTACACTTCCATCTGTTGCTTCTGTACAAAGAATTCTGTGAATTTTACAAAAAACCTTCAGCTGGCACAGCTATTAGTTATATTTGCACAGCTGCACTTGGGGAACTTTGAGAAATTAATATTTTCATTGTTTTAACTTGTCATCTTACCAGAGCTCCATTATTATTAATTAGCAAGAACATTAATTTTGATTTGTAAAGCCCATTAAAAGCAGCAGTAGATTAACTTTATGTATATAAATAGAATCATATGAGAAATAAAATAAAACAAAAAAAAGGAAACCTACAGATATGATGCACATATAAACTATCTAAACATGGTTTTGTCATTGTGTGATGAATGGTCAGTGAGTAATCCATCTTGTAAAACAACTAAAATTCACTACCTGAATTCACCACCTGAATTAAATCCAAGTTTAAATGACACATCTGTCCACATGTACCTGCTCAACCTGCAATCAGACTCCAACTGATCAGTGAGAGGAGGTGGGACTAATGACATCACTGACCCAGATATTGGATTATACAGCAAAATGAGAAAGGAGTGGCTGTTTGTTCTCTTTTTTCTTTTTATTTCAGAATAAAAGGAATGAAAATGGATAAGACTGGTACATAATAAGGGACATTTATCTTGTTGTTTTTTACTTTATGTGGACCACTGTCCAGTATTTTGATCAGACTTTCTGAGAGCTAAAGTGTTTTTAGTCCTTATAATAAGCAAAACAACAACAACAACAACAACAACAACAATCTAAATTCTGTTAAGTTGTACATCTTAAATGAAAATAATATCTGGCAAAATACTTTTCAAAAATTTCTGGTGAATAAACAACATCATAAAAATTACCCTGTGGTTTTAAAGGTTAATTGCCTCAGGAGTGAGTGAGTGAGTGAGTGAGTGAGTGAGTGAGTAAGTGAGTTTGTGAGTGAGTGAGAGAGTGAGTGAGTGAGTGAGTGAGTTAGTGAGGGCACCCTGTCTAGGGGTTATTCTTGTACAGAATGATTCTAGGTAGGTATAGGAGCCACTATTATCCTGGCAAGAAACTATACTAATATTAGAATAGTGACGGTGAAAGTCACAGAATATGATATTTGCAGCAGACCTGCAGTCTTATCTCTGCCATTTGAGAGATTTTAACATATCACTGTGCACTTGACAGATTTACAGTGTTCAGAAATACAGTGACAATATGGTCAAAAAATGACCGTAAAATTCTCTCTGAAATAATCATGATCACCTTTATCTTAAGGTAATAAAATAAAGTACAGTGCAGAGTTTACACTCACAGGCCAAATAAATCTCATAATCCAACAACTGGGTATTTAGCTGTACACGTTTTTTCAGTTCATAGTAGAATTAAACTTACTGAGATCCTAATATGATCCTGTTGATCACATGTATAAGGTTTTTATAGTGGGTGGTGTGGGATCAAAGACAAAATTGTTACTTTGATTAGAATCAAAGTCACTCTTGGCAGAATCAGAAGGGTTCAGATTAAACTTTCTGCATTCTCACGTTTTGAAAATACTGTATGAATTATTAAAAAAATGTTAAAGTCAAATGTGCATATATATGCTGAGGTTGTCATAAAAAAACAATTTTGTTCCATTTGCTTATTTACAGCATTCAGAAACACCATCTGTCCTTTAGACTGGATCATCATAAATGTCCAACTACATTTAGTGTCTAAGGAACTATTTTGTATAGTTAGAAAGAGTTGGAAAGGTGATCTTTCCATGAAAGACCGAAAAACATCTGATGCTGTATTTTGTACTAAGGATGCAGGAAATGTTTTCTTCTGATGCCTCTTCCATGAAAGTCATGTCTGATCATGTGTTACTGCACAAGTGATTATTTAAAAAGCTTTGGAATTTATAGGGGGCAGCATAATGGCACAGCAGGCGTGTAGCTCCAAGGTCCTGGGGTTGTGGGTTCAATTGTTATTGAGTCATTGTGTGTGAAGAGCATGGTGTGTTCCCCCTGTGTCTGGGTACCCTTCTATGGTTTCCTCCGGGTAGATAGATTGGATGTGGCATTCTGTCCTTGTGCTTTTAAAAATAAAGATGTATTGTTCTTTGAACAGTACCATAGAGGAAATCCTTTTGGTTTCACGAAGAACCCTTTAAAGATCTAAAGAATCATCACTTGACATAAAGGTTCTTTTACCTACAGTGCATCTGCAAAGTATTCACAGCTCTTCACGTTTTGTGCATTTTATGTTACAGCCTTTTTCCAAAATGGATTACATTTATTCCCCCCTTAAAATTCTGCATAAATTACCCCACGATGACAAAGTGAGTAAAGTTTGTTTGAAATCTTTGCAAATTTATTCAAAATTAAACACAAAACTATAACATGTACATAAGTATTCACAGCCTTTGTTCAATGCTTTGTTGAAGCATTGGCAGCAATTACTGCCTGAAGTCGTTTTGAGTATGATGCTATAATCTTGGGTTGGTGATCCCTGCCCCAATTCATTCATCTCCATGTTATGGTATCATTCTCTAATCCTTCACTTTCTATGATAAGGGCTTTATCGAGCACCATTACTGCAACAGCCTTGATAGAACATATGATTTTGTCATCCGGACTGCTTTTAATGTCAGGCATTGATCAAACACAGGCAGCGTTTGTTCTGCTTTGAATGTAGATAACTGTATGCATGCATCCTTCTCCGAATGTAAATTAGAGCTGTCGCCTTTTCTTGCCTGCAGGGGTCTTCTAAAATGCCACACTGTCTCAGACCTGCTGCGTAATACTAAAAGCTTAATATCAACTTGTCTGATTAAACATCAAAATATTGCATATAATTTTCATAGTGCTTCCTCCCCCATTTGCTGAATACAAATCTTGTTGATAAGCTTTAGTTTGTCCTCAACATTGCATACAGTATGTAAGACATGCTGTCAGCTTTTACTTTTATATTGAGCTCAGGTTCACATTCTTGTGGACCTCATCTTCTCAAAGGAAAGTCCTCTTTAGTAGTCAGATGGTAGAAGCTGCTTAAACACACTGGGTCTGGTTACTTCATTTTTCAGTCAAACCGTTGAGACTTCATTATCATTTAAACAATGGTACATTCTTGCACAGAATGATTTGTGTTGCCCTTTACTGGCCCTGTCCACATTTAACTTTAGTCCTTTTTATCATTCATCTTCTTATCCGCCTTCTTTCTGATCAGGGTTGTGTTGGGCCTGGAGCCTATTCGCTGGGCAAAAGACAGGAAAGACCCCTGGCCAGGGCAGCTGTCGTCTTTTGGTTCATTTAAATGGTCTCTGTACTTTCCCATTTATCCTGGTCCCGGGGACATTGGCACAAGCCATTCTGCCAAGCTTGAGAATAAAATGAATAAAAATAAAAATTCCTGGCTCCAAAAGCCTGATTACTTTGCTTTCTGAGCATGTTCTGCTCTACTGCATTGAGGTTATTCCCTTATTATGTCTAGGCCTGTATGTAGCGGGAACTAGAATTGATATGTGAGTCGACAAAGCCATGTGGATTATTTATCTCTTTATAGCAAAGGCCTGAAAATGTAGTTCTATAATTACAGACTGTAGCCCATCTGTTTCTCTACATACATTGTTAGTCTCCTTTCACCCTGCTATTCAATTCAGAACCCCACGTGGCCACCACAGAGCTTGCATCATGTGGGTAGTTGGTCATTCTCAGCCCTGCAATGACTGACATGGTGGTGTGTGAAGGAGTTTCGATGGTATGAGTGGATCAGTCACAACAATGCGGCTGTGCTGGACTCACTCACTGTCCACGCTGTTAGACAATCCAATCTAGTTGTGCCACCTTGTAGATGTAAATGCTTTGTCAATGCTCAAAGGATGCTGTTAGTGTCCCTCATATCACTACTAGGACTGACAGACTATTGTATGTGATGGAACCCCAGATCATCACACCAGCAGTAGCAGCAGTGTGTTGCTCCACATCAAGGGCAAGATTGAAGCACTCAGTACAAGGCCTCCATATTTGAACCTGACCATCATCGGTAACCAAAAGGAACCTGTGTTTACCTTTAAAGATGATATGGTACCAGTCCATAACAGTCTCATTCAGGATATGACTGGAAATGAAGTCAATGGTTGATTGGTCAAAATGGCCTAGATGGCAGTTAGTCAAGGTCCAATGATGCAGCCCCTCTCAAAGTCTGTCAACTCTGCAAAAAGGATTTTATCATAGAGGCCAATGATCTCTCACCATGAGGTACACCACCCAAAAATAACTACAGAACCATATTGGCCACTCTGAGGACTAAGGACATATAGCTCCACTGGCTCTGTTAATGCCTGCTCAGGTTCCACCAGTTGATTGTGGAATCTACGCACTATCCATACATCATCAACATAATTCCACATGGCCTCTCTGATGACTAAGGCTGTACATAACCAGACTGGGGGAGCATGTTTATGGATCCTCGGTGCCACCAGTTCCGTATGGAAGACATTTGCAAAAACAGCGTATATCTCCCATCATGCTAAACCTGCATATTAATTCAGACACTGCTCTTCCCTCAACCAACCTTCCTTCACATCTGCCCTGAGCAAATAACGTCTGAATCTAAATTCAACCAGCATGAACGTGGCAGACTTCCACACAAGCCATTCAGCAAATCTCGGAAATAAACAAGAATACAAATTTCTGGTATTCTCTCTGTTCTGCTCTGAATGCATTAATGCTGTCAGAAGGCCAACCTTGAGCTCCCAGGCCATCCCTGCCACCAGGCTTCCCTGTCACCATGTCTGAGATGGACCTTGGTCTACCCTGTGACCCCGTCACATGGCTGCCCACCTTCGGGCTAATGGACTTGGACCAGTTGCCCACCAGCCATCACTGACATCACCTTCAGTACACCTGAGCATTACAGCACACATGTGGTGGTCTAGTGTCTCAGTGTCTCCTTATCAATAATGTATGACCAGAGGAGGATGGGTCCCCCCTAATGAGCTTGGTTCTTTACAAGGTTACTTCCTCCAGCTCTGAGGAGGTTTTTCCTTGCCACTGTTGCCCTTGACTTGCTTGCCAGGGTTTTGTTGTCATTATCCATTATGTTTTGTGTGTTGATCATCTTAATTTTGACAGACTGTAGTCCATCTGTTAATCTTCATACTTTGTTAGCCTACTTTCACCTGCAATATATCACGACCCCAAAAGACCACCCCAGAGCTGATATGTGGGTGGTGGGTTATTCTCAGCACTCATTGACACTGATATGGTGGTGGTGTGTTAGTATGTGTTGCACTGGCATGAGTGAATTAGACACAGCAGTGCTGCTGGAGTGCTTAAACCCCTCAGTGTCACTGCTGACCACCAACCAGAGTCCACCAACCAGATCTATACAACCAACAGCGTCGTGTGGGCAGCGTCCTGTGAGCCCTGATGAAGAACTAGAGGATGACAAACACGGACCAACTAGGTAGGCGTGGCTAATAGAGTGGACACAGTATTTTGAATACTGCAGCAGTAATGTGATTTAAAACTAAAATAGAAAAATGATCTGCCAATGGAATTGGAACTTCAATTCACTTCATACAAAATGGCACACAGTGTGTGGATAGACACAAACACCACAAGACTGATGTACCCCAAAATACATATCTTTAGTAGCTCCTAATATTCTGAATACATGTGTTTTCTTTGTTAATCACTGCCTCCATGTAGCTCAGTTTCTTCCTGGTCACAGTCTTGCTGTGCAGGAGTTTTAATGCCTAGTGTTCACATCATGTTTAATATTCCCTGTTTCAACCATTTTCGTTCATCATTTTATGGTTCAGTAAATTTAAATTAAAGCAATTGTGACCACTTTCCTGATGTAAATTTCCAATTTGAATAGACATAATATATCTATCTGATACACACACTTACTAAACACTTTATTAAGAATACCACCCACCCAGTGATTCATGTGATTATTTATTATTATTATTATTATTATTATTATTATTATTATTATTATTATTATTATTGTTGTTGTTGTTGTTGTTGTTGTTGTTGTTGTTATATTATATTTATTTAGTCAGACAATCATTTTTCAGTAATGCAACACATATAATCATACAGACACAGGCCAGCAGTTTCAGATAATATTCACATCAACCATCAGAATGGGGAAAATAGCACCAGGCCGATATTTTTCCAGAACTGCTGATCTTCTGGAATTTTAAGCACAACATTCTCTTTTTTGATGCATACATTTACCACTGTGTTTGCTCAGAATGGTGTAATAAAGGGGAAGAAGCATCCAGTGAGAGGTCTGTGGATGGAAATACTTTGTAGATGAAAGAAGTCAATGAGAATCGCTGTTGGAGAAATCAGAAAGGCTACTGTATATCAGATGAATCAATGAATCAATGAATGAAGTTTCATTTATATAGTGCCTTTCTATATAACATAGGACACCTCATCAGTACTCTTCATATTTGCACTCAGCATTCAACTGAAGGTAGTAGCTACCGATCAGACACAACATATTCTTTCTCACGCCTTAGGCATTTAGTGGTCCATATGAATAGTCATGGATGCACTTATTTACTGTCAATGTCCATCAATGATGACTGAATGTTGATCAGGTGTCAGATAAAATGCACTAAGAAAATAAAGTACAGATCTGTACTTTAAAGAGTAAGAGTATAAAGAGTGCAAAGCTTGGACAGTATCCTATTGACATACAGTAAAGCATCATACCAGTTAAAAAATAATAGTACTTACTTTTGGTATTATTTTGGTACAATTTTGTATCAAATTATTATTATTATTATTATTATTATTATTATTATTATTATTATTATTATTATTATTATTATTATTATTATTATGAAATTACTATTCTCTGGCTGTAGTGTATTGATCTATCTTTTTAAGAGAGACTTTTTTCTGCTAAGCACTGGAACATTACACAATGTGAACATTTAATTTAAAATTTGATTACATTTTAGAGCCTGAGAGCCACACCTTGTTACATGCAGTTAAATAAGGCTTCATAACTCAGGATCACAGTAACCTACAGACATGATTATACATATCATAAACTACAACACTCTAAACTATAACTAATTATTTATTTTTTATTTGGACCATTGTCCAAAGTATTTTGAAGAATGTATTATTATAAGTCTCCTTGCAATCTAATCACTACAAATGAATTATTGTAACAACATTATTGGATTTTGATGATGAATTTCCCACATGGTTTCTGAGATATAAGAGATATAAATGGCTCACTTTTAAATGGCTATTAAAAATTCTTAATGCACCATCACATGCATAGCTCTTGAGCAATCAGATCACAGCCTTATTCACCTAATCCCAACATATAGGCAGAAACTCAAAAACCAAAGAGCCTGTCATTACAACAGTGAAGAGGTGGACCTGTGGAGACATTGAAAAGCTACAGGTATGCTTAGAATCCACAAACTGGACTGTGTTTAAAGAGGTCGACACTGTGACACCATACAGCAAATACAAAACAAACAAACTTCACAACTACATCACATGAGAAATACAGCAAGGACAAGCCATGGTTTTCAGCTGATCCCAGACAGCTTCAGAATCCTTGAAGTCTGCACACAGAGCTATCAGGTCTGTTGACAATGCAGTCACACTGGGTCTGCACTTAATGCTACAGCTTCTTGACAGTCCTGGAACTGTTGTCAGAGTTCTTTTTGTGAACTTCAGCTCGACATGGTAATGCTGCAGCTCCTGGGAGTCAAACTGTACCAGCTGTCCGTGCCAGATTCCACGTGTTGGCTTGTGGATTTTCTGACAGATAGGAGTCAGCAGGTGTGGCTAGGAGAACGTACTATCAGACATACATCAGATCTAAAGGTTCCTCAGTGATCTTGTAGTTTTTACAGTGTAGAGAATTATGTTACTTAGTGCTTGATACATATAATAATTTATTCAAGAACGCATAGCATATTGCCACTTTTCTAGTTTGTCCTAGTCTATGTGCCTCCTAATATACATGTACTGACAACGTTGCTAAAATAATTATTTTATATTGTTCCATATATTATGCAATTATCGATTCATTTGAAAAAGGAAAAAAAGAGTCTTACACTCAGTTTACAATCTCTATGCTATTTCTGTGGTTAGCGATTCATATGTTTCTTCTTTCAAAGTAAAGATGGTGGGTCACTCCTTATTATCTGTAATTGGCTCGCAGGTCATGTTAAGAAGAGGTGGCAGGGAAGAAGCATTGCTAATTCTCCTAACGAGACTATCGCTACATGACATGTCTCGACCTGTGTTAAAGAAAACATTTCATTCTTTAGATTAAAAGCCTTGGATGTGGATGATTAAATGTGCTGTGAATCTGAGTGAGTGAGTGCTCTTCTTAGGAGAGGCGAATAAAAAAAAAAGGTAGAGCAGTGGTCAGCAGGTGTTCTGCCAATCTAAACTGTATGTGTCTGATACTGCCCCCTCCACTCATATGTCCACCCTTGTACCTCTCAAACGGGTATGTCTGATGTGAAGAAGAGTATGTTCACAATGTTACAGAAGATCAAAGCCGAACTGATGCTTCATCTCTGTGCACCTCACTCTAATCCAGCCTCACATCAGAACCGTACATTTGATCCATCAAAAAGCCAGAAAAGTACTGTCTTATCTCTGTCTGCCATATTTCGCTTTCTGTGAATGATCAGCCCCTTCGTGCTTTATCAACACTGCTAAGACTTTTGTCAAGATTTTGCCCACTCCTGAAAGATGCATGCAGCTGAGAAGGCTATGCAAGTGATTTTTGCACCAGCAAATGTATTTTTTTTCCACTCATCCCCAAGAAAAACGATATGTAGCTGGAAACATACATCCATCCATCCATCCATCCATCTTCTTCGGCTTATCCGGGGCTGGGTCGCGGGGGCAGCAGTCTAAGCAGGGATGCCCAGACTTCCCTCTACCCCGTCACCTCAGCCAGCTCCCCAGGAGGGACCCCGAGGCGTTCCCAGGCCAGCCGAGAGACATAGTCCCTTCAGCGTGTCCTGGGTCTACCCCGCGGTCTCCTCCCGGTGGGACGTGCCTGGAACACCTCCCCGGGGAGACATCCAGGGGGCATCCGAAAAAGATGCCCAAGCCACCTCATCTTGATGTAGAGGAGCAGCGGCTCTACTCCGAGCTCCTCCCGGGTGGCCGAGGATCTCACCTTATCTCACAGCTGGAAACATATATAGTATTTAATGAGTCAAGTTGCCATGTAAGCAGCTACTCGGTCACACACTGGCTGGATGTAGTAAAGACATGGTATGAGGATATTGACTGGCCAGGATATTGACTGTGACGAGCACGAGCCCAGACAATAACCGCTAACTAATAATATATAACTTATAATGTGGCCTTGAGTGAGTTACTGGGACCAAAACACCCAGAGCATTTCTGTTGGAAAACATAACCAATGTGTATTATTCAGGACAGGTCTGAAGTTTTTGAGTTTTTGAGTTCAAATTCTTCGCAAATTGGGGGGACAATTCCCTTATCTTGTCTGTTAGCATCAAGGACTTCCTGCTGGATAAAAAGCTTCTCAGCTTGTAAAGATCAGATATAGTAAAATTGACTCGCCTTTGGTAGTTTTTGGCCACAGGCTCCACTTCGAGACAACACACAGCCGACGATTAAAGATAAAAATGCCTTGAGGAAGTAAGAGCAGGAGAACAACATTATTAGATGCACCATTAAAACAGACATCTTCACCAATAGCACATAATAAGAGAGATGGTAGTTTTTCAAGAAAGTTGCTTCTTTATTAAGCGTATCACTCTAAATGTAAAAATCTCAAATTATACTTTTCGTCTCATTCTTCTCTTTTGTTCTTTTTGCATCAGATTTTCTTTTTTTCTGTGATATTCTTGGCTGCAGGAACTGTAAGCATGAACTAAAATGATCCTGTAAAATATTCATTTCAGACATGAACAGAAGTGTTAAACAAGTTTCTTCGCCCAAGTTCAATTGAGTTCGTGAGGAGTCTTCTTGTCAGAGTGAAAAAAAATAAAATCTACCACAGCAAGACCAATACATTTATACTGTATCAAAATTAATCAGTGATGTAATACTTTTGTACATATAAACAAAGAACACATTTTCAAATAAGCTCTACAGACACTTCTGTAGATCTTCACTGACCTTCACTGATCATTGTCCTTTTAATGCATTTCAAAACTATGACCAAAAACATTGGGATCGATTCTTGTCCAATTCCATTGCCTGTAGTGGGCCTCACTCTGACTACTCATCACTTTGAGCCCCTCTGTGGGATCAAACACGTAGCATTTGTCCAAAAATCTTTTTCAGATGGTGTTTTTTTCTTAGACGACTGCATGGAAAAATAGCTAGATATCTTCTAAGGAAGGTATCTTGGAGGTATGCAACCATGTGGTCAATCTCTGCACCTAAATCACCATTGCTTAATTTTTTAGCATATTATTAGATTGCAATATCATTCTTAGCATATATATTGTATGGTGCTGTTTACCATTTATGGCCACAACTTCTATCCAATCTTTTCTTTACTGCATCCCACTGCAGTAACTGCAATGCACCACTAGGGGTGTACATGGCACATAAAAACATCATTGCACTCTCAGTGCTGTTGTGCAGTAAAGTATAGATTGGATAGAACATTGGTTCTCAATCCTGGTCCTGGAGTACCACTGTAGTCTGGATGGTTTAAAGGTTTCCTGCAAGAAACACACCCAGTTTGGCTCAGCTAGGACTCATTAGTTGGATGAGGTGTGTTGGAAATACAGGAAATACAGGAAACAAGCAGGGCAGTGGTACTACAGGGCCAGGATTTGGAACCACTGGGATAGAAGTTGTGGAAGGCTGCCTTAGAAGCCTGGATAGTTTTCCAGAGAGTTTTCTAAGATAACACCTTACAAAAAGAATTTCTCAAAATGTCAAACTGAATCCACGTCTACAGATACACTCCACTAGCTGGTCATTGCTTATCCTCTGAACCAATTGTATTTGTTCTGCCTCAGAGGTAGCGCTGCCTTCAGAACCATTTGGAGTATTGAATGTGCCCAAGAGCACCTGTGGAAGGAGCTCAAGAGATACCCAAAGAAACAAAACAAGGCCCTACGCTTAAGAACAAGTTTCTTCTAACACCTACTTATGCAGTTCTCACAAAGATTCTGACATTCACCAATGCTTACTTGGGATTTCACCAGTACCATTGCATCCATCTTTTATAAGAACATTGCTGCAAACAATTCTGCACATTAAAAACAAAAATACTTCTCTCAAAAACAAATTTAAGGCCCTTTTATCACAAACAAGTTATCTTGTGTCACTGTTTACGTCATATGTATATATATATATATATATATACATCATCTCCATACATTGAGAAATCTGTCAGCTTTCAAACATTTCTGAAAGGGTGACTGAGAAGGAAAGGGTGGATGAAAAAAAAGAGACATCCAATGACCCTGATGAGGACAAATTGCTAGGACATCTCTCGCATTGTTGTCCCTGAGCCCATACACCTGCACCCAGTTCCACTCCTTCATTCTTTACATCTGCCCAACAGGAGTTCTCTCAGCACAGCAAGTGTCCTGATAACAACCTTTAGAACATCTCAGTCCTCTGAAAAACACTAACAGCATCATACAAAACAATCTCCTGAACAAATGGTCACAGTGACACAGACAAAAAAAAAAAACCCCAGTGACCAAGCCTTGATCTGAGCAGGCCAAATACAACTGTGGTCAGTAAATGACCTTAATGAGAAGAAACTTTTTGGACACAAACAATTTGGGCATTAAGATGATCTATTCAGATATAAAAAGCATATACAGTACAGGCCAAAAGTTTGGACAAACCTTTTCATTCAAAAGTATTTTCATGACTATTTACATTGTAGATTCTCACTGAAGGCATCAAAACAATGAATGAACACATGTGGAGTTTTGTACTTAACAAAAAAGGTGAAATAACTGAAAACGTGTTTTATATTCTAGTTTCTTCAAAATAGCCACCCTTTGCTCTGATTACTGCTTTGCACACTCTTGGAATGCTCTCAATGAGCTTCAAGAGGTGGTCACCTGAAATGGTTTTCCAACAGTCTTGAAGGAATTCCCAGAGGTGGCTCATTGAGAGAATGCCAAGAGTGTTCACATAATTAAATTCAAGTATTGAATTTGAATTGCAATAGGTGGGATATTTCTGGTGGCATCACCATACGGCCCAGTTAGAGTGTTCTAGGTAGGTCAATTTGTGTGATGAATCAGTTACTAGGACAGTCTACTGAGGACATGTCCTACATCAGCTGCTGCGGCTTTGGAATGCAGCTATAGCCTGTGAAGAGGCGGTACAGTGCAGTGACTGCCTCGTTGCTATAATGTGAAGGAAGTAGCTGAATTTGCAAGTCTAGGGAAGTGAACGGTCATACAGATCTACCAGCAGTGGTAAAAATCCCAGTCTACAGGAAATTCTCACCAGATTCATGACCAAAAGACTAATTGAGCAAAGGCCTCTTGCGTGCCTTTCTGCTTTATATGTTCATGGTCTGCACGGTTCCCTGCACAGTGTTCTTTCAGACCTGTATTCTTTTCTAAAAGCAATTCTTCCCTGGAAGCAATTTTTTATCATCAGTGGTCCCGATCCATCAGTTTCATCTTTCACACAGAATTCTGATGATGATTCCCTGTAGATTTTTGCCACTTGACCAGTATGATTGTACATTTTGATACACTGACTTCCTTCACAGTACAGCAGGGGTAAGGAACTGAGTAACTGGTAATTAGCAGGCGAGATGAATCAGAGGTGCTTGGGTGACAAAAGTACAAATTGTGCAGGAATCCATCCCTCCAGGACTGGAACTCCCCACTATGGCCTTATGCACACCTTTGGCCAATCATTAACAACTTCTCTGCAAAACATTTTACCCATGCTGAACAAGATGTTCACTGCAGTGTTTGAATCCCTTCACACAGCCTGCATAGATTTTTAGCCTGATCATCCTTATGCAATGCCACCTGCAGTTATCTGAAATTATTTTTTACAAGCTCTATCAACAAGTATTTCATTTGTTTTTGAAGCTCATTAGTGTATTAAAATGAAGAAGCTCGTACTCTAATTTTGTTCCTTCTTGGTCTCTGTTTGCATTTTCTTGCTTGCCTTGTCCATGTCTGTCTTTTTTTTTGTCTTCAGTATGTGTACCTTCTTGTCTCCACCTTTACCTTGTCATTAGTGGTCCCATCTGTGTCTCCTTTATAGCCCTGCCCTCTCATTACCTGCGTCAGGTCTGCCCAGTCTGTCTGTGTGTATATGTAGGTCCTTTGTTCCAGACTCTGGACAGACATTCCGGTTAGGCTTTCATTGTGTGTTCCTTGCAATTGTGTTTGTTTGTTATTCCTTGTTGGATAAGGTTCCCTTTGTTTGCTGTTCCTTGTCTGTTTGGTTTGTTTAGTTTTCTTGTTTTTGTAATAGTCCGTTTATTCCTGGTTCATTTTTTTACTTCATGTTTTCATTTGTTTTGTTAATAAGCATGCATAAAAATCCACTGTGCTGCACACAGGGAAATTTGTCCTCTGCATTTAATTCATCCATGCAATGAAACACACACATTTACATGGGATCGGTGGGCAGCCCTCTCCCCTGTTGCCTGGGGAGCAGCTGGGCAGTTAGATGCCTTGCTTAAGGTCACTTCAGGTATGTCCTGCCAGTTCAGGGATTTGAACCAGCAAACAAAGACCCTTTACCTGCATTTATGCCGTCCTCCCACTCACTAAATGTGGAGGCTAGAGAGCAGAAATGACAGAAAAATGATAGAAAAAAGAAAAAAAAAAAATGACTGTATATATCCACTCTCCCAGATTCTGTAAGAGTGTATTTGAGTTCACAGAACTTTGAAAAATGTCAGCTGTTGGATCACGCAGATGCCTTTTATGGACACATGATCAACACACTTGTGAACGGAAACAAAGAATGAATGAACCATTAATTCAAAATATCACCCGGAAAATCAAGCGTGTTTTAGGTACAGAGCAGAGAGTAGTGCTGGAGGAAATTAGGCAGGCTCTGTATATGTGACTTGATACAACAGTTTAATAAATTCTTGCCTGAGTCAAACGAATCTTTTAAAAGGCCTAATTAACGCAGATGGCGGGGAAGTTTAGAGCAGGCAAAATGCGTGTCAGTCTACCCAGACGTCCTTTGTAGTAGAAGATGTGGAAAGATTAAAAGATGCAGAGACTCTCTAGAGTGCTGTGAAAGAACAAACAAGATTGCCTTCAAAATGCAGCCCACACACTGCAACCATGTAGCGTTTGCGTTTGTCTGACACTTTGACTATGTTCAGACTGTCAAATGGAATCTTTGGCATATTTAGATCCAGATTGATTTTTGAAAGTCTAGACAGCAAAAGAATTTTTTTGCAAATCAAATATCAAACCACTTCAAAACCACATTGGAGGTGGTTTGAAATGTGATTTTAACTGGATTTGTACAGATTCGTCTTGGTCTGTATGCTCTGGACGTCTTTTTATATCACATGCAGTGTGACAAGTCATGACCACTTAAAAGTGTGGCAATCCAAGTAGAGCACTGACGGAAATATCTGCTTCTCAATTGCTTACTAATTAATAATACTAACTGCTTTTTGAGTATGTATGTGGTATGTGTATGGTGTAGTGTATAACACAGATAAGAGTATCAGAGTATATTTAAATACTTAATACATTTTTTGAGTGTGGTTATGATAGACACTATTATCCAACAATGCAAAGTGAAATGAAAACAAACTAACCTGATAAACTGCTTTATTAAGATTATATAGAGCCCACACCTTTATTGTACACCAACGTCTTTACCACAGCAACCCATGCAGATAGATTTGTAATGCCCAGACATGTAAATCTGATCACGTACAAATAACAGGATGGACAGTCATCTGAATAGATCAGATTTCAGAAACAAACCCAGTTTGCCTGCAGCTTGAACATAGGTACTCTGGTGTACAGGCTTGGCCAAATGAATCACATGGGGACCACTGAGGGTCTTGGCAGAAGAAAGCTGGGAGTACCCAACCCTTTAAAGGCAGAAGCCAAGCTAGCCTAAGGGTAAGGCCTGCTTTGTAGTTATTTTACGTGAATAAATGGTGCTTTTTGGGAGACGACACCTCTGCTGTTGGGTATGTGCTTAGGTTTGGTAACTTGGTAATGTTTTTCCAGCATGTTTTGCGGGAGGAGCTTGATTTGGTTGTTCCACCTGTTGTTCCACCTGAATGTATAGTGATGCTTCTCTTCCGTAAAAATTACGGTTAATATTAAAAATTGATTTATTTTCTTAAAGCAGTTCAGATCAATAGTGTGCAAATACTATTAAAATCCTCCCGTGGAACCACCACAATGTGCTAAATACACAACCTCTCTGTTTAGTAATAATGTTTTAATGATTTATAGTTATATTTACAGTAATACACTGCATTTGTACACTCGTCATCCAAAAACATGTTGCACCCAGAAGGATGTGTCAGATTGCAATGTTATTTGGAACAAAGAAATAAAAAAATAGCATCCCTCATATTTTTTAATCAGGCAAAGCTCTGGCCATGCGGTTGATTATTTCCACCAACACAAAAGCGGGACTTGACACTGAAGATAATCTGCTGCCATTCTGAGTGACTTCATTATACTCTGCCATGACACCTTTGCAATCTTTGGGGATGCTGACATGGTGTTAAGCACAGTTGTTGTAATAGTCTGCATGCATGTAGTGCTGCTGTATATTGGGTTACTCTTTATTGCATGTCAGACATGGACATATTCAGCTCATGTAGAGAGAGATTAAAGAGAGGGAAATTAAAGTGCCCCGAAAATCATGTTTGAATTCCACTTTACAATTTGGACACTCTCATTATGGGGGGGCTGGCTTGGTCAATATACAATAATTTAATCTTTTCAGATGTCTGCGGTGTACATGTCATATTTGTCAGCTGTAGAAATGTTCTTCTAAAGGATTACTCAATCTTTTTCAAAGTTATTGCTTATGACAACCTATTTTATAATATTCTTACTAGGCTAGACAGCAAATATCCCTATACATCTAAATGTCAGGTGTCATGAAATTTGGAGATGGGCTACCCTAGAAATCTGGATGGATTATTTTGAAAATGTCAGTCTTTATTGATGGAGTGTATATTTCCTGTGAAACCTTTCCTTCTCTGCTGTGTCAACATCTGAGAATTTGGGTGTGTATATGTTGTTCTGAGACTGCTGTAGATGAATGTCATACACAGCAACCCTGTCTTGCAGTTTGAAAGTTTAGGGAGTAATTTGTGTGATTGTGTGGTTGAGTGGTTTGGATGTTTTGGTTTATGAATGATACTGATTGGCACAATTGTGTAATTGCACTGGATGTCTATTGCAGGTTTGATCTGCTGTGATTCCACAGTGATTTAAGTCTTGGATCCCATGGTACAACTGGCGCTCCCTATTCACACCCATCACAAGAGTCAGATTGCAGTGCTATTGGGAAAGAAGATAAAGGATACTAGGAATGATAAATGATTAAAAATGTAGACTCATATGTATAATATTTATTGAGTTAGCAAGGCAAGCTCCTCAGATGGCAGCAGTATGTGGATGAGTGGTGTCCTGTTGCAATAGCACACTGGAGTGTGTGCTCACCAGGATAACACTAAGGTAACACTGAACTGTTTATGTGCCTCTAATAAAGACCAAACATGACAAATATGACATGACATGGGCTTACAAAATTGCACCCAACACCATGATACCAGGCCTTCTGGATGTGTGATTCATCATTAAACTGATAATCGTGTTGCTGACCATGATGCCTCCACATATGGATTAGTTGCTTGTCTTGTCTGTTTTTTCTATATATATATATATATATATAAATCACAGTATACGGTAAACAAATTGGTAGAACATAGTCAGCTTGAGAATTATTGACACCCTTCATAAAAATTAAATAACCCATACATGGCAAGCGTGACATACCAGACTTAAATAAATCACTGCTGCTTTGTGCAATGGTTAACAAGGTTATGTAACAGCTATCAAAGGTTCACAGACCACTGTTCCAGTTCCTGAGAATCACTGAGATTTCGCTTCTGAACTGCTCTCTTACACACCACACTTTTCCAGTTTATTGCAAAACTGTGGGGTCTGTTGGTCATTGGTCTACCCAATGTTGGTCTGATGGTCTACCCACAGCCATGTTTCAGCCTTTGGGAGTTTATTATGCCACTAATTTTCACCAGAGCCCCTGGAAAACTAGCAGCAAAATGACCCCAAAGCATCAATTATCCACAGCCATATATTTCACCCTGGGAATCCGTGGATTTGCTTTGTATGCTGTCCACTTTTTTCCACTAAACATGATGGTGTGTGTGGCCAAAAAGTTAATTACATTTTTATCTGACCTGGAGGTGGTAGCTGAGAAATTTGAAAACCCCATCTACTGACCTGCAGTTCACTGATATTTGGGGTTCTCTTTTTTTCACTTACCATCCTTCTCACTGGAGTGTTCTCATTCATCTTCTTTTTCACATTTTTACAAAGTACAGTTTTTTTTTAGTTTTTTTTTTTTTAGTTTCACCAGTTTCATACCCTCTCCCTCGATAATAACACTGAGCATGTTCCCTGCACTGATGCGAAATCACTAAAGTAAAAATGAAGGTTCTTTAATAGGTCTTCAGTAAAGAAAAATGGTTCTATACACAGAACCATGAACACTCAAAGTACCCTTTACATGATTAAATGGTTGCATCTTGTAAATGCACAGTAGATGGTTCTATGTAGTACCAAAAAGGGTTCTACTATTGTTAGGATGTCAAACTTGTAACCCGTTTGGTGTCATATAGAACCCTCGTTCCAAAAAGCTTCTATACAGAATCCTCTACAGTGCATTCCCTATCAATCTGAAGTACCCTTTCACAAAGCAAAGAACCCTTTATCTATTTACTGAAGAACCATTAAAACTTTTGAGATAGAACAAAGATATTGGTTCCGAGAATAGGTAGAGCTTTTTTATGTGTTTTGGCCTTCTGTCTACACAACGTATTGTGCAAAACATCCATGTTGAAGATATGCAAAAAAATGACATTGTGCACTCACTCAGTGCACTTTAGTCATAGATTTGTTATGAATTGTTATTTTGTTTTCTAAGAGATCTTTCTCTGTGGTTGGCTGGGTGTTTTAAATTTGCACAATTTACATGCTAAAAATGTATTTTATCATGCCAGTGTTATGAGGTCAGCTGCCCACACCATCCATTTCTAATTGTACCACTGTTTATTCTATTAGTTTTTATGTTATATGTTTTGCATATAACATTTTACTGTATTTAAAAAAGCTAACTTTTGTTCTGATCTGGAGGTGGTGTCTGAGTCTAAACTGTGCAGTTATAAAATGTGATTTTTGTCTTTGTTTCTCTTACCGCCCACCTCACTGGAGAGTTCTCATGTATCTTCTTCCTGGCATAATTTAATCTTGTGTCAGCCTGAAGAGGATGAGTTCTCATTTTGACCCTTGCTTCTTTTGATCCTTGTCTTCCTCTTGATATGAGGTGTCTTTTCCTTGCCTCTGTTGCTTTTGGTTTGCTCAAAAGAGACTTAGACCCATTTGCAAAGCTGCCTTTATGACATTTGTTGTGAAAAGCACTATAACATATACATCTGAATTGAACTGATCATCATCATCATCATCATCATCATCATCATCATCATCATCATCATCATCATCATCATCATCATCATCATAACTGTGCTTAATGGTAAATTCCAGCTGCCTAGTTTTTCAAAATCTCTTTTCTTCTGCTTGTTTTCTGTTGAAGGACAATGGAGGAACTTTTGAATTATGTACTGTTTATTTGACACAATCTTTTGCCAGTAATTGTTTGTTGGTGAAGTTGCTGATGAAATTTTGTGACTGGAGTGTGCTTTACCAAAGCCTTTACCATCTTCAACTCCTGTCTGGCAGGATTCAATGATGAGATTCTTCCACTGAAGTGAGAACACTTCCCCCTGATCATAAATTCACTGCAGAAGAGACAACTCGTGTCTATTCCCCTTCATCTGTGGAGCAATCAAATGTCTTTCATACAGTAAGAAGAGGAGAGAGAGAAAAAAAGCAACCCTTCTTTGTGAGGGTGTTAGATTAATTTTAATTGCTTTGACACAACTGGAGGTGGAGCAGCTGGGGAGTTAAGTGCCTTGACAGCTGGGGAGTTAAGTGCCTTGCTCAAGTGCACTTTAGTCATGTCCTGTCAGTTCAGGGAATTGAACCAGCAACTTTCCAGTCACAAGGCTGGTTCCCTAACCACCAGGCCACGGCTGTCCACACGTAACATAAGAGAATCCCTTCAAGTCTACTGGACTAGAAATCAACAGTTAAGTTCAATGTCTATTTCTATGTAATAAGATCTTATCAAATCAGCCAATCAACCCAATTGTCGATCTATACATGGAACTGTTGAGTGTGAGGCAGGATTACCTCCTGGATGGGGTACTACAAACATACACATGCATGTACACACCAATAGTACAATTCAGCATGACCGTGACAATTACCATTGGTTTCTGGGAGGAAACCACAGCATGCAGAGGAAGCCTGCAGAAACAGCAAGGAAGGATTAAACCCACAATCCCAGACTTCTGGAGCTGTTCCATCCTAAAAATAACATTAATAGAAAGTATTCGATGTCAGGACTATTTTAGCAAGTTGTGTGACATTTTTCCTTATCACACTAGATCGGAATACATTAACACTGTGTGAAACTTTCATGGCAGAGTGCATTAAGTTGCTCTGCTAAGGGAATGAAAGAGACATGCAAGTGTATTTGGTCTATACGCTTGAGTACGTTTGTCAGGGTAATCAAAGTGATGGGATTTTATTGCCGCGGTGTTCTGTGGAAATAGTGACACTGGCATACATACATGAATAATAATTAGACAGCAGATCATGAAGCAACATGACTCATTCTAACATTGTGACTCTCTTTGGTAAAGGCAAACCCACCTTATAAGCAGTGGAAGTACTCAGCACCTAATGCCCAGCTGTTGCTGCACAATTTATCACTTCCCCTGTATTTCATCCTCAGAAAGATATCTGACCATGTCTCATTTGAGTGATGGAAAATGTTCTGCACTGTAGTCCCACAATGTTTTAGCAGTATGGTAGTGAGTATGTGGTGCTAGTATGAGTGTTCCATGCACAGCAGTGCAGCTGAAGTTTTTTACACCGTTTTCTAGGCTTCCCAACTCAGGATCAGTGTAACCCACAGACATAACAAACTACAGACTTACCCTATCTATCTAACTTTAGTGCGTTCCATTGTATGAGGAACTACCACCACCTTTTTGAGAATTGAATCATACAGAAACAAACAGTGAATACAAAACAATCAGAGAGCTGCCACGCAAACATAAGGACTAACAAAGATTGACTGAAACAGAAGACCTTAAATACAAGGACATGACAAACACCTAGGACTACATAACGAACAGCCAGGGTTACAAAGGAGACACAGATGGAAATGGGTGAAGACAAGACCAAAACAAACCACATGTGCTAAAAAGCACATGGGGAAATGACAACAAAACAAGGATGAGACAGATAGACAGGGGAGCTAAACAGGTAGTAGCCAACTATCTCCTGAAAATTACAATATCTGGCTTGTGTGACTGTCTCCTATAAACCCTTAAACCCCTCTTATAATTTTTTTGCATGTAATGAACAGGTTTCTTTTGCTGCAATCTGTTAAACAGGGATAGACTTCATATACTCCTTTCTGTTCTTTCAAGCACATCCATGCCTCTCTGTGAAGCACATCTGTGACCACTCCAAACTTCTATCTGATGATAAAATCCTCAAGGCTTCCTGCAAAACTACTTCTGAAAACTTGGCATGGATAAGAGGCCAAAGTTTTATTGCCTGATAAGAAGAGCATGTTTCAAAAAATAAGCCTGTAATTTCATTCTGCAATATTGTTGAATCAAATAACCACGGAGATGTGACAGGATAGGATTTACTGCCATGTTCCTTCACGCATGGTTAATGCAACCATTTAAATAGACTTTCCACAGTTCCACAGAGACACTGTTCAACATGGTGGAACTCAGCATGGCTGGGATGTCTCCAGACGGTGACTTATGAACAACCCATGGGTTACATGTGCTGAATTACAAACAATCTACTTTAAACCCATTCTTTACTTCTACTTTAAATCTATTCTTACAACCCAAAATCCACACTTTGTGGGCAGTTATATGTCATTTTCTAGGCTTTATATCTCAGGATCAGAGAGATTTTGTTAATTGGCTTTAAAGAGATTTAACAATATTAGAAATAATTTGGAAATTTCCTTTAAAATAGGTCTCTTGGGAAAAGGCCCATGTTTACGTTTTGTATTTACAATAAAATAAGAGAAGTACATTTTAAAATAATGCATAATATTTACCCTTGTAATTATAGAAATTGGACAGAATTAATAATTTCGCACAAAATGTATTTTATATGAAAATATATTTAAAACCTAAACTATATACTTCAGTGTATATAAAATAATATAAATTAATATATAAAACATATTTTATAAATGTGGTTTTATATATATATATATAATTTATTTAATATGTATTATGTTTCTCATTTTCTGTAAATGAATCTGTCAGTCCTATAAATCATCTCTCATAACAAACCAACCCTGTTAAATTAAACACAATGTTATTATTCACTGACACCTCCACATCACATATATTCTGGAGTGTAAGTGAAATGAGAATCGATATGATATCTAGAAGAAAAACTTAACTAGAAGGAAAACTACATTACCCACAAGTCACTTGGACCTAGTGACGTCACCAACGAGCGCCAGTCGAGCTGCAGTTGTGTGAGTCTGAAGTGTCTGTTTGTGAAAGACAGAAAGGTGAGTTTTCTTCTTCTCCTTTTTTAAGTATTTATTTAACTCTGACTTTTCTGTAAAATGATAATGGAGCAAAAACTCGCTGAACAGTTTAAACTGCATGTCAGTTCTGAAATTTAAATGAACTCTGCTTACTTATCAATAAATACTGATCAATAAATACTGATCAGTACATACTGAGTTCTTACTGATCCATAAATACTAATCCATAAATACTGAGTCCTTAATGATCAATAAATACTTAGTCCTTACTGATCAGATAATACTGATCAATAAATATTGAGTCCTTACTGATCATTGTATGTTAGCCTAATGATAAATACTGAAGTTATATTATTATGTAGGGTATTAGCTAAAAGAGTCAAGTAATTAAGTTGAGGTTGTTGAACAAAATCTTGTGATACATGGCCCCATCCATCCTCCCTTCAGTATGGTGCAGTCGTCCAGTCCCCTTGTCTTCTTCTACATGGCAAGTGGAGTTGATACCAAAAATTCTATTTTGGTCTCATCTGACCACATGACTTCGCCCATACCTCCTCTGGATCATCCAGATAGTCATTGACGGTATTCAAACAGGCCTGGACATGTACTGGCATGAGCAGGGGGACTTTGCAGGCCTTGCAGGATTTTAATCCATAATGGCGTAGTGTGTTACTAATGGTAATCTTTGAGACTGTGGTCCCAACTCTCTTCAGGTCATCGACAAGGTTCTCCCATGTAGTTCTGGGCTAAATCCTGACCTTTTTCAGAATCATCCTTACCCCACAAGGCAAGAACTTGCACGGAGTCCCAAACTGAGGAAGATTGATAGTCATCTTGAACAGGTGCAATTATGTATGTATGTATGTATGTATGTATGTATGTATGTATGTATATGTAACGAGTGCAGAGTAGGAGGCCTTCTTAAAGAAAAACAAACAGGTCTGTGAGAGCCAGAGCTCTTGCTGGTTGTTAAGTGATCTGAACTTTATGCAATAGAATGCAAATTTATTATTTAAAAATCATACCGTGGGATTTTCTGGATTTATTTTTAGATTCCGTCTCTCACATTTGAATTGTACTTTTGATAAAAAATTACATACCTCTCCATTCTTTGTAGGTAGGAAAACCTATCTGCCAAATCTGCAGTGTATCAAATACTTATTTTCCCCACTGTCCCCTACTTACCGGTACATGTATATGTGTTTTGTTTTAGGCAGGTTTGACCAATGGCGCTGGCAGGAGTGCATGTAATTGAACTTGCTGGACTTGCTCCTGCTCCCTTCTGTGGAATGATTCTGGCAGATTTTGGGGCAAAGGTGATTCGTGTGGATCGGACAAAGGTCGCGATGGCAGTAGATACTCTAGCAAGAGGCAAACAGTCTGTAGCCTTGAACCTGAAGAATCCTGAAGGTGTAGCAGTGCTGAAAAGACTGTGTGTTCAGTCAGATGTGGTTCTTGAACCCTTTCGGAAAGGTTGGTGAGAGCAAACTCGCTTCAGTTGATAAAAAAATGTTCGTAAGCTTTTAATATTAAAGCACAATTATTACATATTTTATACAGAATTTACAAAAAAGAACATTTATGACCCATAAGAAAGCTTAAAGTTTAATTGGTTGAAGGTCCACAGTACAAAGTTACTCACAGTTAGAGAAAGGTCTGAGGGACTTCTGTGTGACGTCTACAAGTTAAATATTAATTAATTAAGGCTTGGTCTTAGACTCTTGTGCTTTTTATACTTAAAAAGCTGCAGTATTTATTTTGTAGTGAAAATTGCACATTCATGTTCCTTAATTGGCAGTGGTGTCATTTCCCATTCTTGTCATTTGAAATCCAAAGCTGAATATTTTGTTCTAGCGTTACAATCTGACCCCCTGCTGCTCTGAACTGAAACCTTGGAGTAAGGTCTCTCTTTCTCTGCTGTGTTGTGTTTAAGGGGTAATGGAGAAGTTGGGTTTAGGTCCCGAGGAGCTGCTGAAGGAGAATCCTCGGCTGGTTTATGCACGGCTCACTGGCTACGGCCAGAGTGGCTCATACGCCAAGGCTGCTGGGCATGATATCAACTACCTGGCAATGTCAGGTACGTGCTTCACCTGCTGGTGATCCTTCATATTATGCAGAGAAGTAGAAGCAGCACCAATGATTTGTTCATACACATTTATTTAGTTCAGGAGTATTTACAATGAAATATTTTAAAGTGCACTGAAAGAAAATAAGAATCCAATAAGTTGCATATAGTATAAAATGTGTTTTTATTAAAACAGAGAAAGAAATTGAGGAACCAAGACTCGGGTCAATACACAGATAGTAAAAAAATAAAAAATGCAGGTTTGCCAAAGACCAATTGGATGCTTGGATGTTCTACAGCACCACTTTAGTACCTCAGGTTCTGGATGTCTTGCAGTCATTGAGGGGATGATGAATTATGGGATTTAAAATGCTAAAAAAATTGATTAATGCATTATGGTAGTGATCCAACACACAGGCTGACAAATCATCTGATGACATCCTGAATTATTAATACTGACCATTCTTCATGTGATTTAATATACTCTTTAAATTTTTGAGCAACTAGAACAGAGTAGAAATAAATGACAATGAATTCATAGCAACTCTCAATGTGAGGAGTTTATATTTTATATTTATATTTTAAATTGCCATTTAGATGAAGCCATTGGCATGATGGGGCTGAATTCAAATAAAAATTTTTTTAGTTTGAACCAACTTTTTCTTTTGTTTGTTCCAACTGCCTGGACGGCTGTATGCATGGGTAAGCCCAGGCAGCCAGAACAAAATCCTGGGCTGGATTTTGACTTGCTGGACCAGAAATACCCACCTCTGCTATAATGTCAACAAAGTAAATTTTTAGTCATTCATTGTCTTCTAATCATGAGGTCTCTTTGAATGACCCACTATGTTCGCTATTCACTAGCTAAATGTTTATCAAAAAAAAACCCATTAGAACAGGGTTCACCAACTTACGATTGAACACAGCTGAATCTGACAGCTACTGTAAACATACTGTACGTCTCCTGAAACACACAATAGCTGGGTAGGTCTGAGATTGTGAGGAAACAGCTGGCATTGATTACCTTGGAAGCCTCAGTAGATTGGACTGTGCTGACTACCCCAATAAAGAGAGATTATGGATCCATAATCTGTGATGAGATGTGATCCCCTTCAGAACATTTAAGATTTTCCACCCATCTTTTCTCAGATTGGTGCAGTTTTACTGCATGGCAACTTTTGTTGTTGCTCTCAAGCATGACTGTTGTTGCTTTCTGCTCTCTTGGTGCACATCTCTTAATTGTGCATTTAGTTTCTACATTTACAGGGACACAGGTAATCAGACTTCAAATATGAAATAAAACATTTTATGAACCTGACAGAGATTTCTTGAAATCCATAAACAAAAACAACACTTTATTTATTCAGTAAGTAATGTCACATTTCATTATCATTATCTGTTATTGCCTGTATGTATTTTGTTAGTACCCTGTACTTATTCTTCTTGTGCATGTTTTGTTGCAGAGTTGGGTCTTCTTGATCTGCTGCCTGTGAAAATACATGTAAAAGTTTCTTATCTGTGTTTTGCAGCTGGCAAATACTAGAAGGCCTACCAGTTTTTCAGTTTATGCAGCAACAACATTGTTATTATTCGTCTGACAGCACATCATGATGCCGGCAGTCAGTGCCATTTCTAGGAATTACCACAGATGGTATGATTACCAAGAAAAACCTATTGAACTTATTGAAAATTATTGACATTTCTTGTAAGTCATAGGAGACACTGTTATGGTCAATGACTGTTAAGACACTGTCCTCCTGAAAAGACAGTAATTAGTGTCAGGTGCTTCAGTGAGTACAACGATGGGTTTAATCTGTCCTGCCTTATTAAAAACGATCTTTCTTTTTAATCATTATACGAAAACAAAGTTGGGTTCTGTGCTCTTCAGAACACAGTGCTGTTAAAATGCAGTACATCCTGAAACATTTCAAAAGAAATTTCAGAGAACCTCAAAGGACAAGGTTTGTAACAGGCTACAAAAGGTATTTTAGACACTTGAGCCTCCATTAGTCCAGATTCTGGCAGAGGGTTTGGAAGTGAAAGAAGATCAGTGCAAATGTTGACTGTAAAATCCAAAAGGCTGAAAAAGAGCTCTAGAGGGACATTGAAGGATCCACAGGTGCATCATCCAACACCTTATATAACACCAGTATAAAACTGGAATTGTGCTCATTAGGAGAAATCACTATTCTCTTCAAATTCACTATAAAACCTTTCTATATATATACATGTGTGTGTGTGTGTTAAACCATACGCCTTATAATGAGGTGCAGCTTTTTTTTCTTATATATGTTATTTTCCAGGTTTTTTTTCTTTTTTTCTTTTAAACTTTGCGGGTGTGGCTTATATTCCAGAAATATATGGGGTGTATGTGTATGTGTGTGTATATAGTTGCACACATATATGTGTGTTGTGCAACAGCAATATATATTCTTAAAGGGGTGTCATGTGACAATCCATCCCTTGCAGCTTGAATATTCTCAATTCTTACTGAATTTATGGTAGGGGTGGAGCTTTCATAGCTCGTTCAATATCATTCCATGCATTTTCAATCAGGGATAGGTCTGGTGATGTGGTTGTTGGAATAATGCAAACACTGATTTGTCTCCACCAAGACAAAAGTGGGACTTTTGGGTCACTGTCATTCTGGCATGACATTATTGCAGTCTTTGGCAACATTTATGTGGTGTTAAGGGCAGTCATCACAATCTGCATGCATGTAGTCCTACATCAATCAGCATTGCAGTGTTCATGACCTATACGGTGCACAATATGTCTATCCTGCTTCCCAGAGTCCTACAATGCAACCCTTCTCAATCTTGTCCAAATGCTCAAATTGCTTTTGAAATCTCGTGTAAGGCATATTTCGCCTGCAAAGAATGCTACAAACACAACAGCGTCAGTCAGAATGGAAAGCACACACACAACCAGGCGACAACCTCAGTCAGCTGCAGCGATAAATCCCATGCATGCATGACCTAGCATGTAAATGGAATCATTCGCATGTCTCATGATGTCCAACCTACCCACCAGATTTCAGTCCTGTTGTTTGATTCCTTCTAGGTGCAACTATATTTATAAAATGTTCTATGTTCTCAAAGTAGCTTTACAGAGATTTGGGTTCAACCATCTTTTGAACAAGTCAGTGGTGACCATAGAAAAAATCTCTACTACTAGTCTTTAGCGAGTCACAAGTTGTTAAAGTCCAGTTGGATACTTGGATGTTCTGCATCAGTATGTTACTACCTCAGGTTCTGAATGTCTTGAATTATTTATGTGATTAAAAGAATTTTATTAATGTAACAATCAATACACTGGCTGACAAATCATGAAAAATTCACATGTCACTTCGAAGGCATTCATGACCCTCTCTTCTTGTCTTACAGGCTTGCTGTCCATGTTGGGTCGCAGTTTAGAGAAGCCTTATGCTCCACTGAACTTGGTGGCAGACTTTGCAGGAGGAGGCCTGATGTGTGCCCTGGGGATCGTTTTGGCCCTGCTGGAGAGAAGCAGGTCAGGCCGGGGCCAGATTGTCGATGCCAGCATGGTTAGTTTTCTTCATGCCAAATTGTGTCATGCTGGGGTCTTTACTAAAGATAGAACATTTTTCTTTTTCATTTGGCAAAGTTTTAGTTGAGTTCAGGTCTGAGAACTGAGAAGTGTATTTCTGAACCAAATGTGAAGGCATGGCATTGACAGCGATCTGTCATTTAACGGCATCTGCACTGTTTCTGCTGATATCTTGACAAGTGATATTCTAACTCTTGTAGGGTTGCATAATATATTGTTTCATGTGCAATATTGACGTCAGAGAATGCGCAATATCCCATAAGTCAAATTAAACCTGTTGTGATTTTGAAATATGAAAGGAAAATGCATGCTTTTCTTCTTTTCCATCATATTTCTTATTCATTGTTTTTACTCCAACACTGCATACACATTGTTTTACTATTTGGGAAAAAAAAACAACTAACATCATAATCAGTATATTAGATATGCATGGTTCCCACGGATCCTTAGAAGTTGCAAAAACTCTCAAATTAGATTTCACTAAATTTAATTTAAGCCTTAGATACATTTAAGTATTCAAATGAATAAAATTAGGACTGTTTTTGAGTCATATGGCCTGTGAGTCTGCATGCTTTCATGCCTGCATTGCCATGAAACACAGATAATAGGCAATAAAAGAAGTACTGCTCCCTTTGATGTATTTTATTCGTATTTGTGGTAAAATTTTTATTATGTCTTTTTTTTTTTGGTCTTAAAAGTCTTGATAAAATTAAACACAATTGGATATGGCTAGGTTTAGGTTTTCACTTGCCTCTAAATATGCTTTGCATCCTCAAACCCATTGTAAATGTTTTGACCTCTCCACATTGAAGTCCTTTGAAGTATTTTTCCCCAACCTGACTTTCTGCCTTATGTGCATTCTGCCTTGTATTCTGCCTAACAAAGCATTTTCTTCACCACAGTCATGATGTTGGTGCAGCTGTGGCCTGGGGGTTAGGGAACCAGCCTTGTGACTGGAAGTTTGGAGTAGCTGTGGGGCAGGTTTTGGCAGCTGTCACCTGGGGGTTAGGCAACCAGCCTTGTGACTGGAAGGTTGGGGTAGCTGTGGGGCAGGTTAGAGCAGCTATCACCTGGGCCTTGTGACTAGAAGGTTGCTGGTTTGAATCCATGAACTGGATGACTGAAGTGAACAAGGCCTTTGAGCAAGGCACTTAACTCCTCAGCTGCTCCCTGGGTGCTGTGAATAGGGCTGCCCACCAGTCCGGGCATGGGTGCCACTGTGTGTGGATGGGTTAAATGCGGAAGACAAAATTCCCCTGCGTGCAGCACAGTTGGTCAATGTGTACCTTTCCTTTCCTTTCTTTAGAAAGGTTGTTCACATTGCAGGACTGTGTTTGGGACAATATGAATGTTAAAAAGAGGGCTTGTGGAAAAAGAAACAAAAATGACATAGCCTTTGTGCCTCTGTGGGAAACTCCATCCTCTTAACTAGTGACCGAAACTAAAATCAACAGTGACGTCCTTGATGTGCAAATTAGAAATGAAAACTCTGTATTCACAGTGATTGTTACTAATTAATTGCACACATGTCTAATTACTATTAATATCTGGTAACTTTTTGAACACTGTACACTGTTAACAAAAATGTGCTGTTTTATTGTGAGGAAAGGCCATTTCTACATTTATCACTACTTGCAACACCTAAAATAAGAATCTGGTGCAGTGACCATAGTTACAGAGGACTTTGGAGAAGGCTGTCTTATGTAAACTTCCGACATTAGTTTGCTCTTGATTGTTGAAGTGGTATTGCCATGGTCAGATCCAAAGAGCTCTCTAATACCTTCAGAAAGAAAATGGTGAAGAAGAAATTTAATTAATAAAATTGATATATATATATAGTGTTCGGTTGTTGTGCTGACCAGGAGCCTTGACCCATGAGAGCCAACGTAACAATGTATTTGATGTCTTGTCGCACACTCGATATGAAATAGAAATGCTGTGGAGCACTGCTGTATAGCTTTGCTGTTCTCATATGTGCTTATGTGACCGTGTCATACTGTATATAATAATGTAGTTTGACTTTGAGTTTGCTTCTGGATATTTCCAGTTAGTTCTCTGTCCTGATTATCACCAGTAAGTTCTGATTGGTCCCTGTTTGCAAGGATTATTATATGCAGTTTAACTGATGGATTGCCTCTCTGTCTGTGTGTCATTGATTTACAATCACAAGAGAACAATAATCATCAGGACATGATTGCATATCTGCATGCTAATTACAAACATACACAACATTTTAATGCACAACTGATTGTGTGACATTCATGATTGTAGTGACTGACTATGAAATATTACCATAACTGCTGCTTTTTGGTGCGTCCGAAAACCACAGTTTCGCACACATTGGGAAACAGTGGTGTGCAGAGTAACAGGAACAAACGTGGCTCTAATCTCCTGAATGGCTTTTATATTTCAGTCGTGGAACAGTGTGGTGGTAGTAGTGAGCAGCTAGACTTCTTTAGTGAGTGTGGAATGAGCAGGTGTTGCTGTCATGATAATTAGCTGTTTTGCTGGCAGGCAGTAATGATATCTGTCGTATTGTCCCCTAAGAGCTGCTCTGTTTGTGTGATTATGCACTGCTTTAGTGATGACTAACACGTATCTGCGTCAGTATTATAATGAATAATGTGAACCTTTCTGACAGCCAAATCTTGCCATGCTTGTCGGTCTCTTACCGACTGATTAAGGTTGGATGACATTCGCCCGGACGTGTTAATGTGAGGATGCGCGCTAAAGTGTCCTTCTGAGGGCAAAAATCATCTTCACTTCGGAGTAAGTTGTAAGTGTCTGTGCTCTGCTTGACGGTGCTTCAAATGTGTGAAACCTACCCTGCTGTCCGAGGCCTGAGGAATAGCTTTACACTCCGAGAGGTGCTAGATGGTGGGGAAAAAGTGTGTGTGATTGATTGAAACTGTAAAGTGTGCTGAAAATCCCGAGCTGACATGACTTATGAAGGTTTGCTTAAATTGACTTTGGAGAGACAATCCATCATTTAAAATGGAACTGAATACAGTGCCTTAAAGTGTCCATACCCCTTGAACTTTGCCCATTTTTTTCACGTTAAACCCAAACCTAAATGATTGGGATTTTATGTGATACATGAACACAAAGTAACAAGGGGTTGTGAAGTGAAAAGAAAATGATACAGAGTACAGAGATACAGAAAAAAATGTTACATATAAAAATCTGAAAAGTGTGGCATGCGTTTGTATTCAGGCCCCTGTACTCTGATACTCCTAAACAAGATCCAAGAGTCCAATTTATTTTCAGTATAACTACAACTTTTGTGTGAAGACCTCAGTGGTTTGTTAGAGAACATTAGGGATCAAACGGGAATGCACCAGACAGGCCAGGGAAGTTGTAGAGAATTGTGAAGCAGGGTTAGGTTATAAAAAAACGTCCCTGTCTCACAGGAGCACTATTTCAATCTGGAGCACTGTGCAAACCTAGGTGGACATCACCACATAACTGACAGGGTAAGGAGAACATGAGTTGGAGAAGCAGTCAAAAAGGCCCATAGTCACTCTGGAGGAGCTGCAGAGATCCACAGCTCAGGTGGGAGAATCTGCCCACAGGACAAATATTAGTCATGTACTCCACCTGGCCTTTATGGAAGAAACATTTTTGAAAGCAAGCTATAAGAAGTCTCATTTGCAGTTTGCAACAAGCCATGTAGGGCAGTGTTCCTCAACCCTGGTCCTGGAGGCACCCCTACCCTGCTTGTTTTAGCTTCAACACTCCCCATGCAACTCTGTAGGCTTCAGGTGTGTTTGGAGCAGGAAAAGCACAAAAATAGGCAGGATGGGGGTGCCTCCAGGAGCAGGGTTGAGAAACACTGATGTGGGGGATACAGCAAACATGGAAGAAGGTGCTCCGGTAAGATAACTTTTATGTTTTTGTAAGGATTGTGACCGGTGACAGAAATCACATCCACAATCAGTGCAGGAGATCCCATATGTATATCCCACAGATCAGTGCAGTGTTTTTTAGCTTCCATGGGATATGCCAAAAGTCACAGGACATAAAAACTGTCCCATGACTTTTGGGTTTTTAATGTATATGAAAGGGATGTAATTTGATTTAATTTCATTTGAGTGACCAGGATCAGTGGTTTCCTCCAATCTTTCAGTTCTCTACTTTTAGGTTCTACATAGAGATCTTTGGGTGATGCCACAGAAGTGGGAGTGAAAAAAACATTCATTAACTTTAAAAAAACATCATTTTATATATAACTTTTTAAAGAACCAATTTAAAGGTCTGTTACTAACATGTTTCTTTATTGAACTAAATGTGTTTCTTCTTTGGTATCTCAAAGAACATCTTTTAGTGCCTTTTTGAGAGTGTATACCTTCCTGTCAGGTATTCACTTTTATGCTACTCATATGTTGTATCCTGTTTTTGGAACGAAATGTAATAAGAGCTGGAGACTTTTTCTACTTGAGGCTTTTACAGACAAATTTGTTTGACAGCTTTGGCAGAAAGGAAATATCTGTTGGGTCATGCTCTGTCTCAAGAGCTAAAGTAACTAGCAGACTTTTCAGTATAGATTTGGATGAATCCAGACAGAAGAGGATGATGTGTGGCACTGTGGAAATGTCTTAGGTAGTCATTAAGATTGTTAATGTCAGCAGTAAATGCGCCAGTAAAGTCAACCTGTGAAAAAACCCTTAAATTTCAGTAGAAGTTAGTTGGAAAAGATTTTATTCTGTGAATGGTTCCCCTGATTCAAAAGCATAAATGCCTTCAACACCGTTCCAACTCTAGAACTGGACTCCAGTGGCAGGCAGCGGTGCACCGCACTAACCACCACGTCTCTGCATTGTTTGTCTAGGTGGAGGGGGCAGCATACGTGGGCTCTTTTATGTGGAAGTCTCGCAGTATTGGACTGTGGAATCGCCCTCGGGGAGAAAACATGCTTGACAGCGGCGCTCCGTTCTATGACACATATCGCACTGCTGATGGGAAATACATGGCAGTGGGAGCCATTGAACCTCAGTTCTATGATCAGTTGATTGAAGGTCAGTACACTTCAGATACAGACACAGAAAGATACGGTACAAACACAGATCTGCATTATTGACTATGAGACTGTGATTTAAGATAATAAATTATTAATCCTAAGCTTGATCATTGGAGTCCTGTATGTGGAAGTGTCATCATAGTTGAAGGCAAACATACAAAACTTCTGCTTATTTTGGAAGTGTGTGTGAATATCTGTGTGAATCAGACATAAATCTGTGCTTTTTCATATTCTTCTCATTTCAAGGGTAGTAATTGGGTAATTTGTTGCTTGTTTGTTCTCTGGCCAGCTGTGTGACCTTGCATCATTATGTCATACAGAATAGTGATAATGTGTGAGTCTGATGCTGCTTAAATGAGAACCAAAGAATCAATTAAGGTGGCGAAAACGGAGATGGTAGTGGGCGACACGTACAAAATTTTTTATCGTCTTTATATTCATTCAATAAGGCACGATGAAACGCTGAATCCAAAAAGAAATGCTGAATCATTTTACACTGACATTGTCAATTTGAAGATACAAGTTGCTGTCTTGTGAACATTTTAGGACACCCCGTGAACCCTACTGGCTTTAACGTGTGGACATTTGATCTTCATTTGAACTATATTGCGAGATGGAGCTGTAATAACTTAACACATGAAACTGAGGAAGTGTCTTTAAAACATCATTTGTAAAATGTTATTAATGCAAAAAGTGAAAAAAGTTAGGACCCCTATGACTTAATAGCTGGTTTTTCCTCCTTTGGCTGAAATAATGTCAATTAGATGTTTCCTATAACCATTTATCAGTCTCTGACATCCAATAGAAGAACGATTTTCCCACTCCTCCATGCAGAACTATTTCAATTATGTGATGATCCAGCATCAATCATTGTGCAGACAGACTTACATTTTCCTCAAGCTCCTTCAGAAACAATAAAGATTTCATAGTGGTTTCTATGATTGAAAGCTCTTAATAAAATAATATAAATAATAAAAGTAATAAAGGATATTCAGATGGGTTTTTTTGTTTTACTACTGTCAATTGTTTTGAAGAAATTATGATAAATATTCTTGTCAATTTGATCATAACAAATAATTCATCATAATGCTTGTATTTGCAGCACAGAAACACTCTGGATGGTCGATTTCTAACAGGAAAAGCATCATCAAATTCATAGAAATATCTAAAATCCATTACCATCTACATCTCAAATGAAGACAAATTTGAGTAGCCTAGGATCTGCACCAATCGCCTTCTGTGCTGTGTGTGGTGTTTGCTCGTTCTGCAGTACTGGACTGGGTTATGTGCATCAGATTAATGGTGTTAAATATCTTTTCTCTCCTTCCCCAAGAGGTTATTTTTACACATGGCTTTGAGTCAGTACGGTGAAAATTACGGGAAAAATGCAGTGAAATACAACACGGGGTTCAGCCACTCACAAAAGTGTGGCATGCAGTGAGTGTGCATGACAGTCTGGAACCCTTCTACAAGGCTTTTACAACAGATGTAACACACGTGCATTACAAGGCGAAAGCAGTCTGCAGCAGCAGTACAGCTGTTTTGGCAGTTAATCCCAGGTTCACATGTGTTCCAAAACATACCTGTCACAGTCCACTCTGTGTATGGATACACCATTACTGATTCACTGATTATTACGTGCACTGCAGTCTTTTTCACTGTCTACTCACAGACTCTGAGAGCAGAACTAAAGAACAGGGGTTGGACATTGAACTGAAACACCTGGTTTTAGACCACAATAATTTATTAGTATGATGTACTAGGGCCTCCTTTTGCTGCAAGAAAGCGTCAATTCGTCTTGGGAATGACATTTTTTGGATACAATCCAGGTTAGCACCCGAACATCCCTTTCAGACAGCTTCCTCTTGCGTCCACAGTTAATCCTGTTGGATGTGGTTGGTCCTTCTTGGTGGTGCTGACGTTACCCTGGATACCGTGGCTCTTGATACATCACAAAGACTTGCTGTCTTGGTCACAGATGCGCCAGCAAGACGTGCACCAACAATGTGCCCTCTTTTGAACTGTGGTATGTCCCCCATAATGTTGTTTGCATTGCAATATTTTGAGCAAAACTGTGCTCTTACCTGCTAATTGAACCTTCACACTCTGCCCTTACTGGTGCAATGAGCAATTAATGAAGATTGGCCACCAGGCTGCTCCGATATAGCCATGAAACCTCCCACACTAAAAGGACAGGTGTTTCAGTTTCATTGTCCAACCCCTGTACATACAAGTAAAAACAATGTCTAATGTTGAGATCAGCAAAGATTATCGAGGTCACATCCATACATTGTATGATGGGTCCATAACATAATTATTGTGACAGGCCTGCCAGACGTTTCTCAAGGTTACGCTGGACTTTCTGCAAAGTTGTGTCTCGGAAAGTTGAGAGCTTTTCATAAAATCACAGTATGCTTATCAGTATGTGCATATGGATTTCCCTTAACTCTCCAATCATCTAAGTGCACAGCCTTCTTAATCTTTTTTCCCCCAAAGCCGTAACAACAGTATTACCATTTCTCTGTAGCCCAAACATAAATCATGTTTCTTATGACAGTGTGTGCTATGTAATAGCCAAGGCATTTTATTGATTACTCCTTTTTTATCCATATTGATGATGTTTGTCTACTTCATCTCAGGGTTGGGATTAGATGCGACTGAACTTCCAGCACAGATGAGTGTCTCTGATTGGCCACAGCTGAAGCAAACTTTCACACAAGAGTTTGCCAAGAAAACACAGGCAGAGTGGAGTCGGATTTTTGATGGAATCGATGCTTGTGTGACTCCTGTACTCTCCCTGGATGAAGTGGCTTCTCATCCTCATAACCTCGAGAGGGGCTCCTTCCTCAGGAATGTCCAGGGGGAGGTCAGCCCTCGGCCGGCGCCCGTCCTGTCCCGTGTGCCTGCTGATCCCTGTCTGTCACGTGATCCTTTCATCGGGGAGCACACTCGTGCTGTGCTGAAGGAGTATGGCTTTGAGGCGGCCCAGATTGAAAAGCTGCTTTCTGCGGGCGTGGTGGAGTGCAATGAAGCTAAGGCACGTTTGTAGGGAGTCTGTGTGTGTGAGACTGGCTGGAATGTGGTGAGAGCTGCAGTGGAAACCATTGCGCCTTGATTCCCATTGCCTTAATTTGAGATGTAACGTGTGAAGAGCATTCAGTCTCAAAATAGCTCTCCTTTGATGCACAGGCATTTATTATTTAGTCTAGGGAAAGCTGAAGGTGACAGGTCATGCTGCTGTGAGTTCTTCTCCAGAGAGCAGAATCAGAGTGACCAGTGGAGGCTCAGTTCAGTTCTAATCAGTCCGTCCACTTGTTACCTGCACTTGTGTCATGATGTACCAAAGAAATAGGCACGTCTAATAAGATGACTTTGTTCAGCTAAATGTCGTTTATCACTGTTTGATACAATAAAACATCCCAGGGAGGCAGTTTTCTTCAGTTTCCTTTCCCTACAATTCTAATGCTGTAAAGCTAAAGCTCAGGACACTCTTCAAAAAGTCAGATTTTTCAAGGGTTCTTTATTAAGGACAGTTGTTCAACAGTACTCGACAATTTGAAAGCTTAATTCGTTCTTTAAGTAGTAAAGTGTTTCTTTTTACAAAAGGGTCCTATCTGTCACCTAAAGGTCCTTCTATAGCCCTATCTGGATCAGTTTACATGGGGAGGTGGGATAATGTATTTTTTCCCAGAGGGTTTCAGTAGGAATGTGGCAATATTACATTTATCACACTATTATATTGGCAATATTGTAAAGATTTTGAAACACAATGTAGTTTTTTTTTTTTTTTTAAATATCACAATTTAATTGTCAGGTATCAGGATGTGGGTTTTGGGCTACATTCTAAGCTTCATAACTCATGATATACATGTATGATGTGTAAAACAAACACAAACTGTCTATCCAGCATTGAATGGCTAAAATCCATTTTGAAAACAATGGCTAAAACACACACACACACACACACACACACACACACACACACACACACACACACACACACAGATGAAAAAAGGGGGCATGGGATGTTAGGTTAAAACCACTGATGCTCTGAATTTCAAATTTCACTATAAGAGTCCTGAGGCCAATTATCCATATAAATCTAAACAATAAAAAACACTGGATTACCAGTTTCAAATAAGATTTCTAAGCTGTGAAGTGTTTGTGTTGCCAAATAATGCAGGCATAACCTACATTTTTGATCAAAACTAATAATTTTTACAAATTTGTATGAATATCTCAATTCTCTATGTACATTTGTTAGTTGTATTACGGTAGCCTAAGATCTGAAAATAACAATATCTGACATGTGTGTCTCTTACAAGTAGTTTATAATTTCAGGTGAATAAAGGTCAGTGAAACATCAAAACATCCAGCAAAACTGTGACTGAGAGTAAAGAAATCACAGTATATAACTGCTAACAGTATTGCAGTATAATGAAATGTGACCCCTGTATTATGTTGCTATGTTATTGCTAGATTCTTGTCATACATAACCCTAGATCTCAGTGACTTCACTCCTGTCTGAAAGCAGTCAGTCATTTATATTAAAACTGGGCATCTCAATGTGTGTAAACATTGTTTTGGGGGATTTCTCTGTACTGAGAATCTCAAGGAGACATTTAGTTTTATTGTGCATGACACAGACACCTTAAATCAGAGGCAAACTTTCATACCTACTGCAGATGCTGCACAAAATTGACCGAACACAAATCGACAGAAGCTTCTTTGAGAGTGGTGTGCAAGGATGCATACATGTTGGTTCATACCTAGTGTGGATGCAGATGCGACGTGGTGCTGGTGCTGTAGAGCTGAACCAAACCATCTGATTGAGTGTAGAGTAGTTGTTTCAAACAAAAATTTAAATTGTAGGGTTATTTATGGAGATTAGTTATCAATAAATGTGGTCAAACCACTTTTCAGATTTGTTTTTGGATGAGGTGGAAGTGAGTGGCCACTCCCTTATCAGTCATTTATGCTGGGTTTTATCCTGTGTGAGTTGGTCATGGATTTAACAGACGTCCTGTAGTAAACTTGCATTACTCCACCTCCACAGGTAAATGAAAACATTGCTATTTAAAAGTGAGGAGCTTGATTCCAAAGTAAAAAAATAATAACAAAAACAAAACCCTGAAGTATCTATAGATGGCGATATCATGTTTAGGTCTGATCAGATTGATACATGTTGCAATCTATGTTATTAAAATATCTCTATTAAGGTCCATTTAATTTTTTTTTTTTTATTCTTACACCCAAATTTGCTTGTAAATCATTATAGTACATTTGGATTAAACATAATAGAAGTTTGCCACCCACTCTGAGCCTGTCTGTGTAGAGTTCTGTTAATTTATTACTATTTTTGTCTCTTCAGGAACATTGCTCATGGGAGGTTTTAACTTGAACTGGCTTATTAAGCAAGTCATTTTAAGGAGCTTTGTGTAGATTAAATCTAATACAGTTGATGTTAAACCCTACGTATGTGAATATAAGAAATCTGATAATTCCACTTTGTTTGACATAATGGTTATAAATAAACCTAAGAAATTTACCTTTTACCAAGATATAATGATCACTGTTTATTAATACGATTAAGTAAATTGTAAGGCAATCTTCTTCATGATCCTTATCACTGATTTTACTAGATTTCCATTTGCTTTGGAATGTTCTGTTTTACTGTATTATATAGCTTCTTAAAACCTGGCTCCTTCCTGGAAATTCAGAATTAGCATAGAAACTAGTCCTTGGATTTAGTCCATATATAAGAACAGCCTTTTTTAGAGAGACATTATGTCTGTAGTTCAGGGCTTGACTGCTAAGCTCTTATTTGATTTCACAATTACCTTAGTTAAAGAATTTAATGCACTCTTCACATAATTGTTAATGGGGTTCCAGACAGCTCTGTCATGGGATCATTGCTTTTGATGTTATATATCAATAAGATTGATAAACAATGGAAATTATAGAATTCATTTCTAATGTAAATGATATTGTGCTGTGTTCTTGTAATACTGGCTGAGGAACATTTACAGAAATATTTTGACACATTATATAGTTAAACAGTGGTTAGAATGAAGAAAAGATGGGTTGTTTTTAATATTAATTCATGTAATGTTTTGAATGATACAGTTAATATTGTGTTTTAAACTATAGGTTTGGATTTGCATGTGCAATCACAGTGCATACAGTGTCATTTAAGGCCAGTTTTTTGCTGCTTGATCCAAAAGGAAAATGCACTGTTCTTATTTTCCATGACATATTAACAATACGCAGAATAGATCTGCCCAATCTCTAATATTGTGACATGTTGGCTCGTTGATTTCTGCTGGATTCTGGTGAAATTGTACAGCCCTAATTTATATATAGAGATAGAGAGGATGTTCAGAACTGAAACGGTTTGATAGTGTGATCAACCTAAAACCTAGTGTGAAGCTAACTCATCTATGAATATATCAAAAACACTGCTTATTGATTTGAATTTAAATGCTATTAAAATAGCTTCAGCACTGAAGCTTTTGACGAAACTGCTCATTCTGAATGTACCATTCTCTTCTTAATTGTTTTGCAAAGCACCATTATAATAGAATCATTTTGAACTAAATGCAAAAATATGTTTCACCTTTTTCAGTTTTAAGCCACTTTAAAATAATATTGTGCATAAGAGATTTCATTCCTTTATTTTAATATCTGCCTTTTCATTTTCTTTAAATGTTTATGGATCCTAATTGAGACATTCTCCATTTTGATTAATTCATTTTTATTGTAAAAGTCTCTTAGTATTATTATTTTTTATTTAAAGTCTTTATTTTTAACATAAATGTGTATTTTATATTTTACAGGGCCCCACTGTAAATGAGAACTTGGTTTCAGTGGTTTAACCTTTATATATGAAAAAGTGTAGAGCAGGGATTGGAGATCTGGTCCTAGAGGACTGGATTGCTGGACTCCTGCAGTGTTTTGTGCTTTTCCTGATCAAGTAAAATTGATTAAAGTCACCATGTTTCACTGGTGTATTGAAGCAGGGAAATTGGCAAACTGTGCTGCTCCTTGGTTCCCCACCCCTGCTGTGGAAAGTGCAGTACACTTTTAGATATCTGGGACTGTAGTGCCACTTGTGTTCCCAATGTTAAATATTTTCCATCACCACTGACGTTTTTAATGTCTCTCAGAGTATAACTGCCAAAGACTGTTGTGTGAGCTCAAGTAATAGGGTTTGATTCCAATGTTTCCTTTAAAGCAACATTGGAATTTCTAAATGTCATTTTTTTAATGGCCATCGGCTGCTCCCACTTCTCTAAGACTTTTTGTTTGTGCAACTAAACGTTATTGACATGAGATTGACTGAAAATAGGGTTTAGAGATGCAACTGGATCATAGGAATTATTAAAGTTTTGTTTTCATGTTCTTAAGTGTGATGTGGAGCACTTTGTAACTATCATGCAACAACCTTGTATCTCTTAACTGAAAAACGCCAGTGAAAGTCTCTGTAAAAATATGTTTTTAAAGCATTCATTCATCATGAAATGTGGATGTAAAGATCAGCCTGATGTATGTCAAACAATACAAAACAATAAAATAATTGAGATATAAGGTTTTTGAGTGACAGCAATGACTTGCTATTTAGTGAAACATGGACATCATTTAACTGAATACTTATTTAGCAATATCCCTAACTTTAATATAGCCATTACCCTAATCTTTTTCCCAGGCTGTAATTATGTAAATCCTTTCCCCAGCACATTTCTTTTTACTATGTTTTAGTAGATCATTTTTTATCAATTTTAATGTCTGTTCAGTTTGTAATCCTGTGTAAGACTTCTGTTAAGTGTGTTTTATAATCTGTCCGATTGAATGCTTCAGTGCATGTAAATGAGCCCGTGACTGTGTAGAGAGTTATGTGAGGAATGTAGCCTGACCTATGCAGGTTAAGTCTGACTGTAGTGTACAATGAGATGTTAGTGATGTCAGTCTACAAAGAGATCATGTGAGAGTGTCTTATGACGATTGTGAGTGAATGTGATCTTTGAATGACTCCAGATTTGGTGTATAGACCTTGGGGTGTATTGAATAAAAAATAAATAAACAAAAATAATAATAGTCTATCATTTTTTTTTTTATTTAACTCAACTTAGTTTAGATAGAAGTTCTCCTTACGCACATTTTTACCTCTGAATCTCAGTTTAGTCAACAGTACAATTTAAGACGAGCCTCAAAAACATTGTAAATGAGCTCCAGTTGTATAACCCCCGCCACCCTTCGTTTGTTTATGGTTAATTTCCATTAGCATCTTAGAACTCCCTCTGTCACCTAGGGGGAGGCTTCCCATTCTCCACTTCTGACTCTGGAGGTCCATGGTGATGACAGTGATGTCAGACATTTATGATATTTATGATACAGTTGCAGTACTCTGGAGCTGTCAGGCCATGTATGAGTACACATGTATACTTTTTGAACACACCCTTTATATTTCTGTGATCAAAACAAAAACTGAAAAGGTACATTTTCTAAGAACTATGGTTTTATTTAGTGTAATGTCACAGCTTTAGAGTGGCACAACTGTCTAACTGCCTGCTCATGAAATGTGTCCAGATCAAAAACTCAGTTCTTACTTTGTCAAAAACTAGAGATGAGAATAAACTGAGCAGATCGAGGGGAAGGAACACTGACTTAAACCTTTTCAAATATTTTTGCTGTCTTTGCTGCAGCTCATTTATGTTTTTATGCTTATTCCTGCTGTCTATGGAGCCTTTAAGGTGACATCCTGCACCAATAAAACTTAAAATGTTATTAAAGACTCAATAAGACTAAAAACTAAAAATGTTTTTGTCCTTTTTGAGTTTTCTCCGTTGTTTGAACTCTGTCCACTGTGTAAATAAGTGTAGATGAATTGACCAATATAAATGCATTAATAAACTTATTACTAATTCAAAGTTAAGAATGTGTTTGCCTTCTCCTGTAAGGTCTCCATTTTGGAGATTTTTGTTTTTTTTAATTGTAATTTAATTGATCAACTGAGATTCAGGACCGAAAAAATGTGAGTCAGGAGAACTTTTGACTGAAGTTGAGTTAACTCAAAAAAATATGAAGTAAAAATACTTCTAGGTTTGACTGATTTTATAGTGGAGGTCAGTGGCAGCATTGTGTTGCGTTCCTGAACTTTTACTCAACACTGGAATGCTCCCCTACCCCCTTCAAAGTTTGAGCACTCTGTCCAGATCACATGTTACATCATTTGATAGAGCAAAATGTGCACAGCTCACTGCTGTGTGAGACCACAAAAGGGGCCTTGTGAGTAGTCAGCAAGGGGACGTTAAGCCAGGGTTACCTTGAACGTTCCCAAAACAATTAAAATGGCAAAACAAGAAACATGTGCTCTAAAATAATTACTGTAATTGCTTACAACAGATCAGCTCACAGCCACTGTCCTTTTGCCAGCAATTAGGAATCCACGCCAAACTAGGAATTCTCTGGGAGGAGAGAGAAGTTTCTCAGCTCCTAATCTGTGTCACGTGTTTACAACTTTCTCGAGGCCTTTTGCAACAGAAGGGGAGGAAAACGGAGGATTTTTTTTTTCAGTCCTCCAAATCAGGGAACAACCTTCACTCTCCTCAGTTCAGATCAAATCTTGAGAGTTACTCAAGCGCTCCTTTTGCACACCATTTGCTCAGCTATGCAATAAGGATTAGTGGGTGCTGGTTTTGAGTTGGTGGTGACCAGTGTGAGCCATGACTCTACTGAGCGAGGAAAAGCCTTCCAGGTTCCCTGAACCGGGGAATCACATCATGGCCATGCAGCCCTACTCCGTGGATTGCAAAAATAAAGTGGATTTTGTGGACTCTGTCGAGGCAGCTGTGTTTAGTGCCGTGGAGCCTCCGAGAAGGTCGCGTGGCAGGCTCATCATGCATGGATTGGTCATGTTTGGAAGGGAATTCTGCTATGCCGTGGAAGCAGCATTTGTCACACCTGTGCTGCTGAGTGTGGGACTCCCTCGGAGCATGTACAGCTTGGTGTGGCTCATCAGCCCCGTGCTGGGCTTCATCCTCCAGCCAGTTATTGGCTCAGCCAGTGACTATTGCCGCTCACCATGGGGACGCAGGAGACCCTATATTCTGTCACTGGGGATTATGATGCTGGTGGGCATCACCATGTTTCTCAATGGAGATGCAGTGGTTTCAGGTGAGGCTTTGCTAAATACTAAATAAGTGTGAAAAAGTAATGCATTGAATTTAATTGAGTGTGAAAAAATGATGTGCATCACTTTTTTTTTTATCTGTCAAGTAATTAACTAATTTTGTAACATATGGGACTATTATTAAGTGAAAAAATATATTTAGGTTTGCTCTTTTTGTCTTTTATAAAATGTGCAAGTGTTCAAATGCTTTTTTTGAGTTATGCCTCAGAAGAACCATGTTTGGGTTCATGACCAAAATATTACTTTAGCAGTGTGTGAAGAACTTAATATATATATATATATATATTTATTTACAATGGTATCCCTCAAGGGAACCAGACAATTATGTGATGAACTGAATTATTTATGCCTTTTTTGTATGTAGGGCTGGGTGATAAATGAACAATATGGTGAAAACATTAAAGTAAAATGATAAAGTATCAATATTTATTTGTAACGCCCAAAGTATTGCATGCACACTGTTTCTATGGCACATGACTGTAGTCAGTAGAGTGTCATCCCTTCGGAAATCAAAAACGACCTACTCATGCTGTTTTATGGAATTAAATCGTACACAGATGGTAACGTGCATACTGTGATGTTACAATATGGTCACTTTTATATCTTGATATATTGTCCAGCCTTACCTCTGTGGAGAATTCTAAATGTACTCAAGGAGTCAGAAAGACCTGCTTTCCTATCTTTAGCTATTATGTTTGTATCAATGAAAACGTTATAGGATATTCTATACTAAAGGTAATTAGCTCTACAGATAGTGTCAGTTGGGTACTGTCGATACTGAAATGTATGTAAGTTGATTATTGATGATTTTGGTTTGCTAGTTTTTGTCATTCACTTCCCTGCCCATTATTCCTCATTGTTCTGCACTGTTCACTACCTAAGCCTTAACTGGCTGAATACCCGTGGAGCATTAGGTGTTACATCATTTCTGGATAGACTTGAAGCAGTAAGGATTTTGTTTAACAGTTTTATTCAAAGCCTTCAAGGAGACAGATATGGTCTATTTTTAACAAGAAAAAAAAACCATCCCAAATTTGTATTTAATTGAATGAAGCAACTTTGTAATGATCTGTTTAGGCATGAAATGAGTAAAATGCTAAAAGGTGTTTCCATGATTGAGAGCTCAAGCTTCTTGCATGTATAATTTGTATAAAAAACAGACTCTGAAGTTGAGAACCTGCAAATGTGTTTTTCTTACAGCCATAGTGCGACACAGAGGCTTAAAGAGGACCTGGTCAATAGTAGTGGTCATGTTTGGAGTGGTGATGTTTGACTTCGCGGCAGACTTCATAGACGGGCCTGTGAAGGCCTACCTGTTCGATGTCTGCTCGTACCAGGACAAGGAGAGAGGCCTTCACTATCACGCCTTGCTTACTGGTAAGAGGATGTGCTTCAAAGCGATCATGTGACACAAGCTACCAATGCACTGTTACACCAATGGCTGCTTTTCCAGACATCTAGCAGGTCTCATGTTTGAATCCCCCAAAACATCACAGCATTTTATGTATCTGTAGACATGAAGGAAAACTGGTCAATGCATAAGTTATATTCTTCCTCAGTACAAGAAAAAATAGTCTTATTTATTTATTTATTTATTTATTTATTTTTTAACTATAGGCCTGGTGGTTAAGGGAAGCAGCCTTGTGACTGGAAGGTTGCTAGTTCAATTCCCTGAACTGGCAGGACATGATTGAAGTGCCCTGGAGCAAGGCACTTAACTCCCAACTGCTCCCTGGGCACTGTGGATAGGCTGCCCACCACTATGGGCATGTTCACTCACTGCCCCATAGTGTGTATGTGTGTATGCAAATTTCCCTGTGTGCAAGCACCTTTACAGTTTTATCTGACTCATGGTGTTAACACACACCAAACATGTGGTTGACCCACCTTTCATTTTTGTAGTCTTCATTTCTACTTGTGCAGCTTTCATTATGAACGATTCCTTTACGTTATCGTTTGACATGTCTGTGTTGCTCTGATGTTGGTTTGCTCAACGTGTACTGAGTTTCTTCATCAATAGCTATTTGACTCTATGAAAACTTAGTGTAACTATGAAGGTCAGAGGATTTAAAAACTCTGTAAAGTGAGTTTCTGTATAAAACCCTAAACTTTTCTCACCTTTAATGCCGAAGAGCATGTCTATAGCCTTTGAAAATCGATTGAGAGTAACGTACCTGACATTTGTCACCTTTTTTCTATATCTTCCTTCCTCCAGCGCATGAGAAAAGTTTTAAAGCACTGTTTCCTGTCGCTGTTTGAGTGACCATTGATGCAGCACGATCCAGTGGCCTTCACAGTCTAGTGAAGTCCAAGGCGTTACATGTAATCACACACCTTTGTGTCAGTACATAATACACCATATTCCGGACATTGTGATTTTCAGGGATCAACCTTTCTCAGACCTGCCCTTAATGATGCCCAGTCCTCCAGTAGTTACAGTTCACATTTAATACCTTGTTTATCTAATCAGACCTGCATTAAAGTAAATCATGTGAATGGCTAGTGGACCTAAACTAAACCATTCAGTGACTGGAATTTACAGAGAAGACACTGTTTAAACCTCTGTTCTTCAAACTGTGTTCTTCTAATACATTTGAAAGCTTCTTTCTGCATATTTTGTACTGTTTAATCTGATTACTGTGTTGATTATTTTTCATTCTAAGGTTTTAATGTGTTTAAAAAAAAGTTTCCGCCAAGACAAACTGCTTAAAACATTTGTTTTTCTGCTCCTTAAGACTGCACATTGCCCGCAGTCTTGCTGACGCAACCAATCTTGCAGCTCACCGTGTGAACGGCAGCCGCAGAACCTCTGGTGGGATTATACAGTGCTAATATCAGCCAGGAGGTTCTGAAACCACGTGCAGGAAACACCTGCTCTTTTCCTTCATTATAATGTCCAGTTGCAGTTGAAGTTCAAACCCGAGGCACTTGGCCAGGTTTCTCAGCATTTCATCATTTCCAGGTAGAAGCCTGAGACCCCTCTTAAAAATACATAAACGTTTGGGGCATGAACTCACTTTAAATTTAAAGAAGGCAAAGATAGAAAGTGTAACATATTAATCCATTCTTTTTTCCAAGGAACCAAAGAATAACTTAATTCAAGAGACCTCACAAGGGAGGTGCACTCATTGGACTTAATATTCAGAGCTATGAAGCGGGATTCACTGTTGAAAACACACCGAATGGAAGGTTATCACTATTGCAGTCACGCATCCACAGACAATAGAAGAAGCCCAAAGATAAAGATTTCATACAGAATCTTTCAGTGGATGGTTCTTTAAAAGAATATTTCCACTTGATATAAAGTTACTGTTCAAATGTCTGTGGTCACCCCTGTGTGGAGCAGATAAACGGGTTGGGGAACCAGCCTTGTGACTGGAAGGTTACCTGTTTGAATCCCTGAACTGGCAGGACATGACTGAAGTGCCCTTGAGCAAGGCACTGAACTCCCCAGCTGTCTCACTGGCTGCCCACCTCTCCGGGCACGTGTGCTCACTGCTCCCTGGTGTGTGATGTCACTAGTGTGTATGTGTGTATCACTGTGTGAGGATGGGTTAAATGCAGAGGAATAATTCCCATGTGTGCACAACACAGTGGGTTAAAAAAAGTATAATTACTTAATTACTTACTTAAACATGAACCTGCCTAATGTCAGGCATGGGTTAGAGGGCTGTAAAGCCCCTCAGCATTGAGCTCTGGAGCAGCGGAACTCGGCTGCTCTGTCTAGAACTTTTGGGATGAGTTGGAGAGTCAGGGATGAGGTGTGTGGTGATGATCCAACATCTTGACCTGAATACCACTGAATACAATCAAATCCTCACATCAATGATTCGAAATGTAATAGAAAGCATCCTCTGGACAGCAGAGATAGTTTCTCCAACAAAAGCAAGTGTCCTAATACTTTTGTCCATATAGTCTACTTCACCGATTTAAAGCAGTTGTTCTGTAACCTGGTCCTGGAGACCCCCTGCCCTGCACGTTTTAGTGGATACCCTACTTGTAACACACCCTACACCTCTGAAAGGGCTTGTTATTGAGCTGATGTAAATCAGGTGTTTTGGGAGCAGTGAAAGCATAACATGTGCCCGGCAGAGGGTCTCCAGGACCAGGGTTAAGAAACACTGCTTAAAGAACCACCTGTTGAAAGGGTCATTAAGGAACCAAAGGTGGTTCTTCTATGGAATCAAAGCAGATAACCCTTCCTCCACTTTAATCTTCAAGATGCTCCACTAAATTCGACTCAGTTAAGAGGTTTAAACTGGTGTGTTAAAGGCGTGAGTGTGGCTGTACCGAAAGCAGGCACAGGTTGGTGTGAGTGTGCTCAGTGTGCTGTAATCCAGCCCAGGCCCGGTCATGTGCTGGAATCATGAGTTGAAGCTGAGAGCCACACAGGCACATGATCAGGCCGTTCTTCAGCTCTAGGCTGTGTGTGTGGGAGTGTGTATGTGGGTGGAATGTTTGGTTTCTGTCTTATTAAAATCTTATGCACATTATGAGATTGTAAAGGTCACCATGTGATGAAATGACCATTTGAAAGGTTAGGTATTGATGTGACTTTTAGTACAGGGCCGTCCACAAATATTGGTACATCAAGTAAACATGAACGGAACACATTCACTGTTGCTGGTCCTTTTGAGCTTTCATTGTAAATGTAAACACAAATCTAATTTTCATATGAAAGTACAACCGTTGAAAAGAGTTTAAAATGCTTAGACTGGAGAACACAGGCTGAAGCATCTCAAACCTCCAGATCCTTCAGATTTCACGCTCCGCCATTGTAGACTCTTCTTTACCTCATCCAAAGTTGATCTATGGTGTTTAGGGCACTGTTTGTACCCACAGAGTCATGTTTTCTCATTTTGAGGTGTGGTTTGGAGCGTTGTTCTGCTGGAAGATCAGATGAAGTTCCATCCACCAAGCCTCATTGTAGGTGGCACATTCATGTATGCAAAGTTGCAGTGCATTTGAAAGAAAAAAAAGGCCATGAATTTGCAGATTTATCACTATTTTCACAGGAGGGATGAGGTACCGTGAGATACTTTGAAGTATTTTGAGATACAGTGAGGTACTTACAGGAATATTGTATTTATGCCAGAGCCTTAAACAGCTTTATTTCCTAATCTGACCATAAAACACGATCCCATTGAAAGTTCCAGTAATGTCTGGCGAACTGTAGGCACTTGAGTTTGTTGATCTTTGAGAGTAAAGACTTTCTGCTGGCAACCCCCCCAAACAACTCACGGTTATAAAGGTGCCGTCTGATTGTAGGTTAGGACACTTTAGGGCCACTCAAACCATCCTCCTCACTGTGGAAGTGTCCAGATGTGTCATTCAGGCGTATTCTTTACATCTCCGTCCACTTTAAACCCTTAAATGAATGCCCTGTTAGCAGAAAAAGGGCATTTCAGCTCTATTCCTGTAACAGCTTAAGATTTTACGTTGTTCCACAACTTGTCTTTGCTGTGTTCCCTGGTCCATTGTGGCCCACATTTAGTACTAGTCAAAAGTTTGGAGACGCTTGATTAAATGTGTTAGAGGTGATGTGATGCTACTTTATTGATTCTGATCTCAAAAGGTTGAGTATCAGCCAATTACTCTATAAATATTCTGTATATTGACAAAAGTAATGGGACACCTGCTCATTCATTAGGTATTAAAGGGAAATCTATCCTGCTTTGGTGGAGTAACTGTCTGTGAATGGAGCACTGCTCTGAGGATTTGAACTGAAGTATGGAGCAACATACAGGCCCTTAGATTTGCAAACATCGATATATACATAACCAATAATATTAAAATATATTGTATGAAACAAGATACTTTATTTACAATTACAAATAGAAAAAAATACTAGAAAATGTGTGTTTTAAAAACATTTTCCATTTTGTTTATACAGTACTGGACCAGCACATTATTTTGTAAGGTTTTCCAGTATGGGTTAATACAGTGTAGGTGTGTCCAAATTCTTTGAAGAAGGCACTCGGTTCTCAACTGAGCCTTAACCTTGTAAAGTATGCCAGTGAAATTCAGTATAATATTTATAAATTACAGCACAGGAAATGATGAAATTGGCTCTTGTGGTGGTTTATGACTGTATAAAATAAATAACATTTTAAATGTTTTAGTTCATGAATGTTTCGTCTAAAATGATGTAATCTGAGGCCATGCATTCATAATTTAGTATCAGATTATTCAGGATTTATAGGAAGTCTGAAGCACGTGTGAAGATGTTTTCATAGTTGGACTTCACGTCTGTCGTATTCCACATTATATGTCTTCCCCTACACTAAATAAACAAAAGTATTGTGACATTTGATCATTTATTGTTTTTTCTTAAATCAAGGGACTTCAATGACCTCAATGACGGGGGGCTTTATACCCCTCTAACCCAGTGTTTCCCAACTTTGTTCCTAGAGGCACAGTTGCTCAGCATATTTTAGATCTTACCCTACTCCCCACATCGATTCCCCACTGATTCAACTATTCAGCTCATTAACAGGCCCTTCAGAGTTGCAAGATGTGGGTTAAAGCTAAAACGTGAAGGGCAGGTGTGCCTCCGGGGTTGAGAAACACTGCTTAAGCCCATGCATTGCATTAGACATCGGGCCAATTGGTTCATGTTTATCTGCTCCAGAGAGTCTTGGTGTATTGGCAGTACTTCTCTACAGGGATTAGACAAGCTGTGTGTGTACATTTACTCATCTGTTTCAGAAATAGATGCAACGTCAAGTGGTTCATTCATTAGATGGGGTGTCCCCAAACATTTGGACATACTAGTGTAGCTCAGAAAATTTGAATATTACGAAAAAGTTCACTTGTGTTCATGATTTCATACAAAAGTCAGATTTTCTATTCATATTTCGTTCTTTTTTTTTTGTTTTTTTACTGTTGATCAGGATGACTTCAGGATGAAAATCAGAAAGCCAGAATCTTTCAATTCAGGTTTGACTAAATTACAAATCAGTAACTATACACTAAGTATCGTGTATTATTGAGCAGTGTTGTGGTTTAGGACAGGTACACAGTGTTTATTAGTGGAAAGCATGTTTTTCTTGATATTATTTACCACTGGTTCTTGTGTTCTGAGCTCACCCTTTAAACCTTGTGCTCAGATCCTTTCTGAGCAGCAGTTTATAGGTTTCTGTTTGGAGGCTACTTCTTTGTTGTCTTGAAATCTTGTCTTTAAAAGGAAACAGCTTTGTTGTCAAACACTTCACTGGGTTGCATCAGGTCCTGGTCCAAGAAGATTGATTGATTGTTCTGTTGATGTTGAGGAGACATCTTGGAGCTTTCAGTTGTAGAGTTTTTAGGGTAAATGTGGTGATATAGAGCTCTTTTTACTGATTTCTGATATACATTTTATTTAAACCCATGAACATTAAGGACTCACGGTCAGAAACGGCTGTAAATAAGAAGAGATATTTGGCAACTCTAACAGATGAGTGTGTAGCAGCTGTGTGAAACCAGTACATTTACAGTTATCAGTCCAGCCTCTAAAAGCACTTCCACAGGTATTTTAATAAGTAATCTAAGAAGCTTCTTTCTTTAGTCTCTTTTCCGCTCAATATACCCTGAATATCAAGCTCTTTCTTGTTACCCCACAGGTTTGGGTGGAGCATGTGGTTACCTGATTGGTGCGATGGACTGGGGTCACTCTGCTTTGGGTGTCCTGTTGGGCTCAGAGTACCAGGTGATCTATTTCTTCTCAGCACTGACCTGGAGCTTCTTCTTAGCCATACATCTCTTCAGCATCCCTGAAACACCTCTGAAGAAGCAGCACACCTCCATGTCCCCCGTCCCCACCGCACCACTCATTGTGGCCTCTAACGGCACCAGCTATGGAGCCTTGCCCAAGGAACCGGTGCCATCTCCTGAGATCAGACCTCGCTCCTTTTCTGCCCTTAGCGAGGCCAATGCGGTCACATCCAGCGCCAAGCAGCCAAGCAAAGAGGTTAGTTATTCTGTCCACCTTGATCTCAGCCTGTTCACCTCTAGCCTGGGCCTTTTTTATTTTCTTTCCAGCTGCATGTTTATTGTTTCTGCACAATTTGTTCTTCGGCAGTCCCTCCAAGTTTACCTCAGTTCGCAAATTTCATCTTTTTCACTGGAGTCTGGGCTCTGTGATTTGTCATGCGATGGCTTGTTTGGTCTAAGTCAGCCGTTCCTCGTTCGGGGCAAATAAAGCATGCAATATTGTATGTGGTTTTGGTATTGGAGCAACAGGATCTTCTCCTATGGCACAAAAGTGTGTTAACGGAATGCTTGTACTTGCATTGCCCTATATAAAAAAGTCTAATTGCAGTGATCTGGCTCATTGGACGGCCTTCTGCCTGAATTACTACAATCAGACATGCTCTTGGCGAAACCATAGCCATGCCTCTTAAGCCTGGAATTTGTCATGCTAGTGAGTCATGTGAAACATTGCTGCCTGTGCTCTGATGCAGCTGCAAAAAGCTCTCTTATTAGGGATTCAGTATCGACCCTTGATATATTGTCGAGCAACCCTACACAAAATATTGGTTTTGGGGTAAATAACCAGATATTTCAGAACATTCCTGGTATTCTGCAGTCTTTGTCCTTGAATCCTCAATGATTAACTGCCTGCTTACCTCACACAATAGACCATCTGTCCTGGAGACTGCCACAAGAGCTCTTCTCCATCCTGTGCAGCAGCTATCTACTGATGCTTTTCATTACATAATAAACACAGAAGGCTTTAGCCATACTCTGAGGTTATGGTTAGAATGAGAAAGGATCTGGAATAATGAAGTGAATATGGAGTACATCTGTTCTCCCCTGAATTCTCCACCTCAAAGAAAAGGGTTGAAGCCAAAGTTCATAGTTGATTAGGTTCAGAGTGGTTTAGTTCTCCGTGCCAGGAAAGAGTGAGACCAACCTGAGCCCATCGAAGGAAGCATCTTCCTTAACCACCCACCTACATGCCTACTTTCCTTCCTTCCTGCCTTCCTTAACCACCCACCCATCTACGTTCCTACCTACCTACATACATGCCGACGTACAATGTCCTTTACCTAACGTTTCGATCTTGTGGGACACCTTTTTTCTGCTCTGCCACCTGCTCTCAGCTGCTCCTCCTCCTCTGCTTTTCTCTGCCCCTTGTCACATGCACATAATATAAGGGGCATTAAACAGAGCTCTGGCATGAATTTGACTCAGCGTGTATAAAAAAAGAAATGAAGATCACATTTAAATGTTTAAATACAGTTGAAGAGATGAAGGATTTCATTGGTTGTTTCAATGTTTCACATCATATTTTTAATTGTAAAACTGTGAAATATCAGGATATGGTTTTTTTTTTTGTCCATATCTCCCAGCCCTATAAGGAGTACAATGGATGTCAAGGGAAAAGTGGAGGAATCATTCTAAGAATATCTTACAGTATTTTCTCTCAGCGATGACTGTCAGTAACTCTTTCTCCACTCCTGTGACCATCTTTAGACAGGCTTCTGTCATCTGCCTCATGGGAGTGAATCTTTAAATAACTGGGGAGGCGTGCGAAACCTTGAAGATCCGTGGTAATGGACTGTAGACTAATGCTTCCTTAGCCTTATTTATCACAGCTTGAAGCACTGGTTCAAATAGATGTGTTCATCTTTTAATGCTTCCACAGAGCCCTTCATAAAATGCCTCTGAAAATAAACCTTCCCAGCCACATCCTGTGTGCTGTCACTGAATGTACCGGGCAGTTAAATCAGAATAGAGTTTTGTTAAAGTGGCCATAGAGCATAAAATGTGCTCTTTTTTTTCTCAAGTGTGCTCTTTAAACAGCTTCACAGCTGAACCGAAAAGCCTCAGACTTTGAGTAGTTCTGGGAAAGATCAGACCTTAGATGCATTGATCAGACATTTAAGTGATGTTTTCTTCTTTAGCTTAGAATGAGAGATACAAGGCTTCTCCTTTTTTGAGTAAACTGAACTACTTTAACCTTGAATCACTCCATGCATTGCGGTCCATTTTGAATTTACTCTACATGTTTCATCTTATTTCTCTTTTTTTTTTTTTTTTTTTTTTTTACATTTGTTGACGCAGCCCTGACGAGTAACTAACTTTTAGTTAAATCCTTCACAGTAAACAGACATATAAAAATATTCACAAGGAAGAAAAACGTGTAATGTGTAAAAAACCTGAAGCCTTGGACTTCTAGTGTACGTATATTATGCAGCGGCATGTTGTTAATCAAGAGATCACAGCACAGCACAATCCCTGTCTGAAACTGATTTGCTTTAAAGGTTTACAATCAACCACATCACCTCCTTGCTTCTACACTTACTGTTCATTTTCAGCAGCTTCACTGACCACACAGGAGCACTTTACAGTTCTATAATAAGACTGCTGTCCATGTGTTTCTGCAAACCTTGTTAGCCTTCTTTTACCCTGTTCTTTAATGCTCAGGACCCCACAGGACCACCACAGAGCAGGTATTTATGTGGGTGGTTGGTCATTCTCAGCACTACAGGGACATTCACACGATGGTGGACAGCAGTCTAATTATACAACTACAACGTGCTCCTGTGTGGAAAGTGAAGCTGATAAAAATGAACAGTGAGTGTAGAAACAAGGAGGTGGTTGTAATGTTGTGGTCAATTGTAAACCAGTGAAACAAATCAATTTTAGACAGTCATTGTGCTGTGATGTGATCTCTGGATTAACAACATGCCACTGTATAATATTTGTACACTACCAGTCAAAAGTTTCAGAACCCATATTGGGTGATCTAATACTATTGATTGATAGTGTATATTTAATTAGTATATACACTATTGCACAGCTGAAGTACTGTATATATAAAACTAAAATGAGTCCTGGGTATTGAATTAAATGTAGCTGTAGTGTGAGAAGGTAAGTGGGAGGGTCTTTGGTGGGTGCAGTGTGACTGAGCAGTTAATTGCGGCTCCTGTAGGAAGAGTTTAAGTGGTATGTACATATACCCGAGTCCTGTGGATTTCTCTAGAATCCTTTAAGAAGGGTCTTGTATTCTTAGGATAGGGTATAGCTTTATTGATCCCTTGGTTCTATCCTATCCTAAAAATACAAGACCCTTCTTAAAGGATTCTAGAGAAATCCACAGGACTCGGGTATATGTACATACCACTTACACTCTTCCTACAGGAGCAGCAATTTTAAAATGCTGTAAATGCTACATATATAATTTTACTGTGACCATATAAAAATACCCCGTCCTATGTATTAATCTGAGTAAAAGAATAGGTTACCTGTCATGCCACCAGAACAGGGCGATCTGAAGACAGAGTACAACACTGCTATCTAGCAGTTGGTGTTTAAACACAACACACATGATCCACTGTCGGTCACCAACCCTAACACGTAAACTATGAATAAAAAATTGAAAGCTCTTTTTTATATCGTGATGCCTGTAAGTCATGGAACCAGCGTGCAAGAGCCTAAACTGCATTCTCACCCAAAATGTGACTGGGTGTCGGCACTGTGTAACTTACACAGTATCATTTTTTGAATTCATTTTACTAATGGTTTAAATGATCTTTCCTTTTACACCCTTCAATCAAATTTTTATATAATTGTACATCTTCATGATTGAACATGTTATAATTGAACATGTTTCCATTTTTCAGGAAATAATGTTCTATTTATTTATTTATTTATTTATTTATGTTTGTTTGTTTGTTTGTTTGTTTGTTTGTGTATTATGGACTGCAGGTACAGAAGAGGATGACTCTAAAATCTTTATTGTCAACCATGATTAACATGCCCACTCATTACCGCTGCCTGTGTGTGAGTCACCTGCTAGGCTGGACTGCCTTCCTCTGCAACATGCTCTTCTTTACTGACTTTATGGGGCAGGTTAGTATCAGTAGTCTGTTCTTGTAGAGCTGTGTACATTTATATATCTGTAATATAATCTTTCAGTATGACATTAGAAATGCGTTTGACAGAGCAAGTGTTTATCAGTACCACTGAACCGTGGACACACGGTCTCTGAGAAGCTGACTGACCAGACACAAACCATCTAATCAATACTGTAGGCACAAAGTGATGGTGTGAACAGCACAGTTATCATATCTAGAAGAATGTAATTTCATTCACAGAGTTTTGTGGTGGAGCAGAATGTGTGTGGAAATCCTTCTTCGGCTCTGAAAACAAAGTGCTTTTGAAGCTGTTGGAGATGTTCTGAATGTCTGAATGAGAAGATAAGCATCGTTTTCCTTTTGTGTTTTTGCCGCCATAGAAATAAACAGTAGTTTTTACACCGGATAGAATTATAATAATTTCATTAATGACACCTTTGCATCCCACAAATCAGAGTCTGGTTCGTTTTAATTAGGCGTGTCCTGATTTTACCCCAGATCCGATCCAAGTCTCTTAATGCCGAGTATCATCTGATACCAACTCTGATCTGATCTGGGCATATTAATAATATAGCTCCACAGCTTAGAAAAGATGAGCTACAGATTAATACTAAGGTAAAATCACTTTATTTTAGTAAAGGTTTATATAATTAGACATTCTGAACTCATTTATTTAGTTTATATACAACCTTTCTTAAAATGACATATATATATATATATATATATATATATATATATAATATATTCAATATTTTATAATCCAGTCTGACCGACTGCTTGGCCATCTAGTTCCCAGTGCCTTTAGAACATGGCCATCAAACCTCTGTGTTCCTCGTCTGGTAAAACAGCCCTGCTTGTACAGTAGTTTAATATAGTTTCAGAAATGTCGTCTTGTCATGTTCCACTATAAAACAGCTCCACACTGCAGAATCTAAACTTTTTTCCTCCATATCAGAGCTGCTGTAGATCAGACACTCGTTAATGACATCTTGGGGCCACTAGATGGCAGGCTGAACACCGTAGTTAAATCTAGCTAAGACTCAGAACTGGATTGAGATGAAAATAGTTTAGACCCAATTATGGAATTCCTTTAGTGCCAAAATTCTAAGAATCAGAAGGAAGAAGGATATGTTGTGAATGGGGGGAAAAAGTAAATCACTCACACACACACACACACACACACACACACACACACACACACACACACACGCACACACACACGCACACACACACAGAGACAGACAGTGCATCCGGAAAGTGTTCACATGATGGTGGTGGCAGCAGCATGCTGTGGGGGTTGATTTGAAGATGGATGATGCTGAAAAGAGTGATAATCTTAAGCAAAACCTGTTTTTGGTCTGTCAGTGATTTGAGTCTGGGATAGAGGTTCACCTTCCAACAGGACAATGACCCAAAGCATACTTCTAAAGCAACACTCAAGTGGTTTAAGGGGGGAAGTATAAATGTATTGGAATGGCCAAGTCAAAGTTCAGACCATAATTGGGAATCTGTGATAAGACTTGAAGATTGCTGTTCCAACAGCGGAAACCATCTAAGTTGAAGGAGCTGGAGCAGATTTGCCTTGAGGAACGTGCATAAATCCTGGTGAAAAGATGTGGCAAGCTCATAGAGACTTATCCAAAGAGTCTTGCAGCTGTAATTGCCACAGAAGGGGGCTCTACAAAGTACTGTCTTTGTTATAGGGGTGAATAGTTAGGTACACTGACGTTTTCTGTTATTTTGTCCTGAATGTATTGTTCAAAGTTGTAGGCACGTTCTGTAAACCCTCAAATAGACCATTTTAATTCCAGGTTGTGAGGCAACAAAACATGGAGAAGATACTTTCACAAGGTTCTGTATATACATGTGTATAATATAGAGCATATAAACATGAACAAATATTAACAAAATATACACTCTATTATACACACTGACTTACACTATACATTGTTGCACCGTAGAAGTGCTGTGTGTATTGAAATTATAAAATGGATGTTTGCATATTAAATGCAAGCTGTAGTGTGAGGAGGTAAGTGATAAATGGGACACAGTCTTTCGTGGGTGCAGTAGGAAAAAGTCTTGTAGGTGCAGTGTTACAGAGTAGCTAGTTGCTGCTCCAGTTGTGAGTAAACATGGTTAATAAGCAATTGAAAACATTACCACCAGATGCTATGAAGGTAGTGAAGCTTAGAAACTAAAGGAAAATGTTGCTAATCTCCATATTTAGAACATTGGAACCCATTGCAGCGTTCTGCTTTCATCATCTTGAAATTTGAATACCTGGGAATTTGCCTCCTACTGCTTCAGAAGCACGTTGCTTTCATTGTTGATGAAGAAGTTTCATGTAAAATGTCTGGTTTTTCAAGAACTCCTTGCTTTGTGTAACGCACACGGCAGACTGTGAGAATGTGAAAGCAGTTTGGATGGTGGGGAATGAAAATTTCAGTTTCTCAGTGGTGCACCAGAGACAACAACAACTCATGCTGCGCACAACAGACTGGGTGATCTATAAGCTGTGATCAGATGCCGGACCCTTCATTCACCTTTCAGGGCTTTCACCTTCGCAGATGCAGAATCTAAGAACATTGTGATTTGTCTGATTGTGTTATCACTGCTGGGTCTCCTGTTGAAAGGTTCTTACCTGTTTACCCAGCATTCCTTCCAGCTGTTCACACTTGTTTTTGTGTCTTTTGCCAAGTGATTATGAATTATGCTGCCCGCATCTTTGCTTTGTCAACTTGTGTTCTTGTTTGTGTATCTGTGTTTGCTATATCCAGATTGTGTATAAGGGGAACCCATATGCTGCTCATAACTCCACTGCTTATGCCACCTATGAGAGGGGGGTCGAGGTGGGCTGCTGGGGGCTCTGCATCAACGCTGTGTCATCTGCTCTTTATTCCTGTGAGTACTGCTGTAGAAACATGTGATATATCCTCACACTTCATTAGAAATCCTCTTCCGTTGTGCCTCCATACTAAGTGTAAATGAGTGATCATAGTTAGACCGTACCCAGCCTGCGCGGATTAAAGAATGAAAGTCTGTCATTATAAAAATGACTGAAAGAAGAGTCGCAGTAATGTATTACTAACATTTTAATTTAGTACATTTTTTCTCTTTATCTGCCTGAAATTCTGATTCGTAGACCTCTAGATATTTTTTCATGGTGTTGTTCACTGGTAGCATTTAGATGAGCCCAGGATCGATCGGTCAATCAATCAATCAATCAATCAATCAATCAATCTATCTATCTATCTATCTATCTATCCATCTATCTATCTATATCTCTCTATCTATCTATCTATCTATCTATCTAATCTCTCTCGCTCTCTCTCTCTCTCTCTCTACATATATATATATATATATATATATATATATATATATATATATATATATATATATATATATATATTATTATCATTTATTTTTTTCTTTAATATATATATATATATATATATATATATATTTATATATTTATGTGTGTGTGTGTGTTTGTGTGTGTGGAGGGGGCGTGGGCGTGGGCGGGCCTGACCAGTATGACTTAAAAAATCAGAAATCCACTCTCTCTAATTGAGCATTAGAACATTTCATATATAATATATAGACACTAAGACATTTTGGAACTGTGGGCAGCTGAGATCTGCTGGAAAAGGAAATCATCATCTCCATAAAGCTTGTGAGCAGATGGAAGCATTAAATGCTATACAATCTCCTGGTAGAAACTGCATTGACTCTGAACACACAGTGGACCAATACCAGTAAATGACATGGCACACTAACTGGAAATGTCATACTGGAGTTCAGACACCTCAAATTCTGTGCTTCTCTACTGTTTGTCCAGACTCCAGTAGCTTGAGTTAAGACTTTTGATTTCCAAATGAAATGCAAAATTTACTTGCATCTGAAAAGAGGACTTTAGGACACTTTAGGTCCTTTTTCTCTTTAGCACAGTTAAAGAAATATTGTCTCTGCCACAGTTGTAGCCCCTCTCCTGGAGACCTCTGTGCGTGTTGGCTCTTGATGCACCAACACCAGTCTCCGTCCACTCATTGTGAAGCTCTCCCAAATTCTTGGATTGACTTTTCCTGACAATCCTCTCAAGGCTGTGGTCATCCCTGTTGCGTGTGCACCTTTTCCATCACATTTCCCCTTCCATTCAACTGTTTGAGAAGTAATTTACTGAAACTTGAAATACTCAGATAATAATCAAATAACTGGATTTCAGGTTTTCATGAGCTATAAGTCACACTGATCAATATTTCACTTGATGTGTAATGAAAATATGACAGTTTACCATCAATTACATATTATTATGTATGCATGTTTCTTTACAATGATCTGATCTAGAACAACAACATCAAAGCACCATTATTATGCATCTTAATTTACATTTTTTATTGCATGATTTCTGCACTCAGATCTACAGAGACTGCTCTTACCCTACATTGGCCTAAAGGGACTCTACTTCATGGGCTACTTTGTGTTTGGTCTGGGCACCAGCCTCATCGGCCTGCATCCAAATATCATCTCCACTCTCTCACTATGTAGCGTCTTTGGAGTGATGTCCAGCACCCTTTACACCATCCCATTCAACCTCATCTCAGAATACCACAAGCAGGAGGAGGTCAGTATCCGTTCACACGAGAACATAGAGCTCCATCTGCCCACCGTCATTCACTGAACAATAGAAGCACATCCTACAAATCTTGGCTTGTCGTTCTATTTCTTCTGTGAACTTTCGTTCATAATATGATTTTACTTCATATAATATGGCGAGAACTGTAGAACATACAGTGTGATTAAATTAGGCCAGTTGTGTATACCATGTGAAATGAAACACCACAAAAGAGACTCTTCAGCCTGCAGACAATTTTCTTATATTGTGATAAGCTGAACTCTAGTAAGAACTGCACTGGAACTACACTCTAAGTGTGCATCTTTCTTTTAAAGTGTGCTGCACTCATTCTGAGTGCAGTAGAGCTGCTCATGTAAAAGCCATTTATTTCACACTAATGCTGTTTGTCTCACAGCTGCACCCTCCAAACTGAGATTGCTTTGGCTCTCATTCAAACAGGTCTTGTTCCAAAAATGAAAACAAAAGAACAAGCATACAAAATTGCAATTGGAATTAAGAACACATCATTTTAAAGCAACATTATGTAGCAGTTATGTCCGTAAATGGCATCTTCATGCATTCTGATGATTGACTGACTGACTGACACTCCGCTACTGCACTATGTAACTTTGGTGGGGCTGCATAAGAATTGCATGAAGCTTCATAATGTCATATGTGTAAAATCTGGTAATTATGTTTCTTCACTGCCTCAGTCCACATGCTTCTTTCACTTCAGATGCTGCTCCTTTATGTCTCAGCTTGTCAACAAATACATGCTCGTAGCTATCCACAAGGGGGTGCTCATGGTGTGATTGATAATTATGGTAGTGACGTAAAATCGAGTCGTATTCTCTAACTGTAGGAGGAGTCCAGGAGAAAAAATACCAACTTGTGCATATTTCTGCTTTAAAGTGCTTTAAAATATCAAACTGATGAAATCTCTGATAATTGCTGCCCCCTATACTGGCATGGGCATCTACAAAATGAGCCACCTAGTGGTCATTGTGGAGCTTTTGTTCATCAGTATACAGTAAATCTCACCATGACATCAGGCTTGTCAGCATTGAAGTACTGTTGATGGACCAACTGTGCTGATGATGGTAGTGCCTGCAGAAATAAAATGTTGAACTCACTTTGACAGTACTTTTCCCAAAACTAAATGACACTGTTTATCAGAGGCTTGCTCTCTCATTTCCTTACACTTAATGATTGCATCTTGCAGTGGTGAGGCTTTTACAGGATTAATTGAAGAGGCTGTGAATAGAGGATCAGAATGAATCAACCCCTGGGAACTCTGACTGATTAACACTTTAACACTTAAGGTGTTGACACAAGTCCTTTAATTATGAGCATCAACAAACCCATTTGTTTCCTCATATCGTCATAGAACGAGGTTCTTTAAATAACAGCCCTGGGTGATTTCCTTCTTCAAACAAACCCACAGTCCTCCAGTCTTAAATATAAAAATGCTTCCTATTTTTTTTCACAGCTCTGCCTATTTTGTTCACAGCTCTGCCTTTTTAGTGCTGGGTCGCAATGTCCTTTCAGGGTAAACATTGATATTCCAAACACTGACCAATGTCAGAATCTACACTTATTGCCAGAAAATAGTTGCACCCCAAAGGAATCAACCGATTGCAATGCACAACTGCAATTATGTCATGCAAGACGGTCATGGAGTCACTCAGAAGAGCAGCAGTTTATCTTCAGAGACAATCTTCAGGTTTTGTCTTGATGAAGACAACAGATCCATGTTTCGTGGCTCTGTGGTCAGTGGCAAGATCAGTGGTTTGGTGTCACACTTCCAGAAGGCCTGGTATCCTGGTGTGGGGTGCAATTTTGTATGAAAGCAGGTCACCTATGATCTTCATTACGAGCACCTTGTCAGCCCAAACATACGTTAATGAGGTCCTGCAACCATTGGTCTTACCTTTTCTGAAAACACACTTTGGTGCACTATTCCAACAGAACAGCAGAACAGCTCTGATTGGAGGGCTACCTAGGACATTAACATTTCTGAAGAACACCAATGCTTCAGAGACCTTCCATATAAAAGGATACACGGCTGCATTAATATAGTTTCTGATTCATTGCAAACTTCTTCTTATTGTATTTTATTATTATTTTGCTGCCTCTCCACATTATAAGGTCCACCTGCCTTGCAGATATATTAACAATGAGTCTGACATAGACATGGTGTGTTAGTTTGTGTAGTGCTGAACGGAGTGTTTTAGGCACAGTATGTTTTTTTATTATTAAAATATTTCATTTCAAGTTTGAGTCAGTTATTGTTCAAACAGTATAAATACGCTGTCTAGTTCAGCACACTAAACCACAGTCCTGAAGAAGTCTGCTGAGCTGATAGTTGTCCAGACGATGATCAATGACCCCCCTTCACAAAGAGGGTAAGCATCAGAAGGCCATTGCTGGCTGCATCAAAGCATATAATGGAAATTTGACTGGAAGGAGAAGATGTGGTCAAAAAGGGGCATGAGCAACAGGGATGACCACAGACTTGAGAGGACTGTCAAGAAAGGTGGCTTCAAGTCAAGTGGATTGAATATCAAGCGCCTCCTGAAGCAGAGGCAGTGTCAGAAATGTCTGACCAGGAAAATTCATTTGGAAATCACAGTCCTAGAGGCACAGAATCCAATGTGAGGTCTCTGCAGTCTGTGATCTTGTCATCTGCTGGTGTTGGTCCACTGTCTGGATCAAGTCCAGAGTCAACACAGCATCTACCAGAAGATTGTGTGTGTGTGTGTGTGTGTGTGTGTGTGTGTGTGTGTGTGTGTGTACAAAACAAATCTGACTTAATCTCTTTCTGTACTTCTCCTGGCACAGGAACAAAGAAAACAAGGCAAGGAAGACCCTTCTGTCCAAGGCCGTGGCACAGGGGTGGACTGTGCTGCCCTTACTTGCATGGTGCAGCTAGCTCAAATCATAGTGGGAGCTGGTCTTGGTGCTCTGGTCAACCTGGCTGGCAGCGTAGTGGTGGTGGTTCTGTCTGCTTCCACCATGTCCCTCATCGGCTGCCTCTTCATCACTATCTTCATAAGACACGTGGATTAAGCATGGACAGACTGGCAAATCTACATACAACCGTTATCTATCTGATGGCCTCTTTTGGTTGAAAGCTGTCATCTTCAGATGTTTATGGATGGGACTCATCCACTAGCAGATTCAAACTGCTGGATGTGCTTGCTTTCTTCAGATGCAGTCTGGTGATCTCAGCAGTCTCATGCAATGGACCCCATGTACCATATTTAAAAAAGAAACAGGCTTGGCATTTGCTGAGCCTGAGAAAGCAATTATGTATAATCCAAAAGGAGTTTATTAACTAGAAAGGTCATTTTGCACGTTTAGCCCCTCGCTGGGGTTACAGTATGAGCAGATTCCCATGTGAAGAAGATCGTATACTAATCCAAATCTTTGAAATCGAGCTGAAATTCAGATTTCTAGGTGGTGCTAAATATGAACAGAGGCCAACTGCTGTGGAAAAATAAAGTGAATTCTTTCAATGCATTTGCTTTATTTCAATATTTGTATTTTTTTTTTGTTCCCTTACTCATAAAAGACAAATGCGTGCCAACTTTATCTTACAGTGACCTTAATGCAAGTGTTGTTCTCTAGTTTGAGTTCGTAATAAAGCTGAACATATTGACTACTCCCACTTGACGACAGGTTGTTGCGCATAAACACACTGTACATTTGTGTACATTCACCTGTGAAATAGAAATGAATCCCTTCACCTGATCTGCTTGGCTTCGTCCAGTGCTTTTTACAGCTATGCCCCGCCATTACATTCACTTAAAAGGTCTTCACAAATTAAACATCTGTACAGAAGACGTTGCAGTTGGTGAGAATCCTCACTTGAAATTTCTAAAATCACCCAGTACAGTTTCTCCTTGCCAGTAGCAAATGGTCATTCTTTTTGGCAGCAAGTCAGTGACTCTTTCTGTGCTGATTTGTTCTTCGTCCTCAGGGATTGAAGCAGTCATAGGAAACCAACAGCACTGCTGACCTTACAAGATCAATCACATATCAATCATATATCCACAAAATGCCACTCTTCACACTGTGATGTCTCTAAAAACTCCAGTCCAGTCAGTGGGTTCGGCTGAATGGATGACTCAGGCGGTAATCAGAGGCAGGAAGGTATCATGTCAAAGTCAGCCTAGGGTTTGCTTTCAATGCTGCTGGCTGGGTATTGTAGGAGAGACAGGTGTTCTGTGGTTCTTCTAAAGCAGGGGTCAACAGCCCTGCTCCTGGAGAGCTACCTTGCTGCAGTCTTTAGATTACTGACTTCAGAAGTTCTTGGTTGGGTGTGAAACTGGAAATAGAAAGCTGACTTGATGCCTTGCTGGCCTCGGAGTCTCAAAGGGCAGTTTTACAATGAATGTCTCTGTAACTGATTCACAAAGGGAACAATGGTTCCTGATGAAGGTACCAAGAGCTCACTGCTTAATATGACCAGTTGTGCTATCAATCTCCATTTGCATTTTCGCACAAGGCTAGATTACTAACCTTCAAGATGATGTGACTTGGTGCCTTCCTGCCTAGGAATACTGTATAAGAAGGTAGCATTTCTTTAGTTTCAGGCACAGTCCTTGATTGGTGGAATGGCGTGTGTTAAGTTTGGGTTGGAGGACGGTAGCTCTCCGGCAGCAGGGTTGGTGACCCCTGTTCTAAACCAGTTTGATTTGACTTCTAAGGACACAGTGAAGCACAAAGAAATCAACATACAGAATTGGATATATTCTGACATGCCAAATGTCCTGGGATAGCAGTACATACATTGATCATGAAGTGTTACCTCTGGGGACGGCTTGGGAATGCCCAAATCTGCTCTTCCTCAATCCACAGTGTTGTGTACTGGGAACCCCATCATTGTGGAGGGAACATGAAGTGTATGAAATGCTGCAAATGGTCACCAAGAACTGAAACCTAGTGGGCAATTATATGGACCACTCAACTGAATCCATGCCAAGAGAATTCACCCCACACCAGCGTGCAGCCCCCTCTATCCTGCACAGTACCTTGGTGACAACTGGGGTCCATGTGTTCATGAAGTCTGCACTACACATGAACCCTAAAATCAGCCCAAAACAACTGGTGCCATGGCTCATCAGACCACACATATTGCCAGTCCTCTAGGGTCCAGTTAGCAACCTCTTGAGCAGGCGAGATGTCTAGTGGGTCCCATGGAAGATAAAGAACTCTGCCTTGAACTGTGGGATATTCCTGTGGGGGCGTCTGCATTGAATATGAATGTGCTTGTCCTTGTGACCCAGACTTCGCCAGCCTTGTGGCAACCACTGTGCTGTCCACTGTGGGTTCTTCTATGACATATTCCCAGTACACACGTGAAACTGAACTGTGGAATGGAAAATGCCCACACAATTTGGCAAGTGAATGCCCCATCCATCCGGCATACCTCACGTCTCGTTCAATGCTCTGATAATTCACTTGCCAGTGTTCAACCTCAACTCACAAAGTAACTCACTACTCACAACTCACAACTTATACAGGTTTCCAAGCCGACCTCTGAGGTAACCGTTTCACATTCACTTTACATACTGCTATCCTGTGATTTCTTGGCACCACTGTTCTTCATTGTTGGACAGAGTTGCAGTACATCTAGCCAAATATGCTGCCTTCAAAACCTGGCCAGGTGGTGGAACTACAGTAGATACTCAGTAGCATTTAACATGAACTGCATGATTTACATTTACATGCACAGCTTTGGAAACCCGAGTTGAAAGTGTACATCTACATCTAGGAGAAAATAAGTTGAGAAATGTCCTACAGGGACCACACTTAAATAGGGTATTTTAAATCAATTTCCAACACAGTTTTCTCTTAATTTGTTGAAAAAATAAGAGTAGCGCATAAAATGTTCTATAATCTACATACAGTATTCCATTTGATTCATTTTCCCTTTAAACATGTGTAGAAGTGTGTTCTCTGTAGGGGATTTGTACATTTTTATTTAGAAAATTAAAACATCTAAATCTATCTATGCCTGTATTTGGATTACAATAACTGTATGTTATATTTGGCTTGCTGACACATCCACTGGTCAAAAACACGGACTCTGTAGATGTCTTGCTGTGTGATGTACATATGTTGATAAAAGGCATCATTTTCTCTGATAATGAATGTGATTATTTTAATGCCATATATTTTGTTGCAGATTGAGAAGGATCATGCCATGTTACCATGGACGAGATGAGCTGAGAAAAGCTAAAAGCTGAGGTATGGACTGCTGGGTGGTGAGAAATGAGGTGTTTCAGTATCTTTAGGGCCCAGTGTCATTATACCCCTTGCATGCCCCCCGGGTTTATGCAACGGCATCAGACTCAAACATGACTTGATGTCTTCTTGCCTCACAGTACTGCCAGAGAAGGCTGCCTTTTGGCGTTTTTAAACCCCTGGTGACACCTAGGACAGGCTGGTATTTGTTACATGACTGCAGGTGCTGACATTCAATGCCAAACACACTCAGTGAGCCAGTTAGTTACTTACACTCTTAAAAATACAGGTAAAACCAATGCTTCGCTGGGGACAAACCACCCTTGGTTCTGTAAAGCACCATTTTTGTCATAGAGATATGTGAACGTGAAGTGGGGGCACAACAATTAAACAACAGTCGATTAATTGGGGACATCATCATGTGTGGCTCTCACACTAACTAGGAATGGGTCAGGACGCATCCGAACTGCAAATGAATTGCCATAGTTTAACCATAACAGTGTGGAGTAGTTTCACCACAGCTGTTATTTTTATAGTAGTAATTCCCTAAATCTCGACACAGCGCTACGATGCAAGCATACAGACTAAGCAGACTAAGTCACATCTATGAAGCATGTTATGGAACCATAATACAACATCTACAGCAACATCGCTGTGGTGGTTGAAAATTGCACAAATAGTTGCACCCAGAAAGAAGTGTCAGATTGAAATACTGTTAGGACAGGAGATAAACAATAAATAATTATAGTGGCCATAATTATTGAGCTACACATACAGAAGTAGTGTCTCTCAATATGGGGTTGGGTATAACACAACCTGCCAGACATCTCTGCGTGGATTGTGGAGGTTGAGGAGTGTGTGTGTGAAGAGGTAGGGCCACTGGTTGCAGGACCTCATTAACATTACGCTGGGCTGTCAAAGTGCCTGTAATGAAGACCAAATGTGATCTGGCATTGTGCAAACTTGATGTGTGCACAGATCTTTGGTCTGACCGTGTTTGGTCTTTGCTACCAAGATAAAAGGATTCAGCTCTGAAGATGATCCATTGCCTTTTTAGTGACTCCATGCCAGTCTGGAATGACACCATTGCAGGTGCATTGCAATTATTTGAGTTCTTTATGAGTTGACATTTATACATATATATATAATTGTTTTTTGGCTTAGTTTAGTAAAAGTGTTTTTTTTTTAAAGAGCTGGTATCTTTACATTTAAAACCTGATAACCACACAAATGTTATTTGGTAATCAAGCGATTCATAATCAGAATAACTGATTTTTCTTTTCCATAATTGAGAGATTATTCAGTTCAAAATAATTATTTATCGCAGCCCTAACATTTACAACGTTTCCATTTCTAGGAAATTTTTAGTAAACCTTTCAGTAAAGTTTCTTCATACTCACACATCTCCATTACAAACATGGTTAATTATGCTGCCAAAAGTGGTTCTTCCATGACGCCACTCATGGAACCCTTCGGGTCTCCTTCATTTTTAAGAGTGCCGATTCTTCTTGGCCAGGACCTCTGAATCATTGAGCCGAAAAGGTAAAGGACATTGCATGAATGAATGAATGAATGAATGAATGAATGAATGAGATACATGTCAGTCCTTTTACCACATGATATGGTGACACGTGGTAAAAAAAATGTCCAATACACTTGAAATAACAAGCAACTGAAGTGGATTTATTCAAGTCACATAAATGCTTTGAATGAAACAATGGTTCGAGTTGAATAAACCTGTTTCAGCTCCACATGAAGTGATTTCTTTTGCCTCCCTAAAGAAGATCTCAGTTGTCCTTTGAAGATCAAAGGGTTTGAAGTTTAAGGTCAGTGCTCTAAGAGTCTCATGTGCTGTTGGGGAGGTCATTCCTGCCGTTGTAAATGACCGCGCCGGGTGGGTAGAAGATGAGGCTGGGCTCGGGGGTCCGGTGCGCGGCCAGCGCGGCTCCCTGCTCCTCCTGCTCGGGCTTGGTGGACCCCGTGAAGGGACGCATGGTGGTCACCGTGGGGGATGCCATTTGCCAGAAGAGCCTCTTGAGGGCCTTGCGGAACTCCCTCCTCATCAGGCAGTAGAGGATGGGGTTGAGACAGCTGTTGGAGTGCGCCAGGCACACGGTGACGGGGAACACGTACACTTGGGTTGTGTAGTACTCGTAGCTGAAGTGCACGGCGTTCAGCTTGATCAAGATGCCCCAGGTGGTCAGCGCCTGGTTGGGCAGCCAGCACAAGAAGAAGGACAGCACCACGATGGTGACGGACTTGGTGACCTTGGAGCGCCTCTTTGCGCCCGAGCTGTTGGAGCGCTTGGTGGTGACGAAGCGCAGCAGCAGCAGGTAGCACACGGAGATGACGGCGAAGGGGATGAGGAAGCCCAGCAGCACCTTCTGCGCGTGGTAGAGGCCCAGCCAGAACTGCGCGTCGCCGCTGCGGTCCGGGAAGCGCAGCAGGCACAGCTCGTCGCCGCTGACGGCCGCCGTGGTGGAGAAGATCGCGTGGGGCAGCGCGGCCGCGCTCGCGCTCGCCCACACCGCGGCGCTGAGGCAGTGCGCGGGGACGCGCGCGCGCCGCCGCCGGCTCTCCAGCGCCGAGGCCACGGTGCGGTAGCGCGCCACGCTCATCGCCGTGAGGAAGAACACGCTCGCGTACATGTTGGCCGCCGTCACGTACGACACGATCTTGCACATGGCTCTGCCGAAGGGCCACGCAAAGTCCAGCGCGTTCTCCACGGCCCAGAAGGGCAGCGTCAGCACGAACTGGAAGTCCGTCACGGCCAGACTGGTCACGAACAGGTTGATGGAGGACTTCTTCCACGCGCGCCGCGACTTCATCAGGTAGAGCACGAGCACGTTGCCGACCAAGCCCAGCGCGCACACCACCGAGTACACCACGGAGATGAGGATCCGCAGCGCGGCCGAGCCGTCCGCCACCAAGCTGCCCTTATCCAGGTCGGCGAGGTCCGGCGCGTCGCCCCACGACTGGTTCAGCTGGGTCCTGTTGAAGGCCAGGGTGCTGTTGAGCGCGCTCCCCAGCTGGGCCACCGGACTCTGCTGCATCCCGCCGCCCGCTCCCTCGCGCTCACATCTGCGCCAGTGCAATGCAGAAGCGCGTACGCGCAAAAGCAAGCCCGGGCTGCGCGCGCTCCATCTCCCGCCTGCTCCACTCCAGCTCTCCGAGGCTGGCGCAGACCCGCGCGCCTCTGCTGAGCGAGCTGAGAGCCCAAGATCTCGCTTTTATATGGAGTCAGTGCGCCTGGATTGGACAGCGCGTTTTTACGCACGCAGGCAGCGCGAGGGGATGGTCAGGAAACCAGTGATTCCAGTGGTTCTCCAGGATTTTGAAAGTTGTTTTGTGGTATTCGTGGATTCCCTGAATTCTGAGATGGTTGAGGAGGGGATTGCATGCCAGGCTGGAGCACATATCATTGCAGTCCAATTTAAAAACATGGATCTCCAAAATGGTGATTTTACAGGAGAGGGCAAAAATGATCTTAACTTTGAATGTCATGCAGTGTAAAATAAGAGGAATTGAAAGTAGTTTTGGAGCATTTCTATTGGTCTATTCTTACAGATTTATTTAGTGTACAGAGCAGAGGGTTCAAACCATGGAGAAAACTAAAAATGGACAAAAATGGAGATACATGTGTTTCAGTGGACAGCAGTGATATGTGCATCAGCACACACACACTGAATGATAATCGGCCAATGCTGGCTTATGATGTGATGAGAAAATTCCTTAACTCCCTCATACGCATAGAGCCCATAAAAGTCCATCAGATATGTACTGATATTCAATGTTTGCCACCATCTAGTTGTGTCAGCCTTTCTGGTGCATTGCAATTCCCCAGTGAAGCACAATCCAGTCCAAACTGTTCATGTGCCTCTAAGACATCAGCCCAGTTTAGAAAGTAGTTCTGATGCTCGAGCTCTCTTTGGTACCAGTTCACCAAGGCTTGCTCTGATGAAGGCTTCAGTCCTCTCCCAAAGGTGTCTGTGCAAAATGTGGAAGTTTTTTGAAGTTACATAGCCATTCCGTTTCATCCTGCCACTTCGAGTGCCACTGACTGCACACAATTAAAGATCATACAGAGCATGTCTGCTTGTGTGAGAAGGAGAGAACAGTGTGTAATGCTGGAATAGGAAGGAGTACTATAAGATCCAGTGATGGGTTTTGGGTTTATATTTAATTGAGTTTTTCAGTGTCTTTTGTTACTACTGTCCTTGGGCAGTGCAGCTACATTTACATTATTTACATTGACTAAGTAATAAATACATAATTACTTACAAAACACACCTACAACATAATAATATTCACTCATATTTAAACTCCCGACTTTTGTATCTTTAATTAAAAGTAAAAAAGGATGCACCTTGTATAATAAATATACTTTCAAATATCTTCCTGCAGAAGAATATTAATGGCATTTTTCATCACATTCAATCCTAAATGCCATTTGGCCTGTAAGAGCTTTATCACCTCTCAGGTGCCTGATGCAGAGCTCTTATACAGCAGCACAGGTAGTACGAGCCATCCCACCAAAGTAAAGTGAGTTTTTAAAGGCATAGAATATCTGAGGTCAACTTGAAATGTGTTTACTTTTGGAACCCTAGGCTAACATTTCTTATTTATAGGAGACATATGCCATATATTATTTTCTGCAGATACAAGGCTACTCAAGTTTGAGATGAAAACATTAACAGAATGTAGATGTTTGTATGACTTTGACCAGGTTTTAAACTTATAAGGAGTAAATGACACGGAAGTCCTGCTGAAAATTGATCATCCAGAGTGTAATTAATAATCAATAATCATCAATAATTTTGATGATTAATTTGTAATGATTAGATTGTCAAGGATAATACATTTTCAAAATACTTCACAGTTGTCCAAATAAAAAATAAAAATAAAAACACAATGTCCTGTATTATTTTTGTTATGTATGCATTGTCTGTATGTATTGTATGTACATATATAGCAACAACAGGCTGGGGTATTTAAGGTGCAATGGCTTAATTCTGCTTGCGAAAAAAAAGCTTTATCCTCTTTTACACAACAACTTTCTGTCCTGAGGTCATGAAAATTAGAGGTCATTTTAATGCATTTCTATTGGCCTATTCTTCTAGAAATCTACACAGTGTTTTAATACTAATTAAACAATTGAAGGGGTCTCTTTCCTCACAGCACTGAATACGATTTAAAAGAAAGCCAAAAGTGGGTTTCAGTGCATGTTTACTGCTCTGTTCACATGTACAGTTGAGCTCAACCTGTTAAGAATAATTCAGAAATTTCAGAATAAAAGTCCTGAGAAGGTATAATTCTGATACTGCAGTCCAAAATCAGTTTTACCTTGTGTATCCAACTGTTCATTATTCCACTTTTGACTTTCTTATTCAGTGCTGTGAGACAAGAGATCCCCTTCAATTGTTTAATTAGTCAGTAAAAAAACACTATAAATAATTCTTGATGAGTAGACCAATAGGAATGCACTAACATGACCTATAATTACTCTTACTTTCAATTAATTGTCATGACCCCATCATTGAAAGTTGTTGTGTAAAAGAGGATAATTAATTAATAATTAATTAATAATCCTTAAATATAAATTAAGCCATTGCACCTTAAATACCCCAGCCTGGTGTTGGTATGGTAACAGCCAGCCATGACTATTGACAACCATAACTTTCCTTTGAGCTCACAGTGTATTCTCCTTTCCTGTGGAGCTGCACCTCTAAGATGTGTTCAAAAACAGTTCAGATTCAGTTAACGTGCACCAAGCTGTGTGTAGAAGCTCTGTGAAAAATCTGTGAAATCTTCCTTCTTCTTTCACTCTTCCAAAAGGCAGCATGCAGTGTTTCCTCTGTCCCACAACATTCCCAGTCCCCATTTTAGAGCACATTGTAAGTGAAGTGCACTGTGCACTTGGTAGGTTGTGTACAGTAGGTTGTGAAACCTAAACAGTACACAATCTGTCTGATCTAAAGTCAGTTAAATTCAGCAGTCACTTTTTTAGGTCTACATTTTAGATAGTACACTATTTAGGGAGCATGGTGTCATTTGAGACAGTGTCAAATGTTGCTCTCATTGGTCTTGCACCCTATGGCATGTGTGCCACTGCAGTTATTATGAACCACGCTTAAGCCAGAAACATACTCAATGCAAATACCAGTAAAACAAGATATCAGTGAAAAATGCACACCAGTGATACCACCCAATGTGGCTCCCTCTGTGTGACCCAAAAATTGGCTTGTGCTTGTGTTGCATTGAAATGCATTGTGATATATTTTTCAAAACAACTACATGCAAAACCTAGTTTGCACAGCTCAAAGTGTCCTTGGGTGAAGTGTGTTCCTGTGTAAGTATGTAATCTGTGCAGCTGAGTGGTGAACAAAGAGTTTTGTTATGGAGATGCACTTCTTGAAGCAGTTCAAAGTGAAACCGTAAGGTCGTCATAAATGAGCAGACGAAAATGCTGAAGGTTGAACAGACAGATGCCCTGAAAATCCATTCATCTTTTGAGACATTACATTACATTCAGAAGAATTCAAAACAGGCCCTTTGCACAGCTTAATGTCTGCATCAGCTGGATAATGAATCATATGTTTTGTGCAATATTTACATAAAAATGTTATTCAAAGCAGAGAGGAAATGTTGTTTTTCATGGTATACACTCTTTAATAATTCATTCTGCAGCAGGGTGCTCATCAGCGGGGTGTGCTGATGTGGGTTGTGCTCCATTCCAACTGTCTTCTGTTGTCTAAAGCTTTCAGCCTCCCCGTTCTTTCCTGATAAGCATGTTATTTAGTGGGAACTACTGGGAGTGTAACACACTATAGATTCAAACAGTGCACTGCTGAGAGGTGGACATGACTAAAATAGTAGAAGAATTGCGTGTATCTGATCAGATCCACAGGAGATGCGCTCTAATGAGTGTGCATGTGTGTGCTGGCATCCATCCATGTCTGTGTGTGTGTGTGTTGGTACATTGTAATGATACACAGACATTGTAATGATACCCTACTGTGGTGTAAAACCCAGAAGCTGTAGGGAAGCTAATGAAAGAAGGTTAAGGTGAATATGGTTTGTGATCTATGCATCAATGAAAGGAAAATGAAAAGAATATAGAGAACAGAGTGCGGGGAACGAATGAACCAATGATGGTAAATTGTAGGGGACAGTGTTTAGTCTCTTAAAATTGACACCACTGCAGGTCTAGCTCCTCAATCCCATGTTACTGGCACAATTTGTTTAACGTTATTCTGCTTTATCATAAGAAGTCAGAGTTATCATAGAAGGTGGCCTTAAGGTTTGGCTGGTGGAGACCTTCTGGAGATGCTTCCTGTGTTAACCAGCTAGCTTGCTTGTTAATAAGCACATGGCACTGACCTTGTGCTTTGCCTGTGTATGTTTTGATGCTCTATGAAAAAGAATCTGGAAAGGGTCTGTTTAGCTGCTTTAACACTGATAAATCTCTCTAATCCTGAAGCTTGAGAAATCACTTTGATCCCTTCATATCATATTTGAGAGTCTCAGTCCATTGCTTCACTTCACTTTCCATTCCCTGCTGCGTTAATGAAACATAGCCCCGCATCAGTGAGCTGCTTCATTGTAACCATCAGCCCCATTGAATTGCCACAATTGCATACTGTACATTAATATCATCAGCTTGTGATGGTCATTTTAAGTATCTTTAGTCGGGCACACACAGACAGGGCCTGAGGAATTGAGGTGTGTGAACGGTTATTCACGCACGCTGGTTTGCTCCGAGTTGTGCCTGAATGTTCTACCCTGCTGATGTTTTCCTGGATTGTGATGAGTTGAGTGTGGGTGGTCCCATTCCCAATAAATGGTTTCCAAGTACACCACGCTGTCTCCTGTGTGCTCTCTCCACGGAGGATTGGACAAGTACCTATCTATCTTGTCTTGCCTAAGAACTCTTATTGATGTAGCACCGCATAGTTGCCCAGACTGGGAAACTGTGTTGGTTTACTGGAGGTGTTACACTAGGCAGATGTTTTAATGTTCAATATTGTTGTGTTTTATATTGAAACAATATAAAGGACATCTGTCAGGTTTTGTTTTAAAACTGAATTTGGAATCATTTTAGAATTTATTATTAAATTAACTGCTTAGAACCTGAGATGTGATCTTTGCAGGGAGTTACATGCCATTTTCTTGACCTGACCTTTGTATCTTCCTCCTGGGAACATTCATGCATGTTCATGCATACAATATACTATATGCTAATCTACAGTATATACTAGTAGACTACTAGTAAATACTATCTAATCTATATCTACATACTATATACTGATATATATAAATAATCTAATAATGTAATTCTAATTACACCTTCATTGGGTTGTACTTTTTTAGTTCAACACATCAACAGTTCTCTTCAATCCACTAGTCAAAATCATTCTTTGATATAATTTCAATTAAAAAGTCATAGTTCACTCATTGTTTAGTGTGAATAGTACATTTTGCAAGTCTATTCAATTAAAAAAACCCATTCGTTTGCATGTGACTAAGTGTATACTGTACTGTGTGTGGGCTGTTGTTCAGTCAGTTATTAAGTCTCAGAGAGCAGTTTGCATTTCATATGCATGTAAATAATATATAAGACTTCCCACCAGGACTCAAATGAGGTTGAGGTTTGTCTCTCGGAACAGAGCACAAGAGAATTTTGTTTACAGCTGCATGTTTTTGCAAAGTGATACAATAGATCTAGAGTTGAATATGGTGAACAAACTTTTCTTTTGAAGCTTCGAGTGTGGTCAGCTAATTGTGGAATGAGGCATGCCGGGTTCAGTGAGAATGTGAACTGATTTTTTTGAAGTGAACGAGGTCAACAAACGCTGCTGGTTGAAAGAAGGAAACCACACTGACTTGACTTTTGATTAAGATAATATTGTTTATAATGCACCTGCATGACTCCATAGATCTGTAGCTCCACACACTCACTAAAAAAAACAGAGGTATGGTGTAATTGCATCTTGCATAAATGTAACCTCAAAGGTTCATTGTTGTATTTTTGGTGCAAAACAACAGTTCCTAAATATTTGACTCCAAAACAGGAATGAAAGGGTGTGGTTTCATTTATGGCATTTAGCTGATGCTTTCATCCACAGCTAATTACAAGGTTACTCATATTGCAGAGGTGGGCCAGAGTAGTGTTAGTGGAGTCTTGAACTCTAATTGATGTAGCACCGCATAGTTGCCCAGACTGGGAAACTGTGTTGGTTTACTGGAGGTGTTACACTAGGCAGATGTTTTAATGTTCAATATTGTTGTGTTTTATATTGACACATATAAAGAACATCTGTCAGGTTTTGTTTTACAACTGAATTTGAATTTTAGAATTTATTATTAAATTAACTGCTTAACTCTTAGAACCTGAGATCTAATCTTTGCAGGGAGTTACATGCCATTTCCTAGGCTTCATATATATGGATCAAAGTAACCTACAGACATGGAATACATATCATAACATAACTACAAAACTCTTATCCACCCTTTTGTTACCATAGTTTCCCTCATCATTGTGTGATGAATTATCAGCGAGTAACTGAGCTTGGAAAACTAAAATTCACTAGATTCCAACTGAATTAAATCCCAGTTTAAATACTTTTCTTGCTCAGTGTTCAAATTTCAGAATAAAAGGGATAATTCTGGTACATACATAAATAAAAAAAATAATAAAGGACATTCATGTTGTGTTTAATATTTTGTTTGGACCACTGTCAAATATTTTGAAGGCTGTATTATAAATATCCTTGTCAATGTAATCGTTACAAATACTTCATCAAAAGTGTTGCATTTGCAGCTCAAAAACAAGTTTTCTGAGATATAAAGTCATTTTTTATTCTTATTGAAAAAAAAAACATTTGTGGGTGCAAATGTTTGATCAAAACATGGTCAAATACATAAAAATATTTAAAATTCTCTTCATTTTTACATCTCAAATGAAGACAAATTTGGGTAAACTAGGATCTCCTGAACATAACAATATCTGGTATCCTATAAATATTAAATATAAATATATAATTGTATATTCCCAGTGTTAAATTGTAAATTCTCCAGTGTAAGTTTCAGTTTCAGATACTACATTGCATTATTAGATTACAAAATGTCATCCCAAAATTTATTTTCAGAAGATATGATACAAATTTAAATACATATTTCTAATTGCCTGATCATAACTCCATAAACATCTAGATGAGACACATAAAACTCAAACCTTGGATGATTATTTTTTGTAAAAAAATATATATTAATTGATGTGTGTCAAATAAGATTTACTATTATTTTGCCAGTGATGTTTACTGATGCCTGGCATTAAAGTATGTCTTGATGGCCCCCCACCCTCTCTTGACAGGGACTTGTTGTCAATATTCATGTGAACATCAAATTTGATCATATTTATAGACAGAGTTCAGGAAGATGATGGATTCCAAAAGACAATTAGCATATACTACTCCCACTTTGGTGTTTCTCATAAAAAATGCCCACTGGGCACTGATTTTAATCTGGAGTTACATTATAATCAAATCAAGTTTATTGTCACATTGCACAGGTGTAAGTGTGAGTGAAAAAGTCCCTGAGAAGAAAAATAACAATAACAAATAAAAAAAAAAAAATAACATAAATGTAATACAAATCGATTACATACGCATTAGCTTACACTATACATACATTATCGCACCGAAACATAGAAACTATAAAATAGAGGTTTCCATTATATTTACATGTGCACTGGGTATAGAATTAGATGTAGCTGTAATGGGAGAAGATAAGAAGGAGAATGTCTTTGGTGGGTGCAGTGGGAGAATGTCTTTGGTGGGTGCAGTGGGAGAATGTCTTTGGTGGGTGCAGTGTAACTGAGCAGGTGGAACTCCAGTAGTGAGAAAGGTGCAGATGCAGAAAGGGTTTATGTGGTGTGCAGGTGTGATGGTGTGATGAGGCAGGTGAGTTGTGCATTAATTCTAGTTTCATAATATTTGAAGCATATCTTGAGAGATGCTTGTGTTTAATCTGTTCTGTGGATAAACATCTTCATCAAATCTGAATTTGCAGAATTTCCGACTTAATTTCAGTAATGTACTAGTTGTTAATCTGGAGGTTGGCAATTGTGGCTCAACAGGAGGAATAATTGGCCTTGTATTTGAGAGCAGAGTCACAAGGCAGAGAGTGTTAGAGGTTCTGTCATACGGAAAAGACCAGAGACAATTTTTTTTACCATGTAAACTCTTTTTGTCTCCCCCCAAGGGAAGGCCATTCCAAGGGAAAATGTGTGCAGTCACAGTGAAAGGTAGTAGGCACTGACTTTATCTTACTCTCAGCAGGCATACATCGACTTTGATGGATGTCCAGTACACTGAAAGCTCCATTAAAGCAAAATGCATGGAAATCGGAGTGCAATTCATTTCTTATTTTGCACAGGTACCACTTTTCTCTAAGCTGCAAACTCTTGCAGGCTTGTTGTCCTGACATCTGGACATTTTGGATGTGTCTGCTTCATACATCCCAGTGCTCTCATCTGCTGGTGGTATGATTTATTTTTTTTTCCCCACAGAGGGTTGTTTGACTGAAACCAAATGTGAAGGTGGGAGTCCACATTCTCTTCCACCTCTTTCGCAGTCACACCTGTCTTACAGTGCAGTGCACTTGACATAGTCTTTTACCTTTAAGAACTCTCTCACATTTGTGGAGCAAACAGTCCCACGGTTCTGCACACAATCAGAGCTCATCCTTCCTTTATTTGAGTTCCACTCAAAACCAGTATTAATTCCCAGAAAGGTCAGGTCAGAGTGGGGCTGGATTCCTATTCATTATCATACCTGTGGGTGGCAGGCATGTGGGAGACCAGCAGGGATAGGTGCTTCAGGGTTTGTAGGGGAGTTTTCTACAGCATTGTTAGTTGAATTTGGGTTCAGAGATCATGTACTGAGTGCAGTTATGAAGGAACTGTCTGGAGTAGCTGGAAGAGCTAGTCAATAAGAGGAGCAGAGGTTGAGTGGCAAAGGGCAGTGTCCGATTGAAGGCATAACGTGGGGAGACTTATAGGCTGTTTTGTGTATATGCTGAAGGTATTGAGTTTGTGAGTAAAATCATGTGAAATGTCATGAAGTGAGCTTGGAGGGGAGAGGGTCTGGGACACCAGATTTCACTGTTCCCTCAGTCCCATGGGTCATTTCACAGGCAGTTAAAGGTTTAAGGAAAGGTTGGATCATGAATGGCTACAGCTTTAGTAATTTAGTCATTAGACATTTATCATATATCATCTTCAATGTTCCTAAATTCAGTCACAGTAACTCCTCTGCTGCGTTCCCTTCATTGGCTCCCTGTAGCTGAACGCATCAAATTCAAAACCTTGATGCTGACCTACAAAGCCAAACATTGACCAGCCCCTCCATACATGATGGCAATGGTCAAATCTCGAGCTGTACCAAGAGCCCTTTGAGCCTCAAGTACAGCTCGGCTTGACCCACCATCCCTCAGAACGCAAGGAATCCATGCATCCAGCATCTGTTCTGGCACCAAAATGGTGGAACAAACTTCCCCAGGGGGTCCGAACAGCCGAGTCCCTCACTGTCTTCAAACGCAGACTGAAGACTCATCTGTTTCAGGAGTATTTAACTCCATAAAGACATTTGTGTTCAATAGGATCTAAGCGTGAGAAATCTCTAGATTCCAGCCTTGTCTACTAGCTAAGGATATTCTGAGTGAACAGCAAAGCACTTTTGTAAGTTGCTCTGGATAAGAGCATCTGTTAAATGCCATAAAAGTAAATGTAAGTATATCGTCATATAGCTTTGGCTAACAGGAACGTTGCTGATTGGATCATAAACAACCACAGCATCATTAGTGGGTACAGGTGTTTGGGAATGGGGTGGACCCTATGTTTACCCCCAGTTGTTAGGTGCCGGATTTTGCCACCTCCCTGCATACTTTCAGTCACTGTCTAACAGAATCAGAAAGATGTTGTGGTCGTCTTGGTCATGGCACAATGATGATCATTAATCAGATTGCTGTAACAATATTATAATGTTATTCAATCAATTTCTACTTTTTAAAAGCCATTTTATATAGTGAAATTCCTTTTGCATTGGCCAATCTTATTTAAATTGTAATGATCTAGAAATAGGCTCAATCATAATGTAATATTCTACATATTCTAATGTAACAAATCCAAAATGACTATATGTAAGATTTACATCCCAATATATCCTTTTCATTGTGTATTTCCTCAACATTTTATCTGAACAAATCAAAGCAAAATGCAAACAAACAAGCAAACAAGGCGGTGTCACAACCCAGTAAATTTCTATTCATCCATTTAACTTAATACCAAATTAGCAAGTCTGTGTTTCCAATTTAAGACAGGGGTTCTCAAACAATCTCATGGCCCATCTGTTTACAACTAGAAAGCATAACGGACCAAAAGAAAACACGGCTGCAGCTGTGTTCTCGCAAACTGATACTGTTTAATTTGCCTTGCGGCACTTTTGTGATATTTTCTGTGATAGTTTGAACACAATTGTACTTATACTACCTTTTTTTTCCACGTAGATGTGTATTGAAGTGCCATTACTGGAGAGTGCTTCACAGTCCAATGGTGGTCCTTGGTCCACAGCTTGAGAAACTCTGATTGAAGAGATTGTGTACATTAGTGAGGTAATCACTCCATGATTTAAAAAAAAATAAGGAAATGCACAGAGCATTACACCCATTTCTCCCACTTTTACATAAATATAGGTACGTTGAAGCCCTATGATGGTGTGATTTTGGTAAAGCCCTTGGATATTTATATGTATGAATAAATATACTGAGCTGCTGAAGCAGTATAATCCAATCATTAAGGAAAAAGGGCCTTCAGGTTAACATGTGAAGGCACATGTCTATTTATGCCACCTTATCTTGAAAAGCCCTGGCCACTGTAAATTTCAATCAGTGAGCCGAATCCATAGGGTGACGAAAGAAGTCATGCTATTAATAAAAATTCCACAGTAGGACATGCCAGAGAAATGAGGATGATTAGAGAGTCTTTCTTCTTGGTTCAAGTATGTCATCTGTGAGAGGTAGTGAATGGAGAGGACAAATCACAGCCATCCAGCAGCCTATTATACGCCCTCTCTGTTCAGTCACCCGCAGACTGTGAAGACTTTTCCTTTGCAAGGTTTCCACTGGAGAATGGGTATAAAAAAGCTAATTGGATCTAGGAATTTAAGAGGAAAAGTCAGAATAGTCTACCATCAGAAGTGCCCCATAGAAATATTATACCACAGTCAATTCAGACCAAACTAATGATTGGCATTCTTATCTCAACAGCATTCTGAGCGCATCACTATAAGTATTAGACCACCTGTAACCTAGCAACGGCCAGGGAGCCATTAAATATAATAGCAAAATGTAACAAGACATGGGTAATGAAGTTATAATGAACTAATGTTATGTCCTAACAACAAGCAACGCGAACAAGCAGCGACAAACCAAACCACCCGTTACACATACTGAAGATTCCTACACCCAATCAGCAGCACAGCGTCGGCTCCATCACATGCTCTGTATTTAAAGTTCTCTACTCATGTTCCATCTTCACAAACACTGCTGCATAAGCAGACGTCTTTTATCAGAATATAATTGGAACATTAATGAGGAGAAACTAACCTCCGAGGTGGAAAACACAACATTGGCCTGCGTTAATTTTTGTTAGAGGTTTTTATTGCAGTGTTGAACTCATATATTTAATCATTTTTTGCCTCTTATATAATTTATGAAATGTTTAAAACATTTCAAGTCAGTGTATTTGCATGGAGTTTATTGATTTGTACAATTTTAGAGTGAAGGAGTTTAAAGTGAAAAGTTAAAGGAGTGAAAAGTTTACGTACTTCCAGACATATGACATCTCAGAAAACTGAGAAAACAATTACCTGTTAGATCTACGGGTTGTTGACAATCATTGTTAAGGAAGGACAAAGGTACATTTCAAAGCTTTATAAATACTCAGACTCATTAAGCCTTGTCCAAACAATTAGCATCCATGGGCTCCTCTAAGCAGCTACCTAGCACTCTGAAAATTGAAATGACAAATGTCCACATAGCTGGAGAAGGCTATTAGTGGCGGTGGCAAGAATGAAGTGAGATGTGAGTAATGGAAGCCTGGATTGTCTGATGGGTCATTTAACCTCTTAAGCTGTCAGGTAATTTCCCACCTCTAAAAGCTGGGGAAAAGGAATGTTAGCATTGTTCTCTGTGTAGCTGCTGATAAATGATAAACATTTGATTGTAATATGTCTGAGAATTTAAGAAAATACCTGGTGATGTGAGTGAAGCATTGAAGTGTGGCCTCACATTCAGGCCTTTAGAGTTTAAAGAGTTAATTCAGCTCCAGTGAGCTCAGCTGAAATCTCTTGTCTCCATCACACTGACAAGATGCAGCTAAGAGTAAACCTTTGAAGCACAAGGTTGTTGCTAGGGGTTATGTGGCAGCAGACGTGGAATTCAAGGCTTGGTTAAAGCCCTCGTCACAGCTGAGCTCCCCTGCCAGCTACTGCTGTTTCATCCCACTCACACTATGGGCACTCTGCCTTGGCAAGGGAGCTGTTGTGCTCCTTGGTGCAAGATCAGTTTTAAAGACTCCCCAGATACTGACGAGATTCTGTGTCAGCAGTGTTTTGCAGAAGTAATCATAAATCATTCAAACAAAATCTATAACGTGTTCAGATTGAAAGGTTGACATTTTTTTATTCCAGTGATGCTGATGTTTCTTTCCTCTCCTTTTAGTGGTTTGAAAAAGCCAAAGATCCATGTGTGGAGGTATGACATTAAGTACCATTCATTAGTGGTGTTCATGTCCCTTTATCTTCAAATGGCTTCATCCACCGAATGATTAAATTTAAAAAAAAAGTTTCCTTTATATTAAATCTTGTTCTTCTTCTTTCGGCCACCACGGCTCATCTGCCTCCATCTTGCCCTATCCCCTGCCTCCTCCACTGTTACACCAACCACCCTCCTAACCCGCTTTCCTCCTCTCCTCCTCGATGGTCTTCGACCTGCAGCAGTCCAATTTCCACCGGCGGTCGTTGTTAACCTGGGCCTCGACTGATCTGGTATGGCAGTCATATTTATGATCCACATTGTAGTTTTGGCACGGTTTTAAGTCGGATGCCCTTCCTGACGTGAACACCCCTAATGGCTGGTTTCTTCCTTTATATTAAATAATAGCATTTATTAAGGGCCTGGGTTCTATCACCAGAAACACAAACACACACATATGCACAATAGGTCATATTCACTTATGGGGCTGCCATCAATAATGAAAAAATAATCCTTAATTAATAATGGCCTTATCCATTATTTCCATTCTCTATACAAATATAACATTTTCTTCTTAACCAAATGATGATTGGAAATAGGATCATTCCAGAATTCAATTTTCATAAACTCACCTCACCTCTCTCTTTATTGTTTGCTATGTACTTCCATCAAGATATAAATATGAAAACAAGAAACATATAAAATCAGCTATTACTCAGTTTCCCATGCTTATAGGGTTTGGTCATGTCAATACCCTTGGTCTGAAAGGACTGCTCTATTGCAGAATTAATTAACAGCTGATTTAAATCCTGAAAACCACTAGTAAAGTTATGGGGGGCGATATCACAAAATCTTACTCTGACACAAAAAGTAGCTCCAGCCACCGTGTCTTTTTCTTTCCCTGCACTATTTAAAATGAAAGTCCCACAGAAGAACCACATTTACAGGAAATGTGTGTAAAGTCTGTGCAAGTCAAAGTCAAAAGAACATCTACTTAACATAAACTGTACGTTACCTGATTTAACACATCAAATCAAAATTCATTGATTTACTCTTCACACCTGATGTCACAGAGCAGCTTCACAGAAATCAAAAAATGAAAAAAGGTGAACAACACAGGAACAAAGGATAAGATATAGAACCCTTAGGGAGCAACCAACGGGTGACAGTGGTGAGGAAAAACTCCCTCAGAGCTGGAGGAAGAAACCTTGGGAGGAACCAGCCTCACAAAGGGGGGAAATCCATCCTCCAGTCAAACTAATTATACATAGTTATTTAGATGACACTGAACCCCCACACGTCTGTTCTAATACTCTGGTGTGCTTGTGTAATGTTAGTTCGCTGGTGGACATAGTAACAGTAGCATCTAATTAGGGTCTAGGTAAATTTCTACTTACTGCTAGTCCAGGTCCAGTAGCCGGAAGGTGGGAAAGTAGTTTATATATATAAAAAAACAACAACCTTTCCAATGTTTAACTCTTTGAACCCGAGACCCCCATTTTTGGGCAGTAACCTACAGACATGATACACATATAACAAACTACAGCCCTTGTCCTATCTACTATCTAACCATTGGTAGTGGCTTCCACTACCATGTAGCATTTCGGTGAGTAATCCAGTTTAAAAAACAGCTCATATTAACTCGTTTGAAGGAGAAAACGTAAATCATGCATGATGTTAAATATGCACATATGAATAAGATTCTGTTGAGTTGAAGGTCTTTCTTTACTCAGAACCACCCACTAAGATTCACACATCACTGAGGCTGAAACAATGAGACAGAGCAGATCTGTTTTCACCTTTGCAGCAGCTACTTTTGTGAAAAACATCTCAAGGTGTGAAAAAGCAGCTGTTGCTGGTTTTGTGCTTGTGTCCTCTTAGCAAGGGGTTTTGTGCAGCCTGGTGAGATTTCTTGCAAGCCTTACCTATTCTAGCTCTCATGGCATAAGGCGATCCTCTTATCTTGGGTTTAATGACTGCACTGGTAATAGGGGAGTCTCTGGGGAGAAATGATACATCAAAGTGGTCCCTGTTTCCTCTAGCTGGCCTAATTCACCAACTTTCAGTTTCATCTTTACCTCATTTTTCCTTTATAGTTGAATTTACTCAGAGCTGAAAAACAACCATTAAATCATTAACAGAAACTCCACATCAACAACATATTGGCTTGTGGGTTTGTCAGCATTCACCGTTGCTTTCATACAGATCAACTGAACACAGCAGATGCTGTTTATGAGAACGTCACAGTAGAAATGTAGATAAAAAAACCCCATTTTATTTAATACTTTTAACAATTAAATGAAATGTAAGAAAATATATAATAGCACATTTCTGTTGAGGTAACATTTAATTCATGATGTAACTTTTATGTTTTATACTGACACAGTTTTACACTTTTGATTTAAAGTTCTCTTTGAGAAACGTAACTCAATAATTCAGATTTTTTTCTTAGCTTCCATAACTTACAGGTCATGTGAACAGACACATTTAATTTTGATCATTTCCCATTCAGTTGTGGGTGTTGTATTGAACACTTGTACAACCTTGGTGTTCCCAGTCAAGGTGACCAGTCATTAGAAATGAACGGTATCACTATGATAAGTGTAGAAAAATTGGGTTCATATATCACATGGACACTGTTTCACTCTCATGTGTGGAATGGGTTTATGGAGTGGATGGAGGTGAATCTAGGCTGAAAGTAGGGGGACTTCTTCAAGAGGAGAGTGTTCTTTGGCAAAAATCACTTTCTGCCATTTTCAAGATAGTGACTCTGTTCCAACTCCAGATTATTCTCTCTGGTTGTAAGATTCTTTCTAGTCAATTGTGACCAGCACCACAAATTGTATTTTGTACATTGGTATGTACAGTGTTTTGTTGTGCTGCACCTGAAAAAAATAAATACTTAACTAAGTGAAAAAAAAGAGTAAAAAAGATACAAAGTTGCCCGATCAACAGGAAAAAAAGTTATATATTTTTTGGTTAATATAACTGTGAATAATACAATAGGAGAACCATTTTTTTGTTCCTTTTCAAGCTGGAAGAGTCTCTACATAATGATTTCATACAGCCCTAAAAAAGGTTCTTCAAACCTTCTTGAGTCAAGGCTTTTATATATAACCACTAAAACTCAAAACATTTTAATGCTTAAATGTTTTAAATAAATGAAATGCTTAACTTCGAATAAATATATCATTTATCAACATCAATGCAAAGAAACTGTAAAATCTCTCTCTATTTATACAAACATGAAAACAATTTATAGATTAATGATAAAAGCTTTAAAAGATTGCATTTTCATTTTTATGACTCTTTCAGTTTCATGTTTATGGCAGTGTTCTCGTAATTTGCAGAATTTCAGAAGCCTGTAAAAACACCTTTCTTTTTTTATCATTTTAAACCGCTCACAAACATCAGACTGGTAAGTGTTCATGGAAAATTCATGCACACTGTGCCCACCTGAGAAACATTCGGGGCCTCCATATGTCTGTGCCCACAAACAAAACCACAGTCACTGATGTTCTGAGCTCATAAGAGATCTGGTTTCCCCCAGCATCTTTAACACCTCCAACTGTCATGATCTAGTTACACTCAGCGCTCATCGTCGATATGCACATTCTTTAAATCTTAATGAGAAATGATGTTTTTCCAAAGCCAAAGACTTTTATTTTTTAATTGCATTGTTCTTTTCATCTGTTTACCACAAGGAGGTAAGATTGCCTGCTGTTCACTCTCTGACTCAAAACCTTCCCTCTATGTAACGGTTTGTAATTCTCTTTACAGCATGCATGAATGCCTCAATCATAGGAGGTCGGGAGGCCAAGAAGGTGAAACCATGGTTGGTATCCATCCAAGTCCACTGCCACCATGTCTGTGGGGGAACACTGATTCACAAGCAGTGGGTCTTGACTGCTGCACACTGTAAACGGTAAGCACGTACAGTTTAACATGAACTCAGATAAAGTTGTAGTTTAATTGAAACATTTACGCAAGTTTTAGCTGCGTAAGCAAAATAAATTTTGTAAAAATGTGTTTTTGGATAAATGCTGTGTCTGAATTGATACACACATACATAACCTGCAGAAAAATCCAGCTTAAGACCAGCTTCTGCTGGTAGCTGGTTTCAGATGGTCTAAGCTGATACACACCCTATGGTGTCAAACTAACTGGTTAACCAGCTCTTGACCAGGATAATGTATGTTGCATTTGATTTTGGTCATGCTATTTCTGCTGGTCAACCAGCTTGTTCGCACTGGTTGGCAATCTTGATCATACTGGTCAGTTATCTTTGTCAGGTTGGTCAACCCACTTTCTTACTCTGCAGCTAAACCCTCAAACTCAAATGAAAACAGACCATATGCTGGTAAAAAACTAAGCTTGAGCTGACCAGGCTGTTTTTCCAACAGGGTACTTGAGAACTTGAGAACTATTACATATAAACAATAAGGGTTCAGAGCATGTTTCATGAAGAATGATTCTACACCGCAGAAGTACTATGTAAATTTCAGTGGTACTGAAAATCATAGATGTGTTCAAATCTTCAGTTTTGTTTATTCTTTTCAGGTTTTTAAACTCTTCCGAATCAGTGACAGTCCTCTTAGGCGCTCTGTCTTTGAAAAAGAGCAAAAACACCCAGCGCATTGAAGTCATTGATTACCAAACCCCAAACACATTCAGTGTAAAAACCAAGGCAAATGACATCATGTTGCTGAAGGTAGGTCATTTTAAAATATTGAAATTCTTGAAAACACAACATAGATTTTTTTTAGCAGCAGAGAAGCTGCAATAGATGTTAGTGTAAAGTGAGCTACTATACACCCTTAGAGCCCTAGCTACACAAGTTTTTGTGCATTTTTGTCGTTGCCTCTTTTTTTGTGTAATAACACAGTAATTACATGAGTCACATGGCATAAGATGATATCTTTATGGAAGGCATTTGGCTTCTTAAATATTCAATTACTTGATGTATCTATACCATCAGAAGTTTAATATCTTGAGGAAAGTGACCAAGTTTTTATCAAAAATTGACAAATGATTTTTTTTTTTTTTTTTTTTTAAATATGGAGACTTGAAACTGAAAAAAAAAAAGATTTCTAAACAAAAAAGATGCAGATTGGTGTCTATAAGTTGAGAATCAAAAAATATATATATGACATTTTGTAATATAACTTATTACTGTGACAAAATGTATGAAAAAATTCAGGCAGACTTAATTTGTTGGCTGATTTTGCCACTTGGATCTCTGAAACTCTAAAACTGCTTGTCACACCAGTCAAAACCTGAAATGATTTGTTCAGGGCCAATATGATCAACATCTCAGGTAATAAAACTGCTTTATTATATTGGATTTTAATAACAGGAGCTTCTAAAAACAGTTATAAATTTTATAAAAGTATGATTTTCCACAATGAATTACTCACAGATGCTTCACTGCACCACATCACGACTGTTAGAAAGAGTAGGTTCTGCAGTTTCTAACCATATGTGATTTGTGCCGGTGTGTCAAGGGACTCCTGACTTACAAAGCTGAGAACAAGGTGTGATTCTGCCCTCACAGTGAGGGCTGAGGGCCGAAAGGGTGTTAACAGAGTAATTTACTGACCAAAAAAAAAAGTCGAATGAACATAATTTATCATATAACACAGATGCAGTCAATTGGCTGAGACATATTTGGTGTATTTAGGCTATTGTTGCTCACAAACACTGTTACCAGTCTCATCTCTGTAAGTACTTGCCCAGAAAATATCCCTCAATCTGCTGAGGTCCATTGTGGTCCAGTCTGATAATGGGAAAATATTACAAATAGGACATTGACTGTCCATGTCATTTTGCTAAATAATTATTAACAACTTGCTTGTGTAGCTTGCACATACATTCGGATTTTGACATGTATTTATTGAGTTAAGTAGTGATTATTGCAAACTATTACTTTAAAATACAGTCATGTTTTCATAAAACACTGATTTTTGTCTGACATAGCTGAAAAACACAGCCCAGCTTAATGGAAAGACTGTGAAAGTGAAGTCAATCCCTAAATCAGAGCAGAAAATTCCAGACGGTACCCAATGTCAAGTGAGTGGATGGGGAACCACTAATGTGGACGTTTTAGAAGCAAGCAATACACTGCAAGAGGTGGAGGTTACAGTGGTTAACAGGGACCTGTGCAACTGCTACTACAACAAAAATCCTGTCATCACCGAGGATATGCTGTGTGCAGGAAACAAGCAGAAGAGGGATGCATGTTGGGTATGTCAGCTTTGTGCCTTTGATCTATTCCGAGTTCTTGCACTTGCTCAGTCTGTGTGAAATAGACCCACAATCACCTGAAGTTGCCTCACTTCATAGTGATCCATTCTCTTTTATAGATATTTGCTATTCCAGTTGCATATGTACAGTTGTATAATGGTGTACATACATCGCGTTGCATGGTTCTAGGAAAAATCTACCACATCGGTTTGACCTATAAACTGGGATAGGCCCTTAAACTGTTTTAATGCAACACGTTGAATACTTTATGCAACATGAGCAGCTCTACATCTGAGGCAGAACAAAAGCAATTGGTTCACACAATAACCAATTTAAATAACCAGTAGGTGGAGAAAAGGGGTGCAATTCAGTTTTAGATTTTGTTTGTTTTGAAGAAATTATTGAATTACTAGCTATCTAAGAAGCAAGCATCCAAAACAAATTCTGCCTTAGAAGTTAGCTAGTTTTCCAGGCATTTTTCTGAGAAACCAACATCGTATAAAGATATATAACAAGAATTTCTTAAAAACATTCATATAAATTCCAAAGTGAATTGCACTCCTTTCATCAAAATATAGCTCTGATACACATTTCTAAAGCTCTTCCAACTGGTTATTTTAATTGTTTATTCTTTGGACCAATTGCATTTGATCTGCCTCCGAGGTCGGGCTGCCTCAGAACCATTCTGTGTAGCGACTGTATACATGAGTGAATAAAAGTAGTAATTTATGTGAATTCAAACCTCAAAAAACTTTGGCATCCCTGTATTTGCACTGCATGTAAAGGATTTCTGCAGCTTCGAAAGGTTGATCACGTTCATAGACACACTGATCAATTGGCAGAATAGAGGCTGAAAACATGAAACAAGATTGGTAACTTAAGAAAGAAAACTTAGTGAATGATAAATGTTTGTGAAACTTGGTTTGCTTTATGAGAGCGGTGGCCACCCGATCCGAGGTTTCAAAGTTTCAAGGTTAGTTATTTGTCACGCACACAGTCATACACAGTACAACGTGCAGTGAAACGCTTACATGCGACTGACGGCATATAAGCACAGATCAATACGGGACGTAGGGAGGAGGGGGAGAATAAATATGTCTCTTTATTTACAAGATGTAAGATAAATGAGAAAAATTACATTATTTGAGGAGAAAATAAATATACTGTATAAATCTAAAGTATCAATGGCCAACTTGCACTGCACTTGTAGAAGCATGTACAGCACAAATTGGGAATGGGGCAACAGTAAACATCCAATAAGAATCAATTCATGTATTATGCTCCTTTAAAGTAACATCCACCCCTAAGAGTTTCTTTGGGTAACATAAAGCGGAGCAGTTCCAGAAGACCTTTAAAACACCTTTATTCATAAATGACATCACAGGGAAATACTTTGGCACATGCCATTTGGTTAAAAATGCCATGCAGGTTTACGAGTTTTGAACCCATACATTCTTAAAATCATTTAATAAAGGAAGTTATTTAGAACCATGCGTTTTATATGTTCCTTATGTGAAAAAAAATCATCTTTTTACTATTTGTTTGATCTATTTCTAAGAAAGTATGGGTTCAAAACTCTTTACTCTGGTAAAAAAAAAAAAAAAAAGACCAGATAAACTTTGGTGCGTCAGGTTAAACATGCCATGCTGTCTTGTTCTAGGGTGATTCTGGAGGTCCTCTGGAATGCAAGAAAAACATTGTGGCTCTGGTTTCAGGAGGAAATGGATGTGGGGATCCCAAGAAACCTGGTGTCTACACACTTCTCTCCAAGAAACATATTTTTTGGATCAACAATGTGCTTAAAAAACACTCAAACAGCACAGTTCTGTAATTCTGTAGCAGCTGAAATGAACACAAATGCTTTACAATGATACTCCTGCTTCCATATCGTGGTAAGATATTCTGCATTAACACGGTATGAAGCTGCACTGATTTTCCTTTACAGCTCTTTGTCTGATTAGACAGACTGATATATAGCTTATGCATTGTACTCTGTATTTGGCTCTAAAGCTGTTAAAGAGCGTGTAACTGCTATTCTTCTTATGTGCTTGATTTTTAAAGAATAGCAATATCAGATATCTGAAAATTAGTGTAATGACATTTTAATAATGCATTGAGAAGTATTACTGGCAATTATCTATCACAGCAGACATAAAAGCTAATTCCATGGAGATTGTAGGAGGTTTGCATAACTGCATAAAAACAATGTAATAAATTTAAATCCTTATTTCTCTGCTTCATGAAACTTGAAAATAATAATAAAGAATTTGTTCAAGCATGCAGGTACATAATGTTTCAGCTTCTCTAGCTTGTCTCTCTCTCTCTCTCTCTCTCTCTCTCTCTCTCTCTCACACACACACACACACACACACACACATTCTCTGAAATACTTGCAGGAAAAACATAAAAACAACCCAGAACCCCCTGCTGAGAACATACAGACAATTTGTGACCCACCGGGCAGCCCAGTATGTGGCATATATGAAGTTCATCCTATAATAAAAATTCATATCAGAGTTCATAGACTAGTTTGAATGAGTCAAGCACATCAACTTATCATCACTCTCAGGAATATCCAAAATGCATCATCAAAATGACAACTTAACAGGAGAAGGGGAATTTTTTTATCCTGCCAGTTCAAACCTATTTTATTCCAAGTTATTGTGAAGCATTTCTATTGAACTATACATCATGACATTTTGGCACAAGGTGCAAACCACCTGCCAGGTTTACAGTACTGTGCAAATGTTTTTGGCACCCTGTGTAAATGAGAATGAAAAGCTCCTTATCTGCGCAGTGAGTGTTTATTTCTTCATTAAATATTAGAATAAACACAAAAACTGTATTTCTGTTTACCTGCAGCCGTTCTAACCAATTCTCTCTTACTGATCAGAGGCAAGAGTTTAAATAATGGGATTAGGTGATTAAAAGCTGGCCAGGAATGTTATATTTGCATGACACGAGCTTTATATTCTTCTGTAAGTATTAACTCTTATGACCTGAGATCCACTTTTTATGGGCAGTTATATGCCAGGTTCTAAGTGTAATATCTCAGGATCAGAGTAACCTACAAACCTGATTCCCATATTATAACAAACCACAGACTTACTGTATCTAACCACGGTCTCAGTACGTTGAATTTTCAGCAAGTAATCCAGCTCAGTGAGAGGGGTGGGGCTAATGACATCACCGACCCAGATATTGGGTTATAGAGGAAAATGAGAAAGGAGGGGCTGTTTGCACTCCTTGTTTGCTCAGTGTTAGAATTTCAGAATAATACAGAATAATACAATAATAATACAAGACATTCAGGTTTGTTTGTTTTTTTCTTTCTTTTTTTTTACTTTATTTGAACTACTGTCAAGTATTTAGAAGAACTTATTGCAAATATCTTTGTTAATTGAATCATTAGAAATATCTGCAAATACAGATACAAATTATAAGCAAATAATATCTGGCATGTCTGACCATCTCCTCTAAATACTTTTCACATTTTTGGTGAATAAAAGTACATCAAACGATGAAAACATCCCACACAATTGGCCTAGAGTTCTAAAGGTTCATGTCTGCCACCTTAACTAGAAATGCAAAGGGAAAATTCAGAACAAAGTGCACTGACCAAACTGTACATTCATATTTCCAGTCTTGTGTAAGAACTCCTGACACATGCAGTCTTTTGCTGTCAGTAATGCTCACTAAGGACTTTCATCAACCTATGTGTATCACAGTTCCAGTGTCAGTTCAATCACACTCCCATGTAGCCTGCTTGGGATTCTTCCTTCATTCTCAGGTCCTGAAATGGATGGATTCTTAAAGAATCCCTCAGGAGTTTATCTGGCTATTTAAAAATCTGAGTGCTCCAGGGAAGGTAAGATGATTAAAGAGTCTGTGGGGAATGAATACATGGCTGAAATGCCACAGTAGATATGACAGAACTGTATCACCCCCTACTGGCATGATGGCAATTAGAAAAAAATACATCATAATTGCCCTCTAGGGTTCTGGGAAAACTGAGCAAACTGATATATATATATATATATATATATATATATATATATATATAACAACTACCATCAACAAATATCATCAGCATCATCACCACCATCATCATACGACTGCCTATCCCTGTAATATAACAGTATAACAGTTTCTTAACCCTGGTCCCGGAGGCACCTCTGCCCCTGCACATTTACAGCTTTCCATGCTCCCAACACACAGTCATCTCATTAACATTTAAGAGCTGCAGTGGTGTGTTAATGCAGGGAATGGTGTTTAAAAGTCCAGGGCAGGGGTGCCTCCAGGACCAGGGTAGGCAATGGGCTTGATCAATTTGTCATTATGATAACAGCTCTGGCATCTTTTGTTGTCCTGTTGTTTTCAGATCTACTGAAGAGAAATCACTGCATTCCCCAATTTCACCCTTATTTCAATAGGTTGATGCTCCCGGATAAGTCTCAAATCAAAAGGCTTTGTTGACTGTAGACTGAGCCAGGAGCATCAGAAGATCCTAACTCTTCTGTAAACAGATCTGCTTCATGATGATCTGTGGGGTATGTTGTGCAATCAGCATTTAATAGGGAACTGTGTACTGACCTACAGAAAATCACATGCAACTGCTACTGCAACTGATTTGATCACATGGAGAGAAGAAGGGTTGGACATGGAAATGAAGTGGTGTCTTCTCTGGAGACTTCTGTTAGTTTATGCACTCGGACGTCTGTCTGAGCTGCTTTAGCAGCATGCATGACATTTTTACATCTCAGATTTCTATAAAGTTACTCTTTTAACAGGCTGATACCTGATGACACCATACTTCTTTACAGTATCCAATTAGTCTGAGGGTTGCTGAAGTGAGCTCACTCTCTGCTCCACAGTGCATCCACAGTGCACCTATTGCCTATGACATTGTGATATTCTATGATGGAGAGTTGAGTTTCCATGTGAATTACTGAAGAGTTTCAGCACTGCCCCACTTACATGCTAATCAAAATCCTCAGAACCTACCTAAAGTGGTTGGTATATAACGATCCATTTGTAAATAGTGGGCCTATGTCTTAAAGGTCATGGTAGATCCAGAGTCTACCTGGAGTCATCAGATGCAAGACAGGAATACCACAGTCCATTACAGGGTACCATCATTCAGTGCCTCCCCAACCAGAGACTATGGACACATTATGGAGCCATACCTCACTCATCATACATCTCTCATGAGCACCCTATATGAACACATATCCTATCCTATGCTACCTCCTCACCTGTACAGCTCTCCTTAATACCAATATTATCACTGAAGACAGGCAGAATGGTACAAGAGCAATACCCACACTCGTTTCCAGGCAATATCTAGCCAATACCTGTTCAGAAACAGAAAGATATCGATACAATTATATGTGTGAACTTGTAGATTTACAATATATACAGTATTTTAGTTTTTCTGCTATTAGATGTTTATTTATTTTTTACAGCATATAGCAGTACAGCATTTCATTTTGTATAATGTGGTGTTTACTTCCTGCTCTTAATCTGCTTGCTGTATATTTTACTGAAACAATATTGCACTTGGCAGGCATGGCCTGGTGGTGAGGGAACCAGCCTTCTGACTGCGAGGTTGCCGGTTCAATTCCTTTAACTGGCAGTATATGACTCCCATGAGTAAGACTCCCCAGGGTGCTGGGGATAGGGCTGCTCACCACTCTGGGCACTCTGGACTTGCCCCTAGGGTGTCAATTCACTTAAAGTAGTCCATTGCGATGCCAGCCAAGATTAGACTATAAATCACACAAGGGCTGAACAATTGTTACATTCTGATAAAAGCAAAGTTTGACTCCATCATAAAAGGAAGCAGAAATAGTTTATAATGTGTAAACTACTCCTACTTTTAAGGAAGGGGCAGAAAAGGCCTTCAGTCCTCTAATCCAGAGGAACCCCAACCCTGCTCCTGCCACACCTGAGTTAAGAGTTAAAGAGCGAACAAGGTAGGGGTGCCTCTAGGACCAGGGTTGAGAATCCCTGCTGAACTCCAGCAGTGTTGCCTCCTAGTGGCTGATTCCCTGTAGGCCACCAGGGTAGTCATTCTGAAAGTTGTACTTCTTTCCACCAACTATAAATATATAAATATATGCTATATGAGCCGAAAGGTAAACTTTATTAGTCTTCATTAAACCCATTTCCCACTGTTGCTGCTGTTGTTGTTGCTTTCCACCCGTTTTCAGGCAAATCTTACGTCCAACGTTACGATTGGCTGTTCAGACGCGCGAGGGCAAACTATTAGCCAATCGCAACATAGGAGGATGGACTTACTGTAGTCACATGGCAAGTGACGTCATATGCTACTACTCAGCGGCCAATCAGGTAAGGCGAGAGCCCCCGCTGAACATGCCCACTAAAGCATAGTAGTGGTAAGAGTGAGCCTGTTCACCGAACCGATTCTTCGGTGCGTTTAAACGATTCTAGAGCCTGATTCATGATTCGTTTCAGGTTCAATCGACTATTCATTGTGATTTCTGACTTTATTCATGTCTTTCATTAAAAAAACATAAAAACAAAAAACAACTTCAAACAGGCTGAGGGAGTGACTGATATGCAGTATTATTTATTTATCAATATCATTAAATAATATTGTTAATTACAGTTCAATTTAATACAAGTGAACAGATGAATGAGTTTCGAGTCTAATATCCTTTCCATCACTTTGCACTTTATCTATAAATATACAGAACAGGAGAGGATGTACACCACCTGGTCTGTCATATTTTAATTGATTAATTTAATTTAATTAATATTCATATTTTATTCATATTTATTCATATTACTATAGTATTATTATATTTTAATATTCATATGCACATTATCTATCTATCTATCTATCTATCTATCTATCTATCTATCTATCTATCTATCTATCTATCTATCTATCTATGTCAAATATCAGGTTGTTAGGTTGGATACGTTGATTCCCACAAAACTCAGAATAAGCCTTTAATGAGTTAAATGCTTAGAAGAATGTCTTCACTTTCATTTGAAGCAAGTGACACTGAAGAGGAGTCATGCTGCTGCATTTTCGATCAGTTGAAGGCCCTGATGGTCACATAGGAAGGCCAGCTAGAAGGGAGTAGCAGTTGTCAAACCATGAAATGACAAGAGACCGAACAAGCCCCTGAGTGCCTCTCTAGACAGGAAAGGTTGAATTGACCTGATGCTGTTTGTGAAGCAGAAATCTGTATGACAGAGGCAGGTTTGCAACGTGAGTTGAGAATTATAACTGGTCATCTACAATGAGGCTTTGTGCTTCTGATGATGGAGTGACCAGTGAGTTCTTAAAGGAAATGGTAAGATCAGGGTGAGGACCAGTGGGTTGAGTTTTAGGAGATCCAGGTGATGTAAACAAAAAATGCCGAAACAAGGTGTCAGAAATTGGGAAAGAATTTATTAGCTTCACCAACAGTGAAGTGGTAAGAAAACCAATGAGAGGTTATTACTCTGTCAAGAGAATGAGTGTACACAGAGAAGAGGACCGAGCACGGAGCCTTGTTGAACACCAGTGGAGTCTATCTATCTATCTATCTATCTATCTATCTATCTATCTATCTATCTATCTATCTATCTATCCGTCTCTCTCTCTTTCTCTCTCTCTCTCTCTCTCTCTCTCTCTCTCTCTCTCATCTAATCTAATCGATTCACTCTGCAAGAATGTTCGATTCAGTTACACAGACGACTCGGTTCAGGTTCAGACGAACCGATTCCCGGGACTCGGACCTCTGTTCCGCTGAATGGGCTCCGGTCTGCAGAAGCGCGTTGTTTCTTAATGAGCTGCGTCCCGCGCGCCCGCGTCCCCCGCTCCTGTCCTCTTCCGCGAGCCGCGATGTGAAGCCCTCCTCCTCCTCCTGCTCCTGCTCCTGCTCCTGCTCTACTCTTCCTCCACCTTTCTGCAGCTCGACCTGTCGGGAGAAGCGGGTGAGTGTCTCAGACTCGGTCTGACTGTTCGGTGAGTTCGGACTGTTCGGGGCGGCGTTGCCTAGGCGATGGACAAGCGCCAGTTTACTGGGCTTGTTTACATGAGCAGCCGCCGCCGCTGGGCTGTACTGGGAGGACATTGTCCCCCCTGGTTCCTGGGCACGGTTTGCTGTGTTAGTTTACTGGCTGTGAACTTTTCTAAACCTCCTGCTGCTCCGTGTGTCTCCCTCCACCAAACCCACTGCAGAGGGGGATGAAATGTGCTCTCAGATCAGTGCAGACCTTTACATCTTACATTGTATCTGTCTAACCCTGTTATACAGCATTATACAGGGAAGAAGGCCTTTCACTCCACTCCAGAACTGATGGTTCCAGTGGAACCACTGTGAAAAGCCCACTTTCCTAATGAGACACAATGCATTTCAGTGTGGCTGTAAAATATCATCTCTGTTTTCATCCAGACCTGCCCAGACGTGCTGGAATCTACATGGACGAACATGAAAAGCCTCAAAGCAAAGTTCAGGAAGACTGATGTAAGTAACCCAGCTAAGCTTGCGTTCAGTGGCCGAAAACGATCAGCCGTGCAATCAAAGCACTTTCCCCAAGATGAGCATCTACGAGATGGTTATTATGTCCAGAACTTGCACACTCTTCTACAACAAAGGAAGGATGTGTATCTCTCTCGCATGAAGCCGTGGGCTCGAGTAAATTGAGAACTTTCTACCAGTTCTATTACATTGTAAACTTTTGCAAACTTTTTCTATTACATTGTAAACACTGTGCTTCACCAAAGGAAGGATGTGTATCGCTCACAATTGTAGCCATGGGTTCCTCTAAGCAGCTGCCTAGCACTGTACTTAACACCCATAAAGCAAGAGCAGGATAAGAGGATAGCACACAGTGTTTAAAGGAAGATAGTGATGATAGTGATATAGCTTAGTGAGAGAGTTTCCCTAGTTTGTAATGTAATTAAGAAATTACAGTTTACATGAATATTGGAGTTTAAGTTAAGCTCTGGAAGACTTCAGAAGTTCAGAGAAAAATGCTCATACAGTTGCTTGAAATGCTAATCCTATGCAAAATACCTCCAGAAAGCATTTGCAAGCTGTGGTGCTAACTCTAGAGGGTATTGTACTAGGGGTGTAAGAAACTATTGAAACACTTGAGCATTGTGATATTATTCTACTGATACATCTCATAGTTGTTTATACTTGTAGGGCTGCATATTGGCAGGGACCTGGCAATACCATACTTGTGATAAGGGGGTTATGATTCAATTTTTGCAATATATTACAATTTTATTAATTAATATTTTAGGAAAACTGTTATAGTACACAAACATAATCATATGTATTAAATTATCTACAATCATTATGCAGCCACAACTATGGGATCCAAAGACTACATTCCTATCTAATGTTCGTACTTGAGTATAAAATGCTCCACTGCCTACCACCAGTCTGTGCATGTAAAGTGTTCATTAATAAAATCAATATTGTGTTTTTGAGCATCAATCCAGTATTCTTCCACACCAAAGGAAGGATGTATATATCTCACATATGCATTTATGGACTCCTCCTCTAAGCAGCTGCCTAATTGATCAAAGCAGCTGGTGCACTTAAAGCAAGAGCAGGCAGAGGAGAGCACATAGTGTTTAAAATAAGACAGTGAAGATTCATTTCATATAACTGTTTCCTCAGTTTGTGATGTAATTAAGAAATGATAGTTATTGTAGTGAAAGGGCACCTAGTTTTGGGCAGTTTTGGTAGTAATGCCTAGTTCTCCACGTTTCCTTAGCCAGCTGATTTGAGAATTGGAATTTCTTCTGATTGATTGGCTAAGGGAGAGAGAGGAATCGAACAGTCTGAAGTGGTCGATATTTGGACCGACTGATAGTAGGGGTCGTGACACTATAAGTATAGTGTGTTTCTTGTAATAATACTTCAGTATATATTTTTTTTACCCATAATTACAAGACAAAGCTAATATTCATTTAAACAAAGGAAGGGAAAATGCTAACAAAACCAAATGCTATAATGTTCATTTTTGTGGTGCATCTTACTTTCTGTTTGGAGTCCTATAGAGACTCTATTGGATGGACTTCACGTACTTCAGTGAAATTAACGTCACTGGTGCATCATGAATGAGTCACAAAGAAGTACTAAATCAAAACACATTGTAGTGTACATCACTAGAACAATTTTATGTGTATTTGAGGCTTTGTCTCATTTCTCCAACTTGAAAGGCTTGGAATCTTTCTGCTGGGAAATTGAAACTGAGTAGACACCACTGTTTAAATATGTTATTCCTAAAGTTATGCCTGTGGCTCTTCTTTTGTTACAAAACCAGTTTGAGACAAATCTACACTTTCAAAAGGAGTCTATGATGGCTTAATGTAATTACAGAGTAAAGCTGTAGTGCTCAGGACTGTGTATATACACACCCATAATGTTATGCAAAAGACTTAGTCAGTTTAGGATTTGTTAAAAGAAGTCTGAATGTGTGTTATTAATGTTATTGTTATGTTGAAATAACTTTTTAAAACTATTAATGATGAATTAAAGCACTTTTTCAAAGATGAGCATCTAAGACTTTGACATTCAAACTTGACAGTCTTCTACATGAAAGGAAGGATGCGTATCTCTCACATATGCAGCCATGGACTCCTCTAAGCAGCTGCCTACCCCTGTAACTGATGCCCATAATGCAAGGGCATGCTAAGAAGATAGCACATAGTGTTTAAAAGGAGCTCGTGAAGACAGTGACATCACTGTTTCCTCAGTTTGTAACATAATTAAGAAATGATAGGAATGTTGAGTTAAGGCCCGGAAGTCCTAATGTTCAGAGAAAATGCTAATACGATTGCGTGAAAGGCAAACCAAAATTTGTTTGATTTATAACATACCTTTAGAAGGATTGAAATGCTATGGTGCTTACTATAGAGGGTATTGTTAAGTACTAGGGGTGTAAGAAAATATTGAAGCATTTGAGTATTGCAATATTGTGTTTTGCGATACTGTATTGATTCTCAAACAGTATCGGTTTTAAGTTAATACTTTAAATACCATGTTTCATAACTCAGAGTAACCTACAGACATGATACAGATCATAACAAACTGCAAGATCTACTCTAACCACCATGGTGCCATTAACCTGTCATCAATTGTCAACCATATATATATATATATATATATATATATAATATTTATTTATTTATTTATTTATAGCTTAGTTGTTTTGACTGCATGGCCTAAACCTTTGCATGCCACTGTATGTATTACTTCAAATATGGTGGTGATTTGACTGTAAAAAACAAATTGAATACCTGCTTCCTGTTGCTGAACAGTTTTGAGACAGATGTGTCATAACTGAGTCATAACTGGGAGTGACTTGTCTCTGGTTGGGAATTTCTGCCCTCCAAAAGGGAGAGAAGTCTGAAGAGGAAGTGACTGGCTTCCACTGTGTGATTCAGCAGTCATTTCAGAAAACCATAATGGAGGGTCATCACTCCCAGTCTGCTGTGGAGGAATTTGTTGGTCTGAAAGTAAAATGCTCATGAATGCCAACCCTTTTCTAATTGAGCGTAGTTAAAGTTTAAAGAGTGTTATGTGATTCCTTAGGCAGCTACAGCACCAGGTAAAGGCTTGCTTGTCTATGGTGTTGCTTTCAACATTTATACTAGATGTTCACTGCTGAGCCAAGTCTATTGAATTGTAGCCCTATCTGACAATTTTCTACTTAAAGCAAAAGATTGTTGAGTCACTGAAGGTTAAATTACAGCGCAAATTCTCTGTGGTTGAAGAATGCGCCTGCAGTGGCTGTAGATGACGTGCTTCCATTGTACCATCCCCATTGCTTGAGTTAAGTGGAGCACCAGGCCACAATGAGTGTGTTTATATCAGGCAGGCTTGTAACCCTCATTTTATATGAGACAGTCTAGCCTAGGGGTGGGTGATTTGAAAGCGTGTTGTGATACTCATAATACACTTTTCTGAGTATTTTGCTACAATATTTAGACAAATATAGAAAACCTGCAAAAACCTATTTGGTAAAGAATAATCGGAGAACTGATAGAATTCATTTTGCCACCCATTTATTTTATTAACTATTTCCTAATCAATTACTTTGATTCCTCCTGTTTTCTCTTAAACAGCTTATTTGGATTAAATTGCCCCATTTTGTCCTTTTTGCCCAAACCACCACATGTTAAGTCTGGGGAACCTATGTTTCATTTCTCCTTTAATATGTTCCCTGGTCTGATGTACTCGATCCAGCTCATGTTTAGCTGATGTGTTTAACGGATCAATGCCGGGAGCTCACTGAATTGATGGTCTCTTCAGGCCAGGAGTTAACCTCCAGCAGTGATAGTCAGATAGTCAGACCGCTTTGTCCACAGTGATCTAATACTTCAAAACTGCCTTTCATTTACCTTAATTTCATGTGGCTTGTGTTTAAAACCCAACCAAGTTGAATAATGTATAACATTAGCTTTAATGAAGAAGGCATTCTTGTTGCAAACGTATTCTGTGACATGTTTTAGCTTTGTAATGCTGGCTGTGATTATATTAGCTTATAGTAATCAGGACAAGATTAATACTGTGATATAGATGACTCTTCAGGCCTCTTCACAACATCTAATTTGTTTTTGATATCATTTTTTTCCCCCCGAAGATCTGGAATATTCTTTGTGTCCATACTGCTCACTGTGTTTTCTGACCAAAAACAGTTAATAGGCTAAAAAAATACCCTGATGAGCATGATAATAAAAACGAGTTCAGGCTATTAGGTGTTAAACCTCCGATACTGAGAGGTAAACAACAGGTCTGTTGTTGAGATTCTGTTTCAGTGGGTTAATAAAGTGTGCTTGTGACGTTTATTATCTGAAAGGAAAGCTTCAGTGATCATAATAGCCTTTTTGGTAAGGCATGGCTATACTTTGTATACTGTATTTTATGTAAACTGCAGTGGTGCTGACAGGATTAAATGTCAAAATATGCAAAATAACTGCCTGGAATGATGGCTACCTGTGAGGTTCCAACAAGTGCATATGACTACACGTCAAGCAAAAGAGAGAATAATACAGATTATTTGCACAGAACTGATTCAACACCTATATAAACTACATAGCACAAAGACATCTGCAGTAAAGGTCGTCGGCAAAGCAACCAGACTGCAAATATGGAATTATGTAAAAAATAACCGGTGTTAATCCTAACAAAGGAATATGTTCTAAGAACTGAACTCTACACCAGCCTCTGTGCACAATAGAAATATTACTGTAGTGTGTTTGTGTTCTGTTTTGACCTTCTGAACCAGGACCGGACAATATGGACAAATAATCAGAGTGTGTGAGAGCATGAATTTGGGCAGTGGGGAGCAGGGGAGGGGAGGAGCAGAGGAAAAGGTTTTCTGCAAGATTGAAACAGAATATATTTAAAAAAAATATGTAAACAATATTGCCTTAGGCTGTAGCCTACTTTGTTTATACCCCGTTATAGATATAAATATTAATATATTGCCTGAAGTTTGCATATAAGTAGAGTAAACAGACGAGATGAGACATTGAAACCGTATTTACGTTAATTCATTTTTGGATTTAATTTTCTTGCCCAAACACAAGAGAAGTTAAATCTGATATGGCCAACAATGACGTTTAGGCAACTTAACACCAATCATCAGCCTTCAAATGTATTTTCATTATAATGTTAAGTGTGGACAGTGGATGCATCCAACAAATGCATCTCTGTCTCAAGCATCTTAGTATTCCATTAAAATCCAAATGATCTGTTATTGTAATCATTTTATTTTCAAGAGATATAATGAACAAAATCACAAAGCATATTCACAGTGTATTCAGGAATAATTCGGTACTGTTCGATTATCTGCTGGAGTTTCACATTCTGGTGGGGTCTTGTACTCTTTTGCTAGTTTTCAGGAGCAGTGATGATGTGACGTCACAGTTTCTTTTTTTTTTAATTTTTTTATAATGATTAATTTAAGGCACCTTAAAATGCATACATATATATATATATATATATATATATATATTTTTTTTTTTTTTTTTTTTGAGCTGAATGACGATATATGATGTGGAAAAAGTTAGGACACCCCTTGAAATACTTATTCTGTCTTTGTTACTATATTTAAGCATATTGTAGTTTGATCTGCATTTCTTCTTATACATCTATCTCATACGCTTAATCGCCATAGTGTGCACGTGATCGTGAATGGGGGTGAAAGGAGCAGACTAGAGGAGGGCCTGAGAGCAGGGGGTGGGAGCAGAGCGAGGGAGCAGAAAAAAGTTTTCTGCAAGACTAAAATAGAATGTGATTAAAAAAAAATGTAGAAGTCCATATAAATGATATCATCTTAGTCAGTGTCTTGCTCTGTTTATAAATGCAGAAATAACCAATCAAGACTGGCCAGACAGGATACACTACAGCACCAGAGTTGAAATCCTCTGGGTTAATTTGTGCTTGTATGAAGTGACCACAGTAAGATCTTACAGTAAACATTCACATATTCATGAAGAATGTAAGGAGGGATTTAGCCAAAACAGTCTTAGCTGAAGCCTCACATTGTGTGGAACAAAACTTTCCTGTAAGAGTGACTGCTCCTTTTGTAAGAGCTCGGTTGCTTGGAAACAATCTTAACAAGTTTTAAGTTTAGAAATAAATCCACCCACAACACTCAAGATAATGATGGTAAATGGTTGATGGATATCAGATGATGAGATCCAAAGAATCTCGGTAATCTTATGTTTGGTTGTTTGGTAAATCTGTATTTTATGTATGTCTGGTACCATTTGCACTTGGAGACCTTATTAAAGAAAACACCATAAGCCCTGTGGTTTTTCCTGAAGTAAAGGTGGAACAAGAAATTTCTATGTAGAACGTTTCTTACAAGACAAATGTCATGGTTTCAGTGTGAAAGAAAACCATGGCTGAGCTTCTATAATTGAACCAGTTTGTGCTGTGTGGTCCTGTGCATATTTGGGAAAGGAGTAATGAAGATCAAGAGAAAGGAAATATCCTCTTGATTATATTTTAGGTTTTGTGTCAGTCCAGAATTGTTTAGGAATGTCTTCTGGAGCCAGACTTTTCATTCTTGGGCAAAACAGAAGATTATAAGGGCTAATATAAATAGTTGAGAGCAGACAGTTGCCAAGTGGATCTTGTAATGCTCATTTTAGACTTGTAAAAGCTGCGTGTACATGAGGCATATATTACTGTAACAAGAAGAGAAGTGTCATGACATCTGTTGGCTTTTTAAGTTGATCTTGTTCCAAGGCTGCAGCTTCTGTACGGTTTATGAACTGAAGTTAAAACCTAGAGCCTAAATTATAGTGAATTACAGATCTAGATACACAGCATCCTTACTCGCCTGTCTGAAACGGCCATGGAGTGAAGAGTATAGATTTGATGTTTTCTGCACACATCTCAAATCCAGAGAATTTCCCGCATGGGTGTTTGGGTAGTAACCTGAGCAGTGTTTATTTTGCTGTACATGAACTCGTATGTGGGTCATGTAACCAAGGAGTGTTTGCTGTGGTCTTTTGAGAGAATGTCTGAAAGTCTCAGCTCCCGCTCTGTGGTTTTTCTATGCTTCCATACCAGGTGCCAGACAGCAGCTGACAGGCTCATCATGAAACATAAGAAATAAAACATCAGCGCAGTCAATTTTGAATATGTGAACATTGGGTAAAATATGATGTTTGTCATTTTTTTTTGTCCTAATATGTTTGACTATCTAAAATACATACACACCGGACATTATTTACAATCAGAAGCAATCAGAAGTTTAGATACACTTATCATGGACATGAATGGCCTGCTGATATTGAGATTTCAGTGTGTGCATGTGAAATCTACACAGGGTCATAATTATACATACAGGTTCAGAAATATAGGCCTCCATACAACACACCTAATATTTGGATAAATATCCCCTAGTAAACTGCACCTTGACCAGCTGCTTTAGTTAGCAGTCAGCAAGCTTGGCAGAATTCTGATTGGCTATTTCACCACTCTTCTATAATTGTGCAGCTTGCTTAAAAGTCGGGTCCATGCCAGATAAATACATTTTATTACAGTCCACATATTTGAGTTCATGACTTTAAGAAGGCCATTTTATCCATCCCACAGCAACCTTTGACAGGTGTTTGGTGTTAGTGTCCTGTGGGCACACACAGTTGTGTCTAGGCCTGTCACAATATTTTTTTTTGGTGACAATAAATACTGTTGTGATAAATACCGTATTTTCCAGACTATAAGCTGCACTGGAATATAAGACGCAACCTTATATTTTTTTGTGTTTGGGCAAAAAAAAAAAAACCCTGGAAAATAACATATATAAGAAGAAAAAGATGCACCTCATTATAAGCAGCATGGTTTAAAGCGTGGAAAAAAAAGTAGCAGCTTATAGTCCAGAAAATACGGTAATATTGTCATTTTAAGAACATTTATGCTTTGACATGATATATGATAATACCATAATAATACAATTATACTATCGTTTGCTGAACTGCTTCGGGGTGAGGGGTCTGCATATGTATGGAAAAACCCTCTGCACACGTTTCTTACATGGTATAGAGCAGAATTGTGTGTCTGGTTCAAATACATTTTAAGCCTAATGGGTAAGATCACAGTCACCAGACAGGCATAGTTTGTTTCACGTCTGTTTTAATCAACTAACTGATGGATTGAGGTTATGCCTGAAATTTCTGAGGTAGTCTTCCCAACAGCATGCTAGTACCACTGCCATGCTTAACAGTTGGTGCAGGGCTCTTGATGTTGAAAGTCTCACCTTTTCACCTGGTCAGCTGCAAACTTCAGTCGAGCTTGAACTTGTCTGACCACAATTGTACACATGCTCACTGTACTATTTGAATGCATGTGTAATATTACTGCTGTGCTGGTTGTAGTTTGCAAAATAGTAGCATAAAGGTTTGATGCCAAACATGATTTCTTTTGTGTGCAAATTATTCAAATCAGGAACTTATTTGAAAGTAATTTAAATTCAGCAGTTAGTTGGACAACTCTCTATAATGCATTGTCTTCCCACCTCATGATTTCTGTTATTTTTAAGTAGTACAATATGTGGGGAGTGTGACATGAGTGGGATATGAGAACGGAGATCTTCATTGATGTAGCTGCATTCAGAGACGCAGCTCCACAGTAATGTGAGTCAAATCCTTACATTTTCACAGTTGATCCAGTCCTCCTGAACACGTTCTGGCCATTGTGCAACTCTGCAAAATTCCAGAAAAATTGGATGCCGTCCAGTGCAAATAGTTTGACGTGAATAAAAGCTGTGTGCAAATTAGGGCTGGGTATTGCCAATGATTTCCAGAACCAATTAGATTCACAAGATCCACATTAAATTTGATCGAATATGGATAATTTGGATGTATTTCACTTACAATAACAGGTTTTAAGTTTCAGCTCCATAAACTATAGTGCTGAAATATGCTACTAAACTAACTATTTTGGCCAGTCCAAAACTTTCCCAATTTTTGCAACTTGGGAATAACGCCTAGTTCCCTTAGCCAATCAATTTAAATTGGGAATTCCTTGAGATTTCTTTGGAATTTCCTTCAATCAGTTGTCAAAGGGAAAGTGAGGAATTAAACAAGACCCTGAAGTGGTCGATATTTGGACTGGCTGACGATGGAGACCTGACGCTAGCATATAAGCCATTCAGTGAGTCAGCAATTTTTAAACCTTCAGTGACTTCAATCCAAACTTCTATAGCAATCATATTTTCAGGCTTAATCATTCTGAAATCAGTCCATACAGATTAAAACAAAGGCATATAATGCAAAGATGGGGTATTGTTTTGTTTATCATAGAGCACATTGGTATATTGCTTCTGATTTGTGATTGGTGTGAGACAGTACATCTTTTTGACTCTTGAGTGTGGGAAATGTGTGAGTAGTGTCCGTGGTCCGCAGGGCACACTTTCCTTGCAGACCTGAATGCTTAACTGTATCTCTTTAACTTAATTGCTGCTGGAAGGTGTAATATAATACACCTGCTACACTTTCATTACAATATTCATCTGTGCTCTCCTCGGTGCCCTGTGGCCTGATCGTGTCACCTCTAGACTCCCACACAAATGCACTTGGTATGCCTTCACGTCCACAGCAGTTAATTAGCACACTTGCCCCTGTCCCTTACTGCCTACACGCATTCTCTGGCTCACTGACATGTTCATGGTATCAGAAGAATAACTGCATCCCTTCGGCAACACAGTGCTGAGTATGTACTATATACAGGATTGTTTTTCTCAGGCCATGTAAATTTAGCAGGTTTCACTGTGAATGCACTCCATGTTTTAAAGAAGTGAAATGACCTCATCTGTAAAATATGAGTAACAGCAGTAGAAACCATTTCTGCTTTGTGTGGAGAAAAAAGCCCAGAAGCCCTTATTGTACAGGTTAACCTCAAATGACAGAATCCATATATATCCATTACAGTACATTATTGTGTGGTTTGGATATAGGTCTCTGTTTTTGAATGTCTGTAAGAGTCCACAACATGGGCTACAAAGAACAGAAGCATGTGTACCCCCCCCCCACCCCCCACACACCCCCCTCTGCTGCTAGGCAAAAGCTTACTCCCTAGCCACTAATTCCTCTCTATCCCTCGTCCTAGATTGACACCCTTACTAAGCACTGCCTTTCACTGCTTAGGCCATAAGGGGAGTGGACGTTTGCCTTGACCATTTGAAAACATGCCCACGCTCCGTCAAAGTGGGTGATGCATGAATCATAAATAGCTGCTTCTATTGACGGGGACAGGTGTATGTAAATTAGCATTTTCTTCAGTGTCAGCCAACATCAAAATGATGACCAAATATAGTGTTGGGAAATTTCAGTATTACATTTCTCCACTTTGTAAGGCTTGTTAGACTGGATTGAATTTGGATTGTCTGTTTGATCAGTTACAATCTTTTTGGTAGTGGGTTCAGTCTTGGGGCCAGTGAAGTTCTTACAGCAGCAGAATGCTATATTGTGGACCATCATGATTAAACTCAAAGCCCTTAGTGACCAATCCAAATTAAACTGGCAGAATGTAGGTGCATAAGAATGGGCAGAGCAGGTATTTGCTGTGTGTGTGTGTGTGTGTGTGTGTGTGTGTGTGTGTGTGTGTGTGTGTGTGTGTGTGTGTGTGTGTGTGTGTGTGTGTGTGTGTGTGTGTGTGTGTGTGTGAGAGAGAGAGCTAGCTAGCCAGAGGAGTGATTGGAGATTTATGAATAGGGGGCTAAGCTATGACTAGGGGGTTTAGGCCTAAGCCCCCAGGGAATAAAAGAAAAGGATTCCAAAAGTCCACATTATGAAACGAGCATAAAATTAAAAACATTTGGAAACACAATTATTTGGAAATTGCCTCCTCCAGTGCATCCAGAAAGTATTCACAGTGCTTCACATTTAGTGCACATTTTATGTTTTTCAGCTTTATTCCAAAATGGACTCGTTTATTTTTTCCCCTCAAAATTCTACCACAGACGATGCCAAAGTGAGAAATCTTTGCAAATTAGTTAAAAATAAAACCACAAAAATATAACTTATCCAAGTATTCACAGCCTTTGCCATGGAACTCAGAATTGAGCTCAGAAGCATCTTGTTTCCACTGACCATCCTTCAGATGTTTCTACAGCTTGATTGGACACCTGTGGTACATTCAGTTGATTGGACATGATTTGGAAAGACCTGCTTATATGAGGCCCCAAGTCGGAGCACAAACCTTGCACAGTGACCTCCGTCCTCTGTAAATGGAAGAAGTTTGGAACCACCAGGACTCTTCATAGACCTGCCTGCACAGCCAAACTGAGTGATCATGTCAGGGAGGTGACCAAGAAACCAATGGTCACTCTGACAGAGCTTCGATGTTGCTCTATGGAGAGAGGAGAACCTTCCAGAAGGACAAAGTTGCTTCAGCAAAGTATTGAGCAAAGGCTGCGAGTACATATGTGAATGTTATATTTTGGAGTTTTATTTTTAATAATTGTGCAAAGATTTCGAACAAATGTTTCCCCCCAAAGATTATTGATGGCTTGTCCCAACACAGATATCCACTCAACCCCTTGCTTCTTGAGTTCACTTATGCTCCAGATAATATTGTGATACATTGCACCCTCTTGTATGTTGCATCTCTCTGGATCACTGAGTCTAAACGCCCCTGCACGTGGTTGTGGGAGGATGCATCATTCCGAAAAGTTGAGAAGTTCCAACTGTAACCCTCTCAGTGACCTAATACAAGCTGTGAACTGGTCAAACCAATGACTGTTTGAGTGCAGTGATGGGCTGTGTCCAGATGACCTCATCGGAACTGTTGTCCTCTGCTTATTTAAGGGTGACCTTGATGATAAATTAAATGCGAGAATAAACCACATATCCTCGCCTCCCTCTTTACAGCTTCTAAATTCAGGGATGAAGTAATGGCACAGGCAGCTGATCTGAGATAAGCAGTCCGGCTCACGGGAAATGATAAAACTAAAGCTCAGCAAAGGAGTCGCAAATTAAACTTGCATGCTCATCAAACTTCTAAAGCTGTGTTGTAGAAATGTAAGTGAAGGTCCAATAAAGGATATAATTGCAGCTCTTGTGGCCTTTTGGCATTTTTTTTTTTTGCAAGCTCAGGGGAGAGCTTGGAAATGCCCACACCTGTATAAGTTGTGGGTTGTTATCTTGTAAGTGAGGTTGAACACTGGCCAGCATGCTCACAGTAAGATGACGTGAATTATTGAAGATCGAGCAAGACTATTGGGTGCTGGGATGGACAGGGTATTCCATTTCCAAACGTTTGTGGGCACATTGTCAATTGTGTCCTGTCATAGAAAGCATTACCATCCACAGTGGACAGGGCAGTGGCCGCCCATGGGTGCTTAATGGTTGTGACCAGCAGAATTGTCTGTGCAGACAGACAAGCAACTCTCAGAAATCACATCCACATTCAATGCAGGAGGCCCCACACTCATATCTCTCAGGTCAGTGCTGCCCTCTTTACCTTCTGTGGAATATGGGAGCAGAGTGCCTCTGTTAACACCTCAACCCCAGTCATTGTACCAGTTGTTTTGGGCTGATGGTATGGATTTGAGTGTGGAACAGATGCAATGAAGCCATGGACCTCAGCTGTCAACAAAATCACTCTATAGGCTGGTGGTGGTTCCATCGTGGTGTGAGGTGTATTCTCAAGGCATGGGTTGGGTCCAGTGGTCTGCCCAAAAATGTCATTGTCCAGTGTCAACTACATTTGACTGCTTGGTGACCATTTGCAACACTTCATGGACTAAAAAGTTTGACATAATGCAGAACTTTTCTCTCGGTTGTATCAGATTTTACTGATGACCTTTTTCTGCTTTTCCGAAAAATGATTAAAACTTTAAAACTCAATATAAATGATATCGGCTCAGTCCGTATCTTGCCCTGTTTACATCACAATATCGATATAAATATATAACCCAGGCCTAATATTTACCCAATATCATTTATTAGTATAATGACATGTAAAATCATTGATGTCTGGAGAAAATATCAGGTTTTTTTTCAATATCCTCCAGAAATGTGACCAAATTCCCTCTAATTCTAACTTGCATTCCTTTACCTTTACAGACATAAGTGCCCCCGTTGATTATGACCAATGCAGTCCTTGTGACTGGACCACGTTGCTTGTGAAACAATCCTCATCACTCTTCAGCATTGTTCTGTACAGTCTCTGAGTGCTCCTGCTCACTGCTAAGGCAAATCATCTGTGGAGGCCTTCAAAGGGTTTAGAACGTGGCCTTAGGAGGAGAATGGATAGAGTCCAAGTTTAAGCGAACAAGTTAAAAAGCACAAAACGTCCTTGCATTCTTTGTGAGAGGGTCGACGTGATGGAATGTGATGATGGATGTTCAAAGCTAGATTAAGCTGTCGGCTGCAGAGTTTCTATTTTTGTAACCCATACATGCGGAATCTTGCCTGAAATCAGTTCTGTGGCATGTGTTTGTTAATCTTTCTCGGTACCTAGACTAACGCAGAGTCCTTGATGTTTTGGAACAGGTTAAGCAGTTTGGCTTGTAAGTTTGGGAGATGTATTGTTTTCATACATTCATATGGTCTTCATTAGGAAATACTGGAAGTCATAACTACACTGTTATGTGACTGGAAATATTTGCTCCCCATTTTGCTTGAACGTGGTTGTGGGAAATTTTTTTGTGAAGTCTTTGGAATGATCTGGATTTCTGCATGAATGGATTCTAGAATGTGATCTCATTTTCTTTGAAGTTATAATAATAATTATGACAATCTTCTTTAACAACCTACATGCACGACAGTTAGCAATGCCATATCTTAATTGAAAGAATGGTTTTAACAATCAGGATAATTCATGGAAGATGTAGGTGGAATGAGAGTGGAAATTGAGTTCAGGTGTTCTAGACCAGGGGCATTTCCTGACATCATAATGCACAGTTTGTGGTCACCTGCTCTTCAAAATGGAATTCTTTCATCAGCCTGGTCTGATCGTTCAGAGATCCTTCACAACTGCAGAGCTCTCCAGAACCACTCATCACCTCAAGCTTGGCAGTGAAAATCAGTACCATAATTCAAAAACCTAATAAAACTGTGAAGCATGGTGAAGTGAGTGTAATAGTGTGAAATTACTTTACTACCTCTGGGACTGGACTTCCCCTGAGCTTGAGGTCACTGTGTGTTGGGTCAAGCAACATGGTCCAAAAACAGGGCAAAACAAACAATGGTTCAAAGGAAAGAAATGGCATATTTCAGAATAGCCAGACCAAAGTCCTGACCTCAATCCCATAGAAAATTCTGCGGGATGATCTGAAGCCAGGCTTCGAGTAAGACGTTACTGGAAGTATACATGAATTGAACCAGTGTTGCATAAAGAAAGAGGCCAAAATGTCTCATCTAACTGCTGGAGCAGCTACAGAGAGCATCTGGTTGAGGTTATTGGCAATAAAGGACATTCCAGTAGTTGCTAAATATAAATGTTCACTTTTGCTTTTTTTACACATTGTTTAAAGCGTTTATTAAGTTGCGGTGTTCTGAGCTGTTGTGTGAGTTGTGAGTTCAGTCATCCTGTATGGTACTGTGGTAGCGTTACATTACGTAGCAGCTTTCTGCAGAGCTCCGGAGGCTTACACGAACTCTTCATGGGGTGCTTATTGATGGAGTGTAAGCAGGGGAGTATGGGGGTGGGGGACATAGTGGCAGAGTTTAAGCCCTGATCAACGCTACGGCTAAAACATGACAAAGAGCCAGAGTGGTTTTAACAGCTGTTGTTTGTCTGCACAGACCAGCATAAATCTGGGTTAAGGCTTTTGCCAGGCCTTCTCAGCGGCTCTATAGGATTCTCCTTACAGTGTCGGACTCTGGAAGACACCAGTCCGAGGCAGAGCATGGAGAGCGCACCGTTCCCTCCCCCTCCCTTTCCTTGTTTGCTTGGATTTCAATTGATTATGCCACATGGCTGGAAATCTATTAATAAGATTACAGAAGATTATGTCCTTAGCATACTTTCACCCAGAGTAAATGGCATTGCTCGAAGATTCCTTTCAATCTTGATTTTCAAGCTGGTTACTGCGATGCTATAGTCGCCTTCCCTTGTTTATGGTGTTTTAGTAATTTTTTAGCACCATTATGCATTAAATTTCCTGCTAAAAAATCTCTTCTCATCCCCAAAAGGACAATTCTCTGTTCATAGATGTAAGAAAATGTAAGATCGGTTGAAAAGCAACTGATGATTTGTTCCACATTTTACCCCCAAGCACGAATGGACAGACATACAATTTTCTTTCTGAATCTTTAAATGAATATTTTGTGGCAGGATCAACAGAAAACACTCATTTTGTAAATCCATTTTCCTTCACAAGTATCAAGCATGTTTTAGTACCAAGAACGTCCACGGCTCATGTTTTCATTATTATAACCTCACAGCACAATTGGAGGTCTGTGTTCATTTAAAGACAGATTGAAGAATATCATTTGATCTACTGACCCATCTCCATCGGTCGGGTTTGTTACTGGTATCGTAAGGATTTATCGTCAAGCTGTTACAGTGCTGCTTAAATCTGCGGCCCTGCTTTCAAATATTGTTTACAATAGTAAATTATGGTAATGAATGAGCTTGTGTGTCCGTCTGCCATGGAAAAGGTCAGCATGCTCGACGGAATGTGATCTTCCTCAGAATGATGCTCCAAACACACACATTGTGTCAGTCTCTTGAGCCCAATTTAGACAGCTTTACATGGGGAGGGGAAGTAATGTCATTTTACAACAGGACATCTGTAAAATCTGTCAGAATTTCATGAGGAATCTCAGCCTTAATGACTGAGAAGAGTGTCTACGTGATTTAAAATATCCTGTGACCAATAACGTATTATAGGATGATACCCACTGAAACTTTTGAAAACTTCTCAGTGCTTCTCAATCCAGGTCCCAGAGGCATCCCTGACCTACATGGTTTAGCCTTAACACACAGTACGATTCTGAAGGGCTAAAATATGTAGGGTGGTGGTGCCTCCAGGACCAGGGTTGAGACACTGGGATACACTACACAATGACTTGATGTCCAGACAACAGTCCAGACAACACTTGAGGTTCACCATAGACTCAATTTACCTAAAGTATCTGTGCCATGCACGACAAAACTAAATACATTCTACTTGAAAACAAAATAATTTTCCAGGATATTATGAAATATTTAATAGAATGCATGAGATTAATGTAACCTGAGGTTATTTTATGGCTTGTTTTATAGAAAGTAACATGCATTTGAATCTTTATTGATGCTGGAGCCTGTAGTCTTATACGATGCATTTGGATTGGACTAAAATCAATGACTGCTCGATAATAATCACATTAGTCCAACTCCCCATGTAAAACTACTTCCATCCAAACAGGGCTTAGATAACATTTCTTGTTTTACATATTTTTATTATTGTTATCTGGATTGCAATACATTGCAATATTAAAAAATACAGGACTTTTCACTAGTGGTGAGTGTTACTACGTATCATTTACATTAATAAATAAATAAAGTCCTTAATTAACTGAACGATTCTTCAGGTTCAGTCTGTCATGGAAAATGAATTTTACTGTTGTATCAAACAGCAAAACAAAAAAATTAATTTGGCTTTCATAATTTTGCATGTCTTGCAATGGGAATATTGCACAGGCCGACATTTCAATGTCTATGCTGAAGTGATCTAAAGTGCAGCCCTAATCTGATTAATTTACAAACCCGATACTCCAACCCAAGTTCGATAAACTCACGCAACCGCTTAAACTCTAGCAGTGGTCATTTTTATGTTGGTGCATTCGGCTTAAATATGCCCTTCCCTGGACACTGATCATTTTTAGTATGTTGTGAATGTGTAAAGGCTTTCTGGGTCTGTTTGTTTGCCTGAATGGAAAAGTCAATTTTGTAGCTCAGATCGCAGGCTCTGTATTTTTGGTGCTCAAAAAGTGAAATATGGCCAGGAGCACCATGTGATGGGAAATAGGAATTGAACTGTTTTATTCTTAGCAGTTCACACAAATATATACCGTTTCAGGAACTGAGCTCGGCTGCAATCGTGCAAAGAGAAGACTCTGGTTAGCACATTAAGCAGTGCCAGCCTTGAACAGAGACTTGTGTGATAAGAGGCCATAGTCCAGTCCTTTCTCATGGTGTATTGCCTCAGCCTCTGAATGTGAGAAGCTATTAGCTTGAAAGCCAAGCAATCCTGCAGCTGGTTCACATGAGGTATCGTGGTACTTTATCCACTTGGCCTGTGCTCGGGAATCGGCAACTTGAACTCAGCAGTTTTTCTTTTTCTTCAGTTCAGTCTATCCAATCGGGATTTTCTAGGGAAACATGTTTGAATTTGAAGTATAAAAAATGATATTAAACAGTAGAGGAACAGGCTTCATGATAGTCGCTGGCTACTAAAGTCATGAACTGCTCTTTTCTTGTTGTCATCGAAGTAAATGAGCCACTGCTGACTCAGCATGGCAGCTTGCCCACTCTAATGAGCTGAGGGATGAGCTGAGGAAATGCCATCACGTTTATCCTTGATGAAGCCATGGCTGTTGACGCTAGCAGAAGAATTTCTGCCTTTGATCTACTGTTCTACCGACACTACAGTTGCTCAAAAGTTTACATACCCCCGCAGGGTTTTTGCTTTCTTGGCCTTTTTTCAGAGGATATGAATGATAACACAGATGTTTCTGTCCACTCATGGTCAGTGGTTGGGTGAAGCCATTTTTTTTTTCCAAACACTGTGTATTGCCCCCTCTAACATCAATGACACCTTGAAGTTCTAGTGGTAGTTGTGGATGAGGCTCTTTATTTTCTCAGATGGTAAAGCTGCTCATGCTTCTTGGCTAAAAGCCTCCAGTTCCTGTAAATTCCTGGGCTTCCTTGCATGAACTGCGCGCTTGAGATCTCCCCAGAGTGGCTCAATGATGTTGAGGTCAGGACACTGAAATGGCCACTCCAGAACCCTCACTTTGTCCTGCTGTAACCAATGACAGGTTGACTTGGCCTTGTGTTTTGGATCATTGTCATGTTGGAACGTCCAAGTACGTCCCATGTGCCGCTTCCGGGCTGATGAGTGCAAATTTGCCTCCAGTATTAGCTGATAACGTGCTGCATTCATCTTTCTTTCAACTTTGACCAGGTTTCCTGTGCGTTTGTAGCTCACACATCCCCAAAACATCAGAGATCCACCTTTGTGCTTGACAGTAAGAATGGTGTTCCTCTCATTATAGGTCGTGTTGACTCCTCCAAATGTATTGTTTATGGTTGTGGCCAAAATGTTGGATTTTGGTCTCATCACTCCAAATGATCTTGTTCCAGAAGTTGAAGCTTGTCTCTGTGCCCTTTGGTGTTTTTCAGGTGAGATATTTTGTGGCATTTGCGCAGTAATGACTTTCTTCTGGCAACTCAAACATGCAGCCCATTTTTCTTCAAGTGCCTCCTTATGTGCATCTTGAAACAGCCACACCACTAGTTTTCAGAGAGTCCTGTATTTCAGCTGTTATTTGTGGGGTTTTCTTTGCATCCATCATTGTGGTTTGGTGTTTACAGAGCCCCTGATTTTCCATTTGTTAATCACAGTTTGAACACCGATGACTGGCTTTATCAATTCCTTGGATATCTTTTTCTATCCCTTTCCTGTTTTATACAGATCAACTACCTTTCCCTGTAGATCCGGTGACAGTTCTTTTGCTTTCCCCATGACTCACAATTCAGATACGTCAGTGTCTGGATGAAAGATGCAAGAGTCTGTCTGGATCCCAGAAACTCCCTCAGCTTTTATGCACACAAAAAAGTTTTTGTGTGATCATTCATATTCTCTGAACAAAGGCCAAGAAAGCAAAAATTCTGCAGGGGTATGTAAACTTTTAGCACAACTGTAGATCTAGGGTCAGTAGAACTAAGCTAGGTTTCTGATTGCTGGTTGTTTGTAAACTTTGGTATCAAATTCCCGGGAAGCCGGGAGCTCAAGACATGCATGTTGGCTCTGAATGTTGAGGCAAGAGTTCTGTGTTTCCTGCCTGTCCAGGGAATCAAACCAGCAACCTTCTGGTACCAAGCATCTCATGGTCACATTTACAAAATTAAATGTCATAATTTTCACTTAGTATGGAAAAAAAAAACCATGAAATCTTTCTTATGCTGCCTACATACTGTGCAACTGCAAATGCGAAAAAATTAATTTATTCAAAATTTCATTGTTGTATTGAACTTTCCTGCTAATATAAAAAGAGCTGTAATCAATTTGTCCCACGCAAAACAAAAGATAAAGTCATCTCAAAAACCGTCTGGATGACCAACACATAAGCAATCGCACAAAATCGCACAAAAATGTAGGAACACATGCATTTATCAATATTCACTATTTGAGTAGCCTAGGAGTTCCTGAAAATAACGATACCTGACGTGTGTGTCTGTCTCCTATAAATACGTTTCTAATTTTTTGGCGAATAAAAGTACGTCACACTACAAAACCATCCCACAAAATTGGCCTGGAATTCTAAAGGTTAAACAAAAATATTCCGACCTTTCGTGTCCTTTTCTTTCCTGCCGTGCCATGTTTGTATACCAAGTAGCAGTGATATTCGGCCACTTTCGAAAGCCTTGTTCAGGAGCAGGATTCTGAAGCTTTTTTAGGTTTATGGTTCCAGGCTGCTTAGTTTACACCACTCATACGGGCTGGCCGTCCTGTGATGCTTAAATATTGGCCTGTTGAGGAAGAATTTAATCAGATAACAGCTGAATGTTTACATTAACACATGGGTGGAGATTGTTTGTTACACGTTTCCTGATCCCTCGTGGCTCTAAGTCTTTCAGCTCGGTTCCTGATAAGGTTAAGTGTTGCTGTTTCTGGCTGGATTACAACTTGGCGTAATAGTTTATGGAGCCTTTAGAATGCGCTTGGGTTCTGAATTCAATCATTTTTAACTTCCAGATTAGAGCTGGTCAATAACATGATATGGAGAGATAACTTTGTTGGATTAAGTAATGGTTCATAAGAGGGTACAGGGTGTAAACAGTGTGCCAGTGTGCAGCGCACCATTCTGTTACTGGTCTTTTAAAGGTCTTTTTTTCAGAATTGTGAAAATGCACACCTTCATCTTTCATATACTGAAAAACAACTCCAACAGGCTTGCTGCAGTGCATTCGTTTACAGGCTGGATGGCAAGTAAACAGCATCCCTTAGCAAGCATTGCAAAAGTGTAAGTAGTTTGAACAGATGAAATGATTTTTGTTCAGTATTGTTGGTGGTTTTTAATGATTCATTTAGATCCATTCACGTATCTGTGTGGATCTGCTGGGATGCCTTTTCAGCAATAAAGACAGGCTTTAGATTCTTCATTTCTATTCTTTCTACAACTGCACAGGACTGCAAGGCTTGTTTCTCACTGACTGTACCCTGTTTACTTGGCTGTATTTAGCTGCCCTCAACTTATTATTATTTCACCAAGTTTAGGGCCCCATTTTTTCCACGATATTTGAACACCCATTTTTCATTTAAGGAAAAAGTTAACAAATAAAGAAAAGCCTAAGAATCTGGACGGGGAAAGAAAAAATGGTTTTCATACGGTCTTTATATGTTTCATCGGAAGACACAAAGTGACTGATCCAACATATGGCATTAATAATGTGCTTTGTATCCCATATTGGAGTAAAAAAATGATATTGGACAGACTGAAAATGCCTCTGGTAGACATGTCCTGATATTCCTTGCAATATCATTAAAATAGTTTAAGGAATATAAACTTTACACTGCACAAGAAACTGTACATTCTTTGTGTGATTGTTGCATATGTTGCAATAAAGATACTGAAACAATATATCGTGCCGCCCTAGTACTGTATATGTGGCCAGTTTTAACTAAGCTGCCATGTATGTCATATGCATTCCAGCGTGACAAATATGTTTTGCCTTTTTCAAGATGTAACATTTTTGCAGGACAGCAATAACAGCTGTTAAATGTGTCCACATGACTGTTTTAACTTCATTCACGTCACTCCCTTTGAGCTGGTCTGTCTTAACATTTCAGTAATTCTCAGTGCTGCTGAACGTTTCTCCTGAGTCTCAGTCAGTGTGCCCAGGTCTACATCTTATCAGCAAATGTGCTGATTAGGAAAGCTATAAAATAAGCTGTTGCTGCATCAATAAGAATTTGTGTTGGTCTGATCTCTGACTGGTGCAGCACAGCTCAAAAAATGCAGTTAATGCAAATATAATTGGAAACCTTTTCAATTGGATTTGTTTCAGTTGCACCCGGTGACTTCGGTTAGTGGGTCAGAGAGAGGCCGTCTACAAATATAGTCCCAAGTTTTCCGTAGTCTGTCAGTAGGCCGGGTACTGTTGCAGTGCATTCCGAAAATAGTGACCAACTCCAGCAACGACTGCTGTGTTTTGTCCACTGACCTCTGTGGTGTTTCCTGCTGCCGCTGTAAACATAGCCTTTCCTCAACTCGCAGTCTGAAAGGAAACCCTAAGCTAGAGAGCAGCGTCATCCTGTAATAATCAAACCTAATTTCCTATTTTTATTTTTTTTTTTCAAATGGTCTATTCATAACTATTTGTTTACAAAAATGAAACAAGGCGGCGGGGGAGTGAACACTGACACTGCCGCTCCCTGAATCTGTGAACATGAGCCACTTTTATATTGAATGCAAAGTTCTTTTCTTGCTTGTTTAGTCATCTGTTTTATTGCCATGCACTGGGAAATATATGGTGTCCCCAGTTGACACTGTGGCCTTCTCAGGTTGTTCTGCATTCTCAAACATGGTGTGTCTTCATTACAGTGTCGTACACTTTCTATTCCCTCTGCTCCACCCCCTGCTCTCAGCTCCTCCTCTACTCCCTCCCGCCCCCATTCACACTCTCACAGACGCAGGGTGGAGGGGGCATGAGACTTGATGTGTATTAAGGAATGCAGATCAAATTTCAATGTATTGAAATATGGTCAAAAAGAGAGGGTTTATGGGCTGTACTTTGCATTTGTATTTGTATTATTTTCATTCATATATTGTAGTGAATATTGAAAATTACCAGTCAGTAAAATTCAAATATCACTTTATATGGAATTAGGAGTTTATTTCAATGGAAGTGGAAGAGAATGTGATGGTTTCTGACTTTGTAAAGCTTAGAATAAACTCCACTGAAGGGTGGAGATTGAAATGTCTGGCATGAGAGGATTGTAATAGCTACTGCAGTAGCTGAATATTTATGAGCACAATTGGTGGATTGCTGTGTTTACTGTACTTCAGTTTGTAGATAGGATCAACCAACGTACTGGTACAGGATTTCTCAACCTGTGGGCTGGGGACCACCATTGGGTCATGAAGAACACTCTAGTGGTCCGCAGTTCCATCTTCAGGTGGAGACAGTAGTGACTTTAAATCATAAGTTTACAAGATGAAACATTTGCATAAGTGAAAACGAAGAGATTGGTCATGATTAAACAATAAATGTAATGAATTATTCATCAAAATGCATAAATAATGTCAGAGATTCTGTTATAGATTGGGTTATTGATTTTCTCAGAATGTTCAAAGTATTTTGAAGAAGTTGATCTAATCATTACAAATAACTTTTCAGCTCATAAACACTCTGCATTTCTAAGATGTGAAGTATTTTTTAGTTTAGTTCTTTTTAGTTCTTTTTTACTTTTATACTTGGGCACAAATAAACTTTTAATCAAAAATCTAATTCATACAAATATTTCAATTTTGTTAATTTTATGTCTCAAATGAAGTTTGGGTGACCTAATATCTCCTGAAAATGACAATATCTGGCATGTTTGGCTGTCTTCTATAAACACTTTTCTAATTTTATGTGAATAAAAGACAACAAAAACATCCCACAAAACTGGCTTTCGGTTCTAAAGGTTAAGTCAAATTGAAACGTTATTAGTTTGAGACAACGCAGCATCACGGCCTGATGCAGACAGAGATGTAGATGTTTCTTAAATGAAGAACGGAGATTCAGTCTGTTCCTCTGAAAAAGCAAAATGTCACCTGCAAGTACAACTCGAACTACATCAGTTATGATCCCTTAGCGTAAGAAGACAGATTGACAACATGGACACTGACATATAGTGACAGCTTTTAGACAGAATTACAGAAGTGCACAATGATCTTCTGAGGTTATTGATGCATGCATTTTTGTGAGGTACATTTTAGGACATGTTTTCATGAAAACCTGCCATTTTTGAAGCCACTGGTAAGGCAGAAATTCTCGTGTTTTCAGTGTCAGATGTTGAGAAAAAGAGGCAAAAACAATTTTTGTTTTCTTGCTTTCTAGTTCTAAACAGGTGGACTGTGAACCCCTGTACTAGTGCACCTACCAAACACTATATTAGGACGCTGTACTAATATTGCAGAGTGCCTTGTTTTGCTCTCAAAGTAGCCCCAATTCTTCATGGCATGAACAAGATGTTGGAAACTTTCCTTTCAGATGTTTGGTCTACATTGACATTCTTGGTGATTTTTCACATGCGCTCTCTACTACATGCCAAAGGTGTTGTACTGAATACAGACACGGAGACTGGAAAGGCTTGTGAAGAACACTGTGCCACTGTTCTCTTCATGAATCCAGCATTTGCTTTGTGACATGATGCATTAGAGTGCTGGTAGTGGCTAAAATGTGGTCATGAAGGGATGCACAAGGTCAGAAAACATTCCCCACACCATTACACTGTTTCCACCAGCCCACACCACTGACACAAGGCAGGGTCCATGGACTTATGCTGCTGGTAGCAAATTGTAACCCAACTGGCGCTGAATCTATGCCAGCTGTACCCTCAGTATTCTAGCTAACAGAAGTAGAACCGCATGAAGCCATTATAGTCTTTCCATGTTCTAACATGTTATGAAATTTGAACTGCTTTTCTGCACACTACAGTTTACAGTATCAACAAAAATGCTGTAAATAAAATTCTCATTCTTTTGCAAAAGTTAATGATGACAGTAAAGATACAGGTGGTGTGTCTGAACTAGTTGGTTTGAACACATCTGAAATATCTTTCCTTTGAAATCAGGGAAAATAAGAGCTTATAACTAATTTTTGTATAACCATTACGCCCATATGAGTAGTGTTTGTGTCCCAGTAGTTTAGTTTCTATGGCCAGTTGCATATTTTGCCTGCACTGGTAAACCTTCAATTTATCTAAAAAATTAGAATGCTGTGAATTTGTGTTCATGGTTTCATTACAACAGGTAAACATATTTTATTTTCATTATGTATAAAAAGACATTTAGATTTTTTTTCCTGTTCTTCTGTACTGCTCAGTCAAATCTGAAATCCAGTATCTCAAATTATTATAATATTTCCTTTCAAGTTTGAATAAATTACTCAATAAGTTATCAAAAATTAGGGATATATGGATAAAAAAATCTATATTTTATATAGTGACACAATAGGATACATGATGTAAAAAATACAATATGAAAAAATTAAAAAAAATGTTTAAACATTGAAATTTGATCTTCTTTATATACACCAAGTCTTTTACCCCCTCTATAGTGTATATGTGAGAATAAGGAAGGAGACTGGGAGGAGCAGAGCGCAGGGGCGGAGCAGAGGGAGGGAGCAGAAAATCACAGTTTACTTTTGTAAATAATTGATTTATTATGGACTAGGACTGGCCGATATATATTGATATTTATATCAGAATATAAACAGAGCAGTGTATGGGCTGGGATGATTTTGTATATATTGAGATTTTAAGCTTTTTTTTTTGCTCTGTTCTGTCCCCTGCTCTCAGTTCCTCCTCTGCTCTTCTGTCTTCCTCCAGTCTTGTTCTCACTCACTTCATGGGGAGGACATGAGACAGAGCTCTGGCATGAATACAATGTATAAGAAATGTGTATTAAGAAGAAATTAAGATCAAATTTCATTAAGTTTAAATCTAGTTAGAAGTAAAGCATTTCATAGGGTGTCCTAATTGTTCAGCATTGTAATTTTTATATCATATATCATCATTCAGCTAAAATATATTGGGAAATTATCTTTTGTCCATATCGCCCAGCCCTATTATCAACAATAAATCAACAGTTTTTCTTGAGACACTCTAGTCTTGGTTGTATTAGAATGTGATTGTAATGAGACTTGTCTCCTGTGATTCTTGCCCTCAGACCAATGAATGGAGCAAGAATGATGAGCGTCTCCTCAGTGCTGTGGAGCATGGAGAGACCGACAAGGTCACCTCCCTCCTGTCAAAGAAAGGAACCAGTGCCACTAAACTGGACAGCGAGGGCAAATCTGCGTAAGTACTGGGGTGGCATGTCTATTGATCTGTGGACTTTTTATTACACTCTGTAGTCACGAATTCTGGCTCTGGTTTAACAGCATTCCTAATGGATGTTGTGCATTGATTTTCCTCATCGCACTGTGCACTGAGTGAGCACACTTTAACAGGAAAGTTCAGAATTCCCATCCTCCTGTACATTTTGCAGTGGAAATGAAAGTTCTTCACACTGATCAACCTTGATCATATACATTATTTGATGCAGAAAAGGCATATAGAGGCATCGCTTCTGTTTGTAATATGACATTTGGTTTATCTGTGAGTTTGTGCCTGCTGGAAGGCATGCTCACGTTTTGTAATCTCATTTAAAATGCATTTTCCATTTAGCACCTTTTGTTAATTTTGAAGCCCTTCTGGATGCCCAGAGCCAGTCTTGGAGAACCTCACAGTGGCATTAGCATTTTTCACATGGACTCTGCAGCTTCAGAACTGAAGACCAGTTGGAGGACCTTTTTAATTCCAATTCCCTTTTGGTTGGAGCATTGATTTTCTATTCTTTGCTGTTCGGTGGTCAAATACATTGAAAATACCATTACAGCGTCTACAAAAATGCATTTGTCAATTTTATCTGTCCCTCTTAGCGTCTGTGTCATTTGGGATTCTTACACAGTATTATATGCAATTCCCCAGACAAACAAAGACCCCCTGGCTTGACCCCTTTACGACAGATGCAGTGCAATCAGACACTACCGACCTGAATTGCTCCTCAATGAACTGTCTTCATTCAACTGACTTTGAGTGGAAACACGGTCATAAGCTTACAATAACCCTTTATCTCACCATATGAAGAGACTATTGTGTTGGGTCTCTGGGCAGCTTCACAGACTGGAGTGATGCATACAGGCCACAAGCTTGCGTGACATTCCTGAACGGTCATAATACCACGAACATGTAGAATAGATTAGATCCACATCCAGATTTTAGCTGTTGAGTTCAGATGCTAATTTAATTTTAGGCCTGAGTTCACATAAGTCAGTGAATCTTGGGTTTTGCTGTCATGTTGAGACCTTTTGGAAAGGTTTGTTAAATATATTACGCATACTTTCTCTGTACATTCATTCCTCTAGTGAATAAGATTATGATTGTATCTGAGAAAAAGTCGAAATCAGGCGCTGTTCAGGAATCTCGGACATGTAGTCTATAAATAAAGTCAGGTTCTGGACAAAGAAATCGTGTTTGGCTCAGTAGCTTAAACATTTTTTACCCGGCTCGACTTTCTGATGCACTGCAGAACAACTCTGCCTGATGCTGTCTTCATGGTCTTGGATTGACCTTTCTATAGTACGTAGTATGTGATGAATGATACGGACAAAAAAAAAAATCATATCCCAATATATTTAGGCTCAATGGTGATATTTGATACGAAATGTGATATGAAAAATACAATGTTTTTTATGTCCTGATATATAAATATCGCCCTTATGTAATCCGACTCTAGAGATTAATTAGCTAACCCTTAGATCATAAATAGTTCCAGCTCGATGCTTAGAGACTTATTGCAACTAAGATCAGATTTAATTTGAAGTCTCCGGTTTTGTGCCACTGCAGTGCCTCAGAGTCTTGCTTTCAACCCCCTGTCCTCAAAAAAACTCCAGAGATGGAGACTGAGAGGGTGAAATTCATTAAAGTGTCAAGAGATCACTGCTCAATTACCATGAATCTGAACTCAAGCTCCAGTACTTGTGAAGAAAGATCATTCTGACAGGTTTCCCAGGAGTCAGGAATTCTGGAAGTTTCAGAATTTTAAAAACATGTTCTTTACACTTGACTGACAGATATATGGGCTTAATTATCAAAAATACCCTTCTGTGTGTTTCTAGCCTCCAGCACTGTTTGACACACCTATTCTACAGTGAACTGTGGTAGCTGTGCGTGTGTTTGTGTTGAATGCATGCCCCATCCGTCAAAGTGAAAAACGGATTGACCTAGAGCTACACATTAGCCCTTGTATTTACACACCAGTGAGCACAGTTCTGCATTTGCCCTTAAGAGATCACTCATGCATCTAAAATGTTAGTGGCCTACCTCTTAAAAACAAATGACAAATCTGTGCCAAATGCTGGTATATCACATGAATAGTATTTGGACAGTGTGACAAATTACCGTATTTTCCGGACTATAAGCCGCTACTTTTTTTCCACGCTTTAAACCATGTGGCTTATAATGAGGTGCAGCTTTTTCTTCTTATATATGTCATTTTCCAGGTTTTTTTTATTTAAATTTTGGGGGTGTGGCTTATATACCGGTGCGGCTTATAGTACGGAAAATACGGTAGTCATTTGTTTCTGTTCACCACCTCAGTTGGTTTGAAATTAAGCAGGTGTAATTGAAGTAAGACTTCCAGCTTTAATACAAGGGTAGTAACAAAGTTATTAAGCCCAAAGTACCTCTTTGGTACTCATGCCAATTATCCGTCCATGTTGGGACTCTCAAACTATTGCATACGTCACACCCAACACGACACTAAGAGGGTGAAGACAAGCACATGCCTCCTTCCATACATGTGAAACAGCTACTGCCTCTTTTGCCACTACTGCCAATACATCTGATGAAACTCTGGGTCCCCAGTTATAATACAACAGCTGAAAGAAGCCTGTGCCAACCAGCATCACATGGGTGTGATGTTGGGAGAGAGCGCCATCTACCCACCTACCCACCCAGAAAAAGCATCCCTAATTTTGCTGTGTCTGACTCCAGCTGCCAGCTACTATCCTCAGATCATAGTGCTAGCGCATTAGACCACCCAGCACTCATGTTGTTATATATAAGCTGATGTTCCCTTGTTGTTTCATGACAAATTAAGGATATTAGCTCTGGAGTAGATAGAATTTGCATCTGGTAGTTATTCATAGGGATATCTCAATATGTGTCTCAAAGATGTAACCGTGCACTTGAAGCAGGTATTCATTAAGTTGAAAGAGGGATAAGAGGAACTTTAGGTGTGGCCATTACATGCAATATTTCAATATGGACTTGATATATTGCCCAGCCCTAAGCCAAATCAACCATTTGGTCCATTTCTTTAATAGAAGGAATGCACATTTTTGCAAACAAAAAACAAGAAAAACAGCTAAAGTGAATGATTTCTTTCCTGGAAAAGTAGGCACTTTTATTGTCAAAGTCTGCAATGATTGTAAACTGAGAGGGTCAGTAAAATCACTGGTAACACTCAAGAACCGAAAGATGAGATTAGACTGGCTGAAAGCATTAGTCGTCAAAAATCTTGCCCAGTTCAGGAACAGTATTTTTTCGCACAGATGAACACAGAATTAGCTTGTGTATGAAGAAGGAAAGGAATTATTCATGATCTGAAGCAGGTTCACTTTTATCACATGGTCCTCTATGAAAGGATAGAGGCAACAGTATTGCATGGGCATGTATGGCATGTGCAACTGGGTCAGTAATGTTTATTGATGTCATGACTGTAACAGGATAGCTGGGTGTTTTCTAAAGAGTAAATAGCTTTTTGTGCTCTTGTTCTGTCAAGTTCTTTGAAACTGATAGGATGGCACTTAAAGATGCAGTACAGATGAATAGTGACCCAAAACATACCACATCCCAAGGGGATCTTAAGAGAAAGAAATGAAATGCTCTTAAATGGCCAGGTCAAACACCTGAGCTCAACCCCGTAGGACATGCTTTCAATGTACCAACAACCAGCAACGGAATGCAACTGCAGTAAAAGCCTTGCAGAGCATCTCAAAGAATAGATCTCTACAGGTCTGAATGCTGGATGTTTAGTCAAAAGTACTCCTGTTGGCCTAAATGGTGGTCAGTTACACTATGAGACAAAGAAAGGGTTGCCTGTGGTGTGGCGTTGTTTCACTCGGTCGCTTCAACACTAGCTTACAGTCAGCAACCAAGGGAACGTCTGAGTTACCTTTTGACACGTCTACACCTCCTGTCTACAGTTACCCCATTTCTCTCTCAAAGGATGAAACTCAATGTCATTTATTGGTTCCAGATTTCAGGCAGTCATTTCTGGAAAAGGGTTTGCATCCATGTAATAAAAATAGTACTAATAATTCTAGGTAAAATAATTTGTCCAATTATTTTTGTGAAAGTTAAAGCGCTTTAATATATAATCAGTAGTGCAATTCCTCAACTGATACAATATATTCATTAAGCCCTTAGAATATCTACACTTTGATCACATCTTAATTGGTTCATTTCACAGCTCTTGAGGTGTAGCAAATGGCAAAATGTCATTGTCCAAATACTTTTGAACCTCACACTGTATAAAGTGTGTCACAGTTCAGTGTACCGTTAAATTATGTTAGATAATACTGACAATACTGTGCATTCTGCTCTAACTCTACATGTCTGTGTCCTCCTCCTCAGTTTGCATGTAGCTGCCACTCGGGGTCAGGCAGAGTGCCTAGCTGTCATTCTGGCCCATGGAGCAGACGTGACTGTAGTGGACGCTGCAGGTTAGGCTCAGTAGTGCTACTTTTCTTTTCTTGTTTCCTGTGTGGAGAAACAGCGGAAAGAAGGCCAAGACTCCTTTTCAAATAGCTTTCTCATACATACTTCACTGTTTAAGTCATTTAAATCATGCTGCACGTAGATCTTTGGGGAAATTTACTTCAGTATTTTTCTGTTTGCTCTAGGTTTTAGTGCTTTACACCTTGCTGCCAAAAACAACCATCAGAATTGTGCCAAAAAATTGTTACAGGTAAAGTAGTGTTGTGTATTTCTCCTTTTTTTTGTATGAACACTGAATCCTATATACTTATTAAAAGGTTACCCAGGAGGATTCAACTGATTGCAACTTGAAGACATAGATACTATGCCATGGCCAATCACATTGCTGGACCTGTCACCGATTGTAAATGTGTGGGATGCTATTGGACTACAAAATCTGCAGGAACTGATTGAGAATATTCAAGCTGTAAGGGACGGATTATCACAGGACACCAGCAGGAATCTCCACAACTCCATTCTGAGATGTCTGGCATGTTGTTATACCCGATTCCATACTGAGAGACACTACTTCTGTATGTGTAGCTCAATAAATAAAAAAATAAATTGCCCATATTAGTCAAAAATGTTTATTATTTATTCTTCCTGGTAAACTTGGTCTTCCGTGCAAATAGCAGAGCCCTCCGACATATCCTTCTGCGTGCTTAAGTCCTGGGAGGAGGAGATATTGTTTACGGTGTCTGTATAGCTATTCTGTCTGATCCGTGTATTTATTAGCCATTATATTTGTGCTGATATGAAGGAATGTAATGGAGCTAGTTTTAATAACTCAGCAATACTAAGAACATGAAGTCAAATCAAGATGATCATGTATAATATAATTTAAGTACTTGGTCATAATAGATGCTTTGTACATTTTGATATTAGGAGTTAAGATGTAAATAGCATTCCTGCTTTAGGACTTGTTTATCATGTGTATTATACCTGCTGAAACTGCTTTAATTGTATTCCTTTTAGAGTCAGCACATTATGCACTGTGTGCTAGAGTAAGCATGTGTGGGTACAACATCTCTGTAATGCCAATATCTGCAGAAAATGCTGGATCAAGAATAATAGTTTAAAAAAATGAATAAATCTGATCCAGTCTTGGTACAAATTTAGCCTGAAATTCATGAAGAAAATATTGCTCCATTTTTCATCATGCAAACTCTGAACCACCAGTCTAAACTATATTGTGTGGACAGTGTGTGGTTAATTCTAGGCACATCATGTGATGATGTGAACAACCAATACGGCCTACTAACACACGTAGTGGCTCCTGTGACTGGGTGACTGTGCATTTTCTACCTTGCCTTGCTTTACTCCCTCATGCTTGCTCTGCTCAGTTCACATCAATGTAGTAATACAAGGCTTTAAGTCATATGGTATTAGAGTTGTATTTGTACCTATTGCTATTATACACTTATTGTCCAAAAATTGTTGTACCTAGAAGAAGGTTTTGGGCTGTAAAACTATGGTGAAGTAAGGTAAAATTTACCTGGAACAATTAATGATAAAAGAATTAGACTGATATGGGGAATATTTATTGAGCTACACATACAGAACTAGTGTCTTTCAGTTTAGTGTTAAGCCCTCATGTTTGCTCATGAGAGATTCCTAATGGTGTTCTACCCACATTGTGACACCAGACCCTCTGGACATGTGACACATTACAACAAACTTTTCTTGGTGCTTCCACACATGGATTCATTGGTTGTCCCCATCAGACAAAGTGGGGACACATCACTGAAGATGATCTTCAGTCTGGCATGACACCATTACGGTCTTTGATGTTGACGTGGTGTTAAGGCAGTCAGAGTAACAGCCTGCATGCGTGGAGCCCTATTTTGTCTGCTGACTCATGGAAGGCATCACTTACTCAGTGTCTGCAGTAATGGCTGTTGGGCCACTCCCTGCATTTTGGACAGTCCATTGGTTCTCCCATGGTTCATGTTGGTCTCCTAGATCCTTCATTTATTTGCTGTGCATGCTAATGTAATTTCCACTCAACTGGTATGGTGAACAGTACTTCGATAAGACCACCTTCCCACCAAGTTTCATTCATGTTGGATGATTCCATACAATTTTTTTTGACTGAGTAAATAAACATAAAGAACATCTTCATTTGGTCAGGATGGTCAGGATTCTCACAGTGCACAATAAAGAATTCAGTGATTGGACTTGCTTGTCGTGATATCCGAGACCCAGATGTGATTCTGTGCTACTCTGGATGCTGCTCAGCATGTGAATGTGAACACTTCTGGAAGCACCCTGGCAGTGTGCATAAAAAAATGTACTTCTGTATCTCCACTTCTTCATGCACACTTCCTCGGGTCAAGGCGAACACATTCATTCGTCCACCGTAAATCAAGCCAGAACTGAAATTGCACAGATTGCCGTCAGTGAATCTTTAAAAGGGACAACAGCCTTCAGCTGAGCGCTTGTCAGAAAATTGATGCTTGTCCAGCCAGAAAAATATCTGAACCCCACCAGTCCCGGCCTCATCCGTCCATCCACTACTTGTAATTACAGGATGTCAGTGATCACAGTTAATGATATATCCATGCTGGGTCCACTTGGTTCTTTGATCTAATGTATCTCTTGTGTTATGATTTGTCCAATTAAAACTTCTCAAAATGTCTGTTAACTTCAAGATGTTTCTGGAAGTTTCTAAGGCATCTTGTGGTTTTGGAGCAAAAGAGGTTTAGACGTTCAGTAGAAGCTTTTATTTGACATTTGTGATGTGATATATTTGGCCCTACAGAGCAAATGTGTGGTCGACGCTCTTGACAGTGCTGGGAGGACAGCTCTCCATCATGCAGGTAAGAGACTCGTGACTCCAGAAATGTGTCTAGGTTAATTCTTGCTGTCTGGAGTTTTACTTTTTAGATATAATAGATTTTTCCCCCGATTATGTAAGTACAACAGATCTTTTGTCTTTGCTGTCATTTGGTTGTTGTTGTTTTGGCCTGATACCTTTCAGCAGGGCTCCTTCTATCTCAGCTCTGAAAAAGCTATTATTTTATGACTGTACCAGACTGCCAGACAAAGACGTGTGAGGTCATGAACGTCACATTTTGTTTTCCAATTTTAGAGGTCTTTCTCATTGAGAAATTGCTCCCCAGCAGTTCTTCCCTGCATAGAGCTTATGCAGTCCTGACAGAGTGATGTTCCACCTGCTGATAATTAAGTTATTTTACAAGAATTTGTGTTTGCTCCATTTGGAAAAATGCATGGTGGAGCTTTGAGAGCTTTTAGCCACCTGCAGGACTAACCTGCTGCTGACAGGATATCATTTTGTCAGGGGGTGACTGAGGTTTAAAGAGCCCAGCCAAATCATAGTTTCATTGTATTTACAGGGAACAGACACACCACCTGTGTGCCAGTCAAAGATAATTGCTGGCTGCTTTAGAGACCGTAGGACATGGATGTGTAATTTGTTTCGGGTGCACTGATGATTGCAGGCGGGGGATGTTCAGGGAGTCGGGTTGTATTTCTTCATGTGACAGATTTAAAGGTGCTAAAGAATGCATTTATTGAGTATTTAAGATGTTCTTTGATGTATAAATAGCAAGTGTGTGACTAGCTGAGGCAGTTGAGTTGCCCATTTACATATTACAAGCCTACTTACAGCCCTGTTCATTTTCCTTGGACATGCAATGTTTCCTTTTATGGAAAATTGGCAGGTTTCCAATAGTTTGAGAAGCTGCAAATAATAGCAGTTTTTTTTTTGTTACAAAATCACTAATTATTATCAATCTTAGTGAATAGTGTTGCTGGTCAGTATATAGCCTTGCCCTACACTTGCTTCCCTAGGCTTGGCTTTATTGGCTAATGTGGGTTTGGTCCAGCTAAGGTAGTCCAATTTGTTTTCAAGAGACCAGATGGTGTCGCGTGCCAATGATTTGTCATGTGCTCACCATCTACAGACACCAGCACAGGAAAAGCCAAGGTGATGATGCCTGGTTCACGTAGCAACCCGTATTCCCATAACCAGCAGTGCTGCTCTCCAATATCAACACCACCATGTTCTCCTGAAGTCAGCGCAGTGTTTTACAGTTACACCAGCTTTTACTAGGGCTTTTGTTCGTCGGCTGGATGTATGTATTGGTGGCATAAAAATCAACCCGCTTATGAAAAAGGATTTTGGAATTGGCATGTTGTCCAGCTCTGTTTTGGTGAATTTCGGATGTTCTTTAAAAATGAGGAGACAGCATTGTTGAAGACAGCGTATGTCACTTCCATGTACTAAGTTCATTCATACCCATTATACAATGATGCCAAGGAAAATATTGTTTAGCATTCCATGGCCTTTTTAACCAAATGGAGGATGGTCTGTTTTTGTTTTTTGTTTTTTTTTTAATCTTGGTCTGAATTTAGCAGACAGATTGATTGAAGCAAGTTCCTGTTCTGTTCTCTTACAGCTGCCAGTGGAAACATTGTGATTGTTCAACTCCTGTGTGAGAACAAATGTCCTGTGAATCTCAAAGACACAGTATGTATGAAGTTCAAGGTTGCTTTGCACGTTTTTATTTATTTATTTATCAATCGCTTTCAAAGTAAACATCCAGCGCATTCTCTGCATTTCACTGGACATGTTACTTCAGTCCGAATGTGCCCGTGGTGTCGCTCAAACTTTGCAATCGCGAACACACAGCCACTCGCCAACTGTGTTCCCTTGGGGTTAGGCTCTGTGTTTTGGTTGTGGTGATTCAAGTCTCCCAGTGGCAGACTTGAGGTCTCCATGAGAAGGAGATTGCTATGTCTGCCTTTTTTTTTCTCCCTTTTCTCCCTCTGGTGGGCATCAGGCCACTTGTTAAGTCTTTTCCTGCCTGATTTCTGCCAAGAACACCGATTTTCGTTGTAATTATCTACACTTTCCTCTACCCTCTGTACCGCTGACCTTATTTATGTTGCTGCACACTGTGCTGCGGATGAGTGTGCAGCATTGCTGTTAATGAGAGCACTGTGAGTTAAATCACTTGAGCATAGTCAAATGAAACCAAGCATAGTTAAGTGTCAGTTGTCTTGAATAAAGATTAACATCTCTTTTGCAATTGAGAATGACCTGGATTCTGTGATTAATGCTTAAATTAGCCCTGGATTAACATGACTGCAAAATAGTTTTCTCACCCTGTATTTTCTGATGCAATACCTGAGAAAGGCTTATACTGTGACAAACACTTTCAACATGGTGCTTTGAAATATTTTGTATGATTTGGAAACGCAGGATGTATCTCCAGTTCTCTGGTAGCATATAGATCATAAACTTAAAATTAATTAGAAAGTTTAGATGTTGGACCATAAATAACCAGATGCAATTAAGTTGATTAAATCTCTGAACTTCTAGTGCAGAACTTACTTAAACTCTCTCTCAACAGAGCCTCTGACTGCCTTGGTCATTAAAGTAAATTATGTTGCGTCCTCTCTAGGATACTATGCACAACGGGAAGCAAACTGAGCTCTGCAAGCTGTGTTCTGAGCAAAACTGAAGCAAAACTGGTGTTAAACATGATTCAGTGCTCACTGGTGCACTCTCTAGTCTGTGATCAATCTCAAAGATGAGCTTTGCACATTTGCTTCTGGTTCCTCTCTCCTACTGTCATGCTTTTTGATCTCAGTACCTGCTCACTGCTGGAAGCCCAAAACTTCAAAACATGTATTGCTGTGATGCCTTGCCGGGATCAGACAATTACAATTGAGCTTTGATGCCCACCAACAAGGAACTCTGGGAGTTCCTTGGGTGGGTCCTTGAGCTCAAAAGCCCAGTCAGTGCAAATGACAGAGCTGTAGAGTACTGATGCATGTCTGCTCTTGCAGAGGCTTTTTTTAAACATTGATTTTCCAATTTGCATCTTCAGTGGTGCACAAGCTGACCAGAATCCCTGTTTAAAGCAAGGTCCAAAGTCGGAGCATGAAGCCTGCATTTGGAACATGTTTTCCTTTTTTTGCCGGCATGCCAACACAATGTTTCAATAAGTGTTGTTGATAAAACACCAGAAAATGTGGAAAATATGCAAATACTGACAACAGTCCATCAAAAGTTCTTTAAAATCTGTTTTTGCTGAAAGCAAATCATGGTCTCTCTGCAATGTGTGACAAACAATAACATCAAAATAATGATATTTTTTGATGATCATTTATCTATGATTCTCTCATTCATTAGTGCCCAGGAGGAATGAATTCAGTAGATTTTTACACCAGTGATAAGTCAGTCCTGATGCCATGATTAAGTGTAATTTAAATTAGCTCTCATTGTTCGGTGCGTGATTTTAGCAGTGAAGCTCAATTTAGGTCTCTCTAAATAAAGGAACTGAACATTAGCTGGTAACTGCAAATGTTAATTTTAGTGCATCAGGAAAGTATTCACAGCACTTCAGTTGAAATCTTTGCAAATGTATTAAAAATATAAGCACAAATATAACATGTGAATAGGTATTCACAGCCTTTGCCATGACGCTCCAAATTGAGCTCAAATGCATCTTGTTTCCATTGATCATCCATCAGATACCATTCCTACAGTGAAGCATGATGGTGGTAGCACCACGCTGGGGGGGGGTGGAATTGGGAGGCTAGTCAGGGTTAAGGGAAAGAGGACTGCAGTGATCCTTGATGAGGATCCTTGACATCCTTGATGATGACCTGCTCCAGAGCGCTCTGGACCTCAGACTGTGATTAAGGTTTATCTCCCAACAGGACAACGACCCTAAGCACAGCCAAGATAACAAAGGAGTAGCTTCGAGACAACTCCGTGAATGTTCTTGAGTGGAATAGCCAGATCCCAGACTTGAAACTGTTTGAACGTCTCTGAACATGATTAAACATGGCTGTGCACCGATGCTCCCCATTCAGTCTAATAGAGCTTGAGAAGTTCTGCAAAGAAGAATGGGAGAGACTTCCCAAAAACAGGTGCCAAATTTGTAGAAGACTTGAGGCTCTAGAAATACTTGTGTACATGTTACATTTTTGTTTTATTTTTTAATACGTTTGCAAAGATTTCAAACAAACTTTTCTCACTTTGTCATTGTAGAGCATTGTGTGTAATATAAATTAATTTAATCCGTTTTGGAATAAGGCTGTAACATAACAAAATGTACAAAACCTTCCGGATGCACTCTATAATGACGTCATTCTGCTGGAGTTCCTGAGAAAGTCAGAATGTGTCTTACATGGTGATAAAAACACACCACTGTACCAGTGTGTAATGGTCTGAAAATATCCCATCAAATAACTCACTGACCCCTCCCTCCATGTTGGTTTAAACTGTAGCCATAACATTTTTGGCACGTAACGTCAACCGCTAGTGTTTCACATGGCTCAAATGTCAGTTTGTTAAATTGGTCACCCAGCTCTGGAGTTCTTTCCAGTACAGATGCCAGATCGGGTTTACTTTATATAGGTCCACACTTATAGGAGAATTCCAGTGATTTTTCAAAATTGTGACAAAATTCAGTTGATTTAAAGTCATTTGAATTTCTTGTTCCCCCTAAACAGACCCAATGGATGGATAAACATCTGGTTGGCATATTCCATCCTACATTGCAATCAGATTTCAGGCTGACTAAGCGGAGACACGTTTGACTACCTAAGTGTAAATGCATGTGGATAAAATTTTATCCCATTGCAAATGGGGTCTCAGTTGCCTGGATCAGCAAAAGTTCTGTGTTTTGTTTTTTTTTCTCAAATGGAATGTTTAAAGTCCAGTTGTTTGCATATTAATTATGCATGCATTTAAAAAAGAATATTTCCTATTTAGGCATTTGTTAATATTTTATAGAATTTACAGACGTATCTGCTGCATTGTAAGTAAATGATGCAGCACTTGGTGAGGGTCACTGAATTAAAGCTTTCTCAAACTTTACAACTCAAACACAAGTTTTAGATTTTGCTCAGTAGTGTACACAGCCTAGAAGAACTAACGTTCATGCACTTAAACATGGGTCAGTGCTTTACCATAAATTAGGCATAACATGGTTTCAGTACCCTAACACCTATGTGGTGAAATCCACACCATGTTGTTAGAGTTGACATTGAGAAACCCAACCGGCCCCTTTTGGCCCAAACAGCGTACTGAGAATAATAAGCTAATGGACAAAACTCTCAAAGTATGTGACTGGGGGGGTTACTGACCATAGAAAAATATGCTAACCTGTCCAAATAGATTTATATCTGAGTGGTCTTGGCTGGGGCTGAGCTTATACCGTGTCACCGAGTGCAGGCTTAAGCTTAGCTCAGGCTCTTTAAATGTACTTTTGATGAGGTGTCACTTTCCTGTAATGAACTAATTGGCACAGCCCACATTTGACCTTGGGGGGGTGGAGGGGCAGCTTTTAATACTCTCTTTGAGGTCTCTCCCTGGCTGAGGAGATCTGCTCTTCTAAACTTGTTTTAATTGTCTTCCTTAAGCTGCGTCACATCCACAGCAACAGATCATTTCTCTCCTGAGTGTCTTGCTCCAGCGCACTGAATATTCGTTCATTGAATATTCTTCATCAAAGGCAGCATCATAGTGATTGGAGCGCGTGATGCACTTTTAGAACTTATGTCCCCGTTTCATCTTCTGAAAGAGTTCATCTTTGTGCCGCCTTTCCTTTAGGATGGATTCACCCCCTTGCTGTTGTCAGCTAGACACGCACATGCAGAAGTGTGTCGCAGCCTGCTGGAATGGGGAGCTGATGTCAACGTCTTTGAGAAGAACGGCAGGTGGGATCTTCCTCCGAGAATTCCATGCTATTGAAAGTTTCTTGTATTTATCAAGAGTGGGACAAGTACAGTTCCACTCCTTGCTTTATAACACCAAATAAAAGGGTTGTGTTAGGAGATGTCCTGATGCAACCCCTCAGTATGAGTGGGGTAATGGCTTTCTGGATGATTGATGAAGTGAAATCCTGCAGGACGGCTGTGATGCTGGCCAGCGAGAGCAGCTGTGTTCCTGCAGTAGAAGTACTGGTGCAGAGAGGAGCGGACCTACACATGATTGACTCTCTGGGCCACGACGTCCTTCACTATGCCAAGCTGTCCGGAAGCAGTGAGGTCCAAGCCATAATCAATGCTGCCCTCCACCGGCAGCAGTCCGAGCCAGGTGATTCCCACTTAGTCCTAAATGCACTCCAAAACAAATCTCCTTTGAAACATCAATCAGCTTTAAGATCAGCTTTCTCATCTTCATTATCCAGTTTCTACTGAGCATTGTCTGATATCCATGGAATAACATCCGATTTAAAAGAGCCCAGTAAAAGCTGTGCATATTGAGCTGAGTTTCCCAGGCTACAAAAGCTTAGTCACTCAGGCTGAAATTCTGTGTAGGACTGAAAGCTACATTTCACAGCCACAGGAATGTTCTTAATGATTCAGAAGGAAAGTGCTTACCAGGTAAGGACATGTTGCTTTAGAGCAGTAAAACAAAAACTTATTAAGCAAACTGAAGTTGAAACATGACTCAAAGCTTTTTCTTTTCAACAGACTTAAGGGTCTGGGATAGTCCGGTGTGAATGATGAGCTCTTGTAAAATATAAAGTTACAGAAGTGTAGGTGAACTTCTGGTGGATGTGGGAACTTTGATGATTCTGAGAAGAATACAAAACACTTGCCGTGGGCTGCTTGTAAGCCTCTCTGTGGCAAAGAAAGACATGCAATGTCCTTCAGCTTCCTACTGTTTGTCGTTTTTTTTTTGTCTCACCCATGAAAGAGCTGTAGTGGGTGGAATTTCATGAGCAGAGTATAGGCCATTGTGCCATTATTGTCCTCAATTGGTGAAAAGAGTGCGCACACTCCTCCCTGTGTGGTGAAGTCTTATAGGTTCAACATTGCCATCTTGTGGTAGCTAGATACCGTGACCTCATCCCTGAGTCGGACACTGGAGAACTGTGAATATAATGAAAGATGAAAAGATGCAAAGGAACAAACAGTGATATTGATTTTTTTTCCCCTTTCATACTCCCATTCCATTTTTTCATTATTTTCTTTTTTTTTTTATAAAAGCAGATAAAAGTTCAAGCAGAACACCACAGGTAAGCTAATGGTTTTCATCCATTTTTCATTGCTTCTGAGTTTTATTCTCATTTATTCTCTTTTTTTTTATTCATTCATTGTTGACTTTGCAACTATTGCTAGTCTGTAAATGCCCAAAGCTCTCAATTTATTAATATCACCTTTAGAACCCTAAGCCAGTTTCTCCGAAATCCCGTTTTCATCCAGAGTGTAATTGAGCTGTAAATGGAAGAATTTTGATGATAAAAAACTGAATGTCCATTATTATTTTTCTATGTATCAGTGTTATCCATTCTCAGGACTTTTATTCTGAAATTTGAACTCTTTAAAAAAAACAAAAAACAAAAAAAAAAACAGCCTCTCCCTTCTCATGTTCTTCTGTCACCAATATCTGGTTCAGTGACATCATAAGCCCCACCCTCTCTTGCTGATCAGTTTGGTTGAGTACTTTGATATGTGTGTCATGTCCGTAGGTTACTCTGATTCTGAGGTTTAAAACCTAAACAGCACATAACTGCCTGCAAAGTGCAGATCTCTGGTTCTAAGAGTTTTTCAATTTCTTGCTGTAGTTTCATAGTTCAGCTTTGCCTAAAAGTTGCAATAGTAGAATATTATAAAGATATTTGTATTATTCAGTATTATTGAACATACTCCAATGCAACATGCATGAGCACGTGCTTCACACAGTAGATAGAAAGAAAATCCCTGTCAAATTCATAAAATTAGCACTTTATTTATATTAATCTTTTCTATTACTAACGCTCTAATTCCACTGGTTTGCTCTCTTTCTCTCTTTGTTCTCTTTCCACTCTCTTACTCACACAATCTCAGCATGATCATGTGGCTAAGTTAAATGAAGAGAGAAGCACAACCCCCAAAAAACGAAAAGCACCCCCACCTCCTATTAGCCCAGACCAGGTAAAGACACTGTCTGCATCTGCAATCATTTTATCACTGCTCTTCTAAAATGCATGTGTGGTATTTCAAAACCCCAGTCAGGATGTTGTTTTTTTAACAGTTGAATTATATTTAAATTGCCTGATTTGAATCAAGTTGCATATACCAGGAAAATGAGACACAATGGCTCTCATCCGAAGTAGTAGCAGGAGAAGGCAATCCTGGTCCTGGTGTGCCAGCTTTCTACACAGTTGATATTCCTGCTCTAACAGACCTACTAAACCTGGCAATTAACAGGTGAGTTGGATCAGCTGAGCAGAAAAAGCACAACAGTGTGCAGGAGTCTGCCACTCCAGCACCAGGATTGCCTACTCCTCTCGTACATTGTGTCTCCTTGTGGCTTAAGAAGAGAGAGAGTTAAATGACTAGTCTGTTCATATCCTGATTGGGGTTTGACGTGAATAGGATATAATGCTTTGGAGTCAGTAGTTAAAGTATAAAAATCGTATTCATTTAACTGCCATATTTGATTCATTAGTTAGAAAGAATAATTGTATTGTCTTTGTCTTTTTTTTTTTTCTTTTCAGTCGGGTGGCATTGTTTCTCCACCTTATTTGACCCCAAATGAAACTCCAGTGTCAAGTAAAAGTGATTCATCCAAGAGGTTCAATTACAAGGTAAAGTACACTGTGTGCACCCAAGCCACACTTATCAATTTTGAGCTAGACTGAACAGCACCCCCTAAGGGAATGGTTTCTTGGTGCCTCCATTCTTATAATTTTATCGCTGTTTTGTGACTTTGCAGGAGGAGGAACTGAAGACCGTTGCACTAAAAGAGGAGATAGAGAAGCTGCAGGAAGAGAAGAGTATGCTGCTGGAGACCATTGAAGATCTGAAGCAGATTGTGGAGCAGACTGAGCCCAAGGCGAGTACAGCACAGCCCTTTAATATTCCCTCATGTGGCTGCTGCTTTGATCCTCAGCCACTTGCTCTCTCTGGAACCCATTTTAACAACTGCAACTTCTGGCCCTAGCCAGGTAAAGGACCTTGCTTAAGGGGACACAACAGCAGACCTCTCTCATCGATGCTGCTAAATCCAGCTGTTTTGTTTTTGAGTTAGAGTCATTCAGTTCGGCTCCAACTTCATTCGAGTTCCAATGGTGTTTGTGACACACGTCCTTTGTTTTGTTTACTATGAATGATTGTCAGGTGAAGCAATGACATTCCTGCCCTGTAACTGGTGTGAGGAATTTTGCAATGATCATGAAGTGTGATCAGAGAATTGTTGGACACGCATTGTGTTGGCTGTTTTGTGGTGAATTAGGGAGCTTTTCTGCTGCAGACCTAATAAAGAGCTTTAAAGTAAGCCTTGTATGGTTTCCTGTGTTTGCAGACTGAGCACTGTGGGAATGTTGACTCAACATTAGTTGCAAACTTGCAAGCAAAGGTGGCTTCGCTTTCCTTGGAAAACCAGCAGCTTGCCCAGATAATCAAGGTAATTGCTTTGTAGTAGAACAACCTCAATGCAGTTTACAAGCTATATTGTCATTCATACAAGCGGTTTGTCTAGTAATTTGAAATCATTAGTTTGCATGTTCTACCATGCTGTACATAAAAGGAGAAGCTCTTAGTCCTGGTCTTTTGTCCTGATCCCCCGAGAGCATGAGAGGGCCAGGGTTGAGAAGCACTGTCCCCAAAACATGAACAGTAAAAGTACAGAGAATGAATAAAAGATGGACACACACAGTTCTGCAAATTTTAATATGACTTTTTAAATATTGTGAGGTTACAACAACATTACTTTCATTGTATCATCTCTTACCATTAGAAACGCCCAGCTCCTCAAGGCAGAGAAGGCCGTGAGGACTCTCGCCCCAACAGCTTTGACTCCAACGTCTCTTACCACTCCACCCGCGCAGACTTTGATTTCTCCAGTGACATCCACAGCCACACAGGGGACGAACAGGAGCCGTCTGAGATCTCGGCTCTGAATGTGACCGGTGCCTCTATCAAGCATGAAGAGGAGGCTGGTCCCATAAAGGAGGGTAGTATGGAAGAAATCCTGCTGCTTAAGGATGCACTGCAGAGTTTGCAGGCAAAACTGCAGGAGTCAAGGCTGGAGAATCACTCCCTGCAGGCCAGGCTCAAGACCAACTCTCACACAGAGGAAATTGGAAATGAAGGCATGTCAGAAAGTGTGGCTGAACTGAAGGCCAGGCTTACAGATATGCAACGAAAATACCAGGATGTGTTGGACGAGGTACAAACACTCCGGGCGGAGAGGAGAGCAGGAGGTGCAAGTCAAGGAGAGGATCAAGTGGTGCAGAAGTTTCAGTATTTGAAGGGCTGCCTTGAACAGGAGGTCAAAGACCTAAAGGCAAAGTTGGCCAAGGCACAGGAGGACAAGGTGCGCGACACTACTTTGATAAAGGATCTAAAAGCTCGTCTTCAGAGTGGTTGTATGCTCGAGGATGAGCGTCAGGAACTGAAGAACTCGTATGACGTCCTGGTGGAGAACATTAACCAGGAGAAGTTGCTGCTCATTGAGAAATACAAAGATGCACAGGAGGAGATCAAGATTCTTCAGGAAGCTCTCTGTGGCACAGTGCCTGTTGAGGCTGCTGCCAAGGACTTTGAAGAGATGAAGGCAGAGTTGGGAGAGGTTATCGAAGGACTGCAGAGGCGGCTATTGGAGCTTTCTAAATCGTACAGTGATGCCAAAAGTGAGCTTAGCTCAGTCCGCAGTCAGCTCCAGGTTAAAGCCTCGGAGACCAAGGAGAGACCAGACGTGGTCTGCTTTACTAAAGAGGAGCATGAGCTAAAAATGCAAGAACTAGTTAACAAGATGAAAGATGTACAGAACACACTGAAGGAAATGGAAATCAAGTATCAAGCAACACTAAAAGAGGTCTCTCAATTCAAAAAAGATTCAGAAGCCCAGGCCCAATCTTCAGTAGCTCTTGCAGACCATACTCAGGTTGTGGCGTCCTTGGGAAGTACTATCAAGAATTTGGAAGCCGAGGTAGAGTCTCTTAAGCAGCAGCTTTCTCAAAAAGCCTTACAGGTGGAAGCTTTACAGAACAGGCTGACGGTGGAGAAAGACGTGACTCCTGATGATTCAGTTTCCAGGCAGGATCATGAGCAGATGAGGGAGTCTATGGAGGGTGAGGTCAACCACCTAACCAGCCTGCTTCAGGATGCCCTGAGGAAGCAGGATGAGATGGCCCTGGAAGTGACTGCTGCCTGGCAGGAAGTAAAGGATGGGCGAAATGAGAAGCAGGCAGCACAGAAGCTGGTTTTGTCAAAAGAGCAGGAGAATAATGCACTAAACCTAAAGTACAAGGAGGCCCAGGATATCATCGTGCAGCTGAAGAAACAGGTGGAGAACAATGTGAACTCTGAAAGAGAGAAAAATAAAAAGGTGAAGAAGCATCTCCTAGTTTTATAATGATTAGAGACCTATGCAAATTCTGCTGATATCAATACATCAAAGTATGAATTGTACATTGAACATTTGGACTATTTGGATTAGCAGAGAGATAGAGAGATAATGGAAAATCCTTAAGGAAATACAAGAAATAATCTTTATTTGTAGAGGGTTATAAATGCACTGTGACAAAGTAATGCAGTTAATAATGTGCATTTTCAATTTGAGTTCAAAACGTTTTCAATATCAATGTCTGGCAAATATTTTTATCTCTCTTAATTTGTATCTGTTGCTTATTTATTACTTATTATTTATTTTTCTGTTTTTTGTAGATTGATGATCTGTCAAAGGAGGTTGGCAAGTTGAAGGATGCCTTGAACAGTCTGTCCCAGCTTTCATACACAACAAGCACCCCTAAAAGACAGCAGAGCCAGCAGGTCGAGTCACTCCAGCAGCAAATCAAGCAGTTGCAGTACCAATTAGCTGTAAGCGTTCTTTTTCATCTGTATTGTTTTAATTAAAGAAATCAATTATCACAGAAGATGTTCACTCGTTGTAAAAGAAATCAAGAAATCGCAGCGCATGACTGCGACGGTGTCACAGCAGACCGTCAGGGATTCACTGAGAATGGTGTTTTTCAGTGTCGATTCCCAGTTTTGCTTTGGTTGAGCTGACCAATGAATCTGTGTGTGGAGGCACTGTGGTCACCGCCTAGACGAACAGTTTTTTGTCACGCATTGCATGTCCAGAAGACCTGGTGTCATGGTGTGGGGTGCAATGCCAGTTCACCTTTGGTCTTTATTAGGTTACATTAATGAGGTCCTGCAACCAGTGACTCTACCTTTTCTGAATGTACACAGCGCTATTCCAACAGGATAACACACAGCATACTGCTGCCGTCTCAAGAACTTGCTTTGAAGACACATACTGTGCCATGGCCAGTCGTATCTCCAGATCTATCCCTGATTGAAAACATGTGGGATGCTATTGGACATGCTATGAACACTCAACCCCTACTGCAAAATCTGCAGAACTGAGTGAGAGTATTCAAGCAGCATTGGAGTTGTAGGAATCTCTACAACTCCATTCCGAGATGTCTGGCATGTTTGGTTACATCCAATGCTATTTTCCTTCCTGATAGCATTGCAATGCCGCACTTCTTTCAGATGCTTTTACAAACCCTTGTATCACAGAATGTACAGTTACAGTTAATGCGTCTCTTTAAATTTCTGATATTTTCCTCTGTATAATAGGAAGCAAAGAAGGAGCATCATGAAATTGTGTCTGTGTACAGGATGCACCTCCTCTACGCTGTACAGGTTTGTACTCATTTAATTTTTCATGCTATGAAAAATGTCCATTTTAATGGTCCAAAATGCAGGAATTAATTTTTTTCTGCCCATGATCAAACAAAGGTAATCTATCAATTTTACACTGTTTCTTGATAATTTCATATGATTTCATATGAATTTCAGTTATTAGTCTGTATTTTAGTCTGTTAGTATTTTATTTGTGTAAATACAAATAAACTTAAATTAAAAACTGAATATCCACAGCTTTATGATTTTTATTTAGGTATGTATCAGTATTCTCCCTTCTCAAGACATTTATTCTGAAGTAACACTGTGTGAGGAAGGAACGATAGAGTTTGAATGCATGTCAAGGATAACTGTGGACAGAGCAGTAAACATGCACTGGAAGGCTCTTTTGGCATTTAAACTGGGATTTAATTCAGTTGAAAAGAAGGGCTTTTAAGTTGTTTTCAAAGTTGGATTGATAGTAGTTTGTTACACAATCATGAGACCTCCATGGTCAGATCGGGTTTGTCTTATAATTTGTTATCCTGACACTGAGTTATGAATCCTAGAAAACGGCGTGTAACTGTCAGCAAAGTGCAGATCTTGGGTTAATGTCTACAAAGTGTTTTGTACTTGTGTTTGAAAACACTTTTCATAACTGTACTGGTATAATGGCAATTAAATTTAATTGTATTCTAATTTCATTTCAATCTAAAGCCAAGTATGGTGTTATCCATAGACTGTAATTACATTTAACACAATTAAAAAAGCATTTTCCATTTTCGATAATATAGAAATAATGACAAGTTAATTATTGTGTGGTTCTGCTCTCACTTGATTTGATTTTGGAACCAAACCTTCATATACTATATGGACAAAAGTATTGTTGCTGTTCCTTCTAAATGCAAGGGTATTAATAAGGATGTTAGATGATCACCACCTCAGTTCACCCCCAACTCACCCTCAACTCCCCAGCTTACCCCAAAAGTACTAGATGGAGCAGCATCATTGCAAAAACACAGTTCCACTGCTCCACGGCTCAATACAGGGAGGCTTTAATACCCCTCTAAACCACGCCTGCCATTAGTTGTAGTGTCAATAGGTTCATATTTATCTGTTCCAGAGATTAGACGTTAGATTAGACAAGCTGCATGCATTTGCACATTGGTTTTAGCAATTGGGTGAATCTTAAAGTAGTAGAATGCATTCATTAGAAGGGTTGTCCACAATTTGGACATCATTTTTCTCATATGACATTAAATCTGAGTTTGTCTTGTGACTGTTTTCATTCTCTTCTGTATGAATTGTCTTTGATTTTCTGTTATAGGGTCAAATGGATGAAGACGTGCAGAAGGCTTTGAAGCAAATCCTGATGATGTGCAAAATTCCAGGAGAGGCCAAGTGATGGGACTGATATGGTCGTCGATGTGCTGCCAAAATAAAAGTTACATAAGGAAACTCGTACTTGTAGTTATGAAGAATTCAGGATCCTTCCGCCCATTTTAAGTGTCTGGTCACTTTGTCCTTTAAAAAATGAAAACGGTTAGATGAAGACAGGTGAAGTAATTACTAGCTCGTATCTTCAGGCACTTGCTCACAGAACACCAGACAATCAAGCAGAATTTCAGGTGAACCAGTTTGAAAAGTGATGTTACGTTTATATATTGTGAAATATTCAAGTAATTGACCGATCATCATGTCGGTCGTTTTCATTTGGATAAAAGCCTTTCAGGATTCGTACATACAACACGCGTTGGTCCTTTTGTCTTCAGAATGTTTTTTTTTTTATTATTATTGCTCTGTTAAAATAAAAAGCAAGCATCTTCTACTTGATAAAACAGAGCAGTGAAAAGTAGTCCAGCTCTTTGTTTTGGTTTTGTAAAAAGATAGATCTGTTGCAGTGTCTGCATGCTGTGAAGGACGTCACACTAGTAATGTGTTGTAACATATTTTGTAACATTTAGACTCCTCCTTTTGAAAGACTTCACTTAGGGAAGGACATGCTCATAACAAATGCACTTTGCTATGCAGATCTCTCGAGAGGCGCAGTTTCTCTTTCCTCAGTGCTGTTTTTCAATGCTGGAGCTCCCTGCCATAGCCAGGACACAATAAGATGGTCCATGTGCCTGTGCTGACCTGTAAGATCCTTTATGAAGTGGAGGACCCAACAGCCTGTAAAATATGTCCTGTTGTTCTTACAGAAGCCAGACTTGATCATCTCTGTTCATTTGCAGGGTAGCGTTTTGTTGCTGTTTATGAATCTGAGGACAGGAGTTTAAATCGCAGCACATCAAACACGTTTTTTAGATTTTAAAGGCAGTGTTTTGGGAAATGTATAGATGAGAAGTCACTTGCTGTACTAGGCACATGATACAGGGGTACACAGTTACATTACAAAGATGCACTAGTTTGTTTGACTAAAAGTGTGCCATACATGATACTGTATACAGCTTTATCAACTCCTACTTCTGCTCTATCTGAACACTAAATCTGCTTGACATATTCTGAATTACACAGTAGCACGCTGAAAGAATGGCAGTCGTTTTAGAGCGTGATGTAGAACATAAATAACATTTCCTCCCACTTTACTGAGTATTAGTAAACGAGTCCGTGACTTGGTTTAGGTTTGGTATTTAGAAGCACATTTTTAAGTGAATATAAGGTCAGTGAGTGTCCTGATGATAATGAGACTAGGGTTGATTATGAGAAATCCTCTCAACAACTATATAGCACAATGAAATAAACCTGACTATATGCCACTGTAGGGAAGTGTTGCCATGTTTAAAAAAGAAAAAAAGGCTATGCTTAGTGCTGTTCTGTACTTTGTTATTTTGGAAGCACTAATTTGTACCAAAGCACTGCTAAAGTATAATTAATTATACTCTGGTGCACTTATTATATATTATATTATACATGTGAATTCACCAGTCGTCCAATACAGTTTAAGTATGTTAGTTTGAGCTGCCTGATTGAACTCTAAACACATTAAAAGTGTGCATGAAGACTTAATCTGCAAAAGTAGATTAATGCTATACCTTTGCAGAAACGGATATCGGAATTATCCGTGTTACCCAAAACTGTGATATATAGTATTACAAATATTACATTTAAATGAAAGTATGACGCACTTAGTTTTGGGTCACATAGCTCTAATAGTGCCAGGGTTGAGGATTTGACTCTCACTCAGGTCACTGTCTCTAAGGTGTTTGTGTTGTCCATGTGTCCGTGTAGATTTCCTGTGGGTGCCCCAGGTTCCTACTGTCCATCAGAAGTGCATGTGGTTGGTGAACTGGCCCTGAATTGGCTGTGTTTTTATAACCTGAGACTGCACATTTAAATATGATACGTGATTAATAAGCACAGTGGGCATATTACAAGAATAATTAAAGCACACTGTTAATGTTTTGAGTGTTCAGTCAGGCAGCTCACACTTACACATACTTAAACAGTATTAGAGGTGTGAAGAAAATAACATGAACAGTATACTTTATATTTATATTTTCATTTTAAAATTAGTGCTTTAATAAAAGCAAATTGGTGTTTCCAAAATAACAAGTACAGAACAGCACAGTTTAAGTTCACTTTGTTTTTTGACAGGGGTTGCCAGTTAAACACTACCTTTTTAGTTCATTCAATATGTCTTTCTTTGATTGTAACCAAGAAATTGTTCATTTTTGTCATTATTTTCCTTTTTTCTCATGTCGTCAATTCATGGCACAGTTCAGGTGTTGTCTGAGGCAACAGAGTGCATCTCTCATTGCAGATAATCACTAATGTTTTTTTTACTGGTTAATAAAGCAATCAGGGCTTTCACATTGTTGGTATTTGAGTCTTGAATGTGTAATTAAGCATGAAAAAGAGGCAACCGTTGAGCATAACGTCATATTAAAAGTGGAACAACGTAAAGAAAATGTGGACACTGTTTGCGGACACCCCTTTTAGTGAGTTTATTCAGATCCTTTAAATTGTAACCATTGCTGACATAGATGTACACAAATGCACACACGGCTTGTGTACTCTCAGTAGAGAAGTACTGCCAACAGCTCTGGAGTAGAAAATGGTAACCTGCTGGCACCATTGAGCCGTGGAATACAGGAAATCTGGAATGATAGTGTTCAATCTGATGCTTTTGGGAATCGATGGTGGGACACTTCTGTCATTGAAAGCAATCAAATCCTCAGAAATGTCAGAAAAGAGTAGAAAATTAGAAAGGCTTCTCTGGATAGTAGAGACAGTATGCAGCACAAACTGTTATTTTAATACATTGACTGAGCAAGTGGCCCAGTAGTTTTGGGTCCTCTGTGCATGTGTCCGGTAAATGTGCTCATCTTCAGGTTTATAGCTGGGATTAATTAAAGATTGTCATTTACATGCATTAAGAAGGCTGTAAAGTGGAAATCTGCACCTGTCTCTACTTAATTGGCATTCTGATGGTTTCAATACAGCGTTTCACATTCTTCACTTTTAAGAGTCACATTTCATGTTCTTACAAATGACTTCAAGCTTTTTCAGTGCTTTTATCAGGCTTGTTTTTTTTAGGACTTTGTAGTAGAAAAAAAAATTGAAGTTTCTCTGCTAATAATGTTCCTAATGTTTACAAAATAAAGTGATGTTAACTACTTCATCGAGACACTGTCATTCTGTCAAAACTCAGAATTCTTATATATGAAGAGCTTTAAATGCTGCTCATTTGCATGAGATAATTGCACCCTCGGGTACCTGAGCGAAGATGTTGCATGCTTACTCCGAACCTCTTTGCAACATCAGTCTTTCCAGTAAGACCAATTACTTGAAATAGAAAACATCTGTTAGGTTAGAGCCTTAAGGTGACTATCAGATGATTAACTGCATGAAATAGAGGCCTCATCAAGTTGAGCCTGGCTGGTGATAGGTTTTGCCAGTAACTGAGAACAAATCAGAAGGCTGGTATTTGCTATCTGTTACAGAGACCCACCTGAGTCCCATTTCCTTTGGTCATTTTTTAAATGATGTTTTTTTTTTCAGTCCAGCGTGGCCTAGGTCATGCCTTCAGGCTTGTTCTGACCCAACAACACTGACCTGTCATCTTAAGTATGCATGTGTAGAAATCCACAGATTGGCCTGCTTTGCAGTGGGCTCAGATGTGGTGCCAGCTGAATTCTCGATAAGGTCACTGCTCCTATACTTCTTGTGCCAGCTGCATGGTTTACAGGTTCTGGCCAGCTGCCTCACCCAAAGGCAGGAAATCAAATAGCCTCCACATCACTGCTTTACACTGCCAGTCATACGGAGATATTTCTAGTTTCCATGGCTGTCCATAAAAGCCAAGACAGAAAAGAAAATATTTTATCCAGGTGGATGAAATTTGATCCTTAAAGGTTTTTAAATTAAAGTTCCTTCTCAGCGGGCAGTGGAGCTGTTCAGAAACTGTCCCTTAAACAAACACAAAAGAAAGCCATGCATATTCACAGTTGCTGTAGATGGATCAAAGAAATCGACATGTTTTAGATACAGTTTATAGAGTTACAGCTAGGTGGCAGTAGAGCAATGTATCTTGCAAATATTTGGGTTGGTCATGCTCAGCAAGAATGAGTCTGACCACTTCTGTCAGGAGCAGAAGGAAAGCTGTATCCTGCTGTATTGTAGTTGTGAGATGTTTGGTGTTGAGATGCTGTTATAGCTACATTTGTTACATCTGTGTACTGCTGAGTTTTATCAACTCGGACAGCAGCACTGATCAGGGGCTTTATATGGGTTAAAATAACTAGACATTCTAACCTATTGCTGAATCAAGGGCCTCGGACTGTCAAACTGCATTTGCATTGTCATAGTTGAGTAATTTGAGAGTCTGGTACATCCAAGTCATATTTTGTAATCCTCAAACACTGTTGGTCCTCCTTCAAAAGAAGATTCAGCATAACTGATAAAGATGTCGTTTGCAGGACAATCCCAAAACTGTTTTGTAACAGTCTTGAATGGTTGGCTTTAAAATAAGCTCAAATTAGACACAACCAAACGAAAGCCAGTGGAAACCAATGGGGTCAGACACACTTTTACCATCTCTTCTCTACAATGTCTGCTCTTTCAAAAGCAAATTGGACAGCCTCAGCCTATTGCCAAACTAGTGCTAAACAAGCAAATAACAGGGTTGTAAATAAGGTTGTTATACCACATCTGATCACTAATCCCTTAATATCCATCGCCTATATCGTTTTGTCCCCTTTAATACAGTCAATTAATGTCCAATGTGAGATGTTGTTCATGTGCAACATTGAACATCAATGTTATGTATTTTTTAGGGGTAATATTGTCTATAACTGTACATGCAGGTAAAATCCAGATCAAGACCAGCTGTTGCTGGTAGCTGGTTTCAGATAAACTGGTCTTTGATGGTCAAGGTGGTTGAAAGTTGGTCATCCAAGCAATTACATACTATATGTTTCTAAACTTGCTGGTTACCCAGCTCTAACATTTGCTAGATTTTGGACCTGCTTGGTCATGTTGGTGAACATGCTTGGTCTTGCTGGTCCACTAATTCTGGTTGTTTAGCTTGGTCAGGTTCAGGTGCAGAGCCAGGCATTTTAAACACCTGGGGCTTAGTCCAAATGTCCAGATCCATGCTCACCTCTGTAGAGTTATTTGCACATTTACAGCAGCAATATGAACTCTTTTTCAAGCCACCCGGGACAAAATTCCTCAACAAATCAATGAAAAACCTAATAGTAACTGACTTGTTTTCATTTCTGTAAAATTAGAACATTATTCAACAATTATTCAACAAAATTAATTCATTTTAATGATTAATGATTTAATGATTATCAATTGGCACAGTAACTTTGCCATCTTACAACAAAATGTTGTAACTAAATCTGTGAAACGTTGTTCAATGTTTCTTAATTTTACTTTCTGTTATAACATCTAAAGAGGCACAAATCTGGTGAAAGTCTGAATCACTCTGCCCATGTTTACTTCATTTCCACCACCGCTTGCTCAAGCTTACTGCGGTGATAGACTGACAGGGTTGCCAGGTCTAGTGTTTCTCAGTGTCTCTCCAGCAAAAACAACAACCATCTAAAAGAACTTCCACAACTTTAAACTGTTTTTTAATATTTCCAATTTGAGAATTTTTTCATTTTTATTTATTTTTAACTTTAGTATCCAAAAAGGTTTTTGTGGAGCTTTTGGCAAATCTTCCCGTGCTTAAGCCCCGTAAGCCACCTCCTCACTCTGCTCCTGGTCAGGCTGATCATACTTGTAGACCAACTAAACCATCAATCTCAAATAAAAGCTTCCCTCGTAACAATCATGTATCGGTTTTGGACCAGCTGCTCTGTGCTTGATGGTAATGGTCAAAACTCAAACTGTACCAAGAGCCCTTCGAGCTTCAAGTACAGCTTGGCTTGATCCACCATCCCTCAAATCGCAAGGAAAACAAGCATCCAAACTCTTCTCTGTCCTGGCATCAAAGTGGTCGAACAAACTTCCCCTGGGGGTCCGAACAGCTGAGTCACTCGCTGTCTTCAAACACAGACCGAAGACCATCTCTTTCAAGAGTATTTAACTCCTTAAAGGTTTATAATTATACTCAATCTTGTTAATCTCTGATCTGACATTTGTTTTCGACAGCATCTAAGCTTGAGGAATCTCTGGAATCGAGCCTCCTCTAACTAGCTAAGGATTTCTGAGTGAATGGAAAAGCACTTTTGTAAGTCGCTCTGGATAAAGACGTCTGCCAAATGCAGCAAATGTAAATGTAATTTACAAACATTTTGTCATAGTGGAAAATGACTGATAAACAGGAGCATTTCGTTTAATTCTCAGTTTAACCTGCTGGTGGACCGCCCAGAAAACACTGCACAACTTTGCCATAAGCAGACCAACAGTGGTCCTATTTCCTCTTGTTGTCAGAGATGTTCTGTACAAGTAAAGATACATTGTATATCTGTAAATATTCAGAATATTAAACATCATATTCATATATATATATATATATATATATATATATATATATATATATATATATATATATATATATATATATATATATCTGCTGAGAAATTGACTATTACAGCAATGAAATGCTTCCTATAATTGCTGTCCAGCTTTTTGAATGTCCACCAGTATTTTTGCCCAATCATCTTTAGCGATGAGCCATCACCCTGACCTTTAACTCCCTCCACAGATGCTTAATTTGATTTAAGTCTGGATGTTAGTGTTTTTGTCTGCTAACCCTTTCTTCACTTTTTGCTTGTATTTTGGGTCATTGTTGTCTGTGAAACCCAGCAGAGTACCCAGCAGAGCCCAGATTCACTAGGATGTTCTCGGTGGTGATCTCGGTGACTTGTGAGCAGCCACAATGCGCAGCCGCAGGCCCTTAATAAGTTCTGTTGTCTTGGTCATGACCATCCACACACCAGCTGCACTTTTCACCTGTTGTGTTGATTAAAACAGCTGCTCTTTAGCCGGTAATTAGGATTCTTTAGAACAGCCTGGACTATTTGGAACGGTGTTTGGAACTGTGCTGTTTCCCATAGACTGTGTTAGTTTGCAAAGGGTATGAATAATTATGTATATGACATTTTTTTCCACAATGATGCATCTTAGGCATCACTTTATTGTCTTCCAGGAGATGCATGTATCATTTCCCATCAAAAAAAAAATAAAATAAATAAAAGTAACTTTGAAGTCAGGATTTGACAGGGTTATGAATAATTTTGGGCTTCCCTATATTTAGCCATTTGTGTATGTGGCCATTTGTGTGGAGGCCTCGTGGTAAACACTTCAACCCTGTCTTTGGAGTCACACTTTGCTCCAACCGCTGGTGTGATGATCTGGGTACCAATCACACATGACAATTGGTCACCCCTAGTTGTAATACAAGGGACCGCTCAGTGACAAGGCTTCCAACTGGCATTTTTCAGCAGGATAATGCTCACCCAACACTTTGGCCTGCCCTTTCACTAGATTTGTCTCTAGTTGAACATTAATGGGACCAGCTGGGACATCAGTGGGCACGTGTCGCTCGATGCCATATAGAACCTGTATGACTTCATTCCCAACTGTATCTCGGCTTGTATCGAGGCGACCCAGCAGAGTACTGGAGCCTTTCAATTGTCCTGTTTTCTCCAATAAATGTATCCTTTCACTCTAATGTAATCACTTCCATATATCCTTACATTCTCACAAATGAAGGATAGATTCTGACAACTCCTTTCTGGTTCTTTATTAAGGGGAAAAAAAAAACGGTGCCCTCCAGGACTGGAGTTCGCCATCCATGCATTAGCTGTAGAGTTAGAAGCTCTTTGGTACACGTGCGTCCGGCTGTGTCAATGTAGTGCCCCTTCCTGACCTGCCACCAGCGCTCTCCCAATCCTCTTCTCTAACAGCATCCACATCAGGTTCCTATGAAGCTAAACAGAACCAGATGGGCCAATTGTATTTCAAAACAGATGGGATCATGTTATTAATGACATAGTACTTGGAGACACCCCCCCCCCCCCCCACCTTTTCCTTTTCTGCTTTTTTCTAACAGGAGAGGCTTAAATAGCCAGCTCAACACAACGAAATGACTGGGGAGCTTTCCGCGAGGCCACTCGGCGAGCAAGGGTGTGCGGTTCTCTTTCTTTTATACATGGGCCGAGCTTTTGAACTCGCTAGTGTCCGACGCTCTAATGGCTGCTTTTTAAATTCAGTCACACCTGATTTGTCGAGAATCAAAGAACAGAAGCCGCATTCACAGTGACTCAAAAACAAGCAAGAGGGTCAGCTCAGGGAGGGATGTATGTGAGTGTGTGTTGGTGTGTGGGGGGGGGGTGCCATGTTTGCAGCCAAGTGACAGGGAATTTATGGGAGCACTTAGGCATCTTGGGGAGTAAGAAAGAAAAAGAAAAAACACTTGTCTATGAGTGGCTTATTAAAAAGGTGAGAAGTGAGTGTACTGTCTGGAGGGGGGAATAATTGTGCTCTTAAAAGCGACTTCAAAAGGCCAGTTGTGTCGGTGGAAAACCGTTAGCAAGCCGTGAAGGCAACCCAGGGAGGAAGTGACTTGCGAAGGCTTTTTTGCCTCTCTATCAACATGTGCTGGATCAAACCGTCTGGGGCGGAGGAGCTGCAGGCACCATATGTCTTACTGTCCTCACATCCATCCGTGTGCATCAAGCCTCTCCGCCACATTTACATCCCTTCAATGTATTAAGCCGTGTGATATGTGCTACCGCGACACTGACAGTTCAGAGCCTGGCTGGGGCTGGTTGCTCTCAGGGGTAGTGAATGCACCATGCTCTTCATGCTCTTCATGCATTAAAGGTTTTATCTCAGCTATCCAATCTGAATGCATCTCTCTTTTTTTGTCTAATTTCTTTAATTGTCTCTCTTTTCTTCTTCTCTCTATTCTTTAACGGTCTCATTTGTAGAGGGGTGAGGCCCTGTGGAGCATGGCTTTTCCTGTTTGAGTGTTAGTTTCAGGATGTCTTCTTCATGCTATGAAACACAAAGATGGGTAAAATTCTGATTTTCACTACACCGTCCACTTCATGTGGTAACAAGCAGTTTAACTCTTAGAACAGACAGTCGCATGCTGTCTTCTAGGCTTCATATCTTAGGCTCAGAGTAACATATAGACACGATGCACACGATGCACATATCATGAACTACTCTCATCATTGTCTCAGTTATCAGCGAGCCATCCACTTGGAAAACAGACACAATTTCCTTCATTTTCAACGGAATTAAAACACCAAAGGAGTCTTCTAGTGCATGTTTACTGCTCTGTCCACATGTTGTTCCATGTGTTGTCTCTCGTGGCACTGGCATTATTCAGCAAGGTAATGTTAACCCCTCTGTTTCCTAGGAATGAGTCTGCTAGATGACAACACTTCCTCTGTCCACATGTACATGCTCAACCTGCACACAGACTTTGACTGATCAGTGAGAAGGGGTGGAGCTAACTACATATTGGGTTATAAAAGTGAGAAGGAAGGGGCTGTTTGCGCTCTTTCTTTGCTCTCTTTCTCAGAATGCGAGTGCTGAGTTGGAATAATACTAATATATGCATAAAAACAAAAACTATAAAGGATATGCATATGATTTTTAAGTATTTGGATGAAGTTACTATTATAAGTATTGTTGTCAATGTAATCATTATAAATAACTCATCAAAATTATTGCTGAAAACGTTCTGGATAATCACGTGTTTTTAGTCCTTATAATAAAAAAATATATATTTAGGCAGTAATTTAAAACATGCTCAAATTCATATACATTTTTAAATTCTGTTAATATTAACATCTCAAATGAAGACAATGAGTATCTTTGGATCTCTTGAAAATAACAGTATATGGGACAGCTGTGGTTTTCCAGTTCGAGTCCCTAAACTGGCAGGACATGACTGAAGTGCCATTGAGGAAGACTCCAGCTGCTCCTTGGGCAATGTGTATAGGTCTGCCCACCGCTCTGGGCATGTGTGCCCACTGCCCCTTAGTGTGAGAATTCACTAGTGTGTATGTATGTATGTATGTGTTTCACAGGACAAAATGAAACGCAGAGGTCAAATTCCTAGTTTGAAGAATAATAAAAAAGAGACATGCCATATAAACATAAACATGCACATGCACATGCACATCCATGTGCATGTTTATGTTTATATGGCATGTCTCTTTTTTATTATTCTTCATGCTAGGAAGTTGTCCCACAAAATTGTATTACAGTTCTAAAGATTAACTCTTAACTCTATAAAAAAAACCCAGAAAAACAGTTTATGCGACTGACCTTTTGATCATATTTATTTTGAGAGCTTGAAAAACGGCCACCTGTATATGTGGGTCTGACTTTGACACTGCTTCCATTGTCATTGACTTGCTGTAAAATGGTCAGCAAGATTTTTTGTTGAAGCTTCAGTAAATCTTTCTAGACTCTATTTGCCTGTAGATTGCTGTAAATTCATTGGACTACAGACACTACAGTTACACTGTGAGTTAGTGGCCTTAAATGTCCATCGCTGATTGATGACATTTGTCTATTTTGTGGCATGATAGAGTTTCAGTCTTTGTGAGTGAAAGTGACATGAGGTCTGTTCTGCATCGTGCCTGGAACTCACCCAGACTGCCTTTGTAGTGCCGGGCTTTAGTTCCAGTGAGGATTAGTTGTTCTCTGCAAGTTTATTCTTGGTATTAGGGGGAAGATGAGATAGAGTTATTGTGGCTTTTGAATGTCCCCTGGAAGATAGAGAAATTAGTTACACAGATTTTTTTGGAATAAAGGTTGGTGGGAGTCAGTCACTTAAACTCCATTGAATTAAAGAGCAATAACCTAAATATGGCTCTAGCAAAAAGCAGTGGTCCACTCCAGGAGGTCTGAAAACGGCCAGACAAGTAAACCCAGTATACTTCCATCCAAAAATGCTTTTATTCTAAAAGACCAAATCACATGAATGTTCTTTTGGTGTACTTACACATTGGTTACCTTCTAGTCATAAATCAGTCTTAATGTCTCTTGGCCCTGTTTTGGTCTTTGGAACTATTTAAGTAAGCCCATCTATCAAATCTGTGCTATAAGAACTGTAAAAATGTCCAGATAATAATAAAACAGACTACAAAAGACACTCATTAGTACTAAGACTTATGACCGGAAGGTGGCAGGTTCAAGACCCACTTTTGTCACCGAAGTGTCCTTGAGCAAGGTACCTATGAGCTGCTCCCTCAGGTACCGCAGCATTACAGGGCACAAATACTGTGTGTATGTGTGTTCACGGTATGGATGGGTTAAATGTGGAAGACAAATTCCAAAGCACCAGCAGCAATTGAGGGGTTCGTCTTTAAAAGGACCCCTAGAATATTAAACATCGGTTTGGTACATGGAATTGACATGTCGTGAACCTTGAACACTGTTGTTCCTCCTCCAAAAAGAAAATTCAGCATATCAAACACAGCTAGAAAATGGGTCAGTTCCAAAAAATGTTTGGAAACCATTTTGACTTGTTATATTTACAGCTGTAAAATTCATATAAACACAGTCCACTAGTGAAAGCCCTATTCAAAGCTGGTGGAACATAAGAAGTTAATGGTGACATCAGGAGAACATGGTGTTGTTGGTACTGGAGAGCAGCTCATCCCCTCCAGACTCAGTTAGTTATAGGTTACAACATGAACCGGGCCTTGTTACTGCACCGTTTCACAGTGTCACTGTCTGAAGAAGTGGAGCTTAAACGGGGCATATGCAGCTAAACAAAAGTCAGGAGGAACAAAAGGAGATCCTCACTAAGCTGATGGTTTTACCATCACCACCTTCACTACCTATATATCATTGCTCCTTGCTCCTATACAACTAGACACACCCTCAGTGGTTTGAGCTAATTTTTGGTTCCTGCTGCGAACGACACCTGTAAAGGGCCCACAGACCAAAAAATGGATGTGATGTCCAAAGCATTTTTTATTTTTTGCATTCTGTGCTCTGTAAACAGGGTTCAATCCACCATAGCTCTCATAAATGTCCACCCTTTCTTTTCTCTGCTCCCTGTCCACTTTTGCGCTCTTTAATTTTCCACCTCTACACAAGTGCTCGTTAGTGACAGAAGCTATAGTTCACAGCTTATTGGCCATAAACCATCTAGGATGCACCTGGACAAATATTGCTGCATAAAGTCACTGTACAGTCCTCACTGTCATTCCCTGGCCTTCAGCTCTGCTCCACCATATATTTCCTTTAACGTCCATATTTTTATGGTCAGTGTGTTGTTGGTCATTTACACGTTTGTATTCTGCTATGAACAAGATGAGCTATCTTACCTCCATCTTGTTGCTCATTTGTCTGGTCTGCAACCATGACAATAAAGCTCTGATTGCTCAGCCTACAGCATTGCAGTCCGTCACTTTTGGACTTGGTGTGAAAGGGCCTTTTGGAAAGCAAGAACAACCCAAAATACTCAATAAACACATCCTTAAACACATTTAAGAACATACATAAGAACAACTGAACATTTATTTATTGTTTTCTACAGGGTTGGAATGTTCTTTTACAATGTACTAAAAAAATCTGTCTTCAGTGAAAGGATAATGTGACTGGCAGGGACTTAGAATTTAGGATTTATTAAAGAAATGGGATATGGGATAAAAAAAAAATCCCATTAAAGAAATGGGATATTTGTCCAAGAAATCAGACTAATTGTTATGTTTAATCCCATTTTTCCCCATTCTCTTTCCTCTCCTACATGCTGTGATCCACTAACCTCTCCGACCTCCTCTAACATGATTAACCACATTTTCAAAACCGCAATGCCTCATTGAGAAGCGGTCAAATCCATCTCATCCTTCTGACACAGAGCTGAAACAGCTTTCGGATGCATTTATTATTCCACATTTTAACAAATGCTGCGGTCTCGTGCACCAGTGGCACATCCAGAGTGTAAGTTGTTCTGTCGAGATGTTATGTGCTTAGTGTGTAAATGCTTTCTCTGTGATGCCTGAAATTTACTCAGTCAGTTGAAGAAATGCTCTGGATGTGTCCATAATCTCTCGGCAGGTCCAGGGGGATTCCTTCCAGAACAAATTTTCTGTTAGCACTTCATTACATCTGAAGCAAATTATTTCCACAGCCTATTCTTTCAAAGCCACAGACTGTTCTGTTTATGTTTTATTATCATATGATTTCCTCATCAGAGACAGTCTTCCTTTATTGTCATTAATCGAAGCCTTTGAGCTCTTGAAAGAACTTTCTTCAGCAGGAATCTGATAATAATAAGGGGAAGATTAATGATCCTTTTCGACATTTGGAGGTTCAAGGACCTTCGTTGCTGACTGTGGATGTAAGTGAGATGTCTTAATTACCAGCTAAAACAAACACATTAGAGGGCATTTATGGGGAAAACATGACTAATTTAGGATGGAAAGGTTTTCCATTTTTCCTCATCATATTGCTCATAGTGCATGCTACTCTCATCACAGGCTGCGCTGATGACACATTACTGGACTACCACACACCCTAACTCTTACTGCTGGAATAGTTACTCTTGCTTCATTACCTGCCTTGATGCATTGCGGTTGCTGAGCCAAATAGCAAAGCAAGTTATCAAAGTATTATGTTTTGTGGCAGGTTTTTTTTGGGAAAGTCAACAGAACTGCTAATGCGGAATCCATCATGCAGCACTGAGCCCATATGTTTCTCATGATTTGGAAACAGGAGGCCCAGATGCATTTTTCTCGTCATGCACCTGTAGTTTGTCATCTCTCACTGTCAGCTGAACGGTGAAATGCAGACGGGAGATGATTAAGCAGATCTGTAGTGAAACTGTACCTCTTCAGCTGTTTGAAACATTCATTCATTCCTTGTCAGGGTTGCAGGGAGTCCTTAATTACTGGACGCAAGACAGGAATACCCCCTATGCAAGGTGTCAGACCACTGCAGGGTACTAAACACATCCATTTACACCTAGACACACACCAAATCACCACAACCCCAAGGCACACACTCTGCCTTGTAAATATGTGGTGATACATTTTTCATTTGTTTCTTCTATAAATTTGGCCTTTTGGAGATTTAGCATTTAGGTAGCATCAGGTTTTTGATGACAGGGTTGTGGGTTTGATACCTGGGTCCATCAAGCTGCCATTGTTGAGACCTCTCTGCTCACAGGGTGCTGCAACAGATAAAAGTGTGTGTGTGTGTGTGTGTGTGTGTGTGTGTGTGTGTGTGTGATGTAGGTTGTAGGTTGTTTTCATAGTTTGATGTACTTTTATTCACCAAATAATTAGAAAAGTATTTATAGGAAATGGTCACACTTGCCAGATATTGTTATTTTTAGGAGATCTTTTGAGATGTAAAATAATTAAGAAAATTTAAATATTTATATAAATTTGACCATATTTTGATCACAAACATACTTGCACCACCATGTTTTTTCTTATAAGGAGTAGAAATACTTCACATCTCAGAAATTTTGTTGGAAATTGATCTTGTGTTTTTTTTTTTAATGAAAATTAAACAACAACCTGAATCCAGGACTTTTATTCTGATAACATTTTTAGACTTTCATAACAGAATAAAAGTCTCAAACTACCCCTTCCCATTTTCCTCTATAACACAATATCTGGGTCAGTGGCATCATTAGTCCCACCCCGTCATCAGTCAGAGTGTGCTTGCAGGTTGAGCATGTACATGTGGAAAGAGCAGTAAACATGCACTAGAAGCTCCTTTGGCATTTAAACTGGGATTTAATTCAATTGGAAATTAATTAACATTAGCTCACACATAATTCATGTAGGTTACTCTGATCATCTATTATGAAGCCTAGAAATAACATGCAACTGTCTGATATTTTTTTGTCTGACAGCAATTTGTTACCTAAATTGGTAAGATGGTAAGATGCTCAATAATATTGTCACACTATGTAGTAAAACATGCATTCATTGTTTCAATAGCTAGAAATCATTGGTGGCAGGTTTTTCTTTTTTTGATATTATCAGACAATCTCATCCAGAGAGCAGGGCTGGATTGGGAACTAAAGTCAGCCCCAAGCTTCGGACAGCCCACTACAGTCACAGAAAGTCCACCAAGACCCCCAGCAGACCCATGCTTTATTCTCGACACAGTTCAGTTGTCAAACATCATATTTGGACACAAATTCCACACTATAGAAATTATGTAAGATCTAAATTGTGTACAGATCATGCCTTGTTTAGGTGCCATCATTAAGACCTATTAGTGCAACTGAGCATAATTATAGTTCACAATCCTGAGCTAAAGGACTGATTTTTAGGTTAGATTTTATTTTGTTTATGATGCAAGACAACAGAGTTTGGCTTTCTTGCTAATCAAATGTGATTTTATGACTGTATCTGGCTCTCTATATTCACTACGTTACAAAGATCACAAAATGACTGGAATAATACATAGTTTGTTTTATTTAAGCTGTAATGTTTTGTTCTGTTTTTAGTCTCAAAAGCCAGGCTTATGGCCAGTGGCCAGGCTAAAGCCAGGGCTTTTTCCCCATCATTCCATACTATACATACTGTATCTATGTGAGGAGAGACCAGTCATTCATGTCTCTGTACATTCATTATGGGACATGTAAACATTTTCACATTTGATTATATGATACTTGATGTTGATACTTTTTTTTTTACAGATGTTTACTGAATTGTTTATTTATGGGGTGAACTCAGACCCTATCTACAATCAACATCCAAAAAATAGCTGCGCCCAGAAGGAATCAACTGACTCAAACTTGGTGGGTAGGTTTGACATTGTGAGACATGCAAATGATTCAGATTCCTTGCTTGGCCATGCATGTGACATAAGCAAGGACAGGTCTTATCGCTGTACCTGAATGAGTATATAAGGTCATCCTGTTATGTGTGCTTTCCATTCTGGCTGGTGCTGTTGTGTTGGAAGCATCATTTGCAAGTGAAGTATGAATCACAGAAGAGTTTGAAAAAACAAGAAAGCAATTGCAATAGTTTGAGTTGGGTCACTCTGGAAGCAGAATGATGTTATACACACATTGCATGCCATTGTCATAGTACACTGTTGGCAGTAGTGCATAGAAGAAAGCATGAAGGTATGAAGGATCTGGGCAAGAGAACCAAAGGATTGTGTGACATATGTGGAGTGACCCAACAGCCACGATTGCAGACATTCAGCAAGCAGTGATGAACTCCATGAGACATGATGTTATTGCCAGCATCACTGGCAGACAGCTGCACAATGCAGGACTACACACACACTGTATGATGTGAGACCGTTATAATGACTTCCCTTTACTTTTAGAACTCTTGGCCAATTTTGTTGGATGCTTCCATAGTTTGGCATATTTTTATTTGCCACAAAATAGAAACATACTGTACTTGTGCTTACAATTTTTTTTGCTAAAATTATTTAATTGTAATGATGAGATTGACTAGGATATTTATATCTTATTTGCAGAATAAAATATTCTAAATGTTAGTAGAAAAGAAATAAACAAAACAAAACAAAACAAGAAACAACAAACTGATTGTATCAGTATTATCCCTTCTCAGGACTTCTTCTGAAATATAAATACTGTGTAAGAAAAGAAAGAGAGCAAACAGCCCCTCCCCTTTCTCTGTAATATATATATATATATATCTCCAATATCTGGCTGAGTGATGTCATCAGCCCCATCCCCTCTTGCAGATCAGTCTGAGTCTGCATGTAGGCCAAGCATGTACATGTAGACAAGGGAGTAAACATACACTGGAGGCTCCTTTGGCATTTAAACAGATTAAATTCAGTTGGAAATGAGCAAGTTTTAGCTGTTTTCTGAGGTGGATTACTCGTTCAAAGTTCATCACACAATGATAAGACTACAGTTATTTGTCTGTGTAAGTCTTGTAGTTTGTTAGACGCGAATTGTGTCTGTTATTCTGATCCTGAGATATAAAGTATAGAAAACAGCCCAGCAAAGTGCAGCTCTCCAGTTCAAAGAACAACACGTCAATGTCAGCGGGCCATCGTCTGTGATTTGCCTCACCTTTGTGTTGGTGGAGATGACTCACAAATCTGTATGTGCGAATATTCAAGCTACATAGGACAGATTACTGCACAACACTATTCAAAACCTCTACTACTCCATACTGAGACGTCTGGCATGTTGTGTTATACCTAACCCTATTCTGAGAGACATGACATCGCTATGTAGCTCAATAAACATTGCTCATATCAGTCTGAATTTTAAACATTTATTGTTCCTGGTAATGTTTATCTTCCTCCCCAATAGCACTGCAATCTTCTGGGTGCAACTGTTTTTTGATGATGAATGTTTAATACTCCCACTGTACACCCCTGCACTTACTGTATTATGGGTTAGCACAAGTGGAAATCACATGCTTGCAAGACTTATAAACTGTCTGGAATGAAAGTGTGGCCAATGTAATTAAATTCACCAACTTTAAAGTAATTTACTTTAGCATTTACTTTAGATTAAGATTAGTGTGTCTTTGAATGTGGTCTCCTATTTTATCATAGGTCATAAATCCAGCCTGTTTAGATGATCTCACAATATTTAGCTTTGCCATTAAGCATTGTAATATTAATTATGAATCCTTGGTAGTGGTTTTTTTTTTGTTCCGTTTCTTTGTCACCACAATGTCTCAGTATGTCCTTCAAATGCTGTAACTGTTGACCCAAATGAAAGCAATATCTCTGCATGGTTTCTCCCATAGGCACTCCTGGGCCTTATTTATGAGCAAACACTGACTTCTATAACAGAACTCAACATCCTTGCTGCACATAGGGTAAAGGTAAGAGGACCCATGCTCTCTCTCTCTCTCTCTCTCTCTCTCTCTCTCTCTCTCTCTCTTTAACAGTTGAATAGAATGGATAACACATGTTCTTTAATGTTAAGCCTCTGGTCCACTGTGGAGTCCCTGCTGTTTTATCAAGCTACTCAGCACAAATCAGAGCAGTCCCCTAAGTGCATGGGGTAAAGAAGCAGTGGGCTGAGCATGCCTGCACATTGGAAGCACATTTTGACTGTTGCTATCTGTGAACTTTGCAGCCATCAGAATGAACGTGTTAAAGAGGTGGATATCCGGTCTGTCTTCTGGGTTTCCCCTTTGAGTTCTAAGCCTAAAAATTCTTCCTCCTAAATGCACATTTATTAGAATATGAAATTGTTGACATTTCCTGGCACAAAATCAAGATATATGTATAGGATAATGTTGAATTATAGAACATTCTCAGCTGGACTTATGAAGTCTAATGAATTTTATAAATATCACATTTCAAATAGGTAATAAGTTCACCCTGGATGTGGAATCTGCCTCTGGAGGTGAGACGACATCTCTAGGCCACATGACAAATCTATGGACCATAGATGTTTTTGTAAGAAGACAAATTAAGCAAAGTCAAACCTAGTTAGTAAATGATGAATCCATTGGAATAGTTAGCTAATTCAACTCCATGTGAGTTCATAGAAGATCTTGACATCTATTGACATCATTTATACAGCTGTGGACTTGAACAGGCCACCCCAAAAAAGGGGCTGGTGCTGGATAAGTGTACTTATTTACAGTGATGCGTGAAAGTTTGCAAACCCTTCAGAAATGTATATATTTGTGTATAAATGTGACCTAAAACGTCATGACATTTTCACATAAGCCCTAAAAGTAGATAAGGAGAAGCAAATCAAACAAATGAGACAAAAATATTACATTTGGTCATTTATTTATTGGAGACAATAATCCAACTACATAAATATTTGGTGTGACCCCCTTGTGCAGAAATAACTGCAACTAAACATTTCCAGTAACTTACTTTCTAGTAATTTTCCATGAACTGCTTACTGCAGGTCCATTCACAACATTTTTACTGGATTAAGTTTCTTTTTTATCCATTTTTGGTACAACAATGTGTGTGCTTATGGTTTAAACCAAAAAGATCCGTGATCTTTATCAAACTGCAGATGGGCAGCAATGTTCTTTTTTGGCGAGCATTGGCTTTCTCCTAGAACCACACCATTGTTGTTCAGTGTTCTCCTGATGGTGGACCCATGAACATTTGTCATTGTGAGGAAGACCTTTAATTGCTTAGACATTACTTGGGATCTTTATTGGTTGACCACTCCTGGGGGAGGTGATAGTGGTCTTTTTGCCACTCACAGATATGGAATTTTGGATATTTTTCTTCATTAATCAACTCTTATATCATCTTTATCAATTTTAGGACTGAAAATCACTCACAAATATGCAAAAATAAAGAAATTTCTAAAGGGTTGACAAAATTTTAAGCACCACTGTAAATACAGATACACAAATGTTTTTGTGAGCAATGCCATAGAAAAAAAAACATTTTAGTTGATTTGTTTGTCTTTAAAGGTTTTTAGAAACCAGTTCCATTTTCTTTTACCAATTAAAATAGTCTTGATCCTCACAGTTACTTTCCAAAAACCAAGACTAAGACAACAAGAGCAATTTTCTAGCTTTATTTTAAAGAGAATTTTAAAGATTTATTTTCAGTTTTATCTGCTTGGCTTTTTGTGTGTTTTGTTGTGGTTTTGTTTTTACAATAAATATGGATTTGATATTTGTTATCCCACCTCAGCTGGGCAGGACACACCCTTTTCTCTCACAGAAAACCGATACTTGTGACTCTTGTAACCCTTTCTGCATAATTCACACCCTCCCACAACTGAGCATCAGATAGTCTCCTCACAATTTCATGGTCACCGCAGGGGCAACAACCATAGATTTTTTTTTTCTCAGGCTGGGAGGGTCTTAAGGCTTAAGTCGTTAGGATGTTATTGTCATTGAGCATTGATGTGGGGTCATGGGCTGTAGGTTAAGTCAAAGAGAGGTTTAGGATCATCACAAATGATGCAGTAGGCCCGTCTGTGTGAATGAGTAAATTACCCAGCTACTGGTGGAAGCAGACAATGGAAAAGTATTTAAGTGTTATAGTGAAAGTAAAAGGTAAAATAAGGTAAGACACATAAGGGGCAAGTGGAATGAAGGTCATGAACATCTTGAATATCTTTAATGAGTTCTATCCTATCCTATGAACTCATCGAGCACCTCCAAACATTGCATATCAATACCTCTAAGAGGTATGGTGATGTTTTGGTGATGTTTTGTAAGAACCATGTTAAGAAGTGAACTGTGATTAGTTCATTGATAGTTTTTTTCAGGGTCAGGTTCTCTGATCATGTGTGTGGACTGGAGTAATTCTATCTGACGACTTTGAATAATTCATACTGATGCTAGATATCTTGCAACCTTGTGACTTTGCCATGCGTGTTAACAGTGCTATAATTTGGTCATGTCTTCACATGGTCTCATGACTCTCGACCTCGGCGCTGCCTTCAGCTCCTTCCAGGAGTTCAGATTATGATCCGGAAATCATATTAATCACATTAATTTGTGTTGTCTGCTGGTCAGTAATCCCAGCATGGAGGCATAGTTGAACATTTACCTGGATGCCCATTCAGAACTGAAATGAATCCCATCTTCCGCTTCAGTTAGTGGTTTTGTCGTCACAACTGTACTTGTTTATTTTACACACAGTGGGAAGCATCTTGTTCTGCAGTTACAGCACAACTTATGTTTTATTATTTTTTTATTTGTTACACAGGTTCAGTCTGCCTTTAATGTTCAGTAGGTCTAAATGACTACAGGCTTTATTTTTGCAGCTTTATTATGTAAGAGTGCCTTGGTTGTACTGTTGCGTGTAACTTGCAGTTGGGGCAAATAACTACAGGCATGATTCAGGAAAAACGTATGTGTTTTCTTGTAATAATGCTTTGAATGGCCTGTAGCAGTGACACGATTACAGGCAGCAACTTAGTGGAGAAAACTGCTAAAGGGAACAATATTTTACCACCATCTCAACCAAGTACACAACTGATCTGCTTTGAACAAACGCACACTGAAGGGCGAATGACTATGCAGGCTACGGTGTTGCTTGTGTTACTTACTCATGTGTTCATGTGTGGTCAGCCACCAGAGGATCTGTTGGATTTATATGGAGGATAGGAAGAGGTCAGAAGACTCATAAAACTTTGAGTACTTTCAGAAGTGTCTGGACGTATGTGTGGAGGAGAGTTGGACACTGTCAGGTTCTCCTTGGTCTGGAGAACCTGTCATTCTGCCACCTCAGCCTGTCCACTACTCTACCAAGCAGGTAATGCTGTCATGAATAAGTCATAGGCAGTGCTTTATTTCACTGCGGCACTTCCATGGCTGTTTATGACGAGGTGAGAGGGCCTGCCTGACAGTACCAGGCAGAGAGGAACGGCACAGGGGAGTGAATAAGGACTGAGGGAGGGTCCCCAGAGTAATGTTCAGTGTGCTTGAGGAGTGCAAACCTGTCAGAATGAGTAACAGCCCTGTCGATCTGAGACAAGCCAGCACCACCCCACTATCACCCGCTAGAATGGCCTTTTTCCCCCCCTTTTTTTTTACCTACCAGAAAGTTCTTTATGGAAAAGTAATAGCTTTAAGCCACAGCCTTTAGACCCAGTACAATTGGGTTAGGATACGAGCACAAGTGAAAAGTGCATGCCTTTTGGCTCTGGGACACCTATTCAAGGCTTTGCACATGATCCATGGGGAGTGTTTAAGCATTTTATTATGCATGGAAATGTTAGGCTTTTCCTCAGGCGGGCCAGGTCACTAACTCTTCCAAAAGCAAGGCATGTGAAGCTTTAGATATTTAGATGGCTATTTTTGGCTACTGTGCACCATCAGGAACCTTTTTAGCATGTGTCTGCTTTTGTAGGTCTCAGGAGAGCCTGTGCATTGGGACGATCCATCTTCCATATGGCCTGTAAAATATTTTTTCACCTGCGAATCAGAGGATCTATTGGTGGAATTGATGGAATTGATGGTACATTAGCTTCAGACAGTTTGTACATCTGTAACTGTAATGTTTTTCTTGAAAGACTACATTATTATGGGACAGAAATGAAATACCTTCAAACAACCTTCTTTTAACTTCATTCATTTACAATTGTTATCAGCTTTCGCACCAAACCACTTGGAAATTCTGCATGCATGGTATGAAAGGAATTTAAAAAATGGCCTGGACTGGACCATTTGATCAGGCCTGAAGTCATGACTGAAACTGATTTCCTTCATTCTTGGTTACCACATGTCTTCAGTATCCTCTTGTACCAAACAAATACTAACAATGCCATTAACAAGACATGTGTTCTTTAGATCTGTGATAACAGGAAAACAACTTTTTCTCATGAGGGAAAGTCAGTATTTTTGAGTCAGATGCCCAGCACGAGCTTAGCCTTTGCATAATTAAAAATAAAATCACTAAAATTATTGATCAAGTTCTTCAATTTATAGAAAATTCAACAATATCACTGATACAGAATTGTAGATCGAAAGTAAGTTCCAGGGGACACAATAGAAGTATTCTCTTATCAAGAAGAACATAAATCACTAAACTTAACTCCCTTCAGCATGGGAAGTCTGCTTAGCCCATCTCAGAAACTTCCCATGATGAAGAGAGGAAGTCTCTGAGATGACACAGAACTAGCTGGTAATGTCCTCGTGACAGACATCTGTGTATTCCCCACAAAATCAAGCATAACAGGTGCCAGAATAGGTTATTTGGAGCAATACCATAGAATGACCAGTGCTAATTCTTTTTAGTCCTAAACCTCTTTGCAATTAATAGTATATGGGATGTGTGTCAGATACTATTCCGCATGATGTAATAGTCAAAGGGGGTTTTAAACCATACATCTTAGACAAGAACCATTAAATAATGCAGTGCGGTAGACCTGTAACTTGCATTATCAACATAAACAATATATGTAGGACATCGTTAATTTTTGCTGAACTCAATATAATTTCACTTACTTAGCAAAAAGAGCCCATTCACACGCATGAGCCAATACATCAACTCAGTTTTAAAACAAAAGTTTTTGTTTTGGTCCAAGCACTGAAGGTGTGGGAACCCTGATGTTTTTGTTAAGGGTTTTCTTTGTATACTTTGACTCCCATAATACAATTTTAAGTTGTAAAAATGTTTTTAAATTGTAGTTACACTTATTAGATTGTTATTACACATCATCAATAAATTACTATTACATTATTATTTTACTGTTAATTCAATGTAATTAATTATTACACCATTAGTAACCTGCTAAACTGTTAGTACACTATATTATCACATTTTAAATAGCAATTTCACAGCATTATTACATTGTTGTTAAATTGTTATTATTGTACTCTTAAGTTTTTATTAAACAGGAACATTATATTGTTACTACATTGTTGATGGTTTTAATAATCCTTGTTTTATTACATTAAGTTTTATTACAATATTATTACTGTGTTATTACAGTTTTTATTATTTTATAACTACTATATACTGTTATCAGGGTTTTACAGTTTTGCTAGCTATCACAATGTTATTACATTGTTTATGTAAACTGTTAAATTACATAATATACACTATTACATTATGCTATATTACACATTTATTATACTGTTATTACATTGTTGTCATGCTGTTATTATACTGTTTTTACTGGGCATGTTACACAATATTATATTGTATTATATAATATATAATATTATTTAATGTTCAGTTCACTCTAGAACGCAGTAGTTTTAATAGTCATTTCAGTTGTTTCAAAATGAGAAAAAATAACAATGTGAGATAATATGAGTTCCCTGGAGTTCCTCCAGGGAATTGAGCCACTGCTCTGTTCTTTGTCCAGCCAGCTGGAGACGGTGAGAACTATGAGTGGAATTGGAGACAATATACAGGCAAAGCAAGACAATCACAGACTTTTACAACTACATTTATGTTTGGTTACATTCACTCATAGGTTAAATATCCTTTTGATTCTGGTTATAAGTTAGCGAGTGAGGTCAATAAACAAAGCTTGGGTGATAAAGCATGACTAAGATAGTAAAGTTTTTAAGGTTAATGCTTAGTCACAGACGAAGCGTGACTAACAGCACTTGTTTAATTAATGCTTGACCAAGGGGAAAAGACATGATTCAGCATTTTTGTCTGTTTAATCATTGTCAGTCATCAGTACAGATAAGGCTTTTTTTGTTCCTCATGGTCTAGTTACTAAGAAAGTTAGTTGTATATGTGGATATATTTCACAGAATCTATTATGTTTATTTTCACATGCATGGCATTTGGCTGCCATTCCTATCCAAAGTGATATACAGTGGAATAAAAGTTACACATTTCGGAGTCCAATGAACTCTTTTTGTAGTGTGATGTGTTGACCTTAGAATTACATTATTTAAAGAATTACATTCAATATTTTCTTTGTTTTTACATTTTTTATACGAAACTAAAGACAAATTGAACCTCTCTTCTCATGGTGAAGACTTAAATTTTACTTTTATATTAGTTAGCATGTTAGCATTAGTTAGCATTATATTATTACATTATTATTATTTTTTTTAATTATTATTATTATTATTATTATTATTATTATTAATACATATACAACTTAAACACCATTTTGGAAATCATACAGTGTCTACTAATTATAGGTTGACTTTAATGCATATGCATGAATTGCTGACACAAACCAGACACACAGAAATGAAACAGATTTGAACAAAGAGTATTACACAGCAACCACTGTAGCCTAAATCTAGCCTACTTTAACCCTAACCTTAACCATAACAACCTACCACTAAGCCTTTTTCTAAGCCTAACCCTAACTGTAACTGAACTGTGAATGTAATGTGAATGTAATGTGAATGTAATGTGAAGTTAACTAACCAAAAGTATCATAATACTGAAGTAGCATAAAACTGAAGCTAAAGTCAACCTAACACTAACCCTAAACTTACCCATAGACATAACCTCAGTATGGAATATGAAATTCCTACAGTTTCTTCAGGAGTTTCCATCCAAATTCCATATATAATTATTTTCATAATGGAAAAGCAGCAAGATTTGTGGCAGCAAGATTTGTGGCTTTAACAGTGTTTCTAAACCCCTGTCCTGGATGCATCCTACCCCACAAATGTTATTTTAATACAGTCCATGCAGCTCTTAATGAACTGATTAGTTAAAACAGGTGTGGTGGGAGCAAGGAAAGCTCTAAAATATGCAGGGAAGGGGTGCCTCCAGGACAAGGGTTGAGAAACACTGATGTTTAATACCCAAATAAAAGTATGCTGGCAAACACTTATTTTAAAGTATAGGTAAAGGTAAAGGTGCACATTGACCAACTGTGCTGCACACTGGGAAATTTGTTCTCCACTTTGAACCACCCACACACAGTGAAACACACACATACACATAGTGAATTCATAAATTAGGGAGCAGTGAGCACACATGCCTGGAGTGGTGGGCAGCGCTATCCACAGTGCCAGGGGAGCAGCTGGGGAGTTAAGTGCCTTGCTTAAGGGCACTTCAGTTATGACCTGCCAGTTCAGGGATTCAACCAGCAATCTTCCAGTCACAAGGCTGGTTCCCCAACCACCAGGCCATGACTGCCACCCAATAAAATAATAACAAACAACTGGTAAATTGCTTGCTATCATTCTTGAAGAGAGCAAAAATTGGAATTGCAAAGATATTATAGTGAAGATCACTAAAGTAATTTAACCTATCTAGCATAAATACTTTAATTGTTTATTCTTTTCAGATATTCAAAGGCTTGGGAACCTCTTTAAGGGCCTACTTTCTATATAATCCCTGATGGAACACTAAAGAAGAACCCATTCAAATAGTTTGTTTATATTTGTTAGTGTTTTTATGAGCAAATCAAACTCATTTATTGATCAGATAAGACTTTTACACAATATTTATACTATATGTGTCCTTCACATCCACTTTGGTGTACATAGGCTCATTTGGTCTGTCCCAGCTGTTCTGGCCTTGCTTCTGTTTGTGCATACCACTAAAATGTGACATGTGGCATGCGTATGACCATCAAAGACTATTTCTGACCATATGGAGTATTTGTTCTTTATTTACTGATCATATTCTAGAAAAAGGCAGAGATTTGAAATATGAGGGACATATAAAATGGACTCTAAAACCGAACCTCTGGCAAGGCCTTATTAACCTTTTTTACAAATCAGCTGGGGGTTTGATGTCATGAATGTGGCGTGGTAAACACTGAAAGGGAACCTTTCCTTGCAAGAAGAGCCTTGAATAAGACTTCATAGGTCGACTAACCTCAGGCAATGGCAGTCATTCAAAGGGATTGGAAAATAACACTACAACGACATTGTGTATTGTGTTTCACTTTGTTAATACAGGTAAATAGGATGTACGTTGCCTTCTGTTGAGTTCAAAAAAGGATCTTTAGAGACAATGTGCTTCTGATATCACTTCAAACGAATGGAAAGATGAATGAGTGAATGAGCTCAGAAGGACAGGAGGCTACACTGTGACTTAATGTGGTTTTATTTGGGTCAGTGATAGAAGCTACATTATTTGACAAGCCTATTGACACATACAATGATTTTTTTCACATTAAAAATGATATCTGCCACATCAAACACTCAGGTCGTGTAGAATTTAACAAAGAAGGTGCAGCTTCTTTGGAGGGATGCTCTACGTTGCTAAATAACATTTTCTTTTCAATACCATGATCAGGTTTTAAGACAAACAACAGTAAACTCTGTGAATACATACACTATATGAACAGAAGTATTGGGACACTTGCTCATTTCTTGTTTCGTCCAAACTCAAGTATTAAAAAGAGAGTTTAATACTCTACTGTCCAGATATGGATTTCTACAAGATTTTGGAGAAATGCTGTGAGAATTTGATTGAATTCAGTGACAAGAGCATTGCTCCACAGCTGAAGCAAAAGTGAGTTTACCTATTTGGTCTAAGCAAGGGTGGCAGCAGTGAAACTGGCTTCTAGAAAAGATTTAAGAAGGGAACGTCCAGTAATTTTAAGTGCAAAATCATGAGAATAATGTTCATTCATTTGTTCAATAATGTTCATTCATTTGTTTAGACCAGTTGGAAGAGCAGAATTACATTATATACATAATAATGCATAATAATATAACCTTATGGAAGTAATATGCCATTGGCTTAATTTTATAGAACTATAATATAATACAGAAAACTAATGCAAAAAGTATAGAATCAGAATAACTGTGGTTTGTTTGTCCTATTCAGAGAGCACCATTACTCTGCATAGAAATGATACTGCAAATCCTATAGAAGCAATTAGCCTGGATTTGTTGGGCTTATGTATAGAATCACTTCTCAAAAATGTTCTGAAGATAGCTCTACCTCTGAGGCAGAACAAATGCAAATTGTTCAGACAATAACCAGTAATAACCGAATAACCTTGTAGGCAGAGCTTTTGATGGCATTTGTTCCGCAGAGCTTCATATGTGGATGCATTGCATAAAAACATGTGTGATAAATCACAACTCAGAATAACTCTGAGCCAGAACAAATGCAACTGGTTCAGAGAATATCCAATACAAATAACAAATACAGCAGTGGCCACAAGTCTTGCGAATGACACAAATTTTGCTTTTCACAAAGTATTTTTAGATCCTTTGGTGAGATGTTTATATGGTATAATGAAGTACAATTATAAGCATTCCATTTGTTGTTGTTGTTTTATTTTTACTTTTTTATTAATAAACACATCCAGTTTAAGCAGACTTAATAATATATACAGTGTTGACCTTTGTTTTAAAAGACTTCTGCAATTTACCTCGATATGCTAGATATCAGCTTCTGTGCAAAATCCTGAGTGATGACAACCTATTCTTGCCTAATCAGTGCTCAGAGTTGATCAAAGTTTTGGGTTTTTGTTTGTCCACCCTCTTTTGGAGGATTAACCACAGGTTCTCAATGGGATTGAGATCTGGGGGAGATTCCCAACCATAGACCAAAAATTTCAATGTTTTGTTCACAGAGCCCCTTGGCTATCACTTTTACCTTGTGACATGTTGCTCCATCATCCTGGGGAAAAAAATTCCAAATTGTTCTTGGATCATTGGAAGAAGTTACTGTTGGGGGATGTTTCGATACCATTCCTTATTCACGGCATGATCTTAGGATGCTTCACTGTTTGCATGACACAGGACCTTTTTTCTCACCTTTCCTTCTCCAGACAATCATTTTCCAGATGTCCCGAACAGTCTTCTCTCCACAATCCAGGAGCAATTTGGAGATGAACAATGTTTTTCCAGTATGATGGATCACCATGTCACAAGGCAAAAGTGATAACCAAGTGGCTCGGTGAACAGAACTTGGCCCATGGTTGGGAAACTCCCCAGATCTCAATCCCATTGAGAACCCGCGGTCAATCCTCAGAAAGAGGGTGGACAAACAAAAACCAGAAACTGTGATCAACTCCAAGCACTGAAAAGAATGGGTTGCCATCAGTCTGGATTTTGCACAGAAGCTGATATGCACATTATATGTGGATGTATTACATGAAAAGTGTGCAATTCAGTTTGAGATTTTGTTGCTTGTTTTTAAGTGTTGGTTTCTACGCAGCAAGGCAGCATTTTCACTTTTGGTGGATTTGGCAGCATGCAACCGTGGTCAATCTCTGCACCTAAATCACAATTGGCTAAATTTATGCATATTACATTAATGCATTGCAAATGCAATCACCATTCATGACCTTTTATACAATAATTTCTTTACTGCACACCACTGCAGTAAAAGGAATGCACCACTAGGGGCGTATAAAACATCATGGGGCTCTCATAGGCCTTTTTAGGTGCCAGAACCAGCAGGAACCTAAGATTTTTCAGGACAAATCACAGTGGGCGTCTCAAGTTGTATAGGAGAAAGGAGCAATGACATGCCATTTGTCTTGTATGATGTAGTCTTCTATGACTTCTTTATCACCAAAAGCCGATCCATGTTTTATCCATGTTTGCTTTTTGTAGAAAAAAAAAAACGTCTTCTGTAACAGAAGAAACGCTTGTAGGTAGTTTATTTGCTCCGACATCTTCTCACTTCCATTTACTGATGCAAGAGCATCATGCCCTCATACAAAAAATGTTTCAAATGACTTGGAATAAAATCTTTTTTCAGTTGAAAAACATTAATTCTACAATTCTATAACAATATAGAAGCATTACACATATTCACTAATTCTTCTTCCCCAAGAGCAGTATTTCCTTTAATATGGAGTCCAAATTCTAACTACCATTTTAAACTAAACTAATGGTTTTTAAGATCCTTTATTAGTCCCGTAGTGAGGAAATTCACAAGGTTACCGCAGCAAAGGAATAACAAGGCACTCAGTACAAAAATAGTTAAATAAACAATACAGTTATAAGTCAAAAAAAGTCAAAAGCTCAAGTAGCTGCAGGTTATTTAAAAAATAATTTGTTTTCAAGCAGACATAACTCAAATGGCTTTCTGAGTACTTCAACATTGCTGTCCTAAATGTGCACATACTTGTCTCAAATTAGCTGAACAACGTAAACTCCTATTGGCTAAATAAATAGGAAAATTTGAAAAATGAATTACAGTTTGATATCTGGGAACCAATTTCTTTTTTCTGCCCTCAGAACAGTTTTCTGCAAATAAAACTCCCATCTGTATAGCTCAGTGCTGGTATTCTTTACACCCCTCTAGCCCATACCTGGAATTAGGCATGGTGCCAGTGAAATTAAGTGTTTTTTATTGTTGTTGTTGTTTTTTATGAGAAGTGTGAAGGTGAAGACTTCTAAAAGTTCAAGTCGTCACATATCGTGAAAGAATTGCGCCATCCAAACCAAGAACCAATTAGGGACCTTTATTTTTGGAAATGTATCACCATGGAGACATAAAGTTATCATATTAAAACTCCTTAGAGGGGGACAAAAAAAGGCTTGCTCATCACAAATGTACAATCTTCTTCACCATTCAGTGAAGCTGTCTCTCAGTCAAATCCCTGCTGGACACAGGAGACAGACAGACAAGGGCTTGGTTGTGAATTGAGGATCCATTGTCTGGTGCTGAGATGTTTTTACCACATCAGAGCCTAGAAGTGCTATTGTTAGCATTGTACTCTCTGATCTCCAGACAGACCTTTCAACTTCCCCGTCTCGCCTCTATCAGCAGGGAAAGGGTGGAGAGCATTATGGGAGGTGAGCTGAACAGGTTAACCTGATGAAAAAAAATGTGTCAGTCCTTCAAACCCAGCCTCAGATTCCAGCGAAACAAGCCTGTGAGATTTCATTCCACATTTAGAATGGCAAATGATGTGTGAGATAGAAATATAGAGGTGTCATAGAACTCAGAACACAGAGAGGTTCTCACCCCACAGCCATGTTTTTTGTTGAACATTTTGATGTTGGTCAATGGGAACTTGACACCTCACCTGGTGTTGGGTGGTATGCGCAGAGGCAGAAGTTAGCCACAGCAATGGAGGTGACGGCATACACCCGACCTGGGGCTATCACAGCTTACAATTACACCAAGAGTCAAATGGTTCACCTTCAGTGCGCCTCTGATGTTGACAGTGTAAGGATCCTATTAGAGAATATTTTCAGAGAAAACAGCTCAGTGCCAAGCACAGGTCAACATCTGAATTTACAAATACAGTTATGATTTTCAATCAGATTATGGCTAAACATTATGAGGCACATATGGTGAGTTATGGACCACAAATGCTAAAATTGTGTTACACTGTCATGTTGGTCATGTTGTCATTCCAAGCACCATAAGGAGGTATTAAGACCAGCAAACTAAAATCTGCCCTGAAAATACCGAGGGTATGTTGACCTCTGTAATCCAGCAACATTTAACAGAAAACAAACAGCCGTGTTTATAAACATGTAACACATCACTACTGTTCAAAAGTTTGGATTTATTCACATTTTCTTATTTTATGTACGACAACAAATTGCACAGGACAGTTAGTCTACCTCCCTTGAGATTGTCTCACCACATCTGAAATATTGCTTTTTAAGGATATTAATTTTATTGATGCTGTGATGTTTTTTTCAGAACCAATTAAATCATGTTGGTTATTCTTGTCACACCTAAAATTAAAAATTTTAATTTCTAAATTTATAATACATAAATAAACATTATAATAATAAATAAACAAGATCTAAGATTCCTGTAGGATTCAAGTCCAACTAAAATCACACTCCATTAAGTAAATCAATGATTAATTGGAGCAGGTGGGGTGCATTAGGGTTGGATTTATAAATAAACATAAATCCTGGGTTTACTGGGTTCTTTTTTGTTCAGTAAAGCCTGAAGTGGTAAATGACGTCCGTATGAACCAGGTTCCATCATTTCCGGTTGAACTATTCTGTATGAGCTACCCTGAACATGGCACTGTTTAAGGTTGCATTCAAGTGCTCATTGGAAGGTTGTATACACCAGATGGTTAGTTCATGAATACGATTTTACTGTGTTTGAATGTTGGAAAACCTGTCAACTTATCACGGAAAGACATAGTTATCCAGAAACACAGAGGAATATCAAAGCCTCAGATTGGAGCCTAACTAATGCCTAATGCCACTGAATATATAAACAGACCTGTTCGGCTGTGTGTGAGATACCTTACAAAGTGTGCCGAGTGTCTTTAATCTGTTTCCCACAGTCTCTGCAGGCTGTCCCTCTTATATCTGAGGATTTGAACTCCCTGTAGCAGAGGACTGCCTGCTTTGTTTACTTTCAGACTGACTTCACTACACGAGCAGTTGTTGTAATGAGTCTCAGGAAAAGTGGGCATGTCCCAAATGAACGTCACCGTGTCTGGATAATAGAACGACGTTATGGTTCAGAGTTATTACTCATTAGGGACCAGTCTGATCTATTTATATTAAATGGGACAGACTCAAGTGTCTCTGATTAGTTTAGAACTGAATGTGTGAAAATCATGATTTTTTTTAAATAAGCATTTCAATTTTTTAATAAACACTTCATTACCACCCTGTCATGAAATTTGACATCAACAATGTTAGTATGAGTAAAAATCGAGAGACCAGTTGAGTAAATAAATAAATAAATAAATAAATAAATAAATAAAGGTAATAACAAAAACAATGATAACTAATAATAATAATAATAATAATAATAATAATAATAATAATAATAATAATAGCATTTATAGAAATGCAGAAATAATAACATTGTAAAAATAACACAAAAGGCAACATTACTCTCTTTCAGTTTAAAATTATTAAAGAGGAAAAACAATTTTACATTCAAAATTAAACCTTTTATTTTCTTGTGGGTCATTATGCTTGTTGATTATGAGCCATAGAATCTGCTAAAAAGAAAGTTTTTAAGTCTTTTTTTTTTTAACTCTCACTCGACTTAAATGGTCAAGGAGGGCGTTCAACAAACGAGGGGAAACAGAAGGCCCGGTCACTAATGGTGCTGAGTTTAGTCCTTGGTGGAAGAAGGCTATTTGTATTTGTAGAGCGGAGGGATCTTGATGACTGGGTGAGTAGTTTTTAAGTCTTTAAGGTAAGAAGGAGCATTTCCATAGATGCACTGGTAGGTGAGGAGGGAAACCTTATATTCAGTTCTGGCAGAGATGGGCAGCCAGTGAAGAGAACAGAGGATAAGTGTGAAGTGTTCATATTTTTGCACTCTCCTCAGGATCCTAACAGCATTGTTCTGAATGAACTGCAGCATCTAAAGATCCCAATGAGAAGTGCTTTGCATGAATCCAGTCTGGAGGAGATGAATGCATGAACCAGCATTTCTGCATCTGATAAGTCAGAGTTTGGTGAGATGGTGGAACGAGATCTTTGATGATTGATATGGCTTTCAAAGGTGAGTTGTGTGTCACCAAGGTGTGTCTTCAAGTGACTGAAGAGGAGAGTGGAATATTGTGACCAGAGAATGTGAAGCTGGTTATGGCTGTTGATTGAGTCTGATGTGGGGTGCCATTCAGGATTGCTCCTGTCTTGGCACCATTCAAAGGGAGAAAGTTGGGTTCCATCCACTCCTCTAGCTCCTCCAAACAGGCAGAGAGTCTAGGACCTACATGAATGAATGCACAAAATGCTGCTAATTACACCGTGATACTCTTTAGATGGAGGTTATAGTTCAGATAAAGTTCTTTTTAATTTATATTTAAAATGTTGTAAAGTGTGCTTTGCCTTATTACAATTAATTATGCAATTATTAGTGATTTTCAAATAACAGGCCTCCAGTTTTGTTCTAGGGTCAAAACAAATACAGCTTAATGCATAGTGTCTAATGTCTAGCAGGCTTTACAGAACAAGAAAAGTGAACAATAAATTATTATTATTATTATTATTATTATTATTATTATTATTATTATTATTATTATTATTATTATTATTATTAAGCATTGAATATTGAATAATAATACTCAAATTGTGATCATTAAAATAAATTGTCACTGGATTAAGACTGAATCCACTCTTCTGAACAATGATTCCATTAAACATTGCTGTGTTCTTTTAAACTGCAGTGGTGTTTCATTTTGTTCCTGCAGACATGAAGAATGTACTATGGAGTGTCTATAGGTGCCCTCTGTAATCTAAGGCACTGAGTGATGGAGTGATCTCGGATGTGCTGACACCAGTTCAGCTGAGGTTTCATCTCCTACACCATGAGGGCAAAGGTAATTCTAGTGTCACTGTGTTAATTAATTGGCGGTGTCATTACCTCAGGCAGGATCTCTCTCCGAATTGCCTGTCCTCATGCCATGTGTTTAAGGAAGGTGAGGGAATTGGAGCGCTCGGCAGGTCTCAGGCTACAGCATGAGCTAAACTTTTAGGAACTATGCAAACAAGGTTTTGCTTTAACAAACCATTTCCCTACCCATTTAGACAATACATGCCATTGCTTCCAGGTTATCTTTGTATCATTCAACACTGTGTCATGATGAATGGGCCAATACACATTTCAAAAATAAAGGTGCCAAAAAAGGGTCTTTGAGTGAAGCCATATATGTGTGAGCGTAAAGGCCTTTAAACTGGTAAAGCACCTTTGCATTAGGTGAAGGTTCTTCACACTCAAAGATCTTATTTACTGAAGTGGTTCCTAATGGTGGTTACAAAAAAGACTGTCGAGGTTGTTCAGAATGACTTGGAATAAAATTCTGTCACATTAACTTTCAGTACTCATTAAGGTATAGTAGACTTGCAAGATAGTAAGCCAGAGTCACGGCCTCTGTACTGTGCTGTACTATGTTATGCTTATCTCAGTTATCCAGATGTTCAGAAAGTGAAGAGAACGTGAATGCTGCTGTCATGATATTAACCTTTTGAACCCTAGGTCAATGTTGTGGGATGTTTACATAGTTTGACATTATTTTAATTTACCAGAAAATAAATTTTTTTTTATATTTATAGGAGACAGCCACACTTGCTTGATATTATTTTAAACTCAACTTGAATTTAAATATATATTTTGCTTAATGTACTTTCACCTATGTTTTGTGTTTTGTTTTGTTTTTTGTTTTTTTTGCCTATATGAACCAAAAAACACTTAAAATCTCAGAAATCTTGTTGGAAATGTATCATCCAGAATGTCTTTGAGCTGAAAATGCAAGAATTTTGAAGAGTTATTCGTAATTATTAGAATGACAAGTGTATTTATAATAATAAGTTCTTCGAAATGCTTGATAGTAGGCCAAATAAATAAAACAAACAACATGAATTCTTTATTATTTTTCTTTTTTGTGTGTGTATATGTCAGTATTATCCCATTTTTTAACCTAAATTGAATTGTGTGAGGAAAAAAAAGAACAAACCACCCCTTCCTTTTCATTTCCCTTTATAACCCAGTATCTGGGATAGTGATGTCATCAGCCCCTCCTCCTCTCACTGATCAGACAGAGTCCGTATGCAGGTTGAGCATGTACATGTGGACAGAGCAGTAAACATGCACTGGACGTCTCTTTTAGTATTTAGACTGGGATTTAATTCAGTTGGAAACAAGTGCATTTCAGCTGATTACTGATATTTCATCACACAATGATGAGACCACTGTTTCTGACATAAGAATCATAGAACACAGCATGTAACTGCCAACAAAATGCGGATCTCAGGCTCTACGAGACTCCACTTCAAGACATCTTCATTATGTACCTGTTCAACCATTTTGGAGACACGTGGACAACACCACCAGCAGCTTTCAACATCATTTCTATTGCATTTAATTTCTCAAAGCATTCATAAGACCACCTACACACCCCGTGTATGTTATCAACTTCCTCATTTGGCCAGTAAATGTGTCAGGGTTTGCTGAGTTGGACTGAAAGGAGAACGTCTTGTTCTAAAAGGCCTGGGAGTATTTTATCTTAATCGCCTGTAGTCTCTTCCCACTTAGAGGCACCTGGGCCTCATTTCCCCTCTTTTGCTCTCTTCCACTCCATATCTCTCCCTGAACACCACATCACCTGATAAAACCCACTGGCCATGTGAAGTTACACACATATAAAGCCTACAAAAGATTAACTGCTTAACCAAACCCATGGGGGTGAGAGCAGTGTCCTCTACCTCTCCACAAGGCTGGAACTAGAACTGTCCGTTTCTTTCTGGGCTAAATACTCACATAGCTGCCAGTATAGTTAACCTTTAGAACACTAGGACAATTTCTGGGATGTTTTCATAGTTTGATGTACATTACATTACATTATTTATCATTTTTTATGATGAGAACAAACAGCCCCACTCTTTTTAAGTTAATCTCTGTAACCCAATATCTGGGTCAGTGATGTCCTTAGCCTCACCCCCCTCACTGATCAGTCAGAGTCTGCGTGCAGGTTGAGAACGTACACATGGACAGATCAGTAAACTGGGATTTAATGAAGTTGAAAAAAGAGTGACTTTTAGTTTAGCTTTATCTGAGCTGGGTTACTCGCTGATAATATGTGCAGCATGTCTGTACGTTGCTCTGATCCTGAGGTATGAAGCCTAGAAAACGGTATGTAACTGCCTGCAAAGTGTGGATCTCAGGCTCTAAGAGTTAAAAGCTTTAGAAAACTCAAAACTCTGCCTGCGACTTGGGTTGGTGTACTTAAAACTGGCTTGAGAGGCTTTGTGGTTTTTCCCACCTGTCTGACTGCAGGATCTCCATACCCAGATACTTGCCAGTTATGTAACCTCTTTTGAAATTTGTGAATTTGTGCCAAGTGATGAAGACATTGCTCCCATGGGTTGCTGATAGTGAGATGCAGGTAGATACAATGATAACTTATTCATCTGCCCCTCGCTTTCCCTGAAACCAAAGATAATCCCACCCTTGCATTATTCATCTTTTGTGGACACACGATCTATGAATTTTTCAGCGTTGGCCAGCCAGTGTTTATGTTGCCAGGGCGCAGATCACTTAGCTTTATTGAATAGGGCTGGAGGGTAAAGTCGGGTTCAAATGTACAAAGGTCAAAGCCACTGTAAGAGTTTTCTGCTAAAGGAAAATGACCACTACTGTCCCTGTGAGTAATGTAATATCAGATTCACGTAATATTATATTTAGGGAACTAATGTAATGCCTTCAAATCCAGATCTATAAACCATAGTTAGTTACAAAATTCTGGTTGTGAACTTCAAATATGCCAATTGAACCAAATTATTAGAGTCTTGTTTATATGTTTTGGATAAGGTTTACAGTGGGTAGGCCTTGACGTAGGCTCCTTAAAACACATTATTGGCCAAAAGATATTTGGTTAAATACATTTGCAGTCAAGCCCAACTAGGCCTTATTCACTTGGAAACTCTTGCAAAGTAATGTGATGTGTTCATCTGCTTATTTACTTGCCTGTTGCTTTTGATTAATTGTGTTATTAGGTAATATGCATATTTGAGGCTTGAGAGAGTATTAATTTATTGTTGGTACGACATGCCGAGCCCTAATATCATTCCTGCATAGAAATGGTTTCCTCTTAAATATTGTGGTTGGCATCTAATTTAATCATTAAGGAAATCTTGGATCAAATTAGACTAAGATAAATGTGGGCTTTGAAACGGGGCAGTATATTTACCCATATTTAGCTTTCAACATTGAACTTAAGAACAAATAGCCCTTTTGCAGGTTTTTCTGCCTGAAACTAACTCTCTCTTAGCTTTGCACAGCACAGCAAAACACCTGGGGGGCAGGGGGGGGGGGGGGGGGTGCACAGGCAAAGGTCCTCACTGCAAGAAAGGTAGAATTTCATCCACTTTGAAGTAACAGAGAAGGATTCAGGCCCCTCATTAGCTAGATAGAATCTACACTCAGACATGTAAGTTAGCGATTCGAATCTATTGGGACAGATTGAATTCCGTTAAATAGTGCTGTTTTGTAGTTTTCTCAGGCTCTCTTGGCTATCTCCTATGAGGCAGCAAACAATGAGAAACACTGCAGGACATTCAGTGGCAGAGTCTGGCTGGGAAAAATCCTTTGGCTTTCTCATACTCTCCCCTTTCACAAATCCCTCCATAGATAGGTTATCTCGGTGAATGGCACTCTGTAGTCTCCTGCTCGCTCTTTTAAATGATCAAGAGCAGTTAAGAGGAAAAGGGAGAAAAAAAACAAAACATGCACAACATATTACGTATTAACAGTCTGTTTCATTAGCCTGATGTTCCTAATAAAGTCCTCATTCTGATCAAATACTGTAAAATATTAATGGGACTGGATTCAGGAACAGACTGAACAGTTTGAGATCACAGGCGAAAGGATATACCACACAGGAAGACAACAGTTGTTCTTTTTTATGTTGTACAAGGCACAGTAATTCCACATGGGAGAATGAAACGAATCTATCTATCTATCTATCTATCTATCTATCTATCTATCTATCTATCTATCTATCTATCTATCTGTCTGTCTGTCTGTCTGTCTATTGAACTCTTTCACCTCTGACTAGCAGTTGACATCCTGTTTAAAATCAGACATTGTCCCTAGTACTAAGGTCCATTGTCCATACTAGTACATTATATGTATTAGAATATATGGAATTCCATTAAATACAACACATATTTGTCACAAACTGAAATAATATATAATAACATATTGTGGAATATACAACAGCTTACTTGAAAATGACTGTTTTCAAATACGGGGCATTTATTGCACCACATAATAACATATATGTATGTTAATCACCATCACTGTCCAGTGAAAACCAAGTCAGTTTTTGTCCATTTTTAGTTTTCTCCATGGTTTAAACCTCTGTAGACTGTCTAAATTCTGGAGGAATAGACCAAAAGAAATGCTCTAAAATGACGCTTAAGAATCCGAGACAAGAAATTACATCAAAAAGAGAAAAAAGTTTGATTATTGAATTATAGGGATGATATTGAATATTTATATATTACATGTGTATGTGTACATGTACTATAATTATAATGTACTTTTAATATATATTAGTGAAGTTCAGAGAAATAGAAAATTGTGACAAAGTTCATTTGTGTTCATAATTTAACTAAAAGTATATATTTTATATCCACTACATTCAATCCTTATTTAATGTTGAGACTGTCTCAAACTCAACATATTCTGATACTCACACTGACCAAAATTGTATTAAAACAAATAATAAACTTTATTTGTTATGAATATAAAAAATGAAAGATTATAATTCCAATATCTATATATTATCCATTTGTCCAATATATGATACATACATGTATACAATATATATGTACGTATCAAACTATACTCCTAATCCTTTATAATATTATCTGTGAGTGTATATATATATATATATATATAGATCAACTTTAATGCAAGAATATTTCTTATTTCCATCCTTTGGAGGTGTTTACTTTTCAAAATAACACATATGAGGGTCCAAAGCAAATGATCAGTTTAAGGGATTTTTTTTTCAACCATTTTCCCTTTTAAAAGTTTCTTGTTCTATGAGAGGTTCTATGAAAGGTTGTGTTCTGGCGATTTTTCCATAAAGGTAGTGCTGCACAGTAGAACAGTGACTGCCACTCCAATCACTAATCATTAAACTTGCTTTATTGGTTAAAAAATGTTGCATTTTTAACATTGTTACTTTGACTTTTTAGAGATCGGTTCATCTTCCATGACCGTAACTCACAGTCACAGACTGTGACTCGAATTCTGACCAGATGACCATTACACTTCAAGAATATGACCTCAGTATTCCTCAATCAGCAGGTCCCCATTGTCCTTTATATTTGTGTTACAACTGCTTATTAATGAGGTGTAAGGTATTTGTGACCTAATTTAAAGCTATTAAACAATATTGAAACAGCAGTTTATGGGCAGCCTTGTTGGTAGAAAGGTGTAGTAAAATCACATTTATCCTTGTGGTCAGTTCTTATTTCTTTGGTTGGCTGCTGCTGCTTCCCTGGGTTGGCAGGAAACATCTAACAGAGGAAGTATGTGATAAGACTGAAGGCTTTTCAGGCACGTCAGATTAAGGGCTGAGCCAAAACTTGGCCACTGGTTTAGCACAGAGATAGGTAGCAGAGATATGTCCAGGAGGGTAAGGGGGTGGGGAGATTTGGCTGCAATGGCAAAAGGCACCATAGATTGAAAACAATCATTCGTCTTCAAATGTGAGCTTTTCAAGGGATTAGGGTCGAGTTCCATCTTTTTCTCTCTCTTGTCATTAAAAATTACCTCACTAGAGGGACCCACTGAAGTCTGGAGTTTGCTTTGTCAGGCCCATGAGCAAAGCTTTTGGGATCCCCCTGTCTAGGACTACTTGTCCTGCAGGGAGGATAGTGAAGAAAACAGGCTAGATACCATTCCTGAAGAAACAACGATTCCTAAAGTTCTACAGTTACTAAAGTCCAAGACTGAGGTCTCTATAGAAACCAACTTACATTAAATCAGTATATGGGCAGGTCAGTGACACACTGTTTTGTAATTGTGCTCAAAAGCCTTGGATAAGAAAGTAAGAAAATATGCTCCAATAGGAGTTTTTGGAATTACTTTATATGTGTGAAAGTAATGATTATATGTAAGTTATTACAATATTAGAGGGAAATGATACCCTTATTATGGAATAATGTACAGCTGAAAGGAGGCTCTAGTATCCTATAGGGCCTCTAGCCTGGACATAAGATGAGATATGGTTGGGCATGGAGGCATATAGGTTCCATATGGCATCCTGCGGCACATTTGCCCACAGATGTTGCAGCTGGGCCTGTAGATCCTGCAAACTCATAGGCTGCCGAAGCTGGCATCCCAGCTGCTCCCGTAAATGCTGAATTGGCCATAAATCTGGCAACTGGGCCATCTGTTGGGGACATTCCTAGGAATCTCTTGCTGTGTGTGGGAGCATTATCCTGCTGAAAAATGCAATGTGGCAGCCTTTCCATTAGAGGCAACAAATGTGGCCAAAGAACATCCTGCATCCAACTGTCATATGCGATGGCTCCCCAGATCATCGCACCAGCAGTTGAGAAAGTGTATCGCTCCACAGAACAGGCAGGATTGATGAGGAAGCTGGCCATTGTCAGATCCCAAACCGGACCTGGATTCGTCACTAAAGATGATAATGGTACCAGACCAGTTCGCATTGTGTGTGTGCCCTCACATAACCACTGCTCCTAACAGCTTGGTCATTAGATGGTAGGCAACTCGTCAAAATGCCCATTCTTCTCTCAGTCAAATCGTTCACCCTCAACGTCAGATGAGTGTATACTGTGTATTTGTTGGGAATATGTTCATGGAGGTGCAGCTTTAGAAAAGCATCGGCATTCATATGTTCTTACAGCGGCTCAGCATGCAGCGTATCCATTGCATTTCCTGAAGAACTCCTATTTAGCGGAGAGAATTGAACACCTGTACACTTGTGTGCCACAGAACAGTATCTCAGGCTGTAGCCGAAATCTCAGCCAATATGATATGAATGACATTTCCTTGAGAGCAAACAAGTTTGGCTTCGCTTAACTGCCAGAACGGAGGAGGAGGTTTGATAGCTGGGCTAGGCACCGCAGAACCGGAGATGTGGATTTTGTCTAGCAATGTGAAAAGGAAATTAAACAGCAAATAATCCAGACATAAGTCTCAGACTCTTTTTCTGGGCATATTCTCGGTGCTATGACAGCCTGGCTGCATGTAATTGACTCAAATCTCCCCAGAGCTATTAGAAGGGCTACTCCTTTTTTTATCGTCTATTTCAACATGTGTTTGCTGTTATAGGTACTTTAAAGTGTGCATACAGCACACACATACACACATGTACACACACACAGTATGCACACACACGCACACACACACACACACACACACACACACACACACAGCACAGTACACAGCCGTGCAACAACTGAAGGTGTGTGTAAGTGAGGGAGAACGGGACAGAGGGTGGGTAGGTGAGAGAGAGAGAGAGAGAGAGAGAAATGCCTCTCTCTTTTCTCTCTCTCTCATTCTGACACACACCCACACAGATCTTCAAAGCCATAGACATCTGGGGGTCTGCACTAAATAAATAAGGTGAGAAGAGTGGCACAGCTCAGTCACTTCAGAGTGTGCCACCTTTTAGGACCCTCGAGAGAGACGCCTTGCTCAGAGGGGTGGAAAGAGGCACAGAGAGAGAGAGAGAGAGAGAGAGAGAGAGAGAGAGAGAGAGAGAGGCGCGCGCTCCCAGCTCCAGACACTCAGACAGAACAAGTCGCAGGGATTACACCAGTTTGGATTCTCTCTTCATCAACTGGGTCAACTGGACTCTTCCAACTTCTTCTTTCCCCACTTCTTCCTAAAGGACACTTTCCCCCCTTCTCTGCTGCTCCTGGACTTTCCTAGTTTTTTTTTTTCCTCCTTTTTCTGAGGTGTGCCTGGGTGTGTGTGGGTGTGTGTGGGCGCGCGCGCTGGGGGCTCTTCAGCTCTTCAGGGGGACGCGCGCCTGAGAGAGAGGGAGAGAGAGGGGGAGAGGGGGAAGAAAACTTTTTCCTCCCTTTTTCTCTGAGTTATGGATGTTGACGCATTCCTTTCGGACACGAGGGGAAGCAGATCCGGGCTGTTAGAAGACGACGACCACCAGCACCACCACAAGATCATCATCACCACCACCACCACCACCACCAGCAAAAGCGATCTCCTGCGCGTCCACGCGGGGCTTTGCCCCCTGCCCTCTCGCCTTCTCCCGGCGCGCGCTCCAGCATGTTCCTTTCTGTGAGGCTCTTCGCAGTCCTCCACGCGCCAGTACCATGTGCAAGTGGAAAGTGACCAAGGGTGCCCCAGCCTGGTGCCGCCTGCCCTGCGCGTGCACGCTGCTGCTGCTGCTGCTCGCGCTCCTGGGCTCTTCGGTGCCCGTGGCGTGCCATGGCGCGCGCAGCGGTGGGCCCGTGCGCTCCCCACCTCCTCCTCCTCCTCCTCCTTCTCCGCCTTCTCGTCCTTCTTCCAGGGTGGCCACCAACTCGTCCTCGTCCTCATCCTCGTCCGCGGCGGCGGCGGCGGTCGTGGTGGGCCGTCATGTGCGCAGCTACAGTCACCTCACCGGCGACGTGCGCAAACGCAAGCTCTTCTCCTACCAGAAGTTATTTCTCAGGATTGATAAAAACGGCACCGTCAGCGGCACCAGGAGCAAAGACGATCCGTTCAGTGAGTGCACACACACACACACACACACACACACACACACACACACACCATGTGTCCCAGGATATGGCACAGCTTGTTTCCGACCTCTTTGATTTGCCCCCAAACATCCCCCCTAATCAGAACCTTACCTGGGCTCGTGGTGGCACCACCTCCTCAACATGTTGGGGGGCTGCCTGGCGAGTCTAGCTTTTCTGACTGGTTACTCAAGCATGCCCCCCTCTCCTCCCTCCACGTTTCTGAGCAGGCATTTATTCACAACAGATTCCCTGGATCCAATTAGACACGACCCAGGGAGATCTCCTCTCAGCAAACTGTTTTTCAGTGTTTCTACCACAACTTACAGAACCGCCAACCTCCGCACATAGTGCTATAAGTGATCCTTTAGGAAAGAATACACACAGGCCCGTGACAACTGAAACAACCATGCAGAAAGCTCTCCGACATCATCTTTGTATACATACTTACAAATTAGGGTTCCTCAAGGGTTCTTCAGTAAAGAGGATAGTTCTATATTGAAGCATGAACGTTCAAAGAATGCTGTGCATGATTATAAGGCTCTTTGCATCACTAAAGGGTTTGGATTAATGGAGAATGGGCTGTAGAGGGTTCTGTATAGCACCACAAAGGGTTTTTGTATTGTTACAAGCTGCTTCATAGCATTAGAAGAACCCTTTTTGGTGGTCTATAGAACCCTTTCTTGAAAAGGTTCTATGTAAACCTTCTACAGCACATTCTCTGTCTTGATGCCAAGAACCATTTAGTCATGCAAAGATTGTTCATGGTTCTATTTAAAACTATTTTCTTGAATGAAGTACCCTTGAAGACAAAGTTGTAGCACAGTCCTGAAGGGATGGATTCCTGCTGATGTTCCTGCTAAAACACACCTGATTCAACTGACCCGGGCCCAGTTTGCCAAAAGAGAGAGTGCTAAATGTGATACTCACACAACCGTCTAAGAATCATCTTTGAGCTAAACTTTTGGGGAACCCACCCCAGTTGAACTGCTGCGTTTAGGGTATGTTAGCGAAGGAAATACAAAATGATGCTGATCTGTCAGTTCCTCCACCCCGATGTAGAACTTTAAGTTATTCAGATAAAAAGGTCTATATAGTACACACTTGAAGCAAATGGTTCTGTGTAGAAACATTTACACTTCTTTGCCTGGTGAAAGGGTTCTTCAGGTTGATGGAGAATATGTTAGAGAGGGTTCTATATAGAAACATTTTGAAAAGGGTTCTATATGTCACCAAAAAGGGTTCTTCTATTATTACAGATATGACATAACAATAGGAGAACCCATTTCAAAAAGGTACAGTATAGAACCCTCTACAGTACATTCTCCATCAATCTCAAGACCCTTTTACAATGCAAAAACCATTTAATCATGCAAAAGTTTCTTTGAGTGTCCTTGGTTCTATACAGAACCATTTTCTTTACTGAGGAACCCTTGATGAACCATCATTTTTAAGTGTGTACCTAGGAGGGAAAGTTATTAAACTCTTTAAAGGTTATTAAAACCTTATACAAGAGGAGACTAACCATTTCACATTTTACTAGCAATAGAATAGTTGCCTTCATTCAGTTCCTTTGCCAAAGAACCCATAAAGAACCCATCATAAGGGTGTGGAGTAAAGGGTGTGCTTTTGTAAAGTGTTGTGTGGTGCTTTAATAATGTATCACTTGTGTCATTTCCATTATCATCATTACCATCACCGCTCACTGACATTATTAATATGGTCAATTCGGTTCTAACTCTGCACTAGAGTGGGCTATAGCTCTGCTCCGGTGCTTTCATAATGTAACACACGTGTCATCTTGTTTCAGTTTGAACTCCTCCTCAAACTGACGTCTCATCCCTTATTTTGTCTTTTAGTTAAACCAGCCTGTAAGTCTACATGTTGTTAAGTTTACTGTACTTAAGGCCAGACTCGCTCGAAAGGCCAGAGCACCTGGCCAGCACACTGAGAACCTCCCAATACACTTTTCCGTTACTGCATTGTGCGCACATTGTGCCCTAATAAAAAAAGCCTTTGACATATGGGGCCCATGTGCGTGGGGTTCTGTTTCAAACGTAGAGTGCTGAAACTCTGTGGGTAGTTCAATTAGCCGAGCTGCCTCTAAAACGTGTCGGGCTGAGCGCCTCAGTGTGAAGAAGTGGTGCTGATTTAAGATTTGTGAGACAGTTCAGACTAGCTCCAGTTGGTAACGGCTAAACGTGACAGCCAGGTCATGTTGTGGCTTCGCTTGGGTAGCCTTGGTAGAAGCACCCTCTGGACAGTCATGGAATGGCTGCAAATCACCTGTAGGGCTGGAAAGCATCTCTTTGTATGTGCCAGCAAAAAACACAATGCATGCATGTTAAGAAGTTGGTTGCCGTCAACTGCTTACCACATGTGAATTTAATGTGGTTGTCATTTGGGTCCCACAATGACCTTAAGGCACAAGCCTTGCAGTCCATAATGTTGCGGCCAGATGCAGGAGCATTTTGGAGGGAATGCACATTTCAGTATCTGTGCTGTCTAATCGGTAAGTGTGAATATGGCCTGGAATGTCTGCGGGAGGCAGAAAAGGGGAACGACTCTGTGGTGAATGAATCATTTCTTCAAAACAGGTTGGAGCTGAGCCATCGCAGAGCTTTCCCCAGGTTTTGCATGGATGCTTTAGAGAGTGACTCTCCCCACAAGGTAGCAGTAGTGCTCTGCTCTTCAAGCCAAACCAGACCTGCCGTGTCTTTAAGTGGTGCGGCTTTCTCGATAGGCGTGTTTGGTTTATTTATTGTGCAATCAGAAACCATTGTTGCCACCATACGTGCCAGTAAAATGTGCAGAAGTTAGTTGACTGGAATGTTACTGCACCACGCACTGGCAAGATATCAAGAGGAGCATTTTGCTTGATCTTTTTTTCTTTGCTCCAGTTGCAGCTGGAGCTGTGGATGTTTTGGAAAGTGTCCTCAATAAGAGCAAGTTGTTCTCATCTGATCATAAAGATCTCAGTGATCATCTCGGAATTCTAGTTTTTCCGGAATTCTGCTTGTTTGGATAAAATTTGGTGTCTTTTGGTTATTATAATGCAGGGGGTTCAGCTTCGGATTTGAATTCAGTCTTTAAAAGAACGTCTGTCACCATCTGTTTCCTTCCTTAGCTATAAATTCACTTGAGCCACGTGCCTACATATTACCTCCATAAATGCTCCTTTATACGTTATTAAGTTTCAACTGCACTTCAAAAGTTCTCATATGACCTTCAGCTATGATGTCAGTTTGAATTCACCTCAGATGTAAATCCTGGACAGAAAAGCTGGACAGGGGAGGACATTCAGCATGCTTTTAGATTATGTGCTTGTTTAACACAGCAATGAGGTCACTTAAGAGAAAGAGAGACTTTGCATTATATTGCTTAAATACAGAATCGATGCATGAATGATGATTGCTATTTAATGTTATTCCAAGATGCCGAATATTTCTTAAGAATATGGAAAAACATTTGGAGAAGGCTTAAGTATGACAGGGTTTACCTCTTTTTAGGATGCAAGGGACTGTGAGAGAGTGCGAGCGAGAGAGAGAGAGAGAGAGAGAGAGAGACAGAGTGAGGGAGTGTGTGTCAGCAGTGGTGACTGGAGCTCTCTCCAGCAGAGTTGCGCTCTTTCTCCCGTCGCTCCACAAAAGACCTGTCTATGTGCAGTTTGTAATCCAATCCCACCCATATTGTTTGATTCCCCTTTCAGAATCCATCTGCTCAGTATCACTTTGTCACATTGTGTTTGCGACTCTCATCTCCCACAAGACATTTTTGGACATAGCTCCCATGCTGGAACCCCGAGCTGTCCTCAGTCCATTGAGCTTACCAAACAACAACCTCACTGTGATGCTGAAACATACACACGAACGGCCCGTTCAGCTGAGAAAGCAAAATCGGTCCGCCTCAGCGCTGGCCTACAGTTTAGACTTTCTTTTCCTAGTTTGGACGGGCTTTATCTGTTTCTGCTTAAGGTGCTCATTGTTGGTTCCTTCCATTAGCATCTACCTGATGAATAACACAAGCCAGAAGGTAAAGCACACACTAAAGGGTTCTTGGTTTGGTTGTACAGGTTAGGAAAAAAGCATCAGCTGGTATAGAAACTTTAAAAAGTCAAGATTTGCCCACCATCATCAACTGAACCATTAGATGAACCAACCTGAGGTCATGTAGAGCTTATTTTATTGTGTGAAGGTTCTTTACACTCTCATTCCTCTCCCTACTGTTAGATCTTCAGGTTGTTAAGTGGTTCCTCCATGGTGTTGCTCTGTGTGATTCAAAAATCACTTTATAAGCAGCGAACAAACTTTGTTTTTAAAGTTCAATCCAGCAGGCCTGGCAGGAGGAAATTCTTAATGAGGATCATTAGGCCTTGACAGCTTTGACTGAGGGTATTTAGCAGTTTAGGGTTCAACTACTGGTTGTGAGGTCCAAAGTGCAGGGGTCTATCCAATCATCATGTCAACTGGTGGGCAGTACATCAAACAGAGGTCGGCCCACCGGTCATTTTCCCCCTACTCAGTCAATTTAGGGCCAGTTCAATCTAATATTGTTCAATTAGGGATACAGATGATGCCTGCGGCAATGAGGTGTTTCTAAGCCAAAATCAATTGCCCTAGTGGTGCTCCGCTGAGCGTGCTGCTGATGTGCAGCCTGCTGTATGAGAGTTCACTCAGGACATTAAGAGGGCTAACACCTCATCTGTCGCAGCTTGTTCCCTGCATTCTTTTGAGTGTGTAGAGTAGGAGGCTAGCTGTTCGAGTTATCAATTTTCAGTTCTAACAACAGTTCCTTTAAGAAACAACGCTGGGTGCTTAGTTGCTCTGAAGGTTGGAAAGAGTTGCCAGATTGTGTCTTAATTAGACATCCAACTGTATTAGTTCATTTAATTTCATAGGCTTTTGAATCCTAGACATATTGTTCCAGAAATAACATTAAGTCTCATCAAGAAGTACTAGACATTTAAGAGCTTTTTGTATAAGGTGACCATGTTGGTCTTTAAAAATGAGAACACTGGGGACACACAAGGGTACATTGAGGTTAGGATGTTGTGGCTGGGGGGCTTCAAAATTCCCAAGTTGTAGGACCCTGGCAGTGTGAAAGTGGGAGAGAGTTAAATACTTCTATAATTATGCAAGGATATGATAATGAACATACATACTATGTAAAACATAAACATAAAAATAATAAATAACCTTCATATCCTTTATTATATGTTTTCTATCATTTAATTTCAACATGTGTGTCATAATAAATACGTAAAAAAATGTGTCCGATGGTTGATGTAAATGTAGGTAAATGTAGACCAATAGTGGGAATGAGAACATGGACCTTAAAATGTGTCTGTTAAAGAAAATTCCAAAATTTTGAAATCCTGACTGGATGCATTTTCCAAATCCCAAAAGAGGACATGTCTAAGAAAAAGAGAAGGTGTGGTCACCCCCAATCATGTAGTTGTGAGGATGAAACACATATAGTGGCCCTTAATCTGTCTACTACTTTCATGATACTAGTTGCTCACATTTCCTGGCTAAATATGAAGTTCCGAGCATGTATTTGCATTTTTCTAATGTAAAGAGTAGAAAATGAATCATCTAGAAACATTGATTGCAACATGGCAGGCTAAAGGGATTAAACACGGCTTTCTTGGGGACTTTCTATGTCTGTCTTCAGAAAATAAGAGAATACATTATAAACTATATTATAAGCTAGTTATGATAAATAGTAAATACAAACTGGTTTACAAATTATTGAAGCTAATCTTCCTCACGAAAAAGGGTCCAGCATTTAATGGTCATGACTTTCATCTTCCAACAGCAAATAAATGAGTATGTTATAAACATTGCTAGTCATAATAAATATTGAAATACATGCTGATATAAATGGAATTGAATATTGGAATAAAATGCTGGTTTGATAGCTATATAGGCTATTCAACCAGCTATTCAGACATGTATACATATATATATAAACATAGCTAGCTATAATAAATAGGGAATACAAAGCTGGTTTACTAATTATTTAAGTCAATCTCGCTTCAACATTTAGTGCTGACAATTTGATATATAACATAAAAATATGTGGAAAAATTGGACACCCCATGAACTCCTGTCTCTCTTTAACTATGTTTAAACAATACACACTAAGTCCAAGAGAGGAGGAGCTAAGAGCAGGGGGCAGAGCAGAGCAGAAAAACAGTTTTCAGCAACATTCAAACTAAATGTCATTAAAAGAACGTTAAAAACGGGGTCCATATCATATCATGCCCTGTTTACATCCCAATATAAGTATCGATATATTGCCCAGCCCTAGTTTAGTTGTATGATTGCTAATTTAAGAAAGAAGTGAAGTCAAAATATCTAATATTTGCAGACACTGATACACAAGCATGAGAAATTGGGACTATATCTACCCAGATTAATAATACCTGGATACGTTATCAGGAATAACATATATATAAATGACTTTTATATAGTATAAAAAATAGTTGAACTAAAATGTAGATTGTTAAACACTTTTGATTAAATGGTTCATCATATATCAGTTTAAAATATTGTTTAAATATAAAATTAGCCATTTTTTTATAAATACCTGTCAGCTGATATGATTCGTTATCATTATGGATCCCATCATTACGGGTTTCTCCTTACAGGTAAAATGTTACAAGGTCCATTGGTGTCAACCAGGCTGCAGGATGGTCTCACTGAGATACTCCTCTGGGCTCAGACGGGAAGCTTGTGTGATGTTAAATGCCTCGTCAGTAGCTAATGATATGACATCAACAAGGTCTCTCAGCTGGAGAATCAGCTGCTCCTCATTATGTGTGTTTGTGTGTGACATTATAGTCACATTAATTCAAACCCTTTTACATAATGAGATATCATAAACATAATGAATTGAAGACATGGCCTGCTCTACTATGTGTATTTGCAGTGCTGATGTTGATCTCGTGCACTTTATTTCTTTTTCCCTCAGTCAGCGTCCGTCACTGTCAGTCAGCTCAGAGAAGAGATGTTGGCGAATGGCTTTCATAATAGACTGTGAGAGATCGGACCTTTAGGCATTTATGCTTCAAGACGCCACCCCAACCACATTTGATGGCATTCAGTGTGTATGAGCCTGCGCTCTTCCTCTGAGTTTGTGGTGCCCATTTAAAGCTCTCATGGGAAATCTCAACCACACAAGCCATAAAAGTGATTTATGGGGAGTGAGCTGATGTACAAAAGGTTAATGTCAATGTTTCTTTTCATTCCATTTGACCTGAACGTCCTCATAAGAGTTTCTCTCCTGCAATTCATAAATATCAGACCCCACTTTTACTAGACAGTTTAAGGATGCAAACAAGACCTGTGACCTGCAAAAATGCAAGATACTGACAGTTCTGACATGTTTGCTCTTACCTATCGTGGTGTGGCTCTACACAATGATGGGAATCGCTGTTGCAGAGTTGTCTCTGTTATCTCATTAACGAGAGCCAAAGAGCTTAATTATCAGTTGTACAGTAATGTTGGCTACCACATTTTAGAGCCTGACTGATATGAAAAGTATTGGTTTATATACTTTTAAATTTAGATTCTCAATTTTATGTGATGCTTGAGTTTTTGTTGAGCAATGCTTTCCTGATAGATGTGCCCGTCAACTCTCCATTATCACTCAAACAGCAGAAAAACACAGTCACTATAAGCAGATTATTGACCATTTTCTGATACCGATAAAACCATTGTTTAACAATATCAGCTGATATTATCTGCAAGTCTTTGTATATCAGTTGATTGCTATTGAATATGTAATTTGAATATTTTGTTTGTAAAAACTAAGGATGTTCCAAAACCTAACATTTGGTTAATGTTTAGTATTGGCCAAAGGCTAAATACCAAATACCAAACAGGAGTGGGTTTATTTTTTTAGTCATGTTACAGAGTTATAAGTGTAAGTCGTGCTGTTTAATTAGATACAGTGAAGCACATTTTGAATAAAATCACTGTACTCAATAACTTTAATATAGCAGTTTTTAAGGTTTTTTACTCTGTATGTTTTATATCTCGTGTCATGAAAATGTCTTTGAATATTTTGATTTAATATTTTTTACCATAATCGCCCACATCTAAATCTACACATTTGTTTGTTTACACTTTTTTCACCATTCTATAAATGAATAAGCAATTCCAAAAATTACAATTTAAAATGATTTATTAAACACTGAACATTTTTAACATCCCAGCAGGCAAACCGCCAAAGCAATATTACATGAAATAAATAAACAAAAAAAAGTTAATTCCCTGTTTATGATTTGATTGCATCATCAAAATATCATTGATATAAATAATTTGCCTTTTTCACTTATTCAGATGAACAAAGATATTTTTGGACAGATTTTCGTCCAAATAATTTTAGTTGCCAAATATCTGGTGCTTCCCCAGAAAACATAAACTCTTACAAAAATAGAACCATATAAGTTGAAAGTCCACCTTTAAAAAAGGTCCAGCATTCTACATCTTTCTCCTTCACTTGATGTCTTGTTTCTTGCCCTGTTGAAAGTTTATCACAGAGGTATGGGCGGCCAGATGTGTGCCTAACCTTTGACCCCATAACTTAAAGCATAGGGCCATTTTTGCCAAAGCTGGTGCTATAGAGAAGTAGCACCATCTATCTTCTGATGCAGTTCACATGCCAGCCGATAGGCCAAATCACTAGGAGTGTGCTCCTCTATTGACTGTTGAAAGAATACGGTACTGTACAGGCCTGACAGTCCCAACCAGCAGTCAGTGGATGAACTTTCCTAAACTTCATATTTACACAGCCAAGAATAGAGTCCAATAAAACATGCCACTTTGTGTATAGTCTTTGGTCAGATTCTGTTTGGGTTGAAAAGTCCAATGCAGGGTTGGTTGTATTTTTTCGTGTGGTTTCCAGTTTGACCAAAGTCGCCCGGGACGCAGGAAGTGGAAGCGTCACGTTCAAAGTCACCGACCATTCTTTCCTACTTTTATTTTTCTCGCTCAAAACCTATTTTTTACAGTTGCTTTCAAAACGTAACTGCTTGTTTATGGGTGATATTTGCCCATCAGTTCACTGTTATGCCAACCATGGAGCTCTCCCTTGATCTGAGGAATGAGAGTCAGATTTATTGGAAGAACCACATGCTCTTACTCCAACACAACAGTCCATCACGTTTTTCTGTCTTTCATCAGAACTGAGCTCAAAGTGAAGTGAGTTGATGATACTTTTATAATCAAATAATTTTCCATTTCATCAGTTTGGTCTGATTGAGCTCAACAGATGAGTGTTTCTACACCCTGCTTGGCAGCTAATGGAAATTAGGGTGCTTTTTCTTTTGTCCCCTTAGTGTGACAGAGGATATGGGTCTTCTGAGGAATTCTGGCGACTTCCCTAAAACACTCTGAAAGTGTGGATGATGGATTTTATTGGTCTTCAGTGGAACCCAAAGTAGATTTGTACATCGGTTTAATTTTGTGTTTTTGAAATTATACTGAGCATTAAAAAAATCTCCCATTTTTATTAGAATGCATGCATTTTGAAATATTCTGGATACTACAGTGTTACTGGATGCAGGTAAAATTGTGTTGATTATAAGACTAAAATGTGCAATATCTTACATAAGATTCTATTATGGAACAAGGACCCTTAAAATCAATGAACCTAAATGGTCACATTCAATTCGATGCTGTAAAACAATGAGTCACTCTCCTGACGCACTATTCTAGCACATGGAACCTCAAGCTCAAAACAAGTCATAGCTGAGAATGCAATGAACTTTTCCCTGGACACGTCTTCACATCATCACCAGGGCGAATTCTTGCGCAGAGTGTGGTTGAACAGATGGTGGTTGGGGGAGCCTAATGGAAGCATCAAAGGTAGAGAAGTGAGAGCGGCGATGTGACCAGGGGATGCATCTGGCCGGCCCAGTTTTAAAGAAGCAGGCAGGAATGCCGGCTAATTATATATTGCGTGCACAAGAGGCAGGGGGTCCAGGCGAGAGGGAGGGAGCTTATCCTAAGGCAACTGGTGGCTGCAGCTAGAGCCCTGCTTTTTATCCCTCACAGATCCTACGGCCTGCCCTCCTCCCTCCTCACTCTCTCCCCCATTGCTTTACTAGCCACTAATGCAACACGTTCCCACACACGGGTGCTCCGGTCCCCATCGACCTGGGTGCCTGTTCTGACATTTAAGAGATGGCTGCAGTCTGTTTGCCGCCACAGCAGGGGGGGTGGTGTTTGCATGTATGGGAGTGTAAATTCTGCATGCATTGCTGATATTCAGTATGAATTTTTGCTTTAGAGAGCTCAGAAATGGACACTAAACAGATCGGCTTGGAATTGTGTGCAGAGCCTAAAGACCTTTCAACTTTCCTGACCTCTCTGCTCTGATAGGATTCATTCAGATGCTTGCAGCCAATGAGAGGCACCCAGAAGGGACATATGCAGCCTTTCAAACTATTTCTTCATACTTACAGAGTGTACTGGTCAATGACTGGTCATTGGTTTTGTCACAGAACATGGTATTGTACATCATCTGAACGAACCAGCTGGACTGAACCATTGTTGATAAGCCTCAATTTCAAAAGCAAATGAACAAATGCTAAAACCACAACCCTGGAGGCCCATCAGGACTAACATGGAGATCAGTGTGTGCTAAAAGACATTGCTTTAGGCATCTATTCTTTCTAAAGGAATCTGGAGTTCCTTTATTGGCTTGTTTATTCTTGAGCCTCTCTCCTTGAGCCACATGGATGGTCTCACAGGCAACCAGATTTATAGAGTGAATGACATGATGTCATAAACATGCTGAGTAATTCAATGTTGTTTCAGTGGATTAATGCGAGATGTCACATGGAACACAATGGTCCAGTTAATAAATGGAAACGTGTATGATTCTAGAAAACAATGGTTGAACAACTGTTGATGTTTGAACTCAATAACATCACAACCTCACCCCATCTTCCAGTGCTCCTTCAGAAGCCCTGCCCCCCCCCCAAGTTCATGGATGTGCGTTTCCAAGGAAACAACACTGGGTTCCAGACCAAAAGAACGTTTTTGATGGTCTGCACTTTTCCTCTTCGGCTGTTTTTCTGCCATCTCTTTTTGTGTGTGCAACACGTTTTTTTACACCTAACAATTGTCCTCTGCATTTATCCCATCCGTATACTGAAAACATCTATACACTCTAGTGAAATCACACACTAGAGGGTATGAGCGTACCTGCCCGGAGTGATGGGCATCCCAAGGCTGAGTATAAAATTAGACTTCCAGTGTCCAAACAAACCAGAGAGCTAGTGGTGAGGAACCATTGACCAAATTTTACAAGTGTAATGAATTGAAATTGTGCACACTTCCTTTAATACCTCACCATGGAAATTTATGATTCTCCAATTCTCTCCTTCTCTTCAATCTCCAAACACAAGCCCCATATCAGCACCATTGCTATCATATACAAGCTGTTCTTCCATGGATTTATGGAGTTGCCTTAAATCATGTTTCCGTTTCGTTTTGAAATAGTGCAAGTGTAGGTTTGTTGGACTTCATAAGAAAAATGATGTTATGGTCAGAAAGTGCTGGCGAAGGTAGAGATGTGGAGAACAAGGCAATAAAGAAAGATATATGAAGGCAGATGTGAACTAGACATTTACTCTTTCACCAGATTTCCACTTTTCATATGACAAATAGTTAGATGTCAGAGCAGGAGTACAGAGCGTGGAGTCCAGAATTCATACGTATAGTAAATTTGGAACATATGAAAGTGATAAACTGTAGACCATCCATGTGTTAGGACAGGACAGAAGGCATTTAAAAATATCTTTGGAAAACACAGCTTAAGATGATTCATACTTACAGGATTTATAGTTCTGGTTAAGTTCTACTAAATGTTCACCTGAAAATAGTCTGTTCACAGATCTTTGTACATCAGTTTTCAGATTCAAATCATTCTCTTCTAAAACTGAAATGGTGTTTTAATATAAAGACGTTACAGCAGTAAATCAGAGGCATTTTGGTTTAGTGTCCAACAAATATTACATTGATCCACTCTTTACATAAAGAACCATTTTTGTAAACATATGCTTGTCTGAAAACAGTTTAAAGGTTTAAAGGAGTCACAGTAAAGGTGCTTTACCATTTAAAGGTTTTTTACACCTTTTCTTTCTTTATGGAACCCAAAATAGATCTTCTGCGGTACCCCTGAAAGAACTCTTTATATGCCTTTATTTTTAATACAGTGATAATAAACACTGGACCTGGGATGCTGATAGTTCATGCACTTAATGATCAATTTTAGTGAATCATAATTTAATTTTTTTTTTAAATGTAAACGGTCATATACTAGCGCATCTAAAAATAATGAATATATATAAAAAATCATTTGTGATCACAATTTCATTAAAAAAGGTAAACTGTACATGTAAAGTGACATTGGTTTACTGTTGATCCATTTGGTTATAGCTCATAAAAATACAGAATCTCAAAATATTAGACATTTTTATTAAAATGTGAATAGATACTAAATCACAGTAGCAACTTTAAAACAAAAAATCTTGAAATATATCACACACAAATTTTTTGTTAAATTATTAAAAACCCTTTTCACACTATTTCAATTTTTTTGAGATGCCCTAATATATTATATTTGTTACATTTAAAGTGACATATTTTATGTCTTTTACTTGAATGTTGATAGTCTGATTAACAGTTTATTCAAACTTGACATTAAAAGAACTGGGGTGACCCCTGGGTGTCTAGGACAACTACATACGTCCCTGTTTTCCATGCCATTCTATTTTCTATTGAGTCATTTTAGAAGTTTCAAACCAACACCAATAGACATGCCATAGACTGTGATCAAGTTTGAATTGTTTGTGTAACCAAGACATGGTACCAAGGGACACTTGCTTTTAAGACAACGTCATTGTTATTTTCAGTTTCAGAAATTGAGCCCATTGACTGCTACAGCTGACCTCTTTTTCTTCTCTACACGTCATCACTTTATGACATTCTCATTCCTTGACCTTCATTCCTTGAAAACATACAAAAAGCACTTTTCTCAGTCCTCCAAAACAACGAAGGTCTGTTTAAGGGCAGTGGTCAGCACATGACAATAGGAGCAGAGAGCTGGTCAGGGCAGAGAAAATGAGAACACAGTGTGATCAATCCACTCATCATCCACTCTGGGCCTGCACTGCCCAGATCAAAGGTGCAAGGCAGTGTCATCAGGAGCCAAGGCAGGGTCAGCAGCAATGATGGCTTTTAATGGGGACCCTGTTTCCTTTATGGTCTGGGAACCAGGGGGCTAATTGATAAGACATGTTCTGTCCCAGAAGCAGCAGCTCAGGGTTCCCAGGACAATTACACACTCTGACATGGATATATTGCTCAGCTTGTTAGAGCATTGAGAAGAAAGAGCAAAGAAGTGCTGGCAGCTAGGTGAGGGTGGCCGAGTGCAAGTAACTCATGGATATTGCTGTTATGATGTCTGGAGATGATTCAAGGGCTTGTATGCAAACTGCCAGAGGCCCATGTTTTACTTTCAGCCAAGCTTGGCGCAAACTTCTCTGTATGATAACGTTATAGTTTTCACAAACAAATGAGCACATAAGGGGGCGAGGGAGCTGAAGTGGATGTGGGTCTCTTTCACTCTCTTACAGGCCTCGATGAAGGCTGAACAGGGCTACAGCTCTGAAGCTGCAGGGTTTGTCGTAATTATCACAAGATGCGATAACATGCGCTCTGTCACCCAGCCAAGAAAACATAGACCGCCGTCGAGCAATGGGGGTGGCCACCAACAAAGCTTGGAGCAGAAGCCAGGTCTGTCGAGAGCAACGCACGGCCAGCCACACTCAGTCCACAGTGGACCACCAGTGGACCAGAACTACACCAAACCACCAGCACCACCAAATGATGGTGTTAGCACTCCAGACACGCGACCAGACGGCCAAGCTTTACAGAGCCTGTAGACCAGGCTTGTTAAAACTGAGCTGCTTTCAAGCCGTCGTAAACTGAGCTCTACAAGGGTATGAACCAAGGATATGTGAGGGATTGAGTTGCATCTCAAGCGACTTCTCTCACATTTTTTTTTTTAGCAAGCATTGCAGTAGCCTTAAATCATGCAGAAGGTAGAGCAGGTCTTTCAGCAAGCTGGACCAGCAGATATGAATGTAATAAATCACTCACTCTGCCAAGAGAGCACTTATATAGTTAATCTCACTCGTGCATTAATGCGTCCCCATGTGCAGAAGTGTCTGCTGCTTTTGCAAGTGCTTGCTAAATTGTGGTGGGTCCTGCTTTTATAAATCCAGCACATAAAAACATAACAGATTGTTACACGCACAGGTGTTTTCCTAACTAATGCCCAAAAAATGTTGATTAGGTAACAGGGGCTGTTTTCTGAAGACGGCACGAACGCTAAAAGTCATGCTTTACAGTAAGTCACTGGCCACAGTGTGAAAGAAAGAAGCTTTAGGAGATGTGTTAGAGATGTGTTAGCGGTTTTGGAGATGTTTTAGTCTTTTAAATTCCTCGTACATAGCAGCTGTTCAGCTCACAAGTGCAGGTGGAAGAAACGTTCTAGCAATTAGCAAGGGGGGTTCTAAAAAATTGGTCTTGATTCAGTAGACCACATCAAACGGTCCAAAGGGAACGTCTTAAACAGGTGCTTTGTGTGGTGAGCTACAGTAGGTCATGCACTGGACATTGGACATCATCATTGGACAATAAATTTGCATCAAGTTTAATGTACTCAATGTTTCTATTAATGTCTTTGCAATGTTACAACACAGAAATATGGTTTACATGTTTCCCGAATGTGTAGAGTCTGCCCTTTTGCTTGCATCTTGTTCGCTTATCATTTTGCTTCACGACCAATGCACACTCATGAAATCAGAAAGTCTTTCAGGTTATCACTTCACACTGTGCTCTAAGTCATGGGCCTCATTATAGAGATCTGAAATTGTTCTGAATATTTTGATATACAATATAATTATGTTACAAGCAATTGAGGATGATATGAAAAATCAATTAAATACCCTTAGAACCCCCCCCAACCCCCACCCCAATGTTCCTAAATGGTTCTTGGCTTGTTCTGGTTTTCACACTTGTACATCTCATTAACAAAAATAGTTTTTTTAAAGATTCATCCAGTGAAAGGTTCATTACCCAGCTGGCACATGACTAACCTTCAGTGTTGAATAAACATCGAAATAATGCTTAAAGTTAATTGGTTGTAAAAAAAAAAATTAAGCTGAACAAAACACAATCAAGTTTGCATTAAAAAAACGATAAGTTCTAAAGTTAATAACAATGTTAAAAAGACATCGATTTCATTGATTCATTTATCAAAAGTTGATTTAACCATGAACATGACATTGATTCAGTGATGACATGGTGACATGCCTGCTGGATAGGAAATCAAAGAGGGTTCTACCATGACATTGCTCCAAAGTACCTTTTTAGCACCTTCATTTCGAAGGGCCTTCATGACGTCACGCTCACATCTCGTTTGGACCATGCTGTCACCCTTTGATCGTGGATTATTCTCCTCTAATCCCACCGAGTCTGTCATCCGCGCTCTGTTCTTCCTCTTTTCATTCTGCCGCTCTCGTTCACAAACCTGAGGCGAGGGAGGAGAGGGGAGAGCTGACTAGATTCTCTTACATCTGCCTTCAATGGCTGCAACCTGAGTCCATGCGGAAGGGGGAAACTCTCAGATCCTGCCTAATCCTTCTGTTGTGGCCGAGCTGCCGTGCTTGTGCCTCGCTACGCAGGTGTGGCTTCAGGCCCACAGAGCACTTCACCTCTGATATGCTCTCTGTTAGGATTACAGAGGGCCTGGGAGATGTGTGGGTATATATATCTTCTAAAATTGGACAGAGTGATGGTCCTGATGGTTCTTCAGCTAGTAGGGCTAATCTTCAGGAATTGAGCTTCAGCTGTATCAAAGTGAACAACTGAAACCTTGACGTTTGTTCCAAGATGCAGCTGCTCTGATGCAGATGTAGGCATTATTAACAGCTTGACTTCGTCCAAGGCCACCTTTAAGGGCAAAGCCCCCTAATCCCCTACACAAATAATACAGGATCAGGCTGCTCCATGTACCAACACAGTCTGCTTTGGTTCAAGGCTAAGCCCCTCTAAAGTGAGATAGCTTTGTGAACTTATGTAATTGCCTTTAAGTGAGAAAAGCAATACTTACAGGAGCTTGAAACATTAATGGAACAGAAATGTGAGATATGATTATAATTTACAGAATATATGTTTTTATATACATTTCAGGAGATGAAAACGAACACATCCTGCATAAATAAAAATAAGTTTTGGCCACAACAAAAGGCGTGGGAACTTGGATTGAACTTGGATTGATATTTAAGTCGTAGACAAGACTTAAGCGTTTCAATGAAATTGTTAATAGTGTCATATTTTCACATTTTCCATATGTTTTCATTCATGCAGGATGTGACTTTAAGGGCTGAATGTAAAACAAATTTGTTTCCCAGTCATTTTTGAGCATTTCTATTGGTCCATTCATTATGGAATTTTGACACAATGTAAAGACCCAGCAAGATTTGCTTAAACAGCAAGCATGGAGATGCCAGTTTTTTTTGTATAACATCAGTGATATGTTTTATATTTTGTGTCTTGGTGAGCTCTCAAAGCAAACAGTGACACAAAAAAAAAAAAACTTCATTTGTTTTGCGGTTGCATGTTTTTCCCCTCCGAGAGAGCTCTCACAAAGGCTTTCTGGCCAGTTAGCAGAGAGATCAAATGGATCAGCTCAAACGGCTGTGTGTTCTACATGACTGGCAGTGGGAGGCAGAGGCAGCCTGTGTGACCTCCGCAGGGAAACTGATGGGGATTATAGAGGAATGCAGTGATTACACAAATATCAGACATGATTCAGATGTGCATCAACAATTTATTCATCCTCATGAGTGTTATCAGCTGGAGGAAGACCGGCTTGGTGACTTTTCCAGACCTCTCGGTTATATTGGACCTTTATGAGATAAAAGACTTGGACACAAACACTGACCATCAGCAGCCCTTCAGTTCATTATACAAATAATCTGTCATCCTCTGTTTGGCTTTTGGACATAGGGAAGCTTTTTATGGTAGTATTTTAACAATGTGTTCTTTGTTTTTTAGGTGTACTCGAAATCAAGTCTGTGGATGTTGGCATCGTGGCTATCAAAGGGCTTGACAGCAACTACTACCTTGCAATCAGCAAGAAAGGAGTGGTGTATGGAGCGGTAAGGTCTTCTTTCAAATTGCAGCTTGTCTAGTCCCTGAGGGGAAGTATTGGCAATGGACTAGGACTCTTTAGAGCAGATAAACATGAACCTATTGGCATCACGCCTAATGCCAGGAATGGGCTAGACAAGTATGAAGCCCCCAGTAGTGGGCTGTGGAGAAGACAACTGTGTTCTCTGGAATGGTGGTGCTCCATCCAGTACTTTTGGGATGAGTCGGGGATGAGGTGTGGTGGTGATCATCCAACATCCTGACCTCATTAAAGTAATCAAATCCTCAAAGCAATGATCCAGCATCTAGTAGACAGTAGAGACAGCAGCAGATCCTCTTTAATATCCTTAATTTCGGATGAAAAAATGAATGAGCAGGTGTCCAAATTCCATACTGTCCCACATCAGATCTCTGATAACAGAAAATAATAATCTAACTCACATTATACTTAGCGACATTAGTCCGAATGATTGTTTACCTCAGTACTGCGTGCAGAAGTGCAGGGTAGGCCCACTTCTTCTTTAGCTGGTCTCTGAAAGATCAGTGAAGGCTCAGGGCCTTTGATGTTGCTTGAGCCCCTGCTCTATTTCTCATGTCTCTAGGCCCTTAAAAAGCCTCGGGTCCTTTTAAAGGACAGTTCCACTCCATTGCTTGTAAATAATCCCCCAGCAAAAGTCGGCTTCAGCAAAAGGGTTCTGTCATCTTCGAGAAAGTAAGCCGAGAAGCCCCTTTTCCTTACACAGTAGTCTCTCCCCAAATACTGCTCCATGCATGTAGCACCGCTCCATTCACCATCCAGCAACACAATCCACAGCTCGGCCTTTGTTCCTCACCCCCTCCAGCTCCACCGGCTCCATTCATCTGCTCTCATGAATTGCAAATGTTACCTGAAACAGGAAAAAAAATGGTGGCTTATGTCTCGGAGAAGTGCAATCAAATGGGAAAGAACCGAAAAAAGAAGCGAAATCAAACAATGACAACACAGCAGTGACGCAGAAGCGCAAACACTTACATTGTTACAGTACTTAAACCGAGGTGTCATAAGTAGGGAATATCAGTAGGTCACATCCTTCCTTCTGTCTATCCATCCATCAATCTGTAGAGCTCAGCTTAGCCTGTGAAATTAGAAACAGTGTGGAATTGGTTCAAATAAAGCAATTTAACGGCAGAATCAGAGTTAAAACCACCTCAACCAGTAAGACAGCTGGTTACAGTGAATGCTAAACTGAATGCTAATGTCCTGTTTCGGTTTTCCAGAGGGAGTTCAGCACTGACTGCAAGTTCATAGAGAGGATAGAGGAGAACAAGTACAACACCTACGCCTCGGCAGAGTGGAGGAACAAGAAGAGGCCCATGTTTGTGGGCTTGAGCGCCAACGGCAAGCCAATGAGGGCCAAAAAGACACGAAGAAAAAACACTGCCACACACTTTCTGCCCATTCATATTCCATAACCACAGTCCTGTACATGCCCCGCTCCCTTCCTGGGAACAGCTTACTGCACTGAGGAAAGACTTGGAATTTTCTACAATATAAAAAGACTGTTTTTTTAAAGGAAGGCACTATGTAAAGGAACTTATATGAACTCGCTCTCAATGAGTCTGCTTGATGTCATATATTTGTTTTTAAGTTATTGGCACCAGAGAAAATATGAGGTTTTTCGACGCCAAATCCTTTCCAATGGATGAAATGTTGGACCAAAAGGACAGAGGAGGAATGGCCACCCTCTCCCCGAAATGAACTAAAGATGCATTTCACAGAGTGTATTATTTGTGTTTATTTGTGTGTGACCTTTGAATGCAGTTATTTATGCTGTACTAACTCATGCAAGACTTTCGAAATGGACAGTTGTGTGCTCTGTGACTCAGTGGACTGCTGGTAATGCAAACACTTTAACAGAAGCACTTGCTCAAGGTGCAAGAGTGAGGGGCCAAGACAGAAGAACAGCATTCTACAAGGAGAACTTAGCCAAGGTAGCACCATAGCATCAACAAATCTAACAAATCCTTATTTACATGCAAAGCCACTGTATTTGATAGCTCCATTCTTTACCTGACTGCTTTTGAATAAATTATTTATTTTATGTAATATTTAAAGGAATACAAAGGCAAAAAACATGGAATGGACATTTTTTATCATTTATGCTCCTCTTTTTAAAGCTATTCTATCGGTTAAACATGAATAAATAAATATATTTCTCTTTACTGCAGACGTTGTGTCCAAGTACGTTGCTTTTCACATGGAGTGAACACGCTGTTGTATCAAACGTGGCAGAGGTACTTGCAGGGGTTCTAACACAAGATACAATGACACTGAAGCTTGACAAACAAACGAACCACATGGTAACAGATTAAAAATTAAACAACCAGGATCTCTAAAGAAACCTCTAAAGGATCTCTAAAGAAAAGGACTGACTGAAACTAAGGGTCTTAAATACAAGGACAGAAGTACACACACCCGTGACACAATGATGACTGGGCAGGATTAATCATGAGACACAGATGGGAAAGGGCGGAGCAAGGGTGGAGACAGGACCAGAACAAAACATGTACTCAGAAGCACATGGGGGGGGGGGGGACAAAATAAAGACAAGACAGGAAGACAGGAGGGTAACTGGACTGATACATGCCAATAACAAAATAGAAGTCCTCCCCTGTCCTGTCTCATTTGTTGAGTGACAAATCATCAGTGAGTAATCCACCTCAAAAAAACAGCTAAACTTAATTTAGCTAAAATTCACTCTTTTCCTACTGATTTAAATCCCAGTTTAAATAACAAAGGACCTTCCAGTACATGTTTACTGCTCTGTCCATATGTATGGACATGCTCAACCTGCATACAGACTCCAACTGATCAGCCAGGTGGGCAGGACTAATGACTTCACTGACCCAAATATTGGGTTATAGAGGATAATGAGAAGGGACGGGCTGTTTGCTCTCTTTCTTTGCTCTCCGAGTGTACAAAATTCACAATAAAAGTCCTGATAATACAGATACATACGTAATTATTTTTGAAGTTTTGAACTTCAACATCCTTGTCCATGTAGTCATTGCAAATAATTCATCAAAATTATTGCATTTTCAGCTCAAAAACTCTCTGGATGATCAAGTTCCATCAGGATGTCTGAGATGTAAAATTTCAAAACATGATCAAATTCATACAAATACTTCCATTCTCTTAATTTGTACATCTCAAATGAAGACAAATTTGAGTAGTCTAGAATCCTCTGGAAATAGTCATATCTGGAATGTATGACTGCTATAAATAATTTTCACATTTTTGGTGAATAAAAGTATGTCATGCTATGCCACAAAATTAGCATTGGGTTCTAAAGGTTAACAGAGAACCATTGGCAAAAAGAGAACAAAAATGATTTTAAGTTATTTCCTATAAAATTGAGTTCTTTTGCTTGTCTTATGGAGACTAAAGTAGACTCATTTACTTAATTAAAACAAAGTTACAAACTTATTGTACCTTGGACTGTAGTTATGCATGGCATTGCTTCAAAAAGCTATACTTCATTCCACAAGCATTTCTCTGAGCTATTCTTTCAAAACACACAAATAATAAAGAAAAACATGCCCAGGATAGTCTCCACTTACAACCACAAGCATGTCTAGAACATAATTGAGTGTCAGTCACAACAGAGACACTTCAAACACTTAAATACCCTTTAGTTTTCTCTTGAATTTGTCAACCAGTGATCATATTTACCAAGGAAGCTTTCATTTCAGACCTAAATAAAATGCACATCTATTTATTTGCGCATATATACATTTCGATTTTTTGGATTATTTTTGGATTTTGATTTTAATGGGATATACTTAGCATGAGCACTGCAAAGCAGGAACATTAGTACCTTTGACTTTAACAAATTTAAACTGATTTGATGTCAGGGATGTCACTATACATATAGCTGAATGTTAATGAATATGAATATTAAAATATTAAAATGTTATTTTAAAATGTCTTTAACATTTATTTACAAAATATAATTAATAGAAATGCAATTTTTTTAAACATAGGACACCCTATATCCTAAAAGCTGATATTTCCTCTTTAGTTTGAAATAATGTCAATTAGATGTTTCTTGTGATGATGGTTTCTGTGATGGTTTCCATGCCTTGCTGATCCATAAAACGTCCACCACCATGCTTCACAGATGTTATGAGTTTCTTGTGTTCAAAGGCTGTGTTTGGTTTGTGCCAAACATGTCTTCTGTTTCTGTGCCCAATTAATTCAACTTTAGATTCATCTGCTCGAAGTCCTGCTCTTTGTCTAGGCATTCTCAAGCAAACTTTAATCTCATCCTGATGTTTTTATTTATTTTTTTTGTTTATTTCTTTTTTACAGCAATAGATTGTCTGTTTCTGGTGCTGCACTTTGACATCACCTGTGGCAAGATCTAACTGTAGGTCCTGTGATGACATCTTAAGACAGTTGGAGACCTTTGTTTGTATCTTGCAGTCTTCTCCTGGGCTGAACTTGCTATCAGTCTGACCTGGCCATGCTGACAGTGTTTAAACTGTAAAAACTCTTGGTCCATTCAACATGTCATTCTGAGATGCATTTCTGCACATTACAATTTTAAAGCTTTAGGCAGCTTAGAACTTTACCTAAAAGCATTTTCTTGGCATTTCAATGCATTTGTGCTTGTAAAAACACAAGATCACAACAGTTGCAGGTATAATAAGTCCAGTGAAGTAATGTGGAACGCACAGTGGGTGCCCACAGGTGCTTAATGATTGTGACCAGCAGCATCTGGTCACAATCAGTGACTGTTGGAATCCACACTCAATGCAACCTTTGACATACTTTTATTCATCAAAAAATTAGAAAAGCATTCAAAGGAGACAGTCACCTACGACAGATATTATTTTCAAAAGATCCTAGGTTATTTAAATTTATTGGCAAGCATATTTATATTATTTGTGGATCAGTTACATCATTAGCCCCGCCCCTTCTCACTGATCAGACAGAGTCTGCATGCAGGTAGAGCATGTACAAGTGGACAGAGCAGTAAACATGCACTTGAAGACTCCTTCGATATTAAATCCACTATGGGAAAGTCTTGTCTGCGTAAAATTATGTCTATAGGTCTGATCCTGAGATATGCAGCAGGCATGTAACTGAGAGTTAACTGGATCCTGCAGGAACAGCAACATGTGTTGTGTTCTCACATAGTTTCAATTGTTTTTAGTACAGGCCCCTTGAAGCCATTGATCCCAGTTTTCAACAATGCACTGTTCAGACTGGTGTCGGTTCTACACTGATGGGGGGCATATTCTCATGTCCACAGGTTTGCCAAAACACATCATTGTCTGGTGCCTCCACAAAGATGGGATATTGTAGCAGGATAATGCACTGTGTCTGAATTGCACAGAATTAGTTCTATATCTATACCTGCTACACATTATGTTATGTACACGTCTTGTTTTTCTTTTTCTGTACTACACACCTCTGGCGATCATACCCATGTGTTACTCTCCTCTTTCATCTACTAATTATGCTCCCCACCCTCTCAGTGACAAGCAGAGGACGTGTGGGATAATGTAAATATTAGTTAGCTGTTCATGAGCTGATTCTAATTATCCCTGATGTAATGCTTTTCCCGTAAGCACTACTAATCCAGGTCCTGCAGTTACCAAGATAACAGAGAAAGAACAGGGATGGGGGTGGAGGGGTGGCAGGGACGGTGGTGGGGGTATGGGTGTGTTCCCCACTGGATCAATCAGTGTCAATCACAGCCCATATGTCGCCTCCTTATGTAACAACACTCTTCCAAGAGCCGACTGACTTTTAGTCATAAGCGATATCTCAGTGTGTTTCATGCTTGTGTGACAAAGGTTGAAAAATGATGATGCACTTGAACCAGATCTGACTCACAAGGTCTTCTACGCTTCCTCTCCTTTCAAGTGTAGAGAGAGCTTGTGTGTTTGTTTATGTTTTGCTGGGTTTTCCATAAACGAGCCTTCAACTACGATTAGACCAAAATGGATTCAAGACACTAATGTGATTGAAGTCTCCTCTCATTAAACCAGAGAGATTAGTGAACAGCTCGTCACCATTTGTTACCCTCTATAGAAAACTATAGAAATGAGGATGGCGTGTAAGTAGTGAAAAGATTACCTCGTGTATATGCATAAAGTAGCCCACACTTTACCATGGCGTTTAGCAGTGCTGGTCATTTAAATGTCTGCTGCATGCTGCTTGGTCAAGCGCCTCAGCTTTCTTGGGGTGAAGCCTCCGATTCAGGTTTTTTAACCTTTTTGTGTATAAACTTGCTAAGAGCAACACATTCAAGACGCATCATACATATTCAGCGTTCAGGCCTGAAGGAATTCCCATATGTTTACCTAAGCTGAAATATATATTATAGCCTTCGCAGCTTCACAACCTGACTCTCTCCCCAGAGGAATCTGTGGCTTGTTGTCCAAACCACAGCAGCAGCTGTGAATATTTCATTCCAGAGAGGTTGCTTGGAGAGCACCAGTAGACAGGGCAGATTTTAATAGCCCTTGTGGAGAGCGGCCCTGCAGTATTTTTGGACCTGGACGTGGTGACGTTGAGCCAGGCCCAAGGAGTTCCAGTAACAGTGTGCTCCTCAACATTCGAGGTGCTCAAAGGGCCTCTGCAGAGCATCGAAGCTCGTGTCAGCAAAACTCAAAGAGCAACATGGCTAAATATAGTTTGATTTTCAGGCTCGCGCTCACTGCTAAGCCAGAGCCAGTTCAGACTGAGGTTTGGACCTGTGATGATCTCTAGAGGTTTCCAATTTCTGTTCAGCAGGTGTGTCAAACATTTGCCTTGGCTTTGGCCGAGATGAGGCATGTGTTTATCAATTCAGCTTGAGTGAGTGAGAGAACTGCAGAGACGGAGAGGCTGCCAACACCAGGCAACATCAACCTTTCAGGAGAACAGAGCACTGAATTTACAAACTAATACAAGGTCATAGTTTGACTCTGTGTGAATCGAACATGCCCGGAGCTTGCTAGTGTTTCTGATCAAGTTGCTTAAGCATCAAACATGGTTAGTGACAGAAACACATGGTGGGTTCTTCTGTTAGTTTACCCCACAAAAAATAAGCATACATTCCCTTAGACCTTGATGTTTCTGAAAGGCAAGTCACATGATTTTTTTTGTGAAGAAGTAAGAAAGTGAAGAATGTCTTTTTTTACAAATTCCTGGGCTCCACATTTTGAGCTGTGTTTGTTGGCTGTTTGTAATAATTACATAAAGTTAATATGGGAGGTTGGCCGACATGTGCCGCCTTGCTCGCTAATAAAGCTGGTGTTTATTGTGCCTATAAACCACATAAGTAACATTTCATTAATAACTTTGTTTACAGAACAACAAATGAGCTTGATTAAAGACTATATAAATGGAAATAGACCTGCTTTGGATGTTAATAAATGCAATGACTTGACATTTTTGAAGGTAATTCCATCACTTTCTTCTCTCCAGGTAATTAAGTGAACATAAACATAGTCTGGTAACAACACAGCCTCACTTTGGTGTCTGCAGGAACATTTAATAGCGGAAAAAAAAATGTTTTGCTCTAATGTCCAGTTTTCAGACTTGGGTCATGCCTGTGTGGTGTGTGCTATTCAAATGTTTTGTGCATTTCTTTGTAAATAAAATACATTAAATCAGTATGTTTATTGCCAGAGGTAAGTACATTTAATACACTTATTTGGGAATGATGCCAGGTGCGCCCAGTCTTGGAGATCTTCCAGCAGAGTTTAGAGCCAACACACCTGGCTTGAATATTCAAATGACCCTAAAGCCCTTCACTACCTGAATCAGGTGAGTTAGGACCAGGATTAGGAATCCCAGACATAGCAGTTTAATGAAATGCTTTCCTTGTTCAGGGTCAGTATGGACTGGTGACAGAAACCCAATAATATAATTTCCAGGTCTGGGAATAGATAGGGGATCTAGGAGATAAGATAATATATATATATATATATATATATATATATATATATATATATATATATATATATATATATATCTTATCTTATCTTATATAAACAGTATATGCTAGTAGAAATAAAATAAAATAAAAACCAAGAATTTGCACAGAAATTAGAGATAAGGCAGTAGTTATGTATGTATGTATTGCACTTGTACCACTGTGTACAGCAAATGTCACATATTAATTAGAGGTAGCAGAGTAAAAAGTTATGTGTTCATGGTAGAGTGCGATGTGATGATAGGGTGAGGTGTGGGTCCATAGTCTGAGTCTCTGAGTTTGGGGAGGTTTCAATTTTTCTAACCAAAAAAATTAACCATTTTCCAGCTCTTTAAGGTATGTTTTTAAGTTAGTACTAAATATAATGTACGTATCGCTCTGGTGTGTGGATTCAGAACGATCATACTGAAGAATTTCTGGATGATGAAGAACTGCTTCAGAACCACGGACAGCTCTGACTTTATACATTATTGTGCTGATTTGAAGAGAACAGCTAACAGATGGACACTTTGGATCGATGACAGTAACTCGTAATGTAAAACTCCAAACTGAGGTTACAGGTCAGCAAGAGTCAGTAATGTGATGAATCCCAAATCCACGTAGAGGTTTGGAGTTCAATACGGAACTGTGCTATTCCGCTGAATGTATACTCTGTAAAAAAATGTAACTGTAAAATGTTGGAACTTGGATGAAGATCATTTGAAGTATATACACTTTAAACTGATAAACTGCACGTTTGTTTATCTAACCTACGCATTTTGTTCTGCATGGTTTCATTCAACCTTTTATTGAGTTGAGTTCAGTTGCTTGGAACATGAAATCATTTTCCTAGACTGAACTGGAAAAATTCTTCAAACTGCATTTTATGCACTGATCAGCCATAACATTAGTACCGCCTGCCCAACATCGGCCCCTTTGTGTTGCCATATCACAGATCTGACCAATCAAGGCATGGATTCCACAAGACTTCTCAAGGTGTCCTGTGGGAGATGTTTGCAGCCGATCTGTAAATGTACATTAATAACTGTAAATGTCAAAGGAGCTTCCAGTGCATGTTTACTGCTCTGTCCATGTGTACATGCTTGACTTGCATGTAGACTCTGACTGATCGGCGAGAGGATGGAGCTAACGATGTCATAGACCCAGATATTCGGTTAAACGGGGAAAGGACACGCAAGGGGCTTTTTGCTCTTCTTTTCCATACAGTTCAAATTTCAGAACAAAAGTCAATACAAATATTGCATTTTATACAATTTTTATATACATTTATTTTATTTTATATAATTTTATAACTACTTTTTAATTTTAGTGAATAAAAGTATGTCAAACTATGAAAACATCTCAAAAATTGCTCTTCTAAAGATAAAGGACTACAACAAATACAAAACTTGCTTTTAGACAGATGTGCACCTCACCCACTTTGTACAGAGTGATATATAAAACTATATCTGCTTGATATTTTATTTAAAGAGCACAATCTTATACACATATTGTAGTTATACTGTACATAACATCGAGCATATGTACACTTATGTGCCAAAAAACAGGGCAGAGCAGTATGTAAATTGATCATGAAGTGGCGTTACCTCAGGGGAAGGCTTGGGAACACCCACCTGCAGATAGGTTGCGAAGTGTTACCTCGTGAGTGAGACTGAACACTGCTAATGTTCGCCAAGCTGTAAAACGCAGCAGCACCAGTCAATGATATGTTAAGGCAGACCAATGGACCCACGTTATGAGAATATACCCCACACCAGTATTGAACCATCACCATCCTGCACGGTCTTCTGCTCTCATATCTCATGGAAGCTAAAGAACACTGCACTGAATGGTGGGATATGCAGCTTCACACAGACCATCATAACCACTCTGTGATATATTCCTGGTACATATGGGACACTAAGGATAGAGGACATTGAATGTCCCATCTGGCACCCACTATGGAGCCTTGGTTGAACTCTGACAATTCAAATGGCCTTACCTTTAGCACACTGGTTATTGTTCAACCTCATCCACAAGATAATGCCACACAACTTATAGATGTATGGGCTTTCCCCCGACACACTGCCACTTCATTATCATTCTGCTATCCCCTGCTATAATATTGGCATGTCACTGTACACTGCATTTATTTAATTACAGACACAGTGAGTACAATGTATGTACAACACAGAAAGTACAATAGGCCACTGAAGCACTACTGGTCTGCTAGTGCTCCTCTTCAAGGCCACATTGCATCATTACCAAACACCAGCATGGACATCTGGCCTTGACATGATGTTTCCCTTTTATCACCTGCTCAAAGCCGAGCAAAATAAGTCTGGTTCCTCTCAAAAAGACGTTTTTTAGGATCTTTTTTTTTTAATTGAAGACAGCAGGCACTTAGGTCTTACAGCAACCTCACTGTCATTCTTCTCATTAAAAATAACAAATGAGAAAAAGCTGAAAAATAATAATAAATCAAATATACATTAATTTAAATTGCTGTAAATAGTATTTATTTCTGCTTTACTCAGACCTTTAGTTCAGCAATTTCTTGGGCACTGATCTCTACAAAACCACAGGTTCCAAAAAACGAGCTGAAAAGTTTATTTTTCATTATTATTTAGATCAATTACTCATTTCAGGTATCCGAGTAGCCACTCAGTATTCGGGGTGAACACACTTAAGCCGCAGAATGCAATATGCTGCACTCATTTTTCATGAGTTACGACAAATTTCACTCTTCCAGCAGTAACATGTGTTTAAGCTCTGCTTTCACAAGGCAAAGTAAAAGACAATGTCTTCGTATTTCATAAAAACTCTTGTCACTGTGATCTTTATTAAAAAAACTCTGCCTACTGGGTCAGATATTGAGCAAAACTGTAAGGAATTTAGAGGGATTTCTGGACCCAATCCAAAGCTGCATGAAATACAGCCTAACCACCCACAGTCTACACACCAAATGCTAATAATCGGGGTTTTGAAATGTCAGATTCAATTGTGGGGAGCTGTGCTGGATGTTTCAACAACAGCACTCAGGGCTGTAGTCAAACATGCACAATGACAGGGCAATATCAGCATACAGAAAAATGAAAGATCATGTTGATGATTATAGTTGGCAATTCTTTTGGTTTATTGGAGCCATAATTGGAAAATGAAACTTGAAAGAGAACTTGATGCTTGATAAATAATGCTAAATATTGGTTTGTTGGGTTCATGAGGAGGACGGCTATGGGTTCATTGTTAATATTTCAACTTCTTTTTACACTCTTAAAAATAAAGGACTACAATGGGTTTTTTGAGTGAAGACAAAGACCATTTTTGGTTCTATAAAGACACATTTTTGTTAAAGAGAAGAATGGGAAGCCTTTTAAAGGTTTCAAACAGTCAATTTAAAGGTTATTAAAAAGTAAAAGTGGTTATTCTATAAATAACCTTTTAAACATGTGCAAACCTTGCCGTCAAGTCTTCTGACATTACTGGGAGCACTGTCCTTTATTAAATTACTTGATGAAAAATTGAGAATATGCAATACTTATGTTGCAAAGTGTAAAGTGTGAGAAAAACGTGGTTTATTAATAGTGTAGGAATGATTAGTCCTTTGTTTTCATGTGAAGCCATTCCATTAAAATGTGATTTTAATAGATTCCAGGTTGTCAATTTGTAATTAAAGCATCAAGAACCGTTTTTTCAGCATTTTCAGTGGGATTTGTCAAAATGCAATAAAAACTAAAACTAATAAAACTGATTTAGAGCAATAATGTGGTCACAGTTGTTGGCTTTATTGAAATAGTCCACAATCCCAAATGAGTGTCAGCCTCTAAAATCAAAGAAAAAGCTTATTCTAATGAAAAACAACTCATGGTAACTTTAATGTTAACTGTTATCAGTCTATATATTTTTTTGTGTCTATAAAGCAGTGATCCAAGATGTGCTATTTTCCCCCTACCTTAATGTTTTATCTTGAGTTTCTTTGCTGGTTAAAGCATGTCAAGTGTACACATTTTATGTCTCTGTTAGCAAATGTAAAACACATGCTTACCACATATGTAAGCAATAAACATTTTCTGGCCCCACGTCCCCAATTTCAGCCGTCACACAACACAAGTATAGATAATAACAATGATGACTGCACAAAACTCATTTACTGCATTTAATTGTTTAACTGGGTGTGTTTTCCCAAGGTCCAGTGAATAAAGAATCAACATGTCGAAGCTCAACAATTGAGATGTTAACTGGCATGATAAACATAATATTCAGGTAATGTAATAACTTGGTTGTTGCTCCTCATTGCAAATTATCTGTCACACCCAAACCCACTCTGCCAAATCATGACGTTAGTTATTGTTTTTCCTTTGATAACGCATTGTGACATATTATTAAACTTTATTAGGGGTTAAATAACATACTTTTTAAGGATGAAGGTGCTGAAAAGGAGTGAGTTCCTGGAAAAGAAAAACTTTGGGTTCATTTAAGAACCATTAAATTGGTAGTTTTTTTAAACATCCACTGAAAATTGGTTCTTTTGAATCTCTTAAATTTACTTTTAAGAAAGTATATATATATATATATATAGATAGATATATAGATATAGATATAGATATAGTAAATGTGTGATCTTGGTTCAGTTGTAAATGACAATATGGTTGTAGTGCCTATTTAGTGCACACTGTCTGAGGAGTTTGGTGTGTTCTCCCTGTGGTCATGTGGGTTTCGAACGGGTACTCCGGTTTACTCCTGCCTCCACAAAATGCACATGGTAGGCGGATTAACCATGCTAAATTGCCCCCTAGATGTGAGTGTGCATGTGTGTGTGTGTGTGTGTGTGTGTGTGTGTGTGTGTGTGTGTGGTATCCTGCGATAGCCAGGTACCCTATCCAGGGAGTGTTCCAGCCCTGCACCTCAAGGTGGGCTCTGGATCACCCATGACCCTGTACAGGAAGAAGCGGATAAGATAGAGAGTGACTGACTGACTGAAAGCTCAGAGTTTATCGATTGGTTTACAGAACCACAATGGCTCACAGGAGTCACATAACATATCCTGGCATAATTTTGTAACAATAATAATTTTTTTTAATAATAATAATTATTTTTACACTTTTACACAAGAGCGGATACAGTATGTCCTCTCAGTGTCCTCTCTGCACTGTTTTTCTTTCCAATGGAGTGATAAGAGTGTTTGAGGTTTCTGATATGTCACTTTGGAAACTATGCCAAGGTAAACAGTTACAGTGTTACATTCTAGGGAACCTTTAAAAATATGAAAATGACAAAAGAAGCATTCATAATGACCTCTATACTGGTCTGTTCTTCAGCTAAAACCTGAACCACCGGCTCAGTTATTTGACTTTCCAGAAACAGTGGCATGCTTTTTGTGTGGTCATCCTAACAAACAAATGTTGCAAGTGCCATCTGTTGTTCTCCTTCGACAACTGTAAATTATTAGAGTTGAGTCAGGAGAGGCCGAGGGGAAGGAGGATCCTCCCGCAGCAGGGCACTGCAGAAATTAACCAATGTTGTTAACATGAAAGAATTGTGGTGCAGAATTTATGTTGCACATGTTAGTGAAAGGTGGGAGGAGGCTGGGGTCTTGGACAAGGAACCAGGACAGAAACATGTTTCATGAGGGACTCTTCAAGCCTGGGTTCTTGTTTAAAGAGAATGTAAAAGTGAGAGAGGAAAGGCCTCTCGTATTGACTTCAACTGCCTTATCTCTTCCCTCCTCTGCTTTCTTTCCAATATATTTGTTCCATTTTTTGTCCTCTTTTTTTTCCTCTTGCTGGACTCCAAGTCATTTTAACATGCACTCAAAACTAGCAAACGTCTCAGTGTCTGCTCTTGATAACAAATCCCATCTGTTTTTCAAATGTGAACGCTTTCTTCTGTGAAATTGATCAGAGTGATGCGTCAGTTGGATACAGCGCTTACAGTTTAAAGCCCCCCACTATCATTCCTTTGTTCTAACAGACACAGATCATTTGGCTCACTTGGAACAATGTAACAGTTCATCTATACAATGTCTAAGACTATTTTCTGGTTTAAACCTTCCACCAGTATTAATATAGTGTGTTGTTGTGGCTTTGAGGAATAAAGGAAATAATGTGATGATGTTACTTTAACATATTAATGCTTTGGAATATGTTACATATTACATTTTATAAAGATAATCTGGAATTGAAAACATGTTTAATGCAACCCATCACTCTGCTCCGCCCCCTGCTCTCAGCTCCTCCTCTACTCTGCCCCCAAATTCATTCTCACATACACACCAAGGAGGGGACATAAGACAGTGTTCGGGCATAAAGATGACTTATGGAAAGAAGCATAAAGGATGTCATAGGCCGTCCTAATTTTGCACTTTGTATTTTTCATGTCATATATCATAACATTTAATGACAAAAGACCAATCAAAATTGTCCAAGGTGACAAAACAGAACACAAGCATCATTATGCACCTACTTCCTCTCTGGTAAAGAAATTTTGTTTCTGAAACTCACAAAGTATATACCATACGAAGTTACATTCATTTGAATGAGGAATGGAGGCATGGATATATACAGATCTACAGTTTAAGGATTTACAGTGTTGTATGTTTGAAACGTTTGGTTTGTTTTACCTTGATACAGGATACAGTATATCAAAACTTCAAATCAGATTGGCCATTTTAAAGTCCTGTCATTAAAGTAGGCCTAAACTGGCCTGTCTGCCAAGGCCCAGGTTAGTTGACACCCTTGATGTACAAAGCGAGTTTTTTTCCCCCTTCCCCTTCCTCATCAAAGAGCTCCTTCTCTATCACGGCCTTAAAAGCAGCCTCCTATAGCAGCAGCTGCCCTCCCCTGCCTCTCCTTCCCCTGCTGAAATGTGGACCTGCTCACTCTGAGGGTCTGTCTTTTCTCACCTCCACTCATTTAGGCCTTGATAAGGGCCCTCCAGCTGGGGCTCAGCAGGGCTGCGACGCTTCAACTCGCAATGCTTCAGTGCGCCACGCTCATTTCCACACACTCCGATTGGCCCACAGCATCACTCTTCATTTTACAAGAAAGACACTTTTAACCATATGTACACAATACAAATTAAGTTTACCTTGGCCAGCGAGGCTTAAAAGCCAATGTCCTCAACCCTCTTTTAAAAGAGCTAAATAACTGAGGAGGGTCCAACATCAAAAGAGAGAGGAAAATGGGAGGGGGGGGGTGCTGGGGTGATCGTGGGGAGTGGGGGACTTGGAGGGCTCAATATAGGGGAAAAGATGGCTGGGCGCCATGTTGTGTAATTACTAAAAGTGTCTGCGGCTCTTCTAGTGTGTGTTTGTCGCTTATATTTTTCAGACACAGTCTTATGTTTCTAGACCTCTAAGCATAATGTTGAGTTTAGTACATCCACTTATTTGCAGCTGTTCCTCTTCAGCATGTCAACATGTTCAGTGATATATATATATATATATATATATATATATATATATATATATATATATATATATATATATATAGATATAGATATAGATATAGATATATAGATATATAGATATATACTGTATATTGGTATAGTTGAATAACGAGTGTCTGGCAGATGGAAGTGACATACAATGAACCTCAAACTGTTGCGTATTGAAAGGAAAGTCCCATATATCCAAAACAGAGCTGTCCCAGTCATGTGTTACAGCCCATGTTAATCTCAGAAAGTTCCCATTTAGGCCAGATATACAGTGTATAACCTAGTCGGGCCCATGTTAATGCCCTCGGTCCGATCAGTGTGGGGCCAACAAGCAACCCATGGACAACATTTCTTGTTCTCATACAGGCCTTCATGAATATGTTATCTAGGGCAAAAGGGACAATTACAAGACCCTAACAGTCAAAAACACTATAAGCGGAGCTCAAACTCAAAGGCAACAAGGAAATGTCCAGGGAGAGCAAAATGAGATCAAGGCAAATGCTAGTCTTTTACAATCTCTTCTCTCCATTGTCTTCTCCCTTAATAACAAACTGGACTACCTCAGCTGAACCAACCTGGAGTGAAACACATAAAGCATCTGCATTTTTTTTTTCTTTTTTTACAGAAGAAATCATCAGCAAGCTAAAACCGAACTCGACTGTAGTTTCTTCAGTTTGCACATGTCACATTGCACTTGACACAATGAGAGGACAGCAACATTATCGTTTACAATTACAGTACTTTGGTGAAATGTTAATCTTTAGAACCCTAGGCTAATTTTATTGGGATATTTTTTTTTACATACTTTTATTCACCAAAAAATTTGAAATGTATTTACAGGACACTATCACACATGCCATTCAGAGGTCCTGGGCTAATCAAATGTGTCTTCATTTGAAATGTAAATTAAGAGAATTTAGGTATTTGTATGAATTTGTCCATGTTTTGATAAAAAGATACTTGCCTATGTGCCTACATTTGATGTATTTTGGGGGCTTTTTTTAAATAATTGTTGCAAAATGATAAAAATTGATAAGAATGTTTACAATAATAATTACTTTGAATGCATGACAAAGTATTATTTATTTTTTTATGTTATTTATGTATGTATTATCTTCTTAGGACATTTATTCTGAAATTTAAACACTGTGTGAAAGAGAGTCCCTCCCATGTCATTTATAAACAATTATCTGGGACAGGAATGTCATCAGCCCCACCCCCTCTCAGTGATAAGTCAGAGGTTGATCATGCACACATGGACAGAGCAGTAAACATGCACTGGAAGACTCCTTTAGCATTTAAACTGGGAATTAATTCAGTTGGAAATGAGTCCATTTTAGTTCTGGATAGCTGCTTTACTCTCTGATAACCCATCACACAATGACACGATATTGTAAGTGTTGTAGTTTATCTGTCATGTCTGTATGTTACTCTGATCCTGAGTTATGAAGCTTAGAAACTGTCAAGTAACTGCCTGCAAAGTGTGGATCTAGGGTTCTAAGAGTTAAACTATGCTATAAGAGCTGCTTTTTTCACAAACTCTCCACAAAAGTAAAATCAATGTTTTATTTTGAGGAGTTTAAAGAGGGTTGAAATTTATTTATTATTTTCTAAATCTAGAAATTCACTCATAAAAGAATCTCACAATGAGACATTTCTGAAATTTCACCTAGATTTCACTGATGTCTGTTTTTCATCATTTGTGCACTTTCAAGACAGTCTATCAGCACTTCCACAGAACCAAAGGATCTCTAATGATTGCAATAATCGTATTTCACACCAGTTTCAGAGTCAGTTTAATTCCTGCCTCCGTAAAAGGGTTAATGGCACCAATCTCAGCAGTGACAGATGACGAGGGCCTAAATGGTAATGCCTGTGCACATCACATATATCCTGCCACACATATCCTGCCTATATAAAGACTGGCATGTGGTTAATGGGGTTAGTTTCCACTGGTGTTCCCATATGCCCTGGCTGTAACCTGTAGGGGGAGGCTGGTTATGGCACACTGAGCCTGCTGTCAACCCCCATTTACTATGGCCCTGACAGCGGTCACCCCACAGAACCTCACACACAGGCTATCAAAACCACAGCACAGGTCCAATGCAGAAATCTCTCTGAACTTCAGTAGAAGTGGAACTCAGTCACTTTACAGTGTGGTGAAAAAAATACTGCATGCCAAATTGTTAGGGCTATAATAACTGTCCCGAGAGCAGGAGATACTCTATTATGTGCAGAAAATATCTGCTTTATCCTTTATCCATTACTCAATGTTCAGTGCCAGATCCCCCAGTTTGCGTGTACAAGCCTGCTATAAAAATGAGAAATTTATAGTTGCAAATCTTTTTTATTATATGTTGTTCCAGGGTGTTTCTTTCTCTTCATCAACAAAATTTCTGATTTATGTGACTACACATGGTTTCAAGCAGCAACATCCATAAAACCACGCTTAAAATGACTGCAGAATAAGCACCAGAGTTTCAATTAGCAAAATGTCCCATCAAGCAGAACTTTGCAGTCTGGCATTACCTGGGCTTTAAAACGCACAGACCAGCACAAAGGAACTCTTCTACATCTGAACTCTTGCAGCAGCCAGCGGTAGTCTGGTGAAGAACCCCTACTGCTGTGTGTCTGCTCTGACCACAAGGATCATATGGCCGGCTTTATCTGATGTTTTATCAGCACCCACAGGCTTATCTTTTGAAACATCCTCCAGCCCCTCAGTCTGGTAGGAGATAAAACCAAGATGCTTCTGTAGTGCCGTATAATAAAGTGGCAGCGACATGGTGCTTAAGGTCCCCATCCGTTTTCCAGGCATAGCCACAATGCCACAAGAATCCAAGAGGGTGGAAGTTTAACTACTGCATGTCTAATGTGGCATGTGTTCCAATCTTCATTTATGGAGAAAAGTGTGATTATGGTCATTTGACCTTGTTTCTTGCAGACCAGACACGGGTAGTAACTAATTATGTTGGTTTTTTCAATTCTTAATACTTTTACATCTTCGTATCCATGGCTTTACATTTAAATCTTTCATTCGGCTGGAGGCAGCATGACACATATAAAAAAGATAAATACTGATAGAAAACATGTCAGTGTTCAATTTTACGAGGCCAGTTTCTTTTCTTGAAAACACATTCCTAGGCTTCATCTCTTTTGTAGGACACTGTAAACAATTACAACGACTTGCCAAAAGTCATGGGATTGCAACTCTTAAGTTGCTGTACTGTGTGTACTGTAAATATGTCATGGTAGGCATTACCATCCACAGTGGACACTGAAGTGGGTGGTAATGATCGTGACTGGTGACGTCTGGTCAGAATGATCAGAAATCACATCCACCTTCAATGCAGGAGGTCCCACACACATAACCCGCAGAACAGGGCAGTGTTCGTTAGCTTCCACTGGACATTTTCCATTGGAAAAGTCATGATACAAAATAACCAGTTCCTCTTCCATGACTTTGGTTTGTTAAATTAGATTAGAATGGACCTGTAAGGTTCCACAGTGACTGAGAATGGTGCACATCCCTAACAAAGCTGATCTGTTAAAATGAACATACTGATGGTCTGATATTAAAATGGTGGTGCTCAAATCTCAGACAGATAACTTCTAAAAATAAATAGTGATTGTTACACAAAGGAGCTGGACCATAGAACATTTTAGCAATTGAAATGTGCTTAATTTGGCAGATATTCCTCATATGTATATGAGATATGAAGGTAACCCATAAGTAGCAGCTAACAGTAGAATAGCCAAAGTAGCACAATAGTGTTAATATAACAGGACTGTGGAGCAGATACATATGAACCAATTTGCACCATGGATAATACCAAATGTAGTTTAGAGGGTTATAAGCCCTGAGCTGTGGAGCAGTGCAACTGAGTTCTCTGGAATGATGGTGCGCCGTCCAGTACTTTTTTGGATGGGTTGAGGAGTTGGAGATGAGATGGGGTGATGGTCATCCAACATTTTGATTTTGTTTTTGTTTTAATGAAATATTACTTAAGTCAAAAAAAAAAAAAATGTACTTGAGCATGTGTTTAGGCTACTATACCCAGCTCTGATCAAGACCTAACTGTGCTTTGCGTGTCTGCTATGAAGGCCACATTTGGTTTTTACTAGTTTGTTCCATTTTAATTGCGAAGGATCAGATAAATTTAGTCTCCATTGCAAATGAAATGAATCAAGGCAGCCATTTCCCATAAACCAACCAAGTAAACTCAAGAAATCAATTTATACACTTGAGCCAGCCTAAGTCATGTTGGAAAGCTCTTACTGTAAACTGGAGATAAGGGCTGCATACTTTGTGTCAAAAATAAATGAGGAATTTGGCTCATTACATTGTTCCATGAGCACGTAAAATGTTTTGGTATGTTCCTAACACTGTTATTTTCAACCATAATCTGGATTTGGGCCTGGGTTGGATTCCATTATGTTTTTTTTCTTCTCCTTCGAAAATACCTGACAGATCAGGTACTGAAAGTGTTTGCTCCTTTTTTGCCTCAAGGTCTCACATTAGGAATCTTACATGTCTACAGATATTACTTAATACCCGCATACTTATGCATACTTTCCTGACATTTTCATGAGGGGTGAAATCCGATTCCCTCCAACAGGCAAAAATGTTCAATTGGGGAGACATAAATATGCAACCAGACGAAAAAATCAGCAACCGTATGAGCTGGAATCCAAATCTCCACCACAGAGAGAGTAGAACGAAGGGAAAACAACAACACCTCTTTAGAAGGTAAGTGGATTGTGTGCACATGGGAGCCGGTGTGTGGTGACAGAGGGGAAGAGGTCACTGCTCCTCTCTTCTTTCATTCTGTCTCTCTCTCTGCTTCCCTGGAGAGGCGCTTTTTCTGAAAGCAAAGCCTGTTTGTAGTTACAGGGTTTGTTGTGCTCCTCTGTTTTGTAGGTCAACATGTCCTCCTCCCCATTAATTGGAGTCTCGGTGTATCACGCAAAGTGAGCTGCAGCTGCTTCACATTACAGTGGGAGGGGTACCCTGTGGAAGGCCGGACATCTTTGTTTGGAACAGACTCTCAGGGGCTTCCTACAATGTCCATGTTCGCTTATGCTGACCCCATGCCCCTCCCCCTCTCCTCCGTCCCAACGCCTCGGCTTGCATGGCTACCCGCGTCGTGCCACACAGGAGCTAAACCACAGTACTACTTGGTCCAGTACATACACAGAATTGTCTTTTCCTGGGATACACCCTGGGGGTCAGGCTGGCACAAGCACCATGTCTGGTGTACACTTCCCACACACATTCCTAGTTGGTTCCTATGTGGTTCTGTGCTTGGGCATACTGTTCTTGGACAATTCTCTGATTGGTGTAGAGCCTATATGAAATATGGAGATTCTTCACACTCACACAGCTGAATGATTTTTCCAAAATTGGACATTCTTATGTTTTTGTTGTTGTTATTCTTGATGATGATTCCAAAAATCCCAAAATTTCCAAACAAATTGCACTCATTATTATTTTCTAATTGATTTGCATTTGCAAGAAAAATAAGTGTACCCTTCGGAGTGGTAACCTGGTGTTAACTGTTCACAAAACAGAGTCTGATTGCTAGTCATAATTACAGAAAAGCACACTTCAACTAAACGAATTGTACATGGAACTTTTACTTTAATGATGTCGTCACTGTTTTAACCATTTAAAAAGGCACCCAAACCCTGGTTATTGACAAATCTGTGCTTCTTAGGAAAGAGTGATCCTTGATCCTAACAACCTATAGAGCTTTAGAGGATGTGCTATTGAGATTCCTACAGCTGTTAAAGGCTACAAAAACATTTAAACAGGGCCACGATGTACATCAGTCCAGAATTACACATATAGTAACATTTGTAGACCGTTACTAATTTTCAAAGTAGTTTTAGAAGCTTTATAGATAGCAATAACTGTGTCTATAATGCACAATTCCTGTTCCTAAAAATAGAGCCATCCTTGTTGCTAAGCAGTTTGTGTTTTCAGGCTTCAGGTTTTTAAGTTCTATGTTGTGCACTTCAGACATGGAATCCAAGACCTGATAATTGTGTCATTTTGCTGAGATTGTTTTGAAAGAACAGTTCAAAATCCATAAAAAGCTAAATAAACTGTGAGTTTCCTTTCCGGAAATCTGGTTTCTGTCTGGTTGACGTTTACAATACTGTGAAAGATTTACTTTGGTGTCATTTTAAGAAAGAAACAGAACAAAACAGCCTGACTTACTTAATAACTGTGGACAGCTCTGTCAGGTTTATGGGACGTTTAACATACAATGCCAGCACCAAGATCATTACCTTTATTAATGCAAGCTTAAATATTATCTGATACTGTGACATATATTTGAAAAATATAATGACATTACATTTTATCAAGAACACCCAGCACTAACTGGACCCACGAGGCAGCCAAAATCAGGAGGTGGGAGGCTGGTTCGTGCCACAAGATGACTGGTCTGGGATGATGAGTGATTTTACACGTGTGCGCTTTGCACCAGTGCCAGGTGCCTCAGACACACACAGAGTAGTGCATAAACAAGGCCATTATTGTGCTGACAGATGTGCTTTTCAATGGAATGTGTGGATTTTGATTGTTAATGAAATCATCAGCTCTTGGTGAGAGACTGTGAAGGTGGCAGACAGTGTGTAAAAAGTGTGAAATTCGGTGTGGTTTAGTTGTAGTCTCCTTGTTTTCTTTCTTAGTAACAGGTTGCTGAGATAACAATAGTTAACATGCTGGAAAAAAAGCAGAAAAAACTTTACAACTAGCCTTAAGGGATGGATCTTAATAATTAGATTGCCATGCCAAAGTGTGTGAGACACCTGTTGGGTTTAGTTGTGAAGGTATTAAAATAAAACACACGGTCCTGAGGTAGAGGGTCAAAGCATTCAGTGTAGCAAAGAAACACAATGGCATCACTGCTAGTAGCACATTGGCAAGCTTAATTTAAAATATCAGATGATGATAAAGACAATTATTGAATGGAATCAGAAAATGACCTTTATTTTATTTTATACTGAGATGATTTTATATATATATATATATATATATATATATATATATATATATATATATATATATATATATATATATATATATATATATATATATATATAGTGTTCATAGTGCATATATATATATATATATATATATATAGTGTTCTTTGGGGACTAGGCTGCCTCTTGACTCTAGGATGACCATGTTTGGTTTTCAAAAAGAGGACACTGGGGATACAAATGTATACACCGTGGTTAGGATGTTGTGGCTGGGGGGCTTCAAGTAGGCCTAGGTTTTAAGACCGGGGTATAATGTGTGTGATGGTAGGAAGGTGTTAAATAGCTCTAGAATCATGCAGCTCTTTTAATACATAAACATTTATTAATTTATTTGTTAATAAAGAGCCTTAAATGCTTATTGCTAAGTCTCCTTGCATTTCAATTTGTGCTTTAAAAATAATTAAGAAAATATAAAAAAAGGTTTACTACCTTTTCCCTCATTTTTGGTTGATGTTTGACCAATGGCCACATGTATAGGCAGGTACATGTAGACCAACAGTTAAACATACACGTTTAAAGCTTTATAAATCAATTGAAAATCTCTATTATTTTACACAGTTTAGAAATTCTGGCCAGATGCACCTTTCACATTTCAAAAGAGGACATGTCTGGGGGAAAAAAAAGAGTATGTACAGTCACCCTGCCTTATATGTTCTCCAACATCCACACTATCGAAAAAAACTGGAGCAAAGCACACAAGAATAGAATGTGTCTTATTTCAGTAAGACTTGAGAACGTCAAACCTAGGACAGAGAGAGGGAGTTATATTAAAAGCAAACCAGGGAGTAAGGGCACCCATTATAGGCCAATCTAAGTAGTTCCCCAAGACTGGCCACTTGGGCACAATGCCTCATTCCCTTTGTTCCCTTTGTTAATTGATTGGACAAAATTGGGAATTTCCGTGGAATTTCCTCCAATCAATTGGAAAGAGAAGAACTGAGCAAGACACCAAAGTGACCAATACGTGGACTGGCCATAGAGCACCTGATGTTAGCTGCAAAAGTTACAGAGCTTAAAATAATTTTTTGTTGCAGAACATTATGCTATGCTAGAATATATTACCCTATGTGGATTCCATGAGCATTCCAGTGTTTAATATAAATTATAGAATTTTCTGTCAAGAATTTCACATCAAACAATTCTGAATGTCATGTACCTTGTGTATGTGTGTGTGTGTGTGTGTGTGTGTGTGTGTGTGTGTCAAGGGGGCACACACACATTAAATTAAAGAACTGCATGAGAAATGACTGTAAATTCATTTTCATGGTGAGATGTAATGTATTTTTAATAATATAAGAGTAGACTCACCTTCAAAGACCTCTGTCTGGCTGGTTAAGCCCACCTGTGTATTTAGAATCAGCACACAGGCGTTTTTAATTCCCAGACCCCCTTCTCCAGCCTCGTATTTAGCCGTGCCACAGGGGACTGAGGGAGGACCTGGCTTTCAGAAAGGAAACAGACCAAAAGGACCAATTCAACACACATGTTGGAGACTGTCTTTCCTCAATAAGAATCAAATAATCATTTTTTCACAGTTTATATTTTGTTTATTTATTAGGAGTAAACACAGGCTCTGTAGCTAATCAAACATAAAACACAATATTTTCAGCAAATCCTAATGCAGTTACTCTGTTTTCATAACATAAAATAAAAAATATATATTAGTCATCGGTGTGGCCTGTCCAAACATTTGGGCACCTCACAGTGTATTTAGTAAAATAAAAAAGAAAACCTTTTTTTTCTAGCCAGTTAAGTGTCTTTCAGTTTTTGTAGTTAATTTGCTTTTCAAGGCCTCTATTTCTGACCGTTTGTGGACAATTCACAATTTTTATGTGGCATTCAGGTCGAGGGACTGTGAAGGTAATTCAAAAGCTTTAACTGGTGTTTCTTCTGTGTATCTTTGAAATATATTTCGGATCATTATCCTCTTTTCAACTTTAGCATTTTAACAGTTTTTTTTGTCAGTTGCATCCAGGATTTGATGATATTTTGTGGACTCTAATATTTCCCTTGCAGTATTACCAAAGCCACTAGTAACAGCACAGCCCCAAAGCATGGTAGATCCTTGCCCTTTGTCTTTTCAAGAAATGTCACTCCTTATTTTGACTTCATACGTCCAAAGCACTTTCTCAAAACAAATCTGGCTTCTCGACATCTGTAGCAAAGTTCAAACATTGAATATTGTGACTTTATGTGCAAGCAACATTGCACAATGGAATCGTGCACCACCCTCTTTCATGCACTTTCTTGATTTACCTGTCTTGCCAGCAAATGAGCAGTTCTCTCTAACTGATCCTCCAAATTGTATCTTGAGCTCCACAGTGTCCCTGAACTGCCATTTATTAAAAACCTTCCTCACTGTAGAAGCTACAAGATAAATACATGGTTGGTATAGTGTAGGGGGTGTAACAGCAGCACCCTCTCAGTGGCAGACTGTAGTTCAGTTCCTTGGCCAGGCGAAGAGTCACACACCATGCTAAGAGCATGCTGGAAGCAGCATGGCCTGGTGATTAACCAGCCTTGTGACTGGAAGGTCGCCAGTTCGAATGCCTAAACTAGCAGGACATGACTGAAGTTCCCTTGGGCAAGGCACTGAACTCCCCAGCTGCTGAGGATAGGGCTGCCCACTGCTCCGGGCATGTGTGCTCACTGCCCCCCTAGTGCACATTAGTGTGTATGCGTGTATCGGTGTGTGTGGATGGGTTAAATGTGGAGGTGTAATTCCTGTGTGTGCATAAATGCATCAAATGTGTATAATTGATTAAGAGTCCTGATGCATTTGAATGGAAGTTTCACAGGACAATGTAAATGAAAAAGGCTTGTCTGTATTTTGTAAACTTTACTTTGCCTTTGAGTAATGTTGTGTTTTTAGAATTTTAAACAGTTGCTTAACGAAGTCCATGATTGATTCATGTAAGCACAAGGCTTGGAGAATTTTGAGAATTTACAATGCTTAGAAACATGATTTCATAAGGTTTATCTAACAGTGCTTAATTACAATTGGTGTCATACCTCAGGCCTGATTTAGTGATCAACACCTGAAAGTTTGTCCAGTCTTTGCTAAAATTAAGGAGTCACTTAAAAAAATGAAATACAGAATAACTTTATATTATGAATGTGTGAATGTGTCATTAACTAATGGTGACTACATATGAATGTACAGTATGTTTGATTTACACAGAGGGTTGTGACTTTCTACAGACTTTTTTTTCATTTTCCTCCTAATGCAGTGGCTGCATTTCAAAAAGATGTATTGAAGGAGGCATATGGTTGCCCTCACCCTCCTACTGTTGGGACCACTGGATGCATCTTAGTGAGTGGGTGGATTAATATGCATGACCTAAATGGGATACAGAGGGGTAAAAAATGGAAAAAGAAACAAATATTTATCGTGAAATGTATACATTTATAAAATATGCACACAGATACAGTATATGTATCTAAAGTCTACCACAGTTGCAGTTCAGCTTCATGGTGGAGCGGCTGATGTTGAGAGGAATGAGAAAAATGGCCTCCCACATGGATGAGTTTATTCTTTTTGCCACAAATTAGTGGCATGACCAACAGAAATAAGAAGGCAATGCAAGCTCAACAACTCCTCGGAGAGGACTGGAAATGTTCACACACAGGAGAAAAAACATCATGTCTCTCCAAAGAATGAGCAGCAAAAACACTCCACGAGCATATTATGTTGACTGGAAGGCATTTTTTCACACAATGAGTTTTTACAGCATGCAAGAAGTGCTGCAGAGCAGCAAGTACTGCTGGCTTGGTTCCGCTGTGATAACATACAAATATGCCAATGTGGTCTGTAATGTATAACTACGGATCAGGCAGAAATGGATCGAGTGCTACAATAATTGAATCTATCATTCTGATAAAATAAATACATAACTATAACTGCATTCCAGCACACACAAGGTGGACAGATTGTCGTATTAATGTATCAAATAATTTGTCCCAATTGCTAGATTTTAAGCTATGTAATGTGTTTCCTTACCCCAGCTCTCGCATAGTTATGGTCCACTTCATGTCTTATTTCATATAGGTATTCGTCCTATCATCCTGTTAGGATCACAACTGTAAAACCGAGAGCCAAAGTAAACCACACACAATGGAATTCTCACAATGCTGCTCGGAGCCCAGAAACCTCAGGAGCTTAACTAACGGACGGTGAAGACCAGGGGCAGGGAAGAGTCAAGAACACAAGCAGAAAAGAGCCAGAAGTGTAGTCTGTGTAGTTACGACCACAATATCCAGTGGTTGTCCAGGACACAGTAAAACAGAGACTGGGTTTTATAGGCTTAGGCACAGAGTAGAGGCCTTTTGGTGTGGTCTGGTCTAGTCTGGTCTGGTCTGGTCTCATTTAGTTTGGTTTGGTTTGGTTTGGTTTGGCCCTACAGCATTTCTATCATTCATTCAAGGTGCATCATTACAGAGACTTGTAGGAGTATAAGGCACACTCCAAACCAGTCTGTGACTGGTAAATTAGAATATTATTACAAACATGAGCGACTGGTTCGAGGCGGTTGATTGCCTACTCACGTGGGAGGTGCAATTTAACAGGAATGTTGGTGGTGGTGGTGGTAGTGAAGGGAGATTGGGGGTGGACTTGGGGAGGGAGGGGAGGATTGGGGTTAGAGCTTGGCGCTTGGTAATTTAAGCACCATAGCACATTTGGAAATTATCTGGAGTAAGAGAAAAGGAACCAGGGGCTCAGATTATATCCTAAATGTGTTTTGATTTCTGTCTCCAATAAGGCGGGAAGAAATTAGCCAAATCCTTTGCCTTAATTTATCCCCCTGTTTCCTTTGGTCCTCTGAACCAAGCCACTGCCTCCTACCTAGAACAGAGCCATAACCTGTCCCTCCCACAACCGGCCATAATAAAAACACCTCATTTGGAAATGTCACTTTAAACCCACTACACCTCCATTAAGCTTTCAAGTTAAAAAAAAAAGATAATTTAGTCTCTCTGTCTGCTTTAGCAACAGCTCCGTGATTTTTTCCACATATTTCAATTTCTGATGAAAGGCCAGAAATTCCTACTAAAGGTACAAATACCCTGTGAAAAGCTGCAGTAATGCTACACAATTTCTACAGTCCTGTCTAATACTGTTAAATAGTCCATTACGTCCTTGCAGTAGGGGAGAGAGGGGTAAGGTATTTTTTTACTAAACATTTAGAACCCAAGATCCCTACTTTATGGGCAGTTTCAAGCCATTTTCTAGGCCTTAGGATCACAGTAACCTACAGACACGATAGATATATCATAACAAAGAAGAAGACTATCAACCATTGTACTGTATGATGAATTATCAGTGATTAATCCAACATGGAAAGCAATTAAAATTCACTTGTTTTCCAATGGAATTAAATCCCGGTTTAAATGCCAAAGGAGCTTCCAGTGCATGTTTACTGCTCTGTCCATGTGCTCATGCTCAACCTGCACACAGACTCTGACTGGTCAGTCAAAATGTTTTCTTAAAAACAAATAACAAAATCTCAGAGTGCATCATACACCTTTCATCCATATATAAAGCTCCGGGGAACAAAGTTATTGGTTATTTTAATTGGTTATTTTCTGAACCAATTGCATTTGTTCTGCCTCCAGAACTATTTTGGGTGGTGATTTTGCACAAAAGCATGAAGAACCATGTTTGTAATAGGAATGTGTAGATAACCTGATATAAAGGTTCTTTATCAACTGAAAGGTTCCTCACACCACTTTTACACACATAGTTCTCTATGGAAATCTCTGCACAAAGAACCATTTGAACCCACAAATCCTATAATCTTAGGCTAAATTCTGACAACTGCTACAGTTTATTACAGAATACAAGATGATATATACTACTATATACACTGGTCAACCATAACATTATGACCAGCAGCACTGCTGAGTCTCATGCACTCATACCAGCACAACACCACCACCCCTATGTCAGTGTCACTGCAGTGCGGAAAATGTCCCACCACCCACATAATACCTGCTCTGTGGTGGCCCTGTGGGGTGCTGACCATTGAAGAACAGGATGAAAGGAGGCTAACAAAGTATGCAGAGAAACAGACGGACTACAGTCTGTAATTATAGAACTACAAAGTGCTCCTGTATGGTAAGAGGAGCTGATAAAATGGACTGTGAATGTAGGAAAAAGCAGGTGGTCATAATGTTATGGTTGATTAGTTTATGTTGTGCTCCCGTCCACAACCCCACCTGTCTGTTAAATACCTTTACCTGCATAGACTTTTTGACGCTTTTGTTATATTTCAGTCCCTTTAGGCTCCACCTGTGCCACCTTCTCCACCTCAGCAGACTCTGCAAGGCCTCAGATTTTTCAAGACCTGGACTGATGATGGGACAAGTGTCAAAGATCAATCTATAAACTATCTATAATATCTATAATATAGAAACACGTAACTCATAGCATCACAGAATAATGCAAGGCAAATGATTCAGTATCAGTTTGAAACAACACAGCTGCGGCAGATCTGATGCAGACACTGAGCAAACCAGAGGCTTAGAAGTTTCATAAATGAAGAATGAATGGAGACACTCCACTCCATTCTGAGAAAACATGAAATTGTCTGCAAGTGTGACCCAGACTACATTAGATATGACCTGATAGCATAAGCAGATGGATTGTCTGACATAGAGAGACAGCTTTTAGGCAGAATTAAAGAATTGGAGGTTGCTGACTGAAGTGCCCGAGCTGCATAGGGCTGCCCACCGCTCCAGGCACGTGTTCTCACTGCCCCCTAGTGTGTGAATTCACTAGTGTGTGTGTGTGTGTATGTGTGTGTGTGTGTGTGTGTGTGGATGGGTTAAATGTGGAGGATAAATTCACCTGTGTGCTGCACAGTGGGTCTATGTGCACCTTTACATAAGATGTCAACATTTTGTAATTTTGTTAGTAATACATTAGTATTACTGCTTGTGTTTATGAGGGACATTTAGGACAGATGTTCTCACGCAGACATGCTACTTTTTAATCTACTATTCAGATCCTTATTCTCACAATTTCAGTTTCAGCACATGTACGTAAGAGTTGAGTCCTGTTTTCTTGTTGGCTGTTTGGCTTTCTATTTTTGAGCAGGTGGGCCGTGAGGTGGACAACATTGAGAACCCTCCAGGACAGCCATGTAAATAATAAGGTTTAGAATTATGTAGAAAGTAAAGTATAATTAAGAACACAGACAGACATTTTTGTGTTGTTAGTCCGAGTTTGGACACTGCGTGAGAACACTACAGTGAGAACATATGGGTGGGTTAGTAGAAGTGTAGCTCTGTTGGTTTTTTACATTAAGCACTTTTTACAAAATGAGGGGCAAAATGAGCCAGAGCTTTGGGGGTAAGTTGGACTGGTGATTGACTCTTACCCCTTTTTGTTTAGATGAAGTTAAGTGAGTTTCCCAATTTTTAAAAACAACAAATTTCACACTTTTCATGCATCCATATACAAAGCTCTGAGAAGTAGAAAGCTCCACCTACTGGTTATTTTAATTGATTATTCTCTGAACAATCTGGGTTTGTTCTGCCTCAGAGGCAGAGTTGCCTCCAGAACCATTTTGCACACAAGCACTTTATGTTCTTAAAAAACAAACAAAATCTTAAACTGAATCACATACTTTCATGCATTGCATCCACATATAAAGCTCTGAGGAGCAGATACATGTTTCTAAAGCTCCATGAAGTTAATTGGTTATTCTTTGAAGCAATTGCCTTTGGTCTGCCTCAGAGGTAAAGCTGCCTCCAGAACCATTTTGAGTACCTTATGGAACCAAACGCTCTCCAAGAACCATCTGAAGAACATTTATTTTTAAAAGTGTGTGAATCCTGTAGGAATCCTTTAGCTTTAGTCTTCAAATCCTAAGAGCCTGTATATGGACCCGCACTTTAAGTCCTCAAACAACATACGATACATATTAGTTTAACTGTAACTCATTTTCATCGGGGATATTAAAATAACAGTGTTGTTATTCCTCATACCTTGTTTCTAATGTTTGCACCAGATGCTTTTTTTCATGTCAAGCTTTGCTATTGCAACACATGCAAAAAGGATTAAGGCCCTAGTTAGTCCCACCTTGAACTGTGTATCAAAACCCATATGCAAATTCTACATCAGGTTTTCAATACACATATCCTTTTACAAATGCACACACAGAGACAAACATGGATAACGCTTGACATTCATTCCAAATGCTTCATGTCTAAAGTGGTCTGAAGCACCAGTGCGGAGAATCAAGGCTGCTGGACTTTAATTTGATGTTGTTTGTATATTCGTGGAACGTGTAAATGATGAAGGAAGCAGGTGGCCCCAATCATCTGGCCAGCAGCTGTGCATTTATGACTCACTTAGCCTATACCTTGACCAGATTAGGATCTAGCACATGAACACATACACACACAAGCGCACATACATGAAGTTTGCACTGCACACAACATAATGTGATGCTGATAAGTGTCAGCATCTGTGCCAGGATGTCTCAGTGCTCCACTGGCATTGATCTTCTTGTCTGAACACCCTTTCTGAGCTTGGCTTTGAGTCCTAACCTCATCAGTCAGGCTTGTAACTTTAAAATTTTGGTTGTTTTTTTTCCACTTTAACTATCAGAACCCAACACAATTACATGCCAGTATTTTAAGCTTCATATCTCAGGTTCTACAGACATGATACACATATCATAACAAACAAGACTTGTCCTATCTAACCTTAGTGATGAATGTGATGAATTATCAACGAGTAATCCAGCTCAGAAATCAGCTAAAATTCACTCATTTCCAACTGAATTAAATCCCAGTTTAAATGGCAAAGGAGCTTCCAGTGCATGTTTACTGCTCTGTCTATGTGTACATGCTCAACCTGCATACAGACTTTGACTGATCAGAGAGGGGGTGGGGTTAATGTCATCAATGACCCAGATATTGTGTTCTAGTGGGAAATGAGAAGGCAGGCACACTTTGCGCTCTTTTTCCCCTCACACAGTGTTAAAATTCCAGAATAAAAGTCCTGAGAAGGAATAATACTGACACATAAATAATAGAAAAATAAAAAAGGACATTCAGGTGACTTGGGAAGTTTCTGTGTGGAGTTTACATGTTCTCCCCGTGTTTGCGTGGGTTTCCTCCGGGTACTCCGCAGTCCAAAGACATGCATGGTAGGTGAATTGGAGACTCTAAAGTGGCCCTTAGTGTGTGGATGTGTGCGCCCTGTTTGAGGTTGTTTCCCGCCCTTGCGCTCAGAGTCACCGGCTGGGCACCGGCTCACCCGCGACCCTATTCAGGAATAAGCGGTTCAGAAAATGGATGGCTGGACATTCAGGTTTAACAATGTCTGGCAGTGTGACTCCTTTAAATACTTCACAAATAAAAGTAGACCCTAGAATAGTACTAAAAAATACTAAAAAATCAGCTCACATGTGATTGGCGGCTCTGTATCTGTGGTCTGGGCTAAAACAGTCCTTATAGCTTCCGCTGAAGTGAAGGTTGAAAAGGCAAATGCTGTACAGATACTATAAAATCTGCTGGCTCTTGTGACATCACAAAAACAGTACATTCCAAATGCTCTGTTTTACAGCTTAGTTTCCATACATTAACCATATGGGCTGAGGACTGATTGGCATGCTTTGAAATATTATAAATGTTTATGCACTTCATCAAACTCTCAATGATAAGGTCACATTGCATTTTAATTTTAACATTCAGTTACAATACACGAAAACATCATTCAGAAATGAAGTTTTTCCCTTCTCCACAGAGGAGTGAGAAATAAACACCATAAAGCATGCAATGATACTTAGAAACTTGAGTTGTTTATCTAAATGGAGGAGGCAGCAACTCTACAAGGTCGGTGTGTGATGTTCATTAAATTTGACAATGCCATGAAGATGATCTACTAAAAACAGAAAAGCCCTTCATGTTTTGGCAAAATCCGAACTATTAAAGCGAAAAGGAGTCAAAGGAAAAGAAAATCCTAAATAGAACAGCTGTTTGTGTGGGCGGGGGCTGTTCAGGTTGCGAAGCAGAAATCAATAGAATGGATCAAACCCTTGATAAGAATGCAGGTGTCTGCAGTGATTTCTTTCCTAAACAGGATCTCAGAATAAAAGTAGAGTCAGCTGATTTGGAGCCAAAGATTAGGTCATGTAGGATTTATTCCAAGGTGGCTGTTCTTGGAAGAGCATCCAGTACTTTATTTATTCTTCAGTCGTGAACTACGCAACAGCACTTCCAGCTTTCTGTGTCAGATGTTTTACAGGAAAGAGAGAACCAATAAAATCTCAATTTAGATCTTCAGAACTTATTTTGCTGCATTTGTTTTTTGTACTTCAAGCTTTTTTGGGCCTTGTTCAGTCTCGCTCCCTTTAATGATGTGGTCATTTGAGTTTAATTGTGCACAAATCTCAGATTGGCTGTTGATAGGGGAGCTAGAACTGGCAGTGTGGTCTTACAGGCCAAACAACAAATGGGGCATTTCTGGATAAACTCCTGGAGGAAGGCAGTTAGTTAGTTCAGTTTATAATATCAAATCTATGGTCAGTTTGCTTCAGAAGAATGGAACTAAGAGAAAAGTACACTACATATAAAGTGCACTATCAAACACAATTTACCCCGATTCTCATTTGTCAATGTTGGTTTCTGTTCTGCTCCAAAAATATCGTGAATTGAATTTCTTTACATGAACGTACATTAAATGAATGAAGTGACACTCATATAGCACCTTTCTGAGTGCAATCAACACTCAGCCAACACACTGGCTAGAAGCAGCAGCCAGTTGCATGCAGTGTACTCTCTGTCTGAAATGACCCTCCACCTGGAGAACACCTGCATGTTTTGGAATGTGGGAGGAAACTGTCCACAGAGGAAACCCCACAGACATGGGCCAAACATGGAAACTTCACCCAGATAGAGCTTTGAACCCAAGACCTCAGTTCTGGAAGGCAAACATGCTGACCACCAAGCCACCCAAATGAAATATTAACATTTTGGAGCATGTCTTTGTACAGTACTCACACTAAAAGTGCACCATAATATTCTAATATACATTCACCAGGCACTTTATTATGAAAACACACAGGATCTCCCAGGATTTTCAGCACAATAGTTTCTAGCAGGGGTGTAATGGTACACAAAATTCCTGGTTTGGTACACACCGTGGTTCAGAGCTTGGTACGATTGTGATTTTTGTCACTTGATCAAAGCTTAGTTGTGCAAGCTTACAACGTCTTCATGTCAAGACCTCCTATACCCACTTTCACTAAGTATATACGTTTCTTATATCATTTTTTAAAAATAATAAAATAATGTCTATTATTTCAAATTACACTTCAATAATGTTTAGATGTTTTCTGTTTAAAACGGTTCTGATGTTTGTTGTCAGAAATAATGCTGGGTTTCCCCCCATTATTCAGCATCTACAAACCACATGTAATCACATGTAATATTCTAACATTTAAGATGAGATGAAGTCGTAGAGAAACTGAGCTGGTCGGATCACCGTTACTGCTGCATTCATTTTATTGGTGTGTTGCTGGGTTATAACCAGTCACTGCAGACAGAAAGCGCATAAGCAGGCACAGCAAAACGGGAGTTTCATACAGGCATGCGTTTCAAATATGGTCATGTGTGCAAGATTTCCTTTCCTGATAATTGCTCACCCCTTCCCTTGGAGCTCGCGTGATTTCTCACTGTAGTCCTTACATGTGGGACCAAGCCAGGGCATTGGTAAAAAGAGCACAGCGGAACCATTTTTAAACTGGATTCCAGGTAGAACTCGCAGTTGTGAACTTTGGTTCCATGTTACATTCCTCAATATTTGCACATAATGTTATGCTCACCTGCATTCTCCTCCACACACCATACATGACCCCCATACTGTGACGAATACACATACATTCCTAATTTTATTAAATAAAGAACAAAACATCCAATGATCATAACTTATAACATATAAAATATTTAAATTCTCTTGATTTTTACATCTCAAGTAAATACATATTGTCGTAGCCTAGGAGTAGCCTTGACCGGGCATCTGTGTCTCCTTTAAATTTGATTTAATAAAAATAACATCAACCTACAAAAACCTCCCACAAAACGGTTTGAATGCCATGTCCCATTTTCTTATGCTTGCTGTCAATGGCCACATGTCTACATCTTCACATCTTCACATCATCACCCGTCTTCTAACAGCTACTTCCAGCATTAAAAAGCACCATATTACAAAACAATTGTCAGAGGTCCAGGACTGAACACATTGCACTGTAACTCTCAGCACCATGCTGCCAGCACATTTCATGAGCTCACTGAGGCCTTTCCTTCTACTACACCCATACTATCGATCACACGGATAAACTCACCAATCTACTGCACTTTAGGATCTGTGGAATGTTGGATTGCTGATGCATATTAGCGAAAGAGTTCACAGAGTCCATGACGGAAAAGGTGCATTCTGTAATGTTTGGCTCAGCATTCCGAGGTTCAGATCTTTCCTCAGTTTTACTATAAAAAAGGCCAGTTCAAGAAAACTCTCAAGGGTTTACAGCAAAGTGTTAAGCTCACTCTAACCCCAACCTTTACGTGTCCACAAATGTGATTTAACGTGCTAAAGATTCCAAACAAACACTTCGGGGAATGGTCCGTTCCACATTAATAACACAGCTGCTCATTTAAAAGCAGGGCTATTAGTCAGGCCTGTGTGTCATTAAATACTCTCTCTGAATGACCAATTATTGATCTTTCAAATCAATCTGACGCTGGACTTGGAGAACGTGGTACTTGGTTTTCCCCCTGCTGCTTCTCAGGCCTGTGTGCTGTAAACATCGCTGACTGAACGTGCTGTGTGCTATTGAGCAGCCCGCTTGATCTTCACTACATTGGCTCCAACATTCTGAAAATCTGAACTTTTATACAGACCCTATCATCCCGAGCTTAATATCTTCCAAAAACTTTGATATCGGCTTATAAAAATGATGGATCTCATCTTCTAACAAACACCAGTGATGAAAAATATAAACGGAGCAGGTCGTAGTTGCAATCATGGACTTATTATGGGTTTTAGGTCCTTTCTTCCCGCACACAGCTCAATTTGTCAGTGTTATCTTCATGTCAACAGTTTCCCTTAAATATTTATAATAGGCTCTGAGCTCTGAGAACTAGCGAGCACAGGACAAATCTGAGAATGTTAACATGTAGGACATTTTTTCCACAGGCCATCAGAACAGGGAAACGTGAAATGTCTTAAGCAACCTGTTTAAGAGCGAGCATAACTCTGAAGGTACATTTACCACTCGAGTCTCATCAGATTTCATGACTCATTCAAGGTCTCCCTCGTCTGATCTACTTCAGGTTCCACTGATTGTGCACAAATGTGTATTGTATGTATTTAATGCTGAACCTCTCTTTAGATCATGTAGCATCTAAAGGAACAATCCGTTGAATTAATTTCTTTTTATTTCAAGTTTACTTCTAAAGCATTTTTTTAAAACAACATTGCAGTAATCCGTGTGTAAATCCATTGTGAGAGGGCTGAGGGTGAGATAAAGCACTGTAAGAGCAAGAGGAACCTTGAAAGGAACCAAGGTCAACTTTAGACAGCAAAATAACAGCAGATCTATCAAATTTAGAGTTTTAAGAATGGTGAAAGACATAGCGACCCTCAGTAGATTTAGATTAACCAATGAAAACCAATAGCTAATATTGTTGCTGTCCAATAAAAAATATGCATCTCAAAAATGGCTTTACAGGATACAACAAAAAATGTGCTTAACTTTTGAATGGAAGTGAATGTGAAATAAGAGCTTACTTTACAAACTTTAGGACATTTCTGTTGGTCTAATAATCCAGCATTGTTTAAAGCATGGAGAAAACTAAGGATGTACAAACATGGAGGTACATAGCTTTTATTGGACAGCAGCAAAATTAGAAGCCTATTAAAGGTTGTCCAAAATTTTTTTTGATTGAATGAGAACTAATCAACTTGCAATTCACAACTGCAATGAGTCCCTCAGAATGGCAGCAGGTCATCTTCAGTGACAGGTCTCACGTTTGTCTTGGATCAAATAAGACAGTCCTCCATAACACTGGTCGGATCATTTGTAGTTGATGTGCTTCACCTGATTCTAGTTTTAGGAGGTAATGATCCTCATATGAAAATGACATTTTACCAATGATTTTTACATTTTATTAAAGACTTTCCTTAAGTTGCATGTGTTGAGTTATATCACCTCCGTCCCTCGATATAGTTCAAATGAAGATGCTTCATGTGTATGTTTAAAACCGTATGTTTAAATATGTTTAAATGTCTAAGGTGTTCACGGGGTGTCATAGCTTTTTGACGTGACTGTATCCTTACACTGACTTCCACGCTGTAAGCAGAACAGGCAAACAATGGGCCAGAAATTTCATTAAAATATCATTAATAATATCAGTGGTCCCACTGTAAATAAAGTCTTTCTGATAACTATGTAGCTATACATTTATAATCCATACAACAATACAAACACGGGTGACATTGCAAAATTGAATAAATAAATGTGCACCACTTTGATTTTACTCTTCTTTAAAGTGTGGATATATGCAGGGCTCTCTTATAATACATACAAAATACATCTTGCTCTGGTTCCATTGCTGGCAAACACAGCCTGTAAGACAACATCTAAAGCTAATCCATCAGATACAGCGACCAGCAGTCAAAGTCAACAACGACAGCCACCTGGTAATCCTCTTAACACCAGAGCAATGTCTTAATGTACCTCTAATGCATTTCAAATGCATCTTTTATCTGCTCAGGACCTTGAGCAGTAGCAGGCAGGCCCAGCCCTGGATCCTAAGAGGCCATAAGTATAAACACAGCAGTGTTTCCCTGCTGTGCATTCAGCCCCTGACTCATCCCAGAGACCCCTGACATATAAACAATTATCGGAATGTTAAGTTTATTTGATGATACTGTCTTGACTCCTTGTGGTCGGTTGCTGCAGATTGAACTCGGATTCTGTTTATTTTGGAATTCTGGCTTTGGAGTGTCTAACAAGGAAGTGTGCATTGCAGGACTGCTGTGAAAAAAGGAGGTACACAATATATTATAGCTGTAAGCTGTATCACCTCATAAAAATCTGAAAAAGCACATATGGGGAGGAAAGCTCACAGTGGAGCAGCGAGACTTAACAAAACATCTATCACTGATTCCTGAGCTGCGGGGTGAAATATACTTCAGCATGAACCCCGACTTTTACTCATGGAGGCATCTCACCTGGGGTTCTTTCCCCTCTTTCAGTGTGTTCTGCTGACTCAAGGAAAGATATGGTGGCAAGGAGTCAAGATGGAAGTTGTAATTTAAAGAAATCTATTATAACACTGTCACATTATACACGATGTATAAGGTCAAAACTTAAACCTTTAGCACAACATCAGGCAGAGCAAACGTGTTTGTGCCAGATGTTCAGAGCACTTTCTTTAGGAAGACCATAAAAGATGACGTTCAAAAAATAGTGGCACTCAGAAGAAATCAAATTGCATTTCACAACTGGAACGAGTCCCTCAGAATGGCAGCAGGTCATCTTCAGTGACAGGTCTCACGTTTGTCTGGGTTCAAATAAGACAGTCCTCCATAACACTGGTCTGATCATTTTTAGTTGATGTGCTTCACCTGATTCTAGTTTTAGGAGGTAATGATCCTCATATGAAAATGACATTTTACCAATGATTTTTACATTTTATTAAAGACTTTCCTTAAGTTGTAAGTGTTGAGTTATATCACCTCCATCCCTCAATATAGTTCAAATGAAGATGCTTCATGTGTATGTTTAAAACTGTCACACCTGTATGCGCTGTACCTTTAAGATCAGCCTCACCTGAATATTAGAGGCTGACTCCGCCCTTCCACACACCTGTGGGCAAGGTGACTATATCAATCAATCAGACTATATATACTGGGACTCATGCGCCATTTAGCTGCGAGATATTGCCACTTCTGTGTCTTATCGAGCAATCTGTATTGGTTTGTGTTCCCTGGTTGTTGATCTTTCCGCCTGTTTCTGACTTTGATTTGTGTATAGTGTTTTTGTCCAATGAACCTGCCTGCATCTGCATCCTCCGCCCCTTGGCTGGTCTTTACAAAAACCATATGTTTAAATATGTTTAAAAGTCTAAGGTGTTCATGGGGTGTCAAAAGTTTTTGATGTGACTGTGTCCATATACTGACTTCCACGCTGTAAGCTGAACATGCAAACAATGGGCCAGAAATTTCATTAAAATATCATTAATAATATCAGTGGTCCCACTGTAAATAAAGTCTTTCTTGTCTTTTAAACTATTCTTGCAGGTTTAAATCTGAACCTCCTAGAATTGAGTCTGAGAGAGCAAACATCTATCCTCACATCACACCCAGTGTGTCTGTAATCTATCAGAGTTGGGGACCTGGCACTTTCATAATGGCTTCCCAGTAATGATGTAATGGCAGCAGTTCACCAGATGTGGTATGAGATATTGGAAGATTGAAAGATTTGTATGTGGTATTGGAGAATTGGTATGTGGTGTTGGAATGTGGTATGTGGTACTGGATTGGTATGTGGAATTGGAGGATTTTAATGTGGGGTTGGAGGACTGATATGTGGCATTGAAGGAATGGTATGTGGTATTGGATGACTGATATGTGGTATTGGATGACTGGTACGTGGTATTGGAGCAGGGGTAACAAACCAGGTACGAAATGAGCCAATGTGGCAGCAGGTCTTCATTCTAAACAACCAGCAGCAACAGCTGATTCCACTCATATAATCAATTAGCCAATGTTCAAACAACTGATCACGTGAGCTTCTGCTTGGTTGGAATTAAAACCTGCAGCCACATTGGCCTGTTTCTGACCCTGTTTGACACCCCTGTATTGGAGGATTGGAATGTGGTATTAGAGGAATGGTATGTGGTATTGGAGGAATAGTATGTGGTATTGGAGGAATGGTATGTGGTATTGGAGGAATGGTATGCTGTATTAAATGACTGGTATGTGGTATTAGAGGAATGGTATGTGGTATTGGAGGAATGGTATGTGGTATTGGAGGAATGGTATGTGGTATTGGAAGAATGGTATGTGGTATTGGTTGACTGGTATGTGGTACTGGAGGAATTGTATTTGGTATTGGAGCAATGGTATGTGGTATTAGAGGAATGGTGTGTGGTATTAGAGGAATGGTATGTGGTATTGGAGGATTGGTATGTGGTATTGGAGGAATTGTATTTGGTATTGGAGGAATGGTATGTGGTATTGGAGCAATGGTATGTGGTATTAGAGGAATGGTGTGTGGTATTAGAGGAATGGTGTGTGGTATTAGATGACTGGTATGTGGTATTGGAGGAATGGTATGTGGTATTGGAGGAATGGTATGTGGTATTGGAGGATTGGTATGTGGAATTAGAGGAATGGTATGTGGTATTAGATGACTGGTATGTGGTATTGGAGGAATGGTATGTGGTATTGGAGGAATGGTATGTGGTATTAGATGACTGGTATGTGGTATTAGATGACTGGTATGTGGTATTGGAGGAATAGTATGTGGTATTGGTTGACTGGTATGTGGTATTAGATGACTGGTATGTGGTATTGGAGGATTGGTATGTGGTATTGGAGGAATGGTATGTGGTATTAGAGGAATGGTATGTGGTATTGGAGGAATGGTATGTGGTATTGGAGGAATAGTATGTGGTATTGGAGGAATAGTATGTGGTATTGGAGGAATGGTATGTGGTATTGGAGGAATGGTATGTGGTATTGGAGGAATGGTATGTGGTATTGGTTGACTGGTATGTGGTATTGGAGGAATGGTTTGTGGTATTAGAGGAATGGTATGTGGTATTGGAGGAATGGTATGTGGTATTAGAGGAATGGTATGTGGTATTGGAGGAATAGTATGTGGTATTGGAGGAATAGTATGTGGTATTGGAGGAATGATATGTGGTATTGGAGGAATGGTATGTGGTATTGGTTGACTGGTATGTGGTATTGGAGGAATGGTTTGTGGTATTAGAGGAATGGTATGTGGTATTGGAGGATTGGTATGTGGTATTGGAGGAATGGTATGTGGTATTGGAGGATTGGTATGTGGTACTGGAGGATTGGTATGTGGTATTGAAGGATTGGTATGTGGTATTGGAGGAATGGTATGTGGTATTGGAGGATTGGCATGTGGTATTGGAGGATTGGTATGTGGTATTGGAGGAATGGTATGTGGTATTGGAGGAATGGTATGTGGTATTGAAGGATTGGTATGTGGTATTGGAGGATTGGTATGTGGTATTGGAGGATTGGTATGTGGTATTGGAGGATTGGTATGTGGTATTAGAGGAATGGTATGTGGTATTGGAGGATTGGTATGTGGTATTGGAGGAATGGTATGTGGTATTGGAGGATTGGTATGTGGTATTGGAGGATTGGTATGTGGTATTGGAGGAATGGTATGTGGTATTGGAGGAATGGTATGTGGTATTGAAGGATTGGTATGTGGTATTGGAGGATTGGTATGTGGTATTGGAGGATTGGTATGTGGTATTGGAGGATTGGTATGTGGTACTGGAGGAATTGTATTTGGTATTGGAGCAATGGTATGTGGTATTAGAGGAATGGTGTGTGGTATTAGAGGAATGGTATGTGGTATTGGAGGAATGGTATGTGGTATTGGAGGAATGGTATGTGGTTTTAGAGGATTGGTATGTGGTATTAGAGGATTGGTATGTGGTATTGGAGGAATGGTATGTGGTATTGGAGGAATGGTATGTGGTTTTAGAGGATTGGTATGTGGTATTAAAGGAATGGTAATCTGATTCTTAACCCTTCTATTGTCAGGAGCATCATATGTGAGACAACATGACGTGAGAGTCCGGACAGGTTTGGGTAATTGGCACTGTGATGGGGTGGAAAATTGGAATAAAATTACAAAAATAAAAATGTGTGTAAAATTGTTAGTTAATAGTTTTATTAATAGTTTTATCTATTAGTAACACAAGTATATCTCAATAGTTGCACCATTATATTTTATAAAGTGGGACAGGATCCTATGAGAAAATGACATGGAAAACCAAACAAAAATTAGATTTACTTTTTGACAACAGTTGGGCAAAAAATCAGCTCTATTGGTGGAGATGGTAACAGATTGAGGGAAGTACGGGCCCCACTGACATGGATACGTAATACCTAACTGTGTAATCACAACAACCTGGCAGGAGAAGATCCATTTTCTCTACCTGGCCTGCTCATCATCTCCTCACAGATTTGTGCGCGGGGTGAAACAGGATAAGGTTTCCAAACAGAACTCGGGCTGAGGTGGCTAACATATGAGCTGTCCATACATGGACATGGAGTTAAGGCAGAGAGGAGCAGGAATGAGGTCCCGTTCACCTGAAAGGAAGACAATCAGGATAAGGAAAAGTGAAAGTGGCAATTTGGAATGAAACACGGTAATCAGTCTTGTTTATTAAGTTTTGAAAGCAGGCCAAGCTCAGAGTCCTACTTAGATCAATCCGAAATCATACAAATTAAAGCCATCGGTTTTCCGATGTGCACGGATGCCAGCGTGTGAACGATATGGTGTATCCACTTTCTTTTTTGTATCACTCCGTTCGGCCTCAAACGCCTCGTCCTCTTATCACATCCCTTACTCTTAATGACATCATAGACAGACTGACCGTTTGCCCTGATACTGTATCTCATAATGAGAGGGGTTTCATTTCAAAGCCGGTGGAGGTTGTTAGGCCATCTCGAGCAAGACAAACACTAAGTAAGCAAAAACCAGAATGACCTGCAGAGCCGCATGTGCTGGAATATCAGCTTCACCTCTTCTGCAGCTTGTTAATCCTTGGACTCCTTTCTGCCATTATTTCTGCACATTTTTCCGTTTCGATTCCATAAAAAAGGTCTGTGCTAGACATCTCTCTTCTGAGCTGCACAATAAATGCAAATGTATTACATCTGTTCCCTCTGCTCTGCCACAAACCCAAATGTGTTACAGTACACTGCAAATGTCCGTGTACAGTATGTTCAGTAGTAAGACATGTATGTGTGTGTGTGTGTGTGTGTGTTTGTGTGTGTTCTGCATATAAAACGCTAGCGAATGTGAACTTGTGTAGACTTCTGAAATATCCCTATTTACTTGATCGCAAAGATGAAGGCATGTGGTGTTGTTCTTGGGAAATCAACATGACAGCCAGTCCAATTAGGTTTGATAGACAGTATGAAACCAATTACACAACATTTGCGTCTAATTGAGACAAGCTCTGTTTGTGTGATTGACTGGATGCCGGCATTTCTTTTCATGTTCTCCGTTTGTACACTTGCTTTAGAGGTTACAGAAAGGGAAAAGACTCTCAGCACGCCTGCAATGACAAAGACAGGAGAGGCCGATTTAACTCCACAGCATTAAACCATCCTCGTATTAAATAGTCCCACTACCTCCGATGTCTCATTTCTTAAGACACATCAGTTATAGACTGAACCTCTTGGACCCTTGGCTTTTCAGGCTTTCGAGTGCATCTCAAAAAATTAGAATACTGTTAAAAGGCTTATTCGTGATCACAATTTTCGTTCAAAAAAAACGACCATGTTTTATGTTCATTACACATAAAGTGACATTAGTGTAAAGGAAGCAGCTGAATTGGCAGGTGTATCAAAGCAAATGGGCATAAAGGTCTACCAACAGTGGCAAAACGTCCAAATCAAAATCAAAGTTGAGGCTGAAAGACAAATCTGATGGAGAGGGAACACTGGCATGTTTCACTGCTTGCTTCCAGGCATGAATTGCTTCTAGAAGTCAAGGCAGGTTCTACACAACCAATATATGAAAGAATATATGAAGCAAAGTGGCATGACAGAGCAAAGAGACACAAAAACTGGATTGTCCATGGGCAGAAATGTGTTATCTGGTCAGATAGATCTTGTTTCTGCCTGTATTTGAATGATGGTAGGTATTGCGTTCATCACAGAGCTCAGGAAACCTTCAATGAGGACTGCATGCAAGGTGTGGTTCAAGCTGGAGGAGGCTCTGTGATGTTCTGGGGGTGTTTTAATTACACGGAAATGGGTCCTGTGGTTGAGATGACAGCAAATTTGAACCACAGTGCCTACACTGAGCTGCTGGACTGCTCATCATCCCTGTATTCAAAGATGACAATTTACATGTTTACAGGGCTGCAGATTTGACTGACTGGCATGATGAACATTCAGAGGCCTTCACACATCAAAAGGACTTGAATCCTTCTGTAAATATCAAGCCAGACCTGGAACAACGAGTTAAACCTCAGGGAAAGCATCTAGCCAAAGCAATTCCTGCAAGAGTGACTGAACGTTGATGTTGCCTACATTCAGAAATGTGTCCAGATCATGAGTAATTTTATTGCAGTTAACACGTCTGCTCATTGAGGTATTAATAGATATTAGCTATTTTCCGTCCAGTGAGAATTGTATAGTAGAAGGAAGCAAGCTTTTAATTTTGGTTTCATTTTATTATGAAATGTTAATACAATATAAAAGAACTGACATTCAAATTATGTCAATCAGCAAAAGTGAGACTTGTTTGCGTGGCAGCAATAGTGTATTTGGAACCACACATACTAGAATGTAAATTGAATTCATATGTAATTACATGTTCATACATATGTAATAGCTGTATAGCAAACACATATGTAAACACATTGCTTCTAAAGGTTAACTCCTTTAGAGGCACTGATACTTTTTTGGTTCAGGTTCTTTTCTGTTCTTTTCTTTTCAGGTTCTTTTCTTTTCTGCTGCATTACTGAGAGCCAATCTCAGGTGATCTGTTATTCAGCAATTCAATATTGAACATATTTCTAGAAAAGGACAGATTGGAAAACACAAGATTGTGTAGATATTGGATAGATCTTGAACAAAAAAATATTATTGCAGAGATCTTTAATGTTTTTGGCCAGCAGTGCCTGACGTGACTATATGCATATTGAAATACATAACACAATGTTATAACCTGGGAAGGTCATTGGCAGCTTTCAAGAAGAAAGAAACCTGATTTCTGGAATTTGATGCTTGAAAGGATGTCAGTGGGAACAATTCCAGACCACACTTTCGCTATAGAATGCAACAAATTATGGTCTGGTCTCAGGCACCCCGCAAGCCCCCTGCTCCCTTCCACCCAGTAAACAGCTGAGTAATATCTGCTGCCTGTCTCCAACAGACAGGAACGCGACCCTCTCTGCTTATGACTGTAATTAATGGTTCTGAGAAGCTGGTTGTGCGTTCTTGGCTCTGGGTGAAGTCCTGTGTGGGCTTGGTAGAACATTTTCTCAAATCACTAAATTACATTTTCACCATTGTTCCAGAGTGTGACTCACTGAGCAATCAGACTAAGACGGACTTCCCTTTGAAGCTTCAACACCATATTTCTCCATTAATACATTTCTAAGGCGAAGGGTCAGTAACACTGTCCAATTTAGCCGTAATAAGTCATCAAACGTAAGGATCAGGTTTATGAAGGAAGACCCTTCATAAGAAAACTGGCAGAGCAATGAAGTCCTCTGGGTCCGATGGGCAGTCTAGCTCATACATGCCCTCTCCTGCTAAACAGTGATAAAGCACAGGCACAAGTCAAACATGAGACTGATGTTATTTTTTCACAAGTGCAGCAGCCAAGACAAATGTACTAAATGCAATTCAATCTTCACATTCGCTGAGCTTTCGGCTAGACCATCATCAGCGGAGCAGAGACACCTCCGGCCAAAATGTAAATCTTTCTCTCTTAAAAATGGTCAGTGAGTCATTGTTTCTCAGCACTAATAGTTAGCAAGGGTTTTGACTGGCAAAGTTGTAATGACATTGGGGCAAATTTTTTCCTACTAAATAAACCTCTTAAGGTCCCACATTTGCACTAATTTTTCAAAGCCTTACAGGTGGAATCTACGCTTCAATAAATTAGTACAAAAATGGTGCAATATTTATGCTCAATGCACAATATGTTATAAGAGATTATTAAAATCATGCCTGTTGTATCAAACCTTTGGATCTTTTGGTCATTTTTTTTTCACACCATCAGCAAATTGCAAACTGCAAACCGTCCAACATTACTTGGAATGAAGTTGCATGACATAAAATAAAAATAAATGAATAAATTAATCCTCTTTTAAAGCTGAATAAATCATCTACAAGCACATTTTGATGTCTAATTTAGAATATATGTACCTGAATTGTGGAAAAATTACTATCTATCTATCTATCTATCTATCATCTATCCATCTATCTGTCTGTCTGTCTGTCTGTCTGTCTATCTGCTCAAACATATGTCATGGTGGTGCTGGTGTCAGTGTGTGTTGGGCTGGGATGAGTGCCCCAGCAGTGTTGATGGAATGTTTAAACACCCTGTCCACTCACTGTCCCTCTATTAGACACTCCTACCTTCTTGGTCCATCTGGTAGATGTAAAGTCAGAGACAGAAGCTCATCTGAGGGGTTTAAACACTCCAGCAGCACTGCTGTGTCTAATCCACATGTACAATTTTTTTAAATGTCATATTTATTATTGATTCATTATATGAATAAGAAAAAAAAAAAAAAGGTGCATCTCCAAAATGGAATCTTGGAAACTACTGGTGTGATTTCGGACCGTTCTTTGGATCACCTTATATGTTATGACGTTTAACACCAACCTGAAAACAGAGCACCATCAGTAAACAGCTCCATCTTGTTAGAACGTGTGTGAGAATGAGAATGGTGTGTGAGTGCTAATCCTGTTTAGAGGAGGTGGAGAGTTCTCTCCTTTTGTACCATGTTCATGAACTCCAGGCTTGCACGCTCAGGGAGGGACGTAGAATTCTACACTCTCTTCCCATGGCACGAAAGGGTATTGTCTGTCCCCCACCTTTGGAAAAGCCCGACAGATAAGCTGGCTGTGCACAAAGCTGAGTGTGATGAGGGCAGCAAGCCTGCCTTTGGGCTTCTACAGCCGCCCACAAACACAAAGGAAGCTCAGGCATGATAAGAGCGCTGACAGGTGGTGTTTTTATTTTCATTTTCCGCGGGCTCCTTCATTGATTCATTCTTGACCCTTGCCTCATCATAACCCTACCCTCTCAATTAAAAGCGACAGCAATGGATCTAATCACTCACTATAGTGGTCATTTTGGAGCTGTATCTTCAACAACAAAAAAAGAAAAGAAAAGAGGAGCAGACGTCCTCTAGACGACACTTTAAAGTGGTGAAAATTCCTGCAGTGGTGAGACATTGTGACCCGCATGAGGGGTTCTATTGCTGCCTTTTGAACAAAAAAAAAAAAAAAGGGTGGGGGTGGGGGGTGCAGGGTAGGTGTGTGGGGTGTGTGTGTGTGTTGGGGGGGTGTGAGTGGGGGGAGAATGATGTTTTCCTTTTCATGCCCAAGCTCTGAAACTCCATCCCTCTTTTCTGGTGTCAGTCGTTCTTTTGTGTTGGGCAGTGGTGGCTCCCTTTGACACTGCACTGGTTATCCTCTTGATACTTGACTCCACTGAGGATCTGCACTCCTGGCCCTTTGTTCTCCCATCACCTTTACTCCTGCCTGGACGAGGAACCTCACTGGAGGCGCACTGCCAAGCCAACCCTTCTGAACTCACCTGTTATATCACACAGTACTAGATAAAAAAAATGCTGTGGGAAGAAATGACTTCTTATCAAGCTGCGCTTTCATTATCTCAGTATTTAATAACCAATGGACCAATAAAAATGCTTCAAAAAGACCTGGAATTAATCATTTCTCTACAAATTAATTTACAGTGAAAGTTAAGAGTGATTTTGTCTGCTCCTGTAAAGTTACTATTCTGGACTGCAGTAACATGTAATATTAAAAAATTTAAGAAAATTTTACACTAAAATGTAGATAATGGATGTGTATATTTAATATGTATATTATGTATCACAATGAACTCATGTTCACTGATGGTCCTGTTTTGCCAAATGCACACAAGCACAAGCCAGCCCACTATGTACTCAAAGAAGAATTGAGAAGATAGCTTTGAGAATTCTTCCCTTCTCCATTACTGAGGTTCTAAACTGTATTATGCTTATGGTAAGGGTTAGGTTATCTATAGGTTATGGTTATGATTATGATTATAGTTAGGTTAGGTTAGGGTTAGGTTAAGTTTGCAGTATAGGTAAGGATTAGGTAAGGGTTAGGTTAAGTTTAGGTTATGGTTAGGATGAGGTAAGGGTTAGGTTAAGTTTAGGTTATGGTTAGGATTAGGTAAGGGTTAGGTTAAATTTAGGTTATGGTTAGGATGAGGTAAGGGTTAGGTGAAGTTTAGGTTATGGTTAGGGTTAGAGTAAGGGTTAGGTTAGGTTTAGGTTATGGTTAGGGTTAGAGCAAGGGTTAGGTTAAGTTTAGGTTATGGTTAGGATTAGGTAAGGGTTAGGTTAAGTTTAGGTTATGGTTAGGGTTAGAGTAAGGGTTAGGTTAAGTTTAGGTTATGGTTAGGGTTAGAGTAAGGGTTAGGTGTACATCTAGGCTGAGGTGTAGGATCAGGTAATAAAATTATACTGGTTGTTTGTTTTTAATAACCTCTTTTCAAATTGCTGATTATCTGCTGATTTTCTGAATGAGTAAGTTTTGTTAGTAGCTAAGTCATGTATGTGCAGGAGGGTCAAAAGATTTCTGTCACGCTGTTTCAGTCACGTGTAGAAATGCCTCTTGGGAAGAGGCTGCTCCATTAGCTGTTATTTTATCTTTTTTTAAAAATGTTATATATTATTTCAATAAATAAGACTTTGAATAATCCAGAATATCTGCCAGTTATACATTTCACTGGCCATTTTGAAAAAGTGTAAAAAGAAATAATGGTTGGTGTGGTGTTTTAAAGCTCTCAAATAAGAAATATTTGCTCTTGTCTTAAAAAAAACACTGCAATTTCCTTCAGGGTCAATAAGTTTATCTTATTTTGGCAAAAAGTCTAAAGTATACACTTTTCCTTTCACCCCAAACCAACCAAGACATATTTGGTCTTCACGGTTCTCTTGTTGTTGTTTTATCTCTGGAGGAACATGTACTAATGTAGCTAAAGACTGAATGGAAACCCACTATCTCTATGGCTCAGTGACTCCAGTGCAAAATCAAAGAGGCAAACTTTGGATGCCAAACATGTCGTGGCTGACTGACTCCATTTGGGATAAGTAGGCATTTGTGTAAATTAGATTTTTCCGTGGACCATCCCTTTCAGCTGATTTCACTTTCCGTGTTATCATTTTTGTTTTGTACTCAGTCATGCAACAAAATGTGTTTGTTTTGTTGTCGGCCTTCAGATCTCACATTCAGCACATGGGGGAACTTGGGGTGTGTTATAATTGGTGGTGATTTACTCTCCAGCAAACAAACACAAACACGCACCTGAGAAACCACCACAAGGGGTGCTGGCCAGGCCGTCCCAGATACAGGATCCCAGTGTCAGATAATTCCTGTGGGATTTCAGCTCCATTCCAGGGCTTCTTTTCAGGCATTTCTTTGGGGGAGATTCTCACGGAAATCTTCAGAACTCCTCAGATAAGAGGCACCTCTCCTGACAGCCCAAAGTGGCTGCCATGTCACGGAATGAGATAAGGGGCGCGGCGAGGGAGGCAGGCCGCAGCGCTGAGTGACGACAATGACGGCATGCTGCAAAACACTTCCCAGCTGTTTCCAGAACACAGTCATGGATTTTAGGCAATTACACACACTTATTACCATAATTCACTCTGAATCCATCAGCTAATTACTGAACTAACTAGATCATATAATAAACATGTCTGTGGTCCGTCATTTTTGTTAACACATTACACAGAAACTGCAGGCTTATTATTCTAATAATGGTGAAGTAACCAGTCTGAGTAAAACCCCGTGACCATTACAGGAATCCCTTGGATTCAGTGTTGGCTGGCTGCCAACTCACTTAGCAAAGCAGAACATCTGCAACAGAACATTAGAACATTTCTATGGTTCTGATGATTGCTCTAAATAGGGAATCTCTAACTTATGTACTTCACAGCCCACCCTTTTATATATATATATATATAAAAAACCAGAAGAACCAAACAAAACTTTTTGTGCCTTTAATAATGTTAACCTGATCATGGATAACTCTGCCTTTGTGTTATTTCTGTAATATTATTTCTGCATTTCTATTAATGCATATATTTATCTCTTGAACATGATTGATCTGTTTTTTACTTATTTTTGCCTATGTTTGAATGTGGAGACTTGAAACTGGAAAAAAAAAAGATTTCTGAACAAATAATTTGCAGATTGGTGTCTATAAGTTGAGAATAAAAAATATATATATATGACATTTTATAATATATTGTATTACTGTGAAAAAATGTATGAAAAAATTCAGGCGGTCTTAATTTTTTTGGCTGATTTTGCCTCTTGGATCCATGCCAATGTCTAAAACTGCTTGTCACAGAAGCCCAAAACTTGAAATTATTTGTTCGGGGCCAATATGACCAACATCTCAGGTAATAAAAATTGCTTTATTATATTGGATTTTAATAAGAGGAGCTTCTAAAAACAGCTATAAATTTGATAAAAGTATGATTTTCACCGGTGTGTCAAGAAATTCCTGACTTATAAAGCTGAGAACACAAGGTGTGACTCTGCTCTCACTGTGAGGGCTGAGGACCGAAAGGGTTCATTTAGAATAGTCAAGTATTTTGGAAAATGTATCATAAATATCCTTGTCAGTCTAATCATTACAAATAATTTATAAAACTATTGCATTTTCTGCTCAAAAAAACTGTGGATGATCAATTTCCAATAGAAGTTCTAAGATATAAAGTATTTTTTAGTCCTTATAATGTCAAACCATAAAAACATCTCACAAAATTGGCCTAGCATTGTAAAGGTTAATGTGGCACTACAGAGTGCTTCACAGCCCACTGGTGGTCCCCAGCCCACAGGCTGAGAAACCCTGCTCCAAGATGTCCTACTAGAGAACTCTTTATATTTCCAAGCTGAAACCCAACATCTTAAACCTGTGAATAGTTCATCACTGTGCAGAAAATCTGTGCTCTCTTTAAAGCAGCTTGTAGATGCAAGTACTTATAGACCAGTTTAAGCTAGAGTTTGGGTGGCTTCTGCTTCCAGTAGTAAACCAGCCCCCCCTCTGAGCAGTGGAGCCAGGAATGATAGAGGACGGTGATTCCTGTCTAACGTGAAGGAGTTTTAAAGTAGTCTGAAACTGACCTCTACACTGGTCAACATATTTAGCACTGCCATTAAAACAAATAATGTCATAAAAATGTAAAATGAAAAAATGCATTTGAATTTTATGGTACATGCAGACAATCTATTACAACACTAATTTTATCTTAAAGTACATTTTGAGTAAACCTTTAATAATTCTTAAAAATCAATGCTTCATTTGATGTTTTTCCGGATTTAGCTTAGAATTCCAAGCAGAAAGTGAGCTTTTAGGACTAGAAGGTTTATTTATCTCATTGAAAGGTTAAATCCCATTTACATATTTGATAGGATTCTGATATTCTTTACAAAACATTTAGGGTGTCTGCAATTATTATGTATGAATGAAATGTATTGCACATTCCAGTGTTTCTATATGGAACGCAAGATCCTAATATCTCAAAACTGCTCAGAACACAGACAGAACCTTATAGTTTCAAGGGGACAATATATATATTTTGCATTGAACAAATTAAAAAGAGAGGATTTCTACTTTTTACTTGAGTAATATTTGACAGTGTGTCAATTACAGGACTTGTGTACTTTGTCCAGTGAAAAACTTAATTATGGGTTTAAAAGTTCAATTGTAGACACACTGACAAATGAACTGAAGCAGAGGAAGCTAAAAAAAACAAAAACTGGACTCCATTAAATAAAGAAATACAAAAAAAAAAAAGCATCGTCATGTTCTGATTTCACATTTTCTGTTATTTACAGTACAGAGATGCAAAACCAGCCAATTCCCTCCAAAGATCCATTACTCCTAAAGACGTGTTTCATATGAGTTTGTTTTACTGTTCTTGGAGAGGATTGAAACAGCTGGGCGTTTGGCTGTGGCCTGTGTTAAACCCTTGACCCTGGAGCCTTGATCAGCATTTCACTACCGTTCAGGTCCAAAAAGTGCACCTATGATATATGGAAAGTAACGATGCATCCAGCAGAGTGGAGAGAGGCTGGAGGAGCTGGATGGATGCCTGGCTGTTATTCCAGACTCATCACTGACACCTCCACCCAGCTATGCTGCTTGATTACTGCTTACAATTCCTCAAAGCAGACACGCACATCAGAGCTGGTTTCTCCCTGAGCCCGGAATAATTGAACAGTGAGACATCCTCAACATTCAAAAATGACCTTACTTGTTTCCCTTCTGCAATGCGTTTGACATGTAAACAAAATGTGGTGGGCTTTGGTGGTGTTTTTGAATATGAATGATTAAGATGGTCCCGGAGGTACACTCATGGACTGGCCATTTGGGAGGTAGGATGGACTCTGAGGCTTCGGTTTCATGTTTTTTTTGTCTGAATCCAATTAGATATTTCTGAATTTACACGTTTCCATAGTGACTCGGGAGAATATAGTGCAGTCAGATGTAACAAGTGTTACACGTGTTTTACATTCCAGATTCCAGAAAAGTAAGACCACCCTCCATGATCAGTCACCAGATCTTCTTTTAGAATGCATCCACAAGTATCGCTTTGAAATATCGACCAAAACGTGGTTTAACTCTACTGATATGATCACAATGGCTTCATAATGGCATGGAGGTAGTGTGTGTGTGCTTCCCCGATCCCACGGATTACGGGCTTGATTCTCATCCAGTTCTGAGTAGGACTCAATGACCTGTCCTGCACCTAATGGTTCGGTCCTGTCCAGGGGTTTCCTGTCTTTTGCCCAGTGGCTCCGGGTCCACTGTGTCTGGAAATGAATGGTCAAAAATGGTATATCCTTATTGGCAGTACTGTTGAAATTTGGTGTGCAGCGACATTGGAATTCTTTAATGTCAGGAGTTTGGTGTGTTCCTGTTTGTTCTCCTCATGTTTCATGTGGGATCAAGTAGGTGAATTGGCTCTGCTAAATTGCCCATAAGAGGCTGTAAATGGGGCTTTGTGGTACACAGCAAAGGGGCTGGCACCTTGTCCAGAGGGTATTTCTCTGTCTTGCACCAGTTATTCCAGATAGGAATCTTTGGGTTGTCATGCATGTACTGGTTCTGCCCTATCCAGGAGGTAACCCTGCTTTAAACTCAAAGAGAGAGAGAGAGAGAGAGAGAGAGAGAGAGAGAGAGAGAGAGAGAGCAGTTTAAACGCTGATGTTATAACAAGCAATGTACTTAAATTCAACATAGCTTGTTTTACTTCAATCTCATTGGACAAATGAAAACAGCCCAATCCGTTTCCATTTGCATAGAGCTCGATATGTCATGTGATTATAGCTAAAGTTCCACCTTTAACAAAGAAAAGCCAATCAGCTGAATGAAATCCCAGCCTTTGCAAAAATGAATTGACTAGAAATCCCGACCAGTGGATTGAGCGAAATCCAGACTTTCAAGAAAAAGAGCCAATCAGCATCCAGATCTGCATGAGCACAATATCCAGAAGCACAATTTCAAATGTTCCCAAAACTCGGTTGCAATACTCTGGGGGTAAGCACACGTCAGGTTCTCGTGAGGCTATCAGATGTCACATTAGTCTAAGAGCTGGCTGTCCTGCAAACGTTTGTACGCAGTGCAGTACGTGCATACGAGTACGCGTGCTGGTGTTCAGTCTTTCGCAGATGCGCATACTTTGTGTTTAATTTCGGTTTGGTTTTGGCTAAAAATATTAATTGCAGTGCATTCCTAATTCTCACAGGCCAGTCCTTCAATACAGGCTGATCTTATATGTCGGCTGTTACCAATGAATTGAATTTAGAGACATCTCCAACTAACCTTCAACTCATCAAGGAGAAAAGTGCATCAACTCGGAAACAGCACCACCTGCTTGTAAACACACATACAGACCCAACGTTAAAAATCATCCTCATTCTCAGCCCAAATGAATGGTTCCCAATGACACGCCTATAAATCTATCTATGTGAATATGCTAATACAGCACAACAGAGGGCTTTGAAGTGCACAGCTGAGAGTGTGGGAGGTCAATCAGGGATGCCCCCTACACTAACACGCATCACATTGTGGCTCCATGTTTAAAACAACACTGGGGTAAATATTTTGTCCCTGGCCAGGGCTGCACAAACATACTTTCAGGCCCAAGGCATCACAGGCCAGACACTTTAGTCCGAACGCAGGCAGTGTGATGGGGGCTAAACCCCAGCAATCCTCAATACCCCTTCAGATATATAAAACAGGAGATTATAGGGGGGAAATGATTTATGTAATGTCCTCTCATGTCTTCCGTCCTGGACAATTCAAAGCGCAACTTCCCAGGGATCAGGTTCTGTGGGGTTCTCGTCTACAAAACATGGACAAAGAAGTCGTTGTTTATGCAGATAAAATAATATACATGTAAATGATTATCTGCTACCTAATAATCTCCTCCCAAACTTGTATAGTAGCATTTAATAACCCCTCTACATTCTATATACAATCTGAAACCACACCACAGTGCAGGACCTCAGGCTGCCAAAGAGTGGATGTTGTTTACCAAACCGTCGCAGCGTGCTGCAGGCCAGGACTTTTCTGCGAAAGCTCAAGAGAATCTCCCTATCTGCTACATGAATACACACCACCAACCCACCCACCACATTATATGTCCAAAGGTTTGTGGACAGACCTTCAAACAAATGCATTCTACTTTAAGTTCAACCATTCCTGACACAGACTGCCAGTAGAATAGGTCTCTCTGGAGCAGATGAGCATGATCCTATTGGCACCATGCCTAAAGCCAGACATGGGATAGAGGGGTATCAAGCATGGAGCTCTAGATCTCTGGAATGATGGTGCCCCATCCAGCAGTATCAGAATGAGTCAGGGATTTGGGTGGGGTGATTGTCCAATACCTTAATAATGCTGTTGTCACCAATTCAACCAACTCACAGCAATGCTCCAAAATCTAGTAATGTTTTCCCAACTCCAAAAAAAGAGGATACACAATAAATGAGCAGGTGTCCTCATACTTCTGTCCAGAATGTGCCTACTCTTTTTGCATTCAGGAGGGGAAAGATACAAGGAGGGCAGCTGGTCAATAAAAGTTTCTTAAAAGGACACTCAAGCATGTTTATGCTTCTTAAATGTCAGGCTTAATAGGGTGGCTTGTTGACATTAATCTTTATCTTTCGAGTCGAGCGGCTCTGGCTTTTAAGAGCATCTGCAATATAGCAGGCATTAGCTTGAAACGGGACATTTGGAAATCAGGCAGCGATCGTCCTCCTGTGTTTAAAAGTGGAGTAATATACCGTGGGCTGGATGATGAAAGGGAGCTTTAACATGGTTGGAGAACTGTGCCTTTAAGCCTTTCAAACAGCCAAGCAGGTGGAACAGGTGGGCAGACCTCAGGAAAGAAATGATCAATGAGGAGAACTCCTTTTATCAGCTACAGCGCCAGGATTATCTTCAGACCCTGGGCCTGGGGTTAAAGTGATATTGCTTCAATGAACTACAGCTCAAAATGCATCAAAGCTGGAGTCATGCTCTCCGTATATGAGCAGTGAAGCTTTTCTGCCCAAGACTGAGGAACAGGGATATTGGTGACTGCTGAGATGCTGTCCAGCTGAAGGAAGCCACATCCTTTTCGTTTTCTGAGACGAACAGTAATTTAGGCATATTTCATATGGTGTTTTCCAGCTGAAGCAAAGCTGGTGATAGCTTATAATGGAATCAAGCTCACAAAAAGCCATTAAATTGGGTTTCGGCACTGATGTAAAGGCAAGACGGACCATCAGCACGTAGCCACAAAAATCTACCAGCACCGCTGGGAGGACTGGAGGAAAGAAGTCAAAATAAATAAAAGCTGAAATGATAGCTGGGGTTTGGAATATGAAGAAATGAGGACAAGATGAAGAGGAAAAACTTGGGACATGCTGTCCCAAATAAATGAATGGAATGGTAATGACTACGTTACAAAGACGAAGCCTGTCAAAAACAAGCTTCAGTGTAAAAGAACCTTTCGTGGCTTCAGAAAAACCAATCGCTTTTTTTAAGCTTTTATAAGACCTTCAACATAATACAGACGCTCCATCCCAATTGTCCTTCAGGTCCAGAGCCTAGAGCCAGACCCCGTTCTAGAGCAGGGGTCACCATTCCGGCTCCTGGAGAGCAACCTTCCTACAGCAGTTTCAACCCACATCTATCACACTCGCTTCAGCCAATAAAGGGGCGTTTCTCAACACAAAGAATGCTAAGAATGGATTGTGTTCTTGTGAAGAACATTCTAGACAAGTTTTTTTGCCAGAACAAAGTCACAAGAACACCAGGACTATTGGGAGGAGCTGTGTACCAAGTTAAAGCTGCCACAGAAAGGCAAACGAGCCGATCAATTTTAAATCTTTTGTCTCAAAGCCATTTTCAATCTTAAAAAAAAAATGGATTGTGATCCTGTCCAGCATGTCCTCTATTTTCGAGGCGTAAGAAGAAAACATCCATTCTTGGTAAATGCATTAATGGAATGCAACTTCAGCAATGGAAGACAACGTTCAACAAGAACACAAGACCATAGAGAAGCATTATGTAGTCTATCTGTTTCTCTGCATGCTTTGTTTGTCTCCTTGCACCCAGTTCTTTAGTGGTCAAGACCCCACAGGACCACCACAGAGCAGGTATCACGTGTAGGTTGGGTCGTTCTCAACACTGTAGTGTAACAGCCAGAATGATTATGCTGGTATGAGTGGATCTGACACACCAGTGCTGCAGGAGTGCTTAAACACTGCCCGCTCACCGTCCACTCTACTAGACACGTTTACCAAGTTGCTCCAACGTGTAGCTGTGAAGTCAGGGACAGAAGCTCATCCGTTTCTGCAGTTTGTGTTGGTCATCCTCTAGTCCTTCATCAGTGCACAAAGGACACACCCATAATAAGAGAAACCTCTGAAGGCAGTAATTAGTTGGACCAGTTTGGGTGGATTATGGTTGAATCTGACGTCTGCAGGACGGTAACTCTCCAAGAGCAGGGTTGGTGAGCCCTTAATGCTTGAAGCACATCAGAGATGAACTGCAGCAGATCCTATCACCTCACGTCTGAGTGCCACTTGTTGGAGAAGTCAAAGAACCCTCATGATAAACTCATGCAATCCCATTGATGTGAAAACCAAATATCTCCACCCTCAACTTCACACACATATGGGCGAGAAAATAGCACAGATTCTGCAGCAGGTTACCCTGAAGTTGACAATGGCCAATCACTGCCACTTGTGAAGATAATCAGCAAGGCTTCCAAAGAATACACCTGCAGATGGGACAAACTCTAGGCTCGCGTGGCAAGCCTCTGTTAAGGGCATTACATCTTTGTCAGACCTTCAAGAAAGATGCAGGCAAACTTCAGAAATGACTATCCGCGCAATCAGTTTTCATATCTGGTTGTTTATTAAGAGTGATGTTCCACGATAAACCGGAGATAGAGAGAAACACTTCACAGTACGTTGTTGACTCATTTACCTCCCAACCATGGCACAATGAAACATCTGAACACTTGTTCCCGTCCCTCACATTCTGTTTTCCCCCATTAAAAGTATGCTGAGCAGTTTCAATATTCCCACACAGGAGGGGGCATTTCTACTGAACAGAAAAGTCCAGAAGGGTGAACGATTCAATACTTCATCAACCAAACAACCACCACCCCAGGTTTTGTTCAGTTCAATGCATTTTTATTGCTTGTTTCTTGCCTTAACAGTATATATATAATTAATATTAAAAAAATTGGAAAATGACAAAAGTGGCATCTCGCTTTCGAGATTCAGTTGAACTCGCATTATTGAATAACCAAAATTTCTACAGACCACTTCCTACAATATCAACCACCAAACTGGTCTTCCTGTGCTGCTGCAGCTCCAGTCAAACAGCAGCTGAAGAGTCAGGATATTGTGCTAAAGGGCAGGGGGACTAAGACAGATTGCTTGGTCTGGTTTTAAACTGTCAAGAGGTAGGACTGTTGTTATGGTCTGCCATTATCGTGGTCATAAACAAGCATTTCATAAGGTCCCAGCAAGCCGTGTTCTTAATAACGACTGTCAAATCATGCAACCAGTGCTTTGAACAGAGCTGAAAGCATGGTAGGGAACAGTAGGCTTACTATACGTCAGCTCTAACTAGATTCTAGGTTTAAAAGTTTGAATTAACCTTCATTAAGAGTGTGAAATTGAGTTGTAGGGGGGAGGGGCACAGCCATTTCAGATCCCTCCACAGCCAAATGTGCCAATCGTAATTAGGAGGACTTGACTTCACATCCTTCAAAGCCATCAGGCCTTCAGAGGTAAGAGAAGGTTTACATTGAGTGGAAAGTTAGCCATTTGATACTGCCTTCAACATTCAACAGCTTCTTGCAAAAGTTCATATCCACACATAACAATACCACATCACAGTTGGTCACATTGATGTACATGGTTTTACTGCAAAAAAAAGAGGATAAAATCATTTTCTTCCAATGTTTGGCATTATCTATGGCTTAAACTACAACTGTCAACTACATTACCTACAACCTGTTGCTTGCTTAAGAGAAAATAAGGGACTAATTTACATATAAAAGTCTATTTCAAAAACAAAACCAGGCAATGTGATAAGGTCATATTGATGAGTCATAATGCTTTTTTTCCTTTTTAGCTTAATTTACTTACACAGGTCAGAAAGACAAACAAAAACATGTTAAAAATAAAGTCTAAATAAAGATGAGCTAAAGCTACAACCAAATAACCTTTAATCTACTCAACAAAAACAGAAAATAAAATAAAACCAACCAAAAACGAAGGAGTATAGGGGGTGTGGTCAGGAGTGAGATGTTATAGTTGCTACTTTATTTCTAAAGGTTTGTTCAGTGTGCACACTCTGGATGCAGGGACTCTTCCCTCCTGGAGGGCTGGAGCTGCAATGCTGGTTATTAGCCTTCACGCACTTTAGCGGCCAGAGCGTCACACGTCTTCTTGGCATCTCCTAAGAGCATGGCTGTGTTGGGTTTGTAGAAGATCGGGTTGTCCACGGCAGCGTAGCCCACACCAAGCGATCTCTTCATCACGATGACCTGGGGGGTGGGGGTGAGGGTGAAACCAAAGATTCGTTTATTTAGACTCATTCTGGTGTCAAACCTGGTGGAATAAAACATCTGTGCTAAATGATTTTCCTTTCTGTTTTTTTTTATTAAAGTTCTCACACTATAAAAATATGAGTCACACAGTTCAGTCATTAGTGAACGCCACAATATTAGTCAAAATAAAACCCTCCATATTGCACCTGCACATAGTGTGGTAGACTATATTTGTACAATAAAGAGAGAAAAGAGTTCATGCTTCCAGCGTCTAATGGTTATTTAAGTATCTGCCATTTACAAAATTAAGAGTCATTAGGGTCTCGAGCGCAAGACTCAGGCCGAGCACTTCCTGGGAAAGCGAGTAAGAGCGTTGCCGTGATTGGGAGCATCTGTTTGGGAAGCAGGAACCCTTTAGTAATTGAATAAGTAAAACCAGAGAGGAGAGTCCTTGCCGCTGGTCTTGCTTTGGTGTTATTTAATACACTGAAAGATAGTTGGAACAAAATGACCCTCATGCACAGACCCCAAATCAGCAGGCAGACCCTTTTAATATCATCATCTGTCCTGAAGAAGGCCAGCAGATGATCACTGGCAGCCAGGTGAATGGGGGGAAAAAAGGGAAAGGAGGGGAATAGGTTGGGGTGGGGGGGGGTGGTTCAGAGAGAGGGGAGCGAGGCACACCCAACCCGCACCTCCTCACTGTCATGCACCCACTCGAGCATGGCCTGACATCCCTTAGGATGGGCCCACAGCTTTCGCTTTGATACATTATTCATAGGGCAGCTGGTTCCGTTTGGGACTGAGGTTACATGTGAAGGCCCCTCTAACCTGGGAGCAATCAGTGTTCGGGGACGAGGCACCAGACTCTCTGCCCGTCAGCCAATGGGAGGGCTCGATATCCGGCAATGCTATCATGTCATCAGGAGTGTCACTACAAAGTTAGTTTAACTGACTAATCAAGGCCTGGAAGGGACCACACAATACAAATACTCTTTGTGAGGCAAATGTGGAAGAGTTTGGCTCCGTAGCCCATGTTTGCAAACAGTCTTTGCCTCAACAGAGCAGAGCGTAATGACCAAAGTGGACAAAAGAGCTAAACACACGACGAACAGAAGCTGTATGATGAATGCAGGGGAAAAGGCAGCGGCTGCAGTGGTGGTTTTGGGGCGGGGGGGTGCATACACATCGAACTACAACCCTGTGATTTTCCCCAGACCCAGGCTGTGCACTGCAGGCCACTCATGCATTGAGACACAGCAGCCCATATTTAGGGAAAGTTCCAGTTGGATGCGCCGAAATGTCATCATTCCTGAGAGAGTGAGTCACAACTAATAGAAGCAGTGTGGGATGCATTTCCTAGGCTACACCTGGACCAAAGGGGAGGGGGATCCTCTCATGCTGGGTGGGAAGCTGAAAGATGGTCTGCATTACACCGCCCCACAACCCTATGGGCCAAACCAGTATAGTATGGAGGTACGTGTCGTGTCTGATTTTAATCATGGTGCTTTTAAAGTGTTCCAGCATGAAGACCATGCTGTAATATTCTGTAGCACAGCACTACACCTCTAAACAGTGTTCTTCCACTTTCACAATTCAGATTTATAGTCTTCATCTATTAATGTTCTCCTAATACAACCTCTAGCATCCATTAAGAAGCCAACGGAGCTTTTGAAAGTTTCCACCAATCTTTGCAAATAAGCGTATAAACTGTAACTTTGCAAAAATGGAAAAGGGAAAATGTTCACACACCAGAGAAAATGTTTGGTTTTCAGAGTTTCTGTATTCTGTAAGAATTATGATTACTGACCACTGTGCTGATTTGAACTTGATTGGATTGAAGCAACCACTTTGTACAACCATTCTAATCCATGGTTAATTTAACCTAAAGGACCCTCGGCCAAATTTAAGGGATATTTTTGTAGTTTGACAATTTTATTCATTGGGGAACTTTGATATTTGGCCATGTTTTGATCATTTTATTTGGCCATGTTTTAATTTACATCTAGAATTTTGGTTTTTGCTTTTAAGAAACACCTCATATCTCAGAAATCCTGCTCTAAATTGACCGGAAAGCAATCGACAAGCAAATGTATAATATTAAACAGTAATAAAAATAAAATACTCGGTGTTCCAAATAAAGTAAACCACCTGTGATATATTTTTGCTCTTTATGTATCAGTATTATCCCTTCTCAGGACTTTAATTCAGAAATCTGAACATTGAGTGAGCAAAGAAAAAGCCCATAACAGCCCCTCCCTTCTCATTCTGCTCTATAACCCTGTGTCACTGATCAGTCGGAGTCTCACACAGCAGTAAACATGCACTGGAAGCCCCTTTGGCATTTAAAACTAATTCGATTGGAAATGAGTGAATTTTAGCTGCTTTCTGAGCTGAATTAGTCACTGATAATTCATCAGACAATGATGAGAATACCATGAACTACACATAGTTTCTTATGATGTTTGTCACGTCTGCCATGTCAGGTTATTCTGATCCTGAGTTATGAAGCCTAGAAAACAGCAGGTAACTAATGGCAAAATACAAATCTTGGGTCCTAAGAGTTAAATAATATCCAACAGAATTAGAGCTACAGTCCAGCAATGCTGGGGATGAATCCACAAAACTATGCACATTCAACACCGGCAGCATGTAAACGGTCAGAGATGGGCAACACATTTTGTGTTGCTTTTCTGAGCATATTGTGGACATCATTAGTGCTTAAAGAACATTAGTCATTTCATTACAAAGATCTTAATTTGTCATGTTGTTCCTGTAGATATAATTATAATTTGGTAAGTAATACTGGAAAGCCAATATGTTTATTTATTAGTTAAAAGGAAGATAATGGGCCTGGGTGATATGGACAAAACATGTGGACATATGTTTTAGCTGAATGCCGATCAGATGTGATGTGAAAAATCGACACCCGATGAAATCCTTTATGACTTCCGCTGTACTTAAAAATGCTTACACACACACACACACACACACACACACACACACACACACACACACACACACACACGTCATCTTCATATGCCCCCTTTACGCTGTGTGAGAGATAACGGGAGTGGGAGCAGAGGGAATTCTCAGGCCATATCACACTGTGTTTATATACCCGATATCAATATAAATGCCAATATACCTAAATACCCAGCTTTAGGAGAGAACACCAATAACACCACTAAACTATCATTATTTCCGTACACCTGAGTATTACAGCAGACGTGGTGGTCCAGTGTCCCCTTACTAACTGTGTATAAGTAGTCAGAGGAGGAGGGGTCCCTCCTTGTGAGCCTGGTTCCTCCCAAGGTTTTCTTCCTCCAGCTCTGAGGGAGTTTGTCCTTTGGCTTGCTCACGGGGGTGTTTGTCTTTTTCCTTTGTGTCCTGTGTTGTCTCCTTTTTATTTTTGAGTTCAGTAAAGCTGCTCTGTGACATCAGTTGTAAAAAGTGCTATACATATGAATTTTGATTTGATTGGACCCGAAGGCTCAATCCCCTTCTTATTAATGGGAAAAAATGTTTATTAAGTGTTTGTGTTTATTTTTGTGGTGATATTGAAATTAGAATAGAGAATCACAGAATTTGTGATATCGGTACCAAGCACCAAACTTCTAATATCATGGCAACCAAAGTTTTTTGCCTATTCGGTGAAACTGAATTAAAATGATCCATTTTAAGCTATTTGCACCTCCAACTACCTCACTTTACCTTTTAGTACGTAGCTCATCAGATCTGATCTTTTTGTCATGTGTGTAATCTAATGCTGTAATCTTAACTTGCTAAAAATAGTGTTTTATAGCAAGTTAAAGGTTTAATAATAAGTCATCCTGCTCACAATCCTTTTTAGCTTCTTCCTGCATTAACCCACTGCATAAAAAATTAAAGGAATAAAAAAATAAACTGACTACCATCAAGAAAGGCCAGGGTTTTCCTAACATTTCAAAACAGGAAATCTCTAGAACCTACTGAACCACTGATGTGTGAGACGATAGGTTTGATTCATCAGTTGCATCAGATTACTTTTTCTTCATTTATTTTCTAGAATGCCACCAAATCAGAACACCATTTCACTCACCTGTTTGGACTTCCAGACCTCCAGCACTGGCATTCCAGCAATGATTGAGTTGGGGTCCTCCTGAGCAGCTGAATTTACTGTATCGTTGGCACCAATGACCAAAACCAAGTCAGTCTCTGAAAACAGGCAGAAACACAGGTCAAAATAAAAGAAAAAGGTTGAAAACTGAGGTTAAACTGTTTAAACAAGGTTATAGGCTCAAGGGAAAGGGACTAGGACAATAATTCAGAAGCGGAACCACGAGTTCAAAACTATACCAGGGAAATCTTCGTTGATCTCATCCATCTCCAAAACAACATCGTACGGCACACCAGCCTCGGCCAACAGTACGTTCAGCTGCCCAGGCATGCGTCCAGCCACAGGGTGGATGCCAAACCTACAAACACACACACACACACACACACACACACACACACACACACACACACACACACACACACACACACGTCACAATTACATCTGTCAAATTTTGCCCATACAGGGCTTTCAAAGAGTGAGACTGGATTCAGTGGACCTCCATTCAGTACAAATGGAAGAGCCTTTGAACGTTCCTGAGTAGAACTGAGCAGATGAGGGTCAGGTTGTTTGGCAGAGGTCAAAAGAGAAGAGGAAGTGAGCCAGAGCTGAAGCTGTCTTTTTAATGCTAGCAGTAGTAAAAGCCTGAGCAGAAGGGAAATGGTTGGAGGAAGACGAACAGGCCCCGAGGCTGCTGAGTGCCTTTATGACCCGACCTAACTGTAAAAAGGCCTAGATCACAGCCAACAGGCCCAGGGCTCACATACACACACAGGAAGTAGCAGGCCTAGATTTTGTCTCCACTTAGAACACTTACTGGAAAAATGACCATCATTAAATCATTAGAGCCTGGGTCACCTGTCGTCCCTGATCAGTATCTGAAACCAAAAATGTAGGTTGTTCCAATTCTGAAAAAACAGGTTCTTAATTTTTTCACAGGTCTTAACTGAAACATACAGAGAGCCAAACACAAAAACTACAAGGTATCCTTTGTCAGCATGTCATCAAATCACTATTTGTCAGTTCCTCTCAGTAAATTGAGCCATCACTTGAGGTAAGAGAGAGCAAAGGCTGCCCAGTAATCACCTAAAAGCAGACAGCCATTTAAACAGACATCAAAAGTCTCAGACTTGGGATTTGTCAATCAGCATCCATGGTGTGGAAGGCTTACATAAGCTGCAGCTGCAGCAGGAGCATGCCGACAGGCAGCACAGTGTCCAAGACCTGCCCTCCTGCTTGCCAAGCCAACCTGACCTTCTGCTTTCCCCATTACCACTGCACTTCCCACAAACATGCTCAGACCCCCACACTCATTGCCTTCATGTTTAAAACACTGAACACATGCTTACAGCCCATTGAAGACTCATGGTGCCTTTCTGGATCCACACAATCGAGCAGATAAAGTGAAACCACAGGTCACACCAAGGGCTCTAAATGTGGTTCTGTGAGGCGGTTTAAACCTGGAATTAATGTGCATTTTGGACAATCGGATCACAATCAGATTTCACTCGGTGGCATGAAAAGCAAGGTGCAAATATGTCCACAAAGCACACTGATCGGATTAAGTTTGGAACGGTCAAACCCCACTCAGAAGTGGTCACAGACAAGATGCTGACCACATTTAACACAAGTGCAAACAGAATGAGCTTTCTGCGTCCGAATACGACAAGCAAGCTGAAACATGTCTGCTGAATAAGTTAAAAGGAACGTGAGAACCACCTATTGTTCCACGACATTGTGCTGTGCTATGTCAGTTAGGGAACCGTGGGAAGTAAATTGGAAGGAAATGTACATGCTGTTGTGCTTTTAATACAGGAAAATGAAAAAAGACGACCTCATCTGGTCACACTGGAGAGGTATTTTAGTGAAAAGTGTAAACAGAACCCACTAAAGTAGTTCCAAATATTATTCAGATATGAAGCCTGAATAGCCTGCCAGTGCAAGGTACAAACGGTGTCTGTGTTGAACTCTGAACGCCTTTACCTCTACAAAGTAGGATCAGCTGTAAATTGATTATTGTAATCGAAGAGTCAAACCACATTTGGGAAGTGGTCAGAGATGGATGCTGACAAGTTTTAATACAAGTGCAAAAGGAACGAGTTTTCTGTGTCTGAACACAGCCAGGAAAGTGGAAACGTCTGCTGAAAAAACACATGCAAGTGAGTTCTGGATATTGGACGCACTCTCCCTTGGAATCAAAAAGTTGGGGGGGGGGGGGGGGCATCAATACACCCATTCTAATTCTACAACCAGGAATCAAATTATTGGGGGGGACATTACATTACAGCTGGATATTGGTGAGGATGCGTCACCTCTACCCATCCTAAAACTATACCCTTACTTAACAGTGTAGTAGTCCAGTTTATGACACCACTGCAAACAAAAGTCAATGGTAGCTTGGTCAGAACACACTAGATTGCAGGCCGTTTGTCACAACTACCATCCTGGTTGTCTCAGGCCAACTTCAACAGCCTCAAAGTGCAAACAGAACCTGCTACAGTAAATCCAATTACTATTCAGATATGAAGCGCAAGGTGTCTGAATGCCATTTCCTCTACTGACCAGGATCAGCTGAAATTTACTATGCCTTGAAAGTACTGTACCCAATAGAGTCGTGTCAATAAACCAGACAGTCATCCTGAATTAAACCAGACAGGCTATTTAAGCAAAACACACAGATGCAGAACAAGTATTCACATGCTACCCACAGCCCTCTCAACAGAACAACACCCCCAGCCAATTAGCTACAAGAGAGTGAGAGGAGGAGGGAGGGGCCAGGGGACAAGAATGCTACCTAATCTGTCCACTCTCTGGCCACCCATCTCCCTCTCTAATCAACTGCAAATGCCCTAATTGGCAGCAGCTGTCGGGCTCCCAGATCAAACGAAGGAAAGAAAATTGCACAAGCTTCCGGCCTGCCTTGCTCTCCCTCTCCTGCTCTCCTCCTCCGTGGCCCCGCAATGCTGACAGAGCCTGAGCCAGATGAGGCGAGCACTGCCGAGAGCCCGCACCGCACCAGGTGGAATAACTAATGAAAGAATGGATGGTTCGATTGACTCGTTTAACCACGCTACAAATTGCATTTAGTGGAAAGAGAAACTTCACTCCAGTCACCGCTGCGGCCGGCGAGAGAATCAGTGAGAACACTAATCTGGCATTGGAATGAAACAAGGCCTTCAAGGTGCACAGTTGACCCCAATCAATACGCTCAAAGCGAGACAACCGTGCACTTTCAAGCCTGGACAAAGTTTCAAAAAGCAAAACGTGGTTGCTGATCAATCCTGACCATCATAAAGGTACATGCCAGCTGACCAGCACTTCACCCACCACATGCACAGGAGGGGCTGGCAACACACGCTGACATCCTGGGACTGATTAGAGAGAGAATGTATGTGTGTGTGTGTGTGTGTGTGTGTGTGTGTGTGTCTTCCCATGGTGCAGTGTGCTGTGGGGTCCTTTGAGAAAGGACACAGAGGAGACCATAATTAGTCCTTTTGCCATAATTAGTGCGGTGAGACCAGAGAGGACAACCAGTTTCTGGTGGGATGACAAGAACAAAGGACAAGAGAGAGTGAGTGAGAATGAAAGTGAGTGAGAATGACCACACTCTTTTCGGGGAGCACCACAATCATATGCAGCATATGACCATTATCATTACAACAACACAAAATTAACAAAATCCAGTGTCAAATCATTTCTATAAATTAACATCCACCATGTTTTCCACAACAATTGAGAAAAACACACTACTTTTATATATAAATATATAAAAAAGGATCCAAAGAATACAGTGGTGTTGGTACTGAAGAGTACCAACTGACTCTGCTAGTTATGGCAATATGGATTATTACACAAACCAGACTTCGTGACCGTGGCTTTTCCTGTTCCAATGTTGTCAGAAGGGGAGCTCATTGTCGGCATGCAATGAAGTAAAAGCCATGAGGGTAAACTGGCATCAGCGCTAGGCTAAAATCTTCTCTCCAATGTCTGCTCAACCAAAAACTAGGACTCGACCCACATCAGATTATTTTTAACCAGTAAGAGAAAGTCAAACCTTGCTACAAACTCTTCAGGTTGCAAAACACATTCTTGCTGTCCTCATGTTGTGTCTTCTCAGAGCAATGTCAGTGTTTATTCACTCCAAACCTACTATACAACGTTTTTAACAGGCGAATTAACAGATTCAATTAATTTTTTTCTAATAAAATCATTTGATAAAGATAAATTAGGCTTTAGATGGCGTCCATGATCTGGACCTAGCCTAAAGGATAGGCCCCCCTCACCCATTACTTGCTGGGGTATTCAGATATGTCATTTTCCCTTTCGTTTCATTAAAAAGGTGTCCGGTCACTTTTGACTCACCCTGTACATAAACCAACACAATCTAGACCCCCCTGTGAGAACCGAGAACAGCAGCAGTAACGGGAAAAAACAAAATCCCACACATCAGCAGCAGCTCAGACCTAAGGAGCTGTTTAGAAGGAGTTATACTGTGTGTGTGTGTGTGTGTGTGTGTGTGTGTGTGTGTGTGTGTGTGTGTGTGTGCGTGCGTGCGCAGAGGGGGCATAGTTTACCTGACTGTCTTGCCCTGCTCAGTAAGTGACTTGACCAGGTCAGCAATGGGATACTGAGCTTTAGCGGCACACAGACCATAACCTGTAAAAGAGCACATGTACATCATTATTTACATAATAAAATACAGGAATTAAACAATATTCCATGATCCAATAATATTAATAATGCCCTCTGTATAGACAAGATTGGATTCTTATAAATGGTATTGGACAGATCTAATCTTTGTAGTGGAAAATGAGAACAGAAATTTTCCTTTTGAATCAATACAGTTGTAGAATGAAATTTGCAATTTAATTTGGCGTACATGACACTGTATGTTCTGCTATGTGACTATTGTGCATGCACACAATGCAATGAATGTTGAAATTATACAAGTAAATAAATAATTTGGATTCTTTAATTTTGAATTGAATCATGAAGTTGAATAAGTTACATCGAAATAATTTTGGTATAAGCAAATAACTGCTGTGCCAACAAGAACAATAATAAATAATAATAATAAATAATAAATAATAATAATAATAATAATAATAATAATAATAATAAGGATTAATACTACTAACACTAATACTTCTACCTGCATCATTCTTGCATCAGTGCATTCCAATTATTCCTTTAAAGGAAATGATTCCTCCATCTTTGTCCAGTTTAGAATATAGAAAGACAGGAACTGAATTGACAATTTAAAGCTTCACCTACAGTCGACAGGATTTGATAGACCACTGACATCTGAAAAACGTTTACTTTCAAAAACATATCACGCTGCAGTGAGCATGTCAAAAACTCACACCCCTACACTCTTAATGATTTTCTACCTTTTTCCCCTTTATTTCTTTTTTTGCACAAGCATTTATCTCAAGGAAAACAATCTTGCCCAGAAAAGTCCAGTGTCAAACAAAAAAAGGTTTAAATGTTTTCGCAGACGTCAATCACACAAAGTGACTGTGACGGCTCCAATTATAAGAATCGTGAAAATCAAAACAAAGTTGTGGAACCCACAGAAAACAAGAGTAGAGTGGTCATGGAGAACCCATTTATGAAAAGAAAAGGGGGGAAAAATTCACAGTAGTCTAGCTCTGGTTAGTGTGGCAAAACCAGGACACTTGCAACAGTCCTGACTCTGAATGTACATCAGGCTGAGCAAACAGCACAGAGCACGCTGGATGCCTCCAAGCCTGCTGTACAGGCATTTGTTTTTAAAAAAGTGCTGTCTCTGTTGTGCTTGGCCTCGCAGCCTTGTTTATTCTGGCCAGCAGCATTTATCATCTCGACTTCTCTTTTCATATTCCCGTGTTTAATTGCCTGGGTTCTCCACCGTTGCGGTGCCTCCAACGTCTTGATCTCCCCGACCTGCTGTCGGATCATAAAATGCGACTGTAAAACAGTCTGTTGCAGAGAACAAAGCGAACCAAGAGCCACGGCCATCACTGGAGGCCATTCTGGAGGCCTTGGAGGGTTCCAGACATCATTTAGAGGAACTGGCCGTTGAGGACAGAAAAACAGTGAGTCACCTCAAGACTTCTGTGAGGATGTACAATTCCAAATAACTGGACAAGCTAATCACCCCCAAACTGTAATCGAAAGGTTAAACACTGCGAAAGTGTCAAAGGAGTCAAAGTGGTTGCTGCTCTGGAAGCGTGTGACTCACACACCAGGAGAACCACAGACAGATAAACTGGACCTTTAAAGCTCAGCTTGCACAACCACATGCCTGCGCCACACTTCTAAGCGCCGAGGCAGAATGCAAGGACACGTATTGCACAACGACCCATCCAGAGCCTCCATAAACCCTATATAAAAACAAAACCCCAGCTTCTAAGACCACCTTGGAATAGGGCAGAGTAAAGGCCTTGCTTTGGGGGAGCTCATCCCATGCAGGAAAGAGGTTTAAAATTGCCAGTGATGTAATGGGGGTCAGCCAAGGTTAGTTAAACAGACAGAACATGATGGAATGTTTGAAAACTGTTGACAGCACACTTCGGTGCTGGTTAGGTTTGAGCTGAAGACCCCCCTCTCTCCCTCCCACATAGTGGCCTGGAACAATGTCTGAAGTTACCTGGAACAATAATGATGTTCTCGGCCTCCTTGATCATCTCAATGCTCTGGTCTACGTTGACCTCAGTGTGGGTGCCCGTGATCTCCATGGGTTTGCCTGTGCCGGTGGAGGAGGTGCCGTAGCCCCCAAGGATGACGTTGGCCAGGGAGCGGTTCATGGCCTACACAGGAGCACAGACCCACACGAAACACACACACGGGCAGGCAGGGCGCATAGTTACACAGGGTTAACGGCCAAGCGCCAGAGATTTTATTCTCATGAGCAGCTTTTCAGAGCAGTTAGAGTGCCTCTTAGTGGAACATGGTAGGAGCAACATGTAAGAAAACATATGCTTCATGAAATGTAAGTGTACTACTGAAACTACGTAGAGATACCCCTCTATATATGTCCAAAAGTGTCCAGACACACTCTCCAACAGGCCCATTGGACTGTGGGGGAGCAGAATCTTCTCTGGAGGGAAGATGTGCCATTAAAATCAATTGGGAAGAGCAGACCTGGGGCCTGTTTCACAAATGTTTGACCAGTCAGGGCCATAGAGCCATTTTATCCTGCCCTAGAACACATAAGGCTTGTTTATAAAGTTCTGACAGTGCTCTACCATAATGTCATGAGACAACCATCCTAGATAAGCTCAAACTAAGCATCATTAACATTTTTTTTAAGATAGGTCCCTTGCATGTCTATATACAGGTAGACATTATAACATTTTTATTTTTTTATATTTATAGCCCCTTAAAGATGGTACAATCAATATTTTTGTAAAGTAAATCTAATCTTTCAAAATACAGTTTCTGCAGGGCTGGGCATTGTTTGAACATTTTCTACACCTATACAGATACAGATATAATAACTCCTAAATCTGTTATTCAGTGTTTTCCTGTTCAGTGTGCTCTAGTGTAAAAATCGTCCTACATTCTGCGTTTTACTTACAGTAATACCATAATGCATCCAAAACAGAATGAAATCCAATGCTGCACAATTCATGCGCATCTTTGACTGCCAAAAGCTTAGCCGTGGGTCGCTAAAAACAACATGCTACCTCACATCACACACTGTTTCTGCACCAGCCTGATCTAAAGCTCACTGCTGTCCAGATTGATTACGTAGAAGATTAAATCACCACCACTATAAACTAACTCTGTCTAGAACAAACACTTTTTTTTTTTTTGCTCTGCTACACGTCTCTCTCTCCTTAGTCACATTTTTGTGTTGTAGTAGGGATAGGCAATAGATCAATATTTATATCACTATTGAGAGATAAACAAAGTGGGATAAGGGCTGAGGTGATATTTATATAGAGATTTAAAGTTTTCAAATAACATTGTTTCAAACTGCTCCCTCGGTCTGCTCCACTCCCTGCTCTCAGCTCCTCCTCCATTCTGCTCCCATAAGGCATAAGTGTATAAAGAAGAAATTATTAAATGTCAATATTTTTTTTTTTTTTTTAACCAAGATGTTTTGATCGGTGCCTTTTTATATTCAATTTCATTACAAAAGCCCAATTAACATCAAATTGGAAGGGTCAAGCTGATTTCTGGACACTTTTGCACATATTGTATTAACATGTTTGGAAAACAGTAGCTTGATGACAAGCACACAGACAGACAAACACACACACACACACACACACACACACACACACACACACACACACACACAAAATGGCAATAAGGACCAAAGCATGAGATGGGAACAGACTACTCCACACTCTCAAGCAACAGTTACAATGTACCAGAAGAAAGAGATGAGGTAAGAGTCAGAGCCCTGAGGTCAGCGTCAGTACGAGTAGTATAAAGAGCACCCAGTCATTTCCCAGTCACTCAGTTTAAGGTGTACGGTAACACTGGAGATGACTGACTGTAACTCACACCATCTCCCAGGGAGCGAGGACAGGAGAAAGGTGAGGAGGGTGGACCCTTACCACACACATGATGTACGAGAGGATGGCTCCAGAAGAGCCGATGAGGGCCCCCACAATGGTCAGCAGGTTGTTGTTGAGCAAGAAGCCCTCAGCACACAGAGCCCATCCTGAGTAGCTGTTCAGCACGGTTATCACCACGGGCATGTCGGCACCACCGATAGCGGCAGTCAGGGTCACTCCCTACACAACAGGTTTGAAATAGATAGAGAGGCATGAAGAGAAGAGCTGAGCTGTAACTCAGTCATGATGTTAAATTACACAAACATTTACAGCATGGTGACAGCAGCTCATATTTATTTGCCAGAAACATGAAAAAAAAAATACAAATAAAAAGGAACAGGTGAAGTGAAATGGTAAATAAGAAACAGGATCTATTACATGGCAGAGCAGCACATTTGACACAGATCTGGTTGCACAGGGCCTCACTTAAAGAATGAGATGTTTGTCAAAACACAAAGTATTCATTTCAGACTTTTCTATGATATCATCGCTGTATTACCCTAAAATTCACCAAGCCCGAGGGAATGGACTTAAACAAAGCCAGCTACCACACATTAGGTTCGAAAATATTCTTTAATAAGCAGAAGAGCTGTGGACTTAAACACTATCAAATCACCACTTCAAGTGTCGACTCCAAGGCTCAGGTGTTTACCTTTACAGTGATGACAGTTCAAAAGACAGTATATAAAACTGTCATGGTTTCCTGATTATTGACAAATGGTGAGAAGTACAGAGAAGCCAACATTTACTGAAGCGTAAACAGAATGGCCTCTCCTAGCTCTGCCTCGAAATTTCATTATTATAGTTTACCCTAAAGCAGTCATCATATCGCAGTGAGATCCAGTGGATTCCACATGCAATAAAAAAACAATCCAGATGGAGGCCATGAGGACTAAGGCTTCCTGAGATCAGCATCACTCCTCTGGAACTCTATAGACGTCCTCAACACTTGATTTAACTGCATATGGATTTAGAAAGGGACGTGATAAAACACCTGTAAGTGCAATGGGAAAGTGTCCCAATAGTTTTGTCCATATTTCTGCATCATTTGCTTTTTAGTCAAGTCAGGTTAATTTGCATAGTCTAGCACTCATCTCAAAGCAGCTTTACAGAGATCAGGGTTTGAGCCTCTTGTGAGCAAGCCACAGGTGACAGTGGCAGTCACAATGGAGTCACTCGGAGCGTTAAAAGAGTATCAATCACAATCATGTGCAAGCATCACCATTAAAAACTAACAACCAACCAAATCTTTACACCATTCCCAATCTCACCATGATAGCAGAGAGGGCAGAAACAGAGCCCAGACAGGAGATGCCCATGGTGTAGCTTGGGTCCAGCATATAAGGGACGATGCCCCCGACACTGGCAGCCATGAGACCAGCGTTCAGAACATGGCGGCCAGGGAGCATGAGTGGGGCAGAGTTCAGGAGACCTGCAGGCAAGGAAGAGAGAGATGGAGCTTTATAGATAAAGCAAGATTTAATGCAAGAATTTAAACTAAAACAGCTTCATGGATATTCTTTAGCAGGACTGGGAGAACAGGTCAGGGCAAGCAATTCGGAAACAGGAAAACGCTGCCTGAAGGGTCCCTCCATGTACAATACATTCATATGTTTCCTGTCCTAGTCCTAATATTCTAGCGCTCTGCATGCTTATAAAACAAATCACATCTGATGCCCAAGCTGTATCAGCTGCATATCTAAAAGACTTAACCTTTAACTGCAAGCCTTAAACCGAGTCCTCCGTATCATCTCACATGCCCAGTGTTTTGGATCCTTCTGAACTCATTAAGTTTGTAATACAGCTGGATTGGAATTCTATTCCGTGTACTCTACAGACTTCAAACGTTCAAGCCCTGACTGAATAGAGAATGCATGCAGGCATAAAAATGGGAGTTGTAATCTTCTGCATCAGCACAGGCCTCCAGGTTCCAGAGCGCTGGTGGAGGAGTGGGAAAGCTCCTGGAGATAATGTGTTCCAGCTTTGGGGAACAAGTGGAAAATGACTGGGGGGGCGGAGGGGACTAATTAGTGCCAAATTCTGAGAGGTTCCGCCTGGCCAAGCTTTAAACACAGGGCATGTGTGGCACTGCTGGGCCAGCCTGTCAACAAACACAGACAGAACCACCAGCTACACGGCCCCAGACTACACCCGCACCACTGTGAGCTTGGGCCCAAAATATCTGTGGATGAGAGAGGGAGGAAAAACTAGCAGAAATGGACTGGTAAATACTTCTGCTGTTACTGGCAGGAGGCAACTGAAGCTAAGGTGTGTTTTAGGGTTCAGGGTTTACCCATGCCAGACATGGATATAGAGCCCTTGCCATGAGTGAAGAATGCAAAATAAGGAATGTAGCTGGTGATGCAGTGACTGGTTATAGTGGGTTGGTTCTTTTTGATCTGGGTATTAGTAGAGGTGGGCTCGGCCACAGCAGTCCAGAGCATTTTGACTTGCTGGCCTGAAACACTATTATAGTATAGAACTGTAAAGAGCTAATTTAATGCAAGCATAGGTTACAAAAATTGATATTGGTCAATCCCAAAATACAGGCTCTTGTATGTACCTTGCAGTTTGCCATAAGCAACCAGAGATCCACTGAAGGTGACACCACCAATGTATGTTCCTAGGTATGCCACGATCTTTGTGAGGTTTGCTGCAGGGTCTGTGGCGAAGTGGGGGTACTCCACCATGTACTCAGCCACACAGGTGAGCACAGCAGCCAGACCGACCAAGCTGTGGAAAGCAGCCACCAGCTGCGGCAGGTCTGAAATCTGGATCTTCTTGGCAATGGCTAGACCTGAAAAGGAGACAGCGCAAGAGAATTAGCCCTGCTGGGAAAAAAGGTCACGTCAGAGGCAGCAGGGTGCATGTGTGCATGTTGATTTCTGTGTAGATCAGAGGTGAGGGAGGACGCTGTGTGTGTGTGTGTGTGTGTGTGTGTGTGTGTGTGTGTGTGTGTGTGAGTGAGAGAGGGGGCTTGTTTGGGGCTGGTTGGAACCTGAGGGTTTAAATTAGCATCTGGAATCAAGCAGGCTTTGGTCTGGGCTGGGGCTGCTCAGGAGGGTTTAAACTCTGTTCCAGCAGGTTTCCAGGAATAATTAGCAATTTAGATTAGACATGACTGCCTACAAAGAGCAGTCCCGTGCTGTGTGACTCACGACCTGATGACCATTACCTGGGCTTGCAAGCTGGTCACTGACTCACTTGCTTGTTCCCGCTTACCCACAAACACTTGTGGTGGTGGTAGGGGGGGGTTTACAAAGGGGAGTTAAAAGACTTCAAAGAATGACACACTACTGTAGAAACAGACATACATATGTACACACATGCAGTTTCACTCACCAGCAGTGCCACCCACTGCCATGGCAGCAGTCATCTGACCCAGTAGTTCAGGAGTGGGCTTGAGGACCCCGAGAGTGGCAGCAATGCCACCTGCGACACCAATCATACCAAGAGCGTTACCCAGGCGTGCAGTGGACTGGGTCGACAGACCACCCAGAGCTCCAACGCAGCACAGGCCAGAGCCCAGATACATCATCTGCATGAACGAAAGGGAAAGTCAAAAATGGCAACAGCTAAAAAGAAGAACCTGGTTTACAGAAACGTAAGACACCCTCAGACCTCAGACAAACTGGACACTCGTGCAAATTACAGTCATTCTTTCAAGCTTTTATAGCTAATCAAACAAAGCACAATATTTTGACACTCGCATCCAGAATTGTCTGCTCAACACCTGTGCAGTATTGCCAATGCCACTGACCACAACTCCAAAGCATGGCACATCCACCCGCATCCCACCAAAAGGACCTTTGCTGACTGTAGCTAAAAAAAGTTGCACTTTGACTCTGACAGTTCTCTGCACCACAAATCCTTTGTATCGTTTAAATATTCTATAGATTATACCTGGTAGAATAATTCAGACATTATGAGCAGGTCACACATCAGGTGTCCTACTTACAATTCTTCCAAAAAAGATGCTTATGCAAGCAATGCCACACAGCAGAACAATGCAGCAAACCTGAAATTTCAATTTAGGTTCTTGAACGTCAATGTGACTATTTTAATTTCCATCGTGTAAGCAGGTCTCTATACGAGTTTTGCTGGCCTTGATCTCCAGAGTTCCCCAGGCAGTGTCTGCTCTTAGTAATATTTTACACTATAGAAAACATGCTTAGATATATCGATCACTATTGGTCAGATCTTCAGACAGTTGTTAAGAGGAGCACATGTTTGATGAGTGTTAGTAAAATGACCAGTGCATCTCAGGGAATTAGAATATAGTGGAAGATGCAAGTGGTCATATTTCATATTTATTACATGTGAAGAGAAATTTCTCAAAGCTTTTTTAGTCTCATTTTTGATCATCATCATCATAGAAATCCAGTATCTGTAAATATTAGAATATTTAAATCTCTAATAAGTTGTAAAGGATGCATTTTTGAATTATCAGCAAAAATGTTTTCTTTTCCATGATATTTAAACTGTGATGCCTCCGCAACATATCAGTACTAGATCAGTGAAGCACTTTAAATGTACATTATGAACACAAAATTCACAGAACTCCCATAAATATAAAAATATAGATTATATACCATATAAAAATGTGCACTACTCTCTTACATATCAAAATATATATGTAAATGTATTATTAATATGTGTAATAGTGACAACCTAAGCCTTACGACAAACTTCATAATTCATAAATATCTCCAACATGTGCAAATGACAAACTTGAAACTAGTATTTTTAAAATAGATTTTTTAAGGTACTATAATATTCTTTCATATATGTCTACTGAAACTGATTCTCTCTGTCTCACACACACACACACACACACACACACACACACACACACACACACACACACACACGTGAACAAAACGTATGGTTCAGTTTGTGTATCCGGTAACTGTTCCGACCTGCTCAATGTCATAGCCACTGTGCAGCGCAGCTCCATAGCCTCCCACAAACGCTCCAGCTGGGAGGAGGTACAGGTAGTTATACTCTGGGGGATCTGTGGGCCGCTTGAACATGTCCAACATCCGCTTAGTGACTAGGAAACCACCTGAGTGTGGGCACACACAATCACAAATACAACATTAAATAAATAAACATTACAAAAGCACCAAACATTCAACACAAACTCCCTGTGCTTGTGCAAAAGCATTTACACAACAGCTGACTCACGTTACGACTCACACCAATAAGTCATTCCTGTGTCGCTCTTCATTAGACATGTGTATCTTAATCGACGTGTGAATTTCACATCAAAGAGTTTTTGAAGGTCAGGGGGTTTAGTCAGACTCTGATGAGCCTCGAGAACAAACACAACTCCGGTAATATGTTTACAACAGAGTTGTATTTAGGCCTTGAGCATTCAAAAGTATGTGCCACCATTTTTACATCAATAATAGCACCATGGAAAACGCTCTGCAGGAAAGAGAATTTTTTATCTTTGTGCCCACCATTAAAGGAACGAGTACTCCATAAATTCCAAGCCTTTTATTAAAAGAGAACTGGAGAGGGCATTGTTAGTTTTTCCCCTGTGTGCACTTGTAACAATAAAACATTTTAGGAGAGGAGTCGTGAAAACAGGGAGCAAAAATCTTCATATTTCTGCTTCTGCTGGTTTATGGCTTGTGGGTTTGACTGTGGAACGAAACATTGTGCGAGCTATGGAAAGAAAGAATGCCCTTAAACTGAAATTAAACACCTGCCTTTAGAGAAAATAAATATAGAAATTCAGACACTTTATGTGAGCTGGAACACAAACAGAACAGAGATCAGACAGAGTAATAAGTTGTTATGACTGAGCATGACAAAATATGCAGGGAAATGTCCAGCAACATGCCTTTAAATCACCAGCAGGCACTGGGACCCGGGTCGCTGTCCTAGCCTTCTGACTGGGCCACACAGTCAAACACAGACAGCAGCAGGACGGAAGGTATGTTGGCTTCAGGATGGCATTCTGGCCACCATCTCCGTGCCTCCTCCCCCAGCCCCATTTGAAAGCATTTTTTACCCTGTTTCTGTTTTAATGAATGGCTGGTTTTGCACAGAGCGGGGCTCGGCTGATTTATGACATGGCTGGGGCTCTTTGAAGCACTACTGCCGCCTTGACATTTCCTGCATCAGGTGTGAGGTTTGCCTAAACTCTTCCACCTGGAGGCAATGGAAGTCACGGCTCTTCTCACGAATGCCCAGTTCAGGGCAGCCAAAGGCCAGGGCACACCCGAGGCACAAGGCGCTTGCCCACTCGTGGTGACAAATGTGTCCTCAGAAAACCAGACTAATAATCTGACCTCATTATGACTATACAGACAGAAATTTTCATGAAATGAATCATGCTACACAAAAGCACACGTGTGTGTGTGTGTGTGTGTGTGTGTGTGTGTGTGTGTGTGTGTGTATTTACATCAGAGTACAGATAAGATATACCATTCTATATTTTTCCAGGGTGACTTTATGTATTCTTCACATCAATACATCACAATATGTATTTGAGTGCTTAAATACATGCTTTAAATAATTAAAAATTGCATTGTACCTACATGGTAACTACAGCTACTGATTACAGAACAAGACATAAAATCAACAATACATATTGAGTTGAGTTGACTCAAAAATTTGGCAAATGAGCTGCAGCTGAAATTCTGTATGCTCTAAGATGTTAATCTGTGCCCCCCTCCATCAAACTGTTAACTGATTATTGCCATCTGTGGGTTAGAACTCCAGAACATGGAGGACTGTGCTCCTGATGCCATTCAAACATAATATCGGTTTGCGCCACACAAATTGAAAATGAGCAATTGTGCAACTTCATAGCTCTAGAGTGGCACAAAAGTCTAACTGCTGCTAATCAAGTGTGAGGAGATCATAAGGTCAAACCCAGCAGGGGGTCAGTGCTCCATTGATCCAAAGCCTCACAGTCAGGCATTAAAAAAATAATAATAATCACTCCTAACTGAATTGACAAAAATAAAATTATATATTAAATTCTTCATTTAATATCTTTAAATGCAGCTCATTCACTAATCATTTGCAATTTGCACTATTATGCAATTTAAAATATGTCCACGTTATTTTAAAAAACAATGTGACTGTGTGGAAATGGTTTCTGGGATCTGTGTTTTGAGGGACCTGATCATAGAATCTCGTCCACAATTAGTACAAATATAAACAGAATGTGTACTCAGTGAGCAGAAATGAAGAACGTGGTGATGAGTTTTTAATGTGGGATATCAAGTGTAAACAGGCCCATAATGTTCTGTTGAAACTACCGAGATGCAGAGCTGAAAGTTCGAAACGTTGAGTTGCTCAAAACGCATAATCAGATACATAGGTCGTCTTTTTACAGTGCAAAGCTGTAAACGGTGTTGGCTCACCTGCGATGTTGACAGATGAAATGAATGCAGCGAGTACCGCCAGGGTTTCTGCAGTGCTGGATGGAGCATACCCACCTCCCATCAGCGAGAGCCCACCAACAGCAGTCAAACCTGCACACAAGATCATAATCAGACTCTGGAAAGAGATCACACAGGGCAAAGTCAAGTTATTGGATGAACAAAGTTTACATTGCAAATATGCTACGTGCCATGTGAGACGTCACATTTCATTACATTTTTAATTAAGAGTTAAATCATCTCATTGAACTGTGTGCCGAGTGTGGAACTTCTGAGAACCCAACTTATTGCACGTCATTCAAGGACAGTCTATTTTCTTCCCAACAAATTAACTCTAATTCATTCTGAACAATGTAAATGGGACACGATCAGGAGCCCTCCTGGGAACTCTGATAGTCATCACCTCTTTAATGGCTTTCAAATGCGTCTGTGGTGGTGACTGCTGACTGACCAAACCTAAGGTGGCCTCGATGGTTAGATGTCTCTTGAGTCAATGAAGTGTGCAGTAGCTGCTGAACATTTCCTCTTACTTTGTAATTCCAATTGATCACAGACCGGTGCACGGAACCCAATCGCACGCTACCTCTACACATCAGGAAACCGTGCAGACAACCTGCAAACCTCCGCAGTCACATACACAAAATTGCCTCTGGATATCTGTAATAAAACCTCTGATGAAAGGAAAATGTTCGAGAGCACACACACACACACACACACACACACACACACACACACACACAAAAAAAAAACTCAAAAACAGATTTGAGGATGTCCTACCCTCAGAATAAGACCTGTAGATACAGACAAGCTGGATGAGGTTACCTCCACAAAACATCTAAGGACTAGAAAACCCCATCTGGACAGTGCCGTGTGGCTAGTTCACGATCACCCAGATTACACATGCTCTGAAACTGGCCCGACACTCATCCCCCTTGGGTTCTTTGCAGCAGACAGCATTGAAAAAGGTCAGTGCGAGGCCTGACACAGGCTCGACAGCAAGACATTGGGTCATTCTGATTCACCAGTTTCAGGTAGATTAAAGAGCTTGAAAGAAACTCTATTCTACCAGGTGCCTAGTGAGGAAAAAGAAAAAAGAAAAAAAAAAAAAAACGACACTTCTCAGCCCGGGACACATTACTCTTACACTTTCAAGAATGAGAAATTCCATATTAGTGTCCTAATGTCTCTGTCACTTCAATCCCAGCTTTAATACCTTTGGCACTGTAATAAGCGAATTCCACAGCTTACACCCTTTCCAGCTACGTGAAAGAGACACAGTTGACAAAGTGTCAGATGTGCAAAGAAAACACCTCAGAAAGGAGGGGAAAAACGGCAGGCAGCAAGCTCCAGAGAGCTAATAAGGAGCTGTGCAGTAGGTCGAGCAAGCTAATTGCTTCAGTGGGTACCCGCACAGTCTCATTCAGCAGTTTATGGCTCTGTCGACGTTAAGGACTCTTTAATGTGGACCACCAAGGACTTGTTAAAAGAATGAAATGTTTCCGAGTCCTTCAGCTAGCCGAGAAAAATGAGCAAAAAGCTTAACGAAGCATCCTGGCTGTGGCTGGCTGCAGGAGACATCCTCTGCCATATAATCACCCTCCTCTTTCTCCACATAATCGTGTCTGCTGAAGCTCACCACATAACGAAGAGCTAAACACTTTGCTTAAGAGGAGGCCCAGCTGGCCAGGCAAGCCACAAGTCGGGGTGGGGAAAAATTAAAATTAATGAGGCATTCCATGTTATATTATAAACTCAATTAAAAAGGTGGCAATGTTTCTCTGTGTCCATTAAGCATGACTAATTCACACCCTGGTAAAATCTTCCAGTCTAGTCAAAGGGAAACAAATGGGAAAATGAATGGGGTGAAACACAAAACTGGGACGGGAAACAAATTGAAACAAATCACCATTTCATTAACTTTCCCCTTCAACGCTCCTACGTCCAACACTATGACCAATAAGCTGAGCAGGGAAATGTGGTGTAAACAACCATCAATCGCCTCACGTTAGCCAAAATGTAAAATCATTGCGTTTGTGCATCATCTGCAGATGTTCTACAGCGACATGAAAGGAACAAAAACAATACACTACGTGATATAATAGCCAGTTTACAAAAGACTGACTTCAACCACTCTAAGGCTCTTCAGAAAGGCTTCTCAGCTCAATATGTCTACTGAGATGATGGATGCAGTCAGGAGAGAAATTCTCCAGGTCTGAGAGGCTCAGCTCAGGTCTAATATGCTACCACTATGCTCCAAGGATTGCAGGGTTGAATCCCGAGTCATGCCGCTTGACAAAGTTCAAGAGAGCAGAGCTAGCCATGCTCCTGGGTGGGTAGATGGCGCTCTCTCCCCACACACCTCTCTATTAGCCATTGTATGGGAGCTAGGGATTTCCTCCAATGTTGCGACGGCGGCAGTTCGAATAGAGGTGGTAGTGGTGGCTAACTTCACATGTAGAGGACGTGCTTGTCTTCACACTCCTAGAGTTGGGAGAGTCGTATGTGATAGAGGAGTGTCTCCTAATGGGGTTAGTTCATTTGCACTTCCAATTGGGGAGACAACTGAAATAAAAAAAAAAATGAAAAAAATGTAACGGAAGGAGAAAGAGGCTCACCAGAGATGGCGTTTGTAACTGACATGAGAGGAGAGTGCAGGGCAGGAGTAACACCCCATACTGTATGGTAACCCACAATTCCTGCCAGCCCAAAGGTTGTCACCATCTGAGTGAAAGCAGCGTTGGGTGCTGCCAGCCCAAGTCCAAGCAATGTAGCAAGACCTAAACGACAACAGAAAAATGTATCATATTAAAACATGCATTATGGGAAAAAATGTGTGTGTTTGTATATATATATATATATATATATATATATATATATATATATATATGTATATGTGTGTGTGTGTGTGTGTGTGTGTGTGTGTGTGTGTGTGTGTGTTGCTTTATCTTTGACTTTTTTTTAAAACAGGAACATAGTGTGCAAAATGCCACACAGCCCCACCACCCACAGAGCCAGCTCCAGGTAAGATCTGCTGCAAGCGGAAGCAGGACGTGTGAACAATCTCCCCCACAGTGGAGCTCCCACACCAAAACCTCCAAACCCTTACCACCACCAGAGCCATCCACAGCAGGGGGCTGCCTTCACATACCCCCTCTCTTTCATTTTATTATCCTCAGTTTCCTGTCATTTAGGGGTGAAGAGGGTGTTAGGAGGATTGAGTGCATGCATGTGTGTGAAAGAGAGAGGGAGAGACGCAGGGGGCGAGAGACAGAGAGAGGAAAGGTAGGGAATTAAGTGACCAATTCCGATTCCAGACTGACTCAGGTTCATACTGATAGCAGACAGTGGTGGAAAAACAAACAAACAAAAAAACATGAAGGTGCAGGAAGATGAATTTGCATGTTTGTTTATCGGTGGGTGTTTATTTCCGTGCGAGCTGTGGGTTGTCTGAGTGAGGAAGTGTGTCCTTTGATCTATAGCCAAAACTGCCTCTCATCACACAAGTGCTGCTTGCTTGCCTGCAACCAATAGAATTCATTTGCTTGTAGTTTTTTTTTTTTTTTTTATCTCCGGTGGAGCCTTTAAATCTGATCACATTCCAAGAAAGGCAACAAACAGAAAAACTAAACGTTGCCGGTTTTTTTTGGAGAAACACAGTCAGAGCTAATGAGACACTAGACAAAGAAAACAAGTCTTTCAGAAATAACTTCAATCAATAAATAAGCAAGCAGGTAAGTTGGGTGTCCCCAGTTTATGCTTAGAAGAACCCCAACAGCCATCTCCATAGCTCGGGTAACCATAAAGAGACGTGTGGGGGCCATAAAGGTGTAGATGTGTTGACTGATTCACCTCCAGAGTAGAGTCCAGTGGTGGTGAAAGTGGCTCTGAAAGGGGAGATCGCAGAAGCCTTCTCTTTCTCCAACTCCTGGACAGATTTGGGCTTTGGAGGTGCTGCCACTGGGACGTTATTGGGCTGTGGTGCAGGGAACAGCGTCTTTCCATCCTGAAGACAATGAGACCAGTTAAATAAGACAACTCAACTCTACTACAGCAGGGCCAGACTGATACCAACGATACAGTCGTTTATCACAACCCTCAAATGCAGTGCCAAGTCATCAACAAACCAGCACTGACATCTAGAATTCAATAATCCACTACAATAAGCAACTCTAATATACATATCTGACACTCATAAAATAAAAGACTGATCAAGCCTGAAGTACCTGCATGACAACTGATCCCCGGATAACGTGGTCCATCGTGCCATAGTCAAAGATGTCTTTCACATCAAAGTAAAAGTTCTCCTTGTCTGGGCTGATGGCGCGGAGGAGTTTGATGATGTTGTTGGAGTACAGGGTGCTGGACTGAGTGGGAAGACGACTAGGAAGATCTGTGTAACCAATATGGGTCACTCCCTAAACCAAAAATAAACAGACACAAATCAACAACCTTGTAAACAATTCTTTGTATTTTTAAATTAATGACTAGAACAAGTGCATTTGAATATATTAACATTAAAAGATCACAAAATTGTCAATAATAATTTTAATAATATATTTCAAACTAGTTCTTTGCAAACAGTGAATATTTCTCAAAACATAAGCAAAGTCGTTCAGTTGGGCTCACTTTGTGAACACTGAGTTGTCCAGGAACAGTGGTTTCAATGTTGCCCCCTGCCTCTGCAGCCAGATCCACCACCACTGAGCCATCCTTCATGCTCTCCACCATTTCCCTACTGATGAGAACTGGAGCCCTGCGACCTGCCCATCAAAAACAGATTACACATTCAACTTTTCAACCCAGTTATCTTATATTCTACCTTTCCAATCTATTATTGCTCCTTAAAATGTTACTGCATTTTATATGTAGGAATGGCACATTCCAGTCTAATCCTGGTAGAAGCCTGATTTGGAGAGGTAATATGCAAATCAAAGATTTAAAATTCAGAAGAAATACAGCCTTATTAACTTGGAGAACCCTGACCGTGAAGACACACAGGGCATCCGAAAAGTATTCACAGCGCTTCACTTTCTGTCCATTTTGTTATGTTATAGCCTTATTTCAAAAGTAATTAAATTCTATACACGGTATCCTACAATGACATATTGAGAAAAGTTTGACATGTTTGCAAATTTATTAAAAAATAAAACTTATTCACAGCCTTTCCTCAATATTTTGAAGCACATTTGGCAGCAATTACAGCATCGAGTCTTTCTGAATATGATGCTACAAGCTTCTGTTTCACCCATTCTTCTTTGCAGAACCTCTCAAGCTCCATCAGACTGAATGGGGAGCATCAGTGCACAACCATTATAGATATTTCCAGAGACGTTCCATCGGGTTCAAGTCTGGGCTCTGGCTTAGCACTCAAGGACATTCACAGAGTTGTCCTGAAGCCACTCCTTTGTTATCTTGGCTGTGCTGAGGATTGTTGTCCTGTTGGAAAATGAAAATTTGTCCCAGTCTGAGATCCAGAGTGCTCTGGAGCAGGTTATCATCAAGGATGTCTCTGTACATCACTGCAGTCATCTTTCCCTCAACCCTGACTAGTCTCTTAGCTCCTGCTGCAGAAAGACATCCCTACAGCACGATGCTGCCACTACCATGCTTCACTGTAGAAACAGTATTGGCTAGATGAGTGATGCCTGGTTTCAAGGCTTGGTTTGTGCTCTGATGTGCATTGTCTTCTATGGAACCCCATTATAAACAGGTGTGTCTTTCCAAATCATGTCCAATTAACTGAATGCATCACAGGTGTCCAATCAAACTGTAGAAACATCTGAAAGATGATCAGTGGAAACACAATGCATCTGAGCTCAATTTTGAGTGTCGTGGCAAACGTTGTGAAAGCTTACGTACATTATATTTTTGTGTTTTATTTTTAATAAATTTGCAAATATTTCAAACAAACTTCTCACCATCTTTGTAGGGTATTGTGTGTAGAATGTTCAAGGGAAAAACAGAATTGAATGCATTTTGGAATAAGGCTGTAACAGCATAACTTGCCGAAAGTGACGCGCTGTGAATCTTTTCTGGGTGCACTGTACATTATATGTCCAAATGTTTTTGGACGCCCCTTCTAATAAATCCACTCATCCACTAAGCTGCACCTATTGTTAAACACAGCTTGTCTAGTGCCTGTTAAGAAGTACTGCCAATAAAATAGTACTCTCTGGAGGAAAAAAAACAAACAAACGTGAACCTACTGGCACCATGCCTAATGCCAGGCATGAGGCAGAGGGGTATAAAGCATTGAGCTGTGGAGCAGTGGATGTGTTCTCTGGAATGATTGTGATCCATCCAATACTTTTATGATGCATTGGGGATGAAATGGGGGACTTCACTAACAGTCTTGTCGCTGAAAACAATCAAATCCTCACAGCAATGCTCCAAAATCTAGGAGAAAGCAGGATAAACTCTTTAATATCCTTGACTTTAGAAAAACAATTAATGAGAAGGTGCCCAAAAGTTTAGTCCATATAGTGAATCACCTTGAAATATTGTGTAAAATACGACGTATGGTTGAACTCAGGGTTCAGCTCAGGGTTTCTCATGGTGCCTCCCTGCACAACTGATTCAACTAATCAGCTCATTAACAAGCCCTTTCAGAGTTGCAGGGAGTGTTAAAGCAGGTAATCCACTAAAATGTGCATTGTGAAGTGGGACAGGAAATTCTAAATAATATATTGCACTAAATTATATTTTGATGAACTACTAATTGTTGGTAAGTAGCTATTTGATGCTGCAACAATGTACACAAATATCTACATTTATTAATTTGTTTCAGGCACCACAGCACATTTAAAAGCATTCATCTCCCTCACCAACAGCAGTTCCAAACTCTGGAACATTTTCCATTTTACATTTACGGCATTTAGCAAACGCTCTTATCCAGAGCGACTTACAAGGTTATTCATAGTACAGATGTGGGCCAGAGTAGTGTTAGGAGTCTTGCCCAAGGATTCTTATTGGTGTAGCACAGCATAGTTTTCCAGACTGGGAATCGAACCCCAGTGTCCCACATGGTGTGGTGGCTCACTGGTGATTTTATCTGTTGCACCACACTAACCATTTTGGATCCAAATTTCGCCTGAATTCAGCACTTTGTGGCCAGTTATACAGTATTCTAGGCTTCATTTCTCAGGATCAGAATAACCTACAGACACGATGCACATCATAAACTACAAGACGTACCCTATCCAAGTCTTCTTAAGGGGGCAGGGCTAATGACACTGACCCAGATATTGGGTTAAAGAGGAAAATGAGAAGGGAGGGGCTGTTTGAGTACAGTATTTACTCAATTACTGTGTTTACAGTAATAAATAAAAATAAGAACTACTGTCAATTGTTTTGAAGAACTTGTTCCGAGTAGCCTAGAATCTCTTGAAAATAACAATATCTGGCAATATCTCCTATAAAGACTTTCTTTCTTTTGGTTTTGTTATTTTTATTACATTATTCTATTTTATATTTTATATAGATGGGTGCAGCTGTATTATTCCCTCTGGGATTAATAAAATAATTCTGATTCGGAAGAGTGAAAGAACAAACTGATTTATCGATCAAAGATTTTAATTCTATATAATATAATTAGTGTTTTACTGAATAAATAAACACTTACTGCCTTTTCATTCTAACAAACCTTCTAAAAACTAAAATGTTTTTACGATATTGTAAAGGCGACAGATTCCTTTAGTTCAGCTGAACTGCTGCACTTTTAAAATGACAAAAATACCAGCAAACTACAACACATATTGATGACTTTAAGCCTGCATCTGAGATCAACAGACCAGACACTTCCCCAAACACATAAAGCACTTTATTTAAACAATGTAATGAAAAGCATCAAGTCATCTTAAATGTCAGTATTGGGACACGTTTACGGGCCATTCAAGATGCTGGGAACTAATTTGTTTGCCAGATTCTCTCTTACTGAAGCCAGCTGTTCTTAGGAACTTTAAAGAAAACTGAACCGGCCATCATAACTCTCAGAGCTGAGTAATCAAAAAGATTAAAGGCAGAGTGAGCATAACAGCAAGCCTACCAGGGATGAGGGCAGTGCTGATGAGGATGTCAATATCCAAACACTGCTTGGCAAAAAGCTTCATCTCAGCCTCTATGAACTCCTTTGACATCTCCTTAGCATAGCCACCCTGGCCTTCTCCAGACTCCTTCACGTCCACCTCCAGTGGTTCGGCACCCAGGGACTTAAACTGCTCCAGGGCTGCGGCTCTGAAGGTGAGGGGTCAAACATCAGGAGTTGAACTTGGACGTGAGAACAGATCAGTTAGAAGTTAGAGTACACTATTTATCTATTCATCTAGGACATGAAGACCAGCACAGGCCTGTTAAAGATCACATCAATCTCACATCAGATCACAAGGTTTACATTTGAGCTCCTTCATAACCTGGGCAACACTGCCCTCCAGTGACAGCATAGAGGTACTGAGGAACTTCTGCAATCAAAGTTAACAGATTTCAGGCACATTAGAAGACAAGCATGCAAGGGGGACTACAAGACTGTAGCTCATTAGGTCTTGGCTGCAATCCCAGATCCCTCAGTCTAATCACCTCTGACTGAACGTGTTACTACGTAGGCAAGTATGATCACATTACTGGGCTAAATAGAGAGGGACTGCATAATCGTATCACATACACACCGCATCAATGCTGGGATAAAGACTATGTCTACACAGATTAACCCATTAATGCCCAGACCCAGACTTGAATACTGACCAAAAGAAAGAGGTCACATGACTTTTGTAAATATTTTAAAATATGTGCGTAACACGCATAAATATAATAACCTGTATTTTATAATTTATTACTAGAAATGAGGTCAGAACTAGCTATATGTAACACTTTAGCAGGTCAAAAGTTAGGACACCCTGAATATTTACCAGTTTTTAATTACATTTCAAGCACTTTTACTGCAATTAATACCTTTAATTTACATGTTCCAAAGGTAACCATTAAACTGTCAGAAATCAATGGAAATTTTTTATTTAAAAATGGCCTTTATTAAAAATTAATTAAAAACTTAATTTCCGTAACAACGGAAGTGAGCTTTGGAAATTGTTTCAAAGCTCTGGCTCAGCTTTCTAAAGCACTATGATCTGACAATTGGAGGCCATGCTCTCTCTGGATGTGTAGAGGGTGTTTATCCCCACATCACACTCAGGACAATGCTGGTTGGCACAGGCATCGAGTAGCCATTGTATCCGCGCATTCCTCTGAGTGCATGATGGCTGCCCAAGAGCGCAATGCAATATCAGCAGTTCGAATAGATGCAGTGGTTGTTTTACATGTATCAGAGGAGACATGTGCTTGTCTTCACCCTCCTAGTCAGGAGCGTCATATGGGAGAGTCCTAACAGGGTTGGGTAATGGCCACTTGCCTTTGTCTGCTTCATAACACCCATCCCATTATTCCTCATTTTCTACAGCTATAATATATTGCGATACATTGTGATACTGATTGCCTTTTTTTTAATCAAATTTTAATAAAACTGTCATAGTTGGGGCCCTATGATTTACGCAATGACTGGTTTCTGATGATGAATATTTTCTTTAAAGGGGAAAAAATTAACATCAATGAATGGGGTTGAATTTTAGTTTTTGACAAAATGGCAGTAAAACATGAACAATGCTACTGCATAAATAAGCTGCAAGTACCCTTGAAAAGGACCATATTTCAGTGCGCAGAACACATCATGCAGAATGTGACGAACCAGCTGCAGACAATCTCAAAGAGGTGTTCCAGCTCTGCTTCCAACAGTGTCAGACTCACAGTGGCAGAAGTGAATACGAGTATTTTTATGAATAAAGGTCAGACACTTTTTGAACACACCTCTTAAAATTCATAGCAACAATAAGATTGGCCTGTATAAGTTTAAGTGTCTGTTTTCTTCCAGTTTTGCCCAAATATAAAACAGAAATGTCTTGGGCACATGTAGATTAGCTCATGCCAGCTGCTGTGGCCCTCTTACCTCGTATCAAAGCCCCTGACAATGGCACCCATTGCCCTGGCTGTGCCTGCAGCAGCCAGGCCAGCAACACCACCACCAATGATCAGCACCTGTGGGGCAATTCATTTCAAAGAGTTGAACCAATAACATATTCATAAATACATATACTTGCCAGGGTCATTCAGGCAGTGGAGGGGCATGAAAGTGCATACCTTGGCAGGGGGGACCTTTCCTGCAGCAGTGATCTGTCCAGTGAAGAAGCGGCCAAAGTGGTTTGCTGCCAGGACCACAGCTTTATAACTGCCAAAGCAGGAGACCATTAATCACGCTTCCAGTTTTCTAAAGAAATCATATCTGCTCAGACTGGTTACTGAGCTACAGAATTAAATTTAGTACTATAGTACTTTAGAACTTAACATCAATATGACAAGAGGTACAACAACAAAAAACTAAAATAACCACTTAATACAATAGACACAATCTATGAATTGAAATGTGATAATGATGTATGGATGGATGGATAGATGCACATGTCTAATATAAGAAGGTGCCTTAACGAGGGTTGGGGGTGTGGCTAATGCAAAGTGGCCCAGGTCTCTAAAAATTTAAATACAATAAAAAAATAAAATAAATAAATAAATAATAATAATAAAAAAGATAAATATCATCTCAGCCCATATTGTGCTGTTTATATGCTGATATCGATATAAATATCAATATATTGCCCAGTCCTAACTGTATTACAATTATACAATATATTCTATAAAGTTTACTGTGTTACATTTCTGTCACTGAATTATAAAAGGTGATGTAGATCAAGAACAACAGCATTCCAACAATTTTATTTTACGACATTGCCATCGAGTGGTTATAAGTGGCATTACACACTTAATACAGCAAGAAGAATAAGGTCAAACAGTTGCCACTTTTTTATTACAACAGTCTGATCTACCATGATGTTACAATGCCTATTACAGGGGTAAGTAGGGTTGCCCAAATCTAATAAATGAACTCACCCAGCGATGTTGGCCATGGAGCTGAGGGCATCGTATCCCTGGGCAATGGTTACACGGGGTACTTGGTCCATGGCCAGCACGGTGGCCTTGCGACTTGCCAACAGATCCATCAGCTCAGGATTCTGAGCAGGATAGATAAAGCTGACCAGCGTGGCTCCATCCTTCATCAACTCAGTCTCATGGACACCCAAAACAGGGTTCTGCATGGGGGCACGAACCTGGCAAGAGCAACAAAAAAAATAATGATTTGCCAAAGAAACAACTGTAATAATGAAAGCTTTTCTGAGCATCCTGTTATTAGTCCCAACTTGAATCAGGATCCCCCCAAACCATTTTATTCTCCTTTCAGGATGGAAAAACTATTGAATTGTGTGTCTGTAGGTCATTTTATGTAATTGTTTAAACTGTTTATTCCATGTGTCCACTCAGGTGTTCATCTACAAGTGATATTAACAACATTAATCGATTGTTTTTACAAATAAATGAAGTAAAATGGAAATTTCAAAAACAACAATTGAGGTATTTGTAATGATTAGATCGACATGAACATTAGTAGTCCAAATAAAATAAAACCTAAATGTTATTATTTTTGTTATATGCATCAGTATTATCCTCTCTGGACTTTTATTCTGAAATTTGAACACATTTGAACGTAAGAAAAAAAAAAAAAAAAAAAAAAAAGAACAAACAGCCCCTCACTTCTTTTTGTCAGGTGTTTATATGCTATAATGAAGTACAGTAATAAGCATTCTATAAACTTTTTATTGATAAATAAATCAAGTTTAAGCAAATAGTTAATTTTTACAGTGTAAATGCAATTTGCCTCGGCATGCTACATATCAGCGACTGTGCAAAATCCTGAGTGATGGCAACCCATTCTTGCCTAATCAGTGCTTGGAGTTGATCAGAGTTTCAGGGTTTTTGTTTGTGCACTCACTCTTTGAGGACTGACCACAGGTTCTCAACTGGATTTGAGCCACTTGCTTATCACTTTTGCCTTGTGCCATGGTGCTCCATCAAACTGGAAAAGCCATTGTTCATCACCAAATTGCTCCTGGATCGTAATATGGTAGTGTATAGTGGTCAGCGACTCAATCTGAACATGTTCTGTCAGCAGCCAATGAAAACCAGCCAATGTGTTGACATTTCATTTTATGTTCCACCTTAAATGATGCTTAAATGAAGCACCTTCAATCTGGTGCTAGAACATGCGTGATAATACAGCAGCACCAATTAATCAGTGCACAATCAATGACCACAGCAGGCTGTAATTCTTCCATGTCTAATCTGCAGACACAACGAGGCATATTTTGGGGTGTGTTCGGTCTGTGTTCAGAAGCAGACTGAAGTTGTGCAGTGTGTAACCTCTACTCATCTGCACATCTGTGTGAGTAAAGGGTAGCTGTTGAATGCATTCATTACAAAGGGGCGTTCACAAACATCAGGTTTGGTAATAGCAATGAAATCACTTATTTGATTCAATGTTCTCCTCAGAGATGTGTGTCCATCAAGCTGCAGCCATAAAAGCACTGCCCACCTTGAGCACAATGTCAGACGCTAGGACATCTCTGACATCCTTCACTGTGGCTCCGACCTTAGAGTACATCTCGTCTGGAAACTTAGCAGCCTCCCCAGCCCCAGACTCCACCACCACGTTAAAACCCTGTTTGATGAGTGCGTCCACTCCCGCCGGCGAGAGTGCCACACGAAGCTCATTTTCAAAGATCTCCTTAGGAACACCAACTGTCAGGTGCTTATAAGGAATACCTGCAGAGGATACAAAGTAAAAGATAAACAGAATGATCCAAGAGTCCACTTTTGACTAATTCACTCCAAAATTAAAGTATGTTCTGTCTGATTCACAATGCACAATGTCCATGCATCTACAAAAATCACAGACTGGACAATAAATCAGCATTCCAGGATGAAAAGGAATAAATACGTAAATAGTACGGGAAGTGCCTTCAACCTTTAATGCCTGATCTCATACATCTCCTTTAACAAAAGAATTTCTCAAAGCTGCTGTTTATTTACAATTTTTTCTTTAAGAATTAAGAAACCAAACAAAATTTTGCAAGTTTCTTAGAACTTAGATCTTACAGTGCATCCAACAAAAGACACCATGCATCTTTAATATCATGAAAAAAGGCTCCAACATAAAATGATTATTTTAATGATTAAAATGACCTTTTGCTCCATTCATCATTAAACTGTGATACAGTGTAATGAATAGGATAATGAATTAGAATATACGATGAATTAGGGCATCTTCACACTTGGTTAAATTAACCAACTTGGGTTGGTTAAATTGAACTTGTTCCTTTTCACTCTTGGTGCAGTTTACTTCAGAAGGTGTGAAAACAATATTCGCACTCTTAATACGGATCCAACCGGATCTAATCCAACCTGAATCCCACCCAACTATCAGGTATACTGCCCTAGACCGCAGCACCATAGTCGGATTTCTCAGTACCAAGATTCGCACAGATAACTCAGGTTCTTCAAGTCAGCAGGAAATGTTCATGTCTACTGTGGACAGTTCAAAACTGCAGATGAAGCAGCAGCGTGTGAAATGGCCACATGCTTTCAGCCACTCCAGAGCTGCTGGAGATAAACCAGTTAACTCTAAAATCTGAAAGCACTTCCAAATACACATTACACTTTTACAAGCAAAAGGGTCCATCGCTAAATAAATCACCAGCTAGACATTAGATATGTAAGTGTTTAATGTGGGTTTGAAGAAAAGAGGGTGAAATAACATTGAGAAACCACAGTTTAAGGACTTCTCTGTGCTCGCAAAGGCAACAAACTGATAATCACAGAATCACATGCTCATCTTTATGACTCAGGAGAAAATCTGAACTCACAGAAAGGTCACAGAGAGGCAGACTACAATTAAGCCATAAAAAAAGATTAACAGCTTGGCACAAAGGAAAGTCTAAATGAAAACTCTGCTAGCGGTTTACAGGAAGTGCCAATGAAAGGCTTTCAGAAAAAGAGACGTTAAATAAGCAGTTAAGTTGGGAGAGCCATCAAATCAAATCTGTTAGGCAATATTCATGGAAAGTCAAACATCAGTCTTTCCCCAAAAGTCTTTCTAACAGAAGTAAATGAATACAAAAGCCCCCCAACCAAGACACTGCAACCACCATGTAACTCATACCATATTCCCAGAGTACAGCACACCTGCAAGCACAGGCACACTTTCAGGGTGTAAAGAGGTCACTTCACAGTTAAACTAAAGACCTCAATCAGGTCTTTACATATTTCTAGGTCACATCTGTATTAGGGCTGAGACAATTTATCAATATTTTTATCAATATAGTTATAACGTTTTAAAATAACGTTCTGCTTCAATCTTATGGAAAACCTTTTTCTGCTCCCTCGCTCTGCTCCACCCCATGCTCTCAGCTCCGCCTCTACTCTCCTCCAATCCACCCCATTAAACATAAGAATTATATAAAGTGTATAAAAAAGAAATGAGGATTATATTTCAATATGATTAACTATAGTAGAAAGGAGAAAGGGTTTTATAGGGCGTCCTAAGCAAGGCTGAACACTGGCCAGCATGCTCCTGGCAAGGCAATGTGAATTATGGGGTCTGAGCGTGGCCTAATAGTGGGTACCAGATGGATGGGACGTTCCATTTCCGAAGTTGTGAGAGCATTTAACGTTCCTAGATTCAGCATCATGTGTGTGGAACGAGCAGGTTCACTATGGAAAATTCCACCACATGTTTCTTATCATAACTTCAGCAGTTGATGGTGAATCACAGCCATAAAGTAAGAAACAGCAGGGCTGCAGTGTCAGCTACTGTACAACAGTTCATCCCTCCTTCAAATGTCGTTCACCTACATCACCATCAATCAAAATTATTTCATTTATTAAACAACAAATGCTACAGATTTGACTTTCTGGAGATATGTAGGTAATGTCACTGTGTATAACAGCACTGTAGTCGGCATCTATTTCTGCTTCTCAGCTAAAAAGCATTGCAGTGTTTTTTACGCTGGGTTCCTTGGTACTCCAGTTAGCACATCCAGTATGAAAGAACAGCACTGTGCAATTTTACTGTATGTAAATAACTGACAAATCACAATCATTTAAATGATATTATGTAAATTATTATTCTTTCAAGTGCCACATTCATTTTGTTCTTTTACCTCTAGTCTTTATTTTACCACTGCCTTTATACAATCATTCGAGCTGAAAGTAGCTGCAAAAAGCCTACAACTGAGAAAGGTTTACCTATAATTACAGGCTTTTCAAACAAACCATCAACTGCACACTTTCAATATCACTTGGAAAGAGAACAACACAACACTGCTGTCACATGAAAGACTTGTGTCTCCAAAACAGTAACTTTATAGCAGAAATCTTTTGCATATTTTGAAGCATTTCTATTGGTCTTCTGGCTCTAATATTCAAATCATGTCAAAGTGGACCAGGACAAAAACGGAGATACAAGGTATAAACTAGTCCAGTTGGTAATTATATGGTAATTACAGGTCTTTGGACGGATACATTTCAGCTGAATCCAGATATGATGTGAAAATATATATTTTAATAATTATAAAGCTGCAAAAGTGCAGATCTACACTCAGGGGGGCTTCCAAGTGCTTTGATGAACTGGTTCAGCAATTTGGTATCTCCAGATTATGCCATTTACTGAGGGGGATTTTTGGCTCCCACCAACAAAGCCCACCATCTAATGAGATATTATCCAAAGTAATTCAGGTTTATTGTAGAGGTCACGAGGCTTCAGCATATTATTCCATGCTGGAACGAGAACCTGGACAACTGAATTAAAGCACCTCCTACAAAATACGAGAAAGGGAGCAAAATGTAGCCTTAGATGAGAAGGTCTGGAAGAGATATTTCAAAGTTGCAAACTGGCATCCAGATATGTTAGGATTATTCTTCCAGACTGTACAGATTTAATAATACATTTACAATAAGCTGAGCGACGTGCTGGCACTGTCAGAAGAGGATTCTCTATTTTTGAACAGTAAGGATGTCAGATGAGTGTCAGAACATTTGCTTCACTGCATTTCTAATAATTACATTTTACAAATGTTTTTTATTGTTTTTTTTAATGTTCTTACAACTGAAAATGATCTCTCAGTTCAATTATGAGTTCTAGAGTATGTGGTAGCCTGTATGATGATTCTCATTATTACTTTTACACTGTTCTACATCTGATCATTTCTGAAATTACTCAGCAATGTGTAAAACATTCCAACTCTCAACGCACTGAGCTGACATCAGTTTTAGCAACAAGAAGCAGCTGTACTAGTGTAGTTTCTGACCAATCTGGGCAGGAATTGGTGTGTTTGTTTTGGAAACTGAGAAGCGTCCGCAGCTTTGACTTTAAACAATGACCTGAAATGTGAGAGTCCAACAAATACACTATTAAACCTAATTTTCTTGCAATTTCTAACAACCCATGCTTCACTTCCCCTTCAGAAGAGTGTCACAGTCATGGTGCCAAAGTTAACTGGTAGAGTGCCAAAAATAGCTGGACAACCTCAGCTGTCATTGCCATTCTTGTCCTGCTCAGACAAATGTCAGCTATTAATGGCTAGTGTCCAGTACACACACCCTGTAACCAGGCGGCACATTCACACTCGCTATACCAGACACTTCATTCATTTGCTGCCAGAAACCCGTCAGTGCAGGTAACAGCGGCAGAACGAGCACAGAAGGGGGCAGGCAGTAGTCACGAGACACCATGACCTTGGAAAGGAATTATGGATGGTTACAACAATAACTGGGAGGGGTACTTTATAGACAGTTTATAGAGTCTTTATGTCTTAAACACTGAGTCTGCTTGTGCAAAGAAAAGACAACGTCAGTGCCAACACTAAAGCACAGGGCTTTAGACTAGCAAGGGAGCGCCTTTAAATAGAGCAGACTACCTGGGACATTTGCATCTAAAGGATTTATCAAGGACACCAACCTCAGCAAAAGGAACCTGATTAAGTGTCATTTTCTCACAACCTGAATCAAAGCTTAAGTAATATTTTACCATTTTTTGGAAGATTTAAGTAACAGACTACCCATGATAACCTCCATTTGCTCATGTAATAAATGCAAATGACAGTACAGGTAACACTCAAGGGCTTGGTTTTTACCTGGGCTAGCAGCACGGGTTAGAGCTTGATGGGTCCTAAAGAATCGTACACATGGTGTTTTCACAGCCCGAACACTCTGCAGCCTGGGGGCCCCGGTGAAGAGGGGAATGGAGCAGCTGCTGGTAACCACACGCAGAAGACTCGCCATGGGACACGCGAGGAGGAGCTGTGCAGCCGGACGACCCTCCTCCTACATAGAAAGAAGGAAGGAGAGAGAGAGAGAGAGAGAGAGAGAGAGAGAGAGAGAGAGAGAGAGAGAGAGAGAAAGAAAGTGAGAGAGGGAGACAGAGTGCAGTCAGCAGCCACTCTCTTTTCCCAGTATGCTTCGCTCGGCCACACTACGCCAGCCCAGCTGATCCTCCTTGAGGTCACACAAGAGTCAGTGTGTACACATGTCCTTGCCTGTATGCACTGTCCACCATTGTGAAAACAGCATGCTAATTTTAGGCAGGTTACATCTAACAACAAAATAAAAGCGCACACTGTCTTAAAACATGTCCTAAAAGTGCATTTCAAGAATAAATTGCACAAAGAACTTGAACACGAAGACAGATTTGGTGCATTATTCTGAATATAGACAGACAGAATGAACAGGAAACATGAACATAAACATAAAATGACAGTAATTTTTATAAATTAATTAAAAACTTGAAAAACTATCCATAATTAAATAAATGACTGAATATTATAATTTTGATAAAAATCTATTGCATTTAAAAAAAATCTATAAAAATTGGAATAACTGAATATCAATAATATGAATGTTACAATAATTTGAACAAAAATCTATAGTAATATTGTGAATATCTATAATATTAAATAGATACAGACAGAAATATAAATGTGTTTTTAAAGTCTATTGTTACACAGAGACTATTATTGTTTTATAAAACAAGCATTAATATCAGGGTTCAGCTTGGTGGATCAGTGGATCATGTAGGACAGACTTTTGAAACATGGTGACAACTTTTATCTCATTAATATTCAACGCAGCTGTGAAGTTCTACTGCTGATCATAAACACAGGAGGACCTCGAGTCAGAACGACCTGCAGTACAGTCACCATCACACAGAGGAACCGGACTGATCCTACGCCCATTAATAAACCGGACGGGTTCTGTGCCATTTAATAAACCAGGCAGCTTCTACGTCATTAAATAAACTGGACAGGTTGTACTCCAACACATTATATCGGACTGATTCTAAACGTGTTAAACCGGGTCCGGACCGATTCTAAACGGGTTAAACCGGGACCGGGCCGATTCTAAGCCGGTAAAACTGGGACCGGGCCGATTCTAAGCCGGTTATATCGGGACCGGGCCGATTCTAAGCCGGTTATATCGGGACCGGGTTGATTCTAAGCTGGTTATATTGGGACCGGGCCGATTCTAAGGGGGATTTATCGGGACCAGACTGATTCAAATCGGGTTAAACCAGGAACGGACCAATTCGAAGCGGGTTAAACCAGGAACAGGGTTGATTCCAAGTGGGTTAAACCGGGACCGGACCGATTCTAAGCTGGATATATCGGGACCGGGCCGATTCTAAGATGGTTATATCGGGACCGGGCCGATTCTAAGATGGTTATATCGGGACCGGGCCGATTCTAAGGCGGATTTATCGGGACCAGACCGATTCAAATCGGGTTAAACCAGGAACGGACCAATTTGAAGCGGGTTAAACCAGGAACCGGGTTGATTCCAAGTGGGTTAAACCGGGACCGGGTAGGTTCTAAGCGGGTTAAACGGGGACCGACCCTATTCTAAATGGGTTAAACCAGGACCGGACCTATTCTAAGTGGGTTAAACAGAGACCGGACCGATTTTAAGCGGGTTAAACCGGGACCGGACCGATTCTAAACGGGTTAAACCGGGACCGGACCGATTCTAAGCCGGTTAAACCAGGACCGGACCGATTCTAAGCCGGTTAAACAGAGACCGGAGCGATTCCAAGCGGGTTAAACCGGGACCGGACCGATTCTAAGTGGGTTAAACTGGGACCAGGCCGATTCTAAGCGGGTTAAACCGGGACCGGACCGTTTCTAACCGGGTAATATCCTAACTTCTAGAAGGAAGCGGGAACTTCAGCTGTGTTAGCTCACACTCATTCATCAGTGAGAAAGAGGCTCAGAGAGGCGGCCGCTTCTCTCAGTACAGCCGTCTCCTGAACAGGCCGTTCCTCACAGTCAGACTACAGCGGGGCTCGTTAATGTAAGAACAGCGCGCTCAGACCTCACAGAACTTCAGGGAATCAGAGAAAGCGTGTTTTCTGCACTGACCTTAACCTACAGCGCTACTACACCGACCAGCTGCCGCCACCCGGAAGAAATAGCGAGTCACACGTCGGTGCGGGGTCTTATTGCAGTCCGCCAGCGGTCGCACAATAACAGTACCGTTAGCAGGAGACACACAGCACCATTCTGCGGGATGTTTTATTCACTACACATTACAAACGTGTTTATAGGAGACACACGTCCTATTTTTTTATTTTCAGCATATCCTAGACTACTCAAATGTAAAAATGAACAGAATTTAAATGTATTTTTGTATATATATATATTTTTGGACCAGAATATTTATAAATGCTTCAAAATACTCGACAGTGGTCCAAATTAAAAAATAAAAGTATTGAATGTCCTTTAATATTTTTGTTATTTCTTCTTATCAGTATGATCCAGTCTCAGGACCTTTATTCTGAATTTTGAACACTGAGCAAAAAAGAGAGCAAACAGCCCCTTCTCTTTTTCCTCCTAATCAATTAGCCCCGCCCCCTCTCACTGATCAGTCGGAGTCTGTATGCAGGTTGAGCATGTGCATATGGACAGAGCAGTAAACATGCACTGGAAAATTTTGGCATTTAAACTGGGATTTAATTCAGCTGGAAATTAATTAATTTGGCTGATTTCTGAGCTGAATTACTTGCTGATAATTCATCATACAATGATGAGAATACCATGACTATATAGGGACTTTTAGTTTGTTTTAATATGTATTAAGTCTGTAGGTTACTCTTATCATGAGATATGAAGCCTAGAAAAGAGCAATAGAGGAATAATGACTACAATAATGTTTTATAGCTCCTGTCCCATATCCACACTACAGAGTTATTCATCTCCAAAAATAACAAATAGGACTATAATAAACTATATTTGTCATGCTGTATAATAATGTAGCTACAGTATTGTATATTATAGTTTAAGTATACATTATGTGTAATGCTTAATGTGACTTATTTTTTATTTTTATAATGGAAAAAAATGTATTTTCCAGATTTTAACCACAGGACTGCCAACGTTTACCATTTCTGTAGAGTGAGATTCAGTTTGGTCCAGTTTGTTTGTGTTTAAATAGTTACATATAGTCAAATTCACCAGGAGGTTTTCTTGCACAAGAACAAGTCTCACACCCAAAGCATGAGAGTTTGCAGTCCTGAAAATAGCTATTTCATTTCACACACTTTTACTTTACTTCAAAAGTGCAATAAATATACACGTCACAGTTTTGTTTTTGTTTTTTACAATTGCTAAAATTAAATATCTTTTCTTTTTTAAAATCTTTAAACACAAAATGCATCTCTTTCTGTATAAAACAAATCAATTTTAGACTGTCATTATGCTCTGATGTGATTTCACGCAGTGTGTGTGTATATATATATATATATATCCAGCAGAGGGAGTGTCTAGATCAGAGTTCTAAAGGCCTGCAGGACAGCAGTGAGTCAGATAAGAGAAAAAACATTGAAAACTCAGTGCAGTGCTGTTCTTTTATCTGACTTTACTTATACAGGAGCACTTTGTAGTTCTAAGTTCAGACTGTCGTCTATCTGTTTCTCTGTTGTGGTGGCACGAGTGGATCAGACACAGCAGTGTTGCTGGAGTGTTTAAACCCCACAGTGTCACTGCTGGACTGAGAACAATCAACCAGCTAGAAATATCCAGTCAACAGTGTCCTGTGGGATGCGTTCTATGAGCCCTGATGAAGGACTAGAGGATGACCAACACAAACTGTGCAGCAACAGATGACCTACAACCTTGTGATCTACACATCTACAAGGTGGAGCAACTAGTTAGGGTGTCTATTAGACTGGACAATGTTTAAACATTCCAGCAACACTGCATTTCAGAAATAATAATTATCATGCATAATCTATTCTCGTAGTAATATAAAAAACAACATGTATAAACATGTATTTTGCTTTGTTTTGTACATTGTTATGATCTTGGATAGGCTGTTGTGTGCTGTTTTTAGCAGATCTCCAACATGTGGATTTGTTTAAGTATTTCCATTTGTGGAATGTGCAGCCACAATGGCTGTTAACCATTCATTTTCAGTGAAGATGCACATGTCTAATGGCCTGAGGTGTTCTGTTCACCCCTACCTGGAATGCGTTCTCTCAGCTGAAAAGACTGCAAAGCCCTTATTTCCTTCTTTTTAATCTGAGGTCAGTGGGCCATGCTGTTGTGCTGACTGTCCACTGTTGATGATGAGAATGAAAGAGGAAATCACAGACTTTCTTGTTAGGATGAGTGAGGACAAATGGGGGGACTTTTCTAAAATGCATTCATACTTGAAATGAGTTTGATTCAGAGTGTCCTGTTTTATCCACAAGTGGCTGGTGTGGCTGCAGGTTGTCGAAATGAGTGTTTTTCCTAGTAAACAAACAATTGTGGCTTGACACGATGCAAAATGAGCTGATATTTCCAGGTATATCATCAAAACCAAGTCATGTCATACTTAAATGTGTAACTTTAGGAGCTGAGTCCTCAGAAGGTACCCTCAAAGCATGGCCAGAGAGGTAAACAAGCAGGTTGGCTCACTGGCCTCAAGGATAAATCCATATACTAGACTTTTGGGGATTATTTTTGACCTATACATACATGATACACATATAACAAACTACATGGCTTATCCTATCTATATCTAATATCTTGCATAAATATTGACGTGTGATGAACAGTCAGCAAGTAATCTAGCTCAGAATTAAAAGAAATCCACTTATTTCCAAATGAATGAAATCCCAGTTTAAATGCCTTAGCAGCATTTCAGTGCATGTTTTCTGCTCCTCATATTTGGTTACATAGGAAATCTATACTAGGGCTGTTTGCTCTCTTATATGGGTGTGAAATGTTTATATTGTCCTACAAATATTTACATCTCAAAGTAAGAGAAATTCCAGTAGCCTAGGATCTACTGAAAATAACAACACCTGACATGTGTGTCTCCTATAAATACTTTATTATCTTCAGGCAAATGAAGGTACATTAGACTACAAAAATATCCCACACAATTGGCCTAGGGTCCAAAAGGTTATCATTATCAATGCATGTAAAGGAACTGGTTCAGGTCTGCTACCTGCAACTGAGTCAACTGAGAAATATATCTGAAGTGAGGAACATTCATACCTTTGTGTCATCAAAACTGGAATACTCTAACAGCCTATTTACATGTCCATGTCATGGAGCTATCAGACCGCTGCAGTTTGCAGACCAGAATGCAGCAGTTTGGTTGCTTACTGCGACCAATAGAAAGGAGTGTATAACACCAGTATTGGCTTCATTGCATTGGCTGTGTGTTGCTTTTAAGGTGAATTTTAAAATGATGGTACCAACTTATCAAGCAGTGCATGGACCAATATTTTGGTGCTATTAGTCTGTTGGTATATCCCAAATACCAAGACACTGAGGGACACTGAGGTCCTCTAGTCAATGGCTTTTAGTTAACAGAGGAGTTTCAAATGAGGTTATTTGAAAATCTTAACATTTGAGGGTGGAGCTAGTGCTGTTTGTTTATATATATATATAATATATATACAGTATATATATATGACTTTACAGGAGGAAACAAAAATGTTTTTAATTTTGAAGTTAATGTAAAAGATGAGCTTATTTTACTCATTTTAGAACATTGATCTATTCATTCAGAATTGTTTACACAGTGGACAAAAGGTACATGGCATTTAATGGACAGCAGTGTGATATGCATTGAAACATTGGTCTGACTTGAAAAAGTGCTATATATGTAAACATCTACTGACTTACCCTGTTAGTAGCAGCTGGATATCATTAGCAGTCATTAATATTGTCAGTAACAGGAAGCATTTGTACAAGTCTGTGAAAGTATATTTCATTTATTCATGGTTGTAGGCCATTGAATTTAACTGGGTGTGTAAAGCTGAATGTAGCAGCCTTTTTCTTAACCACAGAATCCACCGAAAGGATAAGAAAAATGTTTACTGGGAAAAAATATTATCTTACATGCAATTAATCCAAAATCTAAATTTATGTCCATAAATAAGTGTCTAAGTGGTTTGTTATTGTCCAATTGTATATTTAAATCAAAAGTGCAAGTAAATGGGGAAACTAAGCAGAACTTCCTAAATTGTGTAAGAGTTTCTCATCTAAAAGTTCTTACATTGTCAGAAATCCATTTAGATTTTCATGCAGTGGAAAAGCTCATGGGTGTTTAAGATATTGTCTGAATGCTGGCTTTATTGCAGGTAACAGTGGTGAGAGGAATGCTCTGTTAGATAATGCCGATCATGTCTATAGCTGCAGAGGGTCAGGTTTCATTCCTTTACTCTACTCCTTTACCCCTCTCCCACTCTTGCTCAGCCTTCCCTGCATACTATGTGGAGCAATGCAACTGAGAAGATTTGTGCTGCACATGCCACACCACTTTGAAGCTCAGAAATTCCAGAAGTCTTTTGAATGTTAATGGAAACCAGAAGTTGCTTTTCTCCCCAGTGCCTCCTGAGTTATCTGGTTAGTGGCAGGAGGTGAGCCTTGTTCTGAGGGACGGTGTTGATTAGCCAAAGAGATGCATCATCTGTGGATAATATTGGCTGGGCTTGTTGTATGGAGTTCTGGTACAGTGCTGTCAGCTAAAGCAGGCAAGAACAAACAAAGGTCGCAAGCAAGAGAAGAACCTGTAGGCCCTCCGGAACATGCTGGAGCAGACGAAGCAGGTGAGAGGGAGCCTGAAGGGGGTTCAGAGTCTGACTTCTTGGCAGATTTTTCTGGGAAAAAGCGTTTATGGGTGATTACTGCCCCATCCTACAGCGATAACTACTTGCGTATGATGCAGCAACAGATCAAGGAGTCAGAGGGCTTGAACTGTCGACTAGCAGAGAGGGACACCCTGATTGTGACCATCATTCAGAATGCCATGATGGAGGGCAAAATCCTACACACAACCATGCAGGGAGAGGCCATCGAGCAGGCCATGGACTCTGACATGGTCACCAAACTGCTTCATTACTTGAAACTAGAACACCAGACCTTCTCCATGTTAATCCTGAAGAAGAACATGAAGGTCAGTGAGAAATTCCCTTACCCAGTGCGTGTTGAGGCAGTTCTAGAGGTTATTGATCAGCTTCCCATGCGCAAGCTGGAAAAGGTCACCAGGAAAGGGTCACTTCAGAGATGTAAGATAACTAAGAAGCGGTTAGTAGTGAAGTCGTCAACCCCTAACAAGAGAAGGTTCTTCAGTTCCCAAAAGCAGGGAAATGTTACATCCTTCATTCCTTTGCAACGACAAGCTCCAGACAAAACGGCAGCTATCAAAAACAAAGTTTTAGACATCCTTAGTGGACGTTCCAGATTTGTCATCCGTAAAAACCCAGAGCTTTCCAGCAGAAGCAGGGCATCCCCTGCAGCAAAATCGACTGCAAATGAAGAGGTTAAGATAAAGTCTAGCAATCAAAAGGAAGGCACAGAAGCTGGAGGAAATAAAGCAACAGACGAAGCAAGGAAGAAACATGACTCTGCATCAAAAGCGGATAAAGGACATGAAAGTTTAATAGATGAAGAAAGCAAAGGAGAGCAAGGAGTGGATCATTCAAAATCCAAAAAGAAAGGCAAGGGAAAGAAGGATGGAAAGAAGAAGAAGAAGAAGGGGAAAAGAGGTGGAAAGAAGTCACAGCGTGACAGTAAAGACAAGGAAGCTCTCAAAGAATTTATAGAAAAACTGAAGGGCAAAAGAAGACTTCTGGTAAGTACAAATTTGTTGTGTACAAATGTTTCCTCCTGGTTTAATCATATATGTCTGTATATGTATGTACATATTTCAAAACTTTTGGGTTTTACTTTTGATCAGAATGGCTTACAATCTGGAAATCCAGTTTAATCCATTATTAGAATATTTCATGAGATATAAGACCCCTGTGGTCAGGTGCTGTGTCCTGCTGGAAAAATGAATTGGCATTTCCATAAAACTCATGATGTATTCTGCAAAGCTAAACCATCAGACTGTGGAAACCTCACACTGGATTTCTGGTACATTGAACTCTGTCTCTCCACTCTTGCTCCAGACTGTAGGAGCTTGAGTGGAGACTCTAGGACTCTTGATTTCCAAATGAATTGCAGAATTAGCTTTGATCTGAAGTGAGCAACAGTCCAGTCCTTTTTCTTTAAAAGGCTGTCTCTGCTTCAGGAAGGGGATTGACATTATGAATGCTGTAGTTGTAGCTCATTTCCTGGAGATGTATATGTGTGGTGGCTCTTGAGACACCAGCCTCAGTCCACTCCTTATGAAGCCCTCCCAAGTTCTTGAATGAACTGTTCTTGATAATTTGCTCAAGTCTGTGGTCATCCCTGTTGCTTTTCCCACCACGTTTTCCCCTTCCAGTCAACCTTCCATTAATATGCTTTGAATCAGCACTCTTCTGTGGTTTATCCTCTTTGTGGAGGGGGTTGATGATCATCTTCTGGAGAACTCTCAGGTCAGCAGTCTTTTCCATGATTGTGGTTGCGTGTGCTGAACTCGATACTTTATACTGTTTTTCGAAATTTGAATATAATTCTAATAATTTGAGAGTCTGGATTTCTGGATGGAGCTATATTTGTAACTCCACACAGGTGCTTGCTTTTTAATGGGTTTTAATTCTTTATCAAATCACACCTCAGCAGTGATATTACCTGTAACCTCAGTACTGTTTATGATGCAGGTCATGTCTTCCCCCAGTGATGTCTCAAGTCAGTATCTTCAACAAAGGGATGATAATGAGCTGCACAGCTGTGACTTTGCTCTACGGAAGGTTACAGTTCTGTCTATCCTGGGCTCAGAGCACAACCCCACATTGCGTCTACAGCACTATCAACAAGGTAGCAGAGCAGTGTAATCACTCTCAATCTAAATACTTCTGTTCATTCATAACTCTGTGTAAATATGAAGATGGAACATAAAACATCTGTGCTGTCATCATCTCTACAACTTAGGAACAGACGGCGATCCACAGCTTGCTTCTCTGCCAGACAACTTCAAAAATCCTGACTTGATCAGTCAAATCCGCAAAGAGTATGGCCTTGTGTCGAGGGAATTCTCCATGGTGGTGACTGATTATGACATGAGACCTAATGTAAGGAAAACTTTTGGTTAATGCTTATCGTGATTACCTGAGATGCCGTAAGCCTTCAATTTAATCTATTGTTGTGATTACAGCTTCAGAAGGTGTTTGATTTACCCACAGCCCCATCAGCTATCATGAATTACATCGATAGCTTCCAATCACGTAAGCTGGAGAAGGAGCAAGAGAAGAAAGCTTCATCACCATGTGCAACATCTGAGAAAAACAGTGAGGTGGACAACTCATTACTCAGGTAAACAGAGGAGCTTAAAAAAATATGAACCATTTGGAATTTTCTAAATTTCTGCATGAATTGTAAAGACTGTGAGAATGAAATTACACTTGCTCATTTATTCATTAAACAAAATGATCCGGTATTACAAAGCGTAAGAGCACCCATAATCCCTCAGTCAAATAGTTCCCCAGTTTCAGACACTAGGGAGTAACCCCTTGTTCCCCTCATTTTCTCAGCCAATGAGTAAGTTGGGAATTCCTTGGAGTCAATTGGATGAGGGAGAGAGAGGAAATAAACAAGACCCCAAAGTAGGGACCCGACACTATCTGTGAGTGATTGAAAGAACAGGGATCACATTTTACACATTTAAGAGACAGTTTACTAAGGATCACATGGACATGCAAGAAGGCTATTGGAACAATGTTTTTGGATGAGACCAAAATGGACCTGTTGGGCCAACTTTGCTGCATCAGTGCCAAGACGGCTTGCCATGGTTGATTAATTCTGAACTGTTTCTGTGAGCTGAATCTTTGAAGAAAGCGGGTCATGCAGCAAGACAATGTCCTTAAGTACAATAGAATCCCTTAATCCTATAGAAATGTTGTGGAATGTCCTGAAGCAAGCAGTTCATGGGAGGAAACCCACCAACATTAAAGAGCTGAAGCCCTTTATTTTACAGAACAATGGGCCAAGCCAATGTGCAGGAAACATCTCAACAAATACTGAAAGCAAATTTCACAAACTTTTGCCACTCACAGATATGTAAAATTGGATTGTTCCGTAATAAATAAATGACCAAGTGTCAGATTGCAGTCTCTTTTGTTTGATTTGGTTCTTTTAGGACTTGTGTGCAGACATATAGAACATTCTAAAGCATTCACACAACTTATATACATATATGGCCTTGTTTGGACACTGACAGTATGACCGTATTCTTCTGAATGAAACCAATTACAAACTGAAAACCTTCAGTATGGGATCTTATATATGTTTTAGGTTCACATCCAAAAGAAGGCTTGTAATCATCTCCGCCCCCACTGAGGATGACTATTCTCTCCATCAACAGCTTCAAGCTCTTAATGGACAGGAGTGTCCAATGGGTAAGAACAGCTCCCATTGGGATTCGTATATAACTGAACCCCCGCAAAAACAAATGATAGATAAAAATCTTATAAATATACCCTGCAGGTATCCGTCATTTTGCTTTGTTGAAACTGGTGGGCAAAGGATCAGGAGCTTCAGGAACTGTTGAGCTGTTTCCTCTGAATGGTATGCATCAATTAACTGCTCATGACTTTCTTCATTCTTTCACACCCTCTAAAGATACAACCAAACTTGTTGAAATGAGTGTGCAAAAATCATCAGCCTGTCTTTTATGCTTTAGGTAAAAGTCAGACAGAAAAGGAAACACTTTCTCAGGAGATAGTGAAGAATCTGAGAGACCAGCTGAAGATCAACAAGGACTATTTCAGTATAGTAGTCGTGGGTAAGGATGGTGACGTCAAAGCTTGGTACCCCTCCCCAATGTGGTCTCTGGCCAACATCTATGACCTAGTGGACTCAATGGAGTTACGCCAACAAGAAGCAAAGCTGCAGCAGACCCTCGGCATTTACTGTCCAGAAGACAGTGGTGGTGGTGGTGGAAGGGATAGCTACCATGGATATAGAGAAGAGACTGAGGACGGCTACCTGTACCATCGATCAGAGGATTAAACACAGTTCATATATACAGCTGTCAGAAAAAGGTTCTGAATCCTTGGAAAGCACCTGGATTTCTGCATGAATGACTCCAAAAATGTGAGGTAGATATTCATCTAGTCGCAAAAATGAACGTAGCATTTAACATGCGCAAACATTTGTGAACAAATGTGTAACAGTTAATATAATTGATAAAGTATAACATATATAGTATATACTTTACTTGTATTGTTGCCTTAATGCAAGCAAACCAAGCCCCCAAAAGTATACTCACTCCACCATGCTTCACAGCTGTGATGAGTGTTTTTTAAGCTTTGCTTATGTTTACCACAGTTCAGTCATTCAGTGTTTTTCTTATGGTAGATGTAAGAACACATATATAAACACACAAGTTAACACGAGTAATTTGTAAATTTCTAATATTTTGATAAGATAAACTCCAACTTAAACCTCAGGCTTTTTATGTAACTAAATAATTTTATGACAAATGTATACTAATGTATGTAAATTTTGCATACTGTAAAATGCAAATGCAGACTTTATACATTTTGGGAACCCAATTGCTTCAAGTAAATTATCATTTTAAGCTTGAGTATATAATTATTAAATATGCATTAATTAAAGTAAAGTACATTTGTGCATAAATTCTTAATTAATAATTTAATTATGCTTCTTCAATAAAAATATAAATTCTTAAATTTTATCTCAATACTTGGTATCTTATTTTTTGCTGCATTTGAGTTTTAGATACAATCTGATCAATCTGGCAGTTGTCATTTATATTGTGTCAAAATGTAATGCCCAAAAGACTACATTAGAACAGGGTATTTTCCTCCTGCTGTTAAGCTGCCATTTTGGAGAAACCTGTTTTTTTGCATGATGCCATAATATTGTGTGTCAAGCTCAGGTCACATTTAGAGAGAAATTAATGGCAAAATGCAAATTAAGGGTTCACCAGCCATTTTACCACCTTTGAACCACAGACAGCATGAAGCAATTCCACCAAGGAAGTAGACTGTTTGGAAAGTGGATATGCATTCATGTATACATTTTCATCACATTATGCAAATACATGTTTGCTTCCTTATCTCTGTGGACTGTTTCATTTTAAACTTCAAAACAAACTTTGGTTTATTTCTTCCACATCTTTAAAGTAGCCTAAAGTGTCACAGGCAAATGCTCGGCTCCACGTTTGGGACGTAGTGTGACAGTAGGCTTAGTCAGTCTACAAACACATTTTCATCCCTCCCAGTGGAGCATGCTATTGGAGAATATGTCAAACTACTATTAATCTAATCACTCGAAATAAAATAGGTGAGGCTCACAGTCACTTATTTTAAGCAAGATCAACTTTCGTATTATACTTGAATGAACTTCAATGTAGTGTCATTTAGGATGGGCTTTGTGTTGGGGCAGTGCAGTCTTAATGAATAAAACTAGCTGTCTCTACAAACCATCAATTTGCATATAGGGTGTGTCTTCCCCTCATCACTCGCCATCCTTGCATAGTTATTTCCCCCAAGCAAATATATATATATATATATATATATATATATATAATCACTTGCCAGCCTATAAGAAGGCCAGATGGTGGCTGGTGTATGTAAGTTTAATGCTACATTGACCACTGATACTGAGTTGATGCCATCAGCATTTGTGAAGGTGGCATCTGGAATATGAAATTTATTGTGTTTCTATTTATGTCTACGAAACTATGTGAAATTAAACTAAGTTTACTTGATTTACTTAACCACAAATATCCCAACAAATGCATTATTTGTACTCTGTTGAGGGTGTTTAAGCTCAAATGATTTAAGGCATCATTTTTCTTAAGCATTCTCTCAACTCAGTGAACTCTTTCACATTGAATAAGCATTGGTTAGTACAACACACAATACCAATATAACTTTACTTTTTAGTTTTATTAATGCAATGGGTTTGCATGTTTTTTTTTAAGTAAGGTTAACCAATTACATTTTACAGTGTATTTACTGTAACTATGTAACAACGCAGGTTGTCATTGGATTGTTATTTTTGTCGTCAAGTACTTTCCTGTCCAGACAGATATTTCTAACCTCACAGTTGTAAAAATGTATGGTTGACCTTTGGGGACAATCTATCATGTTCTTCTGAAAATCAGACATTCAGATAAAAAGCATATGATCCAAATCAGCTGCAAATATTAACCAAAGTCTGTGGACATCACTTTAAGTCTGACTTTTACAGTTTGTGAAAGTGGGATGTTCTTTACTGCTCAAGTCAGACTTTCCGATCAGAAGAACCCTTCACTTACCGAAGTTAAAAACCAACTGTGAAACAAGTAGGAACTGAAAATGAAGAGGCTTTCTGAAGTGTCTGGTGATCTGTTTCACAAACCTAAGGCATTCATTAAATCTCAAATCATAAACAACAAAGCAGGTCTGCTAACATTGTTTAAGGTATAAGATTGTGGAATTGTGGAAAATGAAAAAGTGAAAGTCAAAAAGAATTTTTTGGATGGAAATGCTGAAAAAAAAGCACTTTCATCCTTTAATAACTAGTACGCTTAAGCAAAACCTTTTCATGATTATAATTTATTCGATTCTTTATTGGACATAAATCATAATAATATATGATTGGACAGACAAGATGCCCAGATCTCTTATTGTGTCATTATATACAATATAGTATTATTTAATTATATTTGTATATTAAATTCTGTACTAATTTAATCTTAAGTCAAATAACATATCAACTACAGTTACTATGATTTTAATATAAAATGATATAATACTTAACCTTAATCAGCTGGGTGTATTCATGATTCATGAGCCAATTAGCCTACATTAATTCCCAATATTCCCTTACTAGTTACTAGTTATATTGTCTCTACACTCACTATCTATTTTATCAGCTCCACGTTCCATACAGAGGCTCTTGGTAGTTCTATAATTACAGACTGAAGACCACCTGTTTCTCCACATACCTTGTTATCCTCCTTTCACCCTGTACTTCAATGCTCAGTAACCCATAGGACCACCACAGAGCAGCTATTATGTGGGTGGTGGGTCATTCTCACCACTGCAGTGACACTGATATGGTGGTGGTGTGTTAGTGTGTGTTGGGTTGGTACGAGTATCTCAGACACAGCAGTAATGCTGGAGTGTTTTAACACTGTGTCCACTAACGGTTCATTCTATTGCACACTCCTACCCAGTTGCTCCACCTTTAGATGTAAAAGCAGAGACTGAATATCATCTTTTTCTGCACAGTTCTGTTCCCAGTGCAGCAGTGATGCTGAGGGGTTTAAACACTCCAGCAGCACTGCTGTGTTTGATTCACATCATTTTGTCAGTGTCACTACAGTGCTGAGAATGTCCAACAGGGTTTGAGATGCATGGTATGTCATTTCCATGTAGCAAACGCTTATTATGTCAAGATACTAGACGGGAAATCATGTCAGTTATGAAAAAGCTCGACAGCAACTCCATTCATACCAGCACTTGGTAAAAAATGTTCTTCACGTTAGTGTTTGTGATTATATGTATCCTTCATAAGAGCTCTCTATACATGTTTATATAATTATAAACATATTATTTGCAGATCAGCATAGAGCGCATCGAGCCTGACCTGGATTTTGTTTTGAAGGAAAGCTGGGCCCTTTCAGATGAAATGTGAGGAACATATGTGAAGGATCCAGCAGGCTCTGAACACATGGCATTATTAATTCTTACAACCTGCACTTTGTGGGCAGTTACATGCCATTTTCTATTCTTCACATCCCAGAATCAGAGTAACCATGGCAGTTAAATTTACTCAGTTTAAATCCCAGTTTAATTGCCAAAGGAGCTTCCAGTGCATGTTTACTGCTCTGTCCACATGTACATGCTCAACCTGCATTCAGACTCTGACTGATCAGTGAGAGGGGGTGGGGCTGATGATGTCACTGACTCAGAGATTGGGTTATAGTGAAAAATGAGAAGGGAGGGACTGTTTTTTTTCTCAGTGTTCAGATTTTAGAATAAAGGACATTTAGGTTGTTTTTTTTATTTTATTTGGACAAGTTCAAGTTTTTTAAAGAAGTTGTTTTATTATTATAAATATCTTTGTCAATCTATTCATTACATATTCAAAATGATTGCTTTTTCAGCTCAAAAACACTCTGGGTGATCAACTTCCAACAGGATTTCTGAGATGTAAAGTGTTTTTAATCTTTATAAAAAATGTAGGTTCAAGTACATTTTTTATCAAAACATGGTCAAATTCATTTACATTTTGTTAATATTTACAGGGTTCTAAAGGTTAAACTAATACACGAGGGCACAAAAGCATTGAGAAAATCACGGCCCATTTCAATCCAAAGAGGCTTGGAGTTCTCAGTGAAGCATAGCCTCGCTGTCGCTGTCCAGTGAAATTTACTTTTGCTGTCCATTTATCTCAATTTTTGTCCATTTTGTTTCGTTTTCTCCATAATGTGAATGGACCAATAGAAATGCTGTAAAATGACTTTACATTAAAATTCCTCTTCTTTTACATTCACTTCTTTTCAAAGTTAAGAGCATTTTTGCTTTCTCCTGTAAAGTCTCCATTTTGGAGATACATATTTTGCATTGGACAGTGATGATATAATCTTTCTATGCTCCAGCAGTTTGTTGCTGTTGCCGTTTAAAGGGTCAGGTTTACATTTGAGCTGAAATGTACTCTGCATTTAGTTTTGGTCAGTGTGGTTTGTGCTGAAACTGCACAACACTTATCTTCAAAATATGGTTGAACCAGTGGTTTTTACCAGTGTGTCACACCGGAAAGCACCTCTCTGGTTTACTGGCTTTTATGTGTGCCTATGGAAAGAGCAGAAGTGCAGCATGGAATAGGCAAATAGAAGAGATGGAGCAAGTGATAAGGTTTCCTGTGATGTCTGTGGTGCAGTCCATCAGCAGAGAGGGGAAGTAGAGAGCAGCACGCAGACACTGCAACTACACAACTCAGTCTATCACATACAGAGGCTCGGTCACACACTTTACAGACCAGTGAAATCCGCTCATGAACAGACGTGGCAGGAGAGCACTCCCATCATGGTGAGTCCCACTTTTCTTTCCTTTTTCTTTTTTTTTCCTCAGAGTTATTAGTGGAAATGTTCAGGCATGTAGGCTGCAGGTCAGCGTGTAAAGAAACAGGAGTACTTTACACTGTTTGAGTGGCACTTCAGACTTACTAAATACAGGTGATGTTGAAACATATCAGCTGTTTTTTTTATGGATATCATTCATGCAGATTGTATGCAGCTGGATTGTCAGTATGTAATAGGGGTCTAAATTACATAATCAGCTTTCTGTATGAAGATCATTGAACAAAGAAAAAATGCATTTAAAGGGTGTTTTTCGCTGCTTTTCAAAATGTTCAAAATTACGCAAAGTGACATGTTGAAACTAATCTGGAACTAGAGGGTATTTTTGACTAATGCAATGTCACACTACATTGTGTAAGCCTGCAGTGTAAGGCTGCTATTTTTCGCTTGCTTCATCAGCAAAGGTTCCTCTTTGTTTTTGGTAAACTCCACTGGTCCCTTACTTCTTCACTCAGTTCTCATGCACAATTTACATGCTCCTCTGGCCTGGACTTGCTTAATCTAGAAGAGTTCTATATAGTTTGCTGTTCCAGCCAATCACAACCAATCTCCCGATCTGTCAAGTAGGCCTCTATATTGTCAGGATGGTGGCAAGTTTATTTTTAAAGAACAATGGTTCTCATGTTTGGTAGTGTAGTGGATAACAACTGGATATAGTGGATAATAACAACTTACCCGTGGCAGACTAGGGTTTGGCAGTATGTTCATTTGTCTGGGGGGTGGTTGAAGATGTTTGATGAGACTAGGACCTTCTGAAATTAACAATATTTGGCATGTGTGACTTTGGCATATTTTGGGGGGAATAAAATACATCAAACTACAAAGACATCCCACAAAATTGAGCTAAGGTTCTAAATGTTAAACTAATATAAAAGGGCAAATAAATTCAAAAAACTTATTTCAATCCAAGGGCTTGGAGGTCTCAGTACCTAAAGCACTGATGGGAGATTACTCAGTGAAGCATATCCTACTTTCTTTCTGTGCCCGAGCAGTTTGTTGTCATTGGAGCAACAACAAAGGTTGTTCTCAAGATTGGTAGTGTAGTGGATAACAACACCCCTTCCCAGTAGCAGACTAAGGTTTGGTTCCCCAGCCAAGTACATAGACCACACAATCAGGGGATTGAGGGGGGCCTGGTGCTACACCCACAGTGGGTACAGGATTACGGCTGCTGGTTCCACTGCACACTATACCAGTTAGAGTCCTTGGGAAATGCTCCTAACACTATGTAGCACTACACTGTGTAACATGGTTGAAATGTAAGATGCCCTGAGTAAGACATTCTGCCAAATGGTGCCATACAAAGAACTGTTTACGAGAGGTTCTTCTTGTGAATCATATCGTCACTGTCCAAAAGAAGGTTCTTTTTTTGAAGAATCATTTCATCATGAGATGTTTGCTGGAGTTGTCCGGGTTCCACGTGGATTCAGTCTAAAGAATCCTTGCAGAACCTTCATTTTTAATGGAAGAACACTTCCGAACACAAAATGATACTTCCTAAGCATGGAACTGTTTGTCTTTTTGCAGGGTTGCTTTGCATATCATACAGCCGCTTCAGTCAGGTTATGGTGACCAGTCGTACGGTCTGAGATAAATATTTTTTATTTTTTTGTGTATGAATTGTTTCTGGGTATAGAAATAATGTGCGATTGTAGAGACAGAAAATGATACTCTGTTCTTGAGGCTCACCACACACACCCGCCTGGCTGATAAATGCAGCTTTGCATTCAGACGTGCCTGTCCACAAAGGAGCTTCCATATGAAGTGAATCAAGCTCACGCTACTCACTCACACTCCTGTTATACATAATTAAAACCTCCTGTCAGTAAAGGCTGCTGTTAATCTGACTCCTTTCTAAGCCACAGGACACGTATTAACTGCTCTTGCTGTAACAGTGGTAGTGTAACTGATATTGACTAATGCTGGTTCCTGTGCTTTCTCCACCAGCCCCTGCTGTGTGAACCAACCGCACAGTTTGTACCTCTCGACTGACAGTCAGTCAGTACATCACAGCAGTATAAGAATGCCTGCACTGTGCTTATCTGTACTTCCTGCTGATAGGTCTGTCCCGATTCAAACAATGTTCATTAGCAGGGTGTGTCTGCCTGCCTCACACACACAGCTGTCCAACTTGCAGCCTCATTGACTCCAGAAATGAAGATGACCAACATTTCCATTCCAGAAGAAATATGGAATCTTTGTGCTGGATATGTGGACTGGCACCCATGGGGGTTGACCTGTAGAAACACCAGAGACCACTATTATCCTGGTAGATGCACTCATTGACAAAAAATGACAGACATCTATATGATGACAGATGTGGTCATGGCACAAAAGCATGTAGAAGTGCTTCCCCCCGCTGCCCTATAGAAAGGCTCTCAGAGGCTACTTTTGGGTAGTGTACCTCTTAGGGAGAGATCACTGCTAGACATGCCTCTACGACACACTCAAAGATGTTTTGCCCACCTGAAAGACTTTGAGAGGCTTTGGTTAGACTAAGAGAAGCAGGATAGTCATTTCAGTGATCTAGGCCAGTAGAGACGGTGGTTACATAAAGGTACATGGCAAACAAGACGGGATCCATACCATCTTTAGCGACAAGTCCAGGTTCTGCTTGGAATCCAACAATGCTTGTATTTAAGTATAGAGGCGTCATGCTGAGGGCTTCAATCCTACTGTTGCTGAGAAGCAAAACACTGTCTCCATGCTGGTGTGATGACCTGGGGAGCCATTGCATATGAAAGTCTGTCACTCAGATATATGTGCTGAAGTTCTTATGGCCACATGTGCTGCTTCTCATGGCAGGCCTTCCAACTGGCATTTTTAAGCTGCAACATCTGCGGGCAAATATGCCAAATATGGAATTTTAAGCCTCCATGCCCAACCATGTCCCATCTTGTATCCAGACTATTGGCGGCCCAAAAGGATCCCAGGCTCCTTTTTGGTGCTAAATTTTCTTCTAATGTGAACTTAACATTAAAATCATGAGCAATAGAAGTTTGGCCATTTTTGATTGTGGTATATTCCTCTGATGATTACTTTACACAGAATCAGAAATGTACTTTTACTGGGTTTCATACACACAAACAGTCAAAGCGATGACAGACAGTTTGATTGTGCTCCCTGATGAGCTTTCACAAGCTCTGTACTGCACTAGCTCATATCTCAGCTCAAAGAGGGTAAGATTTGTGTCCATAGAATTCATTATTCAGTACTTTTAATTTTAAATTCTCAGTTTGGTCTCATAAAGGCACATTCATTACACATTCATTTATACGACACTGGTGGGCTATTTATGGGGGTGAATAATTTGATAAGGAATGCTCTGATCTGGCTGGTTTACAGCGAGGCACTGCATATCAGTCAAATACGTCAGAAGTAGGGCTGGGCGATATGGACAATGATACCATATCCTGATACATTTTTGCTGAATGGTGATACATGATATACAATACGATATATGATGTGATACAATCTGAAAGAGTTAGGACACTCCATGAACTCACTTTTTACGAAACATTTGAAATTAATTTTAAATTTAATTTTAAACCTAGTTAGATTTTATATGCAGGAGAAAGGTCTGGGTGGCCTGAGGGGGGACCAGCAGTGGCAAACACTGTAGACCTATGTATGCTCATTATCTGGGTCATAGCTTGGCTTTGTCTATGTCTTTGACACAAAGACATTGTCATTTTGGCAATTTTGATTATATTTAAAATTATTTTCTATTTAAAAGTCTCTATTGACACTGTTTGACAGAGGTGATGCCCTTGTCTTGATTTAGGTTAATTTTGGATAGCTTTGATTAAGGTGTCCATACGTCCACATTTTCTAGCTGTACCAAGAGCCATTTGAGCATCAAGAACAGATCGGCTTGACCCACCATCCCTCAAATTACAAGGAAAACACGCATCCAGACTCTTTCCTGTTGTGGCACCAAAATAGTGGAACAAACTTCCCCTGGGGGTCTGAACAGCTTAGTCACTTGCTGTGTTCAAACGCAGACTGAAGACCATCTGTTTCAAGAGTATTTAACTTAAAATTTATCCTGAACCTTGTTAGTCCCCAATCAGACATGTGTTTTCAACATCATCTAAGCTCCTCCTGGGTGACTGCGGATCTCACCCTATCTCTAAGGGAGCACCCGCTCAGCTCCTTCTTCACCACAACGGACCGATACACAGGCCGCATGACCGCGGCAGCAGCACCGATCCACCTGTCAATCTCCTGCTCCCTCTGACCCCCACTCGTGAACAAGACCTCAAGATACTTAGACTCCTCCACTTGGAGCACAGAGAGCCTGGGCTATGTGCTCAAGGCAGAATCTTTGAGAGGTGCATGGTCCTTGATGGATCCAGTCTATTCCTGTCTCCACACAAACCCTCCTCTTTAGTCCATCAATGGTATGGGAGCATCATAGGACCACCACCAACCACACATTATTTGGACATGCCATGAGCATGGTCGTGGTGTGTTTGTGCATGTTGAGCTGGTGTGATTGAAACTAACACAGTAGCAGGGAAATTCCTGGTGATTAAATTAAGAAAGTGAAAGCAGACTCCCTTTCATTATTAAAGGTCAGGAGGATCATACTGAATGATATCAGCGTTCTTAACTGAAATATTTGTGTATGTAATGGTGGAAAGACTACCGTGAACCTGAACCCCAATAGTATCTAAACTGTATTTGAGCAACCCTACATTATAAGCTCTTCTGTGTTCACATAAACCACATTGTCAAGTGGTTTGGCCCAGTTACGAGCCCTGTGCCATCACTTGCACTTGCTACATTTTTCTCATTCAACAACGTCAAAACAAAGTGTACACTTGAGGAAGGGCCTTAAAAGGAGTAGGTATCCAAAAAGGAAATTATCAGCGTGCAAAACCAGGGAATGCAGTATTTCTGTATTATAAAGTATGTCAATCATATATAGTTCAGTTGCTGCTGACGGTCAGAGGCAATACAAGGTGTAGCGGATACCCCTCATGCATGTGCACACAAGTTTAGCTCTAATACTAACAAAGTCTTGCACTGACATGATGTGATGCAGCTTGTACAAATACCTTCCTCACGCAGAATATCCTCCTTCCCTTTCTCACAATGACTCAATGACTCTTTTCCTACAGCCTTGACATTAGCAAAACTCACGGCAGCTGTGAGGTGGATCCAGTGAATACCACAGATAAATGGTGTACACAAACAGCCATCCAATTTAAAAGAAATAAAAGACTCCACACGCCACTGTGCTTCAGTCTAGATCAGGGTTTCTCAACCTCAGGGGAAGGCAGTCGTCCATAGCGGGTCGGTAATACCACATTAACACTCAAAACCCGAGATCCGCACTTTGCGGGCAGTTACGTTCCATTTCATAGGCTTCATTCTCAGGATCAGAGTAACCTACAGACATGATACACATATCATTGCAAACTGCACTTACTTTATCTAACTATGGTGGTCTCATTGTTGTGTGGTGAACAATCAGTGAGTAATTCAGCTCAGAAAACCGCAAAAACTCCCTCAATTCTAACTGAACTAAAACCCAGTTTAAATGCCAAAGAAGCTTCCAGTGCATGTTTACTGCTCTGTCCACGTGTACATGCTCAACCTGCAGGCAGACTTCGACTGGTCAGAAAGAAGAGGTGGGACTAATGATGTCACTGACCCAAATACAGGATTATAAATGAAAATGAGAAGGGAGGGGCTGATTACTCTCTTTTTTGTGCACTCAGTATTCAAATTGTAGAATAAAAGTCCTGATAATATATAATAAGTAATAAGAAAGATTCCAAAGACAAATTCTGCTATACTGTATTACAGTGTGTAGACTTCATAAAGTTCTTACAGTTGGTGTCACAAAGCACCCCTGCACTGCAATTTATGGATTCCAATAACAATATGTAATCTTGCAAGCCTGTAAAGGTTTCTTAATGCTGATAAATAAAATCAGGTGTGTGTGTGTGTGTGTGTGTGTGTGTGTGTGTGTGTGTGTGTGTGTGTGTGTGTGTGTGTGTGTGTGTGTTTGTGTGTGTGTAGCAGGAAAGGCTCTGAAATAAGCAGGGCACGGGTGCTGTGAAGACCAGGGTTGAGAAACAGTGATCTAAGTTCCTGCCTCAGCAAACCTAGTTCCTCCTAGATACCAATGACTTTATATACTCCTCCATGTCATGCGTGGAAGATATCTGCCTGCATTTCACACACCCTGCCTCCCTGGAACCTCACAGAAAACGTACATCAGATGTACAATTTGCTGTGTTCAGTAGGGCACTAAGTGACTTACAAGCTGATTAAGTTATTTTCCTCCTGAACCACTGAGGTTAGGATAGCCCTAATCTGCATCTGAGATCTGCACATTGTAGGTAGTTACATGCAGTCTTCATATCTCAGCATCAGAGTAACCTACATATATGATACACGTATCATAACAAACTATCCTATCTAACCATGGTGGTCTCATCATTGTGTGATGAATTATCCAGAGAAATCCAGCTCAGAAAACAGCTGAAATCCATTTGTTCCCAACTATAAAATCCCAATTTAATTGCCAAAGCAGCTACCAGTGCATGTTTACTGCTCTGGCCACGTGTACATGCTCAACTTCCATGTAGACTCTGACTGATCAGCAAGAAGGGGTGGGGTTAATGATGTCACTGACCCAGATATTTTAGTATAAAGGAAAATGAAAAGGGAGGGTCAGTATGTTCTATTTCTTTCCTTACATAGTGTTCAAATTAAAGAAATAAAAAAGAAGGGATAATACTGATACATAAATAAACAAATAAACAATATTCATGCTGTTTTTTATTTTATTTGGATCACTGTCTAAATGTATTTTTATAAATATTATTATTATTATTATTATTATTATTATTATTATTATTATTATTATTATTATTATTGTCAATATGTTAAAAATACTTGCATTTTCAATTACAAAAACACTCTGGACAATTTCCAACAGGATTTCTGAGATGATTTTTAGTCCTTATAAGTAAAAATAACACAAACATTGTAGGCACAAGTAGATCTTTTAAGTAAACATGGTCAAAACTATACAAATATTAAAATTCTTTAAAATGTTTTGCTGAATAAAAGTATGTCATACTACAAAAACATCACCATCAACAGGGTTAAAGGTTAAACAAAATGCCACTTTTATCACTCGTTTTCCACTCACAGTGAATGAAACTTGAAAGCAAACAGGAGTTGTAATGATTGCAAACAAGATAAATCAGTTATTTGGAACTACCTTGCTAACCTTTAACATTGCCCCCCTACCTGTCTCTTATCATGGTGACACCATCTAATGACACCAGTGAGATCTCATTCAGTGTGCTGTAAATGTAGAATGTAAAATGTGGATGTAAAATGTTTATTTGTGTTTTACTCAAAAACATAAGTCAGACAGTTTGTCCTCATTTTGAAATTAATTCATTTTCATTATTATATATTGCTGCTGTTGCCATTATAGCTTCCAATCCTGCACGAACACCTGTGATTTTGTAATTTGCTTGCTGAAGGTCAACTGGTTATCCATGTGCACTGCTGGTGTAAGTCAAGTCAAGCCATGAGGGCCTGTTACCTGAGTATCACAGAGCAACATTCAGAGTTGCTATAGTGCCTAGAGTTTGTGGTGCACAATAATCCTTCCATAGTTAATGTTTATCTGGCTGTTATTTCTGCTGTGAAACATGCATGACTGACTTATCTATAGATCAATGGCTTTAATCCTGTGCACTTTCCCCATTTCCCCTTACACACACACACACACACACACACACACACACACACTGCTGAATCTAATCTAAAGGTATCAACCATTACTCAATTGGTTTCCTTTAATATAAAATATGATGGCTTATTGTTTTGCTCGGGGTAGGCTGGGCTTTGAGTTTTGACCTGTCTGCTGACATCTGCTGACATCAGATAGATATGTTTGTTTGCTTTAGCAACAGGATTAAAGGGGCTCTTTCACTGAAACGTTGGCTTTCACACCATGCAGTGGAAGTAAGCTCAGAGAAAGGTGAAAGTTGAATGGAGCCTAAGCTCTGACTAGGATAAAACATAATGCTGTACTTTTAGTAACAGGTTCTTTAGTATAAACACAGGGTTCTTATAGACCCATGTCAGTGACCATTTGAATAGTTTGTTCACTTGGTAGAAAACTTTCTTTAGATGGTTCTATAGAGCTCTAGAATAGGTTTCATTGCTGTTAAAATTCAGTCCCTTTTTGGCAATAAATGGTATAAATGGAAATAAACCCTTTTGTTTAGAGTCTAGTTACAAAGGAACAGTAAGTGTGCAGTAAGTGTGGTTCTGTGCGTTCTGGATGACAGTAAATAAAATTAGATTTGGTGAGAAAATTCATAGATGTCTTCAAGGTGAGGAGTGTATTAGTGTTGCTCATTGCATACTCATTCATCATGTCTTGACCTGTGCACAGGCACACATGGAGTACCAGCTGTGCAGCAAGACGAAATCACTGCAGTCATTGTCTTTACTAGTTTAAAATTGAGTGTACTTTTATATATACTGGCTTCTGCTTTGTTCTCATACACCTTATGGCACATTATATTTATCTTTATATTTTTAAAGATTAGATAGCGGAACATTGGCATTTCAGTTCTCTGGACAGTTTCTTTTTTATCTATTGTATGTGTGTAACGTTCATGCGGAGCAGATGTAGACAATTACAAAACAACAGGAATCCAAAACAAATGAAAACCAGCTAACAAACGCATGCCATCAAATAAAGGAACCAAGAGGATCACCACACAAACAAAGACTGACTGAAACAAAGAGTCTTAAATACATGGACAGAAGTACACACACCTGGGACACAATGATGACTGGGCAGGCTTACTAAGAAGACACAGCTAGAAATGGGCGGAGACAGGACCAAAACAAACACAACCCATGTGCTTCTGAGCAAAACAAAGGACATGACAATGTGTTTCTCAACCCTGGTCCTAGAGGCACTCCTACCCTGCATATTTTAGCTTTTACACCTTATTCACCTTATCAGCTCATTAACAGGCCCTTCAGAGTTGTATGGGGTGTGTTTCTCTAGGAACAGGGTTGAGAAACACCATATTAGGGCACTAGTTCTGTATAAAAGACAGTACATCTGGCAGGTTCAATGCTGCACAATGAAAAGTGGACTCATCATACAGTACTATCCAGTCCAGACATTTGTATGCCAGTGTAGGCACTTTAGATGGTAGACGGGGGTTAGCAATTGGTCCTTGCAGTATCAATAGCTAGCTCTGTCTGGTGGAGCCATACGCCTATTGTCAGTGTGTTTAATCTCAGTGACAACCACAACCCTTGCACGTCAGCCTAGAAGATCAGAGGCAAGAAAGGCCTATTTTGTAGCATCTTATCAGTGTCAGACAGAAGCACGTCGCTGGTTTCAAACAGGTTTCAGGTGGCAGCATCATGTCGAGGTCCTATCAGTAGCTAGTTGTGTCTGGTGGAGCTGTGGTTTATGCTTTATTGTTCTCAATGTCTTTGAAGCTCAGTTGAAACCACAGGCTCTCTGTTTCAGGCTAGAAGACCTCTGGCAGGCCCCTGCTTTGATTCTAGCAGGGTATCAGTGTTTAGAAACAGGAGGACCTTGTTGATCTTAACCGAAGCTCGGGTGCAAACCTTTTCGAAAGGGTGACGTACCAAGAACTACATAGGCTGCATCTGAATTTGTTACTGTAAACTAATACTATAAGGTATACACTATACGCTATTGTGGGCTAGCATGTGAAGAAAAATATAGAGATAGATTATTTAGTTCCCTAAGTAGTGTAAAAACACAGATGAATTCAGACACTTCCTCATCATCAACATATGTCATCACTGGTCATGTAACCAGTGTCTGAGCCATGTTTAAGCCCCGCCCACACACACAAACTGAATTCTGAATTAATGTTCACTATAATGTACCACTGAATTGTAAGACATTATAGTTCCCTCAAAATCATGTTCAGATTCCACTTTACGATTCGGACACTCGAAAACGCCCAACATGCTCATTAGTGCCCTTAAACACAATAAGGGATCCATTTCAGCCACAGCCATGCCATGTTATCCATTGTTTTGTAGACGTGACTAGCTCCTACCATTCGGTTTTGCATTTCATTGTGGGAGAATAGTGTCTACACTCAAAAAATGACCAATTCTCAGTAAGATTTGTGTATATTTTTTCCATGTTCCATACTATGTTCTCAAAAGTTTGTTAGTATTAATAGTTAATAAATAGGCAATTTGGACACAGTTACACAAAACTACAAAGACTGAATTCTCACAACTGGTGCAAGTGGTTTCTAATCTCTGGACGACTATATTGACGCAAAGTTCCAGTTTCAGTTTTCAATTAAATGTAATTTAGTTATATCATATCTGTTAAGGCACACATTATATTATATATATATTATATTATATATATATTATATATTATAAAAATATTATAAAAATATTTTGAATGAAATGATGATTTCACAATTATAACAACCAGAGGGGGGAGTTTACCCCTAGCTCTTACTGTGACAAATTGGAGACAGATATACAGAACCCGAGGCACTTTATTCAGTATTTATATTTAACAAGCTTTTTATTTGTACCGCATTGTACCATAGAACAGAGTTAGATGGAGTAGATAAGATTTTGTGTTTTATTGTTTGACAAAATCTACTTCTGCTCAGAGAGGAAGTTCCTGTTGCTATAGTTTATGGTGATAGATTTACTCAGTTCCTGTGTGAACACAACCAAGGTTAGACCTTGAGTATAGTGAAACCATCAGACAACAGATCTCACACAGTCAGGCACAGAGAAACAGGTAACATTTCTCACATTCTCTTTTGTCTCTCTGGAATTTAATTAATCTTTTTAATTATTTAAAAGTGTTATTTTTGATGTTTTGAACTGTTCTTGAGTATTATTGAGATTTCTTATTTATATAGTCAAACTTGGAATTCTAAAAAAGTTAAATCCTTGGAGATTCCATTGTTTCTCTTGTGACAGTCAGCTGATCTGCATTTTCATTGGACGATGTTAGACTCTTATTTGTTCCCAGATAAGCCTGATGTTTCAAATTGTAAACATGGTGTGTCATAGAACACATACACATGGTACAAACTGACAAATACTTCTGGGGAACAATTTGCTTACAATAATGACAGTCGCAGACAAACTGCTGACAAATACAGTGGTGTTTAAACAATCCAGCAGCACTGCTGTGTCTGATTCATGTGGTATCCCTGCACTCTTACTGTGAAATAATGAATGCAAGTTAATTACATACTTTTTGTTTTTTTTGGCTTTTCACATATAGGACAACAAATCAGATGTGAAGGCCATTATGGCACGTTTCCAGGCAGGAGGTTCCTCCATTGAAGGAACTGCTGGGGGTCGTCCAAAAGCTGCTGTCCACCCTACCTTATCAGGCCCTGCAGTGCCATCCAAAAAGCCTGTGCTGGAATCCAGCCTCTCAGGCAGTGCTGCTCCTAATTCCACCTCTAAACCCAGCTACCTGAAGAATACAGTCTCAACCAAGAGTGCTCCAGAGTCACGGGACTCCCCCAGACCAAAAGCCCTTGTAAGCAGATTTGAGAACGCAAGCACAAAAGAAGACAGCAAACCTCCTTTAACTAAACCCCTCAAACCGAAACCACCAGATTCATCCCAGGACGCCGAACAAAAGCCCCTGTTCCCCAAGGCAACGCCGCTGAAACCACCCGCAAGCAGCGCTGCACCAGAATCCAAGAACATATTCCCCAAGCCACCACCTGTCACATCCAAGCCTCCCTGGACCCCCAAAGTTGAGAACAATGGAAGCAGCCCGAATACAATGCCTCCGAAAATGCCAGCAGCTCCCAAACCCACAAGTTCCATCTCCAGACTCTGGCAGCAGTCAGACGAGAGTAAGGATGGGGAGGCTGTCATAAGACCTTTCACTGGCTCTGGTGTGAAGCCCTCAAGCTTCCGAGCTGCCCAAAATGTCTTCAACAAAGTGGAAGAAGTGGCTAAAGAAGACTCCAAACCACCAAGTTCAAAAGAATCAGCACCAAGTCCTGCACCAAAACCCAACTTCCAGAGAAAACCTTCTGAATCGAGCACACAGTCAGTGAATGACGATCCTTCAGCTCCCAGAAAGAAGCCTTTACCTAATATTCTTGCCCTGGGCAGTGCTCCAAGCAAACCAAACAGACCACCTAGGGTGACTCTTGAGAAGTTCAAGAAATCTTCAGAACCTCCAAGTGATGGTAAATCCTTGATCCTTAATCTTGTTGTCCTTTTTTGTCATTCACACTCTTCATTAGATCTTTCAGTAGATCTGTAATTTGTCTTTCTTTACTCTTAAATAAGCAGTGTCTTCACGGTTTCACATCCCGACTTCAAATGGAGACCAGATTTTTGAGCAAACATGACTTGAAAAGAGAAGCAAAAAAGACAAAACATCTGCAAAGCAGTCAGCAGTAACAAATGAAACAGTAAAGTTGTGGAGAGAGTGGTTTCTGTGGTCTCTCTTCTTTCCGTCTTACACTCTTTGAGATGTGTAGCCCTTGCTGAAGTAGGAGTAATTTGAATGATATTCGTCGGAAGTTCATAAATAATCAGTTGCCCTCAGATTAATGAAACTTGAAACTTAAGTGAAATTGGTACTTGTTGCATATACCAACAACTTCCTTTTTACATGGTAACTAAAATTTTCACTTGTTAGCTGTCTAAAAAAAAAAAACAGGGAAGCTAAAGCAGGAACAACCAAAAAAGGTTTCATTTTTTGTTGTGTTAGATCCTGCTTTGGCCAAATGGTTCTACAGTCCAGTTTGATATGGTATTACACATTCAATGTAATGGAAATCATCTTAAACACAATAAACCGTTTTCTTTAATAGTCTTGGACAGTGGCAAATCAATCATTGTTTAGAGCTGAAATGTTGTATAGTCGTATGAAATGGTTTGGACACCTGAACACGCATGAACACTATTGACTCTTCTAACATATTTGAAATGAAGGACATTTAATCTATTAATAGAAATGCAACATTTCTGAGGCACATGTTAGAACACCTCATACCCTTATACCATTTCCTCCTCTGGTTGAAATAATGTCAGTTAGAGGTGTCCTGTACTTGTCCACCAGTCTCTGACATTGGCTATGTGATGTTCCAGCATCAGTCTTGTACAGACTGCAGCAAAGCAGCCCCAAACCATGACACTTCCACCACCATGTTTCACAGTTGGCATGAGCTTCTTGTGCTCAAATGCTGTGTTCGGTTTGTGCTAAACGTCTCTTCTGTTATCGTTCCAGAAACATTTTGTATTAATCTGTCCAAAGCACATTGTTCCAGAAGTTCTGCCTTTGGTCTAGATGTTCTTTGTCAAACTCTTGCCCTGGTGTTTGTTTGTTTTTTTGTTTGTTTATTTTTTTTGTCTTGACAATAAGGGTTTCCTCCACACATCTCCTGAAAATCAAACTTGTTTGATCTCTTTCTGATGGTAGATGCTTTGCTGGTAGAGCTACCTGTAGACCCTGTGATGCCATTTTAGGTTAGTTTGAGTCTGGTCTGCTCTTGGGCTGAACTTGCTGGGACGGCCTTTCCTGACGATGTTGGCAGTTATTTAAAACGTTAATCACTTGTAAATTATTTTCTGCACAGTAGAATGTCTGATTTCTACTTGTTTTGAGATCTTTTAAAATCTCTTCTCAGACTCAAATGCATTTACAAGCGTCTTTCTGAAGGCCTCAGAGAGCTCTTTAGACCTCGCCATGGTGATCCCACACACTTCAACAATCAAAAGCAAACCAAAGGTTTAAAGAACAGTAGTCTTATCATTTGCAGCTGGTGTGCGGCCGATTCTAATTGTAGGCATTTTAAGTAGTAATAAATGTGGGTTGCATTTCAAATAATAATGTTTTAATAATTATTTTTGAAAGACGTTTCTTCACTTGTATGTGTGTAGTTATATTACCTCTATTACCTTTAAATATTGTTCAAATGAATCGAATGTCCGTACGTTTAAATATGGAAAAAAGTAAAGGTGTTCATGGGGTATCGTACATTTTTTATGAGTTAAATGTGTTACACCTCATGACTGATGTTGGAGGATTAGTTCTGGATCAAAAACACCCCTTTTTTCATCACAAAGGCTTTAAATGGAGCTCCATGACTGCAGAGAATGGAGCTCCACTGCTCCACAGTTCTCCAGTGCTGGAGAACATTACAGGCCTTCTCCAAAACTTGGAATTGAGTGTGGAGATGTTAGGCTCATGAGAGTCTGGTCTAGAGCAAGGCTTTTCTATGGAGATGATATAAGCTGGATACCTTGTCAGCAGTGTGTGCACCTTAAATTCACTAATAATAAGGAAACTAAATATTTTCAGATGTACAGTGTAAATACATTTCTGAGAGATTACTGCTCTTGACCCAGAACGGTATTGGGCAAGAACGTTTGTATATGGTAGTTTCATCCAATTACATTGTAAGTCTTAAATTATGGGGCACTGTTGAAAAATGATGGACTTTTTTTTTTTTTTGCAGGACCTGAATTAAAGAAAAGCGGACCTCCTCCCCCTCCAGCATTTCACCTCAGACATGCATCCGCAGATCTGCCGCCAAGTTTGCCTCCTCGACCCCCAGGAGCTGTGTTAGTACCCTGCTACCTTCTCCAGTGCCACTGAAATTGAATGAATTGTTCTGTAGAGCTGAGTGAATTTAATTGCTAATTACAATATCATTTCTGTGAATGAAAGAATAAGTATGGTTCAGTAAGCCTTTTACTTCAGACTTGAATAGTTTTCACTTTTGATATAATTATGAATCTGGCAGCAGTTCATTGCTTCAATTCAAAGAAATCTCAGAAAATATGTAATAAAATATTATATATATATATATATATATAATTTTACATTGGACCCATCTCCTGTAAAGTTCCTATTTTGTAGATGCAGGATGTTTGTGTGACAGTGACGATATGCTAGCACAGACCTTATTATTACCACCAGTACTGTTATTTACCATCCCATGTTTCTAATGACAGCATACAGCCAGATCTAGATGAGAATTATGATGATGTTGGAGACCTGAAGGACTCATTTGGAGGTGAGTGGAGGCCTGTCATCAAACATAAACACAAACTACCTTTTGTGCCACAGCAAGAGGTGGCAATTGAGCCAATATGCTCATGTGGGGCTTACATGGGTGAAGCATGGGCCTTGAGTGGATTTCTTCATGTATTATTGTTACTGGGAGCCAGTTGGGCATCTCAAATGGGCACCAATATTATAGCCCTCCTTAAACTCACATGGGTTCCACCTAGAGCCCATGTTAAGTGTACAACACAGATAGGACCCATGTTTAACCTCTCTTGATCCCATCAGGGACCCTGGTGGACATCCATATGTGGGACCAACATATGGACAACACTTTTTGGTTCCCAGTTGAGCAAACCATACAGGCCCTACATGGACATGTAATCTGGGTAGAGTAGCTAAATCCACGCACACGTAAAAGTATGACTACATCCTACAGTAAAAGTTAAGATGCATGTCTAAATATAACTTGTGTCGGGAATGGAAGAGACGTTTGTCAGACACTCTTCTTCCTCCTTTTTGGATCATTTTGGTCTATAATAAAATGAGTTTAATGAGTTTAATAGTATAATAAAATGAGTTTATTAAATAAATATTTGAAAAAATAATTCCAGTGAAAAATGTTTGTTTGTTTGTGTTTAGTTTTGTCCATGTTTTAGACCCTGTAGCTGCTCTGTATGCTGTGTAAATAATTCTGGATGAGCAGACCAATAGAACTGCTCTATAATGCGTAAAATAAGCCCTTATTTTACATTAATTTCCATTCAAATTTAAGCACAATTCTGCCTTCTCCTGTAAAGTTGTCATTTTGGAGATACATGGTTTTCATTGGATGGCAACAATATTCATAAATAAATATATCTAGTAAATGTTTACTTACAGTACATATAAGTACTGTACATACAGCTAACTAAATATAACTAGTGACAACCCAGCTCTACACAACAGTCATGTAGAAGGAATTGTTTGAATAGCTCATTAAACACACATTACATATCTAACCCATCCTTTTTGTCATTGTAGGCAATTTCGGAAAACAAGCTGAGGTAAGAAATATAACCAGTGGTTTAACTGCAGAACTATTTTTGGAATTTTGTCTGATGGACTGTCTTCTCTTACTTTCATTTGCACAGGGAAGTGGAAGTGATGATGAGGAGATGTATGAGGATCTTGATGAGAGATGGTAGGAAGTTTTCTGACCACATGTAGTTCTGTTTCTACAGCTGATAACATTAAAAAAAGAGTTTCTAGTGCAATTGGCAAAGCAACACTGTGTAGCTTTCTTACCTTTTAAAATCCTGTTGATGCTCCATTGTCCAGTAATTGGGAGAACTGCCTTACTATCCTTGTAAATCTGCGCTCAACACAGCAGAAACTGCACGGTGTAGCTTTGGCAAAGATACCCGTATAACCTCAGTCAACATTACTCTACTGCCACCTGCTTCTTTACATTTCAGGGATGGTTCTGTATCTGTCAGCTTGTCCAGAAATGCAGAGAAGTGGGTTGTTTAGTCGTAGCTCAAAGTGCGAATTGCACTTTTCAATTTTAGGAGCCCACGAGCATGAAATGTAATTTCTCAGATAGTGCTGCTTTAAACGCATGTGCGCCATTTCTGAAACTACCACTGAGCAGGTCTGCAGCGGAGGCAAAGGAACAAGATAAAAAACGTGAGAAGGAAGAGAAAAAACGAGTAGAGCAAGAAAAGAAAGATCAGAAAGAGCGTGAGAGGAAAGAACAAGAAGCAAGGAAGAAATTCAAAGTAAGTTCAGTGTGTATAGAACTACCATATTTATTCCATATTAGTCTCTTAATTTCATTACTGTTATAAAGTCAGTAAAACATGTTTGCATGTAACGTTTCAGCTACAGGGGCCCCTTCAGGTCATCCACAAAGTGAAAGTTAGAGTAGACTGTAGGGGAGGCAAGAATGAACTCAGCATTAAACAGGGCGAGCCAATAGAGATTCTCCGGATTACAGACAATCCCGAAGGCCGGTGGCTGGCCAGGACGCAGGACGGGTCCTGTAAGTAGTAATGTCTCATTCAGTTCAAGGTGACCACATACACTACCCTGTAAGTGGTATATAATGTAATGAACATAATCAAAGCTTCACTGTGCTGTTCTGAAGATGCTGGAAGCCTATGTTCTATTTCCAGATGGCTATGTAAAGACTGAATCAGTTGAAATTGACTTTGATAAGCTGAAGAACCAAAGCCTCTCTCTTTCCTCTCATATGGACCAAGATGATGGGGAGGTGTATGATGATGTCGCCCCTCAAGATGACCTCAATAGGTACAGTGCCTGCATTCTGCATTCTTGTCAGCCCCATTCCATCCTTTACATCAGTGGATAGGGGAAACTTTAGGACCACCACTGACCAAATACAGTTTGGGTGGTGTGCCATTATCAGCTCAGCAGTGATAATGGCATGATATAAAGTATTTAACCTAAACCATATGTAATTTTATCTACATTGCTGGGTTAAATGTAATGTTTTGATTTTGATTGTGCATTGCAAGCCAACTTGGTTACCATAGCAACCACCCAGTACCCAATTGCTACATCCTAGCAACCACTTAAGAAACCTTAGGAACCATCTCGCAAAACGCATATAACAATCACACAAAGCAACATTATTGCAACAGCCTAGGATATTATAACAACCACTTAGCAACCACTTAGAAACCATTTAGCAAAACCATATCAACCACTTACCAACAGCATAGCAGCCATCTGGAATACCATAGCAATCACCTAGAAACACCTGCTATGGCATTTCAAGTGATTGCTTTAAGGTTTAAGTGGTGGCTAGGTGGCTTCTATGGTATCCAATTGGTTTGTAATGCATAACCATAAAAAAACAGCTCTGGATTTCCACAGTGTTTATGTTAAATGCTTGACCCGAATGCTGGTCAGAATAGTACAAACTGTAACATTTGTAACATTTTAAAGGAAAAAATATGTTGATTCAAAATTTCACAGTGTCAACAAATCCCAAAAAGGTTGGGACAAGTAGCAATAAGTGGCTGAAAAAAGGAAATTGATCATATAACGAACAGCTGGAAGACCAATTAACACTGATTAGGTCAACTGACAACATGATTGGGTATAAAAAGAGCTTCTCAGAGTGTCATTGTCTCTCTGAAGTTGGTAAGAGGATCACCAATTCCACCATTGTTGTGCAGAAAGATGGTATTACCCAGCGTAAAATAGCAAAGATGTTTAAGTTATCATCATCAACCATGCATAACATCATCAAAAGATTCAGAGAATCTGGAACAATCGCTGTGCATAAGGGTCAAGGCCATAAAACTCCACTGGATGCTCGTGCCAGCTGAAACTCTACACTGCAAAGAGGAAGCCATTTCTAAGCAAGTTCCACAACTCAGACGTTTGCACTGGGCCAGGGGTCGTTTAAAATGGAGTGTGGCAAAATGGAAGACTGTTCTGTGGTCAGATTAGTCACGACTTGGAGATCTTTATAGAACACTGGGACGCCATGTCATCCGGACCAGAGAGGACATGGATAACCCAAGTTTCTATCAACGCCCCGTTCAGAAGTCTGCATCACTGATGGTATGGGGTTGTATGAGTGCTAGTAGCCTGTGCAGCTTGTATGTCTGGAAAGGCACCATTAATGCAGAGAACCATGTTCACGTTCTAGAACAACATATGCTCCCATCTAGATGTCCTCTCTTTCAGGGAAGACCCTGCATTTTTCAACAAGATAATGCCAGACCACATTCTGCAGCAATCACATCATGGCTATGTAGGAGAAGGATCTGGGTACTGAAATGGCCAGCCTGCAGTCCAGATCTTTCACCTATAGAGAACATTTGGCGCATCATAAAGAGGAAGGTGCGACAAAGAAGGCCCAAGATGATTGAGCAGTTAGAGGCCTGTATTAGACATGAATGGGAGAGCATTTCTAAACTGGAGAAACTGGTCTACTCTGTCCCCAGACGTCTGTTGAGTGTTGTAAGAAGAAGGGGGGACGTCACACAGTGGTAAAAATGGCCTTGTCCCAACTTTATTGGGATTTCTTGACGCCATAAAATATTGAAACAACATATTTTTCCCTTAAAATGATACCTTCTCTCAGTTTAAACTTTTGATCTGTGATTTGTGTTCTATTCTGAATAAAATATTAGATGTTGTCATCTCCACATGATTGCGTTCAGTCTTTATCCACAATTGGTTTAGTGTCCCAACTTTTTTGGAATCCGGTTTGTAACCCAGTCTGAGTGGTTGTCCATTATTTACCCAGCACTGGGTTGTTTGATCCCAGTATTTATTCATTTATTTCATCATTCATTCATTTTTATTGTGTCGTGTGTGTTTTGCTCTACACTTTCTCAGCATCTCAGATCTGGTATTGGCTGACCATTTACCTTTGATGCCTTAATCATATAATATTTAACCTCTTAAACTCCATGGAATCACCAGGTTCCAGATTGCTCTTATAGAACCTCTCAGTAGCTGCACCAGTGTAAACTGTTTTCCCCCAAATTATGGTAACATCTAATATTTTAAGAGGCTACATCACTGTACAGACTGTCATTGTATAGACGGGTGGATTTAATAGCTTTTATTTCCACTGAAACACTTTTTGTTTCATTTCAGAAGTCACGGTGGTACAGGAGGTGAGTCTTCTGTCTCTTCCCAAAGTTTTAACTGTAAGATTACAATCAGAACTTCATTTGAACTGGCCCAGCGCGACCATGGTTGTGAAGGACGTGAGAATAACACTGCCCTCTACTGTTCATAGTGGTCCTACCTCCACCACTAGAGGGAGATGATGTGTATGATGACCTGGATGACCCCAACCTTATGGTTAGGTGAGAGTGGCCTACTTGAAGCCTGTGCTGTACCCGTGCAGTGTGCTGAATTCAAAGCATTAAGTAGGCACTGTTTGTGTCGATGTCAACTGTGTATAATATACCTGGAGTGTCTCATCATACCACATCCCTGTACTAGCAGCTCGGAGTCCAGGTTTCTTCAGAAACCTCGCAGCTTCTTACGGATGCTTAAAGTTCCCATTGAGCGGAGAAAAAGCCCTGTCTTCAATAATGAGTAATTTTCACATTAGTAAGATGGCAACAGACAATGTTCTTCTTTTTAAATCATAACCTCTTGACTAAAACCCCAAAAATTAAACAGCTCCAGCAACCAATCACATTTGATTTAACAGATTTGTTCACAAAGGCAACTGCTTCTAATCTGCAGGCAAATCCCTCCTGAAATGAAATGCTCTAATGGTTGACTCTGCTGTGCTTTATTCATTGGTGTGATTTACTGTAAAACTAAAAGTATCCAGTTTCCAGTTTATTAGGTATAAAAAACTGCAGACACTCCTTGACCAGGTTCCCACCACACCTCATCATATAGTGGAGTGTGTGCATTGGTCAGCTTACAGCACTGACTCCACTGCATCTTTGCTGCGCTCCCACCTCGTTTATCAACCCACTCCCCCCCATTCATCAGTGGAAAGTGTCATCGAGGTGTTATCGGAACTCTTAACAGGCTGTGCCAGAGTTCTGCCACTTACAGTTCCTAGCAAATTAGGATCCTGTTGTCAGACGTTGAACAGTGATGAAGGGCCAGAAGACGAACACACATTCTGCATCATAGTCTTTAGAGCTCTGCTGTAACCTACATGTGTTACCAAGTGTATGGACATACATGAAAAATGGAAAGTGCATTGGTGACACGGCTCTGCAACCAATACTGTGCAGGGCAGAGGTGCCTCCAGGACCAGGGTTGAGAAACACTGTTTTAGAGCCCTGTTTTTCAACCCTGATCCTGGAGGCACCCCTGCCTTTAACACACCCCATTCAACAACAGCCGGTTCATTAGATTATTAGTTAACTCAGGAGTGGAGGGAGCAGGAAAAGCTCTAAAATGTGCAGGGTCAGGGTGCCTCCGGGACCAGGCTTGAGAAACACTGTTTTACAGCTTTCCCTGCTTTTGAACCCCTGATTCAACCAATCAGCTCATTGACAAACCCTTTCAGAGTTGCAGGGAATCCACTAAAACATGCAGGGCAGGGGTGCCTCCAGGACCAGGGTTTAGAAACACTGGAGTCGACAGTGACAGGTTCATTTGTGCATCCACAGAGACGCAGTCCTTCTTCCATATATAGTATCTGATAAAATGGCCAATTAGTGCAGGAAGTATACTCAATAAACTGGAGACTCCGTGTGCTGTCTTTGCTTCTTTCCCTTTATAATCAAAATCTCACTTTCACATTTCATTTAAAAACGATCTGACCTGTCCATTCTGATGTAATGGTAAAGTGAATGTTTATTTATAGGGTTCCTCCGCCTGCGCAGTTCAATCAAGATGGAAACACAGGTATCTGGCCTCTGGACCTCCATTGGTTAACATAATGTTTGGACGGTTGGACATGGAAACAGTGAAATCAGTTAAATGTCTTAATACTGTCATTATCAGATCTGTCCCCTGACGAAATTTATGATGATGTAGATGCCTTCCCACCACCCCCTCCTCTCAGCAGGTACATTCTCACACCACTTTACTATACAGTACCTTCGCTGCATACATACGACCAACCAAAACATTATAACCACCTCTTTCTTTGTACATTCACTGTCATTCTATCAGCTCGTTTGTAGTTCTATAATTACACACTGCACTCCACCTGTTTCTCTGCATACTTTGTTATCCTCCTTTCACCTGATCTTCAGTGGTCAGGACCCCACAGGACCACCTCAGAGTAGGTATTATGTGGGGTGGTGGTTCATTCTCAGCACTGCAGTGAATTTGACATTGGCGGTGTGTTATGCGTTTGTTGCACTGGTATTAGTGGTATCCATCTACCTAGTTGCTCCACCTTATAGATGTAAAATCAGAGACAGAGGATCGTCTATGTCAGCCCAGTTTGGGTTGGTCATCCTCTAGTCCTTTAACAGTGGTCAGAGGACGCTGGCCACAGGACGCCATCCACTGGATGCTGTTGGCTGGATATTTCTGGTTGGTGGATTGTTCTCAGCCCAGCAGTGACTTAAACACTCCAGCAGCACTGCTGTGTCTGATCCACTAATACCAGAACAACACACACTTGCACCACCACCCTGTCAGTGTCACTGCTGAGAATGACCCACCACCCATAATACCTGCTCTGTGGTGGTCCTGTGGGGACCTGGCCATTGAAGGTCAGTGTGAAAGGACTTTAGTAAAGTATGCAGAGAAACAGATGGACTACAGTCTGTAATTGTAGAAGTACAAATTGCTCCTGTATAAGAGGAGCTGATAAAATGGACAGTGAATGTAGAAACAAAGAGGTGGTCATCATGTTATGGTCTATTAAATAATGGAATTATAATTTTACAGAGTTAACTTTGCACTGATCATTAATGAACACTGTTCCTGAGATATAAATAAAAATAAATGAATATTTATTTCCTATTCAAAAGCAAAATTAGAGATGCAACGTTTTACATTGTTGTTATTGCCTCTTCTACAGCCTGCCTAAACTAAAGCCTAAAGTTGAAATTAAGACAGATGATCCGAAGAAGCAGAAGAAGTTTGAAAAAGAGGAGAAAGAATTCAGAAAGAAGTTTAAGGTACTGAACATGCATGACGTCTTTTAACAAGACCACCCTGGCACCCTACGCAGCTACTGTCACCTTAAAGCTACACACTGCATTAGACATTAGAACTATTCTGGTTGCATTGTTTTTCAGTTCGAGGGGGAGATCCATGTGCTGTACCAGGTGACGGTTGCGTGCAGTAAGAAGGCCAGTGGGAAGGACCTGGGCGTGCAGAGTGGAGAGATCCTGGATGTCATCAGCAAACCTGAGCCCGACAAGCTCATCTGCAGGAACAAGGAGGGCAAATGTGAGTAGAGTTTATCTTCCAGTGCAAACAGCACCAATCAAACGCAAACAAACGAGCTGAATCTGAACATTCCTGTTTTCAGTTGGATACATCTCCACCAGCAACATCCAACCAGAGTAAGTTTATTATGAACCGATCGTGAATATAATGCTTTACATTACAATCCATACAAATGTACAAATCAAGCACGTGTCTTCTGTTTCCACAGAGATAATGACATCTATGACGACATCGGTGATGGTAGGTTGTCAAAGTACATTCACATAGTACGATAAAATGCCAACAGTGTGTAACAGGGTGTAAATAGAGCTGGTTGACTCTGGTGCATTCTGAGATGCTTTTCAGCTCACCACCATTGTACAGTTACTGTAGCCCTTCTGTCAGCTCCAACCAATCAGGCCATTCTCTGTTAACCTCTCTCATTTCTGTTTATATTTCTCTATTTGATTATTCTGCGTAGACTGCGATCAGCAGATCTAGAAACATTGAAACCGGTCCCTTCTGACACCAACAATCATACCATGCTCAAAATCACAGAGATCACATCTTCCTCCATTCTTATGGTTGATGTGAACATTACCTGAATCTGCTGGCCTGTATCAGTATTCAAAACCTTGATGCTGACCTACAAGGCCAAAAATGGACCAGCCCCTCCATACATGATGGCAATGGTCAAAACTCGAGCTGTACCAAGAGCCCTTGGAGCTTCAAGTACAGCTCGACGTGACCCACCATCCTTCAAAACACAAGGAAAACATGCATCCAGACGTCTGTTCTGGCACCAAAATGGTGGAACAAACTTCTCCTGGGGGTCCGAACAGCTGAGTCCCTCACTGTCTTCAAACACAGACTGAAGACTCATCTGTTTCAGGAGTATTTAACTCCATATAGACATTTGTGTTCAACAGGATCTAAGTGTGAGGGATCTCTAGATTCTAGCCTCGCCTACTAGTTAAGGATATTTTCTGAGTGAACAGCAAAGCACTTTTGTAAGTCGCTCTGGAAAAGGGCGTCTGCTAAATGCCATAAAATTTAAATGTAAATGTAAATACATGATATGCATTGGCTGATTGGATAATTGCATGCATTTGTCGATGTACAGGTCTTCCTTATGAATTCTTTGAAACATGTTACTCTATATATGAACCGTAGAATCAAAATACCCTCCATGATTTCTTACATCTATCTTTTACAGATTGCATTTATGACAACGACTGAGGGTTTCAAAAGCATCACCTTCACTTCATGCAGCTACTGTTCTAGGGCTTGTTTTGTTGTATTGGATGACAGTTCATGTTGGGCTTATTTATTGCATGTACCTATGAGTAAGTGACAGGATGCCATCAACATGTGATCCACCTCAGAAGTGGTCATGTGTGAGATTTTACAGAATTTTTCATTGAAAGCATTTCTACCCTATTACTGTTACAAAGTGACACAAGTATTTATAGATATACACACAAAAAATATATGAAAGCAGTCAGGCTAGCCACAAAGCATCTTCTTTGGCCAAACAAAACAAGATTCATTTCATGTGTAACCGGTTTAACAACTGAGAGGCAGTATTTCTGTTTGCCATTTTAACTTTGGCCTTTAATATTTTGTAGCCTGCAATGTTGCACTGTACTGTTTCTTTTTAATAAAGAATATTCACAACCCAGCAGGCAGCAGTGTTCCCTCATGCAGTATGCATGAAGCTTCTGCAATATGCATTACCACATCCTGTCCACAGAGCCATGAATAGTCCAGCAGGTGGCTCTGTCCACATGGGCCAGTGTGCTCTCAGTGTTTCACAAGGTTTCGGTCATACATTTGACCCAAAATATCAATCTGGTTCCATAACCAGAAGTGCTTTATGGTACTGTAATGATGTTGCAATGATTTTTAAAGCCAAAAATAAAACTTCCCCATTTGTTCCACTTAAACGGCTTGTATCTGACCAACCCATCAGATTTAGACAATAGCACCCGCCTGAAGGTAGTTCCTGGTCAAGGCCTGATCACCACACCAAAGAATGCTGAATTACACAGAAAAGTTCATGCTCGAACCATCAAATAATTGCCAAATTAATTCTTTAACTGAAGTGTTCATCTGATCTTCTGAACAATTATTGAGACAAATAGAGTGCAAATGTACAAGTGGCAAAAATGAGCTTCCTCCACAGGACGGCTGGACTCTCACTTAGAGAGGAACACAGTAAAGCCACTGCTCCTCCAGTTCGAGAGGAGCTGGCTGAGGTGGATGAGGAATGTGGTTCAAATGAACACATTGTCAGGTGTTCTGGGCATGTCTGACTGGGAAGAGGCCCTGGGGCTGACCCAGGACACACTGGAGAAAATATATCTCTCAGTTGACCTGGGAACGCCTTGGAATTCTCACAGGAAGAGGTGCTGAAGAGAAGGAGGTCTAGGCCTCTTTGCTTAGGCTGTTGCCCCCACAATCACAGATAATGGATGGATGTTTTTAAACATAAAGTTTTTTTAATCTGTTGCCTAAGACGTGTTTATGCACCTTTCTACTGCGTGCAGTGCACAGATCATCTACAAGGGAGCAGAAAACATGGATCTGAGTTTTTTATTTTGGTAACTAATTATGTTTGAATTTAATTTCTTATAAATGATCAGTATCATTTAGATATTATTTTATTGTAGATACGTAGCACATTGCAGAGGTTTAGTGGCTGGGCCAGCCATGGCCTGGTGGTTACGGAGCCTTGTAACTGGAAGGACTGAAGTGCCCTTGAAGCTCTACAACTGCTGCCCAGGAGCTGTGGACAGGGCTGCCCATTACTCCGGGCATGTGTGTTCACTGCCCCTAGTGTGTAAATTCAAGTGTGTGTGTGTGTGTGTGTCTTTCACGGCTTTGATGGGTTAAATACATGAAACTCACCCAATTTACCTGTTTATGTTGCTTTTTATACAATAACAATATGTTGGTCATAGTGTTGCAAAGCAAGTTAGTGTAGGTAGATACCCCTATTGTCAGCCACCTCAAAAAATGAACAAATGGAAATGTAGGCGAACTGTATTATCCGTAAAACTTTCACCCAAATAAATGGTTCTCAGGAGAGAGATACGTGTACGTTTATCGCACTATAAGAAATATTTTGGTTTTCTTTACGCTAGAATAAGTCAAACTAAAACGTTTACGACCTTTTTGAATCCAACAGCCACTGTAAACATACTGTACCTGACCTGAGACATGACCGCTTGTTGGGTCTGGGACAGTGAGGAAATGTTTTTCTTAGATTACCCTGGAAGCCTCGGTAGCTCGGCTCGCCTCAGTTCTGGATCTATAACCTTCTGCAATATAAACTTGGTCAGGTTGATCATGCTTGTACACCAGCTAAACCATCAAGCTTGAACAAAAACATACCCTATGCTCAAGATCTAAGCTGGTCAACCAGCTTAACCAGTTTGACTGGAGGTGGGCAGTTTTTAAAGCACAGATGTGGCTCCAGTGCTGACTAACTTCACCTGATTATGATTTTATTGTTACTACTGCATGTTCCCTCATCCTGTGTCGCACAATGAAAGACAGAAGAAACAGAAGAAAGGAAACATCACATCGACACATTTGGAAACCAACATTTGTATTTGGTGCTTCTCATGATCAGGTAATGAGACTGATAAATCGTTCATAACTTAGAAAGTATGTTTTGAATCAACATTGAGCACAGTAGCCATGCACAATGTGCAGTAAACGCGAAAAGGAGTTTGGTGATAACGTATCAACTTACAAAAATAAAATTATTATATACAAAAATGTATCAACTGTTTTCATAAACAATATACATATTATAGTCTTTGTCCTTCCCAGGAAGAACAATGAAATGGTGCACATCATTTTTCCTCACCCTTTATAAACAACATAACCCCCATCTGTCAAATTTACAATTTACTGATTTACTTTTTCTAATACAATATATACAACATGTTCTGGACAGTCCCTTAAGACAGGAAGTGGTGCTAAAGTACAGAATGTATAACCCCTTTAATGGTTCAGATATGCTTCCACCATCAGATGATGCGACAATCCAAAGTCCTTGGTTCTTTAAGTTACCCTTCAACTGGAACTTTCATTCATGCTTTTCCAAGGGATTGAGAAATGCTCTTCTGTAGCAGGGAGGTGTCTTCACAGCATATGATAGTAGTGATGCAGGCACTGTGTTTTTGCTTATTGTCCAAAAATGACAGCAGTGGTGATTATGGAAGACCAGTGCAGGATGTTCTCAAGCACACACCTTGCACATAACTAGACAGAGCCCGAAGTACATCCTCAGTGAGATAATATCTGGTTTATACCCCCCATCCTCCCATCACCCCAGACAGTCTTTGTTTTATCCATTTCACCTCACCAGTTCACCAGTCTTCAGAGCATGTGTCAAAGAGTGTCCTACTTTGAGCCTGTTCCACCGGCTCCTGTTTACTTCCTACTGCTCCTGGTTGTTTTCCAGTGTACACTCATTAAAAGGTACACAGTGTGATTTCTGAAAGACAGAGCACTGTAATATTGACTAAGCTGGAGATATGCTGCTTTACTTAAAACCACGAGTAAGATTTTTGGAGGGAACGCCTTTAGTCATTAAGATGAAACCTAACCTGACAGGATAACTGGAGCGGAATCTAAAACAAAAATAAAAGAATTAGGGATTTAAAAGACGACTGACTGTGCAGGATCTTTAAAGACCACACCTTTCTAGCCCTGAACATGTTGAAACCTGAATCAGCTTCATCTGAGGGCTTCATGATGTATCGCTTGCTAAAAGTGAATCATATGAGAACACGTTACTGATAGGTCTACAACAGGGGCACCGAATGTTCTGCTGTGTGTTGTTGAGAGCACCCTGACCTGATAACAAGTGCGTGTTGGGATGAATCAAATTATTCACACAGTCTAACAAGTGTAACTCATTTCGGTCAACATAATGCAAAACCAGTGTTTTTATATCACAAAATTTAGGTTATATTATATGAGAATATAGCAATATAGTCCCACTACCATGCAACCAACTATCAGCACAAATCTTTAACCCTACAGTTGTCAACAGGCACACTATATGTCCAAATAATTGTAGATACCCCTTCTTAAAGAGTGTTGGCACCATGCCTAATGCCAGGCATGGTATACAGGGGTATAAAAAGCCCCCCGTTCTCTGGAACGATGGTGCTCCATCGAGTACTTTACAGACAAGTTGGGGAGTTGGAGATGAGGTGAGGAGGTGACCATCCATACAACGCAATCAAATCCTCACAGCAAAGCTCCAAAAATCTAGTAGAAATCCCTCCCAGGACAACAGAGATGGTTACTCCAACAAAAGCAGGATAAACTTTTTAATACACTTGATTTCAAAAGAAACAATGAACGAGATGTCCCAATACTTTTGTCCTTATATTGTATATTCACACTGATATTCAGGATGTTTTGAGTAGTGTTGTGTTTCTGATGGAACAGTTGGTAGAACCTGATGATACAGAACCTTCATATTGAATAATTACTGAACACTTCATTTCCCACTTTGTCTACATCACCGAGCCAATCGTACGAAGCACATATCAGTCACTTAAAGCAACAAACGCAACAAAATGGCATCTCGCTAGCTCTCCTGTCCCTTCTCAATCCAGAAGATGCCAAAAAAATAGAAACAGGTGTGTCTGAGCTGCAGGTAATCCGTGCTCTGTCTGAACTGATGAAACTTTGGGGTGGGTCACTGGTATTGAGGTGTACTCCCAGTAAACAAGCTTCTCAGAGAGACTCCCATAGATGGGAGGTTTAAGTTCCAGTCTGCAGTTTTGTAATACTGTTAGTTCAGTGAGAGCTGGCAGTCAGAGCTGATTAACCTAGAAAAGAGAGAATAAAGCCATTCAAAAATGAGTGAAACGAGAAAACTACAAAACAGTCAATAGTGGTTTAATAGACAAGATTAAAGTTAAGTCTAGAACATGTTTCAACTGAACATTTATGTGCAAAACACCCCGAAACCCTCAACCTGGTGTAGGTATCAGTGTTGAAATGTTAAACGTACTGCAGAAAGTACAAGATCCTTGAGGAAATTTTGGCAACGCTTCAATTTGAAACTTTTCAGAAACCTTTCTTTAACGTTTCTTCAAGGAACCTTCAATAAAATGACAAGGTTCCTCCACGACCATGTTCCTCCATAGTTTCAAAATCAAAAACCTCTATACATTCCTCAAAAATCATGTACTTTTTACAGTGTAAATGTAACCTCTAATTAAGACGTTAAACTGGTGGCTGGGGTTTCATTTCTTGCTGAGTTTGTTCCACACGTTACGCGTCTGAATTTAAAGGCTGAAACTCACACCACATTTAGTGTTTTGTCACTAAACAAAATGAGGAAACACTAAATGTGGTGTCAGTTTCAATGTTTAAATACTGGGCTACAGTCCAGTTTTCAAAGCAAAACTACACGTCCGCTGCAATGAACACACATCCCGTTCTATACGGTCTCAGTTTGTTTTAATAAATACTCTTACCAATTCAGATTTTAATTCTAATTTATTATTACTGACTATAATTATTATTATTATTATTGTTGTTGTTGTTGTTGTTGTTTGGGGGTGCACAATATATATTGATTCAGCCTGGTTATCACAATGTGGGCAAATGCAATAGTTACATGGCAGGACATGGAACATCATTTAAGAAAATTTGATTTAAATGTTTTTTGCTGCTTCAGTAGAAAAGGAAAATTCAGATGTTCTCATTTTCCATGACTTATCTACCAGTTTATATATCTACATTACTAATATTGTAACAATTTGGATTAATTGATAAATTAATAAAGATCACAGAACCATGCAGCTCTTAATAATAATAATAATAATAATAATAATAATAATAAATTGCTGTTAGATTTGAACACTCCTACAAGAATTCATCTCACTGTGAAATCTGAATAAAAGCTTTGATATCTACTAATGACATATCACTGTTATGCAAAATCCTTGTTTAATGGAATAGACCAATAGAAATGATCCAAAATTTCATTGAAAGATGAGAAGGGTTTTCCTTCTCCTGTAAAGTAGCCGGTTTTGAGGTTGTTGTGTGACAACAATTTACTAGTCAAATCAGTATGTCAAACTGATTTGCCTGTAAGAAAAATACACTGCTTTTATATTTAAATTATAACGTGTATAATATATATATATATATATAGACAGTGTAACGTTACTCACAAATGTGTGGTGTTTCTCCTCTTAATCATGTCCTGCATGGCCTGCTGAATCCAGTCCAGCTGTCGTCATCTGAGCGCAGAGGAAGTAGAAGCAGGACACACACACCATCTGGGGCATGTGTGTTTGTGTTACAGGAGAATCAAGTGGTGCAGCAGGGTGTGTGGGGTCATTTACAGTCATTGTAGTGTGTTAGGAGGGGAAGTCATTTGTGACTGGGGCTGACCAACGTAGGAGAGGGAGGATAGACCAGTGCCACGTTCACCCGCTCTGAGCCGTTCTTTGGGCACACGATCTCGGTCAATCCCTCTGGACGAGGCTGGCTCAGCAACTCACCTGCAAAACACACACACACACAAACACACTCAGTATAGGCATTTGCATATCTGTGTCAGGGGCCAACCTAAATTAATTGAATGCATTTATTTATTTGTTTGTTTGTTTGTTTGTTTGTTTAAGGGGGCAGATAGTTAAATTTCCAAATCTCCACGTCTGATGGGGGCAGTATTGATTCAATGAGCACTGAGTTATTTAACAATAATAAGATCAATACCCAGGTATGCTGAGCTACAACTGCTTGGACAAAGCACCTAAACTCCTCTACTCCAGGGGTGCTGTAGCATGGCTGACCCCATGCTCTGACCCAAGATAGGATATGGGAAGACAGGAATTTCAGTGTATTGCATGTGTGTGTGACACAAAAGGCTCAAAAAACAATATTTTTGCAAACTTAATCATGCAAAAACACTGTATCTCCAGTTTTGCCATGAATGGACCAATGGAAATACTTTTCAGACACCGAACAAGAATACAGAGGACCTAATCCAATCAGAACTCATCCCCTTAAAGGGACAGTACATAAAACCCACTGGTATGGTATATATCCCACAGGTGAATGTTGGGGACGATACATTTAATATAATAATAAAAAAAACACTCCTACAAAACTGCCATACTGCATTTTAAAACATGTTTTACTACCCGACATGTGACCAGTCTCCTGGCCCTGTGTTTGTTTTTACTGACTCAGTTCTCAAAAATGCAGCAAATATATGAATAATCTGAGACTGTCCAATAGGAGGCGCTAGCACTGTACTGATTCTGCTTTCTCCTAGTGCCTCAGAGAACTGCTGCAGAGGGAGGGTCCTAACTGATGGGAAGCCTGTAGGTAGAAGTGCATGAGACCGAGAACACAAAGCTCAGCTGCTGCGTCACAAGTCACATGTTTAATCTGATCAAATAAAACAGGAAAAAGGGAGTTATGAGTAACACCTCTGTTAGTGCCATGTGATCACCTGCAGAGAATCACTCCTGTTTCTGATTCATGATTTCAGATGTTCTGCTCTTAATCACAAACAGGGGGATACTCAACACTCCACTGATAAAGATGAAGGTGTTCACTGGACAGAGGTCACACAAGAGCCAATATCATTTCAATAGATGGTCCTTAAAAGACTCATGTTTATAGACCTGATGTATGAAGGTAAAGAACCAGGTATAAAAGGTTCTAGTCCAGATTTTTTTTTGCTGTACCAACACCAGATGGACCATCACCGAAAAGGTTCTATTTAATCTGGCTGAAGCCCTTTGATCTGCAATACCCAGCAACACTGGTCAGGATTTCTAGTTTAGATTTTATGCACCAATTGTTTGAGTTGAAGCTTAAATAAAACTTGAAGGGCTTACTTGTAGTGATATATTGATTATTATATAGATATTAGGATATAAACAGAGCGGGAAATGGGCTGAAGTGATGTTTATATTGAGTTTTAAAGTTTTTAAATAACATGCCTTTCTGCTCCGCCCTCTGCTCTTAGCTCCTCCTCTACTCTGCTCCCCTCTGCCCCGACACATACAGGACTCCAAAAACAGTGTTCTGACATGAAAACAACCCAGTGTGTATAAAGTAGAAATGAACATTGAATTTCAATATGTTCATATATAGTGAAAAAGATTTCATGGGACGTCATTTTTCCACATTATATATCATATATGACCATTTAGATTAAATATATCAGGATGAGATTTGTTTTGGCCCAACCCTACGTGTATTCAAAGGTAAAACATGACATATTTTCTTCTTTTACTAAATAATAAAAAATCTCATGAAATAAATTTATATATGATACTGATACAAACTACTATATATCAAAGGAGTACTTTGTTATGTTGTAGTATTTACTTGTGTAATGTGTAAATGAATGCCCAGACCTTTGTACATGCCTGTGTCTGACTCTTCTCAATGTCCAAAAACAGTAAAAAGTGCTCTACTGGTTCATTCTCAGTGATTTTGGATTCTGATCATTATAACTTATTATAACTCATCGTGATCAACATGTGTCAGGCTCTAGTTTGCATTAACAAAGTTAGTAAACCCTTTACTGCTCTTCCTGATGGGACATCAGGGGTGGCTAAAAAAGTGGTGGGGCAAAATGTTTGGAATCTGGCATCATGATTAGTCTGAAACGAGACACATTTAAAAACGGATTCAGGTTGAAATTTTATTCCTAGTTCTTTCTTCTTACCCATGGATAGTATCATGGTAAAATGGCTATATTTGTGGTGAAACCATGGCAACCCCTGGTTCCTGTTACCACCACTCTAAAGAAATCTGAAACCATTTTACACCAAACCCCCACTCTGACGAGCGACATGGCATCTGCTTACTCAGAGGCTGGATTCTGCAGAAATTCTAAAAAAAAATCAGTGGCATTTTAATATTATAATTATATATATAATTACATATTTAAATATTATAAGCTGTTCTGTTCAGCTTTCAACCATAAACTGTCTCCTCACATTCTCTCTTTTCCCAAAATGGGAAGACTAGTTTTAAATCATTTTCTCTGCAGAGCTGCCAGACTGAGTACAAAACATTTGCCACTTGATCCAATCCAGAGTATGAAGCTGTGATTAATAATCTATTCATATTTTGATGAAAATGTTCTAATATTTTGAGAGTCTGGTTTTCATGAGCTACAAGCTAAACTGATCAACAGCAAAACCAGGTTTAATGAATACAAAATATTTTTTTACATTTATATATTTTTGAGATGCACTATATATATATATATATATATATATATATATATATATATATATATATGTGTATAGAGTATAGAGTGTGAGAGAGAGAGAGAGAGAGAGAGATATTAATGGATCGAACAATTACTTAAACAATTACTATGCAGTTACCAAATAAATTAATTAAAAAAAATATATTGATGTCAACCACTTTTGGGCAGCTGTCTCCATGTACAGAATCACTGTTTAAGAACAAATGCACTAATAAACTTCTTATCCATATTTAACATTAAAGGGACAAACTTACAGCCTAATTTTAAGAAAATATATCTGGTTTAGCTAAATTCTCAAATTATGATAATCATGCTGAAAAACAGTAATAAAACAATTACCATTAGGTCCCTTGTTTTAACTGACCTGTATTTATTTATTTGTTTTATTATTATTATTATTATTATTATTATTATTATTATTATTATCTGATTCCTAGACAATATTTCAGACCTATTTGAACTGGCAAACAAATTGCACACAGTTGAGTCACAGGTTTTTTCAACAGTGATAAACTGAAAAATATCCACCAACACAGTACAAGCAAAGAACTGCAAGAGCTTCATCCTGGCATGATGCTCAACAAATCTGTATTTTCCTCATCAGATATTTTGCCTATAATTGGATCCCAATCGAGGATTTATAACAGTCTGATTTGCACTGTACTGGGCTTAACTGTACACAAAAGCAGACTGACCAGTATAAGTTGTGTCTGTACAGTCGTGTGTATGTGTATTCAGAATTTACAACATGGAGGCAGCTTAACTGCACTGCAGTTTCCCGACATATATTAATTATCCTATAAGCCCCGTCAAACTGAAGCAGGCTAATGCAAGAGATCAGCATAAAATGGAGCCTTAATAACCCACTGTGTTGTGATCACGCACAATAAAAGCTTAGGTCAGTCCTCCGTGTTTTCCATCTGCCGGTGCTGAATGGAGCAATAGACTGTTCAGTGCACTTGAGCCATTATTTCTATTGATTTTCTGCTGCTCTCTCCTCTGCCCACATAACGGCAGGGTGGAGCTGGGTGGAGCCGACGCCTCTGCGAAAGGAGCAAGGCCATTGTAAGGCCAGCAAGGAAGAACGATTTCACAGCATCAAAGAGATCCGATTTAGCAAAGGGTCACGGTTTTGTTAATGGACATGACATGCATTTTTGTGGACAATATTGTACAGAGAGCATTTTGTGTCAACGCCCCAATTCATCAAGTCACAAACAGAATCTCATCTGAACAGAATTAGGGACTTGTTAGGTGTAAAAATATTGTATTATGAAAACCAGCAACAGGATAACACACATTATATGAATTATGAATGAATGAATAAATGACGTTACACTTATACTGCACCTTAGATACCAACAATCACACTCAACAACATACTCAGTTGAGAAGCAGCAGCCAATCACACACAGGGTACCAGAAATGATCATCCACCTGGAGGACTGCATCAAGCACTAGGGGTGGTTCACCCGGGACAGAGTGTTCAATACACATTCAATTAAACACACCAGAGCTAATTCATCTGATCACCATGCTTGTGGAATGTGGTAGGAAGACAGGAACCCACGCAAACACAGGTACAACATGGAAACCAGCCAGATACCAGCCTCAAACCCAAGATCCCAGTGTTGGTAGGTGATCACGTTGACCACTAAGCCACTGTGCTGCCAACTGAACTGAACATCTCAATTACCAAATGGCTTATGTAGCGTTCAGATCTTAAAATCATGCATTTTTAAGTAACAACAATGTCAAAGATGAAGACATCATTTTTTCAAAAACTTCCCTGCTAATATAAAAGGTGACTTGCCCCCCAAATATCTTTGTTCTGTTAAAATTGAAAACCAAGGATGTGCAAAGTAACTAGCAACATAATTGCCCTTTGTTGTCGAAGCGTGTGGGTTTATCCGTTACCAGCAAGCTGATTGGGTCTTTTTGTTAATGGGCGAGGCTTTATCTATAAACAGATGCCACTGTTGGGCATCATGAGATGTCTGTGTCCATATGAGATTCCCTCACCTCACACTAATTCAACCCACAAACCAGAATGATGTCACTGCAAATGTGTGGCCATGTTGACTTAAGCCTCAGTAACAGTGAGACAGCTGTTCAGTCTGGATGTTTTCACTGCAGCTTTGCCTCCAGATTAAGGGGAATTACTACTGTACACATTTACAGCAGCAGTGAAACCATATTCCACACTCTTTGGTGATAAATGGACAATATCCCGCCCTGCTAACAGTACCGCCCTTTAAGATAATCCTTTCTTCATCCCACAGTGGGGAAATTCACATCATCAATGCCTGTATCATCAGATCACAGCACCAGTCACTGCACCCTAATTCTAACATTACAAAATGGGCCAGACTGAATTTCCTCCAGTAGACTGACGTATGCTTAATCAGACTTAAGCTTATGCTTAAGTGAGTTAGAGTAGAATCATGTCCAGGTCATCTGCAGCGTCTCCGCCTGTCTGGGTGAGTTCAGAGCTGCAGCTCGCCTGGATGAAATGGCAGTGGAATCATGGCTAAAGAATGTGCCATTCATTCTCATTCTGAATAACATTTCCAGGTACAGCACACGCTCACATTCCTGTACTTCGGCCCACTCTGGACTGTTTGTTCCTCTGCCAGACTCTCCATCAATCCTTTTTTCACTCACTCTCAGAGGAGCAGTATAAGTGCCTTAAAAGGGAAACTGCTGTTTCTCCGGACTCTGCTGGAAAACGCTTCTTTTCCTGTTTAAAAGCAAATCCAAAGACACCCCTACTGCGGTGGTGGCTGCTGCTAAAGGTATTGTGGAAAAACACAGGGAGGAAAGCCCGGTTAAGCTGGGAAGGCCTGTGCAGTGGACAATGGGTTCAGAAGCCTGTGTCCCCAATGTCATTCCTGCAGAGCGAACAGCCAGAGGTCTCGGACTTCTCTTTTGTTGAAAGTGACGGCTTAAGAAGGAACAGGCATCTCCACAATAGTCTGCTTTTTAATCTGGAGAAACATCAAAATTGCCCTTTAACCTTAGTATCATGTCACAATTTGAAACTACAACCATAACTATCATCAGCCATAACATTAACACCGCCTCCTTGTTTCTACAATCATTGCCCATTTTTTACTTGTTCATTTTACATAATTTAGGGTAAAATTTATAATAATGTTCCAATAAAAGTATGCACCATTAAAATTGTCTACACCATGTGATATTCATTGGAGATTAATATTTATTGATATTTATTAGGAGATAACACAGCAGGATATGAGTTAAAGAATTACATTTATATTGAGTTTTAAAGTTTTAAATATATCGTTTCAATCCTGCAGAATATGATACTTTGCTTCCTTGGTCTGTTCTGGCCCCTGCTCTTATCTCTACCTCTACTCTGTTTTCCTCCACCCCAAACTCATATTCTCACCAACAGAGCTCTGGGATCATATTAAAATATGATATTTTCTATGAGCTTCTTTATATAAAATATATGTAACTATAATAAAACATATACTAACTATAATTTAACTGCAATAATAGAAAAAGGATTTCATGAGGTGTCATTTTTTCAATATGATTTTTCATAACTGTCGTACATCATTATTCAGTTAAAATACATCGGGATGTGATTTTTTTTTTTGTCCATAACGTGCAACCCAACATAAACATACCACCATTTTACTCACAGCTTACAACTCACACAAAAACACCACTCCTGTATTTTAACATCCCTTCTGAAATAGCAGGCTATGATGAAGGATGAATCTGGTTTGTCCATGTCAGAAACACACACACACACACACACACACACAGACACACACACTGACACACAAACAGACACACAAACAGACACACACACAGACACACACACAGACACACACACAGACACACACACAGACACACACAGACACACACACAGACACACACACAGACACACACAGACACACACACAGACACACACACACACACACGAACACACAACACAAACCAGATATAATACCAGCTATGTGATCTTGGTCACGGCCAGCCAAGCTGTTCTTGCTGACATAGGGAGTTAATGTGTGATGAAAAGTGGGTCAGGTGAATGAGGAAGGAGGGGTTTGGGGTAGAGACAGGCTGACTGGCTTCATTGCACTACGACATGCCTTAACCTCTAGATCCTCTAAACAAAGAGCCCTCACCCAGCCCTCCCTACCATAAAACACTCAAGCCCACCCCACAGTGCTGCCTGCATTATTCCTACCCTTAAGGCAAAGGATCTCCACTTCAACTCAGCCCAATCAACTACTGACATCCAGGATCTAGACCTTCACAGTCATTTTATCTTAAGGGATGATCTTAACTGACCAACACTAGTGCTGTGAGCAGCGGCTTTCCATACATCTGCTGAACTATTTTAATAGAGAGAGGAACTCAAGCATAAAGGAAGTTAAACTGGCCAAAAATCCTGAGCGACAAAGCTGGCTAGATGCCAAGGTCAGGCCTGCCGCCTGGCCCTGTTCAGCCATCCTCTCTTCCATATTAATGAGTGCTGAGCGAGAGACAGTCAACAGCTTCTCCTTTCACTGGGCTACTCTGTGGCTTAATCAGTCTTACAGATGCTGGAAAGAACTGATAACATCACCATGTTTTCCAAACATATCAGATTATATGTGAGATTAAGAAGTTTGCATTAATAAAGATGAAGATCTTCTTTATGACTGCCACTACTCAATGCCAATGGCTTGTGTAGAGTGTATTAGTGGATAATGAGTGTTAAATTCATGACAACATTGTGTTACATAAAACAGTCCCTAATGCTACAGCCTACAATTCCCTTTTAATTTTAACAGAAGAAAAAAATAACAACACTGAAATTACTGTAGTGTTTAACGTCACCAATACAGACCTACCAGTACAAAAGATAAGACTACACTGACAAACCTTTGTTCTTTAGCCCTCGTCCACATGTTCAGGGGTAAATCGAGTGTTTTCTATGCCTGTTGGTATTCCATCCACATGGAAACTGCGTTTAAGGCCACTGAAAACAAACCTTTTGCAAAACTCCTGCCAGTTGTCGCGTGGACATGCAAAATGGAGATATATGAAAACCCTGGTGTCTCAATATAAATATGTCTCTGGATGAATATCAAATACCTCCTTACCCCCTATATAGTATATAACTACAGCACCTAGATAACCCTAGATTCAGATTTTGAAATATGAATTCACAGAAATGCTTATTACAGATACATAATGCTCTATTTAGATTTACAATCCCACATTTCAGAGCACACTACATAGAGCGTAGTGTGTCATATGGAATTAAACCTCTAGGTATGTTCAGATCACCCCAGTAGTTCCCTGAGAAGTGGACGAGGCAGGAAGGTTCCAAACCACAGGGAGTGAAAACATTCATTTTGAAGGGAACTTCAAACTGTGCAGGGAATTAGTTTATCACTGCACAGGAAGTTGACTGTAAATTCACCCAACAGTCTGTTTATTTTCTAAACATGTCACAAATCTGTTATATGTACAGAAATTCCTATTTATTCCCATATATACGGCTGCAGTTCATTAGTTTGTTAGATTCAGGTGCCCCATCACTGGCCAGTCCAAATATTGGCCACTTTGGGGTCTTGTTCAGTTCATGTTTCTCCTTCCCTTTGCCAATGGATTGGAGGAAATTTCAAGGAATTCCCATTTTACTCACATCGATTGTCTAAGGAAATGAGAGGAATTGGGCGTTACTCCCAAGTGGCCAAACTTGGGAAACTTTGTCGATTGGCCAGTGATGGGTGTCCTTACGCTAGATACTTTAGAAAGCAAAGGAGTGGCCAAAGATTGCGGTGAATGCCATGGTCTGTTGTTTACTTGACGACGTAGCAGAGCATTCCGAATAAAACTGTTTAACCATTTGCTAATATTCCTTATCTGGCATCACGATTCCTATGTAGCCTGTGGAATGGAATTCCGTTTCTGTGTTTCTTCCTTCTTTGAGGTGTTCAGGACTAGCAGGCTCATGCAAACAATCTGGTCTCTGTGTGGATGGAAACATTTTCAAAGGAGTACAATCTCCATTTATGAAAAATACCTATGTCTGTGTGGACAGGGCCTAAGAATAAGACAGTGTCCCTTCAATGTGTGGTCAGAACTTGCCAAAACACAGCAAATCATCTTCAGTCAGTGCACACACACTCTCCCCTCCCCTCCCAAAATCAGCTTACAGCACAAAGGATTCTGTGCAGAATAATTCACTGGTTTAATCTGGGATTCACATTTGTGGTTAAAGCAAAGGCAATATCAATCTGCCAGTGCAGTCAGATGCATTATATACGTCAGACATATATTTTACCAAGGATATAAAAAAAGAGGTTCTCCTGCTTTTGTTGGAGTAACTGACTCTACTGACCAGGGAAGACCTTCTACTAGTTTTTGGAGCATTGCCTCAAGGATGGGATTGCATTCAGAGACAAAACCTTTGATCACCACTTCGCCTCATCCCAAAAGTACTGAATGGACCACCATCATTCCAAAGAACACAATTCAATTGCTCTACAGCTCAATGCTGGGGGGCTTTATACCCTTCTAGTTCAAATGTGGCATTAGGCCTGGAGCCAATAGGTTCATGTTTATCTGCTCGATTCTATCAGCAGCACTTCGGCTGAATGAAATGAACTGAACTAAACCTACAGCTGCCTGAGTTTGATTTTTAACCATATTACACATTTATTAGTTCCTTAAAATAAGTGTTAGTGACAGCATTTCATATCTAGCCCTCAACACTCACACGCACTCCCATGACACATCTGCCTGAACTACAGTATTGCTCAAACCCACAGTTCTGCGCAGTGCTGGTGAAGGATCCTGTGCTCTCTGGGACAGGAAGCTGCAGTCTGAATGGAACAATGAGACAGTTTCCATAACAAAGTCCGCTGCTACTGCAAACACAGCCGCCTCAGCCTTGCTCAACATCTCCCTGGTCACCACTCCAAAACGTTAATAAAACTGACAGCACATTAAGGCATCATCGAGTAGCTCTTCGTTCCTTTTTTCAGGAGGACACAATTGCCTATAATAATTCAAAACCATTTATAAAGTTCTTCACACGTTTCCCATTGACACGGAAAAAAGCAAGGCATGTTTTGTGTAGGAAATTCCAAGGAATTCCAAACATTTGAAGCCTTTCAAATCATGATCTTGATGAATTAATATGTGTATATTGTAGCCTGATAGCAAGTAGCAAGGTCAGAGTACATGGAATACGCTCCCACAGACTAAAGTCAGGAACATCAGGAATCACTCTGATAGACCACCATAAGAATGAATAAAAAAACGACGTGCAAATCCGTGCTCAGCCTTCCGGTCCAATTCCTGGTATTTTTCCAGTATTTTATCATTGTAAGTTACATGCTGTGACTTGTTGAGTAACCTTTTGTGAAGGCTCAAATCTGGGTCAAAGAACTTCTGGAATGCATCACCTCCTACTTCAAGTGTCCTGAGGATGTGGATTCAGAAAACTGTCCAAGACAAACATCCTTCCGAGCAAACACTGGAGAACCGAAATAGACTGCTCTTTCCGTTATCCTCGACTAAGCTACACAAAATTCCTCTACACTGTAACATCTATTCACGGAAGTGAGTTCAAAGACAGTCAAACAATGAGCATGCCAAACACACATGCGATGAAACACTCTCTCTGTATTACGTACAGTACAGAGCAGAGCTCCAGCACATTCAATTTGAAATAGTGTAAGGCAGTGTAGATGAAGAGTGGGAAGCTATCAGTGTGTAGGTTCATATATAAAGAATCGTGTAGGTTCTGTAACTCTACCACAGGGCATTAAACATATGGACAGCTGGCTGCTCAGCTGTTTCTCCACCAGTCCAAGGTGTAGACTTGACCCAAGACACCACAGAAGTCTCAAAGTCGCCTAAACAGGACATCACAAGGTGTAAAGAGCCACCCAATTCCATCAGAATCACTATTATGACTGTCCAATCATCAGTTGTCAAGAAGCAAGAACACTAAGCATTGGCCTTAAACCCAGGAGATTGTGACTCTGACCTCTGGCGAAGCCAAACACCTGTGATCTTTTGGAATCCAAAAGAGGGTGATTAGGCTCGGCTCCTCTGGTTCTCTTCCAACCGTGTTCACTTGTCCAAAAACATGTCGTGTCACATGTCTCGGAGGAAGCATGTGCACGTCTTTCACCTTCCTGTCTTCATAGCACAGATGGACATTTCAGGTCCAGCAAGTCACAAATACGCCCCAGGATTTTGTTCCAACAGCCTGGGTGGCTCTGCTACGGCTCAGCCTGCCAAGCCATCGTTAGCAAAATGAACCCAAGACGGAGTAAGCACCATCTTCATTCTACATATGACCAAACCTAATATTTGGGGGACCTGGATCACCCACCTCTGGATAAAATGAGTAAAAATCCAGGACAGATTTAGTCTTTCTGGACTAGAAATTCCTGCTTCATAACATTATGTGTGATGGCGAAATTATATTCTTCATAGGGAATTCTATAAAAGAACCACCTACAAGATGTTTTCTTCATTAGATGAACCTTTAACCTGGCAAATAACAAGTTAAGCATTCAAACAGTTCTTTGATTAACCCCCTGGAAGAACCCCTTAAGAACGCACATGGCTGGTAGGAAACTGTAAAGATTAAATAGGGGAAAATGGGTGCTTTTCATCATCTGAACTAAAAATAAATCACCACTACTTTCTACGATAAGACTCCTCACATTCCTCTCACAAGAGCCACACTAATGAAGTATCTCTCAAAGCATTACAAAGCTAAATGAACCTCGGAAGCACTGGGTCTACAGTCATGTGCAGTTGGTTTTCGAAAGCTTAGCACTATTAGTTCCACAAGCAGTTTAATTCAGATGGTCATCAGTGACATCAAGTGTCTTTCTGTACAGTCAGGGCAGGGCAGGGCAGGGCAGGAGAGGCAGCTGTATGAGCAGTGTGGGAGTCAGCAGGGGCAAGTCTGTTGGGTTTAAAGATGAGAAGGCCAACAGCTCAGCCTTAGGATTATCACTAGAGTGTTAAACAAGCCGACAGAGCATTGAAAAGAGACTAGGGGAATATCTCACTCCTCATTTACACACAGTCTATGTAGACATATACTACATCAGAGCTAATACTCTCCCTCACACACACACACACACACACACACAGACACACAGACACACAGTGTATACTAGAGTTGTCCTGATTACTTGTTTAACTTGATAGAAAAATAGATTATTCCATAATTTTATTCGTTATTATCCAAATTATCTGGCCGATTACTGGATTATTAAGGTAGTATCATAATATGATGAACTTTAAATGGATTGCGCTGCTCGTTTACCAAATCGAAGATATTTTCTCTGGAGTGACCAGCACAGTGCAGATTAACTGCATAACCAATATATACTACACTATACAGAGCATTCCCAGTATATTTCAGAGCATATACTATATATAACACACAACCACTAGAAAACGACCAAGCCCTCAAGCCTATGAACCTTCTCCATTATTATCTCTTCCACATTCTAACAAAAACATTGCACATCTGCCCCAACGAGGGATCTGTGCAAAAATACAGCTTAGCAGGCGTCTGGATAAGCTGATGATTTAAACAGGACCTTGCATCCTGATGACATTTCCACGCAGCTGTCGGCCAAGCCAGTTCCACTGAAAAGGGCAGCCGGTTTAAGGTCAGAATGAGACCTCTTTAACTGTATACAGACATAGAGGCAGAATTCAACAGGACAATGGTCTCTTCCAACAGTGGTCACAACCATGCCATCATCAACCCTGCCATCTACAAATAAAGACAATTTGGATGATCCAAGTATGTCTGTCTCGTCAAACTCAATTCTGAATGGAAGTCAATGTACAAAGATTTTATTCCAATTCATTTTGGAACAATTTGGATGCCACCTTGGAGACACCTGATAATCTCTAAAGCCCATTTTACACTTTTTCCTGCAATGTAGCATTAGATCATTCGCTATCGGGACATAAATAGAGCAAGATATGGGCTGAGGAGGTATTGGTTATATCAAGCTTTAAAGTTTTTAATAATGTTCTGTTTCACTCTTGCTGATTTTGTTTTCCTCCCTCACTCTGCTCTACTCTGCTGCCCTACCGCCAGATTCTCTCGTGTATATACAATGGGAGGGAGCATTTTGTGGAAAAAAAAAAAAATAAATTAGGATCAAATTTCAATATGTTTAAATATAGTAAAAATGTAATTTTTTCACATTGTATTTTGCAGATTTTTTTTTTTTTTGCCTAGCTCTAGATCATTCTATACAGAAATTCTGAAGAAATGCTGTCACTACAAGATTGTTATCTAGTGATGCAACAGACATCATTGCTGGAACTTGTCCAGCACTCTCTGCGTGGGATAGCAGCCATCCACACCCCCGTCATGCAGGGCAGTGGTAGCAAACACACAGGGTCAAGGACTTTTGAAAGCATGTTCGAGTTGGATCCATGGACTACAGAAAGCTAGCTCTCCAGGAGAATAGTTGGCGAGCACTGTTCTTCACTGAAAACCTAAAATATATTTATAATGTCCAAAGGGATCTAAGGAACTGATCTACACTATAGAATGTGTGTGTGGGGTTCTTGCATGGAATATGGATGTGATGTCTACCAGAGTCACTTGTGTGTTCATGCTGCCAATCATGATTATTAGCACCCACTGTATTGTCCATTGTGGGTGGTAATGCATCTTATGACATAGTCCCATTACACACATAATTCCCCAGTGACACTGTGGGACGAGGAACATTAACTGCCCACACCCATACATCCCACCCACCTACCATCACGCCTAATTCAAACTCTGATCATTCACATGGCCTTAATATGAGCATGCTGACCGGTGTTCAGCCGCACTCACCAGATAACGCCTCACATGTACTGTATATGGGTGGGGGTTCCCAAGCCATCCCCTGAGATAACACCCCTTCATAATCAATTGACATACTGCTATCCCATGACTTTGGCATTTCAGAACGTATAGAACCTCTGTCTTTATTAAAGAACCCTTTTAAGGTGTACATTAGAGCACCAGAGCACCCAGGAAACTTCCCTAAAATGTTGTGATGTGGTATTTATTATATATCACCCTCCCTTACTTAGACATGCATCTGCTGTTCGGCATTCAAATGTCTTCCTTCCTCTCATCTGATTAGATTTGAGTTTTGTGACTCTCTGGTTTGGTTTTCCATCTTTATCAGCTGAGTCGGCATGTCTGGCGTGAATGTGAGCTGTTCCCCCCACCTCATTCCTCATTTCCAGGGAATGATGATTCATTTACATTTGCATTTACATTTGCAGCTTTTGGCAGATGCCCTCATCCAGAGTGACTTACAAAAGTGCTTTGCTGTTCGCTTAGATATCCTAAGATTCAGACCTCCTTTACTCATGTCCACTCGTGTCCTTGACTGGCTGAATGTCGAGTGATAGATTTGGGATGGTGCGGGAACCTATAGACAGATAGTGCTCCAAGAGGGGAACTGTAGACAGATATAGAACCATGACAACTCAAAGAACCATTTGAATGTTTGAGGGGTTCTTGGCTGTGTTAAATGGTTCCTTGTGATGGAAAAAACAAAAGTCGGGAGTCATGGGTGTACAATATCTTAGGCAGTGCGACCCTGCGTGAACCGCCAGTTGCTACACCACTGAGATATATTCTTTCTGAGGTTTGTTAAGTCAGAATGGACAACATGCACAAAATAGCCAAATACTCTGAGTATATCATTTTTCAAAAGTCTAGAGCGACTGAAGAGAAATCTGAATGAAAATTATTGATGATGAATTGCACATGATAATGACATGACCATAATAACAACAGCAACACAGTCATAATGCCCACCCTTACAGCAGGGAACAACCCCCATGGCATCTCCTTAATTAGGCTGCTCCCAACAGAACAGCAGCCTCTTTAACAGGCCTGAATAAAACCTGAGAAATCTCTGACCCACTTTCATCCAAAGATCTTTGTCAGAACGGCAAAACCAGCTTCAGGCGGCAACCTGGAAATAAGCGGCCCACGCCAATTCTTCTCCGTCACTCAAGCATGGAGGGTTTGTGAGGGATTCCGGACAGAATTTGGCATTTAGACATGCAGCTCTTTGGGGTCTACGCTATGGTGGCCAGAGCAATCCGCCATGCCAGGAACACCTGTGGCATCAAGATGTGTGCGGTTGTTGCTGGTTTTCCTGTGGAAGATGTTAATTAAACCTGAGAAGTGTAGGGGAGAAATGCATGGCCACATGTGGCAAAGAGCACTGCGAAATACAAACAGGATCTCAACGTCATTGTGCTAAGTGTCTCTTCTGGAAAATGGGTGCTAGATATTGGCCGCACTGGGATCTAAACATTTGCCCGGATCTACCTTAAAGCAGGACGGTGCCTCACCCCTACTCCAGACCATCTGCAAACAGTAGCACTGAGGAGTATTTAAATCTAGAGCTTAATATTAGGGATGTATAATCATCAGACTTAAACACTATCAGTGCTTAAACACACAAAAAATAATTTATGATTTATGTAGTAAAATAAATCCTCCGTTACAGATCAAATATAATCCTTGCTGCATGCAATACATTTCTGTTAAACCATCTGAGTTCAATGCTTTTTCAATGTTTGTTTAATAGAGTTAAAATATGGTACAAGAGCCCATCTGTGGGTCCAGGCTCGGTGTAGACTTATGAGGCTAACAGTAGAAAAGGTTGCTTGTGTACTGGCAACTCCACTGCTAAGCATGAGGAACAGATGTTAACATCTGCTGCATAATGAGCTCTCTCCCACAAAGCCTGCTGCCCGTATGTGCTACTGGGGATGTCAAGTCACATCAATACACACATACTCTGAGTATGTTTTCTTACTGGAGGGCCTCGGTCTCTACACCCCTATACCCACCATTCGCTAAAGGGTTGGTGTTCCACATCACTTCCATATTAATCATCCAAATCACAAACAAAGTCAAAAGGTCATGTTGGGGTGTGTGTGTGTGTGTGTGTGTGTGTGTGTGTGTGTGTGTGTGTGTGCGTGCATATAGCAATGCAAATCCAACCATCACTAAACAGGCTCTGGAAAACATCTTTTTTCATCTTTACCCCCTTTCCTACTTTAAGGATCATTACTTCAGATTTCCATGGAGGACTGGAACCTAATGCTACAGTGGCAAGTGACTAATAATAGTAATCTTCACGGCTGTTCAGCATCATGGTCACAGGGGATTAGAGCACATGAGTAAGCGAGCATGATGAAGTCACCCTGAAGCCATGGGGCACAACATTGGCCATACTGCTAAAAGGACAAACCTTACACAGAATCTTCTGTCCTCCAGAACACAGATGAATCCAAGCTGTGTGACATTCATTCAAACAAACGGCGTCAACTCAAACGCTTCAGCAGAAGATGTTGAAGGCCTGAGTCCAGCCCAGAGAAGGTCAGTGAGTGGTCTGTCTCCAAGAATAGCCACACCTCTCCGCGTGGAGGATATATTGGGAGTCTAAGGTCAGGGCCTTCACGGCATTAGAGCTGTGTCCTGCCACATGCTGGGCTGAGGAGCGTTATGCAAGTTCTGTTTGTGATGCACTGTCCATTAGTGCCCGGGTGAAACCAATCAATCCCTGTTCTCAAAGAGCAACTCTGCAAAATCGCCAAGGAGTGACTCACAAATATGGTTCAGCCCAAGGAAAAAAATCCAGTTCGCCTAAATGTAGTCGATCAGTGGAGGCACATTTGGCGGCTGCTCCGTTTTTGCACTGGGGCTACAAGGTTAATGTATCTAACAAGTAATGGAAACTTGCAGCCACTCATTAGGATCTCCGTGACCACTCACTTGGCTGAGGCTGGCTTGGGTGAGATTTGATACTGCAGGATAATGCAGGATAAAAAGAGTAGCATGAATGTTTAATGTAATTAAACAGTGTCAAGCAGAACATGCTTTTGGTCGTCTTATATTCCTACCCTGATAGCAAGAGGACAGAGGCCCACAAACGGCAAAGCTGGCGGTCAACTGGCATTTCGCTCAGCATTTTCTGGGCAGACTGCAAGTAGTCAAAACGTTTTTGATACACAAATGTTTTCATCCCTCATTTTCCACCAACATTTCTTTCTTTTCTTATCCTTCTTATTTCCTTTAGTACATACATTTCATTTCAATAGCTATTTATAAATAATGGCATAATAATAATAAAACCTTTCCCTCAGTTGTTTGTAATATTAAATGTCATTTAAAATGATCTGGCTTCCCAGAAATGATGCAATGGCAACAGATTTCATAAAGAGGCAGTGGCTTCACATGTATTGAAAGGGGCATGTCCTTGTCTTCACACTCCTAATGTTAGTATATGATTGGAGGAGAGGAGTCCTAATCGAGTCGAGATATACATGGCACTTAATAACCTAATATTTCAATCAGTTTTGTTTTGTTGATCGGGGATGGGGGTGTGGAAACTGGCCTCTTCACCAACCAGGTTTTTGCCCAGATCTCCCAAAGGTCAGTCCATCAGTGCTCAGGTGGCTGCTGTGGTTTACGTCATGTCAGCTTAAGGGCTATAAGGGCTTTTGCTAGTGTACTGGATGTATGTAAACTCTGGAGTCAAGATGACAAAAGATATGTTTTGCATAATCCTGTTTTACGTATGCAGTCTGTACCACTACCACAGGTAGCTACACATTTTGCAGAGGTGGCCATTTCAGGTCCAGGCATTTAGAACATTTAGAACAAAATGGGGTGGATTTTGACTTGCTGGACCTGAAATGCCCACCTCTGCATTTCTGAAGCTTCAAATATCAGACTTTAAAAGTGACAGCAATGTTTTAGCAGTTTGATTGTACTTTTCTGTATTTACTCTATATTTGTAGAGTAAAGTCTTGTTTTTTGCCATTTAAAATAATACATTTTCAAATCCACCCACACAAGAGAAGCCTCAGTGGTGGGACACGGTCTGGTCATGACCATAAAAGCTAAGCCCAAGGAAAACTTGGATACTCCCGGCAAACACAAGACATACAGCGTACACGGCACAGATACGGAGTTAGTCAGCAGGGTCGTATGACTTCTCAGAGCATCTAAATCAGCACTCCACCTCTGTGAAGCTTGATACATAGGGGCCCCGGGAGGAGCGAGTAGCCACTTAAAGCTTCAACAAGTAATCTGTTCCACTTTGTAGAAACTATTTATCACCATTCTCACCACACTGACAGACACTGACTGCCTACTGGGGCTGCGTTAAATTAAATTATTTCCATAATAACATACAGCTACAGAAACACCTTTGGAACTGGGACTAGTTCAGATGCAGTGACTTCCCCCCTCTCTCCCTCACTCTCCCCCTCACTCTCCCCCTCACTCTCTCCTTCTGTACATATATACATACCTGCACTTTCTGAGCATGCTCCAACAATTCATAAAACACCAAACAAACTGCAACTCTATATAAAACCCCTGTAATAAATAAAAAAGCAATATACTCTGAAACTGACCGAATATTCAGAAATAAACCATTTTTGGCCATACTGTCCCGCCATATGTAGAATTAAATGTTTAAACAATTAATTGAAAATGAATACCCTTTAAGGTAATACCCTTTAAGGTATTTACCCTTTAATACCTTAAAGCTACTAGTTTGGAGATAAAAGGATGTTGCATGACAGTGACACCATATTGTGATTGACCAGAGGGTGCATTTGCATATTGCATATTCTGGGATAAACATTGCAAGGATAATGCATGTCACCACAATGTCTAACAAACAAAACACAGTACAGCTCTACTCCCTAACTACGCCCTATGGAAGCTTTTAGCTGTCCAATCACCCGTTCACGGTTAATATTTGAAAAAGCGTGCAGTGACCTGAAGAGAATCCCTGAAAGCAGAGAGACGTATAAGTGGGACACGGAGGGTGTGTCCCCATTTCACTTCCTCAGATCTGTTACGGGCCTCAACACATAAAAACAGCCTGACATCCAAGTGGAGCCTTCAGAAACATCTCATTCCAATGGGTACAATATGACCACCGTACAATATACACCTTAAACAACCTCATCTTACAATTAGCTGAATTCTCTCTCACCGGCACACGTGGAGAAACATTCAGTCCTGTCACTGAGTGTGTTTGAAGGCAGAAGAGAAAGTGGGAATGTTTCTAACTCAGGCAGCAGAAAGAGGCTCTGCAGCGCATGCAGTCAGATGAAGGATAAGAGAGGTCTCTGCATGCGGGCAGCTACAGCACTGATCCCACACACTGATACAGTCTGAGCACGGAAAAGCCCTCATCCCCATCAACTGAAACCAGTCTCACACGGACGAGTGAGCAGACTTGAGACGACGCCACCAAGGCAAGGACAAGCAACACACTGTCCAATCAAGCACAGGTCACACGGATTAGGTACCGCAGCAGGCTTACAATGTAGGACTCCATGGAACACGATGACATAACAGGATTGACATCATCTCTCAGGGATTATTGTGCTGCTCAGGATAACAGCATCTCATACAGAGATAATGCAAACATGCACAATATCACAACAAATGACATCACGTAGAATGGTGGGGGGACAGGGGGGAAGGATTGGACTAGAACAGGCCAGACAGGTTTCAACCTAAAATCCGCTGGTAGTGTCGTGAAGTTCCTCTACAACTTAGAGTGGTTGTCTTTGGTGCATCATTTTTAATATATAGATTAGATGGCAAAGGTTGGCATTTTTAGAATGGAGGTAATGATGCAGACAGTACCACAGCTCGGAGCGAGCAGCCTAATGTCACTTTCTCTTCCAAGCTTGAGAGCCCGCCAGAAAAGCCAGACATCTCACGAGAGTCACTATACTGGAAACACCCACAGGTTTCCTGTTTCACTCTCACACGCTAACAGGCTTTCCTGCATCTAGGTCTGTGATTAATTTCAGGGGACTTTTACAGTTTAAAAGGTACAAAGATCAAATCTGTAGATGCATTTTGAAGATAACAGCTTAAATATGATCTGTTTCTGAAAGATGTTCAGATTTGATTCGTTAAAGCCGATATTTGAGAACACAGATGAACAGGTTTTATTTTCCGCCCGTTTATGTTTTGGTACTGGAGTCAGTATAAGCTAATATGCATCCAATCATCTTATCCTTTTCATCCTGGTCACACACCCATTCACTCACTCCCAGGGGCAACTGAGTATAGCCAAGGCCCACGGTTCTCATTTTCCATCACACGTCTACCAGAAGCAGATTATTTTCGCCCTGTATTATTTACAGTGGTGCTTTAACCAATTTTCCATATTTCAGCATGAATTTGACCAAAAACATCAGGTTTTCCCATAAGTCCTAAAATTAAATGAGAACCAAATCAAGCAAATTAGACAGAAAATATACTTGCTCAGTTATTTATTGAGGGAAATAGTCCAATATTGCTTACCTGTGAGTGGCAAAAGTATGTGAAGCTTTGCTTTCAGTATCTGCTGTGACCCACTTGTGCAGCGATAGCTGCAACTAAATGGTTCTGGTAACTGTTAATGAGTTCTGCACTAATTTTAGCCCAGTTCTCTCTGAAAAACAAATTCAACTCTGTTATGTTGCTGGTTTTCCTCCCATGAACTGCTTGCTTTAGGTCTTTCCACTCCATTCTTTTGCAACCGTTTGTAAAACAACTTGTGTGCTCAGGGTGATTGTCTTGCTGCATGACCCACATTCTTTTAAGATTTAGCTCACAGACGAATATCCTGACATTTTTCATTAGAATTTGCTGGTATAATTATGAATTGTCCTTTCAAAATGGCACTACAGAACAGAGGCCACAAAGTAGACCATGATAAACCATGATAAAATAGAGGTTTTATGCTGGAATGTAATGTTTTCCATTCTCCAAAAATAACGCTTCTCCTTTAAACTAAAAATCTCCTTATTTCCTTCACATTTGGAGAGGAGCACCTTTCTCCTTGCAACCCTGCCAAGCACCCTATTGTTGTTCAGTGTTCTGATGGTGGACTCATGAATATTAACATTAGCCAATGTGAGTAAGGTCTTTAATTGTTAGGAAAATGAAATTTTGGATCCATTTTCTATCCTATTTTGGGTACAGCATATTTCAATTTGAAGCTCCTACCAGGAAACAACTTTTGAATGGCTGCTGTTCTGCAATCTTTACATCTCCATAAAAAAGTCTTCCCAAAACATCCCAGTGTTTCCTGCATGCAGCAACAATTACCGCTGCGGCTTTCATGTCGGCATTTGCCTTTACTTTGAGGAAACCACTGTGTTCCACTGAGGCCAGATAAGGATCAAGGAAACTAAAAGGAGGTTTGTGCTGAATTCTAGCACTACAGTGGCTAAGCACTGTGATTTCTGACCCATGACCTTTACTAAACTTTCACATTCACCATTAGTTCCCAGAATCCCAGGGACAGTTGTGAAAAGCAGAATAGAGGAAGGTTATTCTTTATAAATACACTCCTTTTCTGAGCTACTGAAACCCATCCCATAGGTCACACCTCACCTCACCAAGCAACCGAGCATAAACAATATCATATCAATCCCACGTTTTGTCATTCATACAACACGACACTGTTCCAGCTTGTTCTAAAGGCATTATGTCTGGTCCTGTTACAGGTCGCTGCATGTTCTCTGACACGTCTTGAATCACCTGAAGCTGAAAGAAAGTGATAACGCCCAGGGAAAGTCTCAAAACTCATGTAACCTTAGATTTATTTGATAACACTGTGAATAATCACAGGCGTCTGATTTATGTGAAACCACACTGAGCAGCTCCTCACACTCACTCTTTAGTCACTATTACTTAACCAGTGCTGCCTTGACTTAATTGTCAGTCACATTCCAGTCCCCTTTCTCCGTCAGTCTAATCCCATCCAATCCACTAACCAGATTAGGAGAGGGCACAGCTGAAAGTGATGAGACTGTTCCCAAGAGAGGGAAAGTGTTTCAAAGCTCTTTTAATGACGCAGTACATTTGATCCAAACACAAATCAGCTCTAAACCACACCCTGCAACTCATTACTGCTCATGTTTGTCATGTGTGTCTGGAGGTAAAGGTGATGAAATACGCAATGGATACAGATAACATTGACGCCATATTTCTACAAAACAATAGAAATGTCTTTATAGGAGACACTCACACATGCTAGGCTACTCAAATGTGTGTTTGAGATACAAAAAAATGTATCTGGCCATGCTTTGATCAAAAATTGCTCCTACAATGTTTGTGGTTTTTGCTTATAAAGACTAAAAAACACTTTTCATTTCAGAATTCCTGTTGGAAACAGTCATCTGATGCCAAAAATGCCACAACTGATGATTTTTTTAATATTTATATTATATTTATAATATCCTCATTATAAAAGTCCCTCATTTTGTTATTTATCAGGACTTGTATTCTAAAATTTGAACACTGTGTGAGCAAACAGCTCCTCCTTCTCATTTGCATTTATGACCCAATATCTAGGGTCAATGACGTCATTAGACCCACCCCCTCTCAGTGATCAGTCAGAGTCTGCATGCAGCTCAAGCATACATGCGTGGACAGAGCAATAAACATGGTCTTTTGGCATTTAAACTGGATTAGTTGCTGATAGTAAAGTCTTACTTTGTTATGATATGTGCATCATGTGTGTAGGTTCCTCTGCTCCAGAGTTATGAAGCCTAGAATACGGCACGTAACTGCCTCTAAAGTACGGATCTCTGGTTCTAAGAGTTAAACAGGTGCAATTATTCTAATTGTAATCAAATAAGCTGTTCGTCCAGCTTCTTCAAGTGCCGTCAACATCCAGGACACCTTTATTCTGCCTATTATGGAAGCCCTTTCAGAGTTTCAGGGGGTATCTACTGTATCTACTGGGGTATCTAGGGCAGGGATCTCTCAGACCAGGGGCATGAAACATTGCATGCTTGGAAGAAAACTTGTATAATCTTCATTTTCAGTAGATCTGTACACGAGGTAACCATGCTTAAAAGCCTGGCTTTGGTTAGAGGGGCATAAACCTTCCCAGCACAGTGCTGTGAAGCTGTTAAGCTGTGCTACTCTGTATTCTGGATTGATGGAGTCAAACATACACCACATGGACAAAAGTATTCAGACACCCGCAAATTCATAGTTTCTGAAGAAGACAAGGGTATTAAAGAGTTTATCCTTTGCTGTGAGCATTTGATTGTATTGAGCAACAATGAAGTCAGGATGTTAGATAGTCTCCACCTCATCTCATCTCCAACTCATCCCAAAAGTCATAACCATCACATTTCCACTGCTCCACAGCTCAGTGCTGGGGAGGTTATACCCCTCTAGCCCATGCCTGGCAATAGGTTCTTGGCTATCAGCTCCAGAGTCCCATTCTATTCAATACGTCTGTACTAGACATTCAAGACTAGACAAACTGTGCTTTCACTAAACTAAATGCATTCACTAGAAGGGGTCCACAAACATTTGGACATTTAGTGAATCGGGATACTAATAAAAATACATTTTTAAACTATTGCTTATACAAAAAAACTGCTGTTTCTGACTGAGAATTGAGACTGTGCTGGGATGGTCAGTCAAATATATAGCTAAAGTCCACTGGCAAAGAGACCAATCATTTTAAAAGCATTTATATCATGCCATGTGTTCAAAGACATTCATGTTTTAACTGTTTTCAGATAAACAGAAAAGCCATCATTAGGCAGTCAGGAGTTCTTAAAAAGGCAACACTACTATTCAAACGACAAGAAAAGGAATGGGCGTAGGTCATTGGCCGTGCATGCTAAGAAAAGCAGCAGAAATGAGCGACCTATGCCCTGTGGACAGCCCAATTTTGGCAGACTACTATCTTCTTTGGAGCTCTGTATTCTAAACAAGATCGTGTCTTGGCTCTTGCTCCTCCAATGTTTTTTAAAACTGGATAAAGTTGATGGAAGACTTTCAACGGGATTTAAGATTTTATGCCAGAAATGTATGCCACCAAATGCAGAAAGGTTTTAACCCCTTAAAGCCCAAGTCCAGTTTTTATTTCTAAAACAAAAACTAGTGTATTGCCATTCAGCATACCAGGGTTGTGGAGTGCCACAAGGTTCTCTGAAAGTTAGGTTAATTATTATAGAAAGTGTGGGTCTGCATACTGGGTTTAAGTGGCTTAATGAGTTAAGTAAGTCCAGCTTGTTTTCTGCATACGTCCCAAAAAATGGATCTCCCTAAAAAGCTTCAAACAATGTCATAAAAGAACCACTTTTGGATTCTTAAAGACCTTTGCAATAGAACCATATTGTTTGAAATTTCCAATAACTTTCAAGTTGTGTGGCGATTCTGTAAGCTTCTAAACGGTTCTTAAAAGAACCAAAAAAGATTATTTAAAGAACCACCCTGTGGAAGGCTCTTTAGGACAGTGGTTCTCAAACCACAAGTCAAACAAGAGGCTCTCCAGACAAGCCAGATTTTTGCTCAATCCAACTTGCAATACTTTGAGATGCAGCAAAATATGTGTGATCTGGGAGTCCCTGAGGACTGGGTTGAGAACCACTGCTCTCGGAAACCCAAATTTGTTTTTCTATGGCATCAGTCCAAAAAACCCTTCTTGCACCTTTATTTTAAAGCCTGTGATAATCTCACACAGTGAGCTGAAAGTGTGTGGAGGCTCCAGGAGCAACGTTCCTGCAGGACCAGGGGACAGTGATCTGTCTCCTATTTCTCACACATCTCTGGCCAAGGATCGGGACGCAACAGGTCAGCATCCATGTTGTCAACTTGGCGCTCCCTCCAAGTAGGACAAATATGTCTTTTATGATCACCCAAACCCAAATCCCCTGTATTTCTATTAACCTTCTGTAATGACCTCAGCTACAATGACCAACATGCGATTAGGATTACAACAAGGCCAGCTGTGAAATCGGGAATTCTGGCTCAAAGTCTTTGCATTTGCACTGAATATCATGTTCAAAACACAGAGGTGTTAAACTCAAAGAATGTAAAAGGACAAGAATATCCTGTTCCAATTACCTGCTTATATTAATAGAGACTCCGTGACCAGTTACACTTCCAAAGAGGCTGTTATACTGATACTTGGCAATGAATACGTGCAGAGCACCCAACGACCCCAACCACAGCTCAGCAGGGTGGCCTGAAGCAGAACGACGGAGATAACCAAGACTTCCGGAGACCACACATCTCTGACGTGTTGTTCGATTTGCCTGTAAATTCTCAAGACAAATGAATGCATTCTCTAAAACATTCACACCCAAAACAAATGAATTGGCCAGTGAAAATGAATAGAACCTTAACTTAAATGGAAAAGTCTGTTATTTAATGGAATACATAGTGCTGAAGCTTCTGGACAGTGTGTATGAGAAAGATGGCGCTCTGCGCTCATTACTTCCATTATGTTTAGTCTGCAAAAGAGAGGAGCCCCAAGACTGAATCAACATGAGAGTGGGCCAAAAATATCATTCCCAAATATGGCGGGAAGAAAAACGGAGCTGCTAAACTTGTTCTCTCTTGTCCGACAAATACGAAGGCCTGCATCCAGCAGAAAGGACATACAGCTCTTCTCTGATCACACAGCAGTTTGCTTGTTTTTTCACTGTTTTGTTTACTAGGGTTAAGGCTGTTTGTTTTTATGCCAATTTTATCCCCATTATTGGAAGTACCATTTATCCAACCCCGTTAGGACTCTCTGTGATATATGAGGGAGGGTGAAGACAAGCACATGCCTCCTACACAATACAGATGAAGCCAGCCACCATCTCTTTTCAAACTGACATCCGTCACTGCCAAAAAGCGCTGTGTCCCCAGCTCTGATACACGCCTCTGCCAGCCCGCAGTGCCCTGGGTGTGATGTGGGGAGAGAGCACCATCCACCCACCCAGAGAAAGCGTGGCCAATTTTGCCCTCTCACACTCCAGTTACCAATGACAAGCATCATGAACCAGGATTCGAAGCTGCAATCCTCGGATCATAGTGCCAGAACACTCCAGAGTCTCAAAGCGGCAGAATTAATACACATGTATTATAGAAATTCAACCTCTACTCTATCATTTTAAAGTATGTCAATAATTCATACTGAGGGTGGCAAGACCAAAGTACAGCCACCACACTGTGGGGTTAGTTGTAAAATACTGTTCCAACCAACTCTCCCATAATAAGCAATCAGGGTCCAAACCCAAAATAAGAACTGAAAACTTTTATTTGTTTTTGTCACAAAGATAAAAATTATGATTTTATTGGGTTGATATAACATTTATTTTGGCCAATATATTATTATGTAGCTCGTCTGGTTCAAAAACATACAGTTTCAATGCAACAAGATTTTCTGGTTGCCTGCCAAATTGTCCTAATGGATTTATGACGTTCTATATGAATTCTGTGCAGTTTTGAGATAGTTATAGCTACAGTGTGACTATGGAGATAGAACCTTTCTGTTCTCTACATAAAGAGTCTAAAAGCAAACAACTTCAAAAGATGCCTCATAATGTTAGGATGTCAGAAAATGCTTCCAAAAATGATTCCATGATATTATGATTCCAAAAGGTTGGAAAGTTGTAGATGGTGTCCTGCTCTCCTCAATTATAGTCAGATCTTTTCAGTGGAGAAGAAGCAGCTGCATCTTTACTTCTTGCTGTGGAGTTACTATAGTCATGTGTCGGTCTTGGCAGAATGTGTATCAGCCACTGCGAAAAGCACATGAGAGACATTCGAGTGCTCCAGGAACGTTCAACTAAACATAAAAAACACATCCTGAATAGAATACATATGAGACCTGAACAAACCCCTCGCTTGGGGCTGGGCGATATATCAATAATTATATTGATATCGGGAGACGATACTGTTTATACTGAGTTTTAAAGTACGTTGTTTCAATCTTGAGGAAACCTTTTTTCTGCTCCCTCACTGTTCCACTCCCTGCTCTCAGTTCCTCCACTACTTTGCTCCCCTCCAGTCCATTTGTTTTCTTGTGTACACACTATGGAGGGAGCATAAGACTTAGTGGGTAAAAAAAATGAAGATCAAATTTCAATATGAATTTTTTTTAAATATAGTAAAGATAAAATAAAGCTTTTTTTTAGGTTTTCCTCATATATTGTATCATAAAATATAGTGATATCATTTTTTGTCCATATCGCCACAAAACACCACGTCAGCATCAACATCTGCACTGCATGACGGTGTTTCCAGGTGAAACACAGTCAGTCACGATGCATAAGCAGAAACACTGGGGAAAAAAAACTCAACGTTTATAATAAAGCATATTTCTAACAGGATGCCACTAACTGTACTTAATGAAAGAAGCACCCGCAGATCCATATGTACGTAGCCTCTGAATGTCTACTGTGTCTCTGTGAAGTCAGGACTTGTCTTCAGCTGGTCAGGATGCTGTTACGTCAACTGCTGATTGGGTTTATAAAAAAGAGGAATGTCCACCGAGAGATGAAACAAGTTTTCTTTTCAGAACATGCCAAGTCGTTCGTATATTACACCACGTCCAGCTCTGCCTCATTACCCCAACGGAGGGGAAAACACAGCTCTTTCTTTATGACCGCTCTCTGGCAAATACATGCAAAGTCTGTGCCATGCAGCTCTTACATAAAGCTCCTCCTTTTTATCTTACTAATAAGAACCTGAGTATGTTCTGGACTAATAAGGTCATAGTTACTGAAAATGACTCCATGGTCTGATGTAACAACTAATCTTATCCTTCCCACCCAGAGGTAGAGTTTGGGAGGCATGTAGACCTAATAAAGTTCTTGAATACTAATCCTCTCGTCTGGTAAAATCAAGCAATGCTTTGTGAAGGAGCTAGAACCCAAACAGCTCAAATTTCTGCAGCAGAGGTCACTAACTGGCCAATTGTGATCAGGTTCCAGACCCAGTCCTATAACCAGTGAACTTCTGAGATATATTTTAACAGTTTGTGTAACATTTCTATTCGGCTTAGCAGTCCAGGAGACTCACAGACCAATTGTATGCTTTGTTAATATCACATGGCACTATTCAGCCAATCAGATCTGTGTATTATGATATAGCACTGCAAATGAATGACATACAGAGTAGTGTGTCACATGTATTGCCATCCTGTTCTCCTGGATCTAATAAAAATAGCACAGGGAACAACGTGAACATTTTGGGACACTTTCGGAATGACAGTGTTGTGTGTTGTGATAGTATAATATCCATCCATCCATCTATCCATCTATCCATCCATCCATCTTCCTCCACTTACCCGGGGAAGGGCCGGAGTGTGGATAATATAATAAATACATTATAAATGAGGAGACACTGGCCACTGGTTAAATCACTGGTCGAAATATGAAAAGAATATCTCGTAGTACTCAACATGGCATCTGTTTACACTTCAAGCAACAAAAACAAAAGAAGCCAATCAGTTTGCTGGTCACACAGGAAGTGCAGGTGCATCAACATTGTGGCACTAATAGGGAAAAGCACCACTATGAGACTGAATTATTTAGTATGTAATTCATAGGTTCAGTGTGAAAACTGACTACATTAAAACAATAAATACTGATGAATATTAAATTATAATTGTTAAAGGTGTTGATAAGATTGCTGAGCTACCTTAATATACATATGGTACTAAATATTAATGCAAATTAGATATGATATTTTTCACCTGGTCCTTAAAGAATTTTTATTAAACACCTCTGCTCTACAGTGGGTCATGAACAGCTTCATATTCACTATCTTCATCAGCAAGTAAGGAACACATAGGATGTAATGTAATGGGAGTTTCGCCACATTCCTTTTGTTATCTTAGCCAATCGATTTGAACAAATTCCATGGAAATTCCTTGGAATCTCTTCCAATAAGTTGGGGTGGAAAGAGGAATTGAACAAGAAGTGACTGATATTTGGACCAACTGATGATAGGGTACCAGATGCTACTAGCTGTGCCAAGAGCCCAAAGATTGGGTGTGTTAAAGAAGCGAATCCACAGAAACATCTCCAGGACCAGGGACAAAACACTGATTAAGGACAGTTTCCAAATGCACGACTTCCTGGCTCTGTGAAGATCAGTGCAATCCTTGGCCGACAGGCCTTTCGAGACAAGACGGATTTGTTCAGCAAGTTCTGCGGAGCACAGCGTTATGGTAAATGATTCACACAGCCATGACCACAGACATGAGCTAATCCACTGACTGCAGTAGCCCGGGTGAGCTCCGTGATCAAAGACAGGATGATACAAAGAGAAAATACAGAAGCGAGAGAAGTGTAGAGACAACCAACAGAAGAACATATGTAGATGTAGATGTATGCAATTGTGTTCTTTGTTGAGGTGTTTGTATGGTGATTCCTACAATGGGTAGGTGCGCAAAGACCATCCTTCCTTTCTCTGCATCCATGCATCCCATTGAAGAGGCATATTTTGTTACCATAGCAATGCTCTCCACTGCTGTGTGTGTATGGCTGCACTCTCAGCAGGCGAGACAGACTGGCTCAGGCTAATTTGTGTTTCTAGGTGGGGCTGGAGGCCCATTGAGACACCCAGCTCCTGTCACTCCCACCCCCTCATGCTCTTTTGTTTGGTCTCCATCATACCTCAGTGCTCTCTGCTCGGACTCGAGCTTAAAGGACTATGTTTACTAAGTAATAAATCCCACTATTACCTGACACACTGCCACCACCGTGACTCCTAAAGGTTTGTGATGAAGTAAAACAAAATCTGCCTTTATTTGCATTGGAATGGATGCATGACGTAAATTATTGGAAACTGATTTGTATTATTACCAAGAGCGTGGTTTTATCACTGCCATCCTCTAATAAAAAGTCATGACTTATTAACTTCACTAAATAATCACCAGTGAATTTCGGCACATGCACCAACAGGCTTCATTGTTTACAGAGGATGTGATGTCAGACACGAACAACTCATTTCCATTGTGCAACAAAAAAGTGGTCAATGAGTAATCCTGCTCACCTGGGAAGGAATGTGGGTTGGGTGACCCTCTCTTCAGGCACTTGGAACACAGGACATGTACAGAATAATGCAGTCCAGGCCATTCCTGCAGAAGAACATTCAGCTCCTCCACCAGAGGGGTAATAGCTTGCCAAGCTGTCCAGATATTTGGCAAAGACGCATGGCTAGAAATGGCAAGCGTCTCCGGCTGCAGTCTGTTTCGTGAAGGCCGGTAGCTCACCATCACAGGCACTTTCCCCCGGTAGGCAAAGATGTAATGCCTTCCATCAGAACGCTGCACCACATGGTTGTTGATCTGCACGCTGTAGCGTGCAAACAGCCCAGGTGGGATGAGAAATGGAAAGCTGTACTCTATCTGCAGCTGTTCAACTGAGAAGAACTGGCCAGGGATCAATGAGCCACCACTGAACCAGGGTTCTACAGTGGCCTCCTCGTTGCTGACCAGACTGGGAAACTTGTACATGACCGTGGCCCCATTCAGTGGTTTGCTGCGAGGTTTATTGACGCAGTAGCAAACCCCCATCTTCTCTAGCAGCTCCATGATGAGGTGCAAGTCCTGCTGCGTCTGGACAAGGGGTCTAAGGAGCAGGCGGATGATGTTGGATGGTAGGAGGCCATGCAGCAGAAAGCCTTCCACATGGTGTTGCATTTGGGAGGTACCAGTGTTGTCCCCACCTTCCCCTTCAGAATGCAGTTTTTCCAGCATTGCAGTGAGGTCCTTCTGAAAGAAGACATTCAATATAGCAATGAACCTTGGCAGATTATGGAAGACATACTCTTTCAGCGTGATGCTGTCCTCAAAGTACAGCAACTTGCCACTCTCATGCAGATATGAGAGGGCGCTCTGCAGGCGGTCCTCCGTCAGTCCCGCTTGGAGGCCCAGCCTGGCTGAGTCCCACCAAGACAGCCACAGATCCTGTGGCTTGAAGTGGAGCTCCTCCAACATCTGCCATGACTTTGGCAGTACTCTGTGAAGGTTAGGAAAGATCTCACGGTGGTCAGCAACTGACATGAGCTTCTCCTTCAAGCGCTGGATATTCTTCTGTGCCCCCACGCAACTGACACAAAACACCGGGGACAAAATCTGCAGTCGATTGTTCAGCATGTACTGCAGCTGGGCCTTTTTGCGCCTCAGGTTCTTGTCCGAGACCCCATAAAAGAGTACATGAGGACTAGCTGCCCTGATGTCATAGCCCTGCTCCAGGGCTTGGTCCACCTGCATAGCAAGTGTTTGCAGACAATCAATGTCTCTCTTCTCCTGCAGGGAGATCTGTCTGTGGATGTCCAAGCACTTCTCCTCCAGCTCCATCTCATCACAAAGATCAGTGTGGGTGCCCACAATACAGACCACTGCGTGTGGAACCTTTGCACTGAGCAAATGAAGGAAATGGCCCACACTTGAGTAAAAGCTCTTAAATGTGTATGCCTTTACATTCACCACCAGAATGTACAGAGCTCCGGGTGAGAGGAAGAACGGTTTGATGAGATCGTAGTTCTGCTTCCCTGACAAGTCGTACACTATGAATGTGAGACTGCGATGCACATCTGCTACCCAGTTGGTCACGTCTATTCCTCTTCCTCCAGGTATTGTCTTGGCATCTAACGCTTTGCTTATGATGCATTGCCTGAGCCTAGTTTTCCCTGCGTTTTTCTGCCCCATCAAAACGAGCTTTAATCTTGGTTTAACAGCAGGCTGGGAGTGTGCAAGCTCCTTCTGATAGGCAGCTATATATGGGATACCCTTCATGCACACCTCATAGGGAGGCTGGATGAGAGGATTGTCCTTAATTTTCCAAATGTTGACTTTGGCGAGTTTTCCAAAATTGTCTGGGAGTATGGCTATTTGGTTACCCTGTAAAACCAGCTCCTCCAGTTTCTCCAGCTCCACAATGGAGTCGGGGAGAAACGTTATTCTGTTGTTGTCCAACCACAAATTAGCAAGGTTAGACAGCTGGCCTACTTCTTCTGGAAGAAACGACAACATGTTTCGGCTCAAATACAACTCCTCCAAACGAGCGATCTTAAGAATAACCTGAGGGAAGTCTTCAAAGGAGTTGGACGAGAGGTTAAGCATTTTCAGCTTTTGCATTTTCCCAAATGACTGTGGCAGGGCTGTAAGTTGGTTGTTATCAAGCATCAAGCTCTCCAGGTTCTGCAGGTCACAGAATGTCTCAGGGAGCGAGGAGATGTGGGTGCTGCTCAGCCACAGTATTTTGATGGACTGGAGCATCATGATATTGCCCGGGAGGCCTTCTAACTTATTACCAGAGCAGTCTAGCTCTTCCAAGTCACTCAGAGCAAGGATCTCTGGAGGGAAGCGTTGCAGCTTGTTGTGGTCCACATCTAGAGTCCGCAGCCTCCTGAGCTGCGAGAAGGACCTGGGGAAATCGTGGAGCTCGTTGAAGCTGATGTCCAGCTCCTCCAAGCACTGCAGGGTACCAAGCTGGGAGGGAAGGTACTGGATCTTGTTGTGGCTGATGCAGAGCTTTTTGAGCCCCTTCAGAATGTCAATGTCTTCTGAAAAGTGGCCCAGGCAGTTGTGGCTGAGGTCCAGCTCGACCAGCTGACTGAGCTGGAACACTGCAGGAGGCACAGCCACAAACTTGTTCCTGCGCAGGATGAGGATGCGCAGCCTGGTCAGGGTGGACCCCAGACCTTCTGGAAGCTCCTGCAGGGAGTTGTTCCCCAGATTGAGCACCTCAATCTCCTTGATGTCTTCAGGGAGGGTGATGGTCTGGCTGTTCTTCGTGCTGAGGGTGAGCTGGCGCAGGCTGCTCCTCAGCTTTCTGGAGCGCAGAGCAGCGTCCCTCCACAGCCTGGCCGTCTTCAGGTCAGTCTCACTGCCAGCCATCTCCTCCTCTTCTGCTCCTCCTGCTATGCTCCTCATTGAACGCGACCGCACGGATCTATCCCGGCAGCAGGGTTGTGGTGATGGTGGTGGTGGTGGTGATGGTGATGATGGTCATTCTGCTGCCCCAGTCCGGGAGTGAAAGGAGCGCGGGCGTGCGCGTGCGTGCACAGCGGCGCTCTGCGCATCTCCTCACCGCGCGCCATCGAGCGCAGCGCGTCTCCGGCTCGGGTGTGTCTCCGCCGCGTCTCCGCCGCTCCCCGGCTCCCAGCAGCGGAGGGAGCTGCCTGCTGGCGCGACACAAAAGCAGCAGCCCGACCACGCTCACTCCTCCCCCTCTCCCAGTCCCGCCCCGCTCCGCTCCGCCCCGCTGCGTCACAGCCCGTGTTGTGCTGTCATTCGATATGAGTGAATATGTGTTACTTGGAGCTACTGCGCACGCGCGCACTCACAACGGCCGAGCGTTCTCGTAATTCCGTTCTGCTCCGGGGAACGTAGTGTTATGATTGTAATTTACTGCAGATTTATTTAAAAATGACCTCATCTTTACTCACTGTTTTTATTTACTAATGAGCCCCAGAAGTATAAATAGTAATATAATAATAATAATAATAATAATAATGACGATAATGACCTCATCTTTACTAAGTTATTTACTTGTGTACTCAAGAAGTGCACAAACCAAAAATATAATAGTAATAATAAAAAAAGAATAATAAAATGACTTAAGCTTTACACAGTGTTATTTATTTGTGTGCTCCAGAAGCATAAAGGGCAATAATAAACAAATGTATAAATAATAAAACAATCTCATCTTTCTTCACTAACTCAGTGCTTTCGGTTATAAAAATATCCCGCATCATTCTGCTCTGCATGCAGTGCTTTCACAATAACACTGTTTATACGGTAGCAAACGTTGGCGATAAAGCATAAACCGACAGAACACCGGAGCGCACTGCGCTGTGTTTACAAACACGATTCAAAAACGATAAAAAAAACACCTTAAACCAATATCTCGTTTAAATCGGACAACGCGAAGCGTCTCAACAACATCTACCATGAAATTCCTCCTGGGTTCCAAAATAAAAGTCATAAGGCAGGAAAATGATGAGAATAAGGTTATTGAAGCTGAACTGCTGGACAGGACAAACCAGGCTGCTTTTATAGTCAATGAACTGTGGGCGACTGTCTCCCCCTGCTGGCTGTTGTGGAGAAAGAGTGGGTTGCAGTAAAATAGACCAAATAATGGTAAGGAAAGGCTTAAATCTGCTGCTGACCCCATTGAAATCCCCACTGTGCTCTGACTGATACAAATACAGATTTTTTTTTTTTTTTTTCAAATTAAAGGTTGATGGGATCACATACCTTTCAGTCCACACTGTCCAGTGAAAAACACAAGTGTCTCCAAAACAGTAAAAATGGAAACTTTACATGAGAAGGCAAACATGGTCTTAACTTTGAATGGAAGTTAATGTAACATTAGAGCTTGTTTTACTCATTTCAGAGCATTTCTATATGTCTGTTCACCTAGAATTATTAAGCCAGTGCAGCTACAGGGCTTGAAATGTGGAAAACTATAAATGGAAAAAACAGATACATGATTTTCATTGGAGAACAGAAATATATGTTTCATTCTAATTTTGGGATAAAAATGCTTTATGTTTCTATGCCATGTGACAGTTTGCCAAATGATTTGTGTTGAGCTTGTATTATCTCCATACAAAGCATTGCCAAAAGAACAGAACACTCTGGACAACCACACATGAACTCAAGGTCTACATGTTCAAAGCCAAGCAGTGGCTAGACTGGGCTGAGGAGCAATGGAACTGCTCTCTCTGGAGTGATGCAGCATCACCACTTCATTTTGGAATGACCAGTATCTATTTGTAACCCATGACTTGAAGTCAGACATCTATTGTGATCTGTAATGCTCTTGTGGAAATGTCAGATAAGCAGGTGTCTACACACTTTTGGCAAACTGCAATAGCCAGGGCCCATAATTTGGTGCTACATCTCTGCATCCATGACACCTCACAACATAGAGGACTTAAACATCTGCTGCTAATGTCTTGGTTCCACAGAACATCTTCAGAGATGGTCAGATCTGTTGTGGTGGCAACTCTCAATAATAGGTAGATGGTGCTAATGTTATGGCTGATCAGTGTATCAAATTTATTGTTTACTGCATTTTACAACTGACATCACAAAGCAGCTTTACAGAAATGAAAAATTTGATCAAAACCTTAAGGATAAAGGGGGACAGTGACAGGAAAAACTCCTTCTGAGCTGGAGGAAGAAACCTTGGGAGAGGGAACCCATCGTCCTCTGGTCAAACTACTCATGCATTAATGATAAGTGGACACTGGGCCAGCACGTCTGCCGTAACACTCAGGTGTGCTGGTGTTAAGATGATAGTTTGATGGTGATCAAAATAGTAACAGTAGCTGATAATTAGGGTCCATGTCAATTTCTACATTGTAGGTCAAGTCAGTTGAGCCAATAAGTCCAAGGCAGGATGGGAGTCTAGTTCAGGAACCAGAAGGTGAGCAGCCAGTGTATTTTGATGTCCATTTATTTAAGTAAACTAATAACGCTGGCCCAAAACACTCCTTCATACTCCAGGACGGATTTATCTGCCACATTATCACACTGTATACTTATGCATGTAGTCACAGGTCTCTTTTGCCCAATATTGAGAATTTTCAATATGTGTGTTGAAACAATATGCAAGAGAGCAAAGGCCAGCAGTGTTTAAATAACCTACATGAACCAGAGGAAAAAACCTTTACCAGCAAACCCTGAACTGTAATGAAAAGATAAGAAAAAAGGCAAGACCACAAAGAGGTTATATCATCAAGAGCAATGCAACATAAAAACCAAGAATGAAATGGTTTATTGGTGGCAAAGATAATGGACCTTTAAGAGCAGAAGAATTAGGACATTACAAATTGTGCCTTTGAATGTGAGTGTTTGGCAATGAAAATGATCACTAAAGTGAGCTAGTTTACAAATCTATTCATTTAGGAAAATACTTTTTCATTGAGCATGTAATGCTGCCTTAACTCTCTCTCTCCCTCTGCTTTGCAAAAAAATAAGATTGTCAGATCAGACGTCAGTTTAAATACAAACAGTTTAATCAGACCTGTTTCGTAGCTGTGATTTAGCAGTTACAATTAAAGAAATTTCCAGAAAATATAAAAGGGCAAGAAGCAGACGTCCCAACACCAAAAACCAGTTCTTACAAAGCAGTTCTTCACTGATGTGATCTCCATGGCTTACCCCAGATTGATTTTTATCAAATGGCACCGGAAATGTCTTCAGTCCCTGCTTTTGGGCTTCTGAGGAGGCGGAGCGCCTTCAAAAGGGGCACTAATGGGCACGCTCTGTAGTTGATTTCCATGCATGTGCTCGTTGACCCTCAGCTGACAACCATCCTTCAACATATGAATGGCAATGCGTGCGATATTGCGCGAGTCATCAAGGCCACAGTGGGGTCGGCCCTCATACTCCATGCCAAGATTCTCCAGCATACAGTTGAGTTTTGTCTGGTTTCGAGCCACCTGGTCAAAGAAATGGGAGATGTTACTTTTTTTTTCCTCCTTGATTCAAGCAATAAATTACTACACAAAAAGTTTTTTCTCCACAGAAGAAAACGATGCACATTTCTAGAAAATGACTATTGAAATTTGAATTCAACACCACCACAACCACACCCCTCCCTTCAGTGCTCCCCATATTCAGGCCAAGGTAATGACACTGGCTCCCAGACCAAAAGAGAGATTTGATGGGCTGGCTTTTCCTCTTCCTGTTTCTCTGCCATCTCTTGCTATCTTACAAAACATAATGAACTGAAATTGTGCACATTTCCTTCAGAGTGATCAACATGAAATATTACCTTGTAATAGTTTCCATAGGACTTTCTAATGTTGATCCATTTTCTGGCAAACTGAGGGTACCGGATTCGACTCAATCGGCACTGAGTGTACAGGAATTTACTCATATCCCAAGAACTAAACACAACAACATATGAGGAATAATCAACACAAAAATACCAACAACAGTAGTTTGTCCCCTTGAAACTGTAAGATTCTGTCTGCATTCTATATAATATAAATATATAAAAATAGTTATATAAAAATAACTAAAATTTGCAAAAAATATCAGATGGAACCTTATAGGAGAGGAGTTATTATTACAGAATAGCTACTACTATAGAAAGTCCTGTACCATCAAACAAATGCAGGAAGAAACAGTAAACAGCACTAAGGAACAGAAATAAGTTTTACCCATCTGTTAGTAGAGCATATTTGAACTTTGTTCCAAGCTCTTTCTTCTGAAGCCAGGCCACCACCCTGTGAAAAACCTTGGGAAACGTATCTGCTTCGTCTACCATTTTCTGGGGAAAAAAATGATTCAAACTGTTTTATTCACAATCATCATCATTAAGTACTCTGACGACTGGATGATAAGAAGAAAATAAATAAACATCAATAAACTTCAGAAATGGCAATATATGAGAAGATCAAAACCTTAAGGTTTAATGTATCAGTGTTGGTAACACCAAAAACAGCATGCTGTATACAAAAACAGTGAATATCTAATTGTGTATCTAAGCACTACGTATTAGTAATAAACTTAAGACAATGGCACACCGTGGTATTTCACTGCCTCAGCAAACCACGGTGGATTATATTAATTGAGATGGTGAAATAAAGTCATGACGCTGCTTCTATAACTGTGATGTTTCTACAGCATGTTTTAAACAGAACTCTATTCTGTTGATTGTTGTCCCTCTAGAAACCACACAGAGGACACTGACCTGTATAGAAGGTGTGATATTAGTAATATAGTCATTTTTATATCTTGTATAAAATATTTTCACATGTACCGGGTCTAAGTACTATACATCAGAATAAGGTCTTCACTTGACATGGACATCAGGCTGATCATTTAGTTCCTTCAAAAGAGAAATAAACATACAGCATCTTCAAACCAGGAAAGACCATCAAATCTACCTGAGTTATTCCTGTCAGCTCAACACAGAAATCTGAAAGCTGAGGGTTCAACTCTGGTTTCACATACTCCTGAAACGTATCTACCTGTAATCACACAAACAACAACAGAAGACACAAGTTGAGACAAAAGACTTTCCTAGATTTCTCTCACAGTTGTAGCACGTTCTACTGGACTGAATGGTCAACCTTGCATCTTGGACTTACTTGGCTTCTTTTAAATGGATTTTTTCTGCAAACAGCTTCCATGAGCATTTGTTTCTTATTTATTTATTTATTTATTTATTTATTTATTTATTTATTTATTTATTTATTTCATAAAACACAAAACATTTTCTTTTCTAAACTGAAGATTCTGCAACCAACCCTGAGAATTGCAGAAATGTGCATCTCTATGTTTATTTTATTTATTTATTTATTACTTGACAGTCTGATTCTGGTGAAACTTGAAGTGAAGAACGGACCAATAGAAATTCCGGAGCTACAATGTTGATGCAAATAACAAGTAAAGGAAGAAATTAACAAATGATGTTTAGTCACTAAGTAATGTCAAAAATATCTGCATTTTCATCTATGAAAATGAAAATTCAAGCTTAAGGAAGGTTGCTATTAGTGTTTTTACCCTTTGCAACAGCTTTCCTTCATTTTGTAGACAACAGGGTCAGAACAATGTCAGAAACTACATTAGCAAGTTTATGTGAGATTACTTAGTGACTCAATATGTTTTAAGACTGGGGTGTGATGATTTGGGTTTGTAGTTTGCAGTATTATTCCATCCTTTAATTTCTTCCATTGACTGCTAGTATGAGGTTTATAGCTCCAGTGGAAAAACACCCCACAAGTGTTACATCGTTCTTAAAACAAACATGAAGCATATGTGGGTTTAGCTGAACAATACAATTTGACGCAGTATAGTGTGAGGAATCTCTAGATTCCAGCCTTGTCTACTAGTTAAGGATATTCTAAGTCAACAGCAAAGCACTTTGGATAAAGTCGCTCTGGATAAGGGCGTCTGCTCAATGCTGTGAATGTAAATGTAAATGTGTCACTGAGGAAATTGCATACACTTGATTATTTGGACAACCACCACTTTAGATACAAATAAAAGTACTTTTACTCAACAGCAATGATATGCAGTCATACTTTGTGTTATAATAAATGTGTTTCACTTTTATACGGTTATGGAAAGTAAAACTTGACATACAATTACAAGTATTTACATCATGTTGCATGTAAATGTTTTGTATCTGTGCTCAAATATTTACATTTACGGCATTTAGCAGACGGCCTTATCCAGAGCGACTTACAAAAGTGCTTTGCTGTTCACTCAGAATATCCTTAGCTAGTAAACGAGGCTTGAATTTAGAGGTTCCTCACGCTTAGATCCTGTTGAAACAAATGTCTTTATGGAGTTAAATACTCCTGAAACAGATGAGTCTTCAGCCTTCAGACTATTTGAAAAGTGGTGTAAACTGGTATTATCACAGAGTATCTGGAAATATAGTCCTAGGCACAATGTTACTATAGTGCTACTATGGTGAACACTACACTGATCAGCCGTAACATAATAACATTGACATTCAGGCATCATCTCTCACAATCTCCAAGGTTTGGGTGTCGATCAGCACAATGGGAAACTCGATGATTTCATGGAGGAAATCTGACGGATTATTTTCTTCACAGGTAGCCTCGAAGTCCACCACACAGATGTAGTCATAGTATGTGTCACCAGGGATTCCTGCAGCTAGCGACTGCTTCAGTTTCTGCTTCTTGTAGTAGTTCTTAAGACGTTTGTTCAGAACATCCTTCACACCTCTAAAAAGGAAATACACACATGACTGCTAGAATAGTCCCTTTTACTTTTGGAGTAACTTTTACAAACAGTTACACCATTTACATCAAAGCTCAAAATCGACAGTGACAGAAGCAGAATCTTGATCTTACCGCGTATCGAGGTTTAGCTCAGCACATTTAGCTCGTAGTTCATCCTTACTCATCCGGTTGATGGTGCCATTTGTAAGTGCAATCTCCTTATACACAGGATCACTAAAATCCCCATGGGCTTTGACTGTAGGACCAGCTTCTCCACAGCTCTCATCTTTTTGTTCAGACTAAAAAAAAAAAAAAAAAAAAAAACAGTGAGAATCATTATCAAGAATTTAAAAGTTGTTCATAGCTTGACCATCACTTCAAATAATACAGTACAGGCCAAACACCTTCTCATTATCAGTTTTCTCTATTTTCATTACTATTTACATTGTAGATTCTCACTGAAGGCATCCAAACTATGAATGAACACATGTGGAGTTCTGTACTTAACAATAAAATGAAATAACTGAAAACGTGTTTTCTATTCTAGTTACTTCAAAATAGCCACCCTTTGAAATGGTTTTCCAAAAGTCTTGGAGGAGTTCCCAGAGGTGGCTCATTGAGAGAATTGAGAGAGTTCTGATATATTTAGTCATAAAGTCTTTATTGTGACATTGACAAAGATGTCACAGAATAAAAATATGTACATAAGTCAATTTTGATTGAAGAAAATCTCAGATAGAAACTTATAGTTCCAAGGGATCTAAATAGCTAGCTAAGGAAGTCAATTGGCTGTGGTATGAAACCGTGAGAGGTTATAAATGTGGGGGGCAAAAAGGATGGTTTAAAATGCTCAGGAAAGAATGTATGGTCCCCCACACTGCAGTTAACCATGTTTGATTTTACTTGCACTGGTGTCTGCCAACCACAAACGTTACTAATCAGTCAAGATGTTTGCTGTAACATTTGCTTTCTTCAAGAGGCTATGAACTTAAGTGAGACTTAGTGAGCCAACTCGGCAGCACCTCCCAAAATGATTTTCCATCACTTTATAAGATAATTAACTTACAGAAGCCTCATAGTTTGCCTACATTTGTTTGATCAATACCTTTAACTGTTAGGGCCTGAGATCTGCACTTTGCAGGAAGTTGTGTGTGGTTTTCTAGGCATCCTATTACAGAAGAGTGAACTATAGACATGATAAACATCCTAAACTACATAAAAGACTAATCTGAACCAATCGAAACATGGTCTCATCATTGCGTATCGAAATATCGTTCAGTATTCGGTCAGGAAAACGGCTAAAATTCACATCCAGCTGAATTAAATCATAGTTTAAACATGTAGATTCTGACTAATCAGAGAGAGGGGGTGGAGCTAATGACATCACTGATCAGGTGATACAAGAAAATGAGACAGGGAAAAAGCTGATATGTAAACATAAGAAATAAAGGATATTTCGGTTGTTTATTTTTATTTGGACTGCCGTCTGCCATTTTGAAGATATCATTTTTAAAAATTGTCAATCAAACCACTATAAATAATTGCCTTTTCAGATTAAAAATCTATTTCAATTTGCAGCAGGATCCCTAAGGCTTCAAAACTGCCATTACAACTGTAAAAATGAGAATGAAATGTTTGATCAAAACAAGGTCAGACTCATACAAACATCTGCATCTCCATTCTGCTCATGTTTACATCTATAATGGAGGCATGGAGGAGCAGACTAGGATCTCCTGGAAGCGTCATCTGCTGTGTGTGAATGTCTCCTACAAACACATCTTTAAACCCATCTTGTTCACACATCTCTCCATGAATCTCCATGAACCTCCATGACGTGTCCCACAGACGTGGTGCACAAGTGAACTGCTGGCTGTGAACTAAGCTCTGCTTTTGCAGGGAGATGAAGCCCCCACACAGGCCTTGAGCTCACACTTACAGCAGCGCCGCTGTGCTCCTCAGGAGCTCCTCTCTGCTCCTCAGGAGCTCCTCTCTGCTCCTTCTCCTCCATCCTGCTAAACTTACTCCGCTGACCGAGTAGGAAGAGGAGGAAAAGGAGGAGGACTCATGGCTGTTTCTCCTCAGCAGCTCCACAGTCAGCGCACACGCGTGTCCGGAGGCGGTGGAGAAGGCAGAATGGGTTTCGTTTCACCAGACACACAAACAAACCCCAAAAACACCACTTTTAACAGACCCAGGAACAAACAGGCGCCATGACTAACCGCGCACGTTCTGCTTTTCAAAATAAAAGTCGTGCGTGCGTTTCTGTAAACTGATATTAAATACAGTGGAATGAAATTTAGCTATATTAT